>CM065904.1:39890328-41181400 GCA_033439115.1 Firmiana major
GGGGATTTAAGAATTAGATAAGGAATTTAATATTATGAGTTGAATTATCAAAAAAAATTAGGGTTAAATGTTGAGATGAAAATGGAATGAGAGGAAGAAGTGGATATGTATATATATATATGGGTTTATGTAAGTGTGTGTATTGATATATGTGCAAATGTATATAAAACGCCTTTGCTTATGCATGTACAAGTGTGCACACGCACAATATGGTGGTAGGAAGGAAATTATATAAATTGGTAAGAGGAAGGACTAGTCAATGGAGAAGACGACTATAGAATTTGTGGTAGAATTAATTATTTTCTATGTATGATAAAGTAGGAAGGAGGAAGAAAATTGATGAGGTCCATCAGGCTGAACATGTTGTATAGAATATGTACATTTTGGGCAATATTGAGAAGTTAGAAAGTAGATTTCAAATATATGTTCTAGATGAATGAGGTGACAATTTTAAAATGTTGTAAACCACTCAAGAAATTTTATATGATACTAAAAAAAATATGAATTATGGTATAGGAGAATCGTAGAAGGATTTAAGGGAGAATACTTGGAGGTGTCACTACTCAAACTGGTATTTTCGATAAATCGAGGTAAGGGGTATAATTTAAGATGGTAATGCTATCCCTACCCTTAGAATCCGATTTATTTATACGTTTTCGAGATTTCTTATGTAGCCCTTGATTGTAAAACAAAACCTTACACCTATTAAGCCCAAGTTTTATTTGGTCATGTTTTCAAAATAAAGAAATGCCATATGAAATTAAATGCATAGGTTCAAGCATGATTTCTGAATAAATGTTATAGTTTCAACTTACGTATGAATTGATTTCATGTTTTTGAAAGAAATGAAATTTGGTGTGTGAACACAATCTTTCTGTTTTATGAAAGAGTTTTTAGATTATAAGAAATTCGATTTTATTACTCGGTATGAGTTTATGGGCTATAAAACCCAAGAAAGATTTTGAAAACTCTGTTTTGAGATGAAAAGGCAATGTATAGTGAAATTATGGGGCCCACCTTTGAGTCCAACGAGAGCAAAGTGCCACGCAAGTTCCACAATGACATGTGAACATGTAGGCCACCTCTTGAGTCCGAGGGGAGCAAAGTGCCACGCGGTTTATAATGACATGCGATCGTGGGGGCCACCTCTTGGGTTCTGTTGGAGTAAAGTGCCACACAGTCTGTGTGACTGTAGAGTTCACCTCTTAGGTCCTACAGATGTAAAGTACCACACAGTCAATGCATTTTTGTCATGCGCACCTTCGTGGCGTATATGAATTCCGCCTTCGGGTGTGATTGTATTGTTGTATGACCTTTATCATCCTACAGCTTTGCCATGGCCATGTTTATGATTTCCCTCTATAGAGGATGACTGTGTTATCATCGCATGACAATTCTATAAGTTAGCCTAGTCTCCATCCGATATGAACTATGTTATAAGATTTTGATCTTTTGATACATGTTTATGCATCAATTATGCTTTTGAAGTTCTATCGGTTTTGAAAGATTCTGAAGTTCTGTATATTTCAAAAGATTGTGATGTAAGTGAATAGATTTGTTACCTCGAAATTATATTTCTGTTGATTATGTTTTCCATTTACGCATTTTGGAAGCTATGTGATATTTGTAAAGAAATGCTATCTTTTAGTTTTACCATGCATTCAGTGTGATTGAGCCACCATGATCATTTTAAATGCATTTCTTACTGGACTTTTTCTCGAATGCTCACCCCTCTACCTTTCAGATTATTTGCAGTGATCTACAGACACTACCTGCTACGTACACGACGTAGGCTGGTGGAAAGAGCTACCTTAGGCTACTTTTTGTACATGCAGAGGTATACAATTGTATTCCTTTACCAGACACATTTTGTGAGCATAGACATATAGTGGAAATATTTTGTTGGGATGTAATTTGTAAGAAAACAAATGTAAAGAATTTCCTTTTTGAGAATTTATCTTAGAGTACTAATTTTAGTTGGAATGGATATATGTTGGCTTGATGATGTAAATTGGGAAGCATGTTTGATAGTTGTGGATATCTAGGATTGTTAAAATGTTTGATTTGTTGGTGGGTAGGCTTATATATAAGCCGTTATGCTGTCGAAATTTCTATCGGCTATTTAGATGTAAAATTTAATTTAAGTATAATTATCGATGAATATGTGAGATAAAAGAAACGACACTAAACATGAATGCAGTCTAAGTGAATAAATGAATAAATAGGAATTTAAAATTTTAAAAAAAAATTTCCTCTGAATTTTCAAGGTCAAGGGTTGTTACAGTTAAAGGTGGTATCAAAGCAAAAGCTGTCTAGTACTGTCAGTGTTGTTAATAAGGATAAAATTACATCCCAAATGTCTATGCTTGTCTAGTTGTATGCAGTGTATACATAATGAAGTTAAGATTTAATCTTTGGTTTACGCGCTGGTATTAGATCACATGCAAAATGAGTGGAAGACGAGAATGCCCTCGGTGGCAAGCTCAGCCACCTCCACCGCAGCCAGAGAGCCACAATACTCGTATGACTCAGTTTGAATAGCGGTTGGTGCAGCATCTCGAGCGAGGACTAGAATCGATAGCTGCCATGGTTGCCCAACACTTAGGGGTAAATACTTTTGATTCAACTGGCACAACACCAATCCCTACTCCGGCACCACTTCCTCCTCCACATGTTCCCCCGGTACTTTTGCCACCTCAGCCGCCTCTACAGATTCAGATGGAAGAGAGTGATATTTGTAGGATGAGGGACTTCCTAAAAATGAAGCCTTCAACATTCAAGGGAGCTAAGAATCCTGTAAAGGCTAAATAGTGACTAGTAGACCTCGGGAAGATCTTCGATTATCTGGGGTGTTTTGATGTAGAGAAGGTTTCTATGGCCACGTACATGTTGAAAGGTCAAGCAGAGTATTAGTGGGGATCCACCAAAGTCCTTCTGACAACTCAGCATCCGGTGATTAGTTGGGATGCATTCCTGATAGCCTTTAGAGATCAGTATGTTCCACGAGCTGCCCAGCAGAAGTTACGGATGAACTTTTTGAATTTGGTACAAGGCAGTATGACCGTGGATGAGTATGAGAGTAAGTTTACTATGCTGATGAGGTATGAACCTAAGACGTTTCAGAATGAAGAACGTCGCACTGAGAGGTTTCTAGCCAGGTTAAGGTTAGCCATCCGAGACCGACTATTGGGATTATGGATTACTGAGTTTAAGGATGCCTTTGGTAGAGCATAGATGATTGAGAGGGGTCTCAATGTTACATAGAGAAAGTATGGATTTAAGGGAAAAAACAAGGATAAGGGTAGGAAGATGGAGTTTCTGAGACAAGGTTATCGGAGGGGTCAGCCCAAGAGGTAGAGGATAGATGAGTTTCGAACTAGAGTTGATAGAACCATAGTTCCTGTATCTGCTCCACAAACTACCAAAGGTTCGCAGAAATATGGGAAGTTATGTAGGGAGTGCGGTAGACCCTATGAAGGTATTTGTTATCGCACTATAGGGAGCTGCTTTAGGTGTGGACATAAAGGGCACATGGTAAGGGATTTCCCACATAACCAAATTCCATAGCCCCCAGAGCAACCACGACAACCTAAGAGACAAGCTCCCTAAAGACAAATCCCACAGAGACGGGTTACCGCAGCAGAGAAAGGCAAGAAGCCTGTCACTCATGGGAGAGTCTTTGCCTTAGACAGAGACTGCTAATACTTCCACTGAGACCATTTGTTGTAAGCTTTTAATTTGTAAGCATGAAACACATGTACTATTTGATTCAGGTTCTACGCACTCTTTTATATCACCCCATTTTGTATGTTAATTGCCTATGAAACCTGAGCCTCTAGATTTCATGTTACACATTACCACACCCCTGTATAAATCTCAAAGGACTGATATGGTGTGTAGGAATTGTGAAATTAAGATAGGGGATAGGGTAACATTAGCAGATTTAATGTTACTGAACATGTATGACTTCGATGTAATTTTAGGTATGGATTGGCTAGCCACCAATTGCGTAAGTCTAGATTATTGCACCAAGACTGTAACCTTCCTTCGACCTGATAAGTTTGATGTATGCTTTGCAGTTAAGGAATAAAATGCATGATTTTGACTGTTGATGAAAATTTCTGATGTATGTGTTAATGTGAAGGTTATGTTGCATTCATCTTTGATACTAGTCGGGAACATCTAAGTATTCAAGACATACCAGTGGTATGCGAATTCTCGGATGTATTTCCTAATGAACTACTGGGACTACCACCGGAGAGAGAGAATTAGAATTCACTATAGATTTGGCACCAGAGACTCAGCCAATCTCGAAGTCTCCTCACTGGATGGCCCTTGTTGAACTGGAAGAATTAAAGAAGCAGTTGCAAGAACTATTAGACAAGGGGCTCATTAGGCCAAGTGTATCTCTGTGGGGTGCTCCGATATTATTTATGCGAAAGAAGGATGGTAGTCTCAGGCTATGTATAGACTATAGGCTACTGAACAAGGCCACAATCAAGAACAAGTATCTTTTGACCAAAATAGATGATTTGTTTGACCAGCTAAGAGGGGCTACGTTGTTCTAAAAAATTGACCTGAGATCAGGCTATAACCAATTGAGGATTAGAAAGGAGGATGTTTTGAAAATGGCCTTCAGAACGATATATGGCCACTATGAGTTCCTCGTGATACCCTTTGGTCTAACTAATGCCCCAACTGCATTCACGAGCCTGATGAATGAAGTGTTCTGGGAGTATCTAGATCGGTTCGTTATAGTTTTCATCGACGATATTCTGATCTACTCAAAGTCCCGAGAGGAGCATGAGTAACATTTAAGAGTAGTACTCCAAACTCTTAGAGAGAAGCAGTTGTATGGGAAGTTGGATAAGTGTGAATTTTGATTGGAGAAAATAGCATTTTTGGGCCATATTATTTCTAAGGACGGGGTGTCAGTAGATCTATCTAATGTTGAGGCAGTACTTAAATGTGAGAGGCTAAAAACCGTTATAGAAATCTGGAGTTTTCTGGGACTAGCTAGATATTACAAGAGGTTTGTAGAAGGTTTCTCCAAGATTGTCGCTCCACTGACTAAGTTGATACGCAAGGATGTTCCATTTGAGTGGACTGATCAGTGTGATCAGAGTTTTCAAGAACTTAAGCAAAGGTTGACCATCGCCCTAGTATTAACTATTTCGAGTGGATCTGGAGGATATGCAGTGTACAGTGATGCCTCATATTAGGGTTTGGGGTGTGTGTTTATGCAGCATGGGAGAGTGGTCACATATGGTTCTCGTCAGCTTAAGAACCATGAAAGGAATTACCCCAACCATGACTTGGAGCTAGCCACAGTTGTTTTTGCTTTGAAGATATGGCATCACTACCTATATGGAGAAACATTTCAGATCTTCACTGACCTCAAGAGCTTAAAGTACATATTTGATTAGAAGGAACTAAATATGAGACAGAGACGGTGGATAGAGCTCCTCAAGGATTATGATTGCGAGATTCTGTATCACCCGAGAAAGGCAAATGTAGTGGCAGATGCTCTAAGCAGGAAGGGGATGATTTCTTCTATGATGATAAGAGAATGGGAGTTGTTAGAGCAGTTTGCCAAGCTCAGTGTTAGTGTGGAAACAACAGAGGTTGGGTTCATAGCTAGTTTGCCAACTGAACCTAGTATACTAGATCAAATCAGAACTGGATAGAGGGGTAATAAAAAATTATTGGACATGGTCAGTCATGCACAATAGAACATGCAGTTAGACTTTATGGTTGGTGAGGATGGGTTGTTGAGGTTTAGGGGCCATATATGTGTCCCAAATAATGATGCCCTACGACAAAGGATCTTAAAGGAGTCTCATTGTTCTCGGTACACCATGCACCCGAGAAGCACTAAGATGTACCATGATTTACGAAAGGTGTATTGGTGGGTTGGTATTAAAAGAGATGTAGCAGAGTTTGTAGCCAAGTGTTTAATTTGTCAGCAAATTAAGATCGAACACCAAAAGCTAGCGGGGTTACTTAAGTCTCTTCCAGTGCCTATTTGGAAATGAGAGCACATTACTATGGACTTCATTATGGGCTTACCAAGGACCCGAAAGGGGCATGATGCAATCTGGGTGATTGTAGATAGATTGACTAAGAGTGCCCACTTTCTAGCCATCAAAAGTATAGAATTCTTAAGTGCTTTAGCAGAGTTGTGTGTGAAGGAGATAACTCGGTTGCATGGGGCTCTTGTGAGCATTACATCAGATAGAGATTCTCGATTCACTTCCAGATTTTGGGCTCATTTCCAAGAAGCCATGGGATCTCAGCTTAACCTGAGCACTGCCTATCATCCTCAGACAGATTGTCAGTCCGAAAGGACCATTTAGACCTTAGAAGATATACTGAGGGCATGAGTTTTTGAGTTTAAGGGCTCATGGGATGATCATCTGCCTTTTGCAGAGTTTGCTTATAACAACAACTATCATGCTAGCATCGGGATGGCACCATATGAGGCATTGTATGGTAGGAGATGTAGGTCTCCAGTGGCTTGGGAAGAAGTGGGTGACAGAAAGATCTTGGCTCCCAATTTTGTGGAACAGGTAGCAGAAGGTGTTCAGATAATCTGTGATAGACTTAAGGCCGCACAAAGTAGGCAGAAGAGCTATGCGGATAAGCATAGGCAGCCACTTGAGTTTCAGATTGGGGAAACCGTGTTTTTGAAAGTATCCCTGAGCAAGGGTATTATGCGCTTTGGAAAGAAGGGGAAACCAAGTCCTCGCTTCATTGGTCCTTTTGAGATTCTAAAGAGAGTGGAAGATGTAGCCTACAGACTTGCCTTACCACCGCAACTTTCTGGGATACATAATGTCTTCCACGTCTCGATGTTAAATATAATCCGAATCCCTCACACATCATTGAGTATGAACCTTTGAGCATTCAAGAGGACATGAGCTATATTGAGCGACCTATCTGGATTTTGGACAGAAAGGAAAAGGTACTTCGATTGAAGACTATTCATCTGGTAAAGGTTCTCTGGCAACAGCATTCGGTTGAAAAAGCTACACGGGAGCTAGAGAGCCTCATGAAGGAGAAGTACCCTCATCTATTCTGAAGGACCAAAAGGAATTTGGAGGACCAAATTCTTTAAAAGTGGGGAGAATGTAAACACCGCAAATTTTCTATATTTAATTAAACAATAAAATTAAATGAAAAAATGTTATAAGAAAATATGTGTGTATATATATATATTTGTTAAATTGAAAATGAATGATAAAAATAATTACAATAAATATAAATACATGTATTTGTCTGAAATTGAAAATGTAAAATAAAATAAAAAAATAAATAAAAGATATATAAATATAAATATAAATATAATATATATAATAAAAATATATATATAAAAAAGAAACTAAAAAAAAAGATGGAAACGAAGAAAAAAAATAGGATCGTGCGACAGGGTTGCGCGATCCTAAAGAAAACCTTTTCCCCCATTCCTTCCTTCTTCGATCGCCGACCGAAGCCCCCTCCCTCTGTTCGTTTCGCCTGCCGTCCAAGCCCCCCTTCACCGCTGACGATCCCACCTCGATCGAAACCCGCAGTCCTACCTCTTTCCTCATCGAAACCCGAACCCTCTCTCTCCCTCTTTGGTTTCTGTCGACGCAACCAGGATGTCAGCGACCCAGCAATAGCCCGATCGATGTCCTCCCCTCCTCTTCTAACCACCGGCAACCTGTTCCCTTCCTTCTCCCTCTCCCATCGCCTGAAAAACGAAAACGAAACAGAGGAGTTTTTCCTCTATTTCGTGGATTGCAGCAAACCGGAGGAGACCGGACTGCGGCCCTCCACTGAACCCGAGCCCCGACAACCTCCCTTGCCCTGTCCGACCACCCTGTTCCGACGCTACAGTGTTCAAAAAAAATATACTGATAAAATACCCAGCTTATATTTCTCCATTTTTGCACAGTGACTCCTAGGTAAGAATCTAAGGTTTATCTAGTTGAATTTTTGTGTAAATTGCATTATGAAAGCATGATTGTTGTATGAATTAGTTTAAATTTTGGTTGTGAAGAAATTTGAAAACTAGGGTTAATTAGACAATTATGGATTTAAGAATTAGATAAGGAATTTAATATTATGAGTTGAATAATCAAAAAAATTGGGGCTAAATGTTGAGATGAAAATGGAATAGGAGGAAGAAGTGGATAAATATATATATATATATATGTATGGGTGTATGTACGTGTGTGTATTGGTATATGTGCAAATGTATATAAAACGCCTTTGCTTATGCATGTACAAGTGTGCACACGTACAATATGGTGGTAGGAAGGTAATTATATAAATTGGTAAGAGGAAAGACTAGTCAATGGAGAAGACGACTATAGAATTTGTGGTGGAATTAATTATTTTCTATGTATGATGGAGTAAGAAGGAGGAAGAAAATTGATGAGGTCCATTAGGCTTAACATGTTTTATAGAATGTGTACATTCTGGGCAATAGTGAGAAGTTAGAAATTAGATTTCAAATATATTTTTTGGATGAATGAGGTCACGATTTTGAAACGTTGTAAACCACTCAAGAAATTTTATATGATACTAAAAAATATATATATGAATTATAGTGTAGGAGAATCGTAGAAGGATTTAAGGGAGAATACTTGGAGGCGTCACTACTTGAACTGGTACTTCCAATAAATTGAGGTAAGGGTGTAATTTAAAATGGTAATGGTATCCCTACCCTTAGACTCCGATTTATTTATACGTTTTCGAGCTTTCTCGTGCAGCCCTTGATTGTAAAACAAAACCCTACACCTATTAAGCCTAAGTTTTATTTGGTCATGTTTTCGAAATAAAGAAGTGCCATATGAAATTAAATGCATAGGTTCGAGCATGATTTCTGAATAAATGTGTAAGACCCGAGTTTTAACGTAAGAGCAAAAAGGGAATGAATAAAAATTTTCGAGTGCATTTAAAAATGCAAAAGGATTAAAATGGTATTCCCGAAAATGTGCAAGGGTTAAACGATCAAAAGACCAAAATTCAGTAGTAATCGGGACAAGAAAATTTAATTAAAAAAATATGGGATTTTAGAATCTTGATAAATAACGAAGAAATAATTAAATTTCGGGTTAAATTGATCAAGATATGAATTTATTGGAATAAACCGAAATTTTTGCCTCGACAAATAATCTCGAAAATAATCGAAAATTTTACCAGAAAGCCAAAATAATACCAATAAATTTATTTAGTCATTAAATGAATAAAATATATATATATATTTTATGATATTTGTGGATTTTAATATTATTTTAATGAATAAAATAATATTAAAAATAAATTATAAATAAATAAAGTAAAAAAAACGAAATCTGTGAAATTAAAACAGAAAACGAAGAGGGAAATGGCGAAAACATGGGTGACGAACCGAGGGAGTCAGTTCCCTCCGATTCGACGACCACCGGCAAGGCTGAGGGGCCGGCGAAGACAGCCTGACCTTGGGCGAACCATCAGCGGCGGTGACGAGCTGTGGAGACTGCCGGAGAATGACAAATCGAGGGGAGACGCGGGGGAGAAGCCCCGATTGGCGGCCATCGGGGCCGTTTTGACTCCAGCCGAGGCCCGATTTTGGATGCCTAGGTGCAGCCGAGCTGAACAGCACCAGAAACACGTTGGGAACCGACCAGACGACGTCAGAACGATCAAATGATGACAGAACCGGTTGAACCAGACTGAACCGCTGAACCGAACCGGACTGAACCAGCGGTCTGAATCTGGTTGAACCGAACCGAACCGGTTCAGCCAAAAAACAGGAAAAAGAAGAAAAAAGGGAAAAAGAAAAAAGAGGAAAAATTGGGAAAAATTCTAGTAATGCAATTGAGCTACGGGTAAGTCGGTAAGCGGTCGAATTGACCTATTTAAATTTCAGAATATTTAATTTGATTAATATTTGATTGGAAATTTACCCGAAAAATTATGTAAATTGTGTAGCTCAACAATTGGCATCAACTGAGAGCTCGAGATAACCTCGATTTGTGTACGATTATGGAGTCTCGGGTAAGTAACCCTTATTTACGACAATTTTGAATCGTTATGCATGATTGATATTTAACGCATAAATTACGGATTTAATGTCCGCATTATATGGATTAAATTCTGGAAATTCAGATAAATTATCGTAAATAATTAATTGAGCTATCTGAGAATTTAGAACGAGGCTCAATAAATGATGATGGGCCCAATGAGCCCAATTGGCCTCGATAATGTGAATAAAGTGTGGTAAACGGGCTTTAGGTCGATTAAGGCCTATTAAGGTATAATCAAACCCAATATAGGTAAACGGGCCCAATGATTAAAAATTAAGCCCAGAAAATATAAAATACAATTAATTGTATTGTATTTTACCTGATGAATATGTATCCGCAGTTCCAGAGATTGGATTTGGAGCAAATCGGACTGCGTGACAAGTCATCTGTGAAAGGTCAGACTGTACAAAGAAAAATGAGGTAAGGGAATTGTGTGAGTAGCTAGAGGTACACTGAATATGTATGTATACCTTGATTATGTATAATGATCTTAAAAGTGGTTTAAATAATTTTGAGGATCGAAATAGATGAAAATACTATTTTACCCCTATTGAGGGAAGTTCACCTAAGGATGCTGAAGCATGACATGCGTGAAATGCATGATTTAAGGACTTTTATAATTAAGGAATTTTATTGGTTTTAATCAAAGCAAATCGATAGATTGGCCAGTAATTGCATGAATTTCATATGATAACACTATGTAAGTGTTATTTGTATTTAAATGGAAATTTTTTTGGAAAATAGGCCAACTATCAAGTTTATATGGAAACAGCTAATGCCGACACGTAGTTCGCACTATATATGCGTTTGTGAATATGCATAAATGTGCTTGAGCGATTGCTCGCGTCGATTTGTGTGACATTATATGCATGAAATGTGCTAGAGTAGGGTGCTCGCACTGATTTTTATTATTGTGAAATGAGAGGTGCTGGAGCTTAGCTCGCACTCTGTTTCGACATGTTTTGACATGTTTTGACTTGTTTTGACATGATATGCATAAAAAAGTGCTGGAGCGATTGCTCGCACTAGTTTTAATGATTTGACATGCATGAAAGGTGCTGGAGCTTAGCTCGCATCCAATTTTGATATGATAATTGCATAAAGTCGTGCTGGAGTGTAACTCGCACAAGATTTGATTTAATTATGCATAAAGCCGTGCTGGAGTGTAACTCGCATGAGATTTGATTTACTTGAGCATTCATTTGTGCTGGAGCGTTGCTCGCACAAAGTTTTATATGGTTTTATAATTCATTTGAATGTCGTACTGGAGTTTTTCTCGTACGAGGTTTTTATTGAGTTTTTTATGCATATCCGTACTAGAGCATTGCTCGTATGTGGATTTTACTTGAATTTATAATTATTTTAAGTCGTACTGGAGCACTGCTCATACGCAGATTTCATTGATTTCTATGAAACCGTGCTAGAGCTTCGCTCGCACGAGGTTTTCTGATATCATGAATATGCATGGAGCCGTGCTTGAGCTTCGCTCGCACAGGGATTTATATTACATGCATATAGCCGTGTTGGAGCCTCCTGTAGACTGTGTGTCACAGTGAGATGATATGCTCACACGTGCATACTGAGACAGAGATGATATGGGTGGATAAGACCTATTGCAGGCACCCCTGATTGAGCTTGGGTTCACGGAGTACGTTGTACCATGTATATCACGCGGAGTACGCTATACCGTGGGGATTGTTAGAGTGGAGTGGCATTAGCCACGAGGCAGTAAGCCTTGCCCTCGCAATCTTGGTGTTATGCTGTTCTGGCGGGTAGGATGACCCACCTCCCGTTTCAGGTGTGATACCCCACACACTAGGTACCGTGTTGTCAGGGATCACTAGGATATGGCCATAGTCCTCGATGTTACTGATATAATCACTTGCTTATCTCACATGATATAATTATTGGTCGATAGACCAGGGTAGACCCGAGGGAGGGGTCAAGCCCCGATTTTATGATTTTGTACTATGATGATAGATTTTTCTGAGTATTTTATAACGAATTGTTTTATGAGATGATTGACCCGAAAGGGTTATTTTATACTGCGTTTTTAAATGAAATGATTTAAATGCAGTAGCATGATGAGTTTTCATGCTTTAATGATAAATTCATGAAATGATTATATCTCACAATTTGTTTTATATCGCATGAAGTAATGCATGATTTTGATTTAATTCATGCTGAATATTGATTTAATGATGTTACATAAAATGCTATTGATGTATGAATTACATGCTTTTCTATATGCACAAATAGTTTTGGGTAAACTATATCATGATATATGCATGGTTTTGTGCTTGAGATTTTAATGAAAAGAAATAGATTTTAAGGGCATGGCATTATGAGCATGTAGATAGTGGAGCTATCTACTTACTTGCATAATTGCCTTAGTGAGTGTGTGGTTTGCTCACCCCCTTATTTTCCTATCTTTTCAGAGCACTCGCAATAGTTACTGAGCGGCTGAGGACTTGCATGCTTGGTATCCGCTACTTCCCATCGAGAGACAGGTATACACATTTGTATAGTTTTGTATCTAAATATGTAATGCACAGTACTGTAAATAGATATGATGTCGGCGATGTAGAGTTATAAATACCATTGTGTATGTATTTAATTAAAGTCAAAAGATAGTAAACTTTGATATGTGAATGTGATTATGAAAATGGAATGGTAAATAGGTGAGAGGTGACTAACACCGAATCATACCACAACTGTGTTGTAGGATGGTCACGATGAGAGAAAGATAAGAATTAAATAATAAATAAAAAAGTGAAAAATTTACTCTGTTTTTTAGGTAATTTGGGTCGTGACAGTTTTTGGTGTCGAGCTTAGGTTGGCCTGATATGAGTCGGTGTTAGTGGTTAAGGAAGTTTACATCCTCATGTACTGTGCATTGTTTAGATACAATTGTGTATATCGAGGTGGAAGTGCAGCTATGAATTTGGTTTTAAATGCAAGAATAAACTCATTAACTGATAGCCGCTATGACAGAGAGGCGAGTACACGAGCTCGAGGTCATAGAGGTAGGTCCGAGAGTCGTATTGAGTCGCCACATGAGACTTAAGATGTGATTGAAGTGGAGGCTGATGTTGAGCATGCCCCATAGAGTTCTACAGAGAGATCGGACAGAGTCTGATAGAGAGATCGTACAGTATTGAGACATGCTTCGCGAGGTTGGAGTGGAGTGTAGAGAATATTTTGGAGCTAATTGCTCAGAGTATGCATGAGATTTAAGGGCGAGTCGGAGCATTGGTGGAAGTCCGCTCAACCCATCTTAAGAGTTAGACGTCTAAAGTGGATATGGAATATAATTCTAGATGTATTCCGGTGACAGAATATCCCAAACATTTAAAGAAAATAACAGATGATATTCGTTACTCTGACCTAGAGGAACTGATTGATTGATGAGTATGAAACTCAGTTTATATTCCTGGGCAGATATGACTGATACTATGAACATTGAGAGTCGAGATGTCTGAAAGTTTATGGAAGGGCTCAGATTGTCAATTAGAGTCCGATTAGCCCGTTAGATATCACTACCTATGCTGAGGTAGTGCACACACTACAGTTGTATGAATAAGATCATGAGTTGCACGCCTTTGAGTTTGGGAAAAATTAGTAAGGGCCGAAATGTCGAAATAGAGACAAAAGAGAATGATAGAGATGTCAGAACAGGAAAAAATGTAGTTTAGTAAAAGATTAGAGCTGATGAGTCACGGGGTAAGATGATTGGTAAGGCCCCAGTGTATCCAAATACAACACTTTTGAGGGGTATTATGATTTGAGGACCCCGACCTGCTACGTAACAGTATAACAGAGTAGCAGTGTGAACAGTGTAAGATGTGTGGTATTTACCACGGAAGTAAGATGTTGGACGAAGGCGAGTGTATGCCTTGGACCAGGACACTACTGATGTTTCATCTGATGTGGTGGAAGATACCACACTGGTTGTGAATGATGAAATAATTATTTTAATTGACCCTAGTGCCACGTATATATTCATGCCGCCTTCAATTGCTTATAAGCGAGTGAAAGATGTGAAGCCTGTACCTTTAAGTAAGATGATGATAGTTAGCTGATTTTCACTAACTGAATATGGGTATAAGGATTGTAAGTTGAAAACAGGGGTGGAAATATCATTGAAAAGTGTATTGTAAGTTTAATAAGTAATGGAAGAGTTTGTTATAAGTGATATATGAGAAGAGATAAGCTTAGAGATGTGATAGATCTTGAATACGAGATATATTGGAATAAGAGGCGTATGCAAGGTAAGAATATCTTGATATGTAAAGTAATTTGGATTGAGCGATATGTAGTGAATATGAATTACGACCAAGGATAAGGGGTGGATATATTCATACCCAGTCCATGTGGTCAAGTCTGAGGGTTAATAAAGGTATTTCAAAATACTTCCCTGCCTGAAGATTTGACAATATCGATAAGCGCACACATAACCTTTAAACTCAAATCGACATTCATAATATATACATTTAAATTTAGGTACCTTTACTGGTACAATAAAGAAATATAGAATTTGATTAATCATAAAGGTTTAAAAATTTAAATTTTATAAAAAGCCGTTAATATAAGAAAAAAGAAATGACGCGGGTTAGTATCTTGAACGGGAAGCGATTACAAAATGACGTTATACGTTTATGCGTACATATGTCAAGGATATGGGTGATTAAAATATTGAGTGGAACTCAACTACGATGAGGTATTTAAACCTTACCTGGACCGATTGGTTGTCATCTTTACCGATGATATTATGATGTATTCGAAGTCCAGGGAAGAGCATGAGTAGCAACAGGAAACTGTCTTACAGACGAGTTGTTGAGAGTTTCTCGAAATAGGCTACTCAGTTGACACGACTCGTTTGGAAAAAGATTTCATACAAGTGAGATGATAAGTATGAAAATGGCTTCAGTGAGCTTTGGTATATGGAAGTAATAAACTGACCACCATAAGTATTCTCACCCTGACTAACAGCTCAAGAGGTTTCAATGTGTATGGATACCTCAAAATAAGGATTGAGCTGTGTATTGATGTAAAATGGGAAGATAGCCATTTATGGATCCAGATAGTTCAAGGACCATAAGAGAAACTATCCGACCCATGATTTAGAGTCGGCAGCTGTAGTGTTTACTCTTAAAGTATGGCGCCACCACTTAAATGGTAAGAAATTTTGACTATGCACTGATCGTAAAAGCCCCGAGTATCTGTTTACACAGAAAGAGTAGAAATTGAGATAACCAAGAGGGTTAGAGCTTCTAAGGATTATGATTGTGAACATAGTAACACCCAGGAAAGGCTAATGTAATGGTTGATGCCTTGAGCAGAAAGAGCCTCGGGATGGTATTACATATGATGGTCAAGGAGTGTGAGCTGCTAGAGCAGTTGTGAGCCTTAGTAGTGATGTGATCCCTTTTGATGATGACGGTGATTGTGTGACAGCTAGCCTGAGGTTAGAACCGGATTTGAGTGACCGGATTGCCAGGCTTAGCATGATGATCGGCATGGTGTCGATAGTTTGGGTCAGATTCAAAAGGGTATAGTGATAGAGTTCACAGTGAGTGATAATGACTTGCAGAGGTTTAGAGACAGTATAAGTGCTCCTGAGGACCACAATTAATGAGATAGTGTTATGACAGAAGCTCACTATTCGGGATATATAGTGCATCCGGGAAGTAATATATATATCAAAATCTCTGAAAAGGGTATTGGTGGTCAGATATGAAAAGACATTGTAGAGATTGTGAAAAAGTGTCTTGTATGTCAGCAGATTAAGGTAGAGCAAAAGAAGTTTGCAGGGTTATTGCCACCTCTACCTATATTGACACGAAAATGGAAATAAGTTACCATGAATTTCGTGATGGGTTACAGAGGACCTAGATAAATCACGAGGCTATCTGGGTGATAGTCGATAGATTGATTAAGTTTACCAGCCTTCTGGTTATGAAATCCCAAGATACTCTAAGTGCGTAGGCGAAACTATGTGTATGAAAAATTGTGAAACATTAAGTAGTGTTCAAGTGAGCATGGTATCATATAGGAATTCTCGCTTCACTTTCCACTTCTGGGAATATTGTTTTTGGAAGCTATGGGAACCCAATTGAGTGTTAGCATAGCTTCCATCCTCAGACAGATGGTCAGTTAGAGAGGACTGTACAGGTTCTGGAGGATGTGATGAGAGTGTGTGCAATTGACGTGATAAGCTCCTGGGATGATCAGTTGTTACTAATTGAATTCGCCAATAATGCCAGTTGTCACTTGAGTATCGAGATGACTTTATATTAGGCATTGTATGGCCATAAGGATTGTTCCTCGACTTATATAAGAAGAAGTGGGTGACAGATAGAGAATTATTCCTGAATTGGTAAGACAAACCTCTGAGGATGTTTAGTTGATTTGTGAGAGATTAAGAACACCTCAGAGCATACAGAAAATCCATGCTGACAAGAGATAGAAACCATTGAAATTCACCGAGGGTGAATCATTATTGTTGGCAGTTACTTGTCTTAAGGATGTAGCGAGATTCGGATAGAGATATTGGACAAGTGGGAGATAAGACCTGTAGGTTGGCGTTAACACTTGAATTAACAGGCATTCACAATGTGTCCTATCTTATGATGTTTCAAAAATACTATCCAGACCCAGCATATGTGAACGGATATGAGCTCCAACAGTTTAGCTCAATGAAAGTATAACGTATGATGGGAAAAAAATCGATTTGAGTATTAAACGGAAGGAGAAAGTGTTGAGGTTTAAGATGATCTCCCTAGTTAAGTATGTTGATAATATTACACTCCGGAAGAAGTCGCATGAGAATTAAAGAGTATGATGCGATAGACATACCCGGAGTTGTTTATGGACTTATTTGACCTGGTTCTAATTTGGAGGACCAAATTTCTTAAGTGGGGGAGATTGTAAGACCCGAGTTTTAACGTAAGAGCTAAAAGGGAATGAATAAAAATTTTCGAGTGCATTTAAAAATGCAAAAGGATTAAAATGGTATTCCCGAAAATGTGCAAGGGTAAAACGGTCAAAAGACTGAAATTCAGTAGTAATCGAGACAAGAAAATTTAATTAAAAAAATATGGGATTTGAGAATCTTGATCAATAACAAGAAATAATTAAATTTCGGGTTAAATTGATCAAGATATGAATTTATTGGAATAAACCGAAATTTTCTCTTTGAAAAATAATCTCGAAAATAATAAAAAATTTTATCGAAAAGCCAAAATAATACTGATAAATTCATTTAGTGATTAAATGAATAAAATATAAATTTTTTAATGATATTTGTGGATTTTAATATTATTTTAATGAATAAAATAGTATTAAAAATAAATTATAAATAAATAAAGTAAAAAAAACGAAATCTGTGAAATTGAAATAAAAAACGAAGAGGGAAATGGCGAAAACGTGGGTGAGGAATCGTGGGAGTCGGTTCCCTCCGATTCGACCACCACCGGCGAGGCTGAGGGGCCTGCGAGGGCCAACGAAGATAGCCTGACCTCGGGCGAACCATCAGGGCGGTGATGTGCTGTGGAGACCGCTGGAGAACGGCGAATCAAGGGGAGAGTCCCATGGGGGAGAAGCCCCGATTGGTGGCCATCGGCACCGTTTTGACTCCAGCCGAGGCCCGATTTTGGATGCCCAGGTGCAGCCGAGCCGAATGGCACCGGAATCATGCCAGGAACCGATCGGACGGTGTCGAAATGATAAAATGATGACTGAACTAGCCGAATCGAACTGAACCACTGAACCGAACCGGACTGAACCGACGGTCTGAACCGGCTAGAATCGGACCGAACCGGTTCAGCCAAAAAAAAGGAAAAAAAAGAAAAAAGGGAAAAAGAAAAAAGAGGAAAAATTGGAAAAAAATTTCAGTGATGCAATTGAGCTACGGGTAAGTCGGTAAGTGGTTGAATTGATCGATTTAAATTTCGAAATATTTAATTTGATTAATATTCGATTGGAAATGTACCCGAAAAATTATATAAATTATGTAGCTCGACAATTGGCATCAACCGACAGCTCGAGATAGCCTCGATTTGTGTACGATCATGGAATCTCGGGTAAGTAACCCTTATTTATGACAATTTTACATCGTTATGCGTGATTGATATTTATCGCATAAATTACGGATTTAAATTTCGCATTAATGGATTAAATTTTGGAAATTCAGATAAATTGTCGTAAATAATTAATTGAGCTATCTGAGAATTTAGAACGAGGCTCAATAAATGCTGATGGGCTCAATGAGCCCAATAGGCCTCGATAATGTGAATAAAGTGTGGTAAACAGGCTTAAGGTCGATTAAGGCCCATTAAGGTACAATCAGGCCCAATATGGGTAAACGGGCCCAATGATTTAAAATTAAGCCCAGAAAATATAAAATACAATGAATTATATTATATTTGACCTGATGAATATGTATCCGTAGTTTCAGAGATTAGATTTGGAGCAAATCAGACTTCGTGACGAGTCATCAGTGAAAGGTCAGACTGTACATAGAAAAATGAGGTAAGGGAATTGTGTGAGTAGCTAGAGGTAGCTACGCGTATTTTAATAGCTTTTCTATACACTGAATATGTATGTATACCTTGATTATGTATAATGATCTTAAAAGTGGTTTAAATAATTTTGAGGATCGAAATAGATGAAAAGACTATTTTACCCCTATTGAGGGAAGTTTACCTAAGGATGGTGAAAGCATGACATGCATGAAATGCATGATTTAAGGACTTTTATGATTAAGGAATTTTATTGGTTTTAATCAAAGCAAATCGATAGATTGGTCAGTAATTGCATGAATTTCACATGATAACACTATGTAAGTGTTATTTGTATTTAAATGGAAATATTTTTGGAAAATAGGCCAACTATCAAGTTTATATAGAAACAGATAGTGCTGACACGTAGTTTGCACTATTCTGCGTTTGTGAATGTGCATAAATGTGCTTGAGTGGTTGCTCGCACCAATTTGTGTGACATCATATGCATGAAATGTGCTAGAGCAGGGTGCTCACATTGATTTTTATTATTGTGAAATAAGAGGTGCTGGAGCCTAGCTCGCACTCTGTTTTGACATGTTTTGACTTGTTTTGACCTGATATGCATAAAAAGGTCCTGGAGCGATTGCTCGCACTAGTTTTAATGATTTGACATGCATGAAAGGTGCTGGAGCTTAGCTCGCATCCAATTTTGATATGATAATTGCATAAAGCCGTGCTGGAGTGTAACTCGGACGAGATTTGATTTAATTATGCATAAAGCCGTGCTGGAGTGTAACTCGCATGAGATTTGATTTACTTGAGCATTCATTTGTGCTGGAGCGTTGCTCGCACAAAGTTTTATATGGTTTTATAATTCATTTGAATGTTGTACTAGAGTTTTTCTCATACGAGGTTTTTATTGAGTGTTTTATGGATATCCGTACTATAGCATTGCTCATACGTGGATTTTACTTAAATTTATAGTTATTTTTAGTCATACTGGAGTGCTGCTCGTATGCAGATTTCATCGATTTCTATGAAACCGTGCTAGAGCTTCACTCGCACGAGGTTTTATGATATCATGAATATGCATGGAGCCGTGCTTGAGCTTCGCTCGCACAAGGATTTATATTACAGGCATATAGCCGTGTTGGAGCCTCCTGAAGACTGTGTGTCACAGTGAGATGATATGCTCACACGTGCATACTGAGACAGAGATGATATGGATGGATATGACCTATTGTAGGCACCCCTGATTGAGCTTGGGTTCACGGAGTACGTTGTGCCGTGTATATCATGCGGAGTACGCAGTACCGTGGGGATTGTTGGAGTGGAGTGGCATTAGCCACGAGGCAGCAAGCCTTGCCCTCGCAATCCTGGTGTTATGCTGTTCTGGTGGGTAGGACGACCCACCTCCCGTTTTACGTGTGATACCTCATACACTAGGTACCGTGTTGCCAGGGATCACTAGGATATGACCATAGTCCTCGATGTTACTGATATAATCATCTGCTTGTCTCACATGATATAATTGTTGGTTGATAGACCAGGGTAAACCCGAGGGAGAGGTGAGGCCCCCGATATTATGATTTTGTACTATGATGATAGATTTTTCTGAGAATTTTATAACGAATTGTTTTATGAGATGATTGACCCGGAAGGGTTATTTTATACTGCGTTTTTAAATGCAGTAGCATGATGAGTTTTCATGCTTTAATGATAAATTCATGAAATGATTATATCTCACGATTTGTTTTATATCGCATGAAGTAATGCATGATTTTTATTTAATTCATGATGAATATTGATTTAATGATGTCACATAAAATGCTATTGATGCATGAATTACATGCTTTTATATATGCACAAATAGTTTTGGATAAACTATGTCATGATATATGCATGGTTTTGTGCTTGAGATTTTAATGAAAAGAAATGGATTTTAAAGGCATGGCATTATGAGCATGTAGATAGTGGAGCTATCTACTTACTTGCATAATTGCCTTACTGAGTGTGTGGTTTGCTCACCCCCTTATTTTTCCATCTTTTCAGAGCACTCGCAGTAGTTATTGAGCGGCTGAGGACTTGCATGCTTGGTATCTGCTACTTCCCATCGAGAGATAAGTATACACATTTGTATAGTTTTGTATCTAAATATATAATGCACAGTACTGTAAACGGATATGTTGTCGGGGATGTAGAGTTATAAATTCCATTGTGTATGTATTTAATTAAAGTCAAAAGTTAGTAAACTCTGATATGTGAATGTGATTATGAAAATGGAATGGTAAATAGGTGAGAGGTGACTAACACTGAATCATAGCCCAATTGTATTGTAGGATGGTCAAGATGAGAGAAAGATAAGAATTAAATAATAAATGAAAAAGCGAAAAATTTACTCTGATTTTTAGGTAATTTGGGTTGTGACAAAATGTTATGGTTTCGACTTACGTATGAATTGATTTCATGTTTTTGAAAGAAATGAAATCTGGTATGTGAACACAATCTTTCTTCTGTTTTGTGAAAAAGTTTTCAGATTAAAAGAAATTCGATTTTATTACTCGGTATGAGTTTCTGGGCTATAAAACCCAAGAAAGATTTTGAAAACTCTGTTTTGAGACTGTTGGCTCTACCGAGAAGGGGGGTGAATCGGTTTTCTAATGTTAATGGCAAATTTAAACTAATTTAAATTTAATTAACAATTAATGAATAAACAATATAATGTAATGAAACAAATTAAAGCAAGATAAGGAAGAGAATATCAAACACAGTGAGTTATAGAGGTTCGGCCAATCTTTTGCCTACGTCCTCTTTCTTGACCTCCTTGTCAAGAGCTTTCTTTCTCTCTTTCAATGAAAGTTACACAATCCCTTTTTTAGGTTAAGGAATAACCTCTCTACCCTTTCTAACACAAGGATGTATTCACCCTTTTACAATGTTTATCTTACTGAGGAACAATCCCCTTCTCTCTTATGGTAAGGATGAATACAACAACAAGCCTTTTTGATGTGGGTAGGACAAATACAGCTTTTTTCACAAGCTTGAAATAACAAACTCAATAAATGAAATTGAAGACAAATAGAATGTAGGAATTTAAACTCTTGAGAATGTAAGAAATGTGCAGCAATTGTGTCTAGCTTCTCAGTGTCTTCAATGCTTGATTATATACTGAAGGATTGGTAGTTGGAGCATTTAATGCAATTTTTCCCGTTGAGATTTTTGCAGAAATAGCCATTGGGTACCTCCAGTAGAATGCCAGATCGATCTGCCATCTTGACCAGATCGATCTCTTAGTTATAGTTCCTACAAGATCAAGGCAAAATGAAGCAAGGAGATCGATCTCATATATGAGCAGATCGATCTCACAATTTGAAAATGTTAGAGGAGATCGATCTGTCAAACAAGCAGATCGATCTTCCAACCTCTCTGTTTGAGGCATGATCGATCTATAGATCGATCTTCCAGGTATTGTCTTAGTGAGGAGATCGATCTCTTATCAACCTAGATCGATCTCCTTAGCTCTCTGACTTTGAGGAGATTGATCTCTTCCTATACCAGATCGATCTCATGAACTTTCTGTTTACCTACAGATCGATCTTACAGATCGATCTACTCCCTTTACCTTTTGTTTTAGGGGAGATCGATCTCGTGCTATACCAGATCGATCTCATCAACATCCTGTACTGGGCAGATCGATCTTATAACCCTTATAGATCGATCTCAATCTTCCTTGATACCTTTGAACAAGTTCAATGTGAGATCTAAGAATTTCAGACATATTTTATTGATGTAACAATAATTTGAAGTGTAATTTATTGAGCTAAGTGAATTGTGGGAATTATAATTGGAGATTTATATGTTAAGTGTGTAAAATAAGCATGAAGTATGAGGACAGATCGATCTGGGAGAAGGAGAGATCGATCTGGTGAGTTAAAAATGACGAGGAAGGAGGAATTTGAGGAGCAGATCGATCTCCAATGGAAGAGATCAATCTCCAAATGATTCTGTTTGGGAGAAGATCGATCTCCTTAGGAGCAGATCGATCTCATAAATCCATAAAGAGATCGATCTCACCCCTCGACAGATCGATCTCCTAGGCATAAAATTGCCCAGATCGTCCCCAAAATTCAAACGCAGATCGATCTCACCCCTCGACAGATCGATCTCCTACCCTCAGCCTATATAAGGAACCCCTGTTTTTCTCCTGCAAACTTACTTTCTCTCTCTTCCAAACCCATTTCCACCGAAAACCTAACTTTCTCACTCATCCAAATCACCCATTTCTGGCCGAATCAGAGGTTGTAGCAAGAAGGGAAGTTGTTCCTCATCAAAAGGAGAACAACATACTTGGAAATCGAAGGACGAATCGGATCGAGGCATGGGTTGTGCGTCTCACAAGCTTTGGGTAATTTCTAAACCTCGATCTTGATATTTGAGATGATTTTGATGATATTGGTGGTTGTCATTGCGTTGAAATAGTTGAGAAATGATTAGGGATTGATGAAATTGCAATGTAGTTGGAGTAATGTAGATATTTGGTAATTTTGAGAATTTGTGCTATAAATGGAAATATAGACAATGTGGTGAATTAGCATAGATAATTGGTATTAGAAATGTGGAACGTCGAGATGTTGTGAATGAGGTTGTAGTTTAGGGTAGAGTTATGAGAATCGAGAGAATTGAGGTGTTATGAGCAATTATGCTCGATTTTGAGAATTTAGGTTTATGAGATAATTGAGTATTGATGTTTTAACATCGTTTGGACAGCTCGGGAGTTCCAGAGTGGGATGCGAGGCTAGTCCGTGATACGGGGGAAACGATTGCACTATACGAGGTGCAAAGAGGTAAGGGAAATCTAAACCATTTGTGTATGTGATTTGTAAACTATTATAGCATGAATTGTGGTTTATAAAACAAGCATGTTGAGTTTTGTGTTGAGATTTAATTGCACACGGTTTTTATAGCCGGTTGGAGCCCATAATTTTATGAGTTTATAAGCTGAGTGTGAAATTGCTTTATAAACCGTTGAATTTTGTGTGAGTAATGAATTGGGCTCTACGTTAAGGCAATATCGAGATTTGAGAAATGTGTACGTGTTTTGCCGGTTGGAACTCGGTTTTATTACGTTTTGTGTTGAGTACAAAACGGTTTTCAATTGAGTTTTATGAGTGAAAAACCCCTATGAGTTCTACGTGAAGGCAAACCAGTCTTATGTGATAAGACTTAGGTGTGTAGTTGTGAGTACACACCGGGCATTGCTCTGGTAGCATGTAAGCCCGATTTCTTCTCCGTTCTGGTAACGTGAGAATAACCTATTCTGTGGCTATGCCACGTATACTTGGTGGCCGTTGCCACGTGAGAAACCCCATTGGTTGCCGTTGCCACGTGATACCCCATTGGTGGCCGTTGCCACGTGATACCCCATTGGTGGCCGTTACCACGTGATACCCAATTGGTGGCCGTTGCCACGAGAGAAACCCAATTTGGTGGCCGTTGCCACGTGAGAAACCCAATTTGGTGGCCGTTGCCACATGAAACCCTATTCTGTGGCTGTGCCGTGTGTGAATTTAAATCAGTGGCTTTGCCACGTGAGATAGTGGCTGTGCCACGTGTGAAATTAAATCAGTGGCTATGCCACGTGTGTTTAGTGGCCATGCCACGAGTGATTTTAAATCAGTGGCCATGCCACGTGTGTTTTGTGGCTATGCCACGTGTGAATTTAAATCAGTGGCTATGCCACGTGTGTTTAGTGGCAGTGCCACGTGCATTACTATTTCAGTGATTTTATCACGTTCATTGAGAAAGCGTTTATCGCATTGTTTTCACATGCTTTGTTATTGCTCTAGAGTGAGCCTTTTACTTCATGTTTTCACATGACTTGACACATGAGAATGTCGTTTTGAGTACTTTCTTGCAATGGTTTTCAAATGAGTTTCACATACAAATAAACATTTTGTGATGTGCATTTTGGTTTACGAAATGAGTTCCTTACCCCCTTTACTGAGCGATTTAGAAGCTCACCCTGTTTTCTTTTCCCCCCAGAGTTCTTAAAGTGAAAAAGGATCTCCCTGCGACGTACGGAGTAGTGGCTAGTGGAGGACTTGAGCTCTAGGCCATATATTGTATTTGAGGTATATTTTATCTTTTTATGTACCCAGACAATTACTGTAATTGCAGACACTTGATGTATAACATTATATGGGATGTATTAGGATTAATTAACTTGGAATTGAGTATTTGTATACGGTACAATATACGCTATATTTTGATGAGATCCTGAGGCATAATAATTATGATGATGTATGACACTGCACATGAATGCACCTTTAATTGTGAATTAACGAGTAAAAAGTTTTAAATTAGCCCTATTTTTCGCACTTTCGGGGCGTGACAGAGTTTTCTTGGTATCAGAGCTTAGGGTGTCTAGTACTGTCAGTGTCAGTTAAGTGAAATAGAATACATCCCAAGTGTCTGTAATAGTCTGGTCATGAACTGAAATTGAGGATTGAGATTTCAATCAATTTTGATATGTACGCGCAGGAGACGAGTTGAGATAGAGAATGAGTAAACGACGAGGTCGTTCGAGGAGGCAGGCAGAGTCCCCTCTGCCACCTATCCCACAACCAGAGAGTCCTAACTCTCGATTTAATCGGATTGAGACCGATGTGAGGCAAGGTTTTGAGCAGATGGCAGCGTTATTGCCGCAACACTTTGGAGTTAATGCCTCGGATACTACCCCTACACCACCACAAAGACCTCCCATACCCCCAGTGCCTCCCGTCACTCAGCCTGAGGATAGAAGTATGGTCCGACTAAAGGATTTTCTGAAGATGAATCCACCCGCATTTAAGGGAAAGAAGGATCCTACAGAGGCTGAGGAGTGGTTGACAGAATTGAGAGTTATATTTGATTTTCTGGGGTGCACAGATGCTGAGAGGGTCAGTATGAGTGCCTATATACTGAAGGGGAGAGCTCGAGATTGGTGGGGTACTACCCAGGGTATTCTGATGTCCCGCCAGGATGTGATTGGTTGGGAAGAGTTCCAGACAGCCTTTAGGACCCAATATGTACCACGAGCCGCCCAGAGAAAGAAACAGGCTGAGTTTTTGAGTTTGGTACAAGGTGACATGTCTGTGGATGACTATGAGAGCCAATTCACAGCACTATTGAGATATGACCCAGAGACCTTCAAGAGTGAAGAGCTCCTCACAGAGAAGTTTGTGTATGGGTTGAAGCCTGTCATCAGAGATAGATTGATAGGGCTATGTATTACGGAGTTTGGAGATGCTCTGAGACGAGCACAAGAGATTGAAAGAGGAATTGAAATGGTACAATCCCAGAATGAGCTCAGAGCAGTGAACAGAGATAAGGGCAAGAGGCCAGTACTTTTCCAAGCAGAGACTCGGAGAGGTTCCTTCAGAAGAGGAAGGATTGAGGTGCAGAAGGGCAGATTAGAGAGACCCCTCGAGATGTCAGGCCAGAGATAAGGTTTTGCAAGAATTGTGGCCGAATACATGAGGGAAGTTGTACCGGGTCGATCCATGGATGTTTTAGATGTAGAGACATGGGTCACATGGTGAAGGATTGCCCTCAACCTCAGCAACCACATGGATTGGAGCCTACTAGACAACAGCCTCAGAGAGTGGATCCTCGGAGACGGGCCACTGCGGCAGAGAAAGGGAAGAAACCTGTGGCACAGGGACGTGTGTTTGCCCTGGATAAGGAGACCGCAGACACTTCGGCAGAAACTATAAAAGGTACACTCTCTGTCTGTAATCATATGGCTCATGTGTTGATTGACTCAGGATCCACACATTCCTTTATTTCTGAGCATTTTGCCTGTAGATTAAACTTGAAGTTTGAACCTCTAGAATATATACTACATGTAAATACCCCTATGCGTGAATCCCAGAGAACTGAGTTAATCTGTAGAGGATGTGAAATAAAGGTGGGAGATAGAGTGATGTTAGCAGATCTAATCATGTTGAATATACATGGGTTTGATGTAATTCTGGGGATGGATTGATTGGCAACCAATCGAGTGAGTTTAGACTGCTACACTAAGGTTGTAACTTTCTCCCTACCTGAACCTTACAGTGTACGATTGAGATATTGAGGAAATGAATATGTGAAATTCTAGTAAGTAATTTGAGAATTTTAATATTATTTTGGAGAATATTAAATATGATTGTTCATGTGAAGGTTATGAGATACTCATCTTAGACGATGAGCGGGAACATCCGAGGATTGAGGATATACCTGTGGTGTGTGAATTTCTGGATGTTTTCCCAGATGAGTTGCCAGGTTTACCACCAGAGAGAGAGCTGGAGTTTACCATTGATTTGGTACCAGATACTCAGCCGATCTCTAAACCTCCCTACAGGATGGCATTGGTGGAACTTGAGGAATTGAAGAGACAACTACAGGAGTTACTGGATCAAGGGTTTATTAGACCTAGTATTTCACCGTGGGGAGCGCCAGTACTATTTGTTAAGAAGAAGGATGGTAGTCTCAGATTATGTGTAGACTACCGGTTGTTGAATAAAGCCACGGTGAAGAATAAATACCCACTGCCCAGGATTGATGATCTACTGGATCAGCTAAGAGGGGCATCAGTCTTTTCTAAGATTGATTTGAGATCGGGCTATCACCAATTGAGAATTAAGGAAGAAGATATTCCAAAGACGGCCTTCAGGACGAGGTATGGCCATTACGAATTTCTCGTGATGTCCTTTGGATTGACGAACGCCCCTGCAGCATTTATGAGGTTGATGAATGAAGTGTTTAGAGACTATCTAGATAAATTTGTGATAGTCTTTATTGATGATATCTTGGTATACTCTCGGTCGTATGAGGAGCATGCACAGCATTTGTGGTTAGTACTTCAGATACTCCGAGATAAGCAATTGTACGGAAAGCTTAGTAAGTGTGAGTTTTGATTGAACCGGATAGCTTTCCTTGGTCATATAGTCTCAGAGGAAGGAGTATCAGTGGATCCAAACAAGGTGGAGGCTGTGCTTAATTGGGAGAGACTGAGGACCGTTACTGAGGTTCGAAGCTTCCTTGGTTTGGCAGGGTATTACAAAAGATTTGTGGAAGGATTTTCAAGGATTGCCGCTCCTTTAACTAAGCTCACGCGCAAGGAGACTCCATTTATATGGACTGACCAATGTGAGCTCAGTTTTCAGGAATTAAAGAGGAGGTTGACAGCGGCACCTATGTTAACTATTCCTGAGGGATCAGGAGGATTTTCGGTGTATAGCGATGCATCTCACCAAGGATTGGGGTGTGTGCTTATGCAGCACGGAAGAGTGGTCGCATATGGATCGCGACAGCTGAAAGACCATGAGCGAAATTACCCCACGCATGATTTGGAGTTAGCCGCTGTGGTATTTTCTTTGAAGATCTGGCGACACTACTTATATGGGGAAAGATTCCAGATCTTCACTGATCACAAGAGTTTGAGATATCTCTTTGATCAGAAAGAGTTAAACATGAGACAAAGGAGATGGATGGAACTCCTTAAGGATTATGACTGCGAGATTCTATATCATCCGGGTAAGGCAAATGTAGTGGCTGATGCCCTGAGCAGGAAGAGTATGATATCTGCTATGATGATCAGGGAATGGGATTTACTGGAGCAGTTCGTCGAACTTCAGATCAGAGTTACAGAGGTAGAGACTGGATTTTTGGCTAGCCTGCGGATAGAGCCCAGGATCATGGATCAGATTAGAACTGGGCAGCGCAGTGATCAGAGATTGATAGACATGGTTAGCCAAGCTGAACAGAGTTCGCAGTCGGATCTCACCATCAGTGAGGATGGATTATTGAGGTTCAGAGGATGGATTTGTGTACCGGACGATGATACCTAAAGAGACAGATACTGAGAGAATCCCACTGCTCGTGATACACCATGCACCCAGGGAGTACTAAGATGTACCGGGACTTGTGAAAGGTGTATTGGTGGAGTGGTATGAAACGAGACGTGGCAGAGTATGTGGCCAGGTGTTTAGTATGCCAACAAGTGAAAGCTGAGCATCGGAAGCCCGGAGGACTACTACAGCCTTTACCTGTACCTACATGGAAATGGGAGCATGTCACTATGGACTTTATTATGGGTTTACCGAGGACCCGAAGAGGTCGTGACGCGATATGGGTCATTGTGGATAGATTGACCAAGAGTACCCACTTCCTTGCCATCAAGAGCACAGATACTGTGGATGCCTTAGCTGAACTGTATGTCAGCGAGATAGCTAGATTACATGGGGCTCCAGTGAGTATTACTTCTGATAGAGATTCCCGGTTTACTTCTAGATTTTGGACCCAGTTTCAGGAGTCCATGGGATCTCGATCGAGTTTCAGTACCGCCTATCATCCTCAGACAGATGGTCAGTCAGAGAGGACTATTCAAACCCTGGAGGATATGTTGAGGGCGTGTACGATGGATTTTAAGGGATCATGGGATGATCACCTGCCCCTAGCAGAGTTTGCATACAATAATAGCTATCATGCGAGTATTGGAATGGCCCCTTTTGAGGCTCTATATGGTAGGAGGTGTAGATCCCCTGTAGCTTGGGAAGAAGTCGGTGACAGAAAGATAAATGCTCCCGAGCTTGTTGAGCAAGCCGTACAGAGTGTGAAACTCATATGTGAGAGGTTACGGGCTGCACAAAGTAGACAGAAAAGCTACGCGGATGTGCGTAGATGGCCACTCGAGTTTGAGGTTGGTGATGCAGTATTTCTGAAAATATCACCGAGTAAGGGTATCATGCGATTTAGGAAGAAAGGGAAATTGAGTCCTCGATACGTAGGACCATTCGAGATTCTCGAGAGAGTGGGAGAGGTAGCTTACAGATTAGCATTACCCCCACAGATGTCCGGAATACACAATGTTTTTCATGTGTCTATGTTGAGGAAGTACCACCCAGACCCTTCCCATGTCATAGAGTATGATGAGATGGACATACAGGAGGACATGAGCTACACTGAGGAACCCGTCCGGATTCTCGATAGAAAGGAGAAGGTACTGAGAACCAAGAACATCCCATTAGTGAAAGTTTTGTGGAAACATCACTCAATGGAAGAGGTAACGTGGGAACTAGAGAGTCTCATGAAGGAGAAATACCCCCATCTATTTAACTAGTTGAGTTGAATTTGGAGGACCAAATTCTTTTAAGGTGGGGAGGATGTGAGATCTGAGAATTTCAGACATATTTTATTGATGTAATAATAATTTGAAGTGTAATTTATTGAGCTAAGTGAATTGTGGGAATTATAATTGGAGATTTATATGTTAAGTTTGTAAAATAAGCATGAAGTATGAGGACAGATCGATCTGGGAGAAGGAGAGATCGATCTGGTGAGTTAAAAATGACGAGGAAGGAGGAATTTGAGGAGCAGATCGATCTCCAATGGAAGAGATCGATCTCCAAATGATTCTGTTTGGGAGAAGATCGATCTCCTTAGGAGCAGATCGATCTCATTAAGCCATAAAGAGATCGATCTCACCCCTCGACAGATCGATCTCCTAGGCATAAAATTGCCCAGATCGTCCCCAAAATTCAAACGCAGATCGATCTCACCCCTCGACAGATCGATCTCCTACCCTCAGCCTATATAAGGAACCCCTGTTTTTCTCCTGCAAACTCACTTTCTCTCTCTTTCAAACCCATTTCCATCGAAAACCTAACTTTCTCACTCATCCAAATCTGTCACGACCCAATTCCATTCTCTTTAACCGAAAATCACTGAAAATTTTTCGCGTTTTACTATTACCTTACCCGGTCGTGAACTAAACTCACCACACACTGTTGGGCTGTGAGTCAATAATAAACACCACATCTCATTCATTCTCAATTAATTAAAACGATGTCATACATGTGCATTTAATCGTGTACTTATACGAATACATGTTTTACTGACATCTACATCCCCCATAAGTACAACTCAAAAGAATACTGTGCTTTTACATTGTTTAGATACAAAAAGAATCACTGTGTATATACCTCTTAGCGATAGAGATGCAGCGGAGTCCAAAATAATACGCCTCAGTCCTCACTGGGCTACTATGCACGCTCTGTAAGGGGGAAAATAGAGTGGGATGAGCAACCACACGCTCAGTAAGCCAATAATGCAAGCATGGTAGATAACTACTCTATCTACATGCTGATAATGTTATGCATAAATCATTTACGGTAGGAGCATGAGGAATAAAACTATGCCATGTGAATATACATATATATCATGTATCAAAATCATGTGCATTGGCATATAAAACATGGTAGAAACATCATGTATAAATCATCTCATGTTCAATCTCATTTAAATTCATAAAAGGGCAATTCTTTAAGAAACTTCCTTTTTAAACCAACACCATAAACACCACCAAATCAACTCACAATCACAACCACATTTTCATTCCACAATTCACGTATGTGTATAAATCTAGGTCACTATATCAAAAGTGCCTATGTGAACCATTACATCATAAATCATCCCAGACCACACGCATCCAGGTGTGCGAGGTATCATGCTGGCATGAAGATGGATTATCCCTCGCCAGACTTTCTCATCACATAACCATCATGCGGTACATCGTACTCCATGTGATATACACGGTACAGCGTACTCCGCAACTCATATTGTGATTGGGGGTGCCATTCCTAGGTCTTATCTACCCCATACCAAGAGTGTTCCATATTCCGTGAAGGAGAGCCTTCCTGCCGAACAGAGCCTCCCCGCCTAACAGAGCCTCCCCGCCTCTTTGGGCTTAAGGATGTTGGCTTAAGGATGTTAGCTTAAGGATGTTGGGCTTAAGGATCCTTTCCGTAAGAGAACTTCCCCACCGAACAGAGCCTCCCCGCCTCTCTGGGCTTAAGGATGTTGGCTTAAGGATGTAGGGCTTAAGGATCTTACTATACCCATGTAGGAGAGCCTCCCTGCCTAACAGAGCCTCCCCGCCTCTTTGGGCTTAAGGATGTTGGCTTAAGGATCCCACCGTAAGAGAGCCTCCCCACCAAACAGAGCCTCCCCACCTAACAGAGCCTCCCCGCCTAACAGAGCCTCCCTGCCTCTCTGGGCTTAAGGATGTTAGCTTAAGGATGTAAGGCTTAAGGATGTAAGGCTTAAGGATCTTACCAACTTTCACAACCTTATGCTTATCACAATGTGCAAACTTATGCGAGCAAAACTCTAGCACGACTCATGCATCCTCTCATAAAGAGACGCGTACGAGCATAGCTCCTAGTATGGTTATACTCATAAGACAACCACTCACAAGCCACGTACGAGCGAAAGCTCCAGTACGGTTTATAAACATCATCATAGTTTCCAAATCAAGGTGCGAGCTAAGCTCCAGCACGTTTCATACAAATGAAAACATAGAAATCCAGCGCGAGCGAGGCTCTAGCGCGATTTATGTCATACAAATACGATAGGCGGCTCATACGCAATAAAACAATCCCGGTAATCGGGTTTAGCACTCACAAATGCTTTTCCACAACAACCATACAATACTAGCCGACCCATCTACTAGCTTGCTTAAAACCAAGCAATTTCGTTTTGAAAAGCATCAAAACATTAGATTTATGCAATTATTAGCCTTACTATCCCATTTCATAAAATCCACTTCAAATCCAAAACCACGCATATACTCATCATCATTCACGAATACCATCCATCATTTATTTGAGCAACCATGCATTTCATAAAACACCCAATATTCACCCACAAGTTCAAAGTACGAGCAGCTACCTCTATATACTCACAAAATTCCCTTAACTGGAATCGCGATATGTGATTCCACTTCCTTAAGCTGCTTACTCGTACGGTTCGATTCGTCTCCAACGAACTCTTCGGGACTGCACAAAATCGTATCCCGCATTATATTCGATCCATACAATGCAACCATTGTGCTTGCTATAGTCAATTTAACCTATAGCCTCTATTAACGCTTATATGGCCTCATTTCATCACTTTACCCATAACTCGGGTCTATGGATCTTCTTAGGCCTATTAACTTGTTCAAAATCGATGTTAAATCGACATTAAGCTCATAGTGTTCATATTCCATGAATTCCCTCACTATGGCATTTATCAATCATATACATATCCATTTTCACAATTCCTCCAACTCACCATGTAATTCCATCTAACCATCTAAAATCATAAACGTTACCCCAATAACAACTTTAGCATGCCATAAACCATAAGCTCATTCAACCCCACATATCCTCACATTATACCCATTTTAGATTTCTAGGTCACACCAATTCCACTACATTCCTAGGTAGTTTATCCATCAATACTCATATCAATCAACTCCAAAATCAATTAAATAGCTAATGCATTTGGATTGGAGTGTTAGAATCTTACCAATATGATTTCTCTTCTTGCTCCAATTGGTAATGCCCTTAACTCCTTCAATTCCAAGAATGGGAAGATGCCCTCTCACTATGTTGTTCTTCTCTTTGATAGGAACAACTTTGCCTCTAATGATTTCTCTCCAAATCTCACTGAAAATGGCTGATTTTAGAGAGGGAAAGTTAGGTTTTTGGGTTAAAAATGGGAGGTTAATGTGTTTTTCTGAGATTTCCAGATTTTTAGCTTTCCTTATATAGAAATAGCTTGAGGAGATCGATCTGGTCTAAGAGGAGATCGATCTGGTCCCTTAAAATCCTTCTTTTTCACGGCATTTTTAAGCCTGAGATCGATCTGTCGAAGCAATGAGATCGATCTGTTGAAGCATGAGATCGATCTGTCGAAGCATGAGATCGATCTGGTCCCAAACAAAGAGCTTAGGAGATCGATCTGGGTGCTTGAGGATCGATCTTTTCACTACAGAATGCTTGGCAGATCGATCTGGCTCTATTGGAGATCGATCTGCTCTATTCTTTCGCCCAAATAAGAGCATTCTGGCTCTTCCAGATCGATCTCTCATCATATGAGATCGATCTGGACCTCATGTTTTCCAGATTTCCTGCAGTTTCATTGCTGCAACTCATACCAACACCTCCTTAATCTATTGCCATGGCCATTTTCTCATCCATCCACCTTTATAACTTGAAAATGTCATCCATTCATACCTTATGCACATTGAAACTTGTGTGCATTCATTGTATGTTCAAAGGTATGCTACATAAAACCAAATGGACGCATAATTCCATTCCATTTTACCACACTACTCATCTTGAGTCTCAATCACATCCATCACTCGCTAGAACTCATTTCTTCGTATTCATACTCAATGAAACTTGTATGTACGTTACAATTTATATTACACATACATACATTGAATCCATGGACTTACATCAATCATACTTTACATTACAAGTCCATTCATATTATTTGATCCAATTACACACATTACCCTTATACATATACGGGGTCTTACATTCTCCCCTCCTTCAAGGAATTTAGTCCTCCAAATTAGAACCAAGTCACTCTTCAAACAGTTGGGGGTACTTCTCCCGTATCAAGTTCTCCAATTCCCATGTGGCCTCTTCCGCCGTGTGGTGTTGCCAAAGCACCTTCACCAAGGGAATTGTCTTATTCCACAACACTTTCTCTTTCCTGTCCAATATCCAAATCGGCTTCTCAACATACGTCATACTCTCATAGAGCTCTAACGGCTCATATCTTATCACGTGTGCCGAGTCCGGGTGATACTTCCGAAGCATCGAGACGTGGAAGACGTTGTGGACATTTGCCAAGTCCGGTGGCAATGCCAATCTATACGCCTTATCTCCCACTCTCTCCAAAATCTCGAAGGGTCCGATATATCTAGGGCTCAGCTTGCCCTTCTTACCGAATCTCATAATACCCTTCGATGGTGATACCCTCAGAAATACCGACTCACCCTCATCAAACTCTAGTGGTCTTCGTCTCTTGTCAGCATAACTCTTTTGTCGGCTCTGAGCTGTCCGTAATCTCTCACATATCAACTGGACGTCCTCAGATGCCTGCTATACTAAGTCTGGAGCAAAAATCTGTCTGTCACCAACCTCTTCCCATCCAATAGGGGAACGGCATCTACGCCCGTATAATGCCTCATAGGGTGCCATTCCGATACTAGCATGATAGCTATTATTATAAGCGAACTCGGCTAACTGCAGGTGGTCATCCCAGGAGCCTCTACAATCCAGCGCACACACTCTCAAAATATCCTCGAGGGTCTGTATAGTCCTCTCTGACTGCCCATCTGTCTGAGGATGAAAAGAGGTGCTAAAACTCAATCGGGTCCCCAGCGCTTCCTGAAAATGTTCCCAAAAATGGGAAATGAAGCGGGCATCCCTATCAGAAACAACGCTCACTGGTACACCATGTAGCCGTACTATCTCTCGAATATACAGGTTCGCCAACTGACTCAGTGTATCGGTAGCTCTCATAGCCAAGAAATGGGCGGACTTAGTCAATCGGTCCACAATAACCCATATGGCATCATGACCTCTACGGGTCCTCGACAACCCCATCACAAAATCCATGGTGACATGTTCCCACTTCCATGTTGGTATCGGTAGAGGCTGCTATAATTCTGCAGGCTTCTGATGCTCTACCTTCACTTGCTGACAAACGAGACACTTAGCGACATATTTAGCAATGTCTCTCTTCATTCCAGACCACCAATAAACCTTTCGAAGGTTTTGATACATCTTGGTACTTCCCGGATGTATCGTATACTTCGATGAGTGAGCCTCTGATAAAATCATTCTCCTGATCTCAGGATCCCTGGGAATGCATACTCTGCCTCTGAACCTCAATAAGCCATCAGCACTCTGCTCAAAATCAATACCCACACCTGTCTGTATCTGTCTCAGCCAATCGATACACCGTCGATCGCTCTGCTGGGCTTGCCGAATACGGCCAATCAACTCTGGCTCTAGTCTCAAACTAGCCATGATCTCAAGTCTCTCAGATCCAGGTGGGGTTACATCCAAACTGAGGTTCACAAAGTGTTCTAACAATTCATGTTCCCGTACCATCATATAAGACACCAACCCAAGGTTCTTTCAACTCAAAGCATCGGCAACTACATTTGCCTTACCCGGGTGGTACATGATTTCACAATCATAGTCTTTCAGGAGTTCGAGCCATCTCCTCTGTCTCATATTCAACTCTTTCTGCGAGAACAGGTACTTAAGGCTCTTATGATCTGTGAACACCTGAAACTTCTCACCATAGAGATAGTGGCGCCATATTTTCAATGCAAATACTACAGCCGCCAACTCCAAATCATGTGTCGGGTAGTTCCTCTCATGATCTTTCAACTGTCTAGATCCATAGGCAACTACCTTCCCATCCTGCATAAGCACACAGCCCAGTCCCTGGTGTGATGCATCCGTATACACCGAGAATCCTCCTGAGCTGGTAGGAATGGTGAGAACTGGAGCAGTCGTCAATCGACGCTTAAGCTCCTCAAAACTCCTCTCACATGCCTCATCCCACACAAACTTAACATCCTTAAGCGTGAGACGTGTCAACAGAGCAGCTAGTCTGGAGAAACCCTCTACAAATCTTCGATAATATCCTGCCAATCCCAGGAAACTTCTGATCTCAGTAACTGTCTTGGGCTGTTCCCACTGCACAACTGCCTCTATCTTGGATGGATCCACTGATACCCCATCCTTTGACACAACATGCCCCAGAAATGAGATCTGTTCCAACCAAAAGTTACACTTGCTGAGTTTTGCATACAATTCTCTCTCTCGGAGGGTCTGCAGAACTATCCTCAAGTGCTCCTCATGATCTTCCCTGGACTTGGAATACACCAAAATATCATCGATAAACACTATCACAAACTTGTCTAGGTATGGCTTGAATATATCATTCATCAATGCCATAAATGCTGCGGGAGCATTCGTCAATCCGAATGGCATCACCAAAAACTCGTAGTGGCCATAACGGGTACGAAATGCTGTCTTGGGTACATCTCCACTCCTGATCCTCAACTGATGGTACCCTGACCGCAGATCTATCTTAGAAAATACTTCGGCTCCCTGGAGCTGATCCAACAAATCATCGATTCTTGGAAGGGGGTACTTGTTCTTAACGGTGGCCTTATTCAACAACAAGTAATCTATACACAGTCGGAGGCTTCCATCCTTCTTCCTTAGAAATAGAACTGGTGCTCCCCAAGGTGAGACACTCGGTCTAATAAACCCCTTCTCCAGCAGCTCTTGCAGCTGTTTCTTCAGCACTTCCAATTCTATCGGAGCCATTCTATAGGGTGGTTTTGATATCGGCTCTGTACCAGGCACTAACTCAATGCAAAATTCCATTTCCCTTTCAGGTGGTAGTCCTGGTAATTCATCCGGAAAGGCATCAGGGTAATCCGTAATTACGGGTATGTCCTTTAATTCCGGGTGTGCCTCATCTATATCGACCACATAGGCAATGAACCCTTCACAATATCCTCTCCATCGTTAGTAACATAAACCATCACTCCACATTCAATATTTATCATGAACAATAAATTTATCTCTCAAGCAATATGAATTTAAAATCATACTCCTTTTATTTACAACAAACATGCTAGTTTCATATCATTTCTTTTTATCAAAGTTTACAATAAGATTGTCTAATCCTGAAAACATCAATGTTTTGGCATGACAATCCATCACAACACGATTGGTAACCAACCAATCCATTCCCAAAATTACATCAAAATCATTCATATTCAATAAAATCAGATTGGCTATCATTTCCTTCCCCTCTATCTTTATCTTACAATCTCTACATACATGCTCAGTCAATTGACTATCATTCATGGGTGTGGAAATCATCAACATTTTATCCATCAGTGTTGGTTTCACATATTTCAACAATTTATGTGCAAAGGAAGGTGATATGAAAGAATGCGTGGCACCAGGATCAAATAATACCAATGCTTCTAAATCAAAGATTCGGATGGTACCTTTAATCACATCCGTCGATGCGTCTGCAGTGTCCTGGTCCAGTGCATGTACTCTTCCTCTGCTCACACCCGTAGCCTGTTTCCCTTTTTCCTCAACTGTAGCCCTCCTCCTCGGGACTGCTGTCTCAACTGGAGCTCCCTCAGGCTCCTTGCCCTTCTGTGGGGCAATCTCTATCTTCTCAGGATAATACTTAGCCATACGTCCTGGTCTCTCACATCTAAAACACACCATAGGGGTCATCAGGCAGGGCCTATTCCCATGAAATCTCCCACATCTCCTACACTGATCAGTAGTAGGCTGTGGTCCTCCAATAGTCATACCCCTTGGCGCAGTCAAGGCTGGGTATACGGGAGGTCTAACAGCTCTCTCCCGTACCTCCTCGATCTTAGGTCTCTTCTCAAAATACCTTGGGCCTCCTTTCCTGGCCACTCTATCCCTCCCGGATCTCTTCCGGTCTCTGTCCTTTCCAACGCTGATTCTCCCAAGCTCGGAGGCATTTTGCTCAAAGTCTTGCTCACACAACTGAGCCTTATGTACAGCCTCCTCATAAGTCACAATGTCGAAGGGAGCTAGCTTAGTCCGGATGGCCAATCTCAATCCATCCATGAACTTCTGAATCTTTCGGGTCTCACTACCTATCGTGTTAGGGTCATATCTTCCCAATGACATAAACTTGGACTTATACTCGTCCACAGTCCGGTTCCCTTGAACCAAATTCATAAATTCCATCCGTAATTTCCTCTGTGCGGTAGCTGGAATATACTGTCTCCTGAAGGCCTCTAGAAATATCTCCCATGAGATCTCAGAGTGTCTGGCCCTCAAAATAACCTCGGTGGACCTCCACCAATGCTCGCCCTCGCCTTTCAGCATAAACACGGAAAAAGCAACCTTCTCATTTGAAGTGCATCGAAAAAACCTATACAGTTTCTCCATCTCATACACCCAATCCTCCGTAATCACTGGGTCCTTCACCCCTCTAAACACTGGGGGTTTCAGCACTTGAAACTCTCGCAACCTGCTCAAGTCACAGTCATAACCCACATCACTACCGCTCTGCTGTGGAGCGATAGGAGAAGCTGTATCCTGGGCTGGAGGTGGTGTAACTGTAGCTGTCTCAGCAGCATGAGGTCTCTCCGCCTCTGCAGCTGCCTGTTCAGTAGTAGGCTGTGCTGTGGGACCTCGTCTATCACCGGCACCCAATGCCTGCGTGACTATCTCCACCAAACTCTCGATACTCTGCTCTAACCTAGCGAAGCGAGCCTCGGTATCCTCTGCTCTCTCAACAGGGTTCTGTGGAGCCTGCTCAGTCTGTGGCTCCGCACGGCTCTCAGGCCTACCTCTACGGCCTCTAGCACGTGCTCTCACCCCTCTACCTTTGTGTGTAACTGGCATAGTGCCTAACTTCCTGTATTATAATAATTTATTAAGCTCAATCCATCACAGTATACACAGTTATATCTAAACAAAAGCACAGTACTATGGGGGTGTACTTTCCTACGTTTTATTAATGACTCACATCAGGCCAACACAGCTCTGATACCAATCTCTGTCACGACCCAATTCCATTCTCTTTAATCGAAAATCACTGAAAATTTTTTGCGTTTTACTATTACCTTACCCGGTCGTGAACTAAACTCACCACACACTGTTGGGCTGTGAGTCAATAATAAACACCACATCTCATTTATTCTCAATTAATTAAAACGATGTCATACATGTGCATTTAATCGTGTACTTATACGAATACATGTTTTACTGACATCTACATCCCCCATAAGTACAACTCAAAAGAATACTGTGCTTTTACATTGTTTAGATACAAAAAGAATCACTGTGTATATACCTCTTAGCGATGGAGATGCAGCGGAGTCCAAAATAATACGCCTCAGTCCTCACTGGGCTACTATGCACGCTCTGTAAGGGGAAAAATAGAGTGGGATGAGCAACCACACGCTCAGTAAGGCAATAATGCAAGCATGGTAGATAACTACTCTATCTACATGCTGATAATGTTATGCATAAATCATTTACGGTAGGAGCATGAGGAATAAAACTATGCCATGTGAATATACATATATATCATGTATCAAAATCATGTGCATTGGCATATAAAACATGGTAGAAACATCATGTATAAATCATCTCATGCTCAATCTCATTTAAATTCATAAAAGGGCAATTCTTTAAGAAACTTCCTTTTTAAACCAACACCATAAACACCACCAAATCAACTCACAATCACAACCACATTTTCATTCCACAATTCACGCATGTGTATAAATCTAGGTCACTATATCAAAAGTGCCTCTGTGAACCATTACATCATAAATCATCCCAGACCACACGCATCCAGGTGTGCGAGGTATCATGCTGGTATGAAGATGGATTATCCCTCGCCAGACTTTCTCATCACATAACCATCATGCGGTACATCGTACTCCATGTGATATACACGGTACAGCGTACTCTGCAACTCATATTGTGATTGGGGGTGCCATTCCTAGGTCTTATCTACCCCATACCAAGAGTGTTCCATATTTCGTGAAGGAGAGCCTTCCTGCCGAACAGAGCCTCCCTGCTTAACAGAGCCTCCCCGCCTAACAGAGCCTCCCCGCCTCTATGGGCTTAAGGATGTTGGCTTAAGGATGTTAGCTTAAGGATGTTGGGCTTAAGGATCCTTTCCGTAAGAGAGCCTCCCCACCGAACAGAGCCTCCCCGCCTAACAGAGCCTCTCCGCCTCTCTGGGCTTAAGGATGTTGGCTTAAGGATGTAGGGCTTAAGGATCTTACTATACCCATGTAGGAGAGCCTCCCTGCCTAACAGAGCCTCCCTGCCTCTTTGGGCTTAAGGATGTTGGCTTAAGGATCTCACCGTAAGAGAGCCTCCCCACCTAACAGAGCCTCCCCGCCTAACAGAGCCTCCCCGCCTCTCTGGGCTTAAGGATGTTAGCTTAAGGATGTAAGGCTTAAGGATCTTACCAACTTTCACAACCTTATGCTTATCACAATGTGCAAACTTGTGCGAGCAAAGCTCTAGCACGACTCATGCATCCTCTCATAAAGAGACGCGTACGAGCATAGCTCCTAGTACGGTTATACTCATAAGACAACCACTCACAAGCCATGTACGAGCGAAAGCTCCAGTACGGTTTATAAACATCATCATAGTTTCCAAATCAAGGTACGAGCTAAGCTCCAGCACGTTTCATACAAATGAAAACATAGAAATCCAGCGCGAGCGAGGCTCTAGCGCGATTTATGTCATACAAATACGATAGGCGGCTCATACGCAATAAAACAATCCCGGTAATCGGGTTTAGCACTCACAAATGCTTTTCCACAACAACCATACAATACTAGCTGACCCATCTACTAGCTTGCTTAAAACCAAGCAATTTCGTTTTGAAAAGCATCAAAACATTAGATTTATGCAATTATTAACCTTACTATCCCATTTCAGAAAATCCACTTCAAATCCAAAACCACGCATATACTCATCATCATTCACGAATTCTATCCATCATTTATTTGAGCAACCATGCATTTCATAAAACACCCAATATTCACCCACAAGTTTAAAGTACGAGCAGCTACCTCTATATACTCACAAAATTCCCTTACCTGGAATCGCGATGCGTGATTCCACTTCCTTAAGCTGCTTACTCGTACGGTTCGATTCATCTTCAACGAACTCTTCGAGACTGCACAAAATCGTATCCCGTATTATATTCGATCCATACAATGCAACCATTGTGCTTGCTATAGTCAATTTAACCTATAGCCTCTATTAATGCTTATATGGCCTTGTTTCATCACTTTACCCATAACTCGGGTCTATGGATCTTCTTAGGCCTATTAACTTGTTCAAAATCGATGTTAAATCGACATTAAGCTCATAGTGTTCATATTCCATGAATTCCCTCACTATGGCATTTATCAATCATATACATATCCATTTTCACAATTCCTCCAACTCACCATGTAATTCCATCTAACCATCTAAAATCATAAACGTTACCCCAATAACAACTTTAGCATGCCATAAACCATAAGCTCATTCAACCCCACATATCCTCACATTATACCCATTTTAGATTTCTAGGTCACACCAATTCCACTACATTCCTAGGTAGTTTATCCATCAATACTCATATCAATCAACTCCAAAATCAATTAAATAGCTAATGCATTTGGATTGGAGTGTTAGAATCTTACCAATATGATTTCTCTTCTTACTCCAATTGGTAATGCCCTTAACTCCTTCAATTCCAAGGATGGGAAGATGCCCTCTCACTATGTTGTTCTTCTCTTTGATAGGAACAACTTTGCCTCTAATGATTTCTCTCCAAATCTCACTGAAAATGACTGATTTTAGAGAGGGAAAGTTAGGTTTTTGGGTTGAAAATGGGAGGTTAATGTGTTTTTTCGAGATTTTCAGATTTTAGCTCTCCTTATATAGAAATAGCTTGAGGAGATCGATCTGGTCCAAGAGGAGATCGATCTGGTCCCTTAAAATCCTTCTTTTTCACGGCATTTTTAAGCCTGAGATCGATCTGTCGAAGAAATGAGATCGATCTGTTGAAGCATGAGATCGATCTGTCGAAGCATGAGATCGATCTGGTCCCAACAGAGAGCAAAGGAGATCGATCTGGGTGCTTGAGGATCGATCTTTTCACTACAGAATGCTTGGCAGATCGATCTGGCTCCATTGGAGATCGATCTGCTCTATTCTTTCGCCCAAATAAGAGCATTCTGGCTCTTCCAGATCGATCTCTCATCCTATGAGATCGATCTGGACCTCATGTTTTCCAGATTTCCTGCAGTTTCATTGCTATGAGATCGATCTGGACCTCATGTTTTCCAGATTTCCTGCAGTTTCATTGCTGCAACTCATACCAACACCTCCTTAATCTATTGCCATGGCCATTTTCTCATCCATCCACCTTTATAACTTGAAAATGGCATCCATTCATACCTTATGCACATTGAAACTTGTGTGCATTCATTGTATGTTCAAAGGTATGCTACATAAAACCAAATGGACGCATAATTCCATTCCATTTTACCACACTACTCATCTTGAGTCTCAATCACATCCATCACTTACTAGAACTCATTTCTTCGTATTCATACTCAATGAAACTTGTATGTACATTACAATTTATATTACACATACATACATTGAATCCATGGACTTACATCAATCATACTTTACATTACAAGTCCATTCATATTATTTGATCCAATTACACACATTACCCTTATACATAAACGGGGTCTTACAAAATCACCCATTTCCAGCCGAATCAGAGGTTGTGGCAAGAAGAGAAGTTGTTCCTCATCAAAAGGAGAACAACATACTTGGAAATCGAAGGACGAATCGGATCGAGGCGTGGGTTGTGCGTCTCACAAGCTTTGGGTAATTTCTAAACCTCGATCTTGATATTTGAGATGATTTTGATGATATTGGTGGCTGTCATTGTGTTGAAATAGTTGAGAAATGATTAGGGATTGATGAAATTGCAATGTAGTTGGAGTAATGTAGATATTTGGTAATTTTGAGAATTTGTGCTATAAATGGAAATATAGACAATGTGGTGAATTAGCATAGATAATTGGTATTAGAAATGTGGAACGTCGAGATGTTGTGAATGAGGTTGTAGTTTAGGGTAGAGTTATGAGAATCGAGAGAATTGAGGTGTTATGAGCAATTATGCTCGATTTTAAGAATTGAGGTTTATGAGATAATTGAGTATTGATGTTTTAACATCGTTTAGACAGCTCGGGAGTTCCAGAGTGGGATGTGAGGCTAGTCCGTGATACGGGGGAAACGATTGCACTATACGAGGTGCAAAGAGGTAAGGGAAATCTAAACCATTTGTGTATGTGATTTGTAAACTATTATAGCATGAATTGTGGTTTATAAAATAAGCATGTTGAGTTTTGTGTTGAGATTTAATTGCAAACGGTTTTTATAGCCGGTTGGAGCCCATAATTTTATGAGTTTATAAGCTGAGTGTGAAATTGCTTTATAAACCATTGAATTTTGTGTGAGTAATGAATTGGGCTCTACGTTAAGGCAATATCGAGATTTAAGAAATGTGTGCGTGTTTTGTCGGTTGGAACTCGGTTTTATTACGTTTTGTGTTGAGTATAAAATGGTTTTCAATTGAGTTTTATGAGTGAAAAACCCCTATGAGTTCTACGTGAAGGCAAACTAGTCTTATGTGATAACACTTAGGTGTGTAGTTGTGAGTACACACCGGGCATTGCTCTGGTAGTATGTAAGCCCGATTTCTTCTCCGTTCTGGTAACGTGAGAATAACCTATTCTGTGGCTATGACACGTATACTTGGTGGCCGTTGCCATGTGAGAAACCCCATTGGTGGTGTTGCCACGTGATACCCCATTGGTGGCCGTTGCCACGTGATACCCTATTGGTGGCCGTTGCCACGTGATACCCCATTGGTGGCCGTTGCCACGTGATACCCCATTGGTGGTCGTTGCCATGTGATACCCAATTGGTGGCCGTTGAAACGAGAGAAACCCAATTTGGAGGCCGTTGCCACGTGAGAAACCCAATTTGGTGGCCGTTGCCACGTGAAACCCTATTCTGTGGCTGTGCCACGTGTGAATTTAAATCAGTGGCTTTGCCACGTGAGATAGTGGCTGTGCCACGTGTGAAATTAAATCAGTGGCTATGCCACATGTGTTTAGTGGCCATGCCACGAGTGATTTTAAATCAGTGGCAATGCCACGTGTGTTTTGTGGCTATGCCACGTGTGAATTTAAATCAGTGGCTATGCCACGTGTGTTTAGTGGCTGTGCCACGTGCATTACTATTTTAGTGATTTTATCACGTTCATTGAGAAAGCGTTTATCGCATTGTTTTCACATGCTTTGTTATTGCCCTAGGGTGAGCCTTTTACTTCATGTTTTCACATGACTTGACACATGAGAATGTCGTTTTGAGTACTTTCATGCTATGGTTTTCAAATGAGTTTCACATACAAAAAAACATTTTGTGATGTGCATTTTGGTTTATGAAATGAGTTCCTTACCCCCTTTACTGAGCGATTTAGAAGCTCACCCTGTTTTCTTTTCCCCCCAGAGTTCTTCAAGTGAAAAAGGATCTTCCTGCGACGTACGGAGTAGTGGCTAGTGGAGGACTTGAGCTCCAGGCCATATATTATATTTGAGGTATATTTTATCTTTTCATGTACCCAGACAATTACTGTAATTGCAGACACTTGATGTATAACATTATATGGGATGTATTAGGATTAATTAACTTGGAATTGAGTATTTGTATACGGTACAATATACGCTATATTTTGATGAGATCCCGAGGCATAATAATTATGATGATGTATGAACCTGCACAGGAATGCACCTTTAATTGTGAATTAACGAGTAAAAAGTTTTAAATTAGCCCTATTTTCCGCACTTTCGGGGCGTGACATTCAAAGCTTAGCAGATCGATCTCATGTCTTCATGAGATCGATCTCTCATCCAAGAAAACCTAGGAGATCGATCTTTCATAACCCAGATCGATCTCTCATCCAAGAAAACCCAGGAGATCGATCTCTCATAACCCAGATCGATCTCTCATCTACAGAAACTTAAGTTCTGGTACTGATAACCTCTAAACATGTTTTTATATCATCTTTTTATTATTGAATTTACTTGTTTTGTCATTTCCAAATATATTATCTCAACAATCTCCCCCTTTTTGATATGACAAAACCTATTCAATCAACATGTTTAGTTACTTATTTTCATTTTACACAAGCTCCCCCTTTTTGTAAGCTCCCCCTTACTTTTGGCTTTTGGCCTCTTAACTTTCTTAACTCCCCCTCATTTTAATTATTCCTTTAAACCATTAGACATGTTTCTTTAACATATTTAAAACCATTTAAACAAGTTTTCTTATTCTTCTCCCCCTTTTTGTCATATCAATGGTGCTAAAAGGTTAAATCAGAGTAAACACTCTATTCATTTCAAAATGGTAAGTCAAAAATAAGAAAAATAACTAACTTGACATTCCATGAAATACTCATTCAAGCAAAGTCAGTTAAACAACAACCAGTAGTTAGAAAACATAGCAAAGATAGTCCTAACAAAGAAGTCCTAAGGTGGAGGAGGAAATCGATCCATGAGATCCTCAACGTGAGTGCGAGTGACTTGAAGCTCATCATACATCGCCTGCTGAGTAGCATGAAGATTTGCAAAGCCTTCATCTATTTTGCGGTTCAGCTCTATGATCATCGTCTGCTGGGTGGCATGAAGGTTTGCAAAACCTTCATCTATCTTCCTGTTCAGCGCACTCATCATTATCACAATGGACTCCATGTCAGTGGGTGAGGGAGCAGTTACAGTGGGCGGAGTAGTCGAAGATGATAGACCCGTAGTCGGTGCAGCAGGTGGATCCATAGGCTCATTTGAGGGATCTTCCTCCATAGCTGCTGCAGGCTGCTGTTCCCGCTTCTTCTTCCAATCTCCTCGAAAGTCTTTGTAGTATCCCATGTGGTGAAGTGTTCCAATGTTTAAGACGCTCTTTGGGGAAGGCACTTCACACGTTTCACAACTACAGTCCACTCCTAGTCGTTGGAGAAAGTACGCCAGCGGTTGCGGAAAAACTATCGTGGTGGCTTGGCCGCATACGATCTTCAACCAATCTTCATAGATAAAATGGACAAGGTTAGGTTTTTGACTTGTGGAGTGGATGTGGTGGATCCAAAAACGATCTAACCTCCTAACGGTGGAATGACGGGTACCGAAAGGACAAAGATTCCATGAGATATTGAGGTGGAGTAACCGTGGGTGCATTGGTAGGTCACTCGCCTTATCCCCGAGAATATCAAACTCCAAGGGGACTTTCTCATCTTCATTGGTCAAGCTTTCATTGCTTATGTGGAAAGCTTGGGCTAAGACATCAGGGTCTATTACAATGGACTTACCCATGACATACGTTGTAAACCCGAGAATTTTACAAGTATCGTCAGGATCATATGAGAGTTCGACATTTGAAAAGAATGCCCTGACGATGTTTGGGGGTACAGGAGTATTGATTTTGAGAAACGAAATCCAACCAAACTCTTCAAATTTGGGTAGATAGGGAAAATCAATGCAGTTTAAGAAAGAAAAATCGATGGTTCGCCAATGTTTAATTAGCATGGTGAAAAAATACTCTTTATATCTCTTCCTTTTTGCAGGTGTTTTAAAACACCTGTTAAAGGTAGTGATTGAAGGGGGAGGAACGGATTGATAGGAGGATCCTTGATCTACACTAGGTCGAGGAGGTTTTTGGCCTGCTCTCTTAAGTCTAGGCATTGTTCTAGACACTGAAATCGCTCTAGATGATTCTAAAAACTAGTTCACTAAACAACTAACCAATGGAACAGTAACTAGATTCGACCTAGAGAGAAATTGAGCACTTAGCTAAGAATTTTGAGAAAAAATTTTGCAATGTAGGTTACTAGATCAAGAATCGAAGAGAAGATTTGACAATTTTCTTACCGAAGATCGATCTGGAGGGAGAATCGAGAGATGAGGTGTGACAGGAGTTAGGGATTTGAGATTTTAGAGATTTGAAATTTGGGGATTTTTTGCCAGTTTTTATAGTCCAGGGCATAGGAGATCGATCTGTCGAGACGACAGATCGATCTGTCATTTCCAGAAGCTCGAAGAGATAGATCTGTGGTACCACAAGATCGATCTTCACAATACAGAAGCTTGAGGAGATCGATCTGTCATTTGCACAGATCGATCTGCTGGTTGACAGAGGATTAGGGAGATCGATCTGCCAAATGCATAGATCAATCTGCTGCTTAAACAGAGGCTTGAGGAGATTGATCTGTCGTATGCACAGATCGATCTGCTATTTAACAGAGGCTTAAGGAGATCGATCTTATGGATGAGAAGATCGATCTGCCGAGCTTAACCTTAATGCTTTAGGCTTATTTGAAGTATGGAGATCGATCTATATTGATAGGAGATCAATCTCTCATACTCTTTGCCTAGTAAAATCTTTGAAAAACTCTTGTAAAACCAACTTAACATCAAGATTTTGAAGCATATACATCTTAAGGGACATTCATGAGTCCTAATTCACCTCTAAGGACATAAAACCTATCTCTATCAAGAGGTTTGGTGAATATATCAGCTATTTGATGTAAAGTGTCAATATACTCTAGAATTATATCCCCATTTTGAACATGGTCTCTAAGGAAATGGTTCCTAATCTCAATGTGCTTAGTCCTAGAGTGTTGAATAGGATTTTTAGATAGATTGATGGCACTGGTATTGTCACATTTAATAGAGACTTGTTTCATGTTAATACCATAGTCTTTCATTTGTTATTTTATCCACAACACTTGAGCACTACAACTACCTGCTGCTATGTATTCAGCTTCAGTTGTGAACTGAGCCACACTATTTTTTTTCTTAGAGAACCAGGAGATTAATCTATTCCCTAAGAATTGGCAAGTGCCTGAAGTACTTTTCCTATCTATTTTACATCCCCCAAAGTCTGCATCTGAAAATGCATGAAGTGTAAAAGTGGAGCCCTTGGGGTACCAAAGTCCTAGAGAGGGAGTGTCCTTAAGGTATCTAAAGATCCTTTTGGTTGTTAATAAGTGTGATTCCCTAGGAGAGGATTGAAATCTAGCACAAAGGCATACACTAAATAATATATCTGGTCTACTTGCAGTTAAATATAGCAATGAACCAATCATAGACCTATAGAGTTTAGTGTCTACACACTTACCACTTTCATCTTTATCAAGCTTGATGTTGGTGCCCATTAGAGTTGCTTGAGGTTTGCAATTGTCCATTCCAAATCGCTTGAGCAAATCCTTAGTATACTTTGCTTGATTGATGAATGTTCCATCCTTTGTTTGCTTCACTTGAAGTCCCAAGAAGAAAGTGAGCTCTCCCATCATGCTCATTTCAAATTCACCTTACATGATCTTAGCAAACTCTTGGCATAAAGATTCATTAGTTGATCCAAAAATAATATCATCCACATACACTTGAACAACTAGTAAATCTTTATTTTTATTTTTGATAAACAAAGTGGTATCTACTTTTCCTCTTGAAAATCCCTTTTCTATCAAGAATTTTGACAATCTTTCATACCATGCTCTAGGAGCTTGTTTCAAACCATAGAGTGCCTTAGATAATTTGAAAACATGCTTAGGAAATTCATGATTCTTAAAGCCGGTAGGTTGCTCTACATACACTTCTTCATTAATGAAACCATTTAAGAATGCACTCTTTACATCGATTTGATATAACTTGAAGTTTTTACAGCATGCAAAGGCAAGTAACATTCTAATAGCTTCCAATCTAGCTACCGGTGCATAAGTTTCATCATAGTCTATTCCTTCTTCTTGTCTATAGCCTTGTGCAACTAATCTAGCCTTGTTTCTTATGATCACACTATTTTCATCCATCTTGTTCTTGAATATCCATTTAGTTCCAATTATAGAGTGATCACTAGGCCTAGGAACTAGTTTCCACACTTTGCTTCTCTCAAATTGATTTAATTCTTCTTGCATTGCTAAGAACCAATTATTGTGATCTAAGGCTTCATTGACATTTCTAGGTTCTATTTGAGATATAAAGGCTATATATTGACACACATTCCTTAGAGATGATCTAGTTCTAACTCTAAGGGTTGGATCTCCTACTATTTCACAATCTTTTACATATCCTAATTCTCTTGGTGCTCTAGACTCTCTTTCTAATATCTTTATTTCTTCTTCATCTTTTTGTTTAAGTCAAGTTTTTCTAATAAATCTTCTTCTAAATTTGGAATTTCCTCAAATAATCCAACATCCTCATCATTGATTGAGTTTTTAACTACATCATTCGACTCATCGAATATAACAAGAATTGATTCTTCAACCATCAAAGTTCTTTTGTTATATACTCTATAAGCTTTTGAGTTCAAGGAATATCCTAGAAAGACTCCTTCATCACTCTTGGCATCAAATTTTCCTAAATTATCTTTCCCATTTTTTAAGACAAAATATTTGCAGCCAAAAGGATGGAAGTAGCTAATGTTAGGCTCTTACCTTTGTAAAGCTCATAAGGAGTTTTCTTTAGCATGGGTCTAATCATAGCTCTATTAATTATATAGCAAGATGTGTTTATAGCTTCAGCCCAAAAATATTTTGGTAAATTATTCTCACACAACATGGTTCTAGCCATTTCTTCCAAAGTTCTATTTCTTCTCTCAACTACTCCATTTTGTTGTGGTGTCCTAGGGGCTGAAAAATTATGGCTAATTCCTTGATCATTGCAATACTCATCAAATCCTATATTTTTAAATTCCTTGCCATGATCACTTCTAATACTAGTCATTGTGTATCTTTTTTCATTTTAAGTCACTTTTGTATAAGCTATGAATTTTTCTAAGGCTTTATTTTTCACTTTTAAAAAGAACACCCAAGTGAACCTAGTGTAATCATTAACTATTACAAATCCATAGTGTTTCCCACCAAGGCTTGTTGTTCTAGTTGGTCCAAATAAATCTAGATGGGGTAATTGAAGAGGCCTAGTGGTAGATACACTATTCTTAGGCTTAAATGTTATCCTTTTATGTTTTCCTTTAACACAAGCTTCACATATTTTTTCATAGTCAAAGGACATTTTGGGTAATCCTATAAATTGATCCTTTCTAGCTAACTTAGATAGTACATGCATACTAGCATGACCTAGTCTTCTATGCCATAACCAAGATTCTTTTTCTTTATCTACCATTAGGCATATGTTTTCATTCTTAAGTTCATTAAGATAGACAATGTATATATTACCTTGCCTATGACCTAGAAAAAGAACTTTCTTTGACTTAGGATCTATAACATGACATTTCATGCAATCAAAGATTACTTTGTAACCTTTATCACAAAGTTAACTTATGCTTAGTAAGTTATGCTTTAGACCCCTAACAAGCAATACTTTTTCTAATGAAAAATAGTCATTACCTATTGAGCCACTTCCTTCAACTTGACCTTTGGAGTTGTCCCCAAACGTAACTTCTCCACAAACTTTTGGTTTAAATGAGTTGAAGTGGCTCCTCTCTCCCGTCATGTGCCTTGAACATCCACTGTCCAAGTACCAAGCTTCCTTTGTTTTAGCTTTGTGACAATGCTCAATCACCTACAATTAAGAATTCAAACTCATGTCTTAGGTACCCAAATTCTCTTGGGTCCTTTGAGGTTAGTGAATGCAATTCTTGATCCCTTTGGGATCCATTTTGCTAATGCATTAAAATCCTTTGAGTTAATTACTTCTTTTGGAACCCACATTCTTTTTACTATTTTTCCTTTAAGAGTGATCATCGTCATATTGCAATTATGTGATGCATGTCCCTTTCTATTACAATATGAACAAGTAGTTGAAGGTTTATTCATGCTCTTTCTAGCAATGAAGCTTTTGAGATGAGTCTCTCTACTTTTTGCATTATATCCTAACCCATTTTTATCAAAGAATGCTCTTTGAGTTTCTAACATGTTATCTAACTTTTGTTGTCCCATATAAAATCTATTAAAGGAATTATGTAAATTACTATTCTTTTCTTTTAGGTCACAAATTTCAAGATTAGTAATTTCTAGTTTCTTTTCACATTCTAATTTGTCCTCTAGAATTAACTCATTTTCTTTCTTCAATTTAGATATTATCTTCTTATATTTCATACTCATGCATTCATATTTCAATGCAAGATCATCAAATGCATCTTGCAATTCATCAAAAGAATATTCATTGAGGTTTGAAGTTACCTTTTCATCCTCCATAGCCATGAAGCATAAGTTGCTCAATTGAGTCATCATCGGAGCAGTCACTGTCGCTCCATGTAGCCATCATTGTCTTCTTTTTGTGAAACCTATCATTGGACCTTTTAAGAAGAGGTCAGTTAAACTTAATGTGTCCTGGTTTCTTACATTCATAACACATAATTGTATCTTTTCTTCCTACCTCTTCTTGATCTTTCTTGAGGTTTCTCCTATTACTACCACTAGCTCTCATTCTCATGAACTTGTTAAATCTTTTGGCAAACATTGCCATCTCAAGATCCTCTTCACTACCACTCTCATTCTTAATCTCCACTTGAGCAGTAGATTTTAGAGCAACTCCCACTTTCTTGGGTGGCTCTTCATTTCTTTTTAATTTCATCTCATAAGTGAGTAGTGATCCTATTAGTTCATCTAATGACAATGTGTGAGGATCCTTTGATTCCTCAATTGCGATCACTTTAGCTTCCCATGATTTAGGTAAGCTATTTAATATCTTCTTGACCATTTCTATATTAGAGAATATTTTTCCTAAGGACTTTAATCCATTAATTATATCAGTGAATCTAGTGAACATATCACTGATTGACTTTCCATCTTTCATCCTAAATAGTTCATAGTCATGTGTGAGGATTCCTACTTTAGTCTCCTTTACTTGGGTTGTACCTACATGAGTTATTGCCAATTTATCCCAAATTTGTTTGGCATTATCACATCCAGAGACTCTATTGTATTCATTTGGCCCTAAAGCACAAAAGAGAGTGTGCATGGCCTTAGCATTTAGCTGAGCACATTTAACATCATTTGAATCCCATTCATCTTCTTCCTTAAGGATATCTCTTCCCTCTATTCTTTTTGTAGGGATTTGAGGTCCTTTAGTTATAATCCTCCATACCTCATAATCATTTGCTTGAATGAATAACATCATCCTAGTCTTCCAATACGCATAATGTTCCCCATTGAACATAGGAGGCCTAACCGTAGAATGCCCCTCTCCTACTAAACTAGTTGCTACATTGTTGTGAGCCATTAGATCGTTTCTAACTCTTAGGAAGTTATTCCTATGTGATTAAAGAGTCCTAGCTCTGATACCAATTGTTGGCTCTACCGAGAGGGGGGTGAATCGATTTTCTAATGTTAATGGCAAATTTAAACTAATTTAAATTTCATTAACAATTAATGAATAAACAATATAATGTAATGAAACAAATTAAAGCAAGATAAGGAAGAGAATACCAAACACAGTGAGTTATAGAGGTTCGGCCAATCTCTTGCCTACGTCCTCTCTTCTTGACCTCCTTGTCAAGAGCTTTCTTTCTCTCTTTCAATGAAAGTTACACAATCCCTTTTTCAGGTTAAGGAATAACCTCTCTACCCTTTCTAATACAAGGATGTATTCACCCTTTTACAATGTTTATCTCACTGAGGAACAATCCTCTTCTCTCTTATGGTAAGGATGAATACAACAATAAGCCTTTTTGATGTGGGTCGGACAAATACAGCTTTTTGCATAATCTTAAAACAACAAACTCAATAAATGAAATTAAAGACAAATAGAATGTAGGAATTTAAACTCTTGAGAATGTAAGAAATGTGCAGCAATTGTGTCTAGCTTCTCAGTGTCTTCAATGCTTGATTATTTACTGAAGGATTGGTAGTTGGAGCATTTAATGCAGTTTTTCACGTTGAGATTTTTGCAAAAATAGCCGTTGGGTACCTCCAGTAGAATGCCAGATCGATCTACCATCTTGATCAGATCGATCTCTTAGTTATAGTTCCTGCAAGATCAAGGCAAAATGAAGCAAGGAGATCGATCTCATATATGAGCAGATCGATCTCACAATTTGAAAATGTTAGAGGAGATCGATCGATCAAACAGGTAGATCGATCTTCCAACCTCTCTGTTTGAGGCATGATCGATCTATAGATCGATCTTCCAGGTATTGTCTTAGTGAGGAGATCGATCTCCTTAGCTCTCTGACTATGAGGAGATCGATCTCTTCCTATACCAGATCGATCTCATGAACTCTCTGTTTGCCTACAGATCGATCTTACAGATCGATCTACTCCCTTTACCTTTTGTTTTAGGGGAGATCAATCTCTTGCTATACCAGATCGATCTCATCAGCATCCTGTACTGGGCAGATTGATCTTATAACCCTTATAGATCGATCTCAATCTTCCTTGATACCTTTGAACAAGTTCAAAGCTTAGCAGATCGATCTCTCATCCAAGAAAACCCAGGAGATCGATCTTTCATAACCCAGATCGATCTCTCATCCAAGAAAACCCAGGAGATCGATCTCTCATAACCCAGATCGATCTCTCATCTATAGAAACTTAAGTTCTGGTACTGATAACCTCTAAACATGTTTTTATATCATCTTTATATTATTGAATTTACTTGTTTTGTCATTTCAAAATATATTATCTCAACAGAGACGAAAAGGCAATGTATAGTGGAATTGTGGGGGCCACCTCTTGAGTCCGATGGGAGCAAAGTGCCACGTAATTTCCCCAATAACATGTGAACATGGGGGCCACCTCGTGAGTCTGACGGGAGCAAAGTGCCACGTAGTTCACAATGACATACGATCGTGGGGGCAACCTCTTGGGTTCTGTGAGAACAAAGTGTTACATAGTCTGTGTGACTGTGGGTGCCACCTCTTTGGTCCTACAGATGCAAAGTGCCACACGGTCAATGCATTTTTGTCATGCGCGCCTTCGTGGCGTATTTGAATTCCACCTTCTGGTGTGATTGTATTGTTGTATGACCTTGATCACATCTACAACCTTGCTATGGCCATGTTTATGCTTTCCCTCTATGGAGGTTGGCTATGTTATCATCGCATGACAATTCTATAAGTTAGCCTAGTCTCCATCCGATATGAACTATGTTATAAGATTTTGATCTTTCGATACATGTTTATGCATCAGTTATGCTTTTGTAGTTCTATTGGTTTTGAAAGATTCTGAAGTTCTGTATATTTCAAAAGATTGTGTTGTAACTGAATAGATTTGTTACCTCGAAATTATATTTCTGTTGATTATGTTTTCCATTTACGCATTTTGGAAGCTATGTGATATTTATATAGAAATGCTATCTTTTAGTTTTATCATGCATTCAGTGTGATTCAGCCACCATGATCATTTTAAATGCATTTCTTACTGGGCTTTTTCCAGAAAGCTCACCCCTCTACCTTTCAGATTATTTGCAGTGATCTACAGACGCTACCTGCCGCGTACACGATATAGGCTGGTGGAAAGAGCTACCCTAGGCTACTTTTTGTACACGCTAAGGTATACAATTGCATTCCTTTACCAAGCACATTTTGTGACCATAGAAATATAGTGAAAATATTTTGTTGGGATGTAATTTGTAAGAAAACAAATGTAAAGAATTTCCCTTTTAATAATTTATCTTGGAGTACTAATTTTAGTTGGAATGGATATATGTTGGCTTGATGATGCAAATTGGGAAGCATGTTTGATAGTTGTGGATATCTAGGATTGTAAAGCGTTTGATTTGCTGGTGGGTAGGCTTATATATAAGCCGTTATGCTGTCGAAATTTCTATCGGCCATTTAGATGTAAAATTTAATTTAAGTATAATTATCGATGAATAAGTAAGATAAAAGAAACGACACTAAACATGAATGCAGTCTAAGTGAATAAATGAATAAGTAGGAATTCAAAATTTCAAAAAACAAATTTTCTCTGATTTTTCAAGGTCAAGGGTCGTTACATAACACACCATCCACTGCCTTACACACTGAGTCGCCTTCTTCATTCTTGCCTGTCTGTTGCAACGCATGACCTTGTTTCCCACTTCGCATAATTCTACCTTCCCATCCTCGAGGTTTCCTGTACCATTTTAGCTTTGTATCTTTGGTTTCTTTATTTGACTAGTTCCTACAACAGCAAGTGAAATTATTGTTGTTTCCATTTTTCTACTGTTGCTTACTACATTGGTTCTTTCTTCATCTTCAATTGTTCACTCTGATCACTACTGCATGAAAACTCCTGCACCGAACCACCACGTTCCTAGCTGCTACCTGCACCATTTATTACTGGTTGTTTATCCTTGAGTCGTCTACAATATCATCCCTACACCATCGTTTTACACTTCCATTTTCCAGTGCTCTCTTCGTCTTTTCACCAAGAAGCTGCTTCTTCCACCATCAAGCTACTACTATCGTTGCTCTGAATTACCCATCACTATCGTTCCTCCTTTCTTCTTTGATACATTGCTGCAACCCTTTTTGCCTCTTTACGCATTATCATCAATCAACCACCCTTGCTAAGCTTTCACCACTATACCTTCTACATCATATCAACTCTATCGTTTACCACACTACACAGCCACATTGCTACCAAACCTTCACTGTATAGCTTCCTGCCGAACTATTTCTACAAGTTGCCATCATCGTGGCATCGCACCATCTATTATTACACCATCCGAGCATCACATTATTTCTGCACTACTCTCGTCCTGCCTTGTTTCACCTCGTTGTTTCTTGCCTTGCTTCCTCCTATAACACCATTGCTACATCTTGTCTTCGTACTTCCTTACTGCCGTAACCACCACTATCCCTTGCTGCTGCCCTATCCTTGCACTATCGTTCTCGCTGAGCTACTATATTACTATTGCATTACTAAACTAAGAACTATTAAGGAACTCGACAGTTACTATGTCTTGAGTTGCTAGTAATAAACTATAGCAATAGATTGTGACCTGAATCGAGTCGAGAACTGCCAAGGTGTCACACCCTGTTTCATGCTTAATTCTGATTATTCATTCATACAAAAAACGGAGTAGATAACACATGAATGGTTGGGCACACGAGCTGATATTTATCTTACACACATATTATACATACGTATGTTTACATCATAGTATCCCTTTAAATACAAAACTGTGCCTCAAAAGTTTAGATACAAAATCAAAATAGGTTTATACCTCTGCGTACTACGATGTCTGGGCTGTCAACTACTCAGGAAAATCTGCAGCACTTACTACTGAGGTAACTCTGTGGAGAGGAGGGAATAAGGGTGTAAGGCCTGTAAAATAATATGTACTCTTTATGAATTCGTGATGTACAAACAAGTCACATTTCATATAAATCATAAGGAATGAATGTTTTTAAGTTCTAAATGTGTAAGAAATGCAAAACGAGTAGTGAAGCAAATTGGATATGAATGTAATAGTGATTTTCTGGAGCAAGAATGCTACAGATGAGGAACCGATCGATCTCATAAGCAATGAAGATTGATCTCATGGCTTGAAAACATAATCCTAAAGCATCCTACAAGGGGGAGATCGATCGCTCATTTAAAGTAGATCAATCTCAAAAAGTTTATGCCAAGGCCAGATCGATCTCATCTCAAGGGCCAGATCGATCTCTATAAGGTTCTGGTTGAAGCATATCGATCTCATACTAAGGAGCAGATCAATCTCACCTTTTCAATGTCAAATTCTTGGAGAGTAATGACACAGAGCATATCGATCTCATGGTAAGGAACAGATCGATCTCAACTTCTCATAATCAAATTCTGAAGAGATAAACACAGGGCAGATCGATCTCTCATGGTTAGCAGACCGATCTTCAAGGGTAATTCTATATATATTGGATTTCTTAACCTTCAATTCCCTGAGAATAATCAATCTTTCATTGAACCAAAGAAAAATCTAACCTTTCCTACTCCAAAATCATCTCTTTCAATCAGTTTTGTGTGAGATTTAATTCAGCAAAGCTATTCCTTGTAAGGAGGAGAACAACATAGTTAAAAACTAGAAGTTGAAACCTTGGATTGAAGGAGCAAGGTGAATTTCCCCAATTTGGAAAAAAGAGGAAAAGTTCAAGCTAGGTAAGATTCAATACACCAACTTCAAAAATGTTAATATAGGTATCTTGGTGAGTTGATTGGTGTATGTTTAAGTTGCTGAAAACATATTGAATATGTAAAATCTTCATGACCTAGATTTTGGCTTGGAAATGAGAAAATGATGAGAAAGTTGAGTAGGTTGCATTCAATGATAATTTAAGCATGTAGTGAAGTTATTAAGCATGTATATATGATTGTAAGATAGTTTGGTGAAATACATGTATTGGAAATGGACTTGAGAAGAGTAAAGTCCAATGAATTGTAAAAAGACTAAATGGATGTGAAAAAGGGCTAAATGCATTGATTTGAGATTCATGCAAATGGAAATTAAGTATATTAAGGTATACTGATGTGAATTATTATCTACAACTTCAAAAATTATATTGGAAGCCGATCGGACTGCAAGGTTTAGCAGCACCGAGGAAGTGAAGTCACGTGACATGATCCGAGGTAAAGGAATTTTGTGAGTAGCTAGAGATAGCTACACATCTTTCGAATAGAATTTTGATTAATTATATTGTATAAGGATTTACAAGTATGGAAAAGTTATGTAGGAACCGATAAGGTAAATTTGTGGTTTTATCCAAATATGGGTAAAAAGCTTAGGAAGCATGTTTGTGACTAGTTTGACAGTTGCATGGATAGACTGGCAAATGTTTTCATGTTATATATGAAAATAGCATGTTATAGTATCGATTTGATTTAATTGAGTGAATTTCAATTGAAATAAGCCATCTATCGGGTTTATGTGAAAACCATTGATGCTAGAGTAATACTCGCACTAGATTTTATGAGATATGCATCATATAGTACTTGAGAAATTCTCGTACTTGATTTTAATGCGATTTGTGCATGATAGAGTACTGGAGCATTGCTCGTATTCAATTTTATTGATTAATGCATGATAGATATTAAAGCACTGCTCATACTCAGTTTTACATGACATAGTACTAGGAGCATTACTCGCACTAGATTTATGTGACTTGTTCATGTGGTCGTGTTAGGAGTTTACTCGCAGTATCGATTTAGAAAGAGATAGCATGAAACAACCATGTTGAGAGCCTATGCAGACTGTGTGTTGCACCAATTATATGCTCGCACGTGTCATTTTTGAGATATGGTTGAGGGCTATCAAAATTATTATCCATGGTATGAGGGCTAAAGACTATGGCAGGCACCTCGACTATGAGGATTGGGTCCATGGAGTACCTTGCATCCTGTATGTCACATGGAGTACGTTATACCGTGAGTACATGATATTATTGAGTTGTAAGCTGACGGTTGAGGATTTGACCAACCTCCTGTTACAGCAAATGTGAGACCTCGTACATCGAGTACTATTGTCACGACCCAAACTACGCAAAAATCAGAGTTAATTTTTCGCGTTTTATTATTTACTTAAATTCTTACCTGTCCTCGAATCGTGACCAACACTCCACTAATAATTGGGCTGTGCGTCAATGCCAGTCCCACCATTCAATTATCATCTAACCTATTTCTTCTCCAGTCATTTATAATTGTTTACAATATTTATACATCCCCTAAAGTTGCTTATAAACATGTTACTGTGCTATGCTTATGTAGATACAATATGTACAAGTGTATATACCTTATGTTGATGGGCAGCAGCGGATATCCGGAATGCAGTACTGAGTCGTCGCAACTTCAACTGGAGATTATCTGTGGGAGAAAATGAAAGGGGTGAGCACATCAAGCTCAGTAAGGCAATCCTACGAACAAGTAGGTAACCATACTACCTACATGAACGTGGTGCCATGCATAAACCACCCTTTCTCCACACATTTTAAAACAATGATATGCGTTATGATGTTATGTAAAACACATTTGCACGGAAAATCAACATGCAATTATTACAAATCATTTCTTTCTCAATTAAAATTTTCACAATAAAGTCAGGACTCGACCCCTCCTGCGGGTGATCCTGACTCACACAAAACCATGAAAACGGTTTACATCACACGTGGGTTTGAAAAGCATGGAAATACCATCATGCAAATTTAGTTTAAAAACCCAGTTTAAATCATCGAAATCGTCGACATGCGAGACGAGGCAATATCTGTATAACAGCAATAACTAGGACTATGGCCATATGTGTCCTCGGGAGTTCCTCAGCTACACGGATCCTAGTGTGCGGGTTCTCACCATGATCGGGAACCGCCCAGGAGGTGGGTCAATCCATCCCGTCAGTCTTATCCGATCCCAGGCATCCGAAGATGCTGCATCCGGAGATGCCGTATCCGAAGATACCACACGGTACATCGTACTCCATGCTACTTGCACGGTACATCGTACTCCGTGAACCCATATAATATCTCTAGGTACTCCAGCCCAATTGGCCTGCTTCCCACAGAGGTTTGTTTCTCAATACTCATGCCATGTCTCAAAACGCAAGTGCGAGCCTATTAAATCGGTGACACACAGTCTACCCGATGCTCCAAGCACGGCTCATCGCATGTTCTCATAAATCAGTGCGAGCAATGCTCAGCACTCTCATCAAATCAAGTAAATCTAGTGCGAGCTAAGCTCTAGCACTCTGTATGCAAATCGTATAAAAATTTGGTGCGAGCGAAGCTCTAACACCCTGTCTCAAAATCATATAAAAATATGGTGCGAGTTAGACTCTAGCACCCTGTCACGAAAATCATATATATATAAGAATCTGGTGCGAGTTGGACTCCAGCACCTATGCATGTAAAACTCTAGTGCGAGCTCTCGCTCTAGCACTAATGCGTGCATCACACAAATCGACAACATCGTGCGAGCTGAGCTCTAGCACGTCACATGTCAATAAAAACACGTAGGCGGCTCTGTTTGCTCAAAACAGTTTTTTTTAAAAAAACAACATCACGTTGAAAGTATGCAATGCTGTGCATTTTCTTTCAAGGTGAGCCAGCCTACTCATGCATGCATCAAAACACCTCCAGAATGAGCAGGAACCTTTTGTTCTTGCTCCTCCCAATTTTTCCTAACTTTGTAAATTTTACCCTTAACAAGGGTATTTTAGTAATTTTGCCCATACGGGGTACTAAAATTATTCTTCGACCTCTAGACCCTTCAGATAAATTTTTAAATGACTGCAATGAATTTAAAACTTCGTAAAGTTTACCTCTAGCAGTCCGCAGAATTCCCTTACCTTATTTTCCTGTCGAGTCTGACCTTTTCCTTTCCACTGTTGTCTCGCCACGCAGTCCGATATGCTCCCAATCAAATGCCTGGAAACTGCGTATCAATATTCCTCAGGTCAGATATTATACAATTTAATTGTATTTAATATTTGCTGGGCTTAATTTAAATCATTGGGCCCGTTTACCCCTATTGGGCCCGATTGCACCTTAATGGGCCTTAATCGGCCTTAAGCCCGTTTTCCACTTAATTTTCACCTTATCGAGGCCTATTGGGCTCATTGGGCCCACCTGTAATTTATTGGGTCTCGTTCTAATTCTCGAATAGCTAAATCGATTATTTACGACAATTTATCTAAATTTCCATAATTTAATTCAATTTATGCGAAAATTAAATCAATATCACGCATAACGAGGTAATTGTCATAAATAAGGGTTACTTACCCGAGATTCCATGCTAGTCCACAAATCGAGGCTATCTCGAGCTCTCGTTGGATGCCAATCGTCGAGCTACACAATTTCACAATTTTTTCGGGTAAGTTTTCAGCCCAAAATTAATTAAATTAAATACTCCAAAATTTAAATCGGGTCAATTCGACCGCTCACTGACTTACCCGAAGCTCGATTACACCACAGGAATTTTTCTCAATTTTTTCTCTTTTTCTTTTTCCCTTTTTCTTCCTTTTTTCCTCTCTTTTTGGCTGAACCGGTTCAGTCCGGTTCGGACCGGTTCAGACCGCCGGTTCTCTCCGGTTCGACCGGTTCACCGCCGGTTCACCGCCTTGTCGGTCGGTTCTCTGCCGGCTTCCACCGCCAGCAGCTCCGTGAGGCTGTCCGCAGCTCGAATCTGCCCTCGGTTTGGGTCGAGGTTGCGGAATGCCGCCGGTCCGGCTCTTCTCCCTCGGCCGTCGGACCCATTTTCCTTCTCTTGGCCATCGCCGGCGTATCCCATCGTTTCGTCGGCTGATACCGGTGCAGAAAGGACCGTCGTCGCCTGGGCTTTCGGAATCGGGCCTCGGTTCCGCCTGGATCGCCGCCGTTCGCCGCCGGTGGCCATCTCTTTTCCCGCGGCTTCTCCTCCGTTTTTCGACGTCCTCCGGCCTCCAAACGGCGCGTCTCCAGTGGCTGAAGGTTCGCCTGGCGTCGGGCTTCCTTTCCCGGTAGGCGGCCTGGGACAGGGGTCGCCGGTGGTCGTCCGGCCTCTTCCCCCGATCACGGCTTCCGTTTTCGTCTTTTTCGCGTTTCAGCTGTGTTTTTTTTTTCATTTCTTTTATTAATTATTTTTATTATTATTATTATTTATTTTAATTATTACACTATTCCTTAAAATATTATAAATACCCAAAATATCTCTTAAAATTATTATTTTATTCTTATTCAATTAATTTAATTTTTATTTAATTAATTTATTAAATTTTAACCTCTTTTTCGGGTATAATTTCTCCGTATTTTCGGGATATTGTCCCGGGTGACTTTTCGTTATATTTTTCGATTATTTTTGAGATTATTCTTCCGAACTAAAAATCCTGATTAATCCCGATTAATTCCAATAAATTAATATCTTGATCAATTTAACCCAAAATAAATTTATTTCACTTTTATTGACCAAGATTTCTTAAATCCATATTTTAATTAAATTTTTCTTATCGAAATTATATCGACCTTTGGTCTTTTGACCATTTTGTCCTTACACATATTCGGGATTAATTTAACCCGACTTCCTTTCACGAAAACTCATTCATTTCGTATTTTAATTAAATTCGGGTCTTACAACTCTCCCCCACTTAAGGAATTTGGTCCTCCAAATTAGAACCAATTCACATGAGTCCATATACAACTCCGGGTACATCGATCGTATCATACTTCTTTAATTCTTACGTGACCTTCTCCGGAGTGTATTACTACCAAATGACTTTAATTGGGGAGATCATCTTAAACCTCAATACTTTCTTTTTCCTGTTTAATGCCCGAATCAACTTTTCAATATACTTATATTTTCATTAAACTGAACTTTTGGAGTTCATATTCGATCACCTATGCTGGATCTGGATAGTATTGCTGAAACATCAAAAGCTGAGACACATTGTGGGTGCCTGTTAATTCGGGTGATAACACCAACTTACAGGTCTTATCTCCCACTTGTCCAATCTTTCAAAAGATTCAATCCAACGAAACTCAATTTATTTTTCTTCCAAAAGTTTGTTATGTCCTTATTCCTTTAGGACAAGTAACTTTCAACCATACTAATTCACCAAAGGTGAATTCCAATACTTGTCTATCTGCTCTGAGGTGTTCTTAATCTCTCATCCTTAACTAAACATCCTCAGAGACTTATTATCCAAAGTCGAAAAATGATTCTATCTGTCACCCACTTTTTCTTATCCAATTTGGGGAACAATCCCTACAGCCATACATTGCCTCATATCTATCCCGATACTCAACTGCCAACTGTCGTTATTGGCAACTTCAATTAGAAATCAACTGATCATTCCAGGAGCTTATAAAATCAATGGCACACGCTTTCATCGGATCCTCCAGAACTTGTACAGTCCTCTCTGACTGACCATCTGTCTGAGGATGGAAAGCTGGTGCTAATACTCAATCGGGTTCCCATAGCTTCCTAAAAATATCCTCAGAGGTGGGAAGTGAAGCGGGAATCCCTATATGATGCCATGCTCACTGGAACGCTACTTAGTGTTCCACAATCTTCCTTACACATAAATCCTCATATATACTCTGAGTATTTGGGGATTTCATAACCAAAAAGGTGGGTAGACTTAGTCACTCTATCGACTATCATCCGAATAGCCTCGTAATGCACCTGGGTCCTCTGTAACCCATCACGACATTCATGGAGACTTGCTCTCATTTTCGTGCCATGTCGATATAGGTAGAGACTGTAATAACCCTACAGACTTTTAATACTCTACTTTATTCTGTTGACATACTAGGCACTTTTCCACAATCTCTATCATATCTCTTTCCTCATCTGACCACCAATACCCTTTTTAAGATTTCAATATATCTTTATTACTTTTCGTATGCACTGTATATCCCGAAAAGTGAGCTTCTGACAACATTACTATCTCATCAACTATGGTCCTGGGGAGCACTTATACTGTCTCTGAACCTCTCTGTAAATCATTAACATACTCTGTGAACTCTGTCACTGTACCCTTCTGAATCTGACCCAAACTATCGACATCGTGCCGATCATCACGCTAAGCCTGTCAAATCCGGGCACTCTCATCCGGTTCTAGTCATCAGGCTAGCTGTCACACAATCACTGTCATCATCAGAAGGGATCACATCAATACTGAGGCTCATAACTATTCAAGCAGCTCACGCTCCCTGACCATCATATGTAATACCATCCCGAGGCTCTTTCTACTCAAGACATCAGTCATCACATTAGCCTTTCCTGGGTGGTACAATTTTCACACTCACAATCTCTCAGAAGCTCTAACCCACTATGCATTCTCATATTCGTCTCTTTCTGTGAAAATAGATACTCGGGCTTTATGATCAGTGCATATCCATAATTTCTCACCATGTACATAATAGTACCATATCCTCGGTACAAATACTGTTGCTACCAACTTTAAATCATGTGTATCTTCCCATTATACATCAATACACAGCTCCTTCATAATTTTGAGGTATCCATATTCATTGAAAACCTCTTGAGCTGTTGCGTATGGTGAAATTAATCACAGTGGTCAGTTCATACTTCATTACACCGAAATTCATGTCACATCTATCATCTCACTCAAAGACCACGTTTTCATAATTAAACGTGCCATCAAGGTATATCCTTTTAGAATTCGCAGCAACCCATTTGTAAAAGCCATTTCTAATTGTTGCTTATAAATTGCCCTAGACTTTAACTACATCCAACATATCATCGATACTGATGACTACGAATCGGTCCAATCCTTGACTTATTTATGCATAAGCGTATAAGATCCTTCGAAATCGCTTACGTTTTCAGGTACTAACCTGCGTCATTTCCTTTTCTTATCTTAACGGCTCTTATTAAATTTTACTACGTTAGTCTTTATGATTTGTCGAATTTAAATATTCTTATCGTCTTAGTAAAGGTATCCTAATGCTAAAGTTATCTATTACGACGATCGATTCACGTTATAGGTTATACATATATACTTTTAGACGCTGTCAAGTCTTCAGGCGGGGGGTATTTTGAAATACCTTTATTAACCTTCAGACTTAACCACAGTTAATTTATATACCAGTCCATGTGGTCACAACTTATATTCGTTACTAATTGCTTTAATCCTAATGACTCCATATCGTAAGGATGTTCTTACCTAGCATATATCTCTTACTCCAATACATCTTATATTTGGGATCAAAACACATCTCCTTCGTATACCAATCATGATAAAACTCTTGTCATTATTCATTCCGTGAGTACAATCCTTTACTCATTTAATTTCAACTGTTACACCCTTTTTTATTAACTTAAAATCTCTATATCCATATTCCGTTAATTAATCCTCCTCCACTGGGGTACTCATTTATCAGTATTGTGCCCAATGATGTAGGCATTCATGCATTTTACTCACTTATATGCGAATGAAGGCGGTATGAATAAATGTGTGGCACCAGGATTAATGAACATATGTACTTCATTATTCATAACAAGTGTGGTATCTTACACCACATCCATGAAACATCAATAGTGTCTTGGTCCAAAACATCCTCTCGCCTTCGTCCAACAGCCTACTTTCTTCTTTTTCTTTTCGGCTATGGCCTCCCTTTTCGTTGCAGCTATACCAACGAAGTTTTTCTCTCTTTACTTTTCTGTGGGACGATCTCGCCCAATTCTGTGTAATCAAAATCAATGGTCCGTCTTACCACACTTAACGGCCATTTTCATCAATACAGTGTAGGTATAGACCCTCCTTTCAAGGTATCCACCACACATCCCACACTGCTTACAGCACTTTCACTGCTACACTGCTTCGTAGTAGGTCGGGGTTCTCCAATCACAAAACCCCTCAAGAGTGCCAAAATTGGATGCACTGGGACCTTACCAATTATCTTACTCCATGACTCGTCAAATTAAATCTTTTACCAATTACCATTTTCCCATTTTAACATCTTTGTCATTTCTCGATTCTCTTTTCTGTCTCTATTTCAGCCCTTACTACCTTTCTCAATCTCAAAGGCGTGCAATTCATGTTCTTATTTACCCAACTGTAAATTTGCGCACTGCCTCGGTATAGGTAGTATCTCACGGGCCAATCAGACTCAAATTAAAAAGTTGAGCCATTTCATGAACTTTTAGACATCTCGACTGTCACTTGTTCATAGTGTCGAGGTAATATCTGCCCAAAAATACAACCGAGTTTCATACTCATAATTCATGCTCATCAATAAATCAATTCCTTTTAAACAGTGTCCGGGATATTCTATCACCGGAATACATCCAAAATATTTCTCATATCAGCTCTTAAGATGGGTCGAGCGGAATTCCACCAATGCATCCGCTACGCCCTCTTATCTTATTCATAATCTGAGCAATTAGCTCCTCAAAATAATCTCCACACTCCGCTCCAATCTCACGAAACGTGTCTCAATACTGTTCGATCTCTCTGTCGGACTCAGTGAGGCATGCTCAACATTAGCCTCCATCTCAATTTCATCCTGATTCTCACAGGTCAACTCAGCACGACTTAGCAGACAAAGGTCTATCTCTACGACCTCTGCCTCGTGCACTATCTCATCTAACGTGACTCATATTAGGCATTCCTGCATTCTCAACCATTTCTTAGTCAAAACCCATCTCGATATACACTATTGTATCTAACCAAGCACAGTAACACGGGGATGTAATTTCCTAATTACTGACACTGACACACATCAGACCAATTGTGCTCTGATACCACCTATATATGTCACGACCCAAACTACCCAAAAATCAGAGTTAATTTTTCGCGTTTTATTATTTACTTAAATTCTTACCTGTCCTCGAATCGTGACCAACACTCCACTAATAATTGGGCTGTGCGTCAATGCCAGTCCCACCATTCAATTATCATCTAACTTATTTCTTCTCCAGTCATTTATAATTGTTTACAATATTTATACATCCCCTAAAGTTGCTTATAAACATGTTACTGTGCTATGCTTATGTAGATACAATATGTACAAGTGTATATACCTTATGTTGATGGGCAGCAGCGGATATCCGGAATGCAGTACTGAGTCGTCGCAACTTCAACTGGAGATTATCTATGGGAGAAAATGAAAGGGGTGAGCACATCAAGCTCAGTAAGGCAATCCTACGAACAAGTAGGTAACCATACTACCTACATGAACGTGGTGCCATGCATAAACCACCCTTTCTCCACACATTTTAAAACAATGATATGCGTTATGATGTTATGTAAAACACATTTGCACGGAAAATCAACATGCAATTATTACAAATCATTTCTTTCTCAATTAAAATTTTCACAATAAAGTCAGGACTCGACCCCTCCTGCGGGTGATCCTGACTCACACAAAACCATGAAAACGGTTTACATCACACGTGGGTTTGAAAAGCATGGAAATACCATCATGCAAATTTAGTTTAAAAACCCAGTTTAAATCATCGAAATCGTCGACATGCGAGACGAGGCAATATCTGTATAACGGCAATAACTAGGACTATGGCCATATGTGTCCTCGGGAGTTCCTCAGCTACACGGATCCTAGTGTGCGGGTTCTCACCATGATCGGGAACCGCCCAGGAGGTGGGTCAATCCATCCCGTCAGTCTTATTCGATCCCAGGCATCCGAAGATGCTGCATCTGGAGATGCCGTATCCGAAGATACCACACGGTACATCGTACTCCATGCTACTTGCACGGTACATCGTACTCCGTGAACCCATATAATATCTCTAGGTACTCCAGCCCAATTGGCCTGCTTCCCACAGAGGTTTGTTTCTCAATACTCATGCCATGTCTCAAAACGCACGTGCGAGCCTATTAAATCGGTGACACACAGTCTACCCGATGCTCCAAGCACGGCTCATCGCATGTTCTCATAAAATCAGTGCGAGCAATGCTCAGCACTCTCATCAAATCAAGTAAATCTAGTGTGAGCTAAGCTCTAGCACTCTGTATGCAAATCGTATAAAAATCTGGTGCGAGCGAAGCTCTAACACCCTGTCTCAAAATCAAATAAAAATATGGTGCAGTTAGACTCTAGCACCCTGTCACGAAAATCATATATATATAAGAATCTGGTGCGAGTTGGACTCCAGCACCTATGCATGTAAAACTCTAGTGCGAGCTCTCGCTCTAGCACTAATGCGTGCATCACACAAATCGACAACATCGTGCGAGCTTAGCTCTAGCACGTCACATGTCAATAAAAACACGTAGGCGGCTCTGTTTCCTCAAAACAGTTTTTTTAAAAAAAATAACATCACGTTGAAAGTATGCAATGCTGTGCATTTTCTTTCAAGGTGAGCCAGCCTACTCATGCATGCATCAAAACACCTCCAGAATGAGCAGGAACCTTTTGTTCTTGCTCCTCCCAATTTTTCCTAACTTTGTAAATTTTACCCTTAACAAGGGTATTTTAGTAATTTTGCCCATACGGGGCACTAAAATTATTCTTCGACCTCTAGACCCTTCAGATAAATTTTTAAATGACTGCAATGAATTTAAAACTTCGTAAAGTTTACCTCTAGCAGTCCACAGAATTCCCTTACCTTATTTTCCTGTCGAGTCTGACCTTTTCCTTTCCACTGTTGTCTCGTCACGCAGTCCGATATGCTCCCAATCAAATGCCCAGAAATTGCGTATCAATATTCCTCAGGTCAGATATTATACAATTTAATTGTATTTAATATTTGCTGGGCTTAATTTAAATCATTGGGCCCGTTTACCCCTATTGGGCCCGATTGCACCTTAATGGGCCTTAATCGGCCTTAAGCCCGTTTTCCACTTAATTTTCACCTTATCGAGGCCTATTGGGGTCATTGGACCCACCTGTAATTTATTGGGCCTCATTCTAATTCTCGAATAGCTAAATCGATTATTTACGACAATTTATCTAAATTTCCATAATTTAATTCAATTTATGCAGAAATTAAATCAATATCACGCATAACGAGGTAATTGTTGTAAATAAGGGTTACTTACCCGAGATTCCATGCTAGTCTGCAAATCGAGGCTATCTCGAGCTCTCGTTGGATGCCAATCGTCGAGCTACACAATTCCACAATTTTTCCGGGTAAGTTTTCAGCCCAAAATTAATTAAATTAAATACTCCAAATTTAAATCGGGTCAATTCGACCGCTCACTGACTTACCAGAAGCTCGATTACACCACAGGAATTTTCCCCAATTTTTTTCTTTTTCTTTTTCCCTTTTTCTTCCTTTTTTCCTCTCTTTTTGGCTGAACCGGTTCAGTCCGGTTTGGACCGGTTCAGACCGCCGGTTCTCTCCGGTTCGATCGGTTCACCGCCTTGCCGGCCGGTTCTCTACCGGCTTCCACCGCCAGCAGCTCCGTGAGGCTGTCCGCAGCTCGAATCTGCCCTCGATTTGGGTCGAGGTCGCCGAAATGCCGTCGGTCCGGCTCTTCTCCCTCGGCCGTCAGACCCATTTTCCTTCTCTTGGCCGTCGTCGGCGTTTCTCGTCGTTTCGTCGACTGATACCGGTGCAGAAAGGACCGCCGTCGCCTGGGCTTTCGGAACCGGGCCTCGGTTCCGCCTGGATCGCCGCCGTTCGTCGCCGGTGGCCATCTCTTTTCCCGTGGCTTCTCCTCCATTTTTCGACGTCCTCCGGCCTCCAAACGGCGCGTCTCCAGTGGCTGAAGGTTTGCCTGGCATCGGGCTTCCTTTCCCGGTAGGCGGCCTGGGACAGGGGTCGCCGGTGGTCGTCCGGCCTCTTCCCCCGATCACGGCTTCCGTTTTCATCTTTTTCACGTTTCAGCTGTGTTTTTTTTTTCATTTCTTTTATTAATTATTTTTATTATTATTATTTATTTTAATTATTACACTATTCCTTAAAATACTATAAATACCCAAAATATCTCTTAAAATTATTATTTTATTCTTATTCAATTAATTTAATTTTTATTTAATTTATTTATTAAATTTTAACCTCTTTTTCGGGTATAATTTCTCCGTATTTTCGGGATATTGTCCCGGGTGACTTTTTGGTATATTTTTTGATTATTTTCGGGATTATTCTTCCGAACTAAAAATCCCGATTAATCCCGATTAATTCCAATAAATTAATATCTTGATCAATTTAACCCAAAATAAATTTATTTCACTTTTATTGACCAAGATTTCTTAAATCCATATTTTAATTAAATTTTTCTTATCGAAATTATACCGACCTTTGATCTTTTGACCATTTTGTCCTTACACATATTCGGGATTAATTTAACCCGACTTCCTTTCACGAAAACTCATTCATTTCGTATTTTAATTAAATTCGGGTCTTACAACTATGTAGCCCTGGATCACAGAAAATGAGTTATGATCATAATTTCAAAACATGTAGTCGCTTATCTCGTTTGACCTGACTACTATTTCTTATTTGAATTGTCACATGAGTTTTTATAATTGGGTAGACCCGAGGGATTGGTTAAGCCTCGACAAGTGACCTTTTTGTGTGAAATGGTAACCCGAGGGATGGGTGAGGCCCGAATTTCCATGTTTTTAACATGATGATATGCCATCTTTGTTTTGATTTAATTGAAATGACATGATAAAATGTGATTTATAGTATTTACATGAGAAATATAATGTTTTTGCACAAATTGCTGAGATTATTAAATCAGCATGTTTTCAGTTCGTACTGATGATTTATATCTATATATATAAATTGCATAAATGTTTCAAGAAAGACACATGCTTTAGATGCGAATCGAAAAGGAAATGATTTCAAGGCATGAGCATTATATTTTGTAGATAGTGTAGTTATTTACTTTCTTGCCTTGTTTCCTTACTAAGCTGTGAGCTCACCCCGTTTTTATTTCCCCTATCTACAGAGCGTTCACAGTAGTTAGACACGGCTAAGGACCAGTATTCCTTGATACGTTACATAACCATCTTTCGAAAGGTATACACATTTGGACGTTTTGTACTGAACAATGTAAAAGAACAGTTATGTAAACTAATGTACGGTCGGAGATGTATATGTAGAAGTATTTGTATTAATCTATATGAGAATGTATATGAGTTTACTTTTAAGAAAGAGTACTTACAGTCAATAGATAATTGTATTGACATATATGCATATTATGGAATGAATGTAGTTGAGGTGACTAATATCAAATCACAGCCCAACGGTTTAGTATTGAGTGATAACAAAATGAGAGGTAAGTAAAATGCATAAAATTTGTGGTGTGTTTGGTAGGTCACAGGAGGGGATGTCGTGACAGTATGGTATCAGAGCCAAGTTAGTCTGATGTGAGTCGAAATTAGTAATTAAGAAAGTATACATCCTCATATTATTGTGTTTTGTTCAATTACAATTGTGTATACAAGATGGGAGTCCAACGAATTAATTGTTATGAATGTAGGGATTAAGTCATTATGGGTAATACCAGATGTGATAGAGGGGCTAGAGGTAGGGCTCGAGGCCGTAGAGGTAGGCCTGAGACCCGAGATGAGATGACAGGTCCCACACAGGTACCTGAGAGTATCAAGGTGCACTTCACGAGATTAAAGTGTCGCCTTGAGACTATAGTAGAGTTACTGGCACAAACCTTGCCAGATAGATAGGGACAGGATGCAAGGACTGTGCCTGGAGAGACAGCTGCACCTAGTACGCCTGTACAACCAGCTTAGATGCCACAACCTACAGATACTCCTACACCCCCACCAGCTTAAGATACTCCTTCTCATGTTACTCCACGACAGGGCGGTAGTGCTTTGGGGTATGGTTGTGAGCTTGAGAGATGTGACAATTTCAGAAGTTTAGACCTCCGTCCTTTAGTGGGGTGAAGGACCCCGTGGTTGTCGAAGATTGGCTTAGAGAGATGGAGAAACTTTATGGATTCTTTGAGTGTACGACGATCGAGATGGTCGCGTTTGCTTCGTTCCTACTGAAGGGATCAGTAGAGCATTGGTGGAAGTCCACTAGGGTTATATTTGGATATCTTTTTGGATGCCTTCAAGAGGCAGTATGTCCCGGACATAGTGCAGCGAAAGCTGCAGATGGAATTCTTAAGGTTGAACTAGGGGACTCAGTGAGTGGATGAGTATGAGACACGATTTATATCCCTGGGTAGGTATGGCCCCGATACCATTAGTAGTGAGACCAAGAAGGTCTGCAGATTTCTTGATGGGTTGAGACCAGTATTACGGTCTAAACTGGTTCCATTTGATATCTGTACCTATGATGAGGCAGTGCGCATGGCGCAACTCTGTGAGTTGGACTATGAGAGGAATGTCTCAGAGTTCAGGACAGTTGGCAAAGGTAGAGACTGAGATAGGAAAAGGTCAGTGAGTGATAGTGCCAGAGGTTTCAGATATCGAGGAGGAAGAAGACTCTTTAGTAAGAGACCAAAGATTGAGGAAGTATAGGAGAAGACTGTTAGATCTCCTACATACCCGACTATAGCTCCAGCTAGAGGTGTTGTTTTTGGAGGATCAGGGCCTACCACTGAGCAGTGTAGTAGATGTGGTAGATTCCATGGTGGTAGATCGTGTCCTATTTCTAGTGGATTGTACTTCAGATGTGGAAAGCCAGGGCATATGGCTAGAGTTTGCCCAGAGGTTATCGATATTGCCCCAGAGAAGGGCAAGGAGCTGGAGAGAGCTCCAGCTAATATGTCTACTCCAAGAAGGAGAGCAACAACAGAGGAGAAAGGAAAACAGGTCATTGAAAGAGGGCGAGTACATGCTTTGGACCAAGTCATGGCTGATGCTTTGTCAGATGTGATTAGAGGTAACAATCTGATGTATAAGCATATGTTTTAATTGATCCTGGTGCCACGCATTCAGTTGTATCACTTTCATTTGCATGTAAGTTAGCAAAACATGTAGAGCGTACACCTTTAAGTAGGATGATGTTGATCAGTACGCCTATAGATAACAGTCAGCTAGTGGAATATGTGTTAAATGACTGCAAGTTAAGAGTAGGGGAAAAGGATATGACAACCAATCTAATATTGTTAAGTATGAGTGATTTTGATGTAATCTTAGGAATGGATTGGTTATCATCAAACCATGTTGTGTTAGATTGTTACGCTAAGACAGTTATGTTTCCTAACCCTGAAAAATATGTTGTAAAGTTTGATGAGAAGAAATGAAAGTAGTAGTTATGGTTACAATAAATAATGTACTATACTGACTACGAAATGAATATATGAAAGGTTTTATTGTGTACGTGGTTGATACAGATAAGGCACATCCAGAGTTGGTGGATATTCCTGTGGTTAGTGAATTCCCAAATGTCTTTCCGGATGAATTGTCAGGGTTACCACAAGACAAAGAGATAGAGTTCTGTATAGATTTGGTGCCTGGTACTGAACCTATATCGAAACAACCGTATCACACGGCCTTTGTTGAGTTGGAGGAGCTCAAGAAACAATTACAAGAGTTGTTGGATAGGGGGTTCATCAGACCGAGTGTTTCGCCTTAGGGAGCATCGGTTTTGTTTGTAAAGAAGAAAGATGGAAGCCTCCGATTGTGTATTGATTACAGATTGTTGAATAAGGCTACCATCAAGAATAAGTATCCCCTTCCATGTATTGATGACTTGTTAGATCAGCTCCGGGGAGTGCAAGTCTTTTCTAAGATTGATCTGAGGTCTGGGTTTCATCAGTTGAGAGTTCAAAGTGGAGATGTACCTAAGACAGCATTTAGGACCAATTATGACCACTATGAGTTTTTGCTTATGCCATTCAGATTGACGAATGCTTCCACAGCTTTTATGGCCTTGATGAATGATATGTTCAAGCCATATTTAGATCAGTTTGTTATCGTCTTCATCGATGACATCTTGGTATACTTGAAATCCGAGGAAGAGCATAAGAAGCACCTTAGGATTGTATTGCAGACCCTACGAGAGCAGAAGCTATATTCTAAACTCAGTATGTGTGACTTCTGGTTGGCACAGATCTCATTGTTGGGACACGTTGTGTCGAGGGATGGAGTATCAGTAGATCCAACCAAAATTGAGGTTATAGTTCAATGGGAACAATCGAAGACAGTCACCGAGATCAAGAGTTTTCTGGGTTTAGCAGGTTATTACCAGAGATTCGTTGAGGGATTTTCGAAGTTGGCTGCTTCGTTGACACGTCTCACTTGGAAGGGTGTAACATCCGTGTGGGATGATGATTGTGAGAGGAGTTTTCAGGAGCTGAAGCGTCGATTGACCACGGCTCCGATTCTCACTATCCCTACCAGCTCAAAAGGATTTTCAGTGTATATCGATGCTTCGCATCAAGGACTGGGTTATGTATTGATGCAGGATGGGAGGGTTGTTGCTTATGGATCCAAGCAGCTGAAAGACAATGAGAAGAACTATTCGACCCATGATTTGGAGTTAGCAGCAATAGTGTTTACGTTAAAGGTATGACTCTACTACTTGTATTGTGAGAAATTTTAGATTTTTATCGACTATAAAAGCCTCAAGTATTTGTTATCGCAGAAAGAGCTGAACATGAGACAAAGAAGATGGCTAGAGCTTCTGAAGGACTATGATTGTGAGATACTTTATCATCTGGGCAAGGCTAATGTTGTAGCTGATACTTTCAGCAGGAAGAGCCTTAGGATGGTATCATATATGATGGTTAGGGTACATGAGTTACTTGAGCAGTTTGATAGCCTCAGTTTGGGAGTTGTGCCTTCTGACATGGATACGGACTGTATGATTGCTAGTCTATGCTTAGAGCCAGATCTGTTAGAAAGGATCAGACAGGTTAGCAGACTGATCCGTATTGCATTGATGTGAGTTGTCAGGTATAGAGAGGCACAGTGACTGATTTTGAGATAAGTTCAGATGGACTATTGAGGTTCAAAAGTAGAGTGTGTGTTCCAGATGACCCATAACTCAAGAGATTGAAATTGTCAAAAGCTCATTCTTCGAGGTACACGTTGCATTCGGGGAGTAACAAGATGTATCAGAACCTTCGAAAGGTATACTGGTGGTCGGGTATGAAGAGAGATGTGGCAAAATTCATGGTAAGATGTCTCATATGTCAGCAGGTGAAGGTAGAGCATCAGAAACCTGCAGGGTTATTGCAGCCCCTACCTATACCAATACGAAAATGAGAGCTGGATTTCGTGATGAGTTTACCAAGGACCCGTAAGAATCACGATGCAATATGGGTGATCGTTGATAGATTGACGAAGTCAACCCACTTCTTAGCTATAAGAGCTACCGATACTTTGAGTTCATTGGCAGAGTTGTATGTACGCGAGGTAGTGAGGTTGCATGGTATTCCAGTGTGCATTATCTCGGATAGGGATTCTCGCTTCACTTCTCACTTTTGGGAATGTTTTCAGGAAGCCATGGGAACCCAGTTGAGTTTGAGCACCGCTTTTCATCCTCAAACAGATGGTCAGTCAGAGAGGACTATACAGACTCTGGAAGATATGTTGAGAGCTTGTATGCTAGATTTCAGAGGCTTTTGGGATGATCACTTACCACTAGCCGAATTCACCTATAACAATAGTTATCATTTGAGTACGGGATGGCACCGTATGAGGCTTTGTATGGCTGTAAATGTCGTTCCTCTATTGGTTGGGAAGAAGTGGGTGACCGAAAGATTTTTGCTCCTGATTTGATTACACAAGCCTCTGAGGATGTCCAATTGATTGTTGATATATTGAGGATAGCTCAAAGTAGATAGAAAAGCTATGCTGATAAAAGACAAAGACCATTTGAGTTCGCAGTTGGTGAGTCAGTATTTCTGAAGGTTTCTCCTTCTAAGGGTGTAGCGAGATTCGGGAAGAGAGGTAAGCTGAGTTCTTTATACATTGGACCCTTTGAGATACTCGACCGAGTAGGAGATAAGGCCTTTAGGTTGGCTTTGTCATCGAACTTATAGAGAGTGCATAATGTCTTCTGCATTTCGATGCTTTGGAAGTATCATCCAGATCTGATCCATGTGATTTGGTATAAGCCATTGTAGCTCAAGGATGATTTGATATATGTAGAGAAATCGATCTAGATATTGGATAGGAAGGAGAAAGTCTTGAGATCAAAGACCATCAGTTTAGTTAAGGTACTCTAGTAGCAACACACTTCAGAGGAGGCTACTTGGGAGCTAGAGAGTCTGATGCGAGAGAGACACCCCCAGTTGTTTGAAGAGTAACTTGGTTCTAATTTGGAGAACCAAATTTCTTTAAGGGGGAGGATTGTAAGGCCCGCAAAATAATATGTACTCTTTATGAATTCGTGATGTACAGATAGGTCACATTTGATATAAATCATAAGGAAGGAATGTTTTTAAGTTCCAAATGTGTAAGAAATGAAAAACGGGTAGTGAAACAAATTAGATATGAATGTAACATTGATTTTTTGGGAAAAACTGCAACAAAAGTGCTACAGATGAGAAGCAGATCGATCTCATAAGCAAGGAAGACCAATCTCATGGCTTGAAAACGCAATGCCAAAGCATTCTGCAAGGGGGAGATCGATCCCTCATTCAAAGCTGATCGATCTCAATAAGTTTCTACCAAGGCCAAATCGATCTAATCTCAAGGGCCAGATCGATCTATAAGGTTCTGGTTGAAGTAGATCGATCTCATACTAAGGAGCAGATCGATCTCATGGTAAGGAGCAGATCAATTTCAACTTCTCAGAATAAAATTCTGAAGAGATAAACACAGGTTAGATCGATCTCTCATGATTAGCAGATCGATCGCCAAGGGCAATTCTATATATACTGGACTTCTGCACCTTCATTTCCCCGAGAACAATCAATCTTTCATTGAACCAAAGAAAAACCTAACCTTTCCTACTCCAAAATCATCCCTTTCAATCAGTTTTGAGTGAGATTTGCTTCAATAAAGTTGTTCCTTGTAAGGAGGAGAACAATATAGTTGAAAACTAGAAGTTGAAACCTTAGATTGAAGGAGCAAGGTGAATTTCCCCAATTTGGCAAAAAGAGGAAAAGTTCAAGCTAGTTAAGATTCAATACTCCAATTTCAAATATGTTAATATAAGTATCTTGGCGAGTTGATTGGTGTATGTTTAAGTTGTTGAAAACATATTGAATATGTAAAATCTTCATGACCTAGATTTTGGCTTGGATATGAGAAAATGATGAGAAAGTTGAGTAAGCTGGATTTATTGATGATTGAAACATGTAGTGAAGTTATTAAGCATGTATATATGATTGCAAGATAGTTTGATGAAATACATGTATTAGAAATGGACTTGAGAGGAGTAACATCCAATGAATTGCAATAAGACTAAATGGATGTGAAAAAAGGCTAAATGCATTGATTTGAGATTCATGCAAGTGGAAATTAAGTATATTAAGGTATATTGATGTGAATGGTTATCTACAACTTCGAAAATTATATTGGAAGCTGATCGGACTGCGAGGTTTAGCAGCACCGAGGAAGTGAGGTCACGTGATGTGATCCGAGGTAAAGAAATTTCGTGAGTAGCTAGAGATAGCTACACGTATTTTGAATAGAATTTCGATTAATTATATTATTTATGGATTTACAAGTATGGAAAAGTTCGGTAGGAATCGATAAGGTAAATTTGTTGTTTTATCCAAATATGGGTAAAAAGCATAGGAAGTATGTTCGTGACTAGTTTTGACAGTTTCATGGATAGACTGGTGATAATTCTATTTTTTACAGAATTATTTGTGCTTAATTTCCTAATTAATTATTTAAATCCCCAATTTATTTTATTAATTATCCCTTTTATTTAATTAAAATTCTTTAATGTGCAGGTAAAATAAATTCGGATGAAACTCAGTCGTTTCAATCAAAATTGGGTTGAAAATGGGCTAAAGGAGACTGGATCACTTCCAATTTGCAGATCGAGTCACCAGTCATTTGGATAAGCGTGATGCCAGGTGTCTGTATTTTATTCGCTCCGGAACGATAAGATCGACGGACACTGTGCCAACCTTCTGGAAGACACACGTCGGGCCACATCGCACAGTCAATTAGACAAAAAGACGAGTGACATGGAAATATCTTCTCTGCCACAAATCAAAGGAAGACAAGTGGCCAAACAATGACAACTCATCCAGGATGAAAAATTACCATTGCACCCCTATGTTTGTGTATAAATAGAACATGATGAGCAATTGAAAAATCAAGTAGTGTAGAATTTCAGTAGTGTAAATTAGGGTAAATTAGTTTGTAGGAGTAAAAGTAGTTAGGGTAGAATAGTTTTAGGGTAAATTTAGGATTTATTTTCCTTGTTTTAAGCTTTCTTTTCCGTTAGCCACCAGTGATTTTCATTTTACAAGTTCTCATTTTGTTTACTATTGATGGCAAATTTAAACCTTCATTAAATAGAAATGGTTACACTTTTCAGTGGTTACAAGTTCTCTTCTGTTTCCAGTTTTTGCCTTATTGTGCATTCGAGTTGAGAGGGCTGGTGACAGCAGTAATCTTGCTCAACCTGTTACTCTTGTTTCAATTTTATTCACTGTATATTTTTCTTTATTTAGTTTATCTTCCATTTTCCAGTTTAAGCAATTTATCATTTTTTATTTTTTTTTTGTTTAGTAGTGTTTCATTTGGTTACTGCCCCATTTTATTTTTCTGCAAATTTATTTTACATTTTATTTGCTTTACACTAGATAATCTTTAAGTTTCATCAGTTGGCCGAGACAGCATCGAGTGGTTGTCATTATTGTTCAAGTTTCTATTCTCATGTGTCCCGAGATACTGGCTCCTGCTGGTGACTACTGAAGCAGAGAAGAAGGATGTGAGCTACTAGGTTCATGTGACATAGCTGTAGGAAGCAGCTCGGGACAGCTTTTCTTTTACTCTGTTCTCCCCTGTTCAGGACTTCATTTACTGTTCATCTTGCTTGGGTTTTTATTCTCTATTAATCTTGTTATCTGATGTTGTAACTAGTTGGGATGGGCTAGTATAGAGAAGCTATAATGGCTGAACCTAGGAGGCTAGACTGATTGAGGGTCGCACGGGCTGCGGCTACTGGTGCAATGCACTGGACAGGAGAAGAGGACGCCGGACATGGCCAGTTGATAGCTGGGCTCTCAACCATTCCTTCCCTTGCTCTTATTCATTCTTCATGCTTTCTTTAATGTTTCAAGTTTCTTTGAATGCTCATTTAAATTTCATTTACTTTTGTTTTGCAAAGTTAAGAAAAATTTCTGTATGGTATTAATCTTTCAAATCATTCTACTATTTCCAGTTAAGGTCATCTTTTAATTGTTGTTGTTGATTTACATTGGAAAGGCTGAAGCTTGAAGTGGTGACTGAGTGGCGGTGTCACGACCGTCAATCTGTGACTTAACCAAAACCACTACAAATTTTTCGCATTTTTAACTTACCTTTCCTCTCTTCAATGGTTGGGCTGTGATTCGATGTTAGCTTCCTCGCATACCATATCATCCATTATCATACATACATGTCAATATACTGTTACTAACTGCACTTCTTTTATAATACATGTTATATTATATAAAATCTTATACAAATATATTCCTCATAATATATATCGTATACATCACTGTGTTGTTTCTATGTTTAGATACATAACCGTACAAAATATGTATACCTGTCGATCGATAGGAAATAGCAGCGGACACAGGAATACTATCCCTCAAAAGCTCTTACTCTACTGCTGATGCTCTATAGCTAGATGTCAAGAAAGGGGGGTGAGCATACAACGCGCTCAGTAAGAAAATCAGGCAAGCAACTAGATATCTACACTATCTATTCAAAATAATGCTATGCCTCAAAACGTTATTTCCTTAACTCACTTTAAAAGCATGTATTTAAAATATATATATATACTTGTACAGATTAAATCCCATGTACAGAAATCATGTTTTCTTTCTCAAATGTAGGCATGTAGTGCAAAACAATGCATCTTTATAATATCACAATGCCTTTAGATAAATCATGTCATGTATATTTAAATCACAATAAATATGGCATTTAAATCATTCACAACACAAAATCGAAGTCCGACCCATCCCTCAGGTCTGTCCGCAATTAAATTAGTCAATCAGGTGATATATCATGTGAGACTCTGTGGTGAAAATGTAAATAGTATCCTGGACTATGATCATATCTGACAATGTGATCCCAAGCAACACAGATCTCGGTGTGCGGGGCATCACTGCTGCAACGGGAGGGGGGTCAGTCCTTCACAACCACCAGCTATATCCTCCTCAACTCCACAACACCACACGGTACAGTGTACTCCATGCCACATGCACGGTATGACTTACTCCATGGACCCTACATCACAGTCGGGTTACCTGCCATAGGTCTTAGCCCTCAAAACCATGGAATATCATGCCACGTCTCTAGTATCCTCATGCGGATCCTCTCACAGTGTGACACTCAGTCTACACGAGGAAATCAAGCATGATTTTCAACATGTATTATATGTCACATACAGTGTGCACCTTTGAGCGTGACTCACAGTCGAGACTCTGCTCAAACACTGTTTCACATCACAAACTCAAACTCTAGTGCGAGTAAACTTCAGCAACTAGGTCAATGCATAGTTCATGTATTAAATCAAGTACGAGCAATAGCTCCAGTACCATGCTATGCACAAAACTCATCAAATCAAGTACGAGTAATAGCTCCAGTACTATATCATGTATAAATCGTGAAGAATCGAGTACGAGCAATGCTCTAACACTCTGTCATGCATCTCATGAAAAAGTCGAGTACGAGCTAATCGCTCCAGCACTCTCTCATGCATAAATCACATAAAACTGAGTACGAGTAATAACTCCAGCACTCTATCTTGCATGTCATGGAAATCTAGTGCGAATCACAATCCAGCACTAATATTTGTAGTCCGATTTTCTTCTTCAATACTCTCTGGAGCCGAGATTATGCGATGGTACACAAATCAATGTTTGATCGGGCTTCCGTTCAAAATTTATCGTAGAACCGTAGTCCGGTGAAATCCCAAAAATTTTCCTTTTCCTTTTCCTTTTTCTTTCTTTTTTCTTCTTTTTCCCATTTTCTCCTTGGCTGAACTGGTCCGGTCCGATTCAGCGTAGAACCTTCTTCACTAAGCCACCGACCGGTTCAGGCATCCTTTGGTCGTGCCGATGTCTTTCGGCCAGTTCCCGACGTCTCACCACCGCCGTTCGGTGTACCATAGCCTGGGGATCGTTTGACTGGGCTCGATCGGACCCTAACACAGCCGGTGGCCGCCAGATTCCTCCTTTCCTTCTGCGGCCTTCCCTTCTTCAATTCGTCGGCGTTCGGAGTCAGTGGAGAGCGTGACTGGTGGCAGAAGGATCGCGCCGACTTCCTCTCTCTTTTTCGGCCACTGGCCTGGCCGTGGGGTCGCCGGTGCTCGCCGTTCGGTGGTCTTCTCCTATCCGTTGGTTTTGCTTCGGTTTCCTCGCGTGGGTCTCTCACCCCGCGTTTCTAACTTTCCAATTTTGGTTTTTTTCTTTTTTTTCTTTTATTTATAATATATTTTTATTATTATTTTATTATTAAAATAATAATAAAAATCCTAAAATATCCTAAAAATTCATATTAAATTCATTTAGTCCGTAAATGAATTTATCAGTCTGATTTTACTTTTTTCTATATATTTTTCCACTATTCTCAGTATCGTTTTTCGAGGTGAAAATTTCAAAAATATTAAATAAATTCATATCTTGATCAATTAGACTCGAAATTCAATATTTTCCTCGATTTTGATCTAAAGTCCTCAATTTTACATTTTTAATAAAATTTTCTTATTGGATTTATACCGACTTTTGATTATTTGACCGTTTTACCCCTGTAATTATTCGAGAATCACTTTAACCCTTATCTCGCTATTATGTAGCTTACATGCATTTTTAATTTCTTAAATAGTCGATTGCATGATAGTAAATACTCTTCTTATGATTCAACTATAAAATAAAGTTTTCTTACACATAGGAATCATAAGGTATAAGCTACATATAAAATCCAAAACACGGGTCTGACAATCCTCCCCTACTCAGAAAATTTGGTCCTCCAAATTAGATCCAAGTCAGTCATCAAATAGTTGGGGGTGCTTCTCTCGCATCAGACTCTTCAGCTCCCAAGTAGCCTCCTTTGAAGTATGATGGTGCCAGAGAATCTTCACTAACCCGATGGTATTCGATCTCAATACCTTCTCCTTCCTATCCAATATCCGAATCGGTCTCTCAACATATGGCATGTCCTCTCGAAGCTCCAAAGGCTCATAACTAATCACATGTGCCGGATCCAGGTGATACTTCCAAAGCATCGATATGTGGAAGACGTTATGGACACCTGATAAGTCCAGTGGCAATGCCAACCTATAAGCCTTATCTCCCACTCGATCAAGTATCTCAAAGGGTCCAATAGAGTGAGGATTTAGTTTCCCTCTCTTCCCAAATCTCGCTATGCCCTTGGAAGGAGAAACTCTCAGAAACATGGATTCACCAATTGCAAACTCTAGTGGCCTACGTCTCCTATCAGCGTAACTCTTCTGTCTACTCTGAGCTGTCCTTAGTCTCTACTATCAAGTGGACGTCCTCAGATGCTTGTGTAACCATGTCAGGAGCGAAAATCTTACGGTCACCCACTTCTTCCCATCCAATAGGGGAACGACATCTACGACCATATAAAGCCTCATACGATGTCATCCCGATACTCGAATGATAACTGTTGTTGTAGACGAACTCGACTAGTGGCAAGTGGTCATCCCAGGAGCCTTTAAAATCTAGCACACATGCTCTCAGCATATCCTCCAGGGTCTGTATAGTCCTCTCTGATTGACCATCTGTCTGAGGATGGAAAGCGATGCTCAAACTCAATTGGGTTCCCATGGCTTCCTGAAAATGTCCCCAAAAGTGGGAAGTGAAGCGGGAATCCCTATCAAAGACTATGCTCACTGCTACACCGTGAAACCTCACTACCTCGTATACATACAGTTCTGCTAATGAAATCATAGTATCGGTCGCTCCCATAGCTAAGAAGTGGGCTGACTTCGTCAGTCCGTCGACGATCACCCATATAGCATCGTGATTCCTACGGGTTCTTAGTAAATCCATCACGAAACCCATGGTGATATGCTCCTATTTCCATGTCGGTATAGGTAGAGGCTGTAATAACCCTGCAGGTTTCTGATGCTCTACCTTCACCTGCTGACATACGAGACACTTTACCACAAAGTCTGCTACATCTCTTTTCATACCCGACCACCAGTATACCTTCCGGAGGTTCTGATACATTTTGTTACTCCCCGGATGTAATGTATACCTTGACGAATGAGCTTCCGTCAATATCAATCTCCTGATTCCTGGATCCTCGGGAACACATAATCTACCTCTGAACCTCAGTAGTCCATCAGAACTCAACTCAAAGTCAGTCAATGTGCCTTTCTGCATCTGACTACTCACATCCATACAAAATGGATCAGTCTGCTGAGCCACTCTGATCCTGTCCAACAAATTCGACTCCAAGCGTAGACAAGCTATCACATAGCCTGTATCCATGTTAGAAGGCAGGACTCTCAAATTGAGGCTAGCAAACTGCACTAGTAAATCATGTTCCCTAACCATCATATACGATACCATCCCTAGGCTCTTCCTACTCAAGGCATCAGCTACAACGTTAGCCTTATCCGGATGATAAAGTATCTCATAATTGTTGTCCTTCAGAAGCTCTAGCCATCTTCTCTGTCTCATGTTCAGCTCTTTCTGTGAGAACAGATACTTGAGGCTCTTGTTGTTGGTAAATATCTGGAACTTCTCGCCATACAAGTAGTGGCGCCATACCTTCAACGCAAATACTGCTGCAGCGAGCTCCAAATCATGGGTCGGATAGTTCTTCTCATGATCCTTCAGCTGTCTTGATCCATAAGCAACTACCTTCCCATCCTGCATCAATACACAGCCCAGTCCCTGATGCGAAGCATCGGTATACACTGCAAATCCTCCTGAGCTGGTAGGGACAATGAGAATCGGAGCGGTGGTCAATCGACACTTCAACTCCTGAAAACTCTTCTTACAATCCTCGTTCCATATGAACGGTTCACTCTTTCGAGTAAGGCGTGTCAACGGAACAGCCAATTTTGAAAATCCCTCAACGAATCTCTGATAATATCTTGCTAAACCCAGAAAACTCTTGATATCGATGATTGTCCTTGGCTGTTCCCACTGAACTACAACCTCTATCTTAGATGGATCAACTGATACACCATCTCTCGATACAACATGTCCCAAAAATGAGATCTGTGACAACCAAAAGTCACACTTACTGAGCTTAGCATATAACTCCTGCTCTCGTAGAGTCTGCAATACGATCCTAAGGTGCTCCTCATGCTTCTCCTTGGATCTCGAATACACCAATATGTCATAGATAAAAATGATAACAAATTGGTCCAAATATGGCTTGAACACATCGTTCATCAAAGCCATGAAAGCAGCTAGAGCATTCGTCAATCCGAATGGCATGACCAAGAACTCATAATGGCCATATCGGGTATGAAATGCTGTCTTGGATACATCTCCACTTCGAACTTCAGCTGATGATACCTAGACCTCATGTCAATCTTGGAAAAAACTTGTGCTCCCTGAAGCTAATCTAACAAGTCGTCAATGCGTGAAAAGGGATACCTATTCTTGATGGTGACCTTATTCAACAATAGATAATCTATACACAATCGGAGGCTCCCATCCTTCTTCCTCATAAACAAAATCGGTGCTCCCCAAGGTGAAACACTCGATCGAACAAAACCCCTATCCAACAGCTCCTACAACTGTCTCTTGAGCTCCTCCAACTCAACTAAGGCCATGCGATATGGTGGTCTTGAAATAGGCTCCGTACCAGGCACCAAATCTATACAGAACTCCATCTCTCTGTCTGGTGGTAACCCTGGCAACTCATCCGAAAAAAATATCTGGGTACTCACTGACCATAGTAATATCTAGCAACTCCGGATGTGCCTTATCCACATCTACTACACATGTAATGAAACCTTGATATGTCGAAGGTTTTCTAAGTCAGTAATCATATAATAATCATAACTACTCTTTTCATTTATTCTTTATTAAACTTTACAACATATCTAGTAGGGTTAGGAAACATAACTGTCTTAGCATAACAATCTAAAACAGCATGGTTTGCAGATAACCAATCCATTCCTAAGATTATATCAAAGTCACTCATACTTAGTAATATTAGATTGGCTGTCATTTCCTTGTCCCCTACTCTCAACTTGCAGTCATTAAATACATGTTCTACAACTTGACTACTATTCATAGGCGTACTAATTAACATCATCATACATAACGACGTACGCTCTACATGTCTTGCTAATTTACATGCAAATGAAGAACATACAAAAGAATGCGTGGCACCAAGATCAATTAAAACATATGCTTCAATATCATAAATCAGGATGTTACCTAGTATCACATCCGATGAAGCATCAACTGTCCCCTGGTCCAAAGCATGTACTCGCCCTCGACCCATCACTTGTTTCCCCTACTCTTCTGCCGTTGCTCTACCTCTCTGAGCAGACATACCAGTTGGAGCTCTATCCAACTCCTTGCCCCTCAGTGGTGCAGTATCAACAGTCTCTGGGCAAGCTCTAGCAATATATCTTTGTCTCCCGCATCGAAAACACACTATAGGAGTCAGTGGACACGGTCTACCTCTATGTTTTTTACCGCATCTTCTGCACTGATCAGTAGTAGATCTCTGTCCTCCTATGACAATGCCCTTTGCTGGAGCTACGGTTAGATAAGTTGGAGGTCTAGCAGATCTCTCTCGTGCCTCCTCAACTCGTGATCTCTTACCGAAGAGTTTTCTCCCTCCTCGATAACTAAAATCTCTAGCTGGCCTCTTCTTTTGTATATCTCGGCTACGGCTAAACTTCCCAAACTCGAAAGCATTCCTCTCAAAATCTTACTTGCACACTGCGCACTCCTTCCTCATAAGTAGCTATGTCTAATGGAACCAACCCGGACCATAGAACCGGTCTCAACCCATCGATAAACCTATAGACCATCTTGGCCTTACTATACATGGTATCTGGGTCATATCTCCCTAGGGATAGGAATCGAGTCTCATACTCATCCACTGACAAACTCCCCTAGTTCAGTCCCAAAAACTCTGCTTGCAGTTTCCTCTGTGTGGTATTAGGAACAAACTGCCTCCTAAAGGCCTCTCGAAATATCTCCCAACTAATATCTGTGTGTCGGGCTCTCAATATGGGTCGGGTGGACTTCCACCAATGCTCTGCAGCTCCCTTCAGTAGGAACGCAACAAATGCGACCATGTCCGATGTCATACACTCGAAGAATCCATAAAGCTTTGCCATCTCCGCCACCCACTCCTCAATAACTACAGGGTCCTTGACCCCACTAAAAGATGGAGGTCTAAACTTCTGGAACTCTCACAACCGATGCAGATCACATCCGTACCCTAATCCACTACCATCAGAAACTGGTGAGGGTGTAGGAGTATCTACAGTCCTCGGTGTATGAGCTGTCTGTGTAGGTGTATCAAGGGCAACTGCCTCTCCTGTCGTAGCTCCTGCCTCCTGTTCTTGCCTACCTGGCATCGTTTGTGCCAATATCTCTACAATCATCTCTAGACTACGCTCTAATCTCGTAAAGCGTATCTCAGCACACTCAAGTGCCTTAGTAGCACCTGGAGTCTCATGCGTAGGTATTGGTTCGACAGCAGCTCGTCTCTCAAGCCTATATCCACGACCTCGAGCCCTACCTCTTGGGCCTCTACCACTACGCGTATTTTCCATATAGGCAAAGTTCCTACATTCATAATCATGAATTAGTCCGTCTCCAATATAGTATACACAGTTATATCTAAAAACAGCACAGTACTATGGGGATGTACACTTTCCTATTTCTTAACACTGACTCACATCAGACCAACCTCTGCTCTGATACCATTCTATCACGACCGTCAATTAGTGACTTAACCAAAACCACTACAAATTTTTCGCATTTTTAACTTACCTTTCCTCTTTTCAATGGTTGGGCTGTGATTCAATGTTAGCTTCCTCGCATACCATATCATCCATTATCATATATACATGTCAATATACTGTTACTGACTGCACTTCTTTTATAATACATGTTAGATTATGTAAAATCTAATACAAATACATTCCCCATAATATATTGTATACATCACTCTATTGTTTCTATGTTTAGATACAAAACCGTATAAAATATGTATACATGTCGATCGATAAAAAGGAAATAGCAGCGGACACAGGAATACTATCCCTCAAAAGCTCTTACTCTACTGCTGATGCTCTGTAGAGAGATGTAAAGAAAGGGGGTGAGCATACAATGCGCTCAGTAAGAAAATCAGGCAAGCAAGTAGATATCTACACTATCTACTCGAAATAATGCTATGCCTCAAAACTTTATTTCCTTAACTCACTTTAAAAGCATATATTTAAAATATATATATATACTTGTACAGATTAAATACCATGTACAGAAATCATGCTTTCTTTCTCAAATATAGGCATGTAGTGCAAAACAATGCATCTTTATAATATCACAATGCCTTTAGATAAATCATGCCATGTATATTTAAATCACAGTAAATATTGCATTTAAATCATTCATAACACAAAATCGGAGTTTGACCCATCCCTCGGTCTATCCGTAATTAAATTAGTTAATCAGGTGATATATCATGTGAGACTCTGTGGTGAAAATGTAAGTAGTATCCTGGACTATGATCATATCCGACAATGTGATCCCAAGCAACACAGATCTCGGTGTGCGGGGCATCACTGCTGCAACGAGAGGGGGGTCAGTCTATCGCAACCGCCAGCTATATCCTCCTCAACTCCACAACACCACACGGTATAGTGTACTCCATGCCACATGCACGGTACAACGTACTCCGTGGACCCTACATCACAGTCGGGGTGCCTGCATAGGTCTTAGCCCTCAAAACCATGGAATATCATACCATGTCTCTAGTATCCTCATACGGATCCTCTCATAGTGTGACACTCAGTCTACACGAGGAAATCAAGCATGATTTTCAACATGTATTATATATCACATACAGTGCGCGCCTTTGATCGCGACTTATAGTCGACACTCTGCTCAAACACTGTTTCACATCACAAACTCAAACTCTAGTGCAAGTAAACTTTAGCAACTAGGTCAATGCATAGTTCATGTTTTAAATCAAGTACGAGCAATAGCTCTAGTACCATGCTATGCACAATATCATCAAATCAAGTACGAGCAATAGCTCCAGTACTATGTTATATATAAATCATGAAGAATCGTGTACGAGCAACGCTCTAACACTCTGTCATGCATCTCATGAAAAAGTCGAGTATGACCTAATCGCTCTAGTACTCTCTCATGCATAAATCACATAAAACTGAGTACGAGTAATAACTCCAGCACTCTATCATGCATGTCATGGAAATCTAGTGCGAATCATAATCCAGCACTAATATAAGTGGAAAATATATATAAAATCCAGTGCGAGCTATGCTCCAATACGATTTATTCTCACATAATATGACAGATGACTCTTTAAAAAGGGATGGTTTACAAAATATCAAAATCAGCACTATAAAATGTGCTTAATTCACATCAACCTTAAAATCATTAGCCCATCTATTTATTCTTCTACTAAACAGCAGTAAAACACTAAAAATAGTGGTTTCCATGCTTTTTACAACTTTTAACAAAAGTTGACTTTTTGACTAACTAGGGGCAAAATCATAATTTGCCATTATCGGGTCACAATAATTGTTATTCACTTTCTCTGACCCTTAGAGTTTTTAAGTGAATGTAAAAGCAGACGAAAATACGTGCAGGTATCTCTAACTACTCACAAAAGTCCCTTACCTGCAATCACTCGAGAAATTTCACTTTCTCTGCGCTGCTCGATTTAGCAGTCCAATTTTCTTCTTCAATACTCTTAGGAGCCGAGATTATGCGATGGTACGTAAATCGAAGTTTGATCGGGCTTCCGTTCAAAATTTATCGTCGAACCGAAGTCCGGTGAAATCCCAAAAATTTTCCTTTTCTTTTTTCTTTCTTTTTTCTTCTTTTTCCCATTTTCTCCTTGGCTAAACCGATTCGGTTCGGTTCAGTCCAGTTTAGCGCAGAACCTTCTTCACTGAGGCACCGATCGGTTCAGGCATCCTTTGGTTGTGCCAGCATCTTCCGATCGATTCTCGACGTCTCACCACCGCTGTTCGACGTGCCACAGCCTGGGGATCGTTCGACTGGGCTCGATCGGACCCTAGCACCGCCAGTGGCCGCCAGATTCCACCTTTCCTTCCGTGGCCTTCCCCTCTTCGATTCATCGACGTCCGGCGTCGTTGGAGGGCGTGACCGATGGCAGAAGGATCGCGCCGACTTCCTCTCTCTTTTCCGACCACTGGCCTGGCCGTGGGGTCTCCGGTGCTCACCGTCTGGTGGTCTTCTTCTCTCGGTCGATTTTGCTGCTGTTTCCTCGCGTGGGTCTCTCTCCCCGCGTTTCTAACTTTCCAATTTTATTTTTTTTCTATTTTTTTCTTTTATTTATAATATATTTTTATTATTATTTTATTATTAAAATAATAATAAAAATCCTAAAATATCCCAAAAATTCATATTAAATTCATTTAGTCCATAAATAAATTTATCAGTCCGATTTTACCTTTTTCGGTATATTTTTTCACTATTCTCGGGATCATTTTTCGAGGTAAAAATTTTAAAAATATTGAATAAATTCATATCTTGATCAATTGGACTCGAAATTTAATATTTTCCTCAATTTTAATCTAGAGTCCTTAATTTCATATTTTTAATAAAATTTTCTCATCGGATTTATATCGAATTTCGATCATTTGATCGTTTTACCCCTATAATTGTTCGGGAATCACTTTAACCCTTATCTAGCTATTATGTAGCTTACATGCATTTTTAATTTATTAAATAGTCGATTGCATGATATTAAATACTCTTCTTATGATTCAACTATGAAATAAAGTGTTCGTACACATAGGAATCATAAGGTATAAGCTACATATAAAATCGAAAAGACGGGTCTGACAGGCGGCTAGCATTGCTGGGCGTGTACTCGGTGTGCTGGCACAGTTGATGTAGATGCCAGACAGTAGGAGCTCGGGACTGATCCTGCAAGTTGGTGATGATTAAAGCAGGAGCAGAGGATAAGCGCGGGGATGGTGTAACATTGCAGAACAATGCAGTAGGAGTATGTTGTTGGATTGGTTGCTACAATTTAGTTGAAGCAAGACAAATGCATGAAAGTTGACAGTAGTGAACCATGAAGGACGTAGCTACAGTAGGCTGTGCGAGTTGCACTACGGCTGTTTTGCGGTGTATCTTATCGGTCATGGCTAAAACCAGGACAACATCAAAGGTAAAATTGGACAAAGCGAGAGCAGCACCTGGAAATGAAATATGGGGCATGAACAGTAGTGTACAGTGCACAGTCGGGACCACTCAGCTGGGAATATTCGTTTAAAGCCATGTTTGGCCACATTTCCTTTTTATAATTTAATGTTTATTGCGTTTTATTATTTTGATTGTTTTCATTAGTTGTCAATTTAGGTTAGTTGTTAAATGATAATTGTAGGTTAAATCTAGTATTTTAGTTTGTTAATTTAATTTTTAGTTTTAATTTTTAGTTAATAGTTAATTTTATATCATAGGTTTTAGGACTTAATTTTAGGATAGTATTTTATGAGTTGCATTTAGAATTAATTTAGATTAAATTTGTTTCATGCATTTTTAATTTAGTCTTCATTTTAAATTTAATCCTAAAATATTAGTTCTCATGCATTATTTAGATTTTGTTTTATTGTTAGTATTTAGTTAGAGTTAGATTTAAGAATTTCTTTAGGTTAATAGATTTTTATTTTATTAGATTTTAGGTTAGTTTAATTTGCAATTTTTATTAATTAGTTTAATTACATGCATATTCTATTTTTAGGATGGTTTAATTTTAGTTTAATTAATGTTGTTTCTTATTTTCATATTTTCATTTTTAATTGCGTTAATTAATTTTAACTGTTTTAGTTATCTTTTGCAGGTTATTTGCTTTTAATTTCTCGAAGCTCTATAAGTAATTTTTGCTCGGTTTCATTTTCTTTAGTTGATAGCTTTTATTATTTTCAGTACTTTTAATTTCAGACTTAGTAGATCACCCACTTAAAATTCATAATTTGCTAGAATATATTTAGGGTAAGATTAACCGGTACTTAATTAGACAATTCAACTTCTCTATGGGACGATAATTCGGGACTCAAATCCCATTATTACTTGTATGACCCATGCACTTGCGGATACACGTCTAGGTCACTCAGAGTGGGCATAGATCATACCAAGTTTTTGGCACCATTGTCGGGGAAGATAATTAGACAGTAATTGATATCGGTGAAATTATGCTTAGGTGTAATTCTAGCTTGTAAATATTTGGGTTGTAAATATTTAGAAGTTTAATCTAGATCAGTTAATTTTCTCTTTCAAAAAAAATTAAATAAAAAAATCTTAAAAATTAAAAAAATTTAAAAATTTAAAAGTTAAAAAAAAAAATTCTGAGGACTTTATGATGTTTACATGCGTAGAGCCAGGAGTTATGATTGCTTTCCTTTAGATCCTAAAATTGAATGAACTCTTAGGAAAATTTGAAAGGATTCTAGGAAATTAATAGCTCCGCTGCAAAATACCATGGCAGAAAATAGAGAAATGAGGACAGTTAGGGATTACGCAGTACCAACTATATGAGGTTATTATATTGGCATTAGGCCACCAGCTGTCCGAGCAAACAATTTCTAAATCAAGCCTTCAATCCTCCAGATGATCCAGACTTCACTATAGTTCAGTGGGCTTCCGCATGATGACCCACATGCTCACCTCGGGCAATTTCTGGACTTGTGCAACACATTCAAGCACATTGGATTATCTGATGATGCACTTAGGCTTAGATTATTCCCCTTCTCGCTTAAGGATAGGACGTGACACTGGTTAACCTCCTTACCTCCAGGATCCATTTCTACATGGGACGAGTTAGCCCATCAATTTTTAGCTAAGTTTTCCCCTCCCTCTAAAATGGCCAAACTCCGTAGTGACATATCTTCCTTTACCCATTCAATTTGGAATCTCTTTACGAAGCATGAGAACGATCTAAGGAGCTTCTTAGGAAGTGCCCTCATCATGACCTACCTTTATGGCTACAAGTCCAGAACTTCTACAACGGACTTACAAGCCAAAATAGGACCATCGTTGACGCTGCTGCAAGAGGAGCCTTAATGTACAAAACAGATGAGGAAGTTTACGAGCTCTTAGACAAGATGGCTGCTAACAAATATCTATGGTCCTTGGAGAGGTAACTGCCTAAGAAGTCGGTGGGTATCTATGAGCTTGACACGCTATCTACCTTGACCTCTCAAATTGCTAACCTTACGAAAAAGGTAGAGTCGCTCAGTACCCAGCATAATCCTTCCACCAGTCCTAACCCTGTGTATTCTGTCCAAAGTCCTTTTCTTTTCTGTGATCTGTGTGGTGGTACACACTCTGTAGATAGGTGTCCGCTTAATTTAGAATCGATTCAGTACATTGCCCCCTCTCAAAAGTAACAGAACAACCCCTTTTCAAACACCTACAATTAAGGGTGGAGGAACCATCCTAACTTTTCCTAGAGCCAAAATCAAGGGCAACCTTCTAATTCCAGACCTGTAGGACCCCCTGGTTTTCAAGCTCCACTGGTTCACGTACCACCACAGCATCAATTTCCATATCATCTGCCTCAGCACCCATCCTTACATCAATTTCATCATCATCCATCCCTACTACCACCACTTATGTAGCTGCAACACCTACTTGCACCGACACCAGCAGCTAAGAAGAAGCCCTCACTTGAGGAAATGTTTACAATGATCCTGCAAAATCAAGCTGTTTCAATTAAAAATTTAAAGGTTCAGGAGGGACAAATAGTGAATACTCTTAGCCAGCATCCTCAAGGAACCTTTCCTAGTAACACTGAAGCTAGTATAAATCTGATGCCTTGGTCAATCTACCAAAAGTTAGGAATAGGGGATGTCAAGCGTACCACAGTGACCCTTCAGCTAGCTGATCGATCCATTAAATATCCGAAGGGGGTCATTGAGGATGTGTTAGTAAAGGTGGATAAATTTATTTTCCCTTAGAATTTTATTGTATTAGACATGGAGGAAGACATGGAAGTCCCCATTATACTAGGCAGACCTTTCCTAGCTACTGGTAGCACATTAACTGATGTACAAAAGGGGGAGTTGACTCTGAGAGTCCTAGATCAGGAGGTGACATTTCATGTTTTCAAACCTTTGAAGCTCCCTGATGACTCTCAAGAGTGTTTTAAGATGGAGATTGAGGAGGATATAAGGCTTGAGCATAAGAAATCTGAAAGAATGAGGGAAGTAGATAGAGCTCAGGAGGATTTAACTGTTAACATTCTGTCACCACTTTGGCTGACCCTCCTACTCTTCGCCCTGCTGCTGAGTGTTGTATTCTTTAGCTACATTTGAAGTGAATTTATTTTTCTTTTCACTTTTTGTACTTTTTTTCTTTTTTTTTTTTTTTTGCTCTTTATTTCTTTGTTTATTTTGCATATTTCTTTTCTAGTATTACGCTTTCAATCAAGATTCAATTGTTCATCATCATCGAAAAGGGGAGTACTCTGTTCTTGAGCTTAAATGTTTATATTATCTGCACACTGAGGACATTGTGCACTTTAAGTTTGGGGGAGGGGATACCACTTGAGCATTTTTTGAAAATTTGAGCAAAATTGAAAAAAATTTCAAATTTTTTCGAAAATCTGAGATTACACTGTTTGATTTTAGGTTGATTCAGTGCTTAGCATGTAGTTTTCCCATATTCTGATTATATAACCCCATGATTAAGTCTGACTTTGATTAACTGAGAAGCATGATTATAGGAAAAGCATGAAGTTGAATTCTTGAATTTGTCTTGATTCTGATTGTGATTTCCTCATTTTATGCACTTGTCATGTCATGAATCTATATATTTATTTAGAGAAAGCTTATGTGGATATAGGATTGCATTGGTTCAGTTGATTTTGTACATCATATTCTAGAATTTGATTGATTTGATCTCGAGGCGAAATATTAGATCACACTTAATTAGGGAAATGATTTAAGCCATCTTTGGATCGTTTGAGCCTTTCTAGCCATTCTTGTACATATTTTACCCATAGTCACCCATTTGGGCCAAATAAGCTTTTCTCTGTAAATACACCTGCATTATTTTCCTTAGCTTAAGCACTGTTTTCCTATCCCTTACCCCGAAAGTATGAAAAGTCATTGGGATATATTGTGAGCTATGTATATATGGGTATTAGGTGATAGTGAAAGTAAAAAAAAAAAAAAAAAAAAAATGAAATGAAAAAAAATGGAAGAAAAAAAATACAAAAATAGATTAAAATGTTTAGCAAAATAAATTAGTTTGGGGGAAATAAATATGAGCTCTTACATTAAAGATCCTACAAGTAATGCATGTTAAGGGGTAATTAAACCTAAATCGACTTTATCATACCTTAGCCCCAGCCTTACATTACAAGCTTCATGAAGTCCTATTGATTTTTGGTTAAGTGTGACTACATTAGTGGAGAGAGAAGTGAAAAGCAAACTTATGGGAATGATCACATGTCATTGACTTTGCATTCACTGTGTTTGCATAATCTGATCCGGGTAATGTACTGAGTAGTGGCTTTGACATTTTCACACACACACGAGGAGTCCAATTTGGGTTAGGACTTATGATGGAATAATTCTAAGTGTTGGACTTATAATAGTGAGTCTTTGAGATTATAGTCTGTACTTTTTCTTTGAGAATAATATTGGGAAAATTATTTTGTCTAGTACTTGTCATTCCTACATTTGTTTTGTTTTGCTTGAGGACAAGCAAAAGCTCAAGTTTGGAGGGGGGGGGGGTGTGATAATTCTATTTTTAATAGAATTATTTGTGCTTAATTTCCTAATTAATTATTTAAATCCCTAATTTATTTTATTAATTATCCCATTTATTTAACTAAAATTCTTTAATGTTCAGGTAAAATAAATCCGGATGAAACCCAATTGTTTCAGTCAAGATTAGGCTGAAAACGGGCTAAAGGAGACTGGACCACTTCCAATTTATAGACTGAGTCAACAGTCGTTTAGACACGCGTGATGCCAGGTGTCTGTATTTTATTCGCTCTGAAACGACAAGATCGACGGACACTGTGCCAACCTTCTAGAAGACACATGCCGGTCTACATCGCACAACCAATTGGACAAAAAGATGAGTGACATGGAAATATCTACTTTGCAGCAAATCAAAGGAAGACAAGTGGCCAAACAATGCCAACTCATCTAGGATGAAAAATTACCATTATACCCCTATGTTTATGTATAAATAGAACATGATGAGCAATTGAAAAATCAAGTAGTGTAGAATTTAGGAGTAGAGTAAATTAGGGTAAATTAGTTTGTAGGAGTAGAAGTAGTTAGGGTAGGATAGTTTTAGGGTAAATTTAGGATTTATTTTCCTTCATTTTAAGATTTCTTTTCCGTTAGCCACCATTGATTTTCATTTTGCAAGTTCTCATTTTGTTTACTGTTGATGGCAAATTTAAACCTTCATTAAATAGAAATGGTTACACATTTCGGTGGTTACAAGTTCTCTTCTATTTCCAGTTTTTGCCTTACTGTGCATTCGGGTTGAGAGGGCTGGTGACAGTAGCAATCTTGCTCAACCCGTTGCTCTTGTTTCAATTTTATTCACTGTATACTTTTCTTTATTTAGTTTATCTTCCATTTTCCAGTTTAAGCAATTTATCATTTTATATGTTTTTTAGTCCAGTAGTGTTTCATTCGGTTACTGTCCCATTTTAATTTTTCTGCAAACTTATTTTACATTTTATTTTCTTTACACTGGATAATCTTTAAGTTTCATTAGTTGGTCGAGACAGCATTGGGTAGTTGTCATTATTGTTCGGGTTTCCATTCTCATCTGTGCCGAGATGCCAGCTCCTGCAGGTGACTACTGAAGCAGAGAAGAAGGATGTGAGCTATTGGGTTCATGTGACACAGCTGTGGGAAGCAGCTCGGGAAAACTTTTCTTTTACTCTGTTCTCCCCTGTTCAGGACTTCATTTACTGTTCATCTTGCTTTGGTTTTTTTTCTCTATTAATCTTGTTATCTGATGCTGTAACTAGGTGGCATGGGTTGGTATAGGGAATCTATAATGGCTGAACCTAGGAGGCTGGACTGATTGAGGGTCGGACGGGTTGTGGCTACTGCTAGAATGCACTGGACAGAAGAAGAGGACGCCGGACATGGCCAGTTGATAGCTGGGCTCTCGGCCATTCCTTCCCTTGCTTTTATTCGTTCTTCATGCTTTCTTTAATGTTTCAAGTTTCTTTGAATGCTCTTTTAAATTTCATTTACTTTTCTTTTGCAAAGTTTAGAAAATTTTTTGCATGGTATTAATCTTTCAAATCATTCTGCTATTTCCAGTTAAGGTCATCTGCTATTTCCAGTTAAGGCTGAAGCTTGAAGTTGTGACTGAGTGGCGGCTAGAATTGTTGGGCGTGTATTCGATGTGCTGGCACGGTTGATGTAGATGCTGGATAGTAGGAGCTCGGAATTGATCCTGCAAGCTGGTGGTGATTGAAGGAGGAGCAAAGGATAAGAGTGGGGATGGTGTAACGTTGCAAAACAGTGTAGTAGAAGTATGTTGCTGGATTGGTTGCTGCAGTTTGGTTGAAGCGAGACAAATGCATGAAAGCTGACAGTAGTGAACCATGAAGGACGTAGCTATAGTATGCTGTGCGAGCTGCACTACGACTGTTTTGCAGTGTATCTTGCTAGTCATGGCTGGAACCAGGACAGCATCAGAGGCAGAATTGGACAAAGCGAGAGCAGCACCTGGAAATGAAATATGGAGCATGAACAGTAGTGTACAGTGCACAGTCGGGACCACTCAGCTGGGAATTTTCGTTTAAGGCCATGTTTGGCCACATTTTCTTTTTATAATTTAATTTTTATTGCATTTTATTATTTTGATTGTTTTCATTAGTTGTCAATTTAGGTTTGTTGTTAAATGATAATTGTAGGTTAAATCTAGTGTTTTAGTTTGTTAATTTAATTTTTAGTTTTAATTTTTAGTTAATAGTTAATTTTATATCATAGGTTTTAGGACTTAATTTTATGATAGTATTTTATGAGTTGCATTTATAATTAATTTAGATTAAATTTGTTTCATACATTTTTAATTTAGTCTTAATTTTAAATTTAATTCTAAAATATTAGTTCTCATGCATTATTTAGATTTTTTTTTTATTGTTAGTATTTAGTTAGAGTTAGATTTAAGAATTTCTTTAGGTTAATAGATTTTTATTTTATTAGATTTTAGGTTAGTTTAATTTGTAATTTTTATTAATTAGTTTAATTACATGCATATTCTATTTTTAGGATGGTTTAATTTTAGTTTAATTAATTTTGTTTCTTATTTTCATATTTGCATTTTTAATTGCATTAATTAATTTTAACTGTTTTTGTTATCCTTTGCAGGTTATTTGCTTTTAATTTCTCAAAACTCTGTAAGTAATTTTTGCTCGGTTTCATATTCTTTAGTTTATAGCTTTTATTAGTTTTAGTACTTTTAATTTCAGATTTAGTAGATCACCCACATAGAATTCATAATTTGCTAGAATATCTTTAGGGTAAGATTAACCGGTAATTAATTAGGCAATTCAACTTCTCTGTGGGATGATAATCCGGGTCTCAAATCTCATTATTACTTGTACGACCCATGTACTTACGGATACACGTCTAGGTCACTCAAAGTGGGCATAGTTCATATAAGCTGGCTAATGTTTTCATGTTATATACGAAAACAGCACTTTATAGTGCTGATTTGATTTAATTGAGTGAATTTCAATTGAAATAAGCCATCTATCGGGTTTGTGTGAAAACCATTGGTGCTAGAGTAATACTCGCACTAGATTTTATGAGATATGCATCATATAGTACTTGAGAAATTCTCGTACTTGATTTTAATGCGATTTATGCATGATAGAGTACTAGAGCATTGCTCGTACTCAGTTTTATTGATTGATGCATGATAGAGTTTTGGAGTACTGCTCATACTTAGTTTTACATGACATAGTGTTGGGAGTATTACTCACACTAGATTTATGTGACTTGTGCATGTGGTCGTGTTGGGAGTTTACTCGAACGTACCGATTTTGAAAGAGATAGCATGAAACGGTCGTGTTGGGAGCATGTGCAGACTATGTGTCGTATCGATTATATGCTCACACGTGCCATTTTTGAGATATGGTCGAGGGCTATCGAAATTATTATCCATGGTATGAGGGTTAAGACCTATGGCAAGCACCACAACTATGAGGATTGGGTCCATGGAATACCTTATACCGTGTATGTCACATGGAGTACGTTATACCGTGAGTACACGATGTTATTGAGTTGTGAGCTGGCGGTTGAGGGTTTGACCCACCTCCCGTTACAGCAAATTTGAGACCCCGCACACCGAGTACTGTGTAGCCTGGGATCACGAAAAATGAGTTATGATCATAATCTTAGAACATGTAGTCGCCTATCTCGTTTCACCTTACTACTATTTCTTGTTTGAATTGTCACATGAGTTTTTATAATTGGGTAGACCCGAGGGATGGGTTGAGCCTCGACATGTGACCTTTGTGTGTGAAAGGGTAACTCGAGGGATGGGTGAGGCCCGGATTTCCATGTTTTTAACATGACGATATGCCATCTTTGTTTTGATTTAATTGAAATGACATGATAAAATGTGATTTATATTAATTACATGAGATATGCAATGTTTTTGCTTAAACTACATGATTATGAAACCAGTATGTTTTCAGTTTATACTGACGATTTGTATCTTCATATATTGCATAAATGTTTCAAGAAAGACACATGCTTTAGATGCGAATTGAAATGGAAATGATTTCAAGGCATGAGCATTGTATTTTGTAGATAGTATAGTTATCTACTTGCTTGCCTTATTTCCTTACTGAGCTGTGAGTTCACCCCCTTTTTATTTCCCCTCTTTACAGAGTGTTCACAGTAGTTGGACACGGCTGAGGATCGATATTCCTTGATCCGCTGCATAACCATCTTACGAAAGGTATACACATTTGGACGTTTTGTATGGAACAATGTAAAATCATAGTTATGTAAACGAATGTACGATCGGGGATGTATATGTACAAGTATTTGTATTAATGTATATGAGAATGTATATGAGTTTACTTTTAAGAAAGAGTACTTACAGTCAATAGATAATTGTATTGACATGTATGCATATTATGGAATGAATGTAGTTAAGGTGACTAATATCGAATCACAGCCCAACGGTTTAGTGTTGAGTGATGACGAAGGAGAGGTAAGTAAAATGCGTAAAATTTATGGTGTTTTTGGTAGGTCACGGGAGGGGAGGTCGTGACAAAAAGTGAGCTACAACACGCTCAGTAAGGAATTATGCAAGCAAGTAGATAACTATGCTACCTACGTGCGCATAATCACATGTCTTGCAGAAAATCCTTACTTTCTCAAACACAACAGATTCTTAAAACCACATGTATGTACTTACTCAAAATCATATCAAATCACAATAAGCTTCCGAAACCACATGATCGAATACAAAACAGAGTTCGAACACAAAACCAAAACACATTCATATAAACTGAATTAATTCAGAGAGAGGAGATAAATCAAAGTCTTAGAAAAACAAATCATTTATCGTATATGGAGACAAAGCAGAGCATACAAAAACAGATAGACATATGGCCATAGTCATTGGAATCCATGCAATCACTAGCTTAGTTTGCAAGAACGTCCCCAGATGGCTGAGGGAAGAGGGGGTCAGTCTCCCATCAGACAGCAAACACACATCATCACGGTACATCGCACTCCATGTGTGTCCACATGGTACATCATGCTCCATGAACCCCAATATCACACATCAGCGAGATTAAGAGTGCCCGAAGTACCAAGGTCTTATCATCCATCTCTAGCTATATCAATACCGGGTCTCCAAAAATGCACGTGCGAGCATATTAAATTGGTGTGACACACAGTCTATATGAGGCCCCAGCACGACCTTATCAAATCACATGTGAGGATCAGTGTAAGATCATATAGCCTACACGACGTCTCCAAACACGGTTTATGCATATCACATAATAAAAATTTAGTGCCAACAACCAAGGCTCTAGCACTATGTCATGTGAAAACCATATCAAATCTAGTGTGAGCAAGCTCCAACACTATTTGTTTCGACATAAATCGAATAGATGGCTCAATTTTGATAAAAGTGGTACTCATGATTAAATCAAATACAGAAAATAACACCCACTTGAGTGAGAGGAAAACATTTCCATCAAATCACTCGTCACATATATTCAATTCTGAAAACCATGCGATTTAATGCAGATAATCAAATTGAGAGCTATTCTATCATTACTCATTCATAAAACTTACTTATTCATGCAAAACACATCAATTCATGTCATTTTGGTTACTTTCATTTTTTCATAATTGGGGGTAATTTGGTAATTTACCATTTTCCAGTGTAAATTAGGAAATTCCTAATCTAAAATCTTTATAAAATTTAAAGACTCTGAAATGGCTACGAAAATTCATACATCTATCTCTAAGAGCTTACGAAATTCCTTACCTCGAAATAGGTTGATTACGAACTTTAATTGTTGATCTCTTTAGATCACGTAGTCTTTGTGGCTTTGTTCACATCTTGAGGAGCTGCAATTTATCACTAATCGTATCAGTTATGTCAGATACTGTATTTCTCATATTCTTTACAGTCCAATTGACATATTTGGCCTGATTTCTCTTATTGGGCCTTGTTAACCTTTATTGGGCCCATTATTGACTTAAGCTCGTTTCCACTTTACTATTCATTCTATTAAGGCCCACAGGGCTTTTTAGGCTCATTGACAATTATTGGACCATCCATGAAGCCCATTAGCTAACTTGGGCTGGTTGCTACACAAGCTTGGCCCATTATGAATGCTTGGCCGAATACTTGGCCTAACACTACCATCACGCCACCTTAAGCCTTTTCTAACATAAAGTAATTTATACAAAGTAAATCCGTAATTTATGCAAATAATTTCTAACTCGTATAACTATACAAGTTATAGCAAATGAGATTCACTTACCCGAGTTTTTGTGATGGCTCGTAAATCGAGGCTCGATCGAACTCATGTTCGTTGCCTATTATCGCGTGGCTTATCCTTGGCTTGCTACCTTAGCCCGATGCATCATCAAATTTTTCTCCCTTTTTCTCTCTCCTGACTGAACCGATTCAGACCAGTTCATCCCCTTTCTACACTGAGCCAGTTCGAACCGGTTTAGGGGCTATTTTTGCTCGTCTCGACATTTTCGACCGGTTCTAAGACAGACTCCTCCATCAATCGACTTCGCTTTGCCTGGGGAGTCTTCGGTTGGCCTGGGTTGGGCCAAATCAGCGTCGATATCGTTCCTTATGATTCCTATATGTATGAACACTCTATTATTATAGTTGAATCATAAGAAGAATATTTACTAGATTTAAAGAGTATGCGAAATGATTTAACACGCATAAGCTACATAAAAGCCTAATGTGAGTTATAAAAGTCATAGGCTAAATCAAGTGGATCTAAATCATTCTGATTGAAAATAAGAACTTAAAATGAGAAAATATAGAGAGCTTATGAAGGAAAGTCAGTTTGATTTAGTTTCGAACACAAAGAACGAGAGTAAAAGCTAAAATGGATCTTTTTAGCGAGTTAAAGTATTTGAGGTGTTTCGGGTGTATTTATCTACCGAAAATGGCTAAAACGTAAAGACGAGAGTGTAAGACATAAGATATGACACTTTCAAAATTTTGAGAAAAAGTCAACTTGGTCAATGATGAAGGAAAAAGTCAACTATAGTTAAGAAAAGTGGACTTCTACCATAGTTGACAAACCATGGTTAGGAATTAACCTAAGTATGGAGAAAAAATTGGGAAAAAATATTCTTGGTCAGAATACAAGATAATCATCCTCAAAAGTAAGAAAAATTTATTCGGAAGGATTTCGGATTCAATTTAATGGTTAAAAACGTAATGGGCCAAAAGTGAAGATTTTAAAGCCCATTAAGGTATACTAAACGTAGATCGAAATTCTTAGGTCCCTTAGACCGAATTGTTGGACCGATTGATAGGCCAAATATTGAGAAAATAAAAGGCCCGATGTATAGTAAAAATTTCAGCCTGAAAGCCCATTAAGAAAGCCCAAACCGAAAGGCCCAATTGTAAAGCCCATTAGGTAAATATCTAACCATAGTTAAAGCTAACTATGACTCATTAGATGACTCATTAGGTGACTCATAACTAAACCTTAGGAAGTAAATTTTAATGGCTGAAAAGTAAGGCTTAATGGCTAAGTAAATGGCTTATAAAATCAGCCACACTATTGTCATCTTCACCATACCATTCTCGGCTACACAAGGAAACCATTGAAATACATTTATCTAAGCTTTCTCTCACTAGAAATCACTAGGATTTAGGCATATTTGGAACTTGCATTCTTCATTAAAGTTGTTCCAAATTGAGAGGAGAGTAACATATGTTGGAATTGGCTATCAAGAAGCCATAGTGTACAAACTGTGAGGCTCCAAAGTTTCTGCCAAGTGTGAACACAAATACTAGGTATATTTTCAAGCTTTCAAATTCATATATGTTAATGTATAAATGATTTTAAGTATATTGGTATATGTTTTAAGCATTGAAACATATGAAATCACTATGATCATGGTTAGGCTGAGAGTGAGTAGTGAAATATTGATGAATGCCCATATGATATTAAGGCATAAATGAGTTAATGTACATGTGTTAATGATTATGGTATAGTTAGAATTAATCAATTTGATTAATTAATACATGTATTAAGTTGGCAATCAAGGTGTTTGATAAAATGCCTAAATGAAGTATGTGATGCTTAAGAACATTGCCAACAAAATGTTTGTGAAAATGCCTAAGTGAATTGGCTAAGGAAATGGACATGGACGGCATGCCATTGTGTGATCGATAGCATGGAGTGCTCTCGGCCATGGCATGTGGCCGAGAGGTCCAATAGGCCAAGCCTAATTATTTTAGGCCCAATGTGATGTAATGGGTCTAGGACAAGCCCAATAAGAGTTGGTGGGCCTCACAAGCCCAATAGGCCTAACGAAAATGAATAGTAAAATGGAAATGGGCTTAAGGCATAGTTAGGCCCATTAAGGTTTATTAAAGCCCATTAAGGGAAATAGACTGTATTTAATGGGAAATACAATAGGAAAAATATAATTAACCTGATAAATGGTTATAGGCAGCTCCAAAGATTATTGATAGAGCAAATCGGATTGCTGGATCGAGCAGCGTTGAGAAAGTAAAATTTCTCGAGTGATTGCAGGTAAGGTACTTTTGTGAGTAGTTAGAGATACCTGCACGTATTTTCATCTGCTTTTACATTCACTTAAAAACTCTGAGGGTCAGAGAAAGTGAATAATAATTATTATGACCCGATAGTGGCAAATTATGATTTTGCCCTTAGGAAAAAAATCAACTTTTGTGAAGTTGTAAAAAGCATGGAAACCACCATTTTGAGTGTTTTACTGCTGTTTAGCAGAAGAATAAATAGATGGGCTAATGATTTTAAGGTTGATGTGAATTAAGCACACTTTACAGTGCTGATTTTGATGTTTTGAAAATCATCCCTTTTTAAAGAGCCATCTATCGAATAATGTGAGAATAAATCATGCTAGAGCCCAGCTCGCACTTGATTTCATATATTTTCCACATATATTAGTGCTGGATTGTGATTCGCACTAGATTTCCATGACATGCATGATAGAGTGCTGGAGTTATTACTCGTACTCAGTTTTATGTGATTTATGCATGATAGAGTGCTGGAGCGATTAGCTCGTACTCGAATTTTACATGAGATACATGATATAGTACTTGAGCTATTGCTCGTATTGATTTGATGAGTTTTGTGCATAGCATGGTACTGGAGCTATTGCTCGTACTTGATTTGAAACATGAACTATGCATTGACCTAGTTGCTGGAGGTTTACTCGCACTAGAGTTGAATTTGTGATGTGAAACAGTGTTTGAGCGGAGTGTCGACTGTGAGTCGCGCTCAAAGGTGCGCACTGTAATTTATGTGATATATAATACATGTTGAAAACCATGCTTGATTTTCTCGTGTAGACTGAGTGTCACACTATAAGAGGTTCACATGTGGATTTAGAGACGTTGTATGATATTCCATGGTTTGAGGGCTAAGACCTATGGAAGGCACCCCGACTGTGATGTAGGGTCCACGGAGTACGTTGTACCATGCGAGTGGCATGGAGTACACTGTACCGTGTGGTGTTGTGGAGTTGACGATGATATAGTTGGCGGTTGTGATGGACTGACCCCCCTCCCGTTGCATAAGTGATGCCCTGCACACTAGGATTCCGTGTAGCCTGGGATCACCATTATAGGATATGGCCATAGTCCAGGATATTATTGCATTTCACCACAGAGTCTCACATGATATATCACTTGATTGACTGATTTATTTATGGATAGACCAGAGGAATGGGTCGGAATCCGATTGTTGTGATGTGAATAATTTAAATGCCATATTTAATGTGATTTAAATATATATGGCATGATTTATCTAAAGGCGTTGTGATATTATAAAGATGCATTATTTTGCACTACATGCCTACATTTGAGAAAGCAAGCATGATTTCTGTAAATGGGATTTAATCTGTACAAGTATATATATATTTAAAGACATGCTTTTAAAGTGAGTTAAGGAAATGATGTTTTTGAGGCATAGCATTATTTTGAGAAGATAGTGTAGATGTCTACTTGCTTGCCTGATTTCCTTACTGAGCGTGTTGTATGCTCACCCCCCTTTCTTTTACATCTCTTTACAGAGCATCAGCAGTAGAGTGGGAGCATTTGAGGGATAATATTCCTGTTGTCCGCCGCTATTTCCTATCGTTCGACAGGTATACATATTTTGTACGGTTATATATCTAAACATAGAAACAGCACAGTGATGTATACGATATATATTATGGGGAATGTATTTGTATTAGCTTTTATATGATCTCACATGTATTATAAAAAGAAGTTACAATTAGTAACAGTATATTGACATGTATGTATGATAATGGATGATATGGTATGCGAGGAAGCTAACATCGAATCACAGCCCAACCATTAAAGAGAGGAAAGGTAAGTTAAAAATGTGAAAAATTTGTAGTGGTTTTTTGGTTAAGTCATGGAGGGTCGTGACACCGTCCAATTTCCTCTTCTTCCTTTTAGCCTTCTCACTCTCCGATTTGGCGTTTCTTGGTGACTCACGGTGCGTGACAGTACCTAGACGTTCTCTTGGTGCCGGTCGTATCGTGCCCTCCTTTTTCGTCCTTGGTCGTCGGAGAAATGAAAAACGGAGGATCAAGTTGTTCGATCCTCTCATTCCCTATTCGCGATTTTCGTTTCTGTTTCTTTTATTTTGTTTTTTATATATATAATATATAATATATTTTTTATTATATCAAATATAATATAATACACACACACACACACACATATATATATATGAGAAATATATTATAATTATAATATTATTATAATAATAATATTATATTCTCATAATTTATTTTTTTACATTAATATGCACACACATGTGCATATATATTATTTAATTTATCTCGACAAATATATATGTACATCATATTTTATTTTAATTTTTTCAAAAATATTTTTATTTATTATTATTATTTTTTGAAAACATTTTTTTCTTATTTTCGAGATAAATTCTCGATGTGAGAAAATTTCGGATCTTCACAATAAATTCATATCGTGATCAATTGGACTCATAATTTAATTATTTCTTCTTTATTGATCAAGATTTCATGAATCCATGTCTACAATAACAACTTCTTAAGGAAATGACACCGAATTTTAGGGTTAACATTCCTTCCCTCCTTAAGAAATTTGGTCCTCAAAATTGACCAAGTCTCTCGTATCAATTCTCAGACAAATGGAGATACTTGTCTCCTATCAGGCTCTCTAGTTCTCACGTAGCTTCCTCTGATGTGTGGTGTTGCCAGAGAACCTTAACTAGAGGAATCGTCTTAGACTATAACACTTTGTCTTTCTTGTCCAGTATCCAAACTGGTTTCTCCACATATGACATATCTTCCTTTAATTCTAAAAGTTCATACCTGATCACATGTGATGGGTTCGAATGGTACTTCTGAAGCATGGACACATGGAAGACGTTATGCACACTTGCTAACTCAGGTGGCAACGCCAATCTATAAGCCTTGTCTCCCACTCGATCTAAGACCTCAAATGATCTGATGTAACGAGGACTCAATTTACCTTTCTTGTTGAATCTCATAATACCTTTCGAAGGAGATACCTTCAGAAATACTGATTCACCGACCATAAACTCTAATGGTCTACATCTCATGTCAGAACAGCCCTTCTGTCTGCTCTGAGCTATCCTCAATCTCACATATCAACTGGACAGCCTCAGAGGCTTGCTTCACTAAATCGGGAGCAAATATCTTGCGATTACCCACTTCTTCCCATTCAATCGGAGATCGACACCTATGACCATATAATGCTTCATACGGTGCCATCCCAATACTCGAGTGATAACTGTTGTTGTAGGCAAACTCTGCTAGTGGAAAATGGTTATCCCATGAGCCTCTAAAGTCCATAACACAAGTTCTCAACATATCTTCCAAAGTTTGGATGGTTCTCTTTGACTGACCATCGGACTAAGGATGGAAAGCTGTACTGAAACTCAATCGGGTTCCCATGGCTTCCTGAAAATGTTCCTAAAAGCAGGAAATGAAGCGAGAATCCCTGTCAGACACAATACTCACTAGAACACCATGTAGCCTCACAATTTCCCGTACATATAGGTTCACCAATGCACTTAGAGTATCCGTAGATCTAATAGCTAAAAAGTGAGCTGACTTCGTCAATCTGTCCACAATCACCCATATAGCATCATGGTTCCATCTAGTCCTTGGTAAACCTATGATGAAATCTATGGTGAATGCTCTCATTTTTATGTCTGAATAGGTAGAGGTTGCAATAACCCTGCAGGCTTTTGATGTTCTACCTTGATCTGTTGACATATGAGACACTTAGCAACATATTAGGTGATGTTCCTCTTCATACCTGACCACCAGTATACTTTTCAGAGATTTTGATACATATTGCTACTCTCTGGATGTAACGTATACCGTGAAGAATGTGCTTCTGACTAAATTAACCTCTTCAACTCTAAGTCATTAGGAACACATATTCTGCCTCAGAACTTCAGTAAACTGTCATTACTCAATTGAAAATTGATTCCAGTACCTAACTGAATCTGACTCGCCCATTCAATACAACTCTGATCGACACTTTGAGCCTGTCTAATCTGGTTCATCAGATCCAGTTCCACTATCAGGCTAGCCATAAAATAATTGGCGTCAGTATCAAAAAGGGTCACATCCAATCTGAGGCTCATAAATTGTTTCAATAGCTTGTGTTCCCTGACTATCATATATGATACCATCTTGAAGCTCTTTCTGCTCAAAGCATTAGCTATTACATTTGTTTTTCCCAAGTGGTACAAGATCTTAAAATCATAATCTTTCAGGAATTCTAACCATCTTCGCTGCCTCATATTCAATTTCTTCTATGAAAATAGATACTTGAGACTTTTATGATCAGTAAATACCTGAAATTTCTCACCGTATAAATAGTGGCACCATATTTTCAATGCAAACACCACGACCACCAACTCTAGATCATGGGTCGGATAGTTCTTCTCATAGACCTTAAGCTATCGAGATCCATAAGTAACTACCTTCCCATTATGCATCAGTACACAGCCCAGTCCCTATCTCGAGGCATCAGCATACACCGAAAAGCCTCTTGAGCTGGTAGGTATGGTAAGAATAGGTGCGGTGGTCAGATGATGCTTTAACTCCTGAAAACTCTTTTCACAAGCATCATTCCACTTGAATACTACATCCTTTCGAGTAAACCGAGTCAAGGAGCAGCCAAATTTGAGAAATCCTCGACAAACCTCTTGTAATGCCAGCTAAATCCAGAAAACTTCTGATCTCTGTGATTGTTCTGGGCTGTTCCCACTGAACTACTGCTTCGATCTTGGACGGATCAACAAATACCCCGTCCTTCGATACTACATGACCCAAAAATGATATATGTTCTAACACGAAGTCACATTTACTGAGCATGACACACAGTTGCCCTTTTAGAAAGGTCTGTAAAACAATCCATAAGTGCTGCTCATGTTCCTCCCTAGACTTCGAATATACTAGAATGTCATTGATAAAAAAAATGACAAATTGGTCAAGATATGGCTTGAACACATCATTCATTAGAGCTATGAAAGCTATAGGAGCATTCGTTAACCCAAAAGGCATAACTAATAACTTATAGTGACGATAACGGGTACGAAAGGCTGTCTTGGGTACATCTCCACTCCGAATTCTCAATTGATGGTACCCAGACCTCAGATCAATCTTAGAAAAGATTTGTGCTCCCCGAAGCTGATCTAATAGATCATCAATGCATGGAAGGGGATACTTATTCTTGATGGTAGCCTTATTCAACAACCGATAGTCAATGCACAGCCGGAGGCTTCCTTTTTTTTTCACAAATAGAACCAGAGTTCCCTAAGGTGAGACACTCGGTCTAATAAACCCCTTATCCAACAGCTCTTGTAATTGCTTCTTTAACTCCTCCAATTCTACTAAAGTCATTTTGTATGGTGGTTTAGATATGGGCTCAGTACTAAACAACAAATCAATACAAAACTCCATCTCCCTGTCTGGTGGTAACCTTGGTAGATCTTTCGGAAAGACATCTGGGAATTCCCTAACCACGGGGATGTCAGTTAACTCTGGACTTGACTTATCTATGTCAACCACATAGGTCATAAAACATTCAAAACATTAACCATTTGGTTAGCACCAATACTCATCATTTCTAATTGCAACGATTATTTCTTTCATTTCTTCTTAGAAAATTTTACAATATGTTTCTCAGGTAGAGAAAATATTATTTCCTTAGAGTAGCAATCTAAGATAGTATGATTTATTGCTAGTGAATCAATTCCCAATATTACATCAAAATCATACATATTTAACAGAATAAGATCGTCTATCATGTTTTTATCACCTACCTTTAATTTACAGTCCTTACATATCATTTCAGTCACTGGACTATCTCTCATGGGTATGCTGATTAATAATCTACTACTTAGTGGCACATGCTTCACAAAATTTGACAGTTTAAATGTACATGATAGGGATATAAATGAATGTGTGGCACTAGGATCAAATAGCGCTAATGCTTTAAAATTAAATACCAAAATAATACCTTTAATCACGTCGAATGAAGCATCGGTAGCGTCCTGATCCTAAGCGTACACACGACCTTGGCCAACAGTTTATTTTCCCTTCTCCTCAGCTGTGGCCCTCCTCCTCTGGGGTGGGGGTGTAATAGGAGCTTTCTATGGCTCATCTCGCCTCTATGGAGTAAGGGATATAAGATCTAGGCAATCTCTGATCATATGACCCATCTTTCCACAATTAAAGCATGCTTTGGATGCTTGAAAACATCTTCTACCACCATGAAACTTCCTACAAAAGCTACATCGTTCGGTGGTAGGTCAGGGCTCACCAATCACTATACCGCTAGACGGAGCTGAAGTCGACAGAACAAAGTGTTACGACCCTCTCTCTGTTCGTGACCTTTACCTTATCGCTTACAGTTGGGCTGTGAGTCAACATCCAATCCATATCTCATCCATTTTACTTAAATAAATTCATACAATTGAAGTAGAATAGAAACTGGACTTTTATATATAAGTGCAGAAGCTTTTACGTCAATTTCTATTATATACATCCCCTAAAATACAAAATACAAACTTTACTGTGCATTAATTTATAGGATACAAAATTTTTCATCTCAAATGTATACCTCTATACTGCTGGATGACCGAAGAAACACGATAGTAGGGATGACTGCAGTGTACTCACTACTGCATAGTATCTGTAGAGGAGGAAATAAGGGGGTGAGCTAACACGCTCAGTAAGGAAAATATGAAAGCAGGTAGATAACTACACTATCTACATGCTTAAAATACATAGATACTCATTTTCCTTATAAAGCATATGCATTCTCTTTAAAAACAACTTCCATCAATGCAAAACCGTTAATTCGCTAGATGAGTATATGCATATTCACACAGAATCACATAGCATATTCCAATTCACACAGTTCATACTTAGAAAATGCTTTAATTTAGCAAATAAATATATTCGGGACATAAATTATGGGTCATCATATCCCCAGACACACAACAGGGGGACATATGTCACCTCACACAATAGTGACAATGTCGTATCACACAAATATAAGAAGACTTATGGCCATAGTCGGATTCCAAGTAACACTGATCAGGTGTACGAGAACCCTACGCTTGGGGAGGCAGATCAACCATCCCTTCAGCTCATACTCAAACCATGGCACATCGTACCCCATGGCTAACGCTCACGGTACATCGTGCTCCCGTGGATCCTTATCACCCATTTCCATTATCTCAAACTCTCGTGCAAGCAGGTCAGTGCAAGATACACAGCAGTACACAATGGCTCAAGCACGATTTGTACTCATTACATCACATTCATAAACCACGTGCGAGTAGGTCAATGCAAGACACACAGCAATACATAACGGCTCTAACACAATTTTACTCAACACACAGTACAATCATAAAAACCTCGTGTGAGCAACTCAACGTAAGACACACAGCATACCTGAGGCATCGAGCATGGTAGTACTCAGAATTTACATGCGAGCATAGTCAGGGTAAGACATAAAGCAATACTCAAAGGCTCTAGCATGATTCCCAAAAATCTAGTGCAAGCATCTCGAATGGAACACACAGCATCACCCAAGGTATTGAGCACTCTTTTGTTTTTCTCAAAATCCCTTTAAAAATAATGTGCAAGCAGGACTGATCAATCTACGGTTTCTACTCAGGCTCTAGCACGATTTCACACAAAAAAGAAATAGAAGGGGCTCCATGTATAGTCATGAGTGAGTGGACAAATCTCCCTTCAATCACTTGTTAAAAACATTTCATGCAATGGTTAAACCGGGAGCCCGTTTATTATTACTTTTTCTCAAAATGTTTGCAAAAACCTCTTTTCACAACAATCATAGAAGTCATGCAACTCATACTTATAGACTTATTCTCATATGTAGTTTTCAACTAGATATACCCATATCTATGTACTTATCACAAACATTTGCACATAACAGGCAAGAAAACATATGTATAGCTATCTCTAATAGCTCGCATAAGTCCATTACCTCGAATCACACTTGAATCACTTTTCTTCGATTCCCAACGCTCGTGACCCGATCTTATCGACTCCAATGATATCTTATGAAGCTGAAATTGTGTACTACACACATTAGTATATTGTCATATACTACATTTCACTTGTATGATATTCAAATCAATGTGATGGGGCCATTTATATCTCATTTGGCCTTGTTACATCATTATTGGACCTTACTCTTTCATAACTCCATTTCGAGTACATAACTCATTTTCGAGAATCTCTCAGACTCCTCGAGTCTATTGGTTCATATTAAACATGTATTAAGCTTACAATACCTCAATTTCACTATTTCATTTCATTTTGGCATTTATCGAATACTTCACATACTTATTGTCAACCATCATTGTTTCTATCACATGGATTTCACCATATTATTATACAAGCATATACACATGCTCAATAACATCAATGTATACTCATTTCATCATTTAATCCTTGCCTACTAATCCTCTTCTCATTTTGACATATTAAACCATTTATAAGTCTTGGAAGATTAGGCATGAACTAGGATGTTTCAACCATAAATCTATATACTAATAAACTCATACCAGTGTATAGATCAACATATATGAGATTGAAATCTTATCAATCTCAACTTTTCTCTTTTTTCACAACTTTGAGGAAAATCTCATTTTCTCCTTCAATTCAGCGATTCTACTTCTCGTTCCCAACTATGTTGTTCTTCTCCACCTATGAACAACTTTGATGTAACAAACTTTTCTCCAATATCAATGGAAGGTGTTGATACTTTAAAGAGGAAAAACTGGGTCACTTTGTCTTAAAAATGGAAGGGTTTAATGTTTCTCCCATGAAATGCAGTCAATTGTCTAGTTTATATAGAAATTTCTTGATGAGATTGATCTTCATAAGTGAGGGATCGATCTTCTTCTGCGTTTAACCTCTCAATATTCAATTTTCAAGCATGAGTGATAGATCTGTCAAAGAGCATGAGATCGATCTTAGCCAGGCAGAGAGCTTAAGAGATCGATCTGCCAGAGGGATGAGATCGATCTGCTTTTGGTCGAGGCATAAGGAGATCGATCTACTTAAGGATGAGATCGATCCTTGCTTGGCAGAGGCTTACTGAGATCGATCTGGCTTGAAGGAGAGATCGATTTCCCCTTGCTCTGCAGCATACTTTGTCACGACCCTAAAATCAGAGTAAATTTTTCGTTTTTCTTTCATACTTACCTGTCATCTGATCGTGACCACACTCCACTAACAATTGGGCTGTGTGTCAATGCTAGTCCCATCATTTAATCATCATATAACTTAATTTCTTATTAAATGAAAGGTAAACACATGTGTTTTTCACTAATTCTTTCCCATTCATTTACAAGTGCTTACAGTGTCTATACATCCCCAAAAGTTACTTACAAACATGTTACTGTGCTATTCTTATTTAGATACAATATGTACAAGTGTATATACCTCAAAATGATGGGCACCAGCGGATATTAGGAATGCAGTACTCAGTTGCCTCAAAATCTACTGGAGATGATCTGTGTGAGAAAATGAAAGGGGTGAGCACATCAAGCTCAGTAAGGCAATCGTACGAACAAGTAGGTAACCATACTACCTACATGAACGTGGTGCCATGCATAAACCACCCTTTCTCCACACATTTCAAAACAGATACTACAATTCGTGATGTCATGATGTCATGTAAAACAAATTCACATATGGATTTCAAAGAGCATAGAAAATTCAACATGCAACTCTTTTATATCATTTCTCATTAAAATTTCACACCAAAGCCATGACTCAACCCATCCCTCAGGTGTTCCTAACTCACGCAAAACCATGAAATCAAATGCTTTTCAAAGCAATAGTGACATGCGATACAATGAATGTCATGTAAAACCAGTTTACATCATTCATGGGTTTAAATAGCATGGAAATAACATCATGCAAATTCAGTTTAAAACCCAATTTCATTCTCATCAAAATCTTATCTCAGTCAGAATCTAACCCCTCCCTCGGGTGATCCAGACTCACAAAAAAATCCACAAAACGAGTTTTTCAAAACATCAACATGTGAGACTAGGCAATATATATATATATATCTCGGGCAAATAACTAGGACGATGGCCATATGTCCTCGTGATCCCACTGCTACACGGATCCTAGTGTACGGGGTCTAACCACGATCGGGGACCACCCCGGGAGGTGGGTCAGTCCACCCATCGGCCCTGTCCGATCACTCGCATCCGTAGATGCCACTCGCATCCAAAGATGTCACTCGCATCCGAAGATGCCACTTGCATCCGAAGATGCCATGCATCCAAAGATGCTACGTAATCAATCCTAGCACGGTACAACGTCCTCCGTGGACCCATATCTCATATCCATACTCATGCCCTGTCTCAAAACGTACGTTCGAGCCTATTTAATCGGCGTGACACACAGTCTACCCGACGCTCCAAGCATGGCCCATCGCATGTTCTCATAAAACCAGTGCAAGCGATGCTCCAACACTCTCATAAAATCAAGGAAAATCTCGTGCGAGCAAAGCTCCAGCACGCGTATCATAAAATCTCAAAAATCTAGTGCGAGCTAAGCTCCAGCACTCTGTCAAAATCATGTAAAACTAGTGTGAGCTAGGTTCCAGCACTCTGTCATAACAATTCAAGTGAAAATCTGGTGCAAGTTAGACTCCAGTACCCTGTCACGAAATCATATGAAAATCTAGTGTGAGTTAGACTCCAACACCTATGCATGTAAAACTCTAGTGCGAGCTTTTGCTCCAGCACTAATGCATGCATCACACAAATCAAAACTCGTGCGAGCTGAGCTCTAGCACGTCACATTTCTATAAAACCACGTAGGCGACTACATTTCTCAAATCAATTTTAGAGAAAATCAACATTGATTAAAATTATGCAATGTTGTGCATTTTATTTAAAAGTTAGCCAACCTACCCATGCATGTGTCAAAACACCTCAAGAACAAGCAAGGACCTCTTGTTTTTGCTCCTCCCAACTTTTCCTAAATTTGGAAATTTTACCCTGAACAAGGGTATTTTGGTCATTTGCCCATCTGGGAAACTAAAATTTTTATCTTAAATCTAGACCCTTCAGACACTTTAAGAGACTGCAAATGAAGTTGAAATTGCATAAAGTTACCTCTAGCAGTCCGTAAAATTCCCTTACCTGTAATCACGTGCGAGCTTATCCTGTCTCAACCGTACAAGGTCTCTCAGTCCAATTCGCTCCAAACCAAATCTACGAAACTGCATATAACCACATATTTGGGTCAATTCAATTATATTTATCAGTATATCATGCTTACTGATCGAATCTAAAGTACTGTGGCCGTTTAACTTTATTGGGCCCAATTACACCTTAATGGGCCTCGACCCATTTTCAGCCCGTTTCTACTTATTAAATCCCTTCTTCGTATTTTACTGGACTCATATGGCTTAGCAATACTCATCGGGCTTCATTCCAAACTCATTGGATAGCCCGTATACTATTTACGATAATTACTTTAAAATTCCAAATAAAATTCCTTTTATGCAGAATTAATCTGTAAAACCCGTAAAATAATCTTAACTCTACATTAAGAACTCTAATTGTCGTAATTAAAATGTACTTACCCAATGCTATGCGGGGTATGAAAATCGGAGCTCAATCGGCTCTCGTTCGGGCTCTTTCGTAAAACTGCATAATTAGGTAAATCCGGGTTATTTTCCATTAAATATAATATTAAATAAATTTTTGAAATTTACCCGTAGGTCAATCTCGACCCTCGGTCAACTTACCCGAATCTTGAGTCGTCCCCGATCATTTTTCTTTCCTTTTTCCCCTTTTTTTTCTTTTCCTTTCCCTCCCTTTTTCCTTCCGACCAAACGGTGCTGTTTCTGGGTGTTTGTTGTCGTCAGCGGTTCTGGCCGATTCGCCGACCACTACTGGTCTCGAAAGGATTGCCTCCTCCTCCCGATCACGCTGGTGCCCACCATTCAAGCCCAACTACCGTGGATCGTCGAAAATCGGGTCATTTTCCTCGCGATTTTCTCCTCCTATGTTCGTCGATTTTCGGCATCTATACGGCGCGTCGTCAATGCCGTTGAGTTCGTCAGCCTCTCCTTTTTCTTCTTAGACCTTAGTTTGGGTCTGTCAGTCGTCGGTGGCCATCGGGTGGCTCGGGTCTTCCTCGATTTTCTTTTCGATTTTCGTTTTTGGGTTCTTCCTGATTTTTAGATTTTCGCTCATTTTTTATTTATTTATTTATTATTATTATTATTTATAATTTATTTTATTAATATTATAATCATTAAAATAATATAAAAGTATCAAATATCCACCAAAAATTTATATTTTATTTAAATTAATTTATTGTATTTAACCATTTTTTGGGTATATTTTCTCTGTATTTTCGAGATATTGTCCCGAGTGAATTTTTGGTAATTCTAAATAATTTCGAATCTTTATCAATTGGACTCGAAATTTGCTAACTTCCTCATTATTGATTAAGATGTCCTAAATCCTTATTTTTAGTTAAAAGTTTCTTATCGAATTTATATCGAATTTTGGTCTTTTGATCGTTTTACCCTTGTACGTGTTCAGGATCAATCCAATCCAACTTCCCTTCACAAACTCTCACTCATTTCTAATTTTAAATCCTTATCTCTAGTTTGAATCCCATTCGTTTAAATTTGTGACCATTTTCAATCCTTTATAAGAAATTACGATATAATTTCGGGTCTTACATACTTAGTCGAATTTCATCCCAAATTCTCAAAGCTAACTTCATATCAATTTACTTCACTGCTCATTTTGCATTCAATCCACATTTATCACTTAGAAAGGTCCATTTCTTATAATTCATAGCTAATAAAACTTGTGTGTACATCACGAACTCACATAACAAGTGTGTACATCAAATTTACAGACCTTACACTTTTTTTGATTCACATTACATTAACAAGTGTATGCTTACAGAATCATAAGGATTACATAAGAAAATATGGCCTTACACAGAGGGTTTCACTGTCTTACCCCAAAACTCTTCAAACTTTGGTCGCTTCTTAAACGACCTCATCCATTCTCTGAAACTTCGATCATCAACCGTCCTCTTCTTATCCTTACCCAGTATACCAAAATCAGGAGCGTGTAACTCATAGTCCTGCTTACACAACTGAGCTCTGCGCATTGCCTCCTTATACGTCAGAATGTCAAAAAGAGCCAATTTAGTTCGGGTAGACGGTTTCAACCCATCCATGAATTTCTTGACCTTTCTATCCTCACTACTCATAGTGTCAGGATCGTTCCTCCCTAGAGACGTAAACCGAGACTCATACTCATCCACTGATTGGCTTTCCTGGGTCAGACCAAAGAATTACATCTGTAGCCATCTCTTAGCCATCTCCGAAATATATTACCTTCGAAAGGCATCTAAAAAGATCTCCCAAGTCACTACTTGGTTACGGGTCCTCAGAATAGGCTGGACGGATTTCCACCAATGTTCCTCTTCGCCTTCCAACACAAATGCAACAAAGGCTACCTTCTTTATTTGGGATCAGTCAAAGTACCCATATAACTTCTCCAATCTGTTGACCCAGTTCCTTACCGCTACCGGATCCTTGACCCTATGGAATGATAGCGATCTAAGTTTCTAGAATTGTCTCATCCTGTCTAAATCACAACCATACCCTACCTCATTAGCTCTCCCCTGTGGAGCTCTCTGAGGCTCTCCTAGGGCTGGTGGTGATATCGAAAGTCTAACAGGTGGAGGTGCTGCCTCAGGCTCTACCGATGGAGGTAGTGTCAGAATAGGTCAGGCATAACTAAGAGGGTTAATGGTCTGGAGTATAGGTGTGGCAAGGGCTGCTGTGGGTTCACTCATACCCTGTAGACTCTCTATTCTAGCCAACGTCCATCCAAACAACAATGTCATGTTCTCCATAGTCCGCTCTAACCTCGCCACACAAGCATCAGTAGTATCTGCTAGATCCTAAGAGAAATGGTCAGAAGATGACTCAGTATGTCTCTCGGGCCTGTCTCTTTGCCCTCGAGATCTAGAACCTTCCCCTCGACTATGGTGTTTATCAGTCATACTGATAATTTTCCTGCACGCACAATTAATTCTTAGTATATTAACAGCCTGGTATGCACATTTGTATCTAAACAAGGCACAATATCAAAGGGATGTAAGCTTTCCTAACGACTTATAGCGACTTGTATTTAGACCAGCCATACTCTGATACAAACTTCTGTCACACCCCGTTTCACGCTTAATTATGATTATTCATTCATACAAATAACGGAGTAGACAACACATGAATGGTTGGGCACATGAGCCGATATTTATCTTACACACATATTATACATACGTACGTTTACATCCCAATATACCTTTAAGTACATAACTGTGCCTTAAAAGTTTTGATACAAAATCAAAATAGGTGTAAACCTTTGTTCACTACGAAGTGTGGGCTATCAAACGCACAAAAATATTTGCAGCACTCACTGCTGAGGTAATTCTATGGAGATGAGGGTAGAAGGGTGAGCTATAACACGCTCAGTAAGGAATTATGCAAGCATGTAGATAACTATACTACCTACATGTGTATAACCACATGTCATGCAGAAAATCCTTACTTTCTCAAACATAAAAAATTCTCAAAACCACACGTATGTATTTTCTCAAAATCATATCAAATCACAATGAGCTTTTCAAAGCACATGATCGAATACAAAAAAGAGTTCGAACACAAAACCAAAATACATTCTTATAAACTGATTTAATTCGGAGAGAGGAGACAAGTCAAAGTCTCAGAAAAACAAATTAGTTATCTATATGGAAACAAAGCAGAGGATACAAAAACAGATAGACATATGGCTATAGTCATTGGACTCCATGCAATCACTAGCTAGGTGTGCATGAACGTCCTTGGATGGTTGAGGGAAGAGGGGGTCAATCTCCCATCAGACAGCAAACACACATCATCACGGTACATCGCACTTTATGTGCGTCCACATGGTACAACGTATTCCATGAACCCCAATATCACAAATCAGCGAGATTAGGAGCACCCGAAGTACCTATGTCTTCTCATCCCATCTCTAGCTATATCAATATTAGGTCTCCAAAAATGCATATGCGAACATATCAAATCGGTGTGACACACAGTCTACACAAGGCTCCAGCACAGCCTTATCAAATCATGTGTAAGGATCAGTGTAATATCATATAGCCTACACGACGTCTCCAAACATGGTTTATGTATATCACATAATAAAAATCTAATACGAGCAAGCAAGGCTCCAGCACCATATCATGTGAAAACCATATCAAATCTAGTGCAAGCAAGCTCTAGTATTATTTGTTTCCACATAAATTGGATAAATGACTCAATTCTGATAAAATTTCTGCTCGTGATTAAATCAAATACAGAAAATATCACCCACTTGATTGAGAGGAAAACATTTCCATCAAATCAGTCGTCACATATATTCAATTCTGAAAAACATCCAATTTAATGCAGATAATCAAATTGAAAGCCATTCTATCATTACTTATTCACAAAACTTAATTATTCATGTAAAACACATCAATTCATGCCATTTCAGTTACTTTCATTATTTATAACTGGGGGAATTTTGGTAATTTACCCCTTTTCAGTATAAATTAGGAAATTCCTAATCTGGACTCCTTATAAAATTTAAACTCTAAAATTGTCACGACCCTCCTTCCATGACTTAACATACTACTTATAGTTGGACTGTGAGTCAACATCCATATCCGCATCTCATGCATTCATAATTTAACATTCATTAAATGAAGTAGAAACTGTTCTTTTATAAATATGCAGAAACATTTACATTAGTTTCTATTATATACATCCTTTTCATACAAAAGATAACCAAACTGTGCATTAATTTACAAGATACAAAATTTTTCTCATAAGCGTATACCTATGTACTGCTGGAGAACTGGAGAACACCGTAGCAGGGGCAACTGCAGTAACTCACTACTGCGTAGTATCTGTGGAGGAGGAAATAAGGGGGTGAGCTAACACGCTCAATAAGGAAAATATGAAAGCAGGTAGATAACTACACTATCTACATGCTAAAATATTAACATTTATTTTCCTTATAAAACATATGCATTTCTTTGAAAATAGCTTCCATCGATGCAAAACCATTAATTCGCTAGAAGGGTATATGCATAGACCTCATCAATTCACACAGCTCTATCTTTTAAAACCACACAACTTCATTTATCAATTCACATAGAACACACTTAGCAAATCACTTAGCAAATCAATTCACTTGAGACATATAATGGGATTTTATATCACCATGTATCACACAGCAGGGTGGACATTTGTCACCTCACACAGTAGCAACACAATGTTGTATCACATAGATAAAAAAAGAAGACTTATGGCCATAGTCCGGATTCCAGTCAACACTGATCAACTATGCGAGAATCCTATGCTTGGGGAGGCAGATCAACCATCCCTTCAGCCCACACAGAATCACTAAGATATCACGACATATCGTACCTCATGGCCAACGCTCACAATACATCGTGCTCCCGTGGATCCTTATCACCCATTTTCGTTGTCTCAAAATCATGTACGAGCAGGTCTGTGCAAGATCACTAAGCAATACACGACAACTCCAACACAATTTTTACTCATCACAAAGAAAACTCACAAACTCTCATATGATCAACTAGCGTAAGATCACACAACATACCTGAAGCATCGACCACGATTTTCCTTATTACACAGTAAAGCTCAAAAGACCACGTGCGAGTAACTTAGCGTAAGATCACACAACATACCTGAGGCATCGAGCACAGTTTTATCCCATCACTTTAAATCGAGGGGGTCACTTGCGAGCATAATCAGAGCAAGATCACTAAGCAGTACTCTTCGACTCGATGATCCCTAAAATCTAGTGCGAGCTCTCGAGTGGAACATAGAGCATCACTTGAGGCATTGAGCACACTTTTTGCTTTTCTCAAAAATCCCTTTTAAAAATGATGTGCGAGCAGGCCTGGTAAATCTACTGTTGACACCTAGGCTTTAACACCATTTCACACAAAAAAGAAATAGAAGGCTCCATTCACTAAGTATGAGTGAGAGGGCAATCTCTCTTTAATCACTCGTTAAAAGCTTTTCATGCAATTTACTAAATCGGGAGCCCGTCTATTATTACACTTTCTCAAAACGTTTTCAAAACCTCTTTTCACAACAATAACATGGAAGTCATGCAACACATGCTTATACGTTCTTCTCATACTTAGTTTTCACCTAGATATATCGATATCTATATACTTTATCGCATATATATTACACACAAAAGGTATGAAAACATACGTATAGCTATCTCCAATAGCTCGCGTAAATCCCTTACCTCGAATCATGCTTAAATCACTTTTCTTGATTTCCAATGCTTGTGATCCGGTCTTATAGGCTCCAATTATGTCTTCAGAGCTACAATGAATTACAATTCACATCAATATACCCTAATATACTTCATTTTCACTTGCATGAATTTCAATTCAATGCATTGGGCCATTTTACACTAATTTGGCCTTGTTTGTCTTATTGGACTTTACTCTCTCTTAAGTCCATTTCGATTATTCTATTCATTTTTCCAAAAATCCTTTAGACTCCTAGAGTTTATTGATTCATATTGAACCGGCATTATGCTCATAATGCCTCTAGTTCAACATTTTCCCTCTCTATGGCATTTCATCAAACACTTATTATGCCCATTTTCAATCCTCATCTAATCCAACTTATAGATTTCACAATGTCATCTTAGAATCATCTATACATGCTCATTAACATCTCTACATGCTCAAATCATCATTAGCTCTATGTCATTTTTAATTTTCTCTCACTAAGTCTATTCTAGGTCATAGTTGTTTAAACATGTATATGAACATGTCGACCAACATTATATACACTAAAGTACTCGTCATAATGTCTAGATTAACATACTAGAGAATGGTGTATAGAAATCTTACCTAGCTTGACCTTTTTCCTCTTTTTACCAATTTGGGAGAAATCCTCTTTTCTTCTTCAATCCAAGGTTTGGGTTTCCAATCTTTGACTATGTTATTTTTTTCCTCACTAGGAACAACTTTACTCAAAGGAACACCTCTCAAAACTAATTGCAAAGTGGTGATTTTAGAGTGAGAAAGTTAGGTCACTTGTTAGAAATGGAGGAAATGAGTTTGTTTCCGTGAAATGCAGATCCAACTGCCCTATTTTTATAGAAATGCCTTAGAAGATTGATCTCTAAGAGGGGATCGATCTGCCTTTGCTTGAATCCTTTAGATTTTTGACAATTTGTAGGCAGGGGATCAATCTTTTGAAATGCATGAGATCGATCTGCTCAAGGTAATAAGATCGATCTGTTTTAGCTAGAAAGATTTGGAGATCGATCTGGCCTTAAGAGGAGATCGATTTGGTCTATCCAGAGGCCAATGGAGATCGATCTGCCTATGGGAGGAGATCGATTTGGTCTAACCTGAGACAACTTGAGATCGATCTTCTTGAGTGAGGGATCGATCTCTCTCTTGCAAAATGCTTGGCATTTTGTTTTCCAGACCATGAGATCGATCTCTCCTTACATAAGATCGATATGGCATTCATCCTACAGCATTTTAGCTATAATTTTCCCAGATTTTCCAAGTTAAACTTCCATCCAATTGATTCTATACTCATTTAGTAATTCATTCACACTTAGAACTTAAAAACATCTATTTCTTGTAATTCATATGTAATGTAACTTGTCTGTACATTCGATAATCATAAACATTACATAAAAATTTACGGGCCTTACATTCCTCCCCTCATTCAAGAAATTTGGTCCTCTAAATTAGAACCAAGTCATTCATCAAAACGTTGGGGGTACTTTTCCCGTATCAGGTTCTCTAATTCCCACGTAGCTTCCTCTGAATTATGGTGCTACCAGAGAACCTTAACAAGCAGAATTGTCTTATTCCTTAACATCTTTTCCTTCCTATCCAATATTTGGATTGGTCACTCGATATATGTCAAGTCATCTTTGAGCTCCAATTGCTTATATTGAATCACATGAGTCGGATCTCGATTGTACTTCCGAAGCATCAATGCGTGGAAGACGTTGTGAATGCCTGCTAGCTCTGATGGCAACGCTGGCCTATAGGCCTTATCTCCCACTCACTCCAATATCTCAAATGGTTCATTTTTATTAAGTGCTGAACTTATCCTTCTTACCGAACCCCATAATCCCTTTCGATGGAGAAACTTTAAAGAAAACTGAGTCACCCACAATGAACTCTAGTGGCCTCCGTCTCATGTCAACGTAACTTTTCTACCTGTTCTGAGTTGTTTACAATCTCTCACATATCAACCGAACAACCTCAGAGGCTTACTGTACCAAATCGAGAGCAAAAGCCTTTCTATCACCCACTTCTTCCTAACCAATAGGGGAATGACACCTTCTACCATATAATGCCTCATATGGTGTCATCCCAATACTCGAGTGATAACTGTTGTTGTAAGCAAATTTGGCTAACAGTAGATGATCATCCCAAGATCCTTTAAAATCCATAACACTTGCTCTCAGCATATCCTCTAATATTTGGATGGTTCTCTCTGAATGACCATCGATTTGAGGGTAGAAAGCAGTACTGAAACTTAACTGGGTTCCCATAGCTTCTTGAAAGTGTTCCCAGAAGTGATAAGTGAATTGAGAATCCCTATTCGATACGATGCTCACTGGAACACCATGTAGCCTCACTATCTCCCGTATATACAACTTTGCCAGACTACTCAAAGTATCTATAGATTTCATAACTAGAAAGTAGGCGAATTTCGTCAGTCTGTCTACCACTACCCAGATAGCATTATGGTTCCTCTTAGTCGTTTACAATCCCATGACGAAATCTATGGTGACATGCTCCCATTTCCAAGTTGGTATAGGTAGAGGCTGCAATAACCCTGCAGGCTTCTAATGCTCTACCTTCACTTGCTGACATACTATAGATCTTGCCACAAACTCTGCGATAACCTTTTTCATCCCTGACCACCAATACACTTTTCAAAGATTCTGATACATCTTATTACTCCTCGGATGCAATGTATATCTCGATGAATGCGTTTTTGTCAAAATCAATCTCTTTAACTCTAGGTCATCGAGAATGCAAATCCTGCCTTTAAACCTCAGTAGGTGTGAGACCCCGTATATGTATAAGGGTATATATGCACATAGAAGTGTAAATAGAGTTGTACTATGAATTCATGAGTGAAGTATATGTGATGTAAGTCCACAAGTAATGTACACACTTGTAATGAGAGTGATAATCGTACATACAAGTTTCATTATATATGAATGTGTAGTAATGGACTTAAACATGTGGAGAATGTGTGTAGAATGGATTTTGAATAGCTTGGTAAAATGGAAGTATAATTGCATAAGATGTGCATTTCCATTTTAGTTTATATTAAGTACCATTGGTCATACAAAGATCCTACACAAATTTTAATGTGTATGAAGTGAGGATGGATGTCATCTTCAAGTCTCAAAGATGAATGAATGAGGAAATGATCATGGTAGCAAATTAAGGATGTTTGGTAAGTGTTGTTGCAGAGGAAATCTGGAAATTTTGAAGGGCAGATCGATCTCATGGGATGAGAGATCGATCTGGAAGAGCCAGAATGCTCTTATTTGGGCGAGAGAATAGAACAGATCGATCTCCAATGGACCAGATCGATCTCCTTAGCTCTCTGTTTGGGAGCAGATCGATCTCATGCTTCGACAAATCGATCTCATGCCTTGACAGATCGATCTCATGCTTCGACAGATCGATCTCAGGCTTAAAAATACCGTGAAAAAGAGGGATTTTAAGGGACCAGATCGATCTCCTCTTGGACCAGATCGATCTCCTCAAGCCATTTCTATATAAGGAGTGCTGGAAATCAGAAAATTTCGGGAAAAACACAAACTTTCCACTTTCAACCCAAAAACCTAACATTCTCTCTCAAAAATCAGCCATTTTCAGTGAGGTTTGAAGAGAGATCATTAGAGACAAAGTTGTTCCTATCAAAGAGAAGAACAACATAGTTGGAAAGCATTTTCCCATTGTTGGTATTGGAGGAGTTAAGGGCATTGCCATTGGAGCAAGAAGAGAAATCAAATTTGGGTAAGATTCTAACACTCCAACTATGGTACATTGTTTATTTAATTGATTTTGGAGTTGTTTGGCATGAGTATGGATGGTTAGAAACTATCTAGAATGCATTGGAATGATTTTGACCTAGAAATGGTTTAGTGTGAGAAAGTGAAATTGATGGAGATTAATGATGAATGAGATATGTAGAAATCATTAATAGTGATTGTGGTATGATTTTAAGATGTGGTTAGTGGATAAATTGTGAGGTTTACCTAAAAGAGGTAAAATGAGGGTTAAGGCATTTGAAAAATGCATAAGTAAATAATGTTGACTAGTGAGGTCAATTATGGGTTAAATACGTTAACTCAATCGATTTAATGAATGAATCGCAGCTTCCGAGGATACGCCGAGGCGAGTTGAGCCAAGAGCGTGGGAAGCTAAAAAGGAAAGGAGTCACACCAAGTAAATCGAGGTAAGGGAATTGTGTGGACTCTTAGAGATATTATGCGCAATTTGGGCGCATAAATGTTTTGCTAGAATGCATGAGAATAGGAAATGATGTTGGGTGATTGAAGGGTAAAAGTTAGGAGTTTGAGAAATGTGCACGAAAACAAAAGCATATTGCTTTGAAAATCATGTTTTATTGCTTTTTAGCAAATGATTGGTAGGTTGGCTAACATTGAAATGATTTGCAAAAGAAATGAGTATGTTTAGGTTTTGATAACCACATTTTGCAAGTTTTGAGCCACCTACATGATTTCGTGAGTATGAAAGAGTACAAGAGGCACTAGTTTTCACATGGATTTCATATTGTTTTGGCATTGTGCTTGAGTTTGTCTCGCATTGGATGCCCACCTTGCATGTTGCCGTGTTTGGAGCTTCGAGTAGACTTGGTGTCATATCGATTAAATAGGCTCACACGTGCATTGTTTTGAGACATGGCATGTTAAAACAACCTGATGAGCCCGAACGAGGGATAAGGGTTGGAGATCCACCTGATGAGCCCGAACGAGGGATAAGGGTTGGAGGAACAGCTGATGAGCCCGAACGAGGGATAAGGCTGGGGGGTCCACGGAGTACGTTGTACCGTGCATGTAGCATGGAGTACATTGTACCGTGTTGTGATGTGATGTGACGTCTTCGGACGAGATCTGCTATGGACCGGCGGGTAGGATTTGACCCACCTCCCGTGTGGAAGCAGATGGTGGTGATATCCCGCACACCTGATCCGTGTAGCCGGTATCACAGGTTATGTACATAGGCCTTGAGGTTATTACCTATTGTTGAAACTGCCTATCTCACATGTCTAATGCTATTTGAGAATAAATCCATGTTTGAAGTGATTGTGGTCAGGAAAGCCCGAGGGATGGGCTGAGACCTGACGTTGAATTGATTTGTTAATGGTTTTAAAGTGCACGGATGCATGATGTTTAATGCCATGCTTTATTGTGAAAATGCATGATGGTTAATGCCATGCTATTTGAGAAAAAATGCATGATGGGTAATGCCATGCTTTTATTGTGAATTATGCATGATGATTTATACCATGCTTTGAGTTGAAATGTGCACTTAATTTTAATAGCATGAATGCTTTACATACCATTAACACAATCATACACTCATGTTTTGAGATAAACAATGAATAAAATGCTTTTGAGCATGGCATCACGATCACGTAGATAGTACAGTATCTACCTGTTCGCATGATTGCCTTATTGAGCGTGTGGTTTGCTCACCCCCCTTATTTTCCCCTCTCTACAGAGATTTGAGTATAGATTGAGCGTGACTGGAGGCATTCCCTTTTGGTAATCCGCTGCATCCCATCGCTAAAGGTATACACACTTGGATCATTTTGTATCTAAACTAGACATAGCACAGTAGCATTTTGTATGTAACTACTGGGGATGTAAAACAATGTAAACACATGTAACAACTCTGATATATATACATTTATACAAGTGTTTACTTATAATAATGTTTCAAATTGAATTGGTATGGTGGAGTGAGTTAGACGTCGACACACAGCCTAACTGTTAAGTGTTTGGTTGTTCACGATCGAGGAAGGATGATTAAGGATTGATGCATGAAAATGCGAAAAATTTATACGTATTTTGGTAAGTTGAGGGTCGTGATAGAAGTTGGTATCAGAGCTCGAGTTGGTTTGACGTGTGTCGTGTCTAAAATACTTAATAAGTGAAAAAAATTACATCCCCAAGTTACTGTGCTTGTTTAGATACAAATAGTGTATATCGATGGGTTGACTAAGTAATTGGTTGTGAATGTAGGGAACTGAGTAAGTATGCCTAATACCAGTCGCGGTAGAGGGATGAGAGCACAGGCTCGAGGCCGTAGAGGTAGGCCTGGGGGACGTGTTGAGCCGGAAACACACGAGGCTCAGGAGGATGTTGAGGTGGAGGTCGACGTTGAGCACGCTCCACAGGGTCCAGAGGAGAGGCCCGAGAGTACTGAGGCTCGCTTCGCGAGGATTGAGCGGAGCATTGAGATGATTTTGGAATTGGTCACTCAATCTTTACCTGGAGTTGGCGGTAGACAGAGTCCCGCTACACAGGGTGATGCCGAGCAGGCAGCAGCTCCCGAGGCACGGGCAAGACAAGCCCAAGGACCTCAGACGACAGATACCCTACCCCCACAGGATGTGCCTACGCCGGTTGCTATGCCAGGCAGTAGAGGTTGGGGATATGGATGTGATTTGGATAGACTGCGGCAGTTCCAGAAGTTTGGACCGCCGTCTTTCAGTGGAGTAAAGGACCCAGTAGCGGCTGAGGATTGGATTAATGAGATCGAGAAATTATATGGGTTCTTTGAGTGCACTACTACCGAGATGGTAGCATTTGCCGCTTTTATGCTGAAGGGATCAGCAGAACATTGGTGGAAATCCACCAGGCCTATTTTGAGAGCCCGGCAAACTGAGATCAGCTGGGATGTGTTTCTAGAGGCCTTCCGGAGACAGTATGTCCCGGATACTGCCCAGCGAAAGCTAAAGATGGCATTTTTGGGACTGACCCAAGGGAGCAGGACTGTGGATGAGTATGAGACTGCTTTTATATCCCTGGGCAGATATGATCCCAACACGATGAGTAATGAGGTCGAGAAGATCCAGAAGTTTGTGGATGGATTGAGACCGACCATCAGGTCTAGATTGGTTCCCCTGGATATACCGACCTATGAGGAGGCAGTGCGCAGGGCGCAATTATGTGAACAAGATGTTGATAGAATCACCTCGGAATTTGGAAAGGTTGGTAAGATGAGGGACAAAGATAAGAAGAGACCTATAATGGATAGAGGCTTCAACTATAAAGGAAGCAAGAGATTCTCTGGAAAGAGGCCGAGAACTGATGAGATCCGGGAGAGGACAATTGATACTCCCATGTATCCGGCCATTGCTCCAGCTAAGGGAATCGTGATTGGAGGACCACGGCCTACTACAGAACAGTGTGGCAAGTGTGGTAGGTACCATGGTACTCGACCATGTTATGGACCTCAGGTTGTATGCTTCAGATGTGGGAAGCCAGGGCACATAAGCAGAGATTGCCCCGAGATGATAGAGAGAGCCCCACAGAAGGGCAAAGAGCCAGAGAGAGCTCTAGTTGGTACAGCTGCTCCGAGGAGGAAGGCTACAGCTGAGGAAAAGGGGAAGCAAGCAGTGGGTGTAAGCAGAGGACGAGTGCACGCACTGGATCAGGATACTGCAGATCAGTCATCAGATGTGGTAAAAGGTACCATCCAAATCTTTGATTTAGAGGCTTATGTACTGTTTGATCCTGGTACCACGCATTCCTTTATTTCGCCATCCTTTGCATGTAAATTGTTGAAACATGTAAAACCCACGCTGCTTGATAAGATGTTATTGATATCTACCCCTATGAATGATAGTCAGTTGACTGAGCATATATATAGGGATTGTAAAATGAAGATAGGAGGTAAAGAGATGGCAGCCGATTTAATTTTATTAAACATGAGTGATTTTGATGTGATCCTAGGAATGGATTGGTTGGCTGCCAATCATGTTGTTATGGATTGTCATGCTAAAACCTTGATGTTTCCAAAGATAGACAATCTTGTAGTTAATTTTGTGAAATGAAATTAAAAAACATGATTTTTATAAGTGTGATGAGTATAATCTTGATACATGATGTATGAAAGATAAATTTAATTTCATGTATGTATGTGATGAGATGATTTATGATACTAATGGTGGAAAGAATAATGTGAAGGATTCATCGCTTTTGTGATTGAGATGGATAAGGCACGTCCGGAATTGGAAGACATACCAGTGGTTAGAGAATTTCCAGATGTCTTTCCGGATGAGTTACCAGGGTTACCTCCAGATAGGGAGATGGAGTTTGGTATAGATTTGGCACCTGGTACAGATCCGAAGTCCAAGCCACCATACAGGATGGCTCAAGTTGAGTTAGAGGAGTTAAGGAAACAATTACAAGAGTTGCTGGAGAAGGGGTTCATCAGGCCGAGCATCTCACCTTGGGGAGCACCGGTTCTGGTTGTAAGGAAGAAGGATGGAAGCCTCCGACTGTGTATAGACTACCGGTTGTTGAATAAGGCCACCATCAAGAATAAGTATCCCCTCCCACGTATCGATGATTTATTGGATCAGCTTAAGGGAGCGCAGGTCTTTTCCAAGATAGATCTGAGATCAGGGTACCATCAGTTGAAGTTACGAGGTGAAGATGTACCCAAGACAGCTTTTCGCACCCGGTATGGACATTATGAGTTCATGGTTATGCCATTCGGGTTGACGAATGCTCCCGCAGCTTTTATGTCTTTGATGAATGAGGTATTCCACCAGTACTTGGATCGATTTGTTATTGTGTTTATTGATGATATACTGGTGTATTCAAGGTCTAGAGAGGAGCATGAAAGGCATTTAAGGATAGTGCTACAAACCCTCCGAGAGAAGAAGTTGTACGCTAAACTCAGTAAGTGCGACTTTTGGTTGGAACAGATCTCTTTTCTGGGTCACATAGTATCAAAGGATGGAGTATCAGTGGATCCATCTAAGATTGAGGCCGTAGTTCAGTGGCAGAGACCCCAGACAGTGACAGAGATCAGAAGTTTCCTGGGTTTAGCTGGGTATTATCGAAGGTTTGTAGAGGGATTTTCGAGGTTAGCTATTCCATTGACACGTCTCACAAGGAAAAATGTAGAGTTTGTGTGGGACAAAAAGTGTGAAGATAGCTTTGAGGAGTTGAAAAGGAGATTAACTACAACTCCAATACTCACCATTCCTACCAGCTCAGGAGGTTTCTCGGTGTATGCGGATGCTTCACACCAAGGACTGGGCTGTGTATTGATGCAGGATGGGAAGGTAGTAGCCTATGGATCAAGACAGTTAAAGGATCATGAGAGGAACTACCCGACCCATGACTTGGAGTTGGCAGCGGTGGTGTTTGCGCTGAAGATATGGCGCCACTACCTCTATGGTGAGAGATTTCAGGTTTATACAGATCATAAGAGCCTTAAGTACCTGTTCTCACAGAAAGAGTTGAACATGAGACAGAGGAGATGGCTCGAGCTGTTAAAGGATTATGATTGTGAAATCCTATACCACCCGGGTAAAGCAAATGTGGTTGCTGATGCATTGAGTAGGAAGCATCTCGGGATGGTATCATTCATGATGATCAGGGAACACGAGCTGTTGGAACAGTTCATGAACCTCAGTTTGGATATGACCCCGCCTGACGCTGATAGTGGATTTATGATAGCTAGCCTGCAGTTGGAACCGAATCTGGTAGATCGAATCCGACAGGCTCAGCGAGTTGATCAGCAGTGTAGTGATATTGTCGGGCAGATACAGAGGGGTATAGAGACGAACTTTGGGTTGAGTTCGGATGGATTGTTGAGGTTCAGAGGTAGGATATGTGTCCCTGATGACGCAGAGATCAGAAGGTTGATCCTGACAGAGGCTCACTCATCGAAGTATACGATACACCCAGGGGGTACCAAAATGTATCAAAACCTTCGAAAGGTTTATTGGTGGTCGAGAATGAAAAAGCACATTGCTGAATATGTTGCTAAGTGTCTCATTTGTCAGCAGGTGAAGGTAGAGCATCAGAAGCCTGCAGGGTTATTGCAGCCTCTATCGATACCGACATGGAAGTGGGAGCATGTCACCATGGATTTTGTGATGGGAATACCGAGGACCCGGAGAGGTCATGATGCCATATGGGTGATTGTGGATCGGTTGACGAAATCAGCCCATTTTCTAGCTATGAGAGCTACCGATACTCTGAGCCAGTTAGCGAACCTATATGTGCGCGAGATAGTGAGGCTACATGGAATTCCAGTGAGCGTTGTTTCTGATAGGGATGCCCGCTTCACTTCCCACTTTTGGGAACAGTTTCAGGAAGCGATGGGGACCCAGTTGAATTTTAGCACCGCATTTCATCCTCAGACAGATGGTCAGTCAGAGAGGACTATACAGACCCTGGAGGACATGTTGAGAGCGTGTGCATTGGATTTTGAAGGCTCCTGGGATGACCATTTGCCACTCGCAGAGTTCGCGTATAATAACAGTTTTCATGCGAGTATCGGGATGGCACCATATGAGGCATTGTATGGGCGTAGATGCCGTTCCCCTATTGGATGGGAAGAGGTTGGTGACAGACAGATCTTTGCTCCCGACTTGGTTAGACAAGCCTCTGAGGACGTCCAATTGATATGTGAGAGGTTACGGACAGCTCAGAGCAGGCAAAAGAGTTATGCTGACAAGAGACGGAGACCACTAGAGTTTGAGGTGGGTGAGTCAGTGTTTCTGAAAGTTTCCCCAAGGGAATTATGAGATTTGGGAAGAAGGGAAAGTTGAGCCCTCGATATATAGGGCCATTTGAGATACTTGATAAGGTGGGAGACAAGGCTTATAGGTTAGCATTGCCACCAGAGTTGGCAAGTGTGCACAACGTCTTCCACGTATCCATGTTGAGGAAGTATCACCCGGACCCGGCACATGTGATAAGATATGAGCCTTTGGAGCTCAATGAGGGTATGACCTATGTTGAGAAGCCAGTTCGGGTATTGGACAGAAAAGAGAAAGTGCTGAGGACAAAGACAATTCCCTTGGTGAAGATACTTTGGCAACATCACACTGTGGAAGAAGCCACATGGGAATTGGAGAATTTGATGCGGGAGAGGTATCCCGAGTTGTTCACAGAATAATTGGTTCCAATTTGGAGGACCAAATTTTCTAAGTGGAGGAGAATGTGAGACCCCGTATATGTATAAGGGTATATATGCACATAGAAGTGTAAATAGAGTTGTACTATGAATTCATGAGTGAAGTATATGTGATGTAAGTCCACAAGTAATGTACACACTTGTAATGAGAGTGATAATCGTACATACAAGTTTCATTATATATGAATGTGTAGTAATGGACTTAAACATGTGGAGAATGTGTGTAGAATGGATTTTGAATAGCTTGGTAAAATGGAAGTATAATTGCATAAGATGTGCATTTCCATTTTAGTTTATATTAAGTACCATTGGTCATACAAAGATCCTACACAAATTTTAATGTGTATGAAGTGAGGATGGATGTCATCTTCAAGTCTCAAAGATGAATGAATGAGGAAATGATCATGGTAGCAAATTAAGGATGTTTGGTAAGTGTTGTTGCAGAGGAAATCTGGAAATTTTGAAGGGCAGATCGATCTCATGGGATGAGAGATCGATCTGGAAGAGCCAGAATGCTCTTATTTGGGCGAGAGAATAGAACAGATCGATCTCCAATGGACCAGATCGATCTCCTTAGCTCTCTGTTTGGGAGCAGATCGATCTCATGCTTCGACAAATCGATCTCATGCCTTGACAGATCGATCTCATGCTTCGACAGATCGATCTCAGGCTTAAAAATACCGTGAAAAAGAGGGATTTTAAGGGACCAGATCGATCTCCTCTTGGACCAGATCGATCTCCTTAAGCCATTTCTATATAAGGAGTGCTGGAAATCAGAAAATTTCGGGAAAAACACAAACTTTCCACTTTCAACCCAAAAACCTAACATTCTCTCTAAAAAATCAGCCATTTTCAGTGAGGTTTGAAGAGAGATCATTAGAGACAAAGTTGTTCCTATCAAAGAGAAGAACAACATAGTTGGAAAGCATTTTCCCATTGTTGGTATTGGAGGAGTTAAGGGCATTGCCATTGGAGCAAGAAGAGAAATCAAATTTGGGTAAGATTCTAACACTCCAACTATGGTACATTGTTTATTTAATTGATTTTGGAGTTGTTTGGCATGAGTATGGATGGTTAGAAACTATCTAGAATGCATTGGAATGATTTTGACCTAGAAATGGTTTAGTGTGAGAAAGTGAAATTGATGGAGATTAATGATGAATGAGATATGTAGAAATCATTAATAGTGATTGTGGTATGATTTTAAGATGTGGTTAGTGGATAAATTGTGAGGTTTACCTAAAAGAGGTAAAATGAGGGTTAAGGCATTTGAAAAATGCATAAGTAAATAATGTTGACTAGTGAGGTCAATTATGGGTTAAATACGTTAACTCAATCGATTTAATGAATGAATCGCAGCTTCCGAGGATACGCCGAGGCGAGTTGAGCCAAGAGCGTGGGAAGCTAAAAAGGAAAGGAGTCACACCAAGTAAATCGAGGTAAGGGAATTGTGTGGACTCTTAGAGATATTATGCGCAATTTGGGCGCATAAATGTTTTGCTAGAATGCATGAGAATAGGAAATGATGTTGGGTGATTGAAGGGTAAAAGTTAGGAGTTTGAGAAATGTGCACGAAAACAAAAGCATATTGCTTTGAAAATCATGTTTTATTGCTTTTTAGCAAATGATTGGTAGGTTGGCTAACATTGAAATGATTTGCAAAAGAAATGAGTATGTTTAGGTTTTGATAACCACATTTTGCAAGTTTTGAGCCACCTACATGATTTCGTGAGTATGAAAGAGTACAAGAGGCACTAGTTTTCACATGGATTTCATATTGTTTTGGCATTGTGCTTGAGTTTGTCTCGCATTGGATACCCACCTTGCATGTTGCCGTGTTTGGAGCTTCGAGTAGACTTGGTGTCATATCGATTAAATAGGCTCACACGTGCATTGTTTTGAGACATGGCATGTTAAAACAACCTGATGAGCCCGAACGAGGGATAAGGGTTGGAGATCCACCTGATGAGCCCGAACGAGGGATAAGGGTTGGAGGAACAGCTGATGAGCCCGAACGAGGGATAAGGCTGGGGGTCCACGGAGTACGTTGTACCGTGCATGTAGCATGGAGTACATTGTACCGTGTTGTGATGTGATGTGACGTCTTCGGACGAGATCTGCTATGGACCGGCGGGTAGGATTTGACCCACCTCCCGTGTGGAAGCAGATGGTGGTGATATCCCGCACACCTGATCCGTGTAGCCGGTATCACAGGTTATGTACATAGGCCTTGAGGTTATTACCTATTGTTGAAACTGCCTATCTCACATGTCTAATGCTATTTGAGAATAAATCCATGTTTGAAGTGATTGTGGTCAGGAAAGCCCGAGGGATGGGCTGAGACCTGATGTTGAATTGATTTGTTAATGGTTTTAAAGTGCACGGATGCATGATGTTTAATGCCATGCTTTATTGTGAAAATGCATGATGGTTAATGCCATGCTATTTGAGAAAAAATGCATGATGGGTAATGCCATGCTTTTATTGTGAATTATGCATGATGATTTATACCATGCTTTGAGTTGAAATGTGCACTTAATTTTAATAGCATGAATGCTTTACATACCATTAACACAATCATACACTCATGTTTTGAGATAAACAATGAATAAAATGCTTTTGAGCATGGCATCACGATCACGTAGATAGTACAGTATCTACCTGTTCGCATGATTGCCTTACTGAGCGTGTGGTTTGCTCACCCCCCTTATTTTCCCCTCTCTACAGAGATTTGAGTATAGATTGAGCGTGACTGGAGGCATTCCCTTTTGGTAATCCGCTGCATCCCATCGCTAAAGGTATACACACTTGGATCATTTTGTATCTAAACTAGACATAGCACAGTAGCATTTTGTATGTAACTACTGGGGATGTAAAACAATGTAAACACATGTAACAACTCTGATATATATACATTTATACAAGTGTTTACTTATAATAATGTTTCAAATTGAATTGGTATGGTGGAGTGAGTTAGACGTCGACACACAGCCCAACTGTTAAGTGTGTGGTTGTTCACGATCGAGGAAGGATGATTAAGGATTGATGCATGAAAATGCGAAAAATTTGTACGTATTTTGGTAAGTTGAGGGTCGTAACAGTAGGCCATCATCACTCACTAAGAAATTGGCCACATCATCCTTTTGAATCAAACTCACACGATCCTCACATCGTAGATCGACATACTGCGCCTATCGTATCCGGTCAATCAAATCCAGTTCCATTCGCAGGCTAGCTATCACACAATCTCTGTTAACATCAAGTGGGTCTATATCCAACCTGAGGTGAGCAAACTGTTTGAGCAGCTCATATTCCCTGACCACCATGTGCGATGCCATTTCGAGGATCTTTCTACCCAGGGCATCTGCCACAACATTTGCCTTCTTGAGATGGTACAGTATCTCGAGATCATAATCCTTCAGAAGCTTCATCCATCTTCTCTGCCTCATATTCAACTTTTTCTGTGAAAACAGATATCTGAGGCTCTTATGATCTGTATACACATGGAATTTCTCACCGTACAAGTAGTGGCGCCAAATCTTTAATGCAAATACCACGGCAGCCAATTCTAAATCATGGGTCGGGTAGGTCCTCTCATGGTCCTTAACCTTCTCGTCCTGTATCAACACACAACCCAGTCCCTGTCCCGAGGCATCTGTATACACTGAGTAACCTCTTGAGCTGGTGGGTATGGTAAGAATAGGTGCGGTGGTCAGTCTGTGCTTTAACTTGCAAAAACTTCTTTCACATTTGTCATCCTACTCAAATGCCACATTTTTCTAAGTGAGATGTGTCAACGGAGGAGCCAGCTTAGAGAATCCCTCTGTCAGGACCCGTTCTCAATCCATGACTTAACCAAAAACCACTACAAATTTTTTGCATTTTTAACTTACCTTTCCTCTCTTCAATGGTTGGGCTGTGATTGGATGTCAAAATCCTCGCTTACCACATCATCCGTTATCATACATACATGTCAATATACTATTACTGATTGTAACTGCTTTTATAATACATGTGAGATTATATAAAAGCAAATACAAATACATTCCCCATAATATATATCGTATACATCACTGTGCTGTTTCTATGTTTAGATACATAACCGTACAAAATATGTATACCTGGCGGTCGATGGGAAATAGCGGTGGACTCAGGAATATTATCCCTCAATAGCTCTCGCTCTACTGTTGATGCTCTGTAGAGAGATGTAAAGAAAGGGGGTGAGCATACAACGCACTCAGTAAGGAAATCAGGCAAACAAGTAGATATCTATACTATCTACTCAAAATAATGCTATGTCTTGAAAACATTATTTCCTTAACTCAGTTTAAAAGCATGCCTTTAAATATATATATATATACTTGTATAGATTTAAATCCCATGTACAAAAATCATGCTTTCTTTCTCAAATGTAGGCATGTAGTGCAAAACAATGCATCTTTATAATATCACAATACCTTTAGATAAATCATGCCATGTATATTTAAATCACAGTAAATATGGCATTTAAATTATACACAACACAAAATCAGAGTCTGACCCATCCCTCAGGTCTGTCCGCAATTAAATCAGTCAATCAAGTGATATATCATATGAGACTCTGTGGTGAAAAAGTAAATAGTATCCTAGACTATGATCATATTCGACATGTGATCCCATACTACATGGAATCCTAGTGTGAGGGGCATCAATGCTGCAATGGGAGGGGGGTCAGTCCATCACAACCGCCAGCTATATCCTCCTCAACTCCACAACAGCACACGATACAGTGTACCCCATGCCACTCGCATGGTACAACATACTCCGTGGACCTTACATCACAATCGGGGTGTCTGCTATAGGTCTTAGCCCTCAAACCATGGAATATCATACCACGTCTCTAGTATCCTCATGCGGATATCCTCTCACAGTGTGACACTCAGTCTACACAAGGAATTAAGCATGGATTTCAAAATGTATTATATATCACATACAGTGTGTGCCTTTGAGCGCGACTCACAGTCGACACTCTGCTCAAACACTGTTTCACATCACAAACTCAACTCTAGTGCGAGTAAACCTCCAGCAACTAGGTCAATGCATAGTTCATGTATTAAATCAAGTACGAGCAATAGCTTCAGTACCATGCTATGCATAATATCATTAAATCAAGTACGAGCCATAGCTCCAGTACTATGTCATGTATAAATCATGAAGAATCGAGTACAAGCAACGCTCCAGCACTCTGTCATGCATCTCATGAAAAACTCGAGTATGAGCTAATCGCTCCAGCACTCTCTCATGCATATATCGTATAAAACTGAGTACGAGTAATAACTCTAGCACTCTATCATGCATGTCATGGAAATCTAGTGCTAATCATAATCCAGCACTAATGTATGTGAAAAATATATGAAATCCAGTGCGAGCTGTGCTCCAGCACGATTCATTCTCACATAATATGATAGATGGCTCTTTAAAAAGGGATGATTTACAAAATATCAAAATCAGCTCTATAAAGTGTGCTTAATTCACATCAACCTTGAAATCATTAGCCCATCTATTTATTCTTCTGCTAAATAGCAGTAAAACGCTCAAAATGATGTTTTCCATGCTTTTTACAACTGTTCACAAAAGTTGACTTTTTGACTAACTAGGGGTAAAATCGTAATTTTCCACTATTGGGTCACAATAATTATTATTCACTTTCTCCGACCCTCATAGTTTTTAAGTGAATGTAAAAGCAGATGAAAATACGTGCAGGTATCTCAACTACTCACAAAAGTCCCTTACCTGCAATCACTCGAGAAATTTCACTTTCTCTGCGCTGCCTATTTCAGCAGTCCGATTTGCTCCTCCAATACTCTCTGGAGCTGCATATAACCATTTATCAGGTTAATTACACTTTTCCTACTGTATTTCACATTAAATAGAGTCTATTTCCCTTAATGGGCTTTACTAATCCTTAATGGGCCTAACTATGCCTTAAGCCCATTTTTATTTTACTATTCATTTTCGTTGGACCTATTGGGCTTGTGGGGCCCACCAACTCTTATTGGGCTTATCCTAGACCCATTACATCATATTGGGCCTAAAATATTTGAGCTTGGCCCATTGGGCCTCTCGGCCACATGCCATGGTTGAGAGCTATCCATGCCATCGGTTACACCATGGCATGCTGTCCATGTCTCTTTCCTTAGTCAATTCACTTAGGCATTTTCACAAATAGCTGGTTGGCAACATTCTTAAACATCATATAGTTAATTTAGGCATTTTATCAAACACCTTGATTGCCAACTAATTACATGTATTAATTAATCAAATTGATTAATTCTAATTACACCATAATCATTAACACATGTACATTAATCCATTTATGCCTTAAAATCATATGGACATTAATCAATATCTCACTACTCACTCTCGGCCTAACTAATAACATAGTGATTTCATATGTTTCAATGCCTAAAAAATATACCAATATACTTAAAATCATTCATACATTAACATATATGAAATTGAAAACTTGAAAATATACCTATTGTTGTGTTCACACTTGGCCGAATACTTTGGAGACTCACGGTTTGCACTCTATGGCTCCTTGATAGCCAATTATAACATATGTCACTCTCCTTTCAATTTGGAACAACTTCTATGAAGGATGCAAGTTCCAAATATGCCTAATTCCTAGTGATTTCTAGTGAGAGAAAGCTTGAATAATTGTATTTCAGTGGTTTCCTTGTGTAGCCGAGAATGGTGTGATGAAGATGACAATGGTGTGGCTAATTTTATAAGCCATTACTTAGCCATTAAGCCTTACTTTCCAGCCATTATACTTGACTTCCTAAGCCTTAGTCATGAGTCACCTTATGAGTCACCTTATGAGTCATGTTTAGCTTTAACTATGGTTAGATATTTATCTCATGGGCTTTCCATTTGGACTTCTCGGTTTGGGCTTTCTTAATGGGCTTTCAGGCTGAAATTTTTACCATACCTCGGGCCTTTAATTGTCTCAATATTTGGCCAATCAATTGGTCCAACAATTTGGTCTAAGGGACCTAAGAATTTCAATATACGTTTAGTATACCTTAATGGTAAAATTTTCACCTTAGGCCCATTACGTTTTTAACCATTAAATTAAATCCGGAATCCTTTCGAATAATTTTTCCTTACTTCTGGGGATGGTTATATTGTATTCTGACCAAGAATATCTTTCCCCAAATATTTGTCAACTATGGTAAAAGTCCACTTTCTTAACTATAGTTGACTTTTTCCTTAACCATTGACCAAGTTGGCTTTTTTCTCAAAATTCCGAAAGTGTCATATCTTATGTCTTACACTCTCGTCTTTATGTTTCAACCTTTCTTGGTGGATAATTTCACCCGAAACACCTTAAATACCTTAACTCGCCAAAAAGGTCCATTTTATCCTTTTTAGCTTTTATTCTCGTTTTCTTTGTTCAGGATTAAATCAAGCTGACTTTCCTTCTTGAGCTGTTTATGCTTTCTCATTTTTAGTTCTTATTTTCAGTCAGAATAATTTAGATCTACTCGCTTTAGCCTGGGACTCTTATAGCTCACATTAGGCTTTTTATGTAGCTTTTGCGTGTTAAATCATTTTGCTAACACTTTAAATCTAGTCAATACTCTTCTTATGATTCAACTATAATAATAGAGTGTTCATACACATAGGAATCATAAGGAACAAGCTACATAAAATCCAGGTCTGACACCCTCGATAAACCGTCGGTAATAACCTGCTAAACCCAAGAAATTGCGAATCTCTATAACCTTTCGCTTCTTTCCCATTGTAGCACAACCTCTATCTTGGACGGATCCACTGATACACCATCTCTCAAGACTACATGACCTAAGAAACGATATTTCACTCAACCAGAAATCACACTTGTTGAGTTTAGCATATAACTCATGATCTTGGAGGGTCCATAACACTGTCCTCAAGTGTTGCTCATACTCTTCCCTGTACTTCGAGTATACCAAAATGTCATTAATAAAGACAATCACAAAGCTATCCATGTATGGCTTAAACATATCATTCATTAATGCCATAAACGCTGCAGGAGCATTCGTCAACCCAAATGGCATAACATAAATCTCATAATGGCCATAACGGGTCTGAAATGTTGTTTTGGGCACATCCCCACTTCAAATCCTCAATTGATGATACCCAAACCTCATATCAATATTTGAAAAGATCTGTGCCCCTTGCAACTGATCCAATAGATCATCTATCTGTGGAAGGGGATATTTGTTCTTGGTGGTAGCCTTATTCAACAACTGAGAATCTATACAAAGTCGGAGGCTTCCATCCTTCTTATTTACAAATAAAATCGATGCTGCCCAATATGATACACTCGGTCTGATAAACCCCTTGTCCAACAACTCTTGCAACTGTTTCTTTAGCTCCTCCAATTCCACTAGAGCCATTGGTTGTTACCGAAACCAACACTATTAAATAACTTACTCAAATAAATAATTAGTAGTATAGGGAGTAAGGTCGTGTCCCAAGAGAGATTGATTAAATCTGATTTACTTTTCTGCAAATAAAAGAAAAATAAAATAAAGGGGGTTTAAAAGGTTGATTAATTAAAATAACAAAACTTAATAGAAAAAAAAAACAAAATTGAGTAGAAGAATTTAATAATTTTTAGAAATCCAACCCAAGGAGTAATTTTCAGATTTGGTTTGGTAAGTTGATCATTGACATAAGATCATTTTTCTTAATCCCAACTAAACTGGTTATGGTTGTTGGTACGACCTAACAACCTGTCTCCTCTTACCGCTTCGACAATCAGGAAACGTTCTCTAATTGCTGCTCTTACCAATAAACAACCCTAGATACGATCTTAGGATTTAATTTACCAATAGCATTGAACACTAAAGAGACTACTAATTCTAATCAACAAACACACATGTAGGTTTATTTAAATCAGATCTTATAATCACATAACAAAGACTAAAAACCAGAAGTGCAATTAATCTTGTTACTTACCACTTGTTATTGAAACAACCAAACAATTATAGATTCAGATATTTCAATTGGATGTATATTGTCTTATGAATGAATCAATAGGCCTTTTTGAAGCAACCACAAAACAATAATAATAATGTAGTGCAGATATTATAAGAATAGAAAAGATTAAAGAACATAAATAAGAACAATTAGATCTCACAACTTATAAACCAAATCTTCAATTATCCTTAAATTGGGAGGAGAGTTTAGCAACCCATGAAAAGCGGTGAAATACTTGTATGAGAAAATCTAATCCAATGTCTCCCTTTTCTAGGTCTTCAAAAGCCTATTTATAATTAAAAATATAGATAGAAACACTACTCCTAGTTGGACTCGAAGTCCTTACATTTAATTAAAATAATAATCTGATAAAAAGTTTTTCAAGTAATTTGAAAAAGTCAAATCTAGAGAGGATAGAGAAAATCTTCATATTGGATGCTTAGACGAGAGTCTCACCTAAGCCTTGACCCATTTCTGTCCAACAAATTGAAGTTAACATGTCAAGAAGACCCTTAGGCGAGAGTCTCGCTTAAGGCTACATCCGGCTTTGCCTTGAATTGAGAACTGCACAGTGAAGGGATCCTTGGTGAGAGTCTCGCCTAAGGCTGCACCCAGCACTGACCAAACTCGTACTCATAATTCCTCACTTCTTCCACATGATTTCCTTTGTTCCAAAATCTACCTAAATCATCCTCTAATTCATCAATCCCATGAATTCCTACAATTATTCAAGAATGATAATTATCTATAGATTAAGTATAAAATTCATACAAAACCATAGGAAAAACAAGGTAAATAATGTGCATAAATAATGACTTATCATATACCCTCACACGTAAACCTTGCTTGTCCTCAAGCAAACATTAGTTCAAACTTATAACCTTTCATTCATTTATGCTCAACTTTAACCCATCCAAAACATTTTAGCATGCATAAAAATATTAAGTTCAAGTGAATTCTCACCAATAACACATAATGATAATTAAATCAAACTTGAAACGCAGATCTTAGCACCCTCACAAAGGTTTCACTAATTACACTCAAAGTGTTTCAGTTTATCATTTGATCACTCAAGTCACTCAAAGTGTTTCAGTTTATCATTTGATCACTCAAGTCAATGCATAGAAAGTTCTTACCATAAGCTTGCCATTAAATCACATCTCTTCCTCCTTCAAAGGAACAAGATACATAAATTAAAAGCGTAAAAGGGTGTAATAGGGCTTAGGTAAGGTATGTCAAGGCTATTTTGGTTTAAGGGAATTGGAATAATCAATTCAAACATAAACATAAGAGACTTACTTGAAATTCAATCATTCTTCTTGCTTTTCTTCATTCTCTTTTTGTTGTGAATTTTCCCTCTTTTTTTATAAGGTTCAAATCTTCTTTCTTTTCATCAAGGAAGAATAGATCATTAACGAACATGGGTCATACAAAACAATCTTTTTCCTAGTGAATTCAAGTCTCCTATATCTAAGTTCAAATAATTTCCAATTCAAGGTTCAAAAATACGTTTGGATAAAAACAAGAAAAGGGATTTCATTGGCTTGTAATGTGGTTTAAAAACAAAGAAAAGGCTTAAAGCTCAAAGGGGGTTCACTAACGGTCTAATAATTCACTAAGGGTCTAATAAAGGGTAGGTTAACAAGAAAAAGGGGTAAAATTCAAATGGTTTAATCCTAATGCTCTTTATTTTTTATCAATGCATCATATTCATCAAAGTGGTTGATAGAGACATGTATACATGGAATGTTCTAGAATTACTAACTATGCATTTCAATCACACATAAAGGAATAAAGAGCATGATGTAATGAATGCTCATTAGGTTTAAATCTCACAAGGGTGTAATGTGCTAATCTATGCATTTGTTCATTCAATTCAATAATCATAAGCATCAAGATGAAAATTCAAAACAATTTCGTATACAAGAAGATCATAAATTCAATTCGAAGATGAGTATAAGAAGATCGTAAATTTCATAGATGGTAATTAAGAAAGATCACATGTTTACTAGTGAACTAAGACCATCTTGAATAAAATTTTACAGAAATTTGATCAAATCAAAAAAATAAGAAATAAAATCAACTTATATAACATCCTAAACACCCCCCACACTTAGATGGGACATTGTCCCCAATGTCACAAATACTCAATATTTAAAAATTGAAAAGACAAAGGAAAAAGAATACTCCCTTGAAGTTATTGAGCATCGAAAGCCATGGTGGCTTACTATTGTAGGGGCGGTGGTGGGAAAGGTGGGTTAAAGACCATGTGTGCATAAAATGCCAATTGATTTTTCTCCATCCGGAATTGGTCTTGTTGCAATTGACTTTTCATCTGAGCTTGATTTTGCTGGATTTGATTTTGATCAATAGCCAATTGTGAAACTTGGTTTCGTAGATCAGTTAGTAGTTCAGAGGCTTGATGTGACTGCCCCACATCGTTATCTTCTTATTCATGAATAGGTGGAAGTATCCTTCTGGCCCTCTTCTTATAAGGTCTTGGACCTTGGAAACTGTATGTTCCATCGTCATTCTGCCTTATAAGATTCTAATGAATTAATGACTGGATGTCTAATGCTTGCATCTGCCCTACCACTTGAAGTAACGTATCATTTGGATCTAACAAACCTACATGAATAGCTAAAGCAGTAATCATAGAACCAAGAATCAAAGGCTTTTTAGAATCTCCTACGCTGTTAAATTGGGAAGCCAACCAATATCCTAAGTTAACTTTAAGACCCTTTGACATGGACCAAAGAAACTAACTCTCGGCCTTAGTTAAAAGAGCCGTATTTGCTACTTTACCAGAAAAATTATAGGCTAAAAGCCTATGCATGTATTATTGAGTGGGCTCTTGAAATTCACTATCAGTGGTGTGAATGGGGTTATAATACTTGTGAGGTTTCCCTGTCAATTCATTTCTATAAAATTGCATGGCATCAAAATCAAGATCATAATCACAAAGGCTGCTAAGGTATTCCTCACTTTCAACAAATTCATTGGTAATAAGCTCCAAAGCAATATTAAATTGAGTTATAGATAACTCAAAATTTCTGCCCATGATCCTAAACTTCACTACTTTGGGAGTATTGAGGTTGTACTCCGCTAGAGGAGTGTACTTATAAGTTGCGTAAAACTTCTTGCATAGTTCGGTATAAGCATGACAAGTAATTTCAAAGAATGGTCTCCAACCTATGTTGTCAATATAAGTATGAATTTTTTCTCGAATCCCTAAGATTTCCAAGGTTAGGTCATCGTATCGCTTACCTGATACAATTGTTTTACCACATAAATTGTCATACCTTTTCTTTTTTATTTGTGTAGTGAAGTCTAAATTACCATGTAGATTGGTTTTAGGTAATACCACATTTTTCTTTAATACTCTTGCCCTTTGTTGACGGGATGGTGATGGTTTGCTTCCACTCATTTTCCTATAAAATATTGATGAATAAGTACATATCTCTCTTGCTTAGCATAAATCAATCCAATTTCATCACCCTAATTCACACATTGCCCTTCATCATTCATCTTAGTACATATTATGAAATTTTCTAAAATCATACCAAGAACATATATTCATAAACAAGCCAAAAAATGAAAATTTAAAGCATTATTCATCAATATAAATTCAAAATCAAAAGCAAAATATGAAAAGAATGATTACTCATAATACTTGTTTTTATCCTCTGCATATTCATGGTAGATGAGAGAAAATGAGTATGAAATTCTTACCTTAGATAATGATAGATCTTACAATATGAAAATAGGAATGGCATAGAATGGTCTCCAACCTATGTTGTCAATATAAGTATGAATTTTTTCTCGAATCCTTAAGATTTCCAAGGTTGGGTCATCGTATCGCTTACCTGATACAATTGTTTTACCATATAAATTGTCATACCTTTTCTTTTCGATTTTTGTAGTGAAGTCTAAATTACCATGTAGATTGGTTTTAGGTAATACTACATTTTTCTTTGATACTCTTGCCCTTTGTTGACAGGATGGTGATGGTTTGCTTCCACTCATTTTCCTACAAAATATTGATGAATAAGTACATATCTCTCTTGCTTAGCATAAATCAATCCAATTTCATCACCCTAATTCACACATTACCCTTCATCATTCATCTTAGTACATACTATGAAATTTTCTAAAATCATACCAAGAACATATATTCATGAACAAGCCAAAAAATAAAAATTTAAAGCATTATTCATCAATATAAATTCAAAATCAAAAGAAAAATATGAAAAGAATGATTACTCATAATACTTGTTTTTATCCTCTGCATATTCATGGTAGATGAGAGAAAATGAGTATGAAATTCTTACCTTAGATAATTGTCAGCCCCGGATTTTTTATAGCTTGTACCTTTTGATTCCTATGTGTATGAACACTATGTAATAATAGTTGAATCATAAGAAAGTATTTGCTAGACTTAAAGTGTTCTTGGAATGAATTAACACGCAAAAGCTACATAAAATGCCTAATGTGAGCGATGGGTATCACAGGCTAAACCGAGTTATTTTAAATCATTCTGACTGAAAATAAGAACTTAAAATAAGAGAGCGTAGAGAGCTCATGAAGGAAAGTCAGCTTGATTTAGACCCGAACATATAAAACGAGTGTAAAAGCTAAAAAGGGTAAAATGGACCTTTTTGGCAAGAAAAGGAGTTTCGGGTGAAATTATCCACTGGGAGCGATTGGAATATAAAGACGAGAGTGTAAGACATAAGATATGACGCTCTCAAAATTTTAAGAAAAAGTCAACATAGTCAATGGTTAAGTAAAAAGTCAACTATAGTTAAGAAAGTGGACTTTTACCATAGTTGACTAATCATGGTTAAAAATTAACCTAAGTGTGGAGGAAAATTTGGGGAAAAATATTCTTGACCAGAATACAAGATAATCATCCCCAGAAGTAAGGAAAATTTATTCGGAAGGATTCAGGGATAAATTTAATGGTTAAAAACGTGATGGGCCTAAGGTAAAAATTTTAAAGCCCATTATGGTATACTAAACGTATATCGAAATTTCTAGGTCCTTTAGACCGAATTGTTGGACCAATTGATCGGCCAAATTTTGAGAAAATTAAAGGCCCGAGGTATAGTGAAAATTTTAGCCCGAAAGCCCATTAGGAAAGCCCAAACCGAGAAGCCCAAATGGAAAAGCCCATGAGATAAATATCTAACCATAGTTAAAGTTAACTATGACTCATAAGGTGACTCATAAGGTGACTCATGGCTAAGGTTTGGAAAGTCAAGTATAATGGCTGAAAAGTAAAGCTTAATGGCTAAGTATATGGCTTATAAATCCAGCCACACCATTGTCATCTTCATCACACCAATTCCGGCTAGAAGAAGAAACCATTGAAACATAAACATCCAAGCTTTCTCTCACTAGAAATCACTAGGAATTAGGCATATTTGGAACTTGCATTCTTCATGGAAGTTGTTCCAAATTGAAAGGAGATTGACATATGTTGGAATTGGCTATCCAGGAGACTTAGAGTGCAAACCGAGAGCCTCCAAAGTTTCAGCCAAAGGGTGAACACAACAATTGGTATATTTTCTAATTTCCAATTTCATATATGTTAATGTATGAATGATTTCAAGTATGTTGATATATGTTTTAAGCATTGAAACATATTAAATCACCATGAAGTGGGTTAGGCCAAGAGTGATTAATGGGATATTGAATTATGTCAATATGATTTTAAGACATAAATTAATTAGTATACATGTATTAATGTTAATGGTATAATTAGAATTAATCAAATTGATTAATTTATACATGTAAATTGTTGGCAATCAAGGTGTTTGATAAAAATGCCTAAATGAACTATGTGATGATTGGTAATGTTGCCTACCAAGTGTTTGTTAAAATGCCTAAGTGAAAATGGCTAGATAATAGGCATGGATGACATGCCATGGTGAAACCGAGACATGGGTAGCTCTCGGCCATGGCATGTGGCCGAGAGGCCCAATGGGTCAAGCCCAATTATTTTAGGCCCAATAAGGTGTATGGGCCTAGGACAAGCCCAATAAGAGTTGGTGGGCCCCACAAGCCCAATAGGCCCAACGAAAGTGAATAGTAAAATGAAAATGGACTTAAGGCCTAGTTAGGCCCATTAAGGATTTTAAGGCCCATTAAGGGAAAATAGACTGTATTAATGTGTAATACAGTAGGAAAATTATGATTAACCTGAGGAATGGTTATTTACAGCTCCGGAGTTTACATTGAGAGCTGATCAGACTGCGAGATTTAGCAGCACCGAGGAAGTGAGGTCACGTGACGTGATCCGAGGTAAGGGACTTTTGCGAGTAGTTAGAGATACCTGCACGTATTTTCGTCTGCTTTTACATTCACTTAAAAACTCTGAGGGTCAGAGAAAGTGAATAATAATTATTGCGACCCGATAGTGGCAAATTACGATTTTGGCCCTAGTTAGTCAAAAAGTCAACTTTTGTGAGAAGTTGAAGCATAGAAAATACTATTGTGAGTGTTTAATTGCTATTAGCATGAAAATAAATAGATGGGCTAATGATTTTAAGGTTGATATGACTTAAGCACACTTTTAGTGCTAATTTTACTATTTTGTAAACAATCCCTTTTTAAATAGCCATCTATCATATTTTGTGAGAGTGAATCGTGCTAGAGCATAGCTCGCACTGGGATTCATATGTTTTCCACATAATATTAGTGCTGGATTTTGATACGCACTAGATTTTCATGACATGCATGATAGAGTACTGGAGTTCTCACTCGTACTCAGCTTTGAATGATATATGCATGACAGAGTGCTAGAGCGTTGCTCGTACTCGATTCTTCATGGTTTATACATGATATAGTACTGGGAGCTATTGCTCGTATTTGATTTTGATATTGTGCATAGCATAGTACTGGGAGCTATTGCTCGTACTTGATTTAATACATAAACTATGCATAGACCTAGTTGCTGGAGGTTGCTCGCATTAGAGTTGAGTTTGTGACATGAAACAATGTTTGAGCAGAGTGACGACTGTGAGTCGTACTCAAGACGCACACTGTATGTGATATGTAATACATGTTAAAACCCATGCCTGAGTCCTTGTGTGACTGTGTGTCATAGCTAGAGAGGATATCCGCATGAGGTTGATATAGACGTGGTAAAAATATTTCCATAGTTTCGAGGGCTAAGTCCTATGGGAGGCACCCTGGCTGTGAGGGTCCACGGGTGTACTTTGTACCGTGCCCGGGGCACGAGGTGTACGCTGTACCGTGTGTTACGCATAGCTGACGGTTGTAGTGGACTGACCATCCTCCCGTTGCAGCAGTGATGCCCCGCACACCGAGATCTGTGTTGCTTGGGATCACATTTTCGGATATGATCATAATCCAGGATACTATTTGCACTTAACCACAAAGTCTTACATGATATATCACATTGATTGACTGATTTAAACTGCGGACAGACCTGAGGGATGGGTCGGACTCCGATTTTGTGTTGTGAATCATTTGATGCCATATTTATCGTGATTTAAATATACATGGCATGATTTACATAAAGGCATGATTTATATACGATGCATTGTTTTGCACTACATGCCTACATTTGAGAAAGAAAGCAAGATTTTCTGTACATGGGATTTTTTCTGTACAAGTATATATATTATATTTCAAGACATGCTTTTTAAAGTGAGTAAAGGAAATAATGTTTTCAAGGCATAGCATTATTTTGAGTAGATAGTGTTGATATCTACTTGCTTGCCTGATTTCCTTACTGACTCACCCCCCTTTCTTTACATCTCTCTACAGAGCGTTAATAGAGCGAGAGCTATCGAGGGATAGTGTCCCAGAGTCCACTGCTAGTTCCTATCGATCGCCAGGTATACCTTTATGTACAGTTGTGTATCTAAACATAGAAACAGCACAGTGATGTATACATTATATGGGGAATGTATTTATATGAGATTTTATATAATCTTACATGTATAATAAAAGCAGCTACAATCAGAATTAATATATTGACATGTATGTATGAGAATGGATGATGTGGTAAGTGAAGACTCTGACATCGAATCACAGCCCAACCATTGAAGAGAGGAAAGGTAAGTTAAAAATGCGAAAAATTTATAGTGATTTTGGATAAAGTCATGGATTGAGAATGGGGTCCTGACAATAATGATAGATCTTATAATATGAAAATATGAATGGGTTTTGTGTTTTTGGGTTGAAATATGGAGAAATTTTGTTCTTTTGGTAGAGGATTTTTATGAGATTGAGTTTGGCTTAAATGGGAAAATGGGGGAAAAGGATGAAGAGGAAAATAGGAGAAAGAGAGAGAGGGGGTCGGACTTTTAAGAAAAAAAAATATTTTTTTTTTTGTCGGAGGGTCACCTTAGGCAAGAGTCTCACCTAAGGTGCGACCCGTCTCTACTTTTGCTTTTTTTTTTTTAACCTAAGACTGACACATATACTAAAAATACATGAAAATAAATAAATAAATAAATAAAATAATAATAAAAATTAGGTTGCCTCCCAACAGGCGCATTTCTTTAACGTCTTTGGCTAGACGTTGTTACCTCTCATTCATACTTAGGATATTCTAAATCATTTAGATCAACCTCATGCACTTGAAACCCTTCATAAAAAGGCGTCAAAAGATGACCATTAACCTTAAAAATCTTACCTGTATCCATACTTTGTATTTCAACTACTCCATGAGGAAAGATGTTAGTAACAACAAAGGGCCCTAGCCATCTAGAGCGTAATTTTCTAGGAAATAACTTAAGTCTAGAACTAAAAAGAATAACTTTCTGACCAACAAAGAATTGTTTCTTGGAGATCATTTGATCATGGAAGGCCTTTGTCTTATCCTTGTAAATCTTAGAATTTTCATATGCATCATTTAGGATCTTTTCCAGTTCTTGCAATTGAAGCTTTCTCATTTCACCGGCTTCATTCAAGTTCATATTACATGTTTGATTGCCCAATAGGCCTTGTGCTCCAATTCTACGGGAAGATGACATGATTTTCCATAAACAATGCGATAAGGAGACATACCTATGGGAGTTTTGTAAACCGTTCTATATGCCCAAAGTGCATCTTCAAGTCTTGTGCTCCAATTCTTTCTATTTGGGTTTACTATCTTTTCGAGGATGGACTTGATTTCTCTGTTTGATACCTCGGCTTGACCATTTGTTTGAGGATGATAAGCAGTAGATACTCTATGAGTTACATGATATTTCTTCATTATTGCTTCTACCACCTTGTTGCAAAAATGGGTTCCTTTATCGCTTATTATTGCTCTCGGTGTCCCGAACCTATAAAAGATGTTAGATTTGACAAAATTGACAACAGCTTTAGCATATTCAGTTCGGGTTGCCTTAGCTTCAACCCATTTCGAAACATAATCCACAACAAACAAGATATATACATGATTATTAGAAATAGGAAAAGGGCCCATAAATTCAATACCCCACACATACAAAATTTCACAGATTAGAATAGGTGTTAAAGATAATTGATCTCTATGTCCTAGACTTCCTATTTTTTGGCACTTCTCATAAGTTTTACAAAACATATAAGAATCTTGAAATAAATTTGGCCAAAATAATCCACATTAGAGTACCTTGTGTGTTGTCCTTTGGACCGAAATGTCCACCACATGCATATGAATGGCAAACATTTAAGATAGAAGAGATTTCATGGTCAGACACGCATGTTCTAATGACTTGATCGGCACAATATTTCTATAAGTAAGGTTCATCCCAAGCGTAATACTTAGCATCTCTTTTTATCTTATCTTTTTGAGACCTAGACAATTCATTATACAAAATTCCTGTACCTAAAAAGTTAGCAATATCAGCATACTATGGTCTTGTTTCATGAATGGAAAAAAGATACTTATCTGGAAATTCATCTCTAAGGGGTGAAGGTTCTTCACTTGTGATGAGTTTACTTAGGTGATCAGCCACCAGGTTTTTGACTCCCTTCTTATCCTTGATTTCTATATTGAACTCTTGTAGCAACATTATCCACATGATGAGTCTTGGTTTTGCTTCTTTCTTTGAGAGTAAATACTTGAGAGCTGCATGATCAGCATAAATAATCACTTTAGCTCCTAGTAAATAAGAACAATTTTTTTCTAAAGCAAAAACAATAGCTAGAAGTTCTTTTTCCGTTGTGGAATAGTTGCATTGTGCACTATCAAGGGTTCGTGAGGCATAGTAGATGACATGTGGAACTCTCTCCTCTCTTTGTCCAAGTACAGCTCCTACTGCATAGTTACTTGCATCACACATGATTTTGAATAATAGATTCCAATTTGGGGGTTGGATGATCAGTGTGGTGGTCAACATGTCCTTGAGTTTGTCAAATGCCTTCTTCATGTCTCATCAAATTTGAATGCTATGTTCTTTAGTAGTAATTGACATAGGGGTTGGGTGATCTTGGAGAAGTTCTGAATAAATCGCCTATAAAATCCTGCATGTCCAAGAAAAGAGCGAACTTCCCGCATAGATGTGGGGTAAGGCAAAGATTTTCTCACTTATATTTTTGACTTATCCACTTCTATCCCCTTAGAAGATACTATATGCCATAGAATAATACCTTGATTAACTATAAAATGGCATTTTTCATAATTTAAAATAAGGTTACTTTCTATGCATCTATTGAGGATTTTAGTGAGGTTAGCTAAGCATTCATCAAAGGTATTTCCATGAATAGTAAAATCATCCATGAACACTTCTATTATATCTTCTACATAATCAGAAAATATACTAACCATACATCTCTAGAATGTGGCTGGAGCATTGCATAGACTAAAGGGTATGAGCTTGAAGGAAAAGGTTCTGAATAGACATGTAAAGGTAGTCTTTTCCTGATCTTTGGGTGCCACCGAAATTTGATGAAAACATGAATATCCATCAAGACGACAATAATGAGTTTTACTTGCCAATCTTTCAAGCATTTGATCAATGAAAGGAAGAGGGAAATGGTCTTTTCTTGTAGATGCATTCAACTTACTATAATCGATGCATACTCGCCACCCGTTTTGAATTCGGGTAGCTACCAACTCACCATCTGAGTTTTGTATAACTGTTATACCCGTTTTCTTCAAAACCACTTGGACTAGACTTACCCATTTGCTATCCGAAATTAGATAGATCATACCTGCATCAAGTAGTTTCAAAATCTCCTTTTTAACTACTTCCATCATTGGTTGGTTGAGTCTTCTTTGTGCTTGCCTAGTAGGCTTACATTCCTCTTCCATAATGATCTTCTCCATGCAAGTTGTTGGGCTTATTCCCTTGATGTCAGCTATTGTCCATTTGATAGCTTCCTTGTATTCCTTGAGCACTCTAAGCAACTTCTCTTCTTCTAAATTGTATAGTTTATTGGAGATGATCATTGGAAGTGTTTCCCTATCACCTAAGAAAACATATTTGAGGTGTTCTGGAAGAGTCTTCAATTCTAAATCTGGTGCCTGCACAATAGAGGGAAGAAGTTTTGTATGAGATAATGGCAATTGAATGTGAGAAACATCAAACCTCATCGTGCACAGTGATCCTAGCTCTTGGACCGTTTCCAATAATTTTGGTTCCCACGTAAACTTCTTCTCCAATCTCTTTGAATCCTCAAGCGTGAGGTGCCTACTCAAAACAACTTTCAATTTATCCTTATCACAAATGTTTGCATTTCAGTTAAAGGATCAATAATATCTAAAACAAAAATAGAAGACATATCTCTAGGGTATTTCACGATATTATATATATATATATATATTGAATTTTATAACTTCACCATCAAATTCCATAGTAAGAGTGTCATCATAAACATCTATTTTTGTTCTAGAGGTTTTGAGAAAAGGTCTACCCAATAAAATCAAAGATGTATTATCTTCCTCCATGTTTAAGACATAAAAATCTACCAGGAAGATTAAATCATTAACCTGCACCAAAAAATCTTCTAACACCCCTTCGGGATAAACATTGGATCTATCAGCCAATTGAATTATCACACTAGTATTTTTCAATTTACTCGTAGTCATAGACTTGTAAATAGATAATGGCATGAAATTAATTGAAGCTCCTAAATCTAACATGGCTTTTTCGATCTTTAAATTGCCTATTTTACATGGGATAGTGAACATACCTGGATCCTTGCATTTAGGTGGTAACTTTTTCTAGAGGATTGTAGAAACATTCTCTCCCATGTTCACATACTCATTTCCCTTAAGCTTCTTCTTATTGTTGCACAATTCCTTGAGAAACTTGGCATACTTTGGAACTTATTTGATAGCATCTAATAAGGGAATATTTACCTCGACTTTTCTGAAGGTATCTAGAATTGCCTTCTGTTCCTCTTCTTTTTTGGACTTTAACTTTGGAGGAAAAGGAGGTATTATCTCTGGTATCTTCATGCTCCCTTCAGTGGTAGTTTCAAATTTAAGTTGAGGTGGTTCAACTCCATTTTTCGTTTCTTCACCTCTTGTGCTATGGGTTCGAATTTGAGGTTTTTTCAGTTTGGTTCCGTTTCTCAAAGTGATTGCATTTGCGTTTTACTTAGGGTTGACTATGGTTTGTGATGGCAATCTTCCTTGGAATTCTAGCTTGCTTAGTGATGCAGCTAGTTGGTTCACTTGATCTTTTAATTTCTTGAGGTTGGACCTTGTTTCTTATTGAAATTGTTAAGTACTATCAGCAAGGGATTTTACAACCTCTTCAAGAGATGTACCTGAATATGATGATTGTTGCATTTGTTGAGGAGGTTGCCTAGGTTGGTAGTTTTGGTATTGCAACCTTTGTCCATAATTGAAGTTTGGATGATCCCACCATCCTAGATTGTAAGTATTGGAATAAGGATCATATTTTCTTTGGGAAGGCCTTTAGTATCCTCCAACCGTATTAGCATGCTCTTGTGAATCTTCTTGAAGTGTAGGACACATATCGATTGGATGTCCACTAGCACAAATTCCACAGACCTTGTCTTGTTGCATGTTTCCCACTCTTAAAGCAAGTTGCTACACAATAGAGGTTAGATTAGCAATTTGATTGTCAACTGAAGATGTACTCACCTCATTCACTCTTCTAAGCACATCCTGTCTAGTCCCAGATTGTTGAGAATTTGCAGCCATGGTTGAAATTAAATTCCTATCTTTGGTGGGGGTTTTATTGACTATTGCTCCTCCACTAGCATCATCCATCATTCTTCTTTCCATTGGCAAGAGTCCTTCATAGAAGTATTGGATGAGTAGTTGTTCAGAAATCCCATGTTGTGGGTAGCTATCATAAAGTTGTTTGAATCTTTCCCAATACTCATGAAGATTTTTGGTATCTCTTTGCTTGATTCCACATATCTCCCTTCGTATGTTTGTGGCCCTAGATGCTAGAAAAAATTTGTCAAGAAAGCATCTTACCATGTCTGTCCATGTTGTAACCGAACCTGGAGAAAGATAGAATAAGCAATCCTTAGCTCTATCCGCGAGTGAGAATGGAAAAGCCCTAAGCTTGATTGATCCTCCGTAATAGCTTGTGGCTTCATGCTGGAGCATACCACATGAAATTCCTTGAGATGTTTATGAGGATCTTTGTTTTCCAACCTATGGAACTTTGGAAGAGGGTGGATCAGTCCGGATTTCAGTTCGAACTCTGTTTACAAAGCAGGATATTGAATACATAATGGTTGTTGATCCAAAGCTGGAGTGGTGAGTTGTCTAAGAGTTCTCTCTTGATTGTTGGCCATCTCTCGCTCGGATTCGGAGTCACTTGATGAATCTTCAAGGTCTAATGCAAGATTCAATCCTGGTGATGATGTAGAGCATTCTTCATGCTTGCGATTTCTAGATTCTTTCCTAAGTCTTCTCTCAATCTTCTCGATATCAGGATCATATGGAATTAATTCACCTGTACGAGAAGAACGAAGCATCAAAATAAATCCAAATTAAATTTGATCTCCCCGCCAACGGCGTCAAAAATTGATGGTTGTCGAAACCAACAATATTAAATAACTTACTCAAATAAATAATTAGTAGTATAGGGAGCAAGGTCGTGTCCCAAAAGAGATTGATTAAATCCGATTTACTTTTCTGTAAATAAAAGAAAGATAAAAAAAAGGGTTTGAAAGATTGATTAACTAAAATAACAAACTTAATAGAAAGAAAACAAAATTTAGTAGAAGAATTCAATAATTTGATAAATCCAACCTAAGGAGTAATTTTCAGATTTGGTTTGGTATGTTGATCATTGACGCAAGATAATTTTTCTTAATCCCAACTAAACTGGTTATGGTTGTTGGTACGACCTAACAACCTGTCTCTTCTTACCGCTTCGACAATCAGGAAAAGTTCTCTAATTGCTGCTCTTACCAATAAACAACTCTAGATACGATCTTAGGATTTAATTTACCAATAGCATTAAACACTAAAGAGAATACCAATTCTAATCAACAAACACACATGTAGGTCTATTTAAATCAGAAAGCCTTTTCTAGGTCTTTAAAAGCCTATCTATAACTAAAAATAGAGATAAAAACCCTACTCCTAGTTGGACTCGAAGTCCTTACATTTAATTAAAATAATAATTCGATAAAAAGTCTTCCAAGTAATTTGAAAAGTCAAATCTAGAGAGGAGAGAGAAAATCTTCGTATTGGATACTTAGGCGAGAGTCTCGCCTAAGCCTTTACCCGTTTCTGTCTAACAAATTGAAGTCAGCATGTCAAGAAGACCCTTAGACGAGGTCTTGCCTAAGGCTGCATTCGGCTCTGCCTGAATTGAAAACTGCACAATGAAGGGGTCTTTAGGTGAAAGTCTCGCCTAAGGCTGCACCCAGCATTGACCAAACTCATACTCATCTCTCGCCTAGGGCTGCACCCAGCACTGACCAAACTCGTACTCATCATTCCTCACTTCTTCCACATGATTTCCTTTGTTCCAAACTCCGCCTAAATCATCCTTTAATTCATCAATCTCGGTGAATTCCTACAATTATTCAAGAATGATCAATTATCCATAGATTAAGTATAAAATTCATACAAAACCATAGAAAAACAAGGTAAATAATATGCATAAATAATGACTTATCAACCATTCTATACGGTGGCTTGGATATCGGTTCAGTCACCGGCATCAAATCAATACTGAATTCCATCTCTCTATCTGGTGGCAACCCTTGTAATTCTTTCGAAAAGAAATCGGAGAATTCTCTAACCACTAAGATGTCAACTAATTCAAGGTGTGCCTTATCCAAATCAACCACATAGGCAATAAAACCTTCAACATATTATAATCACATTTGTTAGTAAAATCATCCATCCTTGGAAATAATTTACTACTTCTTTCATTACTCTTTAAGTCTTATAACATACTTGTCAGGGGTGGAAAACATTACTGTCTTAGCATAATAGTCTAAAACAGCATGGTTTGCAGCCAACCAATCCATCCCTAGTATTACATCAAAATCCTTCATGTTTAACAGAATAAGATTGGCCAACATATCCTTTTCCCCTACTTTTAACTTGCAATCGTTACATATATACTCAGTTACTACATTATCCCTCACTGGAGTATTTATAAGCAGTATCCTACCTAGAGGTAAGGTCTCACATGCTCCAACAATTTACATGCAAATGTAGGCGATATGAATGAATGTGTGGCACCAGGATCAATTAATGTTAATCCTTCAAAATCAAAGACTAAGATGGTACCTTTAATCACATCCGTAGAAACGTCTGCAGATACATGGTCTAATGCAAACACTCGCCCTCGACCAATAGCTTGTTTCCCTTTCTCTTTAGCTGTGGCCTTCCTCGTAGGTGTAAGTGTCTCAATTATAGCCTTCTCTAGCTCCTTGCCCTTCTGTGGGGCTGTATCAATAAACTCTGAGCATTCACGAGTTATGTGCCCTGGTTTACCACATCTATAACATGATCTCATCATAGGGCATGGCCTACTCCCATGATATCTATCAGACATCCTGTACTGCTCGGTGGTAGGTCGAGGTCCGCCAATAATGATGCCCCTCGATGCTGGAGGTAAAGCTAGGTAAGCTGAATAAGCCGAAACTTTCGCAGGCCTCTCTCACACCTCTTTAATCTTTGGACCTTTACCAAATAATCTCTGGCCCTTTTTGAATCCCTTATCCTCAACTGAGCTCTTTCGGTCCCTATCTCTGCCCTTACCACTCTTACTCAACTCTGAGGCATGCAACTCATAGTCCTGCTCACATAGCTGAGCTTTGCGTACGACCTCGTCATAGGTGATAATGTCAAATGGGACCAACTGAGCACCGATCGAAGGTCTCAACCCCTCAATAAATTTTTAGACCTTCCTATTCTGACAGCTCATGGTCACTGTGTCATATCTACCCAGGGAGGTAAATCCAGACTCGAACTCATCAACTGTACAGTTCCCCTGAGTCAAGGTCAGAAATTCCATATGCATCTTCCTCTGAGCAGTGGCTGGAATGTACTGCCTCTTGAAGGCATCCAAAAATATATCCCAAGTCACCACTGGGTGACGTGCACTCAGAATCAGCTGGGTGGCTATCCACCAATGTTTGGCCTCACCCTCTAATACAAAGGCCGTAAAAGTGACCTTCTCTGTGGTAGAGCAATGGAAGAATCTATAGAGCTTCTCCATACTGTGAATCTAATGCTCCACCAACACTGGGTCCTTCACCCTACTAAACGAAGGTGGTCCAAACTTTCTGAACTGTCTCAGCCTGCCCAGGTCATAATCATAAACTCCTTCTCTAAACCTGTTGTGGAGCTACAAGATCCTGAACTGGTGGAGGAATATCCTGAACTAATGGGGGTGCAGGAATCTCTGCCTCTATAGCCCCAAGTCTCGGTGCAGGCTGTGCAGGCTCACGTCTCTCAGGTACAGCAGCCTGACCAGCAGGGTTCTCTTGTCTACCTCAAATCTGCCCATTGCCTATGTAAACATCTCCATGACTGTGCCTACACTGCGTTGTAACTGCTCTATACGTTCCTCAACGGCCTCACTAAGACCAGGTGGATCCCTACTAAAATTGGACCTACTGCACCTCTCGGGCTCATCTCTATACCCCTGAGAGCGTGAAATCTCTCCTCTATGTGTACGTCGTCTATCAGACATCCTGCATACTCAATAACAAGTGTCTCAGTTACATTTCTAGCTGGGTATACACAATTGTATCCAAATAATGCATAATACTTAAAGGATGTATATTTTCCTAAGTATGGATACTAACTTAAATCGGACCAACTCAAGCTCTGATACCAATCTCTGTCACGACCCTCTTCCCGTGACTTAACATACTACTTAAAGTTGGGCTGTGAGTCAACATCCATATCCACATCTCATTCATTCATAATTTAACATTCATTAAATGAAGTAGAAATTGTTCTTTTATAAATATGTGAAAACGTTTACAACAGTTTCTATTATATACATCCCTTTCGTATAAAAGATAACCAAACTGTGCATTAATTTACATGATACAAAATTTTTTCTCGTAAGTGTATACCTCTGTACCGTTGGAGAACTGTAGAACACCGTAGCAGGGATAACGACAGTAACTCACTACTGCATAGTATCTGTGGAGGAGGAAATAAGGAGGTGAGCTAAAACGCTCAATAAGAAAAATATGAAAGTAGGTGACACGCCCTGAGGGTATGTTTCGCAAGTGCATGGGTCGTACAAGTAATAATGGGATTTGAGTCCCGAGTTATCGTCCCACAGAGAAGTTGATCAGTCTAATTAACTACCGGTTAATCTTACCTTAAGTATATTCTAGCAAATTATAAAATTAAGATAGGTGATCTACATAGCTAGAATTAAAAATACTGAAAGCAATAAAATAATAAAACTATAAAATAAAGGAAATAAAACCGAGCTAAAATTACTTACAAAGCTCCACGCAATTAAAAGCAAAGACCTACAAAAGAAAATTAAAACAGTTAAAACGAATTAACCCAATTAAAATAAAATACAAATATGAAAATAAAGCAATAAAACTAATTAAACCAACTAATAAAAAATGCAAATTAATTAAGAAATTAACTACAAATCTAAAAGTCTAAAATATTAAATCTAAATTAATCCTAATTATCACTAATTACTAACTTAACAATAAAAATTAACTAATGCATGAAAAATAAAATTTGGAATTTTAAATTTTAAAATGAAAAATTAAAAATGCATAACATGATACTCCTCTAATTTAACTCTAAATGCAAAATCCAATTCTTAAATCCTAATCTAGGAACCAATTAATTATTAATGAAATTAAACTAAAACTTAAAACAACAAACTAAGAGAATTAAACTAAGCTAGAAAGTAATAAATAAACAAAAAAAAAAAAAAACAAAACTTAGATAAAGCTATGTAATTGCATGGAATACTAAACTATGAAGAAAAATGCAAACATCAAATTGTAAAAAAGGAAGTGGCCAAACGTGGCCTTTACCAAATTGCAAAATAAAGTGGTCCCGATATGGGACACTGTTCACTGTCTTCTTCATTTTGCTTCTCACGGTTCCAGTCTTCTGTCCGCTTACTGCTGTAGCTTTTCCTCTTCTCCAGGAGTGTCCTGCTGTCTGCTGCAGGTCTATCCACTGGTGCTCGGTTCTGCTGTAGGTGCTACTGCTGCATCTGCTCCACTGTCTTCAACATGCCCAGCTGCTGATCTGATTCTGCTTTCGGGTTGTCTTCATCCTCTGTTACAGCACATTCCTCTCGGCTTTGGTTGTCTCCAGCTGCTGCTTTGACGTGATGCAGTGTTGTTTAACACTCAAGCTACTGTACACATTCCTCAGTCTTCCCTCAGCACCAGTCATCTCCCATTGAAGCAAGCTGCAGTGGTAAGTAACCATCACCGAGAATGCACAGTAGTCAATTGCAGCAGCCGACTGATGTGCTCTGCTAAACAAGATACGAACAGCACAACAACTTAGGACTAAATACTTCAATAAGAGCTTGTAACAGGAAACCAATCTTGATTTAAAGCCAAAAATCAGCAAAGGACATCAATGAATAATGCAGAAGCATGAAACAGAGCTAAACAGAGATGTCAACAACTGCTTGAAAAGAAAATGAAACTACTCTCCCCAATTATTAAAGAAGGTAAATCAAGTATCTAATGGAACTACAACACTTAATGAAAATCGAAGATGCACTATATAACCGAACTGAAATTAAAAACACTGCAAGGAGTATAGAACCGTAGCTGCTGTCACCAACTTTCTTCTACTCAATGCAGTGAACAAAAGATAAATGCAAAATCAAGCTTACAAAGCGAAAAATGTATAAAAAAATGTGTAGAAATTGAACACTAAGCAGTGATGTCGGGATGCACTATGCTGTGGTGATTTATGGCTCCTCACACCCGACTCATCATTTGTCTACAAAAGCTAATGCATAAACGGTAAGCAAAATGGAGTTCGAAGCTAAAGAAAGTAGTTCCAGTTCACTAATGGCAGTAGCGAAGGAAGGAGAGGATGCTAGCTACTGTCACCAGCTACAAAAACCTCTCATACCAATCGGCTACCCAAAGAACAAATCAACCCAAATGAACAAAAGACATAACTAATAAAACCTCTCTAACCCGAGAGCTTCAAACCATAAAAACTCATAAAAATATTTCATAGCAAAATAGACCCTGAAAATAATGAAAGGTAAATCTAACAAAACCGAGAAAAGAGAAAAAGAAAGACTTGGAATTGGATTGAAACTATCTAATGTAAAATGCTAGGAAACTAGAAATTAAAACAAACTCTTCATAAAATTTAGATAGCATGAACAGTAAAATAACATGTAGCTAAAAATAAAAACTACAATCGGAAATCTAAAAAAAAATTCAAAAACTTAAACTACCCTAAATTAAAACTACTCCTAAATTACTCTACACTACTCCTAACCTAGGCTACCCCTTACTTTACTTGATTTTTCAATTGCCATCATATTCTATTTATATACAAACATAGGGGTGCAATGGTAATTTTACCATCCTAGATGAGTTGGCATTGTTTGGCCACTTGTCTTCATTTGATTTGCTGCAGAGTAGATATTTTCACGTCATCAGTCTTTTTGTCCAATTACCTGTGCGATGTGGCTCGGCGTGTGTCTTCCAGAGGGTTGGCACGGTGTCCTTCAATCTTATCGTTTCGGAGCAAATAAAATATGGACACCTAGCATCACGCGTGTCCAGACGACTGATGACTCGGTCTGCAAATTGGAAGTGGTCCAGTTTCCTTTAGCTCGTTTTCAGCCCAATTTTGTCTGAAACGATTGAGTTTCATCTGGTTTTAATTTACCTACGCATTAAAGAATTTTAATTAAATAAAGGGGATTATTAGGAAAATAATATGGGGATTAAATAAATAATTAGGAATTTAAGCACAAATAATTCTATAAAAAATAGAATTATCACACCCCCAAACTTGAGCTTTTGCTTGTCCTCAAGCAAAACAAAATAAATGTAGGAATGACAAGTACTAAACCCAATAATTTCCCCAATATCATCCTCAAAGAAAAAGTACAGACTATGAAATCAAAGACTCATAATTACACGTCCAGCACTTAGAATTATTCAATCATAAGTCTTAACCCAAATTGGATCCCTCGTGTGTGTGTGAAAATGTCAAAGCCACTACTCAATACATTACCCAGATCAGATTATGCAAACACAATGAATGCAAAGTCAATGACATGTGATCATTCCCATAAGTTTGTTTTTCATTTCTCTCTCCACTAATGTAGTCACACTTAACCAAAGATCAGTAGGACTTCTTTAAGCTTGTAATGTCAGGCTGGGGTTAAGGTATGATAAAGTCGATTTAGCTTTAATTACCCCTTAACATGCATTACTTTCTAGGATCTTTAATGTAAGAGCTCATATTTATTTCCCCCAAACTTATTTCTTTTGCTAAACATTTTATTCTATTTTTGAATTTTTCTTCTTCTTCTTTCTTCTTCTTTTTCTTTTTTTTTTTTTCATTTTTTTTGAACTTTCACTATCACCAGATACCCATATGTACAAAGCTCAAAATATATCCAATGACGTTCCATGCTTTCGGGGTAAGGGATAGGAAAAGAGTTTAAGCTAAGGAAATTATGCAGGTGTATTTACAGAGAAAAGCTTATTTGGCCCAGATGGGTGACTAGGGGTAAAGTTTGTATAGGCATGGCTCGAAAGGCTCAAACGATCTAAAGATGGCCTAAATCATCTCTCTAATTAAGTGCGATCTAATATTTCACCTCGAGATCAGATCAAGCAAATTCTAGAATATGATGCACAAAATCAGCTGAACAAATGTAATCCTATGTCCACATAAGCTTTCTCTAAATAAATATACAGATTCATGACATGACATGTACATAAAATGAGAAAATCACAATCAGAATCAAGACAAATTCAAGAACTCAACTTCATGCTTTTCTTATAATCATGCTTCTCAGTTAATCAAAATCATACTTAATCATGGGATCATATCAGAATATGGGAAAACTACACGCTAAGCACTAAATCATCCCAAAATCAAACAGTTTAAGCTCAGATTTTCGAAAAAATTTTGAAAAAATTTTCAATTTTGCTCAAATTTTTGAAAAATACTCAAGTGATATCCCCTCCCCCAAACTTGAAGTGCATAGTGTCCTCAGTGTGCAAATAATATAAGAATTGAAGTTCAGGAATAGAGTACTCCCCTCTCTGATGATGATGATGAACAACCGAAGCTTAATTGAAAACATAAAACTAGAAAAGAAATCTGCAAAATAGACAAAGCAAGAAACAACAAAAAAGAAAAAGAACTATATACAAAGTGAAAAGGAAAACACAACCACTTCAAATCCAGCTGAAGAAAACAACACTCAGCAACAGGGCGAAGTGTAGGAGAATCAGCCATAGTGGTAATAAAATGTTAACAGTTAAATCCTAGCTCTATCTACTTCCCTCATTCTTTCAGATCTCTTGTGCTCAAGCCTTATATCCTCTATCATAAAACAGTTTTGAGAGTCATCACGGAATTTTAAAGGTTTGAAACATTAAACTTTGCTTCCTGATCTTGGACTCTCATCGTTAACTCCCCATTTTGTACATCAATTAGTGTCCTACCAGTAGCTAAGAAAGGTCTGCCTAGTATAATGGGGACTTCCCTATCTTCCTCCATGTCCAAAACGATAAAATCCATAGGGAAAATAAACTTGTCCACCTTTACTAACACATCTTCAATGACCCCTTTCAGATATTTAATTGATCGATCAGCCAACTGATAGATAGACAATGGCATTAAATTTATACGAACTCCTAAATCACACAGGGCTCTACCAAAGAATAAATTTCCAATAGTGCAGGGTATGGTAAAACTCTTGGGATCCTTGAGCTTGGGGGTAATCTTCTCTGGATAATAGCACTACATTCCTCAGTTAAGGCCACTGTCTCATAGTCTTCCAATCTTCTTTTCCTCAAGAGGATATCCTTCAAAAACTTCACATAACTTGGCATTTGCTCTAAGGCATCTGCGAAAGGAATGTTGATGTGAAGTTTCTTAAAAACCTCAAGAAATTTGGCGAATTGTTGATCCGACTTTTTATTTTGGAACCTTTGAGGAAAAGGTACTGGTGGTCTAACCGGAGAGGATGTAGTGGAAACATGTATAACATCAGAGGGCAAGGAAGGCTGTAAAATAGAAGAAGGTATAGATGAAGAAGTGCCTAGCTTAGATTCTTTTGCAGCCTGATCCTGATGTTCTTGTTCTTTCGGAGCTGCTTCTTTAGAACTTATTGGTTTTTCAACTATGGGCTCAACAAGATTGGACTTAACTTGTGGCTCATCTAGCTCTCTGCCATTCCTAAGGGTGATAGATCTAACATATTCCTTACCCTCCCTTTGCTTAGCAGGATTAACTTCAATGTTACTAGGAAGGTTCCCTCACGGACATTAGCTAAAAACATTTGCTATTTGTCCCACTTGAACCTCTAAGTTCTTAATTGAAGCAGCTTGATTTTACAGGATCGTTGAGAACATTTCCTCAACCGAGGGCTTCTTCTCAGCTACTGATGCGTGGTAATGTTGGGGCTGCATAGGTTGTGGTGGTGGTGGTGGTGGTGATGGATGATATTGAAATTGAGGTGGGGATGGATGATGTGGTGGATGGTATGGATATTGTGGCTGTGGTGGTACTTGAACCGGTAGAGCTTGAAAACCAGGGAGTCCTACAGGTCTAGAGCTAAAAGTTTGCCCTTGGTTTTGGCTCTAGGAGAAGTTAGGATGGTTCCTCCACCCTGGATTATAGGTGTTTGACAAGGGGTTGTTCTGTTGCTTAAGAGGGGCAACGTACTGAACCAATTCTAAATTAAGTGGACACCTATCTACAGAGTGGGTACCACTACACAGCTCGCAGGAAAGGAAAGGACTTTGGACAGAATACACAGGGTTAGGACTAGTGGGAGGATTATGTTGGGTACTGAGCAACTCTACCTTCTTCGTAAGATTAGCAATTTGAGAGGTCATGGTAGACAGTGTATCAAGCTCATAAATACCCGTCGACTTCTTTGGCATTTGCCTCTTCGAGGACCATAAATAGTTGTTAGCCGCCATCTTGTCTAAAAGCTCGTAAGCTTCCTCCTCTGTTTTCAACATTAGCCCTCCACCCGCCGCAGCGTCAACAATGGTCCTATTTGGGCTTGTAAGTCTGTTGTAGAAGGTCCGGACTTGCAACCACAAAGCTAGGCCATGGTAAGGGCACTTCCTAAGAAGCTCCTTATATCGTTCCCATCCTTCATAAAGAGATTCAGAGTCGTACTGGGTAAAAGAAGATATATTACTATGGAGTTGGGCCATTTTAGAGGAGAAATTGATGGGCTAACTCGTCCCATGTAGAAATGGATCTTGGAGGCAGGGAGGTTAACTAGTGTCTCGCCCTATCCCTAAGTGAGAAGGGGAATAATTTAAGCCTAAGTGCATCATCAAATAATCCATTGTGTTTAAACGTGTTGCACAAGTCCAGGAATTGCCCAAAGTGAGCTTATGGGCCGTCATGAGAGAGCCCACTGAACTGTAATGAAGTCTAGATCATCTGGAGGATTGCGGGCTTAATTTCAAAATTATTTACAAGGACAGCTGGTGGCCTAATCTCGAAATAATACCGTCCAATAGTCGGCATTGCATAATCTCCGACTGTCCTAATTTCCCTATTTTCTGCCATGATGTTTTGCAGTGGAGCTATAAATTTCCTAGAATCCCTTCGAATTATTCTAAGAGTGCGTTCGATTTTAGGATCTAGAGGAAAGCAATCAAAACTTCTGGCTCTATGCATGCAATCATTGAAAAGTCCTTAGAAATTTATTTTTTTTAAGTTTTTCAATTTTTCAATTTTTTTGATTTTAATTTTTCAATTAACTAATCTAGATTAAATATTTACAACCTAAATATTTACAAGCTAGAGTTACACCTAAGCATAATTTCACCGATATTAACTAATGGCTCATTAAGACTTCCCCGGCAACGGCGCCAAAAACTTGACACACCCTAAGGGTATGTTCCGCAAGTGCACGGGTCGTACAAGTAATAATGGGATTTGAGTCTCGAGTTATCGTCCCAAAGAGAAGTTGATCAGCCTAATTAACTACCGGTTAATCTTACCCTAAGTATATTCTAGCAAATTATAAAATTAAGGTGGATAATCTACATAGCTAGAATTAAAACTACTGAAAGCAATAAAATAATAAAACTGTCAAATAAAGGAAATAAAATCGAGCTAAAATTACTTACAAAACTCCACGCAATTAAAAGCAAAAACCTACAAAAGAAAATTAAAACAGTTAAAACGAATTAACGCAATTATAATAAAATGCAAATATGAAAATAAAGTAATAAAACTAATTAAACTAACTAATAAAAATGCAAATTAATTAAGAAATTAACTACAAATCTAAAAGTCTAAAATATTAAATCTAAATTAATCCTAATTATCACTAATTACTAATTTAACAGTAAAAATTAACTAATGCATGAAAAATAAATTTTGGACTTTAAATTTTAAAATGAAAAATTAAAAATGCATAACATGATACTCCTCTAATTTAACTCTAAATGCAAAATCCAATTCTTAAATCCTAATCTAGGTGCCAATTAATTATTAATGAAATTAAACTAAAACTTAAAACAACAAACTAAGAGAATTAAACTAATCTATCTAACTAAGCTAGAAAGTAATAAATAAACAAAAAAATAACAAAACTTAGATAAAGCTATGTAATTGCATGGAATACTAAACTATGAAGAAAAATGCAAACATCAAATTATAAAAAAGGAAGTGGCCAAATGTGGCCTTAACCAAATTGCAAAACAAAGTGGTCCCGATATGGGACACTGTTCACTGTCTTCTTCATTTTGCTTCTCACGGTTCCAGTCTTCTGTTCGCTTATTGCTGCAGTTCGTCCTCTTCTCCAGGAGTGTCCTGCTGTCTGCTGCAGGTCTATCCACTGGTGCTCGATTCTACTGCAGGTGCTGCTGCTGCCTTTGCTCCATTCTCTTCGACATGCCCAGCTGCTGATCCGATTCTGCTTTCTGCTTGTCCTTATCATCTGTTGCAGCACATTCCTCTCGGCTTTGGTTGTCTCCAGCTGCTGCTTTGGCGTGATGCAGTGCTGTTCTGCACTCAAGCTGCTGTACACATTCCTCGGTCTTCCCTCAGCACCAGTCATCTCCCATTGAAGTAAGGTGCAGTGGTAAGTAACTATCACCGAGAATGCAGAGCAGTCAATTGCAGCAGCTGACTGATGTGCTCTGCTAAACAAGATACGAACAACACAACAACTTAGGACTGAATACTTCAATAAGAGCTTGTAACAGGAAACCAATCTCGATTTAAAGCCAAAAATCAGCAAAGGACATCAATGAATAATGCAGAAACTTGAAACAGAGCTAAACAGAGATGTCAACAGCTGCTTGAAAAGAAAATGAAACTACTCTCCCTAATTATTAAAGAAAGTAAATCAAGTATCTAATGGAACTACAACACTTAATGAAAATCGAAGATGCACTATATAACCGAACTGAAATTAAAAACACTGCAAGGAGTATAGAACCGTAGCTGCTGTCACCAACTTTCTTCTACTCAATGCAGTGAACAAAAGATAAAAATAAAATCAAGCTTACAAACCAAAAAATGTATAAATAAATGTGGAGAAATTGAACACTAAGCAGTGGTGTCGAGATGCACTAAGCTGTGGTGATTTATAGCTCCTCACACCCGACTCATCATTTGTCTACAGAAGCTAATGCATAAATGGTAAGAAAAATGGAGTTTAAAGCTAAAGAAAATAGTTCCAGTTCACTAATGGCTGTAGCGAAGGAATGAGAGTATGCTAGCCACTGTCACTAGCTATAAAAACCTCTCATACCAATCGGCTACCCAAAGAACAAATCAACCCAAATGAACAAAAGACATAACTAATAAAACCTCTCTAACCCGAGAACTTCAAACCATAAAAACTCATAAAAATAATTCATAGCAAAACAGACCCTGAAAATAATGAAAGGGAAATCTAACAAAATCGAGAAAAGAGAAAGAGAAAAACTTGGAATTGGATTGAAACTATCTAACGTAAAATGCTAGGAAACTAGAAATTAAAACAAACTCTTCATAAAATTTAGATAGCATGAACAGTAAAATAACATGTAGCTAAAAATAAAAACTACAATTGGAAATCTAAAAAAAAAAAAAATTCAAAAACTTAAACTACCCTAAATTAAAACTACTCCTAAATTACTCTACACTACTCCTAACCTAGGCTACCCCTTACTCTACTTGATTTTTCAATTGCCATCATATTCTATTTGTACACAAGCATAGGGGTACAATGGTAATTTTTCCATCCTAGATGAGTTGTCATTGTTTAGCCACTTGTCTTCATTTGATTTGCTGCAGAGTAGATATTTCCACGTCATCAGTCTTTTTATCCAATTAGCTGTGCGATGTGGCCCGGCATATGTGTTCCAGAGGGTTGGCACGGTGTCCTTCAATCTTATCGTTTCGGAGCAAATAAAATACGGACACCTGGCATCACGCGTGTCCAGACGACTAATGACTCGGTCTGCAAATTGGAAGTGGTTTAGTCTCCTTTAGCTCGTTTTCAGCCCAATTTCGTCTGAAACAATTGAGTTTCATCTGGATTAATTTACCTGTACATTAAAGAATTTTAATTAAATAAAGGGGATTATTAGTAAAATAATATAGGGATTAAATAAATATTTAGTAATTTAAGCACAAATAATTCTATAAAAAATAGAATTATTAGTAGGTAGATAACTACACTATCTAATGCTAAAATATTATCATTTATTTTCGTTATAAAACATATGCATTTCTTTGAAAATAGCTTCCATCGATGCGAAACCATTAATTCGCTAGATGGGTATATGCATATACATCATCAATTCACACAGCTCAATCTTTTACAACCACACAGCTTCAGTTATCAATTCACATAGAACACGCTTAGCAAATCACTTAGTAAATCAATTCACTTGAGACATATAATGGGCTTTTATGTGAGACCCCATATAGGTTTAATCTTATATATATATATGTAAATGAATTCATAAGTATGGTGATATACTTGTAATGTGGATTATATGTAATGTAAGTCCATAAGTTTAAGGTACACACATGTAATACGAGTTGTGATTGTATGTACAAGTTACATTATTTATGAATATGAAGAAATAGACTTAAACATGGAAAGAATGTGAGTGAAATGGAATATGAGTAGTGTGGTAAAATGGAAAGAAGATTTGCATAAGTTGTGCAATTCCATTTGGTTTATATTAACTACCTTTGGGTATACAAAGATTTCACACGAGTTTTAATGAGTATGAAGTATTAATGGGTGCCATTTTCAAGTCTCAAAGGTGATCAGATGGAAAAATGACTAAGGCAAAAAATTGAGGGATTGTTTGGTATGTGTTACTACAGAAAAATTACAAAAAATCTGGAAATATGAAGGTCAGATTGATCTCATAGGATGAGAGATCGATCTAGAAGAGCCAAAATGCTCTTATTTGAGCAATGGTATAGGGCAAATCGATCTCCAAGGGAGTAAGATCAATCGCCAAAACATTCTGTAAAATGCAGATCGATCCTTAAGGGAGCAGATCTATCTCCTTAGGTCTCTGTTTAGAGAAGATCGATCTCAAGCTTCGACAGATCGATCTCATGCTTAAAATGTCGTGAAAAAGAGGAATTTAAAGGGACCAGATCAATATCCTCCTAGAGTAGATCGATCTCATCAAGCCAATTCTCTAAATAGGAGCAGTGAATCTGTAGATTTCAGTAGAACACTTCCCCTTTCCATTTCAACTTAAAAACCTAACTTTCTCACTCCTAAATCCAGCCATTTTCAGAAAAGATTTGAGGGAAAGCTATTAGATACAAAGTTGTTCACATCAAAGAGAAGAACAACATAGTTGGGAGGCATTTTTCCCATTTGTTGGATTTAAGCAACAAGGTGCCTTTCTATTGGAGCAAGGAGGAAATCAAGCTAGGTGAGTTTCTAATGCAAATACCCAAGTATATTTGTTTGGAGATTGATGTGGGAAATGATTAGTATGCATAGAAATGATAGAAACTACTTAGAAAGTAAAGAATCCACCATAACCTAGAAATAGTCTAGTGTGAGAAAGTGGAATGTAGAAATATTAATGATGAATGAGTTATCTTAAGAGGATGATTGTGTTGTGGGTATGATTTGGATGTGCTGATATTGGGATGAATTGTGAGATTTACCACAAGGGGTAAAATGTATATTTAAGATATTAGATAAATGCTTAGTTGAACAAGAGTTAGAAATGTTAACTCAAGTGCTTGATGGATGAATTGCAGTTCCCGATGATACATCAGAGTAGGTCGAGATAAGAACGTGAGAAGTATAAAGGAGGAGAGGCGCACTCAAGTAAATCGAGGTATGGGACTATGTGTTAGCTACAGAGATGTTAGTACGCATTTTACAGTAATTTCGTAGATATAATGCTAGAATTAGTATAATACTACGATTCTATGAAATGATATAGAAGCATTAAATGTACTATGATATATATGCATTGAGAAATGGGATAAGGTAAGGAAATAGCATGATATGCATGTTTTCAATGTTTTTCTCAATTTTGTATTGATATTGGTGATTAGAAATGATGATGATAGGTCGGCTAATTTTACATGTTTTAGCATGGAGAGACATGCTGCATAAATAAACATGTTTTGAGTTTTAAAAAGAGAAAATAGCCACCTATCAGATTTAAGATGAGATTTGGTGTTGAAGCTCTAGCTCACACTCATTTTAATGACTTTGACTATGTGCTAGAGTGTTAGCTCGCACATGTTTCTACGTTTTTGATGTGCCATGCTGGAGTTTAACTCGCATGATGGTTTTGAGAAAAGTGTTGGAGCTTTGCTCGCACATGTTTTTACTGAGTTGAGGTAAACCTAGGGGTCTGGGACCCAAGGGGATGCTAGTTGACGGCCTAAGGATGAGCTGGGCCTTAACGACAAATCGTACCGTGCTGGAGCCTTGTGATGACTGTGTATCATGCTGATTACTCACCTAGTATATGAGACATGGTTCAGAATGAAAAGTCTATCGGAGTTGGAGTATGAACTTGGATCCACAGTCGTACGTTTACTGTGTAGTTGTCCGTTGGTATACTATATACCGTGCTAGGTGCACGCGAGTACGATTATCACTTAGATGACACATAGAGTACCTTATACCGTGAGTATATGAGGAGATGAGGTTGATTGAGATGAGCCAGAGGGTAGGACTGACCCATCCCCCTTCAGGCGAAGTGATGCCCTATGCACACCTGATCAGTGAGGCCTGGGATCACTGACTATGGCCATATGTCATGGATATTTGATTGTCGAAAATTCCATCCCTGTCTCAGAGATTCGGGAAATAGATATAACTCAGAAAAGAAAGAGATTGAAGGAAAAGGTATGATTAAGAAACTAAAGAGATTTTGTGTTTTGATAAATGTCTTATTTAAACACTTATGTCGCAAGGGCATTATTTTATGAATCATGTTTTAAAATGGAAGCATGACATCTATGATTTACATGAAAATGTAAATGAGAAATGTATGTTTAAAAGCATTTTCGTATAATATTTCCATTTATAATGAAAACATGGTTTTGGTTTATACATGCATGGGCTATGTAGGTAGTACGATATCTACCTACTAGCATTCATTTCCTTTCTGAGCTGTGGTTTACTCATCCCACTATTTTCCCCCTCCAGGTACTGAGAAGTAGGAGAGTAGTGGTCTTTAGATTCCTTTTTGAGTTGGATAGCTCCTGCAAGTTGTAAAGGTATAAGAATTGTATACACGAGTGTTTTTTGTGTCTATCTTGATGTATCACACAGTTATACCTTGGAATTGTAAACAGCTTTATGGGGATGATATGTAAGTACAATGTATTTATATAATTGATTTTGTATATCTTCACACACTTGGGAGTGTGAATTAAAGTTTTAAATTTTTTGATACAAATGTATGAATATAGAAATTGCATCTTCCCACAGCCCAATCGTAGTAGCATAAGTATGAATACAGGACACCCGTAAATGGGGTGTGATAGATTTGGTATCTTAGCCTGGTTGATCTGATGTGAGTCGATGTTTAGGACTAAGAAAACATATATCCCCAAGTTACTGTGCGATATTTAGATACAAATGTGTATACAGAGCTGGTAGTGAATTAAACATTTGTTATAAATGCAGGAAAGTTATCAGGCTTGTGAGATATGCCTAAGAGACATCGCAAGAGGGGAGAGAGCTCGAGAGCTCAAGGGCAGAATGATAGGACTGAGAAGCATAGTAGATCCTCCTCTAGTCATGAGCCCCAAGAATAGATAGAGGCTTTCGATCCTCGGATAGCCCGATTAGAGGAAGACATGCGCACGATGATGACTATGATGGGTCAGATTATGGCTAGGTTCGTGGGTACACCTGGTACAGCAGGACAGGCTGTACCGAATCCCCCAGCAGCTGCACCTGAACTTGAGAATGTTACACCTACACAACCTGAACCGGTTAGGCCATGAGATTCTCATATTCGACCAGTACCTCCTCCAGCAGCCCCATAGCAGTATGATAATGATGATTTGGGGTATGGATATGACTGTGATATGGAGAGGTTGAGGCATTTTATGGACTTTAAGCCTCATTTGTTTAACGAGGTAAAAGATTCAGCAATGGCTGAGGACTGGATCAGCCAAATGGAGAAACTATTTGACTTCTACAGATGTTCGACTACGGAGAGAGTAGTGCTTGCGGCCTTTGTATTGAGAGGCGAAGCACAGCACTAGTGGAAGTCCATCAGGTCTATTTTGAGAGTTTAGGGTATGGCTATCACTTGGGATATGTTCTTGGGTGTTTTTAGAGAGCAATACATCCCAGATACTGCTCGACGTAGGTTACAGATGGAGTTTTTGAATTTGACTCAAGGGAACCAAACTGCGGATGAGTACGAGTCACGATTCACTTCACTAGGCAGATATGATATGGACTCAATCAGGAGTGAGGCTATTAGAGTCCATAGATTTGTAGATGGACTCAAGCCTTCGATCCGAGCGAAGTTAGCCCCATTTGATGTTGCTTCCTATAGAGAGGCTGTTCGACGGGCCCAACTGTGTGAGCAAGATTATGACCTACACATTTTTGAGTTCAGTTGGGGTAAGGACAAGGGTCCAAGGAAGCTGGGAGTTGGCAAGAGTGCTAGGTTTGGACAAAGAGGCGCTGGTAAGTGTCGGAGAGAGACCGAGGAGTCACAGAAGAAGGTTGCTAGACCTTTCGTGCCTCAGACTCAGACACCAGCCAGGGGTATAGCAATTGGTGGACCTTAGCCAACTGCTGATCAATGTAGGCTATGTGGTCAATACCATGGTGGTAGGCCATGTCATATTCAGGGTACTCGATGCTTCAAATGTGGTAAATTTGGGCATTATGCCAGAGAGTGCCCGAAGATAGTTGAGGTAGTCCCACAGAGGGGTAAAGAGCCAGAGAAACTTCCTACAGTTACACCTCCTGCAAGAAAGAAAGCCTCAGCTGAAGAAAAAGGGAAACAAGTTATGGGTTAAGGTAGGGTGTATGTGATAAACCAGGCATCAGCTGATACCTCTTCTGAAGTGATAAAAGGTACAATCTTGATTTTCAATTTGGATGTTATAGCTTTGTTTGATTCTAGTGCTATGCATTCCTTTATATCACCCGCATGTGCATCAAAGTTAAAAGGTTTTGTAGAATCCATATACTTGAGTAGGACTTTATTAATAAGTACCTCTATGAGAGTTAGCCAATTAGCTGAGCAAGTGTGTAAAGATTGTAAAGTGAGGGTAGGGGATAAGTGCATGACAGTCAATCTGATTTTGTTGAATATGTATGACATTGATGTGATCTTAGGAATGGATTGGTTAGCTACCAATCATGTTGTCTTAGACTGCCACATTAAGTCTATTATGTTTTCTCTACTTGAAGAATGTGTTGTAAGATTTTAAGAGAAGAAATGAAATCTTAAATTTTGTGACAAGTAAAGTATATTGGTATAAATGACTTGGATGTTGTTTTGAAGGTTTTATTGCTTGCGTGGTGGATTTGAACAAAGCACACCCAGATATGGATGACATTCCAGTGGTTGGAGAATTCCCAGATGTCTTTCCAGATGACCTACCGTGATTGCCACCGGATAGAGAAATAGATTCGATGTAGATTTGATGCCTGAAACCGAGCCAATATCGAAGTCACCATACAAAATGGCTCTAGTTGAGCTAGAGGAATTAAGGAAACAGTTACAAGATATGCTAGATAAGGGGTTTATAAGATCGAGCGTCTCACCATGGGGAGCTCCTGTATTGTTATTGAAGAAGAGAGATGGGAGCCTCAGGTTGTGTATTGACTATCAGATGTTGAACAAGGCTACCATCAAGAATAAGTACCCCACGCATTGACGATATATTGGATCAACTTCAGGGACCACAGATCTTTTCTAAGATAGATCTCAGGTCTGGGTATCATCAATTGAAGATTCAGAAGGAGGATGTGCCCAAGACAGCATTTCGCACCCGCTATGGCCATTACGAATTCCTGGTGATGCATTTCGGTTTGACTAATGCACCAGCAGCTTTTATGGCTATAATGAATGAAGTATTCAAGCCATACCTGGACCAGTTCGTGATTGTTTTCATTTATGATATATTGGTGTATTCAAGGTCTAGAGAAAAGCATGAGCAGCACTTGAGGATTGTTTTGCAGACCCTCCGAGAAAGAAGATTATATGACAAGCTTAGTAAATGTGACTTCTAGCTAGAGCAGGTTTCCTTTCTGGGCCATGTTGTATTGGAGGATGGGGTGTCAGTAGATCCATCCAAGATTGAGGCCGTAGTTTAGTGAGAACAGCCCAGGACAATCATAGAGATTAGAAGCTTTCTGGGTTTTGGCTGGTTACTACAAGAGATTTGTAGAGGGTTTCTCTAGATTGACTGATCCATTGACACATCTTACGAGAAAAAGTGTGGATTTTACATGGGATGAAGCTTGTGAGAGGAGTTTTTAGGAACTTAAGCACAGATTAACCACCGCACCTGTTCTTATCATCCCTAACAGCTCAAGGAACTACTCAGTGTATACAGATGCTTCGCATCAAGGACTAGGCTGTGTTTTGATGCAAGATAGAAGGGTAGTAGCTTATAGATCTAGATAGCTAAAAGATCATGAAAAGAATTACCCTACTCACGATTTGGAGTTGGCAGTCGTAGTATTCGTATTGAAGATATGACGCCACTACTTGTATGGTGAGAGGTTTCAGATCTTTATGGATCACAAGAGTCTGAAGTATTTATTCTCACAGAAGGAGTTAAAATATGAGACAAAGAAGGTGGTTAGAACTCTTCAAGGACTAAGATTGTGTGATCTTGTACGACCCAAGGAAGGCAAACGTAGTCACCGATGCATTGAGTAGAAAAAGTCTTAGGTTGGTATCATATATGATGGTTAAAGAGCACGAGTTGTTGGAACAATTCACAAACCTTAGTCTGGATATGACCCTACCTGAGATTGGCAGCTATGGGATTATTGCTAGCTTGAGATTAGAATCGGAGTTGGTTGAGAGAATCCGACAAGCTCAGCAAACTGATCAATGGTGTATTGACATGATTAGCTAAATTCAGAAGGGGAAGGGTACAGATTTTGTATTGAGTTCAGATGGAGTACTAAGGTTTGGAGATAGAATATGTGTTCCTAAGGATTCAGAGATGAGAAAGTTGATCTTGTCAGAGGCTCACTCATTGAGATATACAGTACACCCGGGGAGTAGTAAAATGTATCAGAATCTTCGAAAGGTATATTGGTTGTCTGGAATGAAGAGAGACATAGCTGGGTATGTCGCTAGACATCTCATTTATCAGCAGGTAAAGGTTGAGCATCAGAAACCAGGAGGATTGTTGCAACCTCTATCGATACCAACATGGAAGTGGGAGCACATCACCATGGACTTTGTGATGGGGTTACCGAGAACTCGTAAGAACCATAATGCTATATGGGTGATAATAGATCGGTTAATGAAATTGACACACTTTTTATCCATGAGATCTACAGATACAATGAGTGCACTGGCGAGCCTGCATGTACGAAAAATAGTGAGGTTGCATAGAGTCCTAGTGAGTGTTGTTTTTGATCGGGATGCCCGCTTCACTTCCCACTTTTAGGGACATTTTCAGGAAGCGATGGGGACCCAGTTAAGTTTTAACACCGCTTTTCATCCTCAAACAGATGGTCAGTCAAAGAGGACTATACAGACCCTGGAGGACATGTTGAAAGCCTATGTGCTGGATTTTAGAGGCTCATGGGATGATCACTTGCCATTGATTGAGTTCGCCTACAATAACAGTTATCACTCAAGTATTGGTATGGCCCATTATGAGGCACTAAACGGTCGTAGATGTCGATCGCCCATTGGTTGGGAAGAAGTTGGTGACAGACAGTTACTCGCTCCTAATTTGGTTAAACAAGTCTTCGAGGATGTTCAGATAATATGCGAGAGGCTACAAACAGCTCAAAGTCGACAAACGAGTTACGCTAATAGGAGACGGAGACCACTTGAGTTTGATGTGGGTGAGTCCGTATTTTTTAGAGTATCTCTTTCTAAGGGAATAATGAGGTTTGGGGAGAAAGGGAAACTAAGTCCTCGTTACATTATTTTCTTCGAGATCTTAGATAGAGTGGGAGATGGAGCATATAGGCTAGCCTTACCACCTGAGGTAGCAGAAGTCCACAATGTCTTCCATGTTTCTATGATTCAGAAGTATTACCCGGATCTGACACATGTAATTAGCTATGAGCCTTAGAGCTCAAGGAGGATATGTCGTATGTCGAGAGACCGATCTAGATATTAGATAGAAAAGAGAAGGTGTTGCGGAATAAGACGATTTCATTGGTTAAGGTTTTGTGGCAACATCACACCGTGCAAGAGGCCACATGGGAATTGGAGAGTTTGATGCGGGAGAAGTATCCCGAGTTATTCACAGAATGATTGGTTTAAATTTGGAGGACCAAAGTTTCTAAGTAGGGGAGAATGTGAGACCCCGTGTATATATATATCTATATATATATATATATATATATGAATTCATAAGTATGGTGATATACTTATAATGTGGATTATATGTAATGTAAGTCCATAAGTTTAAGGTACACATATGCAATAGGAGTTGTGATTGTACATACAAGTTACATTATATATGAATATGAAGAAATTGACTTAAACATGGGAAGAATGTGAGTGGAATGGAATATGAGTAGTGTGGTAAAATGGAAAGAAGATTTGCATAAGTTGTACACTTTCATTTGGTTAATATTAAGTACCTTTGGGTATACAAAGATTTCATACGAGTTTTAATGAGTATGAAGTATTAATGGGTGCCATTTTCAAGTCTCAAAGGTGATCAGATGGAAAAATGACTAAGGCAGTAAATTGAGGGATTGTTTAGTATGTGTTGCTGCAGAAAAATTGCATAAAATCTGAAAATATGAAGGTCACATCGATCTCATAGGATGAGAGATCGATCTGGAAGAGCCAGAATACTCTTATTTGAGCAATGGTGTAGAGCAGATCGATCTCCAACGGAGCAAGATCGATCTCCAAAGCATTCTATAAAATGCAGATCGATCCTTAAGGGAACAGATCGATCTCCTTAGCTCTCTGTTTAGAGAAGATCGATCTCATGCTTAAAATGTCGTGAAAAATAGGAATTTAAAGGGACCAGATCGATCTTCTCCTAGAGTAGATCGATCTCATCAAGCCAATTCTATAAATAGGAGCAGTGAATCTGCAGATTTCGAAAAAACACTTCACCCTTTCCCTTTCAACTCAAAAACCTAGCTTTCTCACTCCTAAATCCAACCATTTTCACAAAAAGATTTGAGGGAAAGTTATTAGATACAAAGTTGTTCACATCAAAGAGAAGAACAACATAGTTGGGAGGCATTTTCCCCATTTGTTGGATTTAAGTAACAAAGTGTATTTCTATTGGAGCAAGGAGGAAATCAAGCTAGGTGAGTTTTTAATACAAATACCCAAGTATATTTGTTTGGATATTGATGTGGGAAATGATTAGTATGCATAGAAATGATAGAAACTACCTAGAAAGTAAAGAATCCACCATAACCTAGAAATAGTCTAGTGTGAGAAAGTGGAATGTAGAAATATTAATGATGAATGAGTTATCATAAGAGGATGATTGTGTTGTGGGTATGATTTGGATGTGCTGATATTAGGATGAATTGTGAGATTTACCACAAGAGGTAAAATGTATATTTATGGCATTAGATAAATGCTTAGTTGAACAAGAGTTAGAAATGTTAACTCAAGTGCTTGATGGATAAATTGCAGTTCCCGATGATACACCGAAGCAAGTCGAGATAAGAACGCGAGAAGTATAAAGGAGGAGAGTCGCACTCAAGTAAATCGAGGCAAGGGACTGTGTGTTAGCTATAGAGATGTTCGTGCATATTTTACAGCAATTTCATAGATATAATGCTAGAATTAGTATGATACTACGATTCTATGAAATGATATGAAAGCATTAAATGTACTATGATATATATGTATTGAGAAATGGGATAGGGTAAGGAAATAGCTTGATATGCATGTTTTCAATGTTTTTCATTGATATTGGTGATTGAGAAATGATGATGATAGGTTGGCTAATTTTACATGTTTTAGCATGGAGAGACATGCTGCATAAATAAACATGTTTTGAGTTTTAAAAAGAGAAAATAGCATATTTGAGATGAGATTTGGTGTTGAAGCTCTAGCTCACACTCGATTTAATGACTTTGACTATGTGCTGGAGTGTTAGCTTGCACATCTTTCTATGCTTTTAATGTGTAGTTTAACTCATACGATGGTTTTGAGAAAAGTGTTGGAGCTTTGCTCGCACCTGTTTTTACTGAGTTAAGGTAAACCTAGGGGTCTGGGAACAAGAGGATGCCAACCGACGGGCTAGGCCTTAACGATAAATCTTACCGCGCTGGAGCCTTGCGATGACTGTGTGTCACGCCGATTACTCGCCTGGTATATGAGACATGGTTCGAGATGAAAAGTCCATTAGAGTTGGAGTATGGACTTGGATCCACGGTCATACGTAGTACTGTGTAGTTGTCCGTTGGTATACTATGTACACTGCTGGGTGCACGCGAGTACGAGTATCACGTAGATGGCACATGACGTACCTTATATCGTGAGTATAAGAGGAGATGAGGTTGATTCAGATGAGCCGGAGGGTAGGACTGACCCATCCCCCTTCAGGCGAAGTGATGCCCTGTGCACACCTGATCAGTGAGGCTTGGGATCACTGATTACGGCCATATGTCGTGGATATTTGATTGTCAAAAATTCCATTCCTGTCTCAGAGATTTGGGAAATAGTAACAACTAAGAAAAGAATGAGATTTGAGGAAAAGATATGATTGAGAAAGTAAAGAGATTTTGTGTTTTGATAAATCTTTTATTTAAACACTTATGCCGCGAGGGCATTGTTTAATGAATCATGTTTTAAAATGGAAGCATGACATCTATGATTTACATGAAAATGCAAATGAGAAATGTATGTTTAAAAGCATTTTCGTATAATATTTCCATTTGTAATGAAAACATGGTTTTGGTTTATACATGCATGGGCTATATAGGTTGTACGATATCTACTTGCTAGCATTCATTTCCTTACTGAGCTGTGGTTTGCTCATCCTACTATTTTTCCCCTCCAAGTACTGAGAAGTAGGAGAGTGGTGGTCTCTAGATTCCTTTTTGAGTTGGACAGCTCCCGCCAGTTGTAAAGGTATAAGAATTGTATACACAAGTGTATTTTGTATCTATCTTGATGTATCGCACAGTTATACCTTGTAATTGTAAACAACTTTATGGGGATGATATGTAAGTATAATGTATTTATACAATTGATTTTGTATATCTACACACACCTGGGAGTGTGAATTAAAGTTTTAAATTTTCCGCTGTAAATGTATGAATATAGAAATTGCATCTTCTCACAGCCCAATCGTAGTAGCGTAAGTATGAATACAAGACACCCGTAAATGGGATGTGATATTTTATATAACCTTGTATCACACAACAAGGGAGACATTTGTCACCTTACACAGTAGCAACACAATGTCGTATCACATAGATAAAAAAGAAGACTTATAGCCATAGTCTGGATTCCAAGCAACAGTGATAAAGTGTGCGGGAATCCTATGCTTGGGGAGGCAGATCAACCATCCCTTCAGCCCACACAGAATCACTAAGATATCACGGCACACCGTATCCACGGCTAATACTCATGGTACATCGTGCTCCCGTGGATCCTTATCACCCATTTTCGTTTCCTCAAAACCATGTGCGAGCAGGTCTGTACAAGATCACTAAGCAATACACGATGGCTCCAGCACAATTTTTACTCATCACACAACAAACTCACAAACTCTCGTGTGAGCAACTCAGTGTAAGATCACACACCATACCTGAGGCATCGAGCACGATTTTGCCTATCACATAGTAAAGCTCAAGAGACCACGTGCGAGCAACTCAGCGTAAGATCACATAACATAACTGAGGCATCGAGCACGATTTTGTCCCATCACTTTAAATCGAGGGGGTCAGATGCGAGCATAATCAGAGCAAGATCACTAAGCAGTACTCTTTGGCTCCTGTATGATTCCAAAAATCTAATGCGAGCTCTCGAGTGGAACACACAGCATCACCCAAGGTATCGAGCACCCTTTTTGCTTTTCTAAAAAATCCCTTTTAAAAATGATGTACGAGCAGGGCTGGTAAATCTACCGTTGACACCTAAGCTCTAGCACAATTTCACACAGAAAAGAAATAGAAGGCTCCATTCACTGAGTATTAGTGAGAGGGCAATCTCCCTTCAATCACTCGTTAAAAGCTTTTCATGCAATTTACTAAACCGAGAGCCCGTCTATTATTACTCTTTCTCAAAACGTTTGCAAAACCTCTTTTCACAACAATAACATGGAAGTCATGCAACACATGATTATAGGTTATTCTCATACTTAGTTTTCACCTAGATATATCGATATCTATTGATAGACCCTAAGGGTATTACCGCAAGTGCACGGGTTGTACAAGTAATAATGGGATTTGAGTCCCGAGTTATCGTTCCACAGAGAAGTTGACTAGCCTAATTAACGACCGGTTAATCTTACCCTAAGTATATCCTAGCAAATTATGAATTTTTGATTATTGGTGATCTACTGAGTCTGAAATTAAAAGTACTGAAAATAATAAAACTATAAAATAAAGAAAATAAAATCGAGCTGAAATTTACTTACCGAGCTTCATGCAATTAAAAACCAATACCTACGAAAATAATTAAAATAGTTACAATTGATTAACGCAATTAAAATAAAATGCAATTATGAAAATAACAAAGCAGGATTAATTAAACAAAAATTAAACTAACCTAAAATGCAATTAAACTACTTAATCAAAATGCAATTTGAACTAAACTAAAACTTAATGAAAATAGAATCCTAGGAAATTAAGAAAATAACTATAAAACTACCGATCTAAAATATTAACTCTAAACTAATTCTAACTATATCTACTTACTAATTTAACAATAAAATTTAACTAATGCATGTAACAAATCTAATCTAACTTAACTAATGCATAATAAAAATAAAAATGAGCTAAGTACATAATTAAATCTATTTCATGAACTAATTAAGAAAAATGGATTATTGTGCTCTTGGAAAATGCCAAACAAGCCTTAAGCAAATTTAAACCATATAATTATCCCTCTAAATACTATTCACGTGTCTTTCTAATTTCATGCTTATTCCAGGCTTTCACGATTTTGGCAACTATCCCGCTGCACTCTGCTTCTGCTGTTGCTAGTGCCTCGGTTCCAGGTTACGATCCATTTCTGCTGCTCCAGGCTTTCTTGGTCTGCCCTGCTGTTCCATCCTGCTGCTGCATGTCCGTGACCTCTGCGCTGCTTTTGTTGTTTCTACCCTGGTGTGTCTCGGTTCCAAAGGCTCTCGGGTTCAGTTACCAGCTATTCTCATTTTGTAAGACCCGAAATTATATTGTAATTTCTTATAAAGGATTGAAAATGGTGCCAAATAAAATGAAACGGGATTCAGACTGAAAATAAGGATTTAAAATGTGAAATGAATGAGTATTCATGAAGGGAAGTCGGGTTAAATTAATCTCGAACACGTGCAAGGGCAAAATGGTCAAAAGATCGAAAGCCGGAATAAATTCGATAAGAAAATTTAATTAAAAATAATGGATTTGAGAATCTTGATCAATAACGAAGAAATAATTAAATTTCGAGTCCAATTGATCAAGATCCGAAAAATTTAGAAACACCGAAAAGTCACTCGGGATAATATCCCGAAAATACGAAGAAATTATACCCGAAAAAGGGTTAAAATATAATAAATTAATTAAATAAAATTAAATAAATTAATTTGAATAAAATAATAATTTTGGTAGATATTTTTGGCAAAATAATAATAAAATAATGAATATAATAATAATAAACTAAATTATAAATAATAATAAATAAAAATAATAATAATTGTAAAAAAAAAAGGGAAATCGCGGAATCGCGATTGGGAAGGAAAGCAGGAACCCGAGGCCTCAGCCTTCACCGGACGGAGACCACTGGGAAGAGACGCGAGGCCGAGAAGGGAAAGCCTCACCACCGACGTCGACGCTGACCCGACCCAGGTGAAATCCGACAGAGAAATGCGGCCGACGAGTGGGAAAAAGGAAAGAGAAACCGACGAAGGAGAGAAGCCAAGAACGGCAGTGAACGACGCCGATCTAACCCCACCCGACCACCGTCGAATGTCCCCGAGGCCCAGACGACGCGATCAGTGGTGGCCACAACAGCCAAAACCAACGGACGGCACCGAAAAGGGCAAAAAAGAGGAATGGGTACCTACGGCCGAGGGAGAACAGCAGGATCGACGACTTTTCGACGGCCTTGGACGAAACCGAGGGTAGATCTGAGATGCGGACGACCCAACGAAGCCACTGGCAGCAGAAACTGGCGGAGAACCAACCGGCAAGGCCGTGAACCAGCCGAACCAGAGTGAACCGAGCTGAACCGGACCGGTCTGAACCGGGTTTGAACCAGACTGAACCGGTTCAGCCAAGAAAGAAGGGAGAAAAAGGAGAAAAAAGAAAAAAGGGAAAGAATTTTTGGGGATACACCAGACTTCGGGTAAGTCAATACGAGGTCAAAAGTGACCGATTTGATTTTTGAGAAATTTATTTAGATTATATTTAATCGGAAAGTAACCCGAGATTAAATATATAATTGTGCAGTTTTACGACAAAGACCAAACGAGAGCCGATTTAGCTCTGATTTTCGTATCCCGCGTCATATTGGGTAAGTACATTTTAATTTCGACAATTAGAGTCCTTTAATACAGAGTTTCGATTATTTTACAGAATTTACGAAATAATTCTGTATAAAAAGGAATATTATTCAGAATTTTACAGTAATTACCGTAAATAATATACGGGCTATCCAATGAGTTTGGAACGAAGCCCGATGATTATTGATAAGCTGAATGAGCCTAGTAAACCCGAAGAAAGGATTTAAATAAGTAAAAACGGGCTGAAAATGAGTCGAGGCCCATTAAGGTGCGATTGGGCCCAATTAGAGTAAATTGGCCCAATTAGTTAAATCGACTATAGTAAACAGGAGAATTATATTTGTTGGGTTAAATTGACATGATAAATAATTATCTGTAGCCCCAGAGACTGGATTTGTAGCAAATCGGATCGGACGAGCCTCCGACAGTGGAATTTAGATACGCGCTCGACGAGATTCGAGGTAAGGAAATTTTGTAGGTGCATAGAGATACCTATATGTAATTTTGAGGGGATTTACAAGGTCTAGAATTACTTCTATCTAGAAACGAAATAATAATTTTGCAAAAACCGAGGCATAGGTGAATAAAGAAAAAGACGATTTTGCCCCTGGGAGTAAAATTTACAAAAAGGGTAGTAAGGCAGATAAATTGCATGATTATCATGTTTTAATGTTTTATATGATTATATTGCTTTGATTTAAGCAAATATACACATAGGTTGGCTATTGATTTCATGAATTATACGAAAGGGTACCGGTTTGTACCGGTTACTATTTTAAAAGATGTTTTATCAAGATTGAGCCACCTATCGTATTTACATGAATAAAAAGAGTGCTAGAGTCTTTCTCGCACTCAAGTTTACTGATTTATTTCTCATGAAAAGCCGTACTGGAGCATTGCTCGTACGAGAAATTTGTGTGTGCAAAAAATCGTGCTAGAGCTTCGCTTGCACGAGATTTTAGACATCATGATATGCATAGCGTGGTGCTGGAGCTTCGCTCACACTAGATGTGAGTTGACATGCATATAGTCATGCGGAAGCTTCCTGTAGACTGTGTGTTACAGAGAGTTGAGATGCTCGCACATATACTTTGAGACATGGGTTGGTTATCGACATAGTATTGGGGTGGATAAGACCTACGGCAGGCACCCCCAGACTATGATATGAGTCCACGAAGTACGATGTACCGTGTATGTCACACGGAGTATGCTGTACCGTGCAGTCATGATGACTCTATGATGTTACTTGTTATTCTGGCGGGTAGGAATTGACCCCACCTCCCTTTGCAGTTGTGATACCCCGCACACCGGGATCCGTGTAGCCTGGGATCACAGAGACAAAGTATGGTCATAGTCCTCGATTTTCATACAGTAACCTACATGCCTCACATGATATCATACGGTCTGAATAGACCAGGATGAACCCAAGGGAGGGGTAATGTCCCGATTTATGTTTTTAAAAGAGATGTGATTTAATGAATCAAGGTATTCCCGAGAGATGGGTTTGACCTTGATGAAGCTGTTTTATGATGAAACAAATGAGTTTTAACGTGATGAGTTTATGATTAAACAAATAAGTTTTAAAGTGATGAGTTTATGATAAAACAAAATAAGTTTTAATGTGACGAGCATGAGATGTCATACATGAGGATTTTTCCATGTTTGTTTTATATATGGATTTCATGATTTCTCTTATATGATATATACATACATGTGGCATCGTTTTAGTCAACCTCATGCTCCAAATGTAAACGATTTTATATCATGACATTATCAGCACGTAGATAGTATAGTTATCTACCTACTTACATTATTGCCTTACTGAGCTGTTTATGCTCACCCTTTCATTTTACACCCCACAGGGTACATTCAGTAGAAGAGAACGACAGTAGTCATATCCGCTGCTTCTTATCAAGACCAAGTATACACATTTGTATAATTTTTGTATCTGAACATATAGAGGCACAGTACTGTACATGGATGTAATATTGGGGATGTATTTATTTAAAATAAATTAATATGTAAATTAAATATGAAAATGGAATGGTAAATATGTGAGAGGTGACTAACACCGAATCATAGCCTAACTGTTTAGTAGTGTAACTGTTCACGACGGGTAAGGAAATTAAAAAGCAAAAAATTTACTCTGATTTTTAGGTAATTTGGGTTGTGACACATTTTGCTTCTTAGTTCTGCAATCTGCTGCTGCTCCAGGCATGTCTCGGTTCTAGGTGCTCTCGATAATCTGCTACAACACTGCTACTCCAAATTCTCGGCTCTCGGTCTAGACACTCACTACTCTCGGTCCTGCATCTGCTCCAGGCATTATCTGCTCTGTTCCAAGTTGCTGTCGGTTCTGTCTTACTCCATGCTGCTTTGCTCTGCACTTCTATAGCCCCGAAAATCACTCTTGCTTTCCTACCTCAATGCAGCAACGTGCAGCACTAAGATGCACCAGCTTCAGTTCGTGGGATCCAAGGAACAGAGCATAACAGAGTATGATTTGCTAATCCCTTATTATTGCTATGGTACACTCAGCCCATGCTCCATGATGCACGATGACAATACGGGACAATAAGCAAGCTGAAACTGAATAAACAGAAAACTAAAAGAAAAATAGGAAATGTTAAGAAGATAAATGCAGAACCGAGAGGTATGAATAAAATGCAGTGGAAGACAATAGAAGCTAGTGTTAATGTGCAGTAAAGAGCATAATCGGAGCAAAGCAAATAACAAAAAATGAAAAGAAATTTAAATAACAACGCATTGCTAGTTAAAAGCTTATAAACTAAAAGAACAAAGTGATGATCAACACTAAAAAATTAACCAAAGCTACCCTTAAATCATATGACAGGAAACCATCATCCTCAGTTTGCTTCATTCCATCTTTTTAATGCCATGGTTCCACATTACTTAAATGTGAACTCATGCCTAGCATTTGCCCACATTCAAGCACCAAAACCAAATAGCAAAGATGACCAAAGAGCCAAGGTACCGAATGCACCAAGAAGGATGCAAAACCGAGAGCAACTAAATCTACTAGTGTTTCAAATGAAGAAGAAAAGAAAAAAAATAAATAAGGTTTCTATGTAAAACCAAAACATACACTAAAAAAAAAGTTATGGAAATAGAAATTGACCAAAAAAAAACTCATAGTTACCAAACCGAGAGCATGAAATGAAAGTGATTTTCATTGAAATGAAATTTTACAAAGACTAATGAAGAACATGAAAATGAATAGTAAAACATTGAGAAAATTCACTAACGGGAAAGGAGAAACTTAAGAACAAAATAAAACCTAAGAATACCTTAAAACTATTCTACCCTAAAAATTACATCTATTCCTACTCCTAAATTACACACTCTTTCAATTGCCATCCTTTCCTATTTATAAACACACTAGGGGTAAAATGGTAATTTCCACATCCTTGATGAGTTGGCATTTTTTTGGCTGGCTCCTTGAAAAGATATGTCCATGTCATCGGTCTTCTTGTCTAATTGGATGTGCTGGGTGGCATAACTCGTGTTGTCCGCATGGCTCAATCTCGATTTTAGCCCAATTCCAGTCCATTTTCTATCGAAATATTCAAAATTCATCCCGATTTACTTTATCTGCAAACATGAGAATTTTAATTAAATAAAGGGGATAATTAACAAAATAAATTGGGGATTTAAATATTTAATTAGAAAATTAAGCACAAATAATTCTAAAAGTATAGAATTATCACACCCTCAAACTTGAGCTTTTGCTTGTCCTCAAGCAAAACAAAATGATTGTAGGAATGACAAGTACAAAACAAAATAATTTTCCCAATATCATCCTCAAAGAAAAAGTACAGATTATGAAATCAAAGACTCACAATTACAAGTCCAGCACTTAGAATTATTCAATCATAAGTCCTAACCCAAATTGGACTCCTCGTGAGTGTGTGAAAAATGTCTAAGTCACTTCTCAGTACATTATTCGGATCAGATTATGCAAACACAGTGAATGCAAAGTTAATGACATGTGATCATTCCCATAAGTTTGCTTTTCACTTCTCTCTCCACTAATGCAGTCACACTTAACCAAAGATTAATAGGACTTCATTAAGCTTGTAATGTAAGGCTGGGGCTAAGGTATGATAAAGTCGATTTAGGTTTAATTACCCCTTAACATGCATTACTTCTAGGATCTATAATGTAAGAGCTCTAATTATTTCCCCCAAACTTATTTATTTCACTAAACTTTTTTTTTTGAATTTTTCTTCTTGCTTCTTTTCTTTTTGTTTTTCTTTCTTTTTCATCATTTTTTTTATACATACTCTTTCACTATCACTTAATACCCATATAGCTCACAATATATCCCAATGACTTTTCATGCTTTTGGGGTAAGGGATAGGAATAAAGTATTTAAGCTAAGGAAAATAACGCATGTATATTTACAGAGAAAAGCTTATTTGGCCCAGATGGGTGACTAGGGGTAGAATATGTACAAGGATAACTAGAAAGGCTCAAACGATCCAAAAATGGCCTAAATCATCTCCCTAATTAAGTGTGATTTAATATTTCACCTCAAGATTCGATCAAACAAATTCTAGAATATGATGCACAAAATCAACTAAACAAATGCAATCCTATGTACACATAAGCTTTCTCTAAATAAATATATAGATTCATGACATGACATGTGCATAAGATAAGGCAATCACAATCAAAATCAAGACAAATTCAAGAATTCAACTTCATGCTTTACCTATAATCATGTTTCTCATTCAATCAGAGTCAGACTAAATCATGGGGTCATATCATCAGAATATGGAAAAATTACATGCTAGGCACTCAATCATCCCAAAATCAAACAATTTACGATCATACTATCGAAAAAATTTTGAAAATTTTTCCAATTTTTCACAAAATTGCGCAAGTGATATCCCCTCCCCCAAACTTAAAGTGCACAGTGTCCTCAGTGTGCAGATAATATAAGAATTTAAGCTCGAGAATATAGTATTCCCCTTTCTGATGATGATGAACAACTGAAGCTTGATTGAAAGCATAATACTAGAAAAGAAACCTGCAATAAAAACAAAGAAAGACACAACAGAAAAGAAAAAGAAAAACGAACTATATACAAAGTGAAAATAAGAACATAGCCACTTCAAACGCAGCTGAAGAAAACAACACTCAGTAGCAGGGCGAAGAGTAGGAGGGTTAGCCAAAGTGGTGACAAAATGTTAACAGTTAAATCCTCCTGAGCCCTATCTACTTCCCTCCTTCTTTCGGATTTCTTATGCTCAAGCCTTATATCCTCCATCCTAAAACAGTTTTGAGAGTCATCAGGGAATTTTAAAGGTTTGAAAACATTAAACTTTACTTCCTGATCTTGGACTCTCATAGTTAACTCCCCCTTTTGTACATCAATTACTGTTCTACCAGTAGCTAGGAAAGGTTTGCCTAGTATAATGGGAACTTCCCTGTCTTCCTCCATATCCAAAACGATAAAATTCGTAAGGAAAATAAACTTGTCCACCTTTACTAACACATCCTCAATGACCCCCTTCAGATATTTAATTGATCGATCAGCTAACTGGAGGGTCATTGTGGTGGGCTTGGCATCCCCTATTCCTAACTTATGATAGATAGACGATGGTATCAAATTTATACTAGCTCCTAAATCGCACAGGGCTCTACCAAAGAATAAATTTCCAATAGTGCATGGTATGGTAAAACTCCCAGGATCCTTGAGATTGGGGGGTAATCTTCTCTAGATAATGGCACTACATTCCTCAGTTAAGGCCACCATCTCATAATCTTCCAATCTCCTTTTCCTAGGGAGGATATCCTTCAGAAACTTCACATAAATTTGCATTTTCTCTAAAGCATCTGTGAAAGGAATGTTGATGTAGAGTTTCTTAAAAACCTCAAGAAATTTAGCAAATTGTTGATCTGATTTTTTATTTTGGAACCTCTGAGGAAAAGGTACTGGTGGTCTAACCGGAGAGGATGTAGTGGAAACATGTGTCGCATCAAAGGATGAGGAAAGCTATAAAATATAAGAAGGTATAGATGAAGAATTGCCTAGCTTGGATTTTTTTGCAGCTTGATCCTGATGTTCCTGCTCTTTCTGAGCTGCTTGTTTAGAACTTACGAATTCTTCAACTATTTACTGTTTAGGTTAGGACTTAACTTGTGGCCCCTCTAGCTCTTTGTCGTTCCTAAGGATGATGGATTTTACATGTTCTTTACCCTCCCTTTGCTTAACAGGGTTAGCTTTAGTGTTACTAGGAAGGGTCCCTTGAGGACGTTGGCTAAGAGCATTTGCTATTTGTCCTACTTGAACCTCTAAGTTCTTAATTGAAGCAGCTTGATTTTGCAAGATAGTCGTGAACATTTCCTCAAGCGAGGGCTTCTTCTCAGCTGTTGGTGCATAATAATGTTGTGGTGGTGGTGGTGGTTGATAGAAGTGAGGTGGATGATGTTGAAAATGAGGTGGGGATGGTTGATGAGGCAGGTGGTATGGAAATTACGGCTGTAGTGGTACCTAAACTGGTGGAGCTTGAAAACAGGGTGTCCTACAGGTCTAGAGCTAGAAGTTTGGCCTTGGTTTTGGCTCCAGGAGAAGTTAGGATGGTTCCTCCACCCTAGATTATAGGTGTTTGAAAAAGGGTTGTTCTGTTGCGTTTGAGAAGGTGTAACATACTGAACCGATTCTAAGTTAAGCGGACACCTATCTATAGAGTGGGTACCACTACACAGCTCGCAGGAAAGAAAAAGGACTTTGGATAGAATAAATCAGATTAGGACTGGTGGGAGGATTATGTTGGGTACTAAGCAACTTTAACTTCTTCGTAAGATTAGCAATTTGAGAGGTCAAGGTAGACAGTGTGCCGAGCTCATAAATACCCATCGGCTTCTTTGGCATTTGCCTCTCCAAGGACCATAGATAATTGTTAGCTGCCATCTTTTCTAACAGCTCGTAAGCTTCCTCCTCTGTTTTACACATCAGGGCTCCACCCGCAGTAGCGTTAACAATGGTCCTATTTCGGTTTGTAAGTCCGTTGTAGAAGGTTTAGACTTGCAACCACAAAGGTAGGCCAGGTGAGGGCACTTCCTAAGAAGCTCCTTATATCGTTCCCATGCTTCATAAAGAAATTCGAAGTCGTACTGGGCAAAGGAAGATATATTACTACGGAGTTGGGTCATTTTAGAGGGAGGGAAAAACTTTGATAGAAATTGATGGGTTAACTCGTCCCATGTAGAAATGGATCTTGGAGGCAGGGAGGTTAACCAGTGTCTCGCCCTATCACTAAGTGAGAAGGGGAATAATCTAAGCCTAAGTGCATCATCAGATAGTCCATTGTGTTTAAACGTGTTACACAAGTCCAAGAATTGCCCAAAGTGAGCATGTGGGTCGTCATGAGAGAGCCCACTGAACTGCAATGAAGTCTGGATCATCTGGAGGATTGCGGGCTTAATTTCAAAATTATTTGCAAGGACAGCTGGTGGCCTAATGCCGGAATAATACCCTCCAATAGTCGGCATTGCATAATCTCCGACTGTCCTAATTTCCCTATTTTCTGCCATGATGTTTTGCAGTAGAGCTATAAATTTCCTAGAATCCTTTCGAATTTTTCTAAGTGTTCGTTCAATTTCAGGATCTAAAGGAAATCAATCGAAACTCCTGGCTCTACGCATGCAAACATCAGCAAGTCCTTAGAAAATTTTTTAAGTTTTTTAATTTTTCAAATTTTTTTATTTTAATTAATTATGAGAAAATTAACTAAACTAAACTAAGGATCTAAATATTTACAATCCAAACATTTACAGGCTAGAATTACAACTAAGTATAGTTTCACCTATTTTAATCAACGACTAATTAAAACTTCCCCGGCAACGGCGCTAAAAACTTGATAGGCCCTAAAGGTATTACCGCAACTGCACGGGTCGTACAAGTAATAATGGGATTTGAGTCCCGAGTTATCGTCCCACAGAGAAGTTGACTAGCCTAATTAACTACCAATTAATCTTACCCTAAGTATATCCTAGTAAATTATGAATTTTTGGTTATCGGTGATCTACTAAGTTTGAAATTAAAAATACTGAAAATAATAAAACTATAAAATAAAGAAAATAAAATCGAGATGAAATTTACTTACCGAGCTTTACGCAATTAAAAACCAATACCTACGAAAATAATCAAAACAATTAAAATTGATTAACACAATTAAAATAAAGTGCAATTATGAAAATAACAAAGCAAGATTAATTAAACAAAAATTAAACTAACCTAAAATGCAATTAAACTACTTAATCATAATGCAATTTGAACTAAACTAAAACTTAATGAAAATAGAATCCTAGGAAATTAAGAAAATAACTATAAAACTACCGGTCTAAAATATTAACTCTAAACTAATCCTAACTATATCTACTTACTAATTTAACAATAAAATTTAACTAATGCATGTAACAAATCTAATCTAACTTAACTAATGCATGATAAAAATAAAAATGAGCTAAGGACATATTTAAATCTATTTCATACACTAATTAAGAGAAATGGATTATTGTGCTCTTGGTAAATGCCAAACAAGCCTTAAGCAAATTTAAACCATATAATTATCCCTCCAAACACTGTTCACGTGTCTTTCTAATTTCATGCTTATTCTAGGCTTTCACAATTTTGGCAACTGTCCCACTGCACTCTGCTTCTGTTGTTGCTGCTGTCTCGGTTCCAGGTCACGGTCCATTTCTGCTGCTCCAGGTTTTCTCGGTCTACCTTGCTGTTCCAGCCTGCTGCTGCATGTCCATGACCTCTGCGCTGCTTTTGTTGTTTCTGCCCTGGTGTGTCTCGGGTTCAGTTACCAGCTACTCTCATTTTGCTTCTCAGTTCTACAATCTACTGCTGCTCCAGACATGTCTCAGTTCCAGGTGCACTCGATAATTTGCTACAACACTGCTGCTCCACATTCTCGGCTCTCGATTTGGACACTCACTACTCTCGGTCCTGCATCTGCTCCAGGTGTTATCTGTTCTATTCTAAGTTGCTGTCGGTTCTGTCTTGCTCCATGCTGCTTTGCTCTACACTTCTATAGCCCCGAAAATCACTCTTGCTTTCCTACCTCAATGCAGCAACGTGCAGCACTAAGATGCACTAGCTTCAGTTCGTGGGATCCAAGGAACAGAGCATAACGAAGTATGATTTGCTAATCCCTTATTATTGCCATGGTACACTTAGCCCATACTCCACGATGCATGATGACAATATGGGACAATAAGCAAACTGAAACTGAATAAATAGATAACTAAAAGAAAAACAAGAAATGTAGAGAAGATAAATGCAGAACCGAGAGGTATGAATAAAATAGAGTGGAAGACAATAGAAGCTAGTGTTAATGTGCAATAAAGAGCATAATCGGAGCAAAGCAAATAACGAAAAATGAAAAGAAATTTAAATAACAATGCATTGCTAGTTAAAAGCTTATAAACTAAAAGAACAAAGTGATGATCAACATTAAAAAATTAGCCAAAGCTACCCTGAAATCATATGAAAGGAAACCATTATCCTCCGTTTGCTTCATTCCATCTTTTTAATGCCATGGTTCCACATTGCTTAAATGTGAACTCATGCCTAGCATTTGCCCACATTCAAGCACCAAAACCAAACAGCAAAGATGACCAAAGAGCCAAGGTACCGAATGCACCAAGAAGGATGCAAAACCGAGAGCAACTAAATCTACTAGTGTTTCAAATGAAGAAGAAAAGAAAAAAAATTAAGGTTTCTATGTAAAACCGAAACATACACTAAAAAAAAAGTTATGGAAATAGAAATTGACAAAAAAAAACTCATAGTTACCAAACCGAGAGCATGAAATGAAAGTGATTTTCATTGAAATAAAATTTTACAAAGACTAATGAAGAACATGAAAATGAATAGTAAAACATTGAGAAAATTCACTAACGGGAAAGGAGAAACTTAAGAACAAAATAAAACCTAAGAATACCTTAAAACTATTCTACCCTAAAAATTACATCTATTCCTACTCCTAAATTACAGACTCTTTCAATTTCCATCCTTTCCTATTTATAAAAACACAAGGGGTAAAATGGTAATTTCCACATCCTTGATGAGTTGGCTTTTTTTGGCTACTTGTCTTCACACCATTGGCTCCTTGAAAAGATATTTCCATGTCATCGGTCTTCTTGTCCAATTGGATGTGCTAAGTGGCATGACTCATGTTGTCCGCGTGGCTCAATCTCGATTTTAGTCCAATTCCAGTCGATTTGCTATCGAAATATTCAAAATTCATCCGGATTTAATTTATCTACAAACATGAGAATTTTAATTAAATAAAGGGGATAATTAACAAAATAAATTAGGAATTTAAATAATTAATTAGAAAATTAAGCTCAAATAATTCTAAAAGTATAGAATTATCATCTATATACTTTATCGCAAATATATTGTACACAGCAGGTAAAAAAAACATACGTATAACTATCTCTAATAGCTCACATAAATCTCTTACCTCGAATCACGTTTAAATCGCTTTTCTTGATTTCCAGTGCTCATAATTTGGTCTTATCGACTCCAATTATGTCTCCAGGAGCTACAATGAATTACAATTCACATCAGTATACCCCAATATACTTCATTTTCACTTGCATTGTAAGACCCGAATTTAGTTAAAACACGAAATGAGTATGTTCGTGAAAGGAAAGATTGAAATGGTCCCAAATTAAACGAACGAGATTCAGACTACAGATAAGGATCCAAAACACGAAATTAAAAATGTAAAAGGACTGAAATGGAATTTTCGAACACCTTGAAGGGCAAAATGGTCAAAAGATCGAAAGCCGGTATAAATTCGATATGAAAATTTTAATTAAAAATAAGGATTTAGGATATCTTGATCAATAATGAGGAAATTATACAATTTCGAGTCCAATTGATCAAGATCCAGAATTTTTAGAAATACCGAAAAGTCACTCGGGACAATATCCCGAAAATACGGAGAAAATATAACAAAAAAGTGGAAAAATAGATTAAATAAATTAAATAAATTAATTAGAATAAAATATAACTTTTTTAGATATTTTTGGGATTTTTAGAATAAAATAATGATTAAAATATTAATAAAATTAAATAACAAATTAAATTAAATTAATTCAAAAAAAAGAAACAAAAGAAAAAAAAGAATCAGAAAACTTTGTCCGAGAGAGAGAAAAATAACAAAGGAAACCAAGGAGACCGCGCGTGGCCCGATTGATCCACGACCACCGACGACTGACGACCCCGACGAAGAGCCGAGGAGAAAGAGGGGAAGCCAGTGAGCAAGTTGGCATCGGTGACGCGTGCCAAGGATGGCCAAATCCGACGAATGGAGGAGGAGAAATCGACGGGAGAAAGGAGCTCAATCCCGGCGATCCACGGCAGTTGGGCTCGAACGGCGAGCACTGGTGTGATTGGGAAGAGGATGCAGTTCTTTTGAGACCGGTATCGACCTGCAAAATCGTCAAAATTTGGCGGATCGAGGGAGAGAAGGCCAAGAGGGAGAAGAGGAATCCGACGGCCACCAGCGTAATTCGACCAAACCTTACCCCAGCCGAACACTCCCCCAGTGCAGGCACACCGATTGGCGTTAGAAACAAATCGAGAACCAATCGAAAACGCCATGAACGGCGGTGAAAAGGCTTGAACCGGTACGGATCGGTTCAGCAAGAGATGAACCGGGTTGAACCGAACATGTCTGAATCGGGTTGAACCGGATCGAACCGGTTCAGCCAAGAAAGAAGGGAAAAAAAGAGAAAAAGAGAAAAAAGAAAAAGGAGAAGAATTTTTGAGGATACACCGGACTTCGAGTAAGTCGGCAAGAGGTCAAAAGTAATCGATTTGACTTCCAAAAAATTTATTTAAATTATAATTGATCGAAAAATTAACCCGAAATTAAATATATAATTGTGCAGTTTTACGATAAAGCCCGAGCGAGAGCCAATTGAGCTTCGATTTTTGTACCCCGTATCATATTAGGTAAGTATATTTTAATTACGATAATATGAGTCCTTTAATACAGAGTTTTGATTATTTTATGGAATTTACGGATTTATTCTGTATAAAAAGGCATATTAATCGGAATTGCAACGTAATTACCGTAAATAGTATACGGGCTATCCAATGAGTTTGGAACGAAGCTCGATGATTATTGGTAAGCTGAATGAGCCCAGTAAACTCGAAGAAGGGATTTAATAAGTAGAAACAGGCTGTAAATGGATCGAGGCCCATTAAGGTGCAATTGGGCCAATAAAGTAAAATAGGCCCAGTATGTTAGATTCGATCAGTAAATGTGATATACTGATAAAAATAAGTGAATTAACCCAAAATATGTAGTTATATGCAGTTTCGTAGACTTGGTTGACGCGTAGTTGGGCTGAAAGATCAGATATTATCGAGACGAGATAAGTTTGTGCGTAAATCGAGGTAAGGGAATTTTGTAGGTGCATAGAGATTTCTATATGTATTTTTGAGGGGATTTACAGGGCCTAAAATTTCTTTAAGTATCTAGAAACGAAATAATAATTTTTACGAAAACCTGAGGTACGGGTGAATAAAGAAAAAGACGATATTGCCCCTGGGAATAAAATTTACAAAAAGGGTAGTAAGGCATATAAATTGCATGATTATCATGTTTTAATGTTTTATATGAATGTATTGCTTTGATTTAAGCAAATATGCATATAGATTGGCTGTTGATTTTATGAATTATACGAAAGGGTACCGGTTTGTACCGATTACGATTTTAAAAGATGTTTTATCAAAATTGAGCAGCCTATCATATTTACATGAATAAAAAGAGTGCTAGAGTCTTACTCGCACTCAAGTTTACTGATTTATTACTCATGAAAAGCCGTACTGGAGCATTGCTCGTACGAAAAATTTGTGTGTGCACAAAACCGTGCTGGAGCTTCGCTCGCACGAGATTTTAGATATCATGATATGCATAGCATGGTGCTAGAGCTTTGCTCGCACTAGACGTGAGTTGACATGCATATTGTAGTGCGAAAGCCTCCTATAGACTGTGTGTCGCAGAGAGTTGATATGCTCGCACGTATACTTTGAGACATGGGTTGGTTATCGACATAGTATTAGGGTGGATAAGACCTACGGCAAGCACCACCAGACTATGATATGGGTCCACAGAGTACATTGTACAATGTATGTCACACGGAGTACGCTGTACCGTACAGTCATGATGACTCGATGATGTTACTTGATATTCTGACGGGTAGGATTTGACCCCACCTCCCGTTGTAGTTGTGATGCCCCGCACACCGAGATCCGTGTAGCCTGGGATCACATGGACATATTATGGCCATAGTCCTCGATTTTCATACAGTAACCTACATGCCTCACATGATATCATACGGTCTAAATAGACCAGGACAAACCCAAAGGAGGGGTAATGTCCCGATTTATGTTTTTAAATGAGATGTGATTTAATGAATTAAGGTATTCCCAAGAGATGGGTTTAGCCTTGATGTGGTTGTTTTGTGATAAAACAAATAAGTTTTAACGTGATGAGTTTAGGATAAAACAAATAAGTTTTAATGTGACGAGCATGAGATGTCATACATGATGATTTTTTCATGTTTATTTTATATGTCGATTTCATGATTTCTCTTATATGATATATACATACATGTGGCATCGTTTTAGTCTTACCTCAGGCTCCAAATATAAACGATTTTATATCATGACATTATCAGCACGTAGATAGTATAGTTATCTACCTGCTTACATTATTGCCTTACTGAGCAAATTTCACTCATCCTTTCATTTTCCACCCCATCGAGTACATTGAGTAGAAGAGAGTGACAGTAGTCTTGCATTTCGGTTATCCACTGCTTCTTATCAAGACTAGGTAAACACATTTGTATAATTTTTGTATCTGAATATATAGAGGCACAGTACTGTACATGAATTGTAATATTGGGGATGTATTTAGTTAAAATAAATTGATATGTAAATGAAATATGGAAAATAAATGTTAAGGTAAGTAACATGACATGAGGGACTAACATCGACTCATAGCCCAACTATTAGTGGTGTAAATGTTCACGACGGGTAAGGAAATGAAAAAGTAAGGAAATATTTGTATGGGTTTTAGGAAAAATAGGTCGTGACAAAAGATGGTATCAGAGTAGAGTTGGTCTGATATGAGTCGGTGTTAATGGTTAAGTAAATTTACATCCCCATGTACTGTGCATTGTTTAGATACAATTGTGTTTATCAATAGGACTGCAACTAAGAATTTAGTTTCGAATGGAAGAATATAGTGTTTATCACTGATAGCCGCTATGGTAGAGGGGCGAGTACACATGCTCGAGACCGTAGAGATCGGCCTGAGAGTCGAATGAGTCATCACATGAGACTCGAGATGAGAGTAAGGTGGAGGCTGATGTTGAGCATACTCCACAGGGTCCTATAAAGAGACCAAACAGTATTGAGACACGCTCCAAGAGGATGGAGTGGAGTATAGAAAATATTTTGGAGTTGTTTACTCTGTCTATGCAGGTAGTTGAGGATAGGCAGGTAAAGCCTAAATTGATGCCTCAGACTATAGAGATTTTCACACCACTCCGATATATAGCGAAATAAAGAAACCAATACTTGCTGAGGACTGGGTGAATGAGATAACGAAGTAGTATGGATTCTTTCGGTGTATGTCGACTGAGAAAGTGACTTTTGAATATGTATATGTTGGAGGGCGAGGCAGAGCATTGGTGGAAGTCCTCTTGACCTATCTGAAGAGTTAGACGTCCAGAGTTGACATGAAATATATTTCTGGATGCATTCCGGTGACAGAATATTTTGGACACTACTTAAGGGAAATTACAGGTAAAATTTCTTACAATGACCCAGAGACACTGGTTGATTGACGAGTATGAATCTCAGTTTATATACCTACCCAGGTATTACCCTGACACTATGGGCAGTGAGAGTCGAAAAGCCCAAAAGTTCATAAAAGGGCTCAAATTGTCGATTAGAGTCTGATTAGCTCACCACTTATGTCGAGGCAGTGCGCAAAATACAGTTGCGTGAATAATATCATGTGTTGCACACCTCTGAGATTGAGAAAGGTAGTAAGGGCTGAAATAGAGATAGAAGAGAATAGAGAATGACTGAGATGTCAGAGCGGGAAAGAGACCAGTTGGTAAGAGATTAGAGCTGATGAGTCACAGGGTAAGATGAGTGGTAAGACCCCAGTTTATCTAATTTCAACACTTTTGAGGGGTATTTTGATTGGAGTACCCCGACCTGTTCCGTAGCAGTGTAAGTAGGGTGAGCAGTGGAGCAATGATAGCAGAGTAAGCAGTGTAACAGTGTAAGCAGTGTAACAGTGTAAGCAGTGTAGCAGTGTAAGCGGTCTAGGATGTGTGGTAGATACCACGGAAGTAGGGCCTATACAAACACTTTATTGACTAGAATAGGCACTAAGTGTGGTAAGACGGGCTAATTATTTAATGATTGCTTAGAGTTGGGTGAGACTACTCACAGAAGGGTAAAGAGATAGAGAAAACCATATTAGTATCTATGCACCAAAAAAAGGGGTGTAGCGATTGAAATTAAAGGAGTAAATGATTGTACTCACGGAATGAGTAATGACAGAGTTTGTTATAAGTGATATACGAAAGGAAACAAGCTTTTAGATGCGACAGATCCTGAATACAAAATCTATTGGAATAAGAGGCGTATGCAAGGTACGAATATCTCTGATATGTGAAATAATTTGGATTAAGCGATATGTAGTAGATATGAATTGTGACCACATGGACTGATATGTAAAGTAATTGTAGTCAAGTCTGAGGGTTAATAAAGGTATTTTAAAATACCTCCCCGCCTGAAGACTTGACAGCGTCTAAAAGTATACACTTAACCTATAAATTTGAAATCGACAGTAGTAATATAAACATTTAAAATTAGGGTACTTTTACTTGTACGATAAAGAAATATAGAATTTGATTAATCGTGAAGGTTTAAAAATTTATTTAAAATTTTATAAAAGTCGTTAATATAAGAAAAGAAAATGGCGCAGGTTAGTATCTTGAACGGAAGTGATTTTGAAATGACGATTTACGTTTATACGTACGTAGGTCAAAGATATGGGTGATTGAAATATTTAGTGGAACACAATTACGAAGAGGTATTTAAACTTTACCTGGACCGATTTGTTGTCATCCATATTGATGATATTTTTGGTTTATTTACAGTCCATGAAAAATCATAAGCAACAATTGAAAATTGTTTTTACAGATGATTTGTTGAGAATTCTCGAAATGGACCACTTTATTGACACGTTTAACTTAGAAAAAGTTGTATTTGAATGGGATGATAGACGTGACAGAAGTTTTGGTGTATTGAAGTAATAAACTGACCACCGCATTTATTCTCACCATACCCAACAAATTAAGAGGTTTCTCATGAATCTATGGATAACTCAAAATAATGAATGGGCTGTGTATTAATGCAAAAAGGTGAAGATAGTCGATTATGAATCCAGACAACTCAAGGATCATGAAAGGACTATTCGGCCTATGATTTAAAGTTGACAGCGATAGTAGTTGTATTGAGTATATGAAATTGCTATGTATACGATGAGAAATTTCAGGTATGCACTGATCATAAAAATCTCAAGTATCTGTTTTCACAGAAAGAGTCGTATACGAGAACAAAGAAGGTTAGAGCTTCTGAGGGATTATGATTGCGGAAATTGTACCACTCAGGAAAGGCTAATGTGATGGCCAATGCCTTGAGCAGAAAGAGCCTCGGGATGGTATTACATATGATGGTCAAGGAGCGTGAGCTGCTAGAACAGTTGTAAGCCTCTGTAGCGATGTGATCCCCTCTGATGATGACAGTGATTTTGTGACAGCTAGCCTGAGATTAGAACCGGATTTGAGTGACCGAATTTGATAGGCTTAGCGTGATGATCTGCAGGGTGTCGATATTGTGGGTCAGATTCAGATCGGTACAATGACAGAGTTTACAGAGAGTGATGATGACTTACTGAGGTTTAGAGACAGTATAAGTGCTCCCCAAGACCACAGTGATGAGATAGTTATTGTCAGAAGCTGACTCTTCGAGATAGACAGTGCATCCGAGAAGTAATAAATATATCAAAATATTAGAAAAGGGTATTGGTGGTCAGATATGAAAAGAGACATGGTAGAGATTGTGGAAAAGTGTCTCGTATGTCAGCAGAGTAAGGTAGAGCAAAAGAAGTTGCAGGGTTATTGCAGTTTCTACCTATATTGACATGAAAATGGGAACAAGTTACCATGAATTTCGTGAAGGGTTATAGAGGACCCAGATGAATCATAAGGCTATCTGGGTGATAGTCGATAGATTGACTAAGTCTACCCACCTTCTGGTTAGGAAAATCCTCAGATACTCTGAGTGTGTAGGCAGATTTATGTGTATGGAAAAATTGTGGAATACCAAGTATTTTCTAGTGAGCATTGTATCATATAGGGATTCCCGCTTCACTTCTCACTTTTGAGAATATTTTTCAGGAAGCTATGGGAACCCGACTGAGTATTAGCACAGCTTTCCATTCTTAGACAGATGGTCAGTTAGAGAGGACTGTACAGGTTCTGGAGGATATGATGAGAGCATGTGCCATTTATCTGATAAGCTCCTGGGATGATTAGTTGTTACTAATTGAATTCGCCAATAATGATAGTTGTCACGTGAGTATCGGGATGACTTTAGATGAGGTATTGTATAGTCGTAAGGGTTGTTTCCCCGATTTGGATAAGAAGAAGTGGGTGACAGATAGAAAATTATTCCCAAATTGGTAAGACAAACCTCTGAGGATGTTCAGTTAATTGAGAAGGATTAAGAACATCTCAGAGCAAATGGAAAAGCTATGTTAACAAGAGACAGAAACCATTGGAATTCACCAAGAGTGAATTAGTATTGTTGGAAGTTACATGTCTTTAGGACATAGCATAAAGACGTAACGAGATTCAGAAAGAGATTGGACAAAGTGGGAGACAAGGCCTATAGGTTGGCGTTACCACCTGAATTAGCAAGCATCCACAATGTGTCCTATCTTATGATGCTTCGGAAATACTATCCGGATCCAGCATATGTGATTGGATATGAGCTTCAACTGCTTAGCTCAATGAAAGTATAACGTATGATTGGAAAATCGATTCGGGTATTAAACAGGAAGGAGAAAATGTTGAGGTTTAAGATGATTTCCCTAATTAAAGTATGTTGGTAGTATTACACTCCGAAAAAAAGTCACTTAAGAATGACAGTATATGATACGATAGACATACCCGGAGTTGTTTATGGATCCATTTAACTTGGTTCTAATTTGGAGGACCAAATTTCTTAAGTGGGGGAGATTATGTAAGACCCGAATTTAGTTAAAACACAGAATGAGTATGTTCGTGAAAGGAAAGATTGAAATGGTCCCAAATTAAACGAACGAGATTCAGACTAGAGATAAGGATCCAAAACATTAAATTAAAAATGCAAAAGGAGTGAAATGGAATTCCCAAACACCTTGAAGGGCAAAATGGTCAAAAGATAGAAAGCCGATATAAATTCGATAAGAAAATTTTAATTAAAAATAAGGATTTAGGATATCTTGATCAATAATGAGGAAATTATACAATTTTGAGTCCAATTGATCAAGATCCGAAATTTTTAAAAATACCGAAAAGTCACTCGGGACAATATCCCGAAAATACAGAGAAAATATACCGAAAAAGTGAAAAAATAGATTAAATAAATTAATTAGAATAAAATATAATTTTTTTAGATATTTTTAGGATTTTTAGAATAAAATAATGATTAAAATATTAATAAAATTAAATAATAAATTAAATTAAATTAATTAAAAAAAGAATGAAAAGAAAAAAAAAAGAATCAGAAAACTTTGTCGGGGAGAGAGAAAAATAACAAAGGAAACCAAGGAGACCGCGCGTGGCCCGATTAATCCACGACCACTGACGACCGATGGCCCTGACGAAGTGCTGAGGAGAAAGAGGGGAAGCCCGTGAGCAAGTTGGCACCAACGACGCGTGCTAAGGACGGCCGAATCCGGTGAACGGAGGAGGAGAAATCGACGGGAGAAAGGAGCTCGATCCCTGCGATCCATGGTAGCTGGGCTTGAACGACAGGCACCGGTATGATCGGGAAGAGGATGTGGTTCTTTTGAGACCGGTATCGACCAATGAAACCGTCAGAATTCGACGGATCGAGGGAGAAAAGGCTGAGAGGGAGAAGAGGAATACGACGGCCACCAGCATGATTCGACCAACCCCGACCCCAGCCGAACACTCCCCCAGTGCAGGCGCATCGATTGGCGCTTGAAACGAGCTGAGAACCGGCCAAAAACGCCATGAACGGTGGTGGAAAGGCCTGAACCGGTACGGACCGATTCAGCAAGAGATGAACCGGGTTGAACCGGATCGGTCTGAACCGGGTTGAATTGGACCGAACTGGTTCAGCTAAGAAAGAAGGGAAAAAAGGAGAAAAAGAGAAAAAAGAAAAAGGGGAAGAATTTTCAAGGATACACTGGACTTCAGGTAAGTCGGTAAGAGGTCAAAAGTAATCGATTTGATTTTCGAGAAATTTATTTAAATTATAATTGTTCAAAAAATTAACCCGAAATTAAATATATAATTGTGCAGTTTTACGACAAAGCCCGAACGAGAGCCGATTGAGCTCCGATTTTTGTACCCCGCATCATATTGGGTAAGTATATTTTAATTACGATAATATGAGTCCTTTAATATAGAGTTTTAATTATTTTACGGAATTTATGGATTAATTCTGTATAAAAAGGCATATTAATCGAAATTGCAACGTAATTACCGTAAATAGTATACGGGCTATCCAAAGAGTTTGGAACGAAGCCCGATGATTATTGGTAAGATGAATGAGCCCAGTAAACCCGAAGAAGGGATTTAATAAGTAGAAACATGCTGAAAATGGGTTGAGGCCCATTAAGGTGCAATTGGGCCCAATAAAGTAAAACGGGCCCAATACGTTAGATTCGATCAGTAAATGTGATATACTGATAAAAATAAGTTAATTAACCCAAAATATGTAGTTATATGTAGTTTCGTAGACTTGGTTGACACGTAGTTGGACTGAGAGATCGGATATTATCGAGACGAGATAAGTTTACGCGTAAATCGAGGTAAGGAAATTTTGTAGGTGCATAGAGATTTCTATACGTATTTTTTAGGGGATTTACAGGGCCTAGAATTTCTTTAAGTATCTAGAAATGAAATAATAATTTTTACGAAAACTCTGGGTACGAGTGAATAAAGAAAAAGACGATATTACCCTTAGGAATAAAATTTACAAAAAGGGTAGTAAGGTAAATAAATTGCATGATTATCATGTTTTAATGTTTTATATGAATGTATTGCTTTGATTTAAGCAAATATGCACATAGGTTGGCTGTTGATTTTATGAATTATACGAAAGGGTACCGGTTTGTACCGGTTACGATTTTAAAAGATGTTTTATCAAGATTGAGCCACCTATTGTATTTACATGAATAAAAAGAGTGCTAAAGTCTTACTCGCACTCAAGTTTACTGATTTATTACTCATGAAAAGCCGTACTGGAGTATTGCTCGTACGAGAAATTTGTGTGTGCACAAAACCGTGCTAGAGCTTCGCTCGCACGATATTTTAGATATCATGATATGCATAGCGTGGTGTTGGAGCTTCGCTCGCATTAGACGTGAGTTGACATGCATATAGTCGTGCGGAAGCCTCCTGTAGACTGTGTGTCGCAGAGAGTTGATATGCTCGCACGTATACTTTGAGACATGGGTTGGTTATCGACATAGTATGGGGTGGATAAGACCTACGGCAAGCACCCTCAGACTATGATATGGGTCCACGGAGTACATTGTACCGTGTATGTCACACGGAGTACGCTGTACCATGCAGTCATGATGACTCGATCATGTTACTTGATATTCTGGTGGGTAGGATTTGACCCCACCTCCCGTTGCAGTTGTGATGCCCCACACACCGGGATCCGTGTAGCCTGGGATCACATGGACATATTATGGCCATAGTCCTCGATTTTCATACAGTAATCTACATGCCTCACATGATATCATAGGCTCTGAATAGACCAGGACAAACCCTAAGGAAGGGTAATGTCCCGATTTATGTTTTTAAATGAGATGTGATTTAATGAATCAAGGTATTCTCGAGAGATGGGTTTAGCCTTGATGTGGTTGTTTTGTGATAAAACAAATAAGTTTTAACGTGATGAGTTTATGATGAAACAAATAAGTTTTAATGTGACGAGCATGAGATGTCATACATGATGATTTTTTCATGTTTATTTTATATGTCGATTTCATGATTTCTCTTATATGATATATACATACATGTGGCATCGTTTTAGTCTTACCTCATGCTCCAAATATAAACGATTTTATATCATGACATTATCACCACGTAGATATTATAGTTATCTACCTGCTTACATTATTGCCTTACTGAGCAAGTTTCGCTCACCCTTTCATTTTCCACCCCACAGGGTACATTCAGTAGAAGAGAACGATAGTAGTCTTGCATTTCGGTTATCCGTTGCTTCTTATCAGGACCAGGTATACACATTCGTATAATTTTTGTATACGAACATATAGAGGCAAAGTACTGTACATAAATTGTAATATTGGGGATGTATTTAGTTAAAATAAATTGATATGTAAATGAAATATGGAAAATAAATGTTAAGGTAAGTAACATGATAGGAAGGACTAACATCGACTCATAGCCCAACTGTTAGTGGTGTAAATGTTCACGACGGGAAAGGAAATGAAAAAGTAAGGAAAATTTTGTAGGGGTTTTTAGGAAAAATGGGTCGTGACGTGCATGAATTTCAATTCAATGCATTGGGCCATTTTACACCAATTTGACCTCGTTCATTTTATTGGACTTTACTCTCTCTTAAGTCCATTTTGATTATTCTATTCATTTTCTCGAGAATCCATTAGGCTCATCGAGTCTATTGATTCATATTGAACCAGCATTATGCTCACAATGCCTCTAGTTCATCATTTTCCCTCTCTGTGGCATTTCATCAAACACTTATTATGCCCATTTTCAATTCTCATCTAATCCAACTTATGGATTTCATAATGTCATCTTAGAATCATCTAGACATTCTCATTAACATCTCTACATGATCAAATCATCATTAACTCTATGCCATTTTCAATTTTCTCTCACTAAGTCCATTCTAGGTCATAGTTGTTTAAGCATGTTTATGAACATTTCAACCAACATTATAAACACCAAATTACTCACCATAATGTCTAGATTAACATACTAGAGAATGGTGTATAGAAATCTTACCTAGCTTGACCTTTTTCCTCTTTTTGCCAATTTGGGAGAAATCCTCTTTTCTCATTCAATCCAAGGTTTAAGTTTCTAATCTTTGACTATGTTGTTATATCCCTCACTAGGAACAACTTTGCTCAAAGGAACTTCTCTCAAAACTGATTGGAAAGTGGTGATTTTAGAGTGAGAAAGCTAGGTCACTTGTTAAAAATGGAGGAAATGAGTTTGTTCCCGTGAAATGCAGATCCAACTGCCCAGTTTTTATTAGAAATGCCTTAGGAGATCGATCTCCAAGGGGGGGATCGATCAGCCCTTGCTTGAATCTTTTAGATTTTTGACAATTTGTAGGCAGGGGATCGATTTATTGAAATGCATGAGATCGATTTACTCAAGGTAATGAGATCAATCTGTTTCAGGCAGAAGGCTTTGGAGATCGATCTGACCTTAAGAGGTGATCGATCTGGTCTATCCAGAGGCCAATGGAGATTGATTTGCCTAGGGGAGGAGATCGATCTGGTCCAACCTAAGACAACTTGAGATCGATCTGCTTGAGTGAGGGATCGATCTCCCTCTTGCAGAATGCTTGGCATTGTATTTTCTAGGCCATCAGATCAATCTCTCCTTGCATGAGATAGATTTGGCATTCATCCTATAGCATTTTAGCTGCAATTTTCCCAGATTTTCCAAGTTTAACTTCCATCTAATTGATTTTATACTTATTTAGTAATTCATTCACACTTAGAACTTAAAAACATCTATTTCTTGTAATTCATATGTAATGTAACTTGTCTGTACATTCGATAATCATAAACATTACATAGAAATTTATGGGTCTTACAAAAATGGCGACGAAAATTTGTACAATTATCTCTAAGAGCTTATGAAATCCCTTACCTCGAAATAGGTCGACTGCGAACTTTAATTCTTGATCTCTTTGGATCACGCAATCTTTATGGCTATGTTCACGTCATCGAGAGTTGCAATTTATCACCAATCATATCAATTAAGTCGGATATTGCATTTCCCATATTTTTTTAAAGTCTAATTGACATATTTGACCTGATTTCTCTTATTGGGCCTTGTTAACCTTTATTGGGCCCACTATTGACTTAAGCTCATTTCAACTTTACTATTCATTTTATCAAGGCCCATTCGGCTTTTTAGGCTCATTAACAATTATTGGACCATCTGTGAGGCCCATTCGCTAACTTGGGCCAATTGCTACACAAGTTAGGCCCATTATGAATGCTTGGCTGAATACATGGCCTAGCACTACCATCACGCCATCTTATGCTTTTTCTAACATAAAGCAATTTATATGGAGTTAATATGCAATTTATGCGATTAATTTCTAACTCGTATAATTATAAAAGTTATAGCAAGTGAGATTCACTTACCTGCGTTTCTATGATGGCTCGTGAATTGAGACTCGATCAAAATCACGTTCGTTGCCTATTATTGCACAACTTATCCTTGGCTTGTTGCCTTAGCCCGATGCATCATCGAATTTTCTCTATTTTTTTCTTGAACTGGTCCAAATCGATTCAGGGGCTGCCTTTGCTATTCCTGACGTTTTCGGTCGATTCTCAGGTGGACTCTTCAACTAATCAGCTTGGCTTCACCTGGGGAGTCTTTGGTTGGCCTGGGTTGGGCCAAATTAGTGTCAATGCCGCTCGATTTCCTCTTCTTCCTTTTGGCATTCTCCCTCTCTGATTTGGAGTTTCCTGGCGACTCACGGTGTGTGACGGCACCCAAACGTTCCCTTGGTGTCGGTCATCCCTCACCGGTCGTATCGTGCCCTCCTTTGCCATCCTTGGTCGTCGAAGAAAGGAAAATGGGAGGATCAGGTTGTCCGATCCTCTCCTTCACTGTCCGCGATTTTCGTTTCTGTTTTTTATATATATATATATAATATTATACATATTTTATTATATCGAATATAATATAATACACATTTATATATGAGAAATATCTTATAATTATAATATTATTATAATAATAAAATACTATAACAAAGTATTCTTATATTATTATAATAATATTATATTCTCATAATGTATTTTTTACATTAATATCCACACGCATGTACATATATATATTATTTAATTTATCTCAACAAATATATATATGTACATCATATTTTATTTTTATTTCTTTGAAAATATTTTTATTTATTGTTATTATTTTTTGAAAACATTTTTCCATACTTTCAAGATAAATTCGCGATGTGAAAAAATTTCGGGTCTTCATAATAAATTCATATCTTGATCAATTAGACTTAGAAGTCAATTATCTCTTCTCTATTGATCAAGATTTCATGAATTCATGTTTACAATAACAACTTCTTAAGGAAATGATACCAAATTTTTAGGTCTGACGTAAGGTGTCATGTCTCGAATTTCCTATAAATATAGAAGCTAGAAAAATATGAGCGATTTCATGCATTTTCACATATCTCATTTTTTGTGCATGCTTGTGAAGTCTTCTGTATCATTTTGGACTAGTTGTTAATTCACAAAGTTTAATTTGAATTATTATGTAAGACCTGCACTTTTGTATCCTACTACTTATGATCCATAATCGTAAACATTGATATATGTTAGTGGAACCATAAGAAAGATTGTATTCCAATTCAAAGTGCAAGTAAAAGTAGAAAATGCCTTAATAACATTAAAATGCCAATGGTGAGCTCAAGTGAGCTCAGGCTAAATAGAAGGGATGTTAGCCATTTTGACTAAAGATAAGAATTTAAAACATCCAAGAGAGTTGGTTTGGTTTGGTCCCGACAAGGTAGAAGTAGTGAAAGTGCCAAAAAGAGCCCAAACAAGCTCAAAATCAATCGTTTGAGTTGTTTTTAGCATTTTCGCCTCTCAGAAGCGACTAAAATGCAGAGATGAGAGTCTTAACCACGAGAAACCTCACTTTTAGGATTTTCGAACAAAAGGCAACGTGGTCAATGGTCAAGAAAAGTCAAGTTAGCTTAGAAAATGTTGACTTTGACAATAATAACTAACCATGGTTAAAAGGTAAACCACCCATAGTTAAAGCGTGGGAAAAAATTATTTTTGGTTAAAACACTCAATTTTCAATCTTTGGTATATGGAAAATAAATTAAATTAAATTTGGATTAGTTTAATTTGGGCTGAAATTGAAGAAAGATTTTGGGCCAAGTAGTGGCTTAAGCCCATTAAGCCATAAAAACTAATGGGCCAAGTGTGCAAGCTTAAATTGGCCGAACTTTAGGCCATCAATTGGGCTGAAATTTAGGACATATATGATACGCCCTAAGGGTATTGTCCGCAAGTGCATGGGTCGTACAAGTAATAATGGGATTTAAGTCCCGAGTTATTGTCCCACAGAGAAGTTGACTAGCCTAATTAACTACCGGTTAATCTTACCCTAAATATATTCTAGCAAATTATGAAGTTTAATGTGGGTGGTCTACTAAGTCTAAAATTAAAAATACTGAAAATAATAAAAATTATAAACTAAAGAAAATACAAAACCGAGCTAAAAAATACTTACAATGCCCCACGCAAGCAAATACCTACAAAAGATGATTAAAACAGTTAAAAAGTAATTAATGCAACTAAAATAAAATACAAATATGAAAATAACTAAAAAAGACTAATTAAACTAAAATTTAAATAATCCTAAAATAAGCTGTGCATGTAATTAGACTAACTAAGAAAATGCAATTTAAACTAACTTAAAGTCTAATAAAATAAAAATCTACTTGCCTGAAGAAATTCTTAAACTTAACTCTAGCTAAATGCTAATAAAACAAAATCTTACCAATGCATGAAACTATTTTTGGATTAAATTAAAAATGAAAACAAACTTAAAATTGCATAGAATAAATCTACCCCTAATCTAATTCTAAATGAACACTTGATTAACTATCATCCTAATTACAACTAAGTTTTATACCACTAAACAATAATACTATCAAGCAATTTAATTAAAGACTCTAGCCTAAACTAACAAGGATTAATAAAAATATAAAAATGGGCATTCATGAAAAACTGGAAAAGATTAAAATGACATGACCAAACATGGCCTTAAACTAATTGCAAAACAACATGGTCCCGAAACAAGTGTACACTATACACGCTCTTCTCCATTGCATTTCTAGCTGCTCATGGTTTTGTCCTCTGCTTTGCCGAGCGCCTGCTCTTGGTTCATACCAGGTATTGCTCTTGTCAAAATTGTTCAGCAGTACATCACTTGCTGCAAGCTTCCAGTACACCTCTACTGCTACTGTTAATCTTGCAATTTTTTGGCCTACTCGTGCACAGCAGCAGGACACCCAGGGACTGCTATAACAGCATCAACTACCTCTTATAATCCAGTAACCTATACCCAAGCAGGATATTCCTCAAGGTTTGCAGTTGCTGAGATTAATCTAACTACTCCTCTTGCACCTGCCTTGCTCATCTCAAAATCCCACAATCACTGCATAAGCTGAGCATTACATACAAGCTAAAATAATTATTCACAAGTATCAGTATCCACTTGTATCACAGTTAAGGAAATAAATTCAAGAAAACTGCAGTAGAAAACGATAAAGAGCATATAAGGTTACTACTGTTAATACTAACTCACCATTCCAACAAAATAAGTAACTAAATAGTACATTACCAACTTAACAGGGCCGAACAGAGCAACAACAACAATGTCTCTAAATGCACCTATTAAAATCAACTTTTATCAAACATGAATTAGCTGACAAATCTAGTGGGATTAATGAAGACTTTCTAACATGAAATGCAGCAATTGCTTCCAACAACAAACCTCAACAACATGCAGTAAAACAATGCAAGCTAAAGTGAAATGCAATAAACAAAACAACCCGATTCAGGATAGGCAGACCAATAGAGCTGAAATAAGGAAAAGAAAGAACAAGAAAGCATAGCCAAACAGAAGATTAAAACTGGGAGGAAATATATAAAATAAAAAAGAAAACAACTACTAAAATTACACACTCAAACCCGTAGCTTCATCAACATGAAAAACCATCATCATCGGATTGCTCTAAATCCAGCTCTTAATGCCATGGTTCCACATTGCCTTTGATGTGGAACAATGCCTAGCATTTGCCCACATCAAAGCACCAAAACCAAACAGCATAAATGAATAAAGAGTCAAGGTACCGAATGCACAATGAAAGCAACCCGAGAGCTAAAAATAAAAATTGCTTCAACAAAAACATAAAAAGTTTAGGAAAATCGAGAATGAGAAAAAGAGATGAAAACACTTTCCATCAACTTTCATTGAATCAAATGCAAAGGAAATAACTTTGAAATTATGAACTACAAATAACCGAGCAAAGAAAATGAAAAACTTCATAAAAACATTAAGAAAGTGCCATGAACAGTAAAATTGTTTGCTTGAAAAAAAAAAACTATTCAGAAATTTAAAGAAAGCTTTAAAATTAACTTAAAAGCTACTCTACCCGAAATTACATCTACTCCTACTCCTAAATTACTTCTATTCTAACCTAGGCTGCCTCTCCTTTTCAATTGCCATATTTTTCTATTTATATACACACTTAGGGGTACAATGGTAATTTTTCCATCCTAGATGAGTTGGCATTATTTGGCCACTTGTCTTCATTTGATTTGCTGCAGAGAAGATATTTCCACGTCCTCAGTCTTTTTATCCAGTTGGATGTGCGATGTGGCCCAGCGTGTGTCTTCCAGAAGGTTCACACGGTGTCCATCGATCTTATCGTTTCAGAGCAAATAAAAATTGGACACCTGGCATCACGCGTGTCTAGACGACTAGTGACTCGGTCTGCAAATTGGAAGTGGTCCAATCTCCTTTAGCCCGTTTTCAACCTAATTTCGAGTGAAACGACTGAGTTTCATCCAGATTTATTTTATCTGCACATTAAAGAATTTTAATTAAACAAGGGGATAATTAATAAAATAAATTGGGGATTTAAATAAATAATTAGGAAATTAAGCACAAACAATTCTATTAAAATAGAATTATCACGCCCACAAACTTGAGCTTTTGCTTGTCCTCAAGCAAAACAAAACAATTGTAGGAATGACAAGTATAAAACATAATAATTTCCTCAATATCATCCTCAAAGATAAAGTACAGACTATGAAATCAAAGACTCACAATTACAAGTCCAACACTTAGAATTATTCCATCATAAGTCCTAACCGAAAATTGGACTCCTCGTGTGTGTGTGAAAATGTCAAAGTCACTTCACAGTACATTATCTGGATCAGATTATGCAAACACAGTGAATGCAAAGTCAATGACAAATGATCATTCCCATAAGTTTGCTTTTCACTTCTCTCTCCACTAATGTAGTCACACTCAATCAAAGATCAATAGGACTTCATTAAGCTTGTAATGTAAGGCTGGGGCTAAGGTATGATAATGTCGATTTAGGTTTAATTACCCCTTAACATGCATTACTTCAAGGATCTTTAATGTAAGAACTCAAATTATTTCCCCCGAACTTATTTTGCTAAACATTTTATTCTACTTTTGTATTTTTCTTCTTTCTTCTTTTCTTTTTTTTTCTTTTTCTTTCATTTTCTTTCATCTTTTTTTTTTTTTTCAAAGTTTCACTATCATCAGATACCCATATGTACAAAGCTCAAAATATATCCAATGACTTTCCATGCTTTTGTGGTAAGGGATAGGAAAAGAGAATTTAAGCTAAGGAAAATTATAAGTAGGCGTATTTACAGAGAAAAGCTTATTTGGCCCAGATGGGTGACTAAGGGTAAAATATGTACAGGGATGGCTAGAAAGGCTCAAAGGATCCAAAGATGGCCTGAATCATCTCCCTAATTAAGTGTGATCTAATATTTCACATCGAGATCATATCAAACAAATTCTAGAATATGATGCACAAAATCAACTGAACAAATGCAATCTTAGGTCCACATAAGCTTTCTCTAAATAAATATACAGATTCATGACATGACATGTGCGTAAGATGAGGAAATTACAATCAGAATCAAGACAAATTCAAGAATTCAACTTTATGCTTTTCCTATAACCATGTTTCTCATTTAATCAAAGTCAGACTAAATCATGGGGTCATATCATCGGAATATGGGAAAACTACATGCTATGCACTAAATCATCCTAAAATCAAACAAATTAAGTTCATATTTTTGAAAAAATTTTGAATTTTTTTTTCAATTTTGCCAAAATTTTTGAAAAATGCTCAAGTGATATCCCCTCCCCCAAACTTAAAGTACACAATGTCCTCAGTGTACAGATAATATAAGAATTTAAGCTCAAGAACAGAGTACTCCCCTTTCTGATGATGATGAACAACTGAAGCTTGATTGAAAGCATAATACTGGAAAAGAAATCTGCAACATCGACAAAGAAAGAAACAACGAAAAAGAAAAAGAAAAAGAAAAAGAACTATATACAAAGTGAAAATAAAAACACAGCCACTTCAAATGCAGTTGAAGAAAACAACACTCAGCAGCAGTGCGAAGAGTAGGAGGGTCATCCAAAGTGGTAACAGAATGTTGATAATTAACTCCTCCTTAGCTTTATCTACTGCCCTCCTTCTTTCAGATTTCCTATGCTTAAGCCTTATATTCTCCTCAATCTCCATCTTAAAACATTCTTGAGAGTCATCAGGGAGCTTCAAAGGTTTGAAAACATTAAACTTCACTTCCTGAACTAAGACTCTCATAGTTAACTCCCTCTTTTGTACATCAATTAAAGTTCTACCCGTCGCTAGGAAATGTCTGCCTAGTATAATGGGGACTTCCCTGTCTTCCTCCATGTCTAAAACAATAAAATCCGTAGGGAAAATAAATTTGTCCACCTTTACTAACACATCCTCAATGACCCCCTTTGGATAATTAATTGATCGATCAGCCAACTGGAGGGTCATTGTGGTGGGCTTGGCATCCCCTATTCCTAACTTCTGATAGATAGACAAAGGCATCAAATTTATACTAGCTCCTAAATCGCACAAGGCTCTACCAAAGAATAAATTTCTAATAGTGCATGGTATGGTAAAACTCTCGGATCTTTGTGCTTGGGGGGTAATTTCCTCTGAATAATTGCACTACATTCCTCAGTCAAAGCCACCGTCTTATATTCTTCCAGTCTTCTCTTCCTCGAGAGGATATCCTTTAAAAACTTCACATAACTTGACATTTGCTCTAAGGCATCTGCGAAAGGAATGTTGATGTGAAGTTTCTTAAAATCCTCAAGAAATTTGGCAAAATGTTGGTCAAGCTTCTTGTTTTGAAACCTCTGAGGAAAAGGTACTGGTGGTCTAACTGTAAGGGATGTAGTGGTAACATGTATGGCATCAGAGGATGACGAAGGCTGTGAAGTAGAAGAAGGTAAAGATGAAGAAGCGCCTACTTTAGATTCCTTTGCAGCCTGATCATTTGGTTCCTGCTCTTTCTGAGCTGTTTCGTTAGAACTTATGAGTTTTTCAACTATGTGTTGTTCAGGTCTGGGCTAACTACTGGTTTATCTAGCTTTTGGCCGCTCCCAAGGGCGATGGCTTTAACATGTTCCTTACCCTCCCTTTGCCTAACAAGATTGGCTTCAGTGTTACTAAGAAGGGTCCCTTGAGGATGTTGACTAAGAGCATTTGCTATTTGTCCTACCTAAACCTCTAAGTTCTTAATTGAAGCTGCCTTATTTTGCAGGATCGTTGAGAACATCTCTTCTAGTGTAGGCTTCTTCTCAGTTGCTGGTGTGTGGTAATGTTGGGGCTGCATAGGTTGTGGTGGTGGTGGTAGATGGAAGTGAGGTGGATGATGCTGAAATTGAGGTGGATGGGGATGATTGGGTGGATGGTGTGGAATTTACGGCTGTGGTGGTACCTGAACCAGTGGAGCTTGAAAACTAAGGGATCCTACATATATGGAGTTAGAAGTTTGCCCTTTGTTTTGGCTCCAAGAGAAGTTAGGATGGTTCCTCCACCCTGGATTATAGGTGTTTGAAAAAAGGTTGTTCTGTTGCGTAGGGGGAGCAACATACGAAACCGATTCTAAGTTGAGCGGATACCTATCTACAAAGTAGGTACCGCTACACAACTCGCATGAAAGAAAAGGACTTTGGATAGAATAAACAATATTAGGACTGGAGGAAGGATTATGCTGGGTACTAAGCGACTCTACCTTTTTCGTAAGATTGGCGATTTGAGAGGTCAAGGTAGACAGCGTGTCGAGCTCATAAAAACCCGTCGACTTCTTTGGCAATTGATTTTCTGAGGACATTTGATAGTTGTTAGCAGCCATTTTGTCTAATAGCTCATAAGCTTCCTCCTCTGTTTTGTATATCAAGGCTCTACCCACAACAACGTCCACTATGGTCCTATTTTGGCTTGTAAGTCCGTTGTAGAAGGTCTGGACTTACAGCCATAAAGGTAGGCCATGGTGAGGGCACTTCTTAAGAAGCTCCTTATATCATTCCCATGCTTTGTAAAGAGATTCAGAGTCGTACAGGGTAAAGGAAGATATATCACTACGGAGTCTGGCCATTTTAGAGGGAGGGAAAAACTTGGCTAGAAATTGGTGAGCTAACTCGTTCCATGTAGAAATGGATCTTGGAGGCACGGAGGTTAACCAGTGTCTCACCCTATCCCTAAGTGAGAAGGGGAATAATCTAAGTCTAAGCACATAATTAGATAATCCATTGTGTTTGAACGTGTTGCACAAGTCCAGGAATTGCCCAAGGTTAGCATGTGGGTCATCGTACGGAAGCCCACTAAACTATAAAGAGGTCTGGATCATTGGAGGATGGAAGGCTTAATTTTGAAAGTATTAGCAGGGACAGCTGGTGGCCTAATGCCAGTATAATAACCTCCAATAGTCGGCATTGCATAATCTCCAACGGTCCTAATTTCCCTATTTTCTGCCATGGTGAATTACAGCGGAGCTATAAATTTCCTAGAATCCTTTCGAATTTTTCTAAGAGTGCGTTTAATTTCAGGATCTAGAGGAAAGCAATCAAAACTTCTGGCTCTACGCATGCAATCATCCAAAAGTCCTTAGAAATTTTTTTAAAATTTTTTAATTTTTAAATTTTCAATTTTTTCAATTTTTTTTAATTTTAATTTTTCAATTAACTAATCTAGATTAAACTTCTAAATATTTACAACCTAAATTTTACAAGTTAAAATTACACCTAAGCATAATTTCACCGATATTAATTAATGACTAATTAAAACTTCCCCGGCAACGGCACCAAAAACTTGATACGCCCTAAGGGTATTGTCTGCAACTGCACGGGTCGTACAAGTAATAATGAGATTTGAGTCCCAAGTTATCGTCCCACAGAGAAGTTGACTAGCCTAATTAACTACAGATTAATCCTACCCTAAGTATATTCTAGCAAACTATGAAGTTTAATGTGGGTGGTCTACTAAGTCTGAAATTAAAAATACTGAAAATAATAAAAGCTATAAACTAAAGAAAATATAAAACCAGGCTAAAAAATACTTACAATGCCCCACACAAGCAAATACCTACAAAAGATGATTAAAACAGTTAAAAAGTAATTAATGCAACTAAAATAAAATGCAAATATGAAAATAACTAAAAAAGACGCTCTTGCCGGAATTGTTCAGCAGTACATCACTTGCTGCAAGCTTCCAGTACACCTCTACTGCTACTGTTAATCTTGCAATTTTCTGGCCTACTCGTGCACAACAGTAGGACACCCGGGGACTGCTATAACAACAACAACTACCTCTTATAATCCAGCAACCTATACCCGAGCAGGATATTCCTCAAGGTTTACAGCTGCTGAGATTAATCCAACTACTCCTCTTGCACCTGCCTTGCTCATCTCAGAATCCCACAATCACTACATAAGCTGAGCATTACATACAAGCTAAAATAATTATTCACAAGTATTAGCATCCACTTGTATCATAGTTAAGGAAATAAACTGAAGAAAACTGCAGTAGAAAACAATGAAGAGTATACAAGGTTGCTGCTACTAATACTAACTCACCATTCCAGCAAAATAACCAACTAAATAGTACACTACCAACTTAACAGAGCCGAACAGAGCAACAACAACAATGCCTCTAAATGCACCTATTAAAATAAACTTTTATCAAACATGAATTAGCTGACAAATCTAGTGGGATTAATGAAGACTTTCTAACATGAAATGCAACAATTGCTTCCAACAACAAACCTTAACAACATGCAGTAAAACAATACAAGCCAAAGTGAAATGCAATAAACAAAACAACCCGATTCAGGATAGGCAGACCAATAGAACTGAAATAAGGAAAAGATAGAACAAGAAAGCATAGCCAAACAGAAGATTAAAACCGAAAGGAAATATAAAAAACAGAAAAGAAAACAACTATTGAAATTACACATTCAAACCCGTAGCTTTATCAACGTGAAAAACCATCATCATCGGATTGCTCTAAATCCAGCTCTTAATGCCATGGTTCCACATTGCCTTTGACGTGGAATAATGCCTAGCGTTTGCCCACATCAAAGCACCAAAACTAAACAGCATAGATGAATAAAGAGTCAAGGTACCGAATGCACAATGAAAGCAACCCGAGAGCTAAAATTAAAAATTAAAAATTAAAAATTGCTTCAACAAAAAACATAAAAAGTTTAGGAAAATCGAGAATGAGAAAAAGAGATGCAAACACTTTCCATCAACTTTCATTGAATCAAATGCAAAGGAAATAACTTTGAAATTATGAACTACAAATAACCGAGCAAAGAAAATGAAAAACTTTATAAAAACATTAAGAAAGTGCCATGAATAATAAAATTGTTTGCTTGAAAAAAAAACTATTCAGAAATTTATAGAAAGCTTTAAAATTAACCTAAAAGCTACTCTACCCAAAATTACATCTACTCATACTCCTAAATTACTTCTATTCTAACCTAGGCTACCTCTCCTTTTCAATTGCCATCTTTTTCTATTTATATACACACTTAGGGGTACCGTGGTAATTTTTCCATCCTAGATGAGTTGGCATTGTTTGGCCACTTGTCTTCATTTGATTTGCTGCAAAGAAGATATTTTCACGTCATCAGTCTTTTTGTCTAATTGGATGTACGATGTGGCTCGACGTGTGTCTTCCAGAAGGTTCGCACGGTGTCCGTCGATCTTATCGTTTGGGAACAAATAAAAATTGGACACCTGGCATCATGCGTGTCCAGATGACTAGTGACTCGGTCTGCAAATTAGAAGTGGTCCAGTCTCCTTTAGCCCATTTTCAGCCCAATTTCGAATGAAATGACTGAGTTTCATCCGGATTTATTTTATCTGCACATTAAAGAATTTTAATTAAATAAGGGGATAATTAATAAAATAAAATGGGGATTTAAATAAATAATTAGGAAATTAAGCACAAATAATTCTATTAAAAATAGAATTATGAATATAGTATGCCCAATTACCTATGAAAATCCACTCAATAATTTGAATAGGAAAGCCCAAACTGAAAACCCACTAGTTAAAAAGACTAAAGCTCAATTTAATTAAAGTTAAGCCCAAAACTATGCCAAACCCAAACCAAGTGCAAGCCCAAATTCAAGGGCTGATTTTTACGAAAGGTTGGTTGATATTTAAGGAAGAAAAATCAAATTTTTCTAAGGGAAAACCGTCACCTTCATCTTCATCTAACTAGCCACCATTAAAACATAAGCTTTTAAGCTTTCTCTCTCTAGTTTTCACCCATTTGCAAACCAAATTGGAACAAGTTGTCTTCAGCAAAGTTGTTACCCATGATAAGGAGAATAACATAGTCCAAAACCAGCAACCAAGAAGCTGAATTGGAGAAGTCATCCCCTCCCACAAGTTTCGGCCAAAGAACAAAGTATAAGCTGGATGAGTTTTCAATCCACCAATCTCACATATGTTAATCTAGGGATTTTATGATGTTGATTGGTGTATGAATTGTAGGCAAAATATCACCTAAGGTGATGAACAAGCTTAGCCCAGAAATGGGTATTTGGAATTCTATTAATATGGATATGATTTTAATGCATGTATGGATAGCTTAGGTTATGTACATGATGATGGCATGATTAAAAGAAACCAATTTGTTGAATTGGATGGATTTATGAGGTTGGCATGTAGGGTGTTTGATGAAATGCCTTAATGAACTAAGTTAAAAGCTTAAGACTTGCCAACCATATGTTTGATGAAATGCGTAAGTGAAGTTGGCTAGAATTGGCAAGATGATGGCTAGCGATCAGTTATGGTGGTGTGATGGGTGTTTGGCCATCACGCCATGGCCGAATGTGTTCATAGGCCAAGCTTAAGGCATTTAGCGCAATAATGGTTAATGGGCCTTAAGGTCGACCCAATAAGAGTTAATGGGCCTAAGGAGCCCAATGGGCCTTGATAGAATGAATAGTAAAGTCAAAATAAGCTTAGTATAGAGTTGGGTCCATTTAGAGGCAATAAGGCCCAATAAGAGCAATTGGGCCCAGTTGATGAAATAGACTGCATAGAAAAGGATAAATGAGTTATCAGACTTAATTGATGTAATTGATAACTATTTGCAGCTCCAAGAGATATAATTGGACCCGGCTAGACCAAATTACGAAAAGTGGAAAAAGTGAATGTCATGCCCTGCTTTCGGGAACCCTTCTATCCATACATTCTCTTCTACGGTTGGGCTGTGAGAAGACGCAATTACTAAAAATTTATTTATTTACAGCGAAATATTTAAATCTTTAATTCACACTCCCAGGTGTGTGTGTAAATACACAAAATTAATTGTATAATTATCATGTGCTTACATATCCTCCCCCTAATACTGATTACAATTCCAAGATATAACTGTGCGATACAATATTAGATACAAAATACTCGTGTATACAAATCTTATACCTTTGCGGATTGTGGGAGCTGTTCAACACAAAAGACTTAGAGATCACCGCTCTCTTACTTCTCAGTACCTGGAGGGGGAAAATAGTGGGATGAGCAAACCACAGCTCAGTAAGGAAATGTATGCTAGCAGGTAGATATCGTACTACCTACATAGCCCATGCATGCATAAACCAAAACCATGTTTTCGTTATAAATGGAAATATCATACGAACAATGCATTTAAACACATATTTCTCAATATCATTTTCGTGTAAATCAAATGTCAAACTTCCATTTAAAACATGCTCATAAATAGTGCCCTCATGGCACGAATGTGAAATCAGAGATTTATTAAAACATGAAATCTCTTTCACTTCTCAAATCATTCTTTCTCGCAAGTCTCTTTCTTTTCTGAGATTGTCTCTGTTTCTCGATTCTCTGAGACAGGCATGGAATTTTAGGCAATCAAATATCCACGACTTATGGCCACAGTCAGTGATCCCAGGCCTCACTGATCGGGTGTGCACAGGGTATCACTTCGCCTGAAGGGGGATGGGTCAGTCCTACCCTCCGGCTCATTTCAATCCACCTCATCTCCTCGTATACTCACGGTGAAGATACGTCGTGTGTCATCTACGCGATACTCGTACTCACGTGCACCCAGCACGGTACATAGTATACCAACGGGTGACTACACTGTTCTACGTACAACCGTGGACCCAAGTCCATACTCCAACTCCGATGGACTTTTTATCCTTAAACCATGTCTCATATACCAGGCGAGTAAGCAGCGTGACACACAGTCGACGCAAGGCTCCAGCGCGGTACGATCTATCGTTAAGGCCCAGCCCGTTCAATTGGCCGTCGGCTGGTATCCCCTTGGGTCCCAGACCCCCAGGTTTACCTTAACTCAACAAAACAGGTGCGAGTAAAGTTCCTGCACTTTCTCAAAACCCCCGTGCGAGTTAGAACTCCCGCACGGTACATCAAGGCATTAAAACGGGTGTGAGCTAGCGCTTCAACACCAAATCTCATCTCAAAACTGATAGATGGCTATTTTCTCTTTTAAAACTCAAAACATGTTTATTCATACAGCATGCCTCTTCATGCTAAAACATGTAAAAATTAGCCAACCTATCATCAACATTTCTCAATCATCATTAACAATATAAAATTGAGAAAATCATTGAAAACATGCATATCATGCTATTTCCTTACCCTATCCCATTTCTCAACACATATATACATCATAGTACTTTTCATACTTCCACATCATTTCATAAAATTATAATATCGTACTAGTCCTAGCAATATATCTACGAAATTGCGATAATTACGTACGAACATCTCTATAGCTAACACACAGTCCCTTACCTCGTTTTACTTGTGTGCAACTATCCGCCTTTATGCTTCTTGCGTTCTCATCTCGACTTGCTTCGGCGTGTCATCCGAAACTGAAATTCATCCATCAACATTTGAGTTAATGTTTCTAACTCTTATTCAACTAAGCATTTATCTAATGCCTTAATTACACATTTTTACCCTTTGTGGTAAATCTCACAATTTGGCCTAATATCAATATTTCCAAACCATTTCCACAACATACTCATCCATTCAAGATATCTCATTCATCATAAACACTCCCACACTCCACTTTCTCACACTTGACTATTTCTAAGTTATATTCATTTCATACCATCCTAGGTAGTTCTATCCACAATATGCACACCCAAATATCTTTATAAACATTAACCAAACCAATGTACTTGGATTTGTGCATTAGAACTTACCTCATTGGATTTTCTCTTGCTCCAATTAGGATTGCCCTCTATTTCTTCAATCCATCAAATGGGAAAATGCCTCTAGACTATGTTGTTCTTCTCTTTGATGTGAACAACTTTGTCTCTAATAGCCTCTCCTTAAATCTCACTGAAAATGGCTGGATTTAGGAGTGAGAAACTAGATTTCTTTGAGTTGAAGTGAAATGGAAATGTTTTCCCGAAATTCTGATGATCCAACTGCTCCCATTTATAGTTTTGACTTGATGAGATCGATCTTCCTTGGGTGGAGATCGATCTGTTCCTCAAAAATCCCTCTTTTCTAAGACGTTTTAAAGGTAGGAGATCGATCTGTCAAGACTGGAGATCGATCTGCTTTCAAACAGAAGCTTAAGGAGATCGATCTGGTTTTAGGGGAGATCGATCTGCTTCCAACCCGAGACCTAAAGAGATCGATCTGCTTCCTTCGGAGATCGATCTGTTCCCTTCCATTTCTCACATAAGAGTATTCTGGCTCTCCCAGATCGATCTCTCATCCTATGAGATCGATCTGGCCTTCACAAATTCCAGATTTCCTGCAGTTTTTCTGCAACAACCCTTACCAAACACCCTTAATTTACTACCATGATCATTTCCTCATTCATTCATCTTTGAGACTTGAAAATGGGATTCATCCTCACTACATACACATTAAAACTTGTGTAGAATCTTTGTATGACCAAATATATACGATATTACTCAAAGGGAAATATACACTTATGTAAATCTTTCCTTCCATTTTACTATACTACTCATATTCCATTTCGATCACATTCTTCTCGTTTCAAGTTTATTTCTTCTTACTCACTCATAATGCAACTTGTACGTATAATCACAATTCTTACTACAAGTGCGTACATAATCTTATGAACTTACATTGCATACACTTCACATTACAATACATCATCTTACTTATGATTTTATTTACATTCCCATGTTCCTATATACATAGCTATACATGTACGGGGTCTCACAGTGAAAAAGAGCATTCGACGAGATCTCAGTTAAGGGATCTATGCAAGCTCTTAGAGATAGTTGTGCATATATTTTTTGCCATTTTCAAGTATTTAAATTCTGTATAGAGTACAAATATGGAATAATATAAATGGCGCCCAAATATGGGAAAATTACGAAAGTACCCTTAGAATTGAGAAATTTTGAGAATGCATAAAGTGCATGAATTCGATGTTTTTTATGTGAAAAAAAAGATTTGGTAAAATTGAAATGATAGATTTGCTCATGATTTGATTGTATGCATTAAATTGTACATTTTCTAAAGTTTGATTTGATTTGATGAGTGATTTGATGGGAAGTTACCCCCTCACTCTGTGTTGCACCGTGCTGCATACTGCACTCGGTTTTGAGTACCATTTTCGTGGGAAATTGAGCCAGCTATCTATTTTGTGTGTGTGAAATCGTGTTGGAGCTATGTGATGTCTATGAGTTACATAGATTCGCTCGCACTTGATTTTGATATGACATATGAACAGACCGTGATGGAGCGATGATTATATTCGTGAGTTGTATAGATCTTCTCGCACTGGATTCTGATGTGATGTGTGAATGAAACTGTCACGACCCTATTTATCCAATTCGTTTAAAAATCACTGCCAATTTTTTGAGTTTTTCATTTCCTTACTCGGTCGTGAACAAACTCACCACACACAGTTGGGCTGTGAGTCAATAATAATCATTTTTTACCGTTCATTTTCCAAATAAATCAAAAGAATTGTTATATATCCATATATTAAGTAGTATGTTCATACATACTAAGTGTTATAACATTTAAATCCCTCATATTACAAATTCAAATGATCATTATGCTTTTACAATTGTTTAGATACAAAAAGAATCTTCATGTGTATACCTCTTAGCGATGGATGGGAGTGGATATCCAAAATACAACGCCTCAATCCTCACTGGGCTGCTATGTATGCTCTGTAAGGGGGAAAGTAGAGAAGGATGAGCAACCACACGCTCAGTAAGGCAATAATGCAAGTATGGTAGATAACTACTCTATCTACATGCTGATAGTGTTATGCACAAATCATTTATAACAGGAGCATAAGGAGTTAAAACTATGCCATATGAATATACATATATGATGCATTTAAATCATGGAAATTGGCATGTAAAACATGGTAAAATCATCATGTACAAATCATCTCATGCTCATCAATTGTCAAATCTCATAGAAAACGACAATTCATTTAACAAACATCCTTTTGAAATTACATCTCTTTCTCAAATACATATAATCCCATCATAAATCATTTTCTCACTCACAAACATCATTACCATTTCACAAATCAAATCCCACAAGGCTCGACCCCTCCCTCGGGTCTACCCTGGACAATCAAAATCATACTTAAGTATTAAGACCATGTGGTATTATGTAATAAGTAAGGAGACAGGTCACTATAACTCAATTGACTATGTTGGCCAACTATGTCATAAATCATCCTAAACCACATGGATCCCGGTGTGCGGGGTATCATGCTGGAACGAAGGTGGGTTAGTTCTCCGCCAGACTTTTCTCATCAGTATCTCAACCACACGGTACATCATACTCCATGTGATATACATGGTACATTGTACTCCACGGACCCATAACATGGTTGGAGGTGCCTGCAATAGGTCTTATCTACCCCATACCGAGTGAAATCTCTAGTCTCATGTGCACGTGGGAGTACTATTAATATGAAGTCCTAGCCCCTCATGGCCTTGCTCGCCCTTGTTGGGTTCCCTGATTCAGGTCCTAGCCCTTCACCCCACTCAAGAGGTCAGTTAAGCCTATTGGGTTCCCTGAATGGATTAGTGCCAGGTTCTAGCCCCTCACCCTCACCCTACACAAGAGGTTTATTAGGCCTATTTGGCTCCTTGAAAACCAATCCATAATACACTCACCACGACATCATACATACCATGGTGTGAAAAACCTATGCGACCTACACTTTAGCGCGAATTCATAAATCATCATCAAATCACTTCATACGAGCAACGCTCTAGTATGGCATTTATACATAAAACATGAAGAAAAACATGTACAAGCATAGCTCCATTACGGTTATATGCATAAGAAATCCACTCAAAATCTACATACGAGCAAAAGCTCCAGTACGATTTATAAAACATCACCACAATTCAAATTAAAGTGCGAGTTAAGCTCCATCACGTTTCATACAAGTGAAAGCATCAAAATCCAGTGCGAACTAGGCTTCAACACGATTTAATTCACATAAATATGATAGGCGGCTCCTAAGCATTCAAAAACCAATCTCAAAACACATTTAGCACCTCACATGTGCTATTACACAACATCATTCAAACACTAGCCAGCCTATCCATCAATTTACTTAAAACAAGGCAATATGTTTTGTGAAAACATTCAAAACATTTAATTTATGCAATTATTAACCTTACTATCCCATTTCTTTATAATACCATTTCAATAACCAAATCTCATACAAATATTCATAGTTAGTTCCATATATCGTCAAACACATTTCTATAAACTTGTGCACATTTCCAAAGCCCTATATTCTCAAAAAATAAGAGCAGCTACCTCTATATACTTACAAAATTCCCTTACCTGGAATCGCGTTGCTTAATTCCACTTCCTTAAAGCTACTTACTCGTGCAGCCCGATTCGTCTCAATCAAACTCTTCGGAACTGTACATAATCGTATTTCACAACATTTTAGCCCATTATAATCCAACTCTTGTATTTACTATAGTTGATTTGACCTATAGTCTCTGTTAATGCTTATAAGGTCTCATTTTATTGTTCCCCTCATATTTCAAATCTATTGATCTGTAATAAATCGATATTAAGCTCATAGTGTTCATATTTCATCAATTTCCTCACTATGGCATTTTATCAAGCATCTCATATACCCATGTTCATGAATTCTCTAAACTCACAATATAACTCCACATAACCATTTCAAATCACCCACATTACTCAAATAACAACTTAATAAATACCATAAATCACCAACTCATCTAATTTATACTTTCTCACACTAGACTTATTCCACTTTCTAGGTTTAACTTATTCAAATACATCTTAGGTAGTTTTCAACATCACTACCCATAAAAATCAACTCCAAAGTTAATAAATAAACAATGTACTTAGGTTGGAGTATTAGAAACTTACCAAATCTAGTTTATCATTTTGCTCCAAATGGGAAATGCTCATTGCTCCTTCAAAATCGACAATGAGGTTTTGATTCCAAACTATGCTGTTCTTTCCTTTAAGATGAATAACTTTGTATCTAATAGCTCCCCTTCAATTCTTACTGGAAATGGGTGGATTTAAGAGTGAGAAAGTTAGGTTTTGGGTTGGAAATTGAAAGGGTGATGTTGTTTCCTGAAAGTTATAGATTTCAGCGCCGTTTTTATAGATCTAACTTGATGAGATCGATATGCACTAGGAGGAGATTGATATGGTCCTCTTAAATCCCTCTTTTTTCACAGTATTTTCAAGCATGAGATCAATCTGTCAAAACTTGAGATCGATCTGCTCTAACCAGAGAACTAAGGAGATCGATCTGTATGCTTGAGGATCGATCTTTTCATTACATAATGTTTAGGAGATCAATCTAGCTCCATTGGAGATCGATCTGCTCTAATCCATTGCCCAAATAAGAGCATTCTGGTTCTTCCAGATCAATCTCTCATCCTATGAGATTGATCTGGCATTCATATTTCCAGATTTTGCTGCAGTTTTCTACTGTAACTTCACACAAAACATCCTTAATTTACTGCCATAGTCATTTTCTCATTCAACCACCTTTATGACTTGAAAATGGCATCAATTCAAGCTTTATCCATATTAAAACTTGCGTGTATTCAATGTATACCCAAAGGTATACAATATAAAACCAAATGGAAGTATTTAGATTCATGCAACGTCTTTCCATTCACCACACTACTCAGTTCTCATTTCACTCACATTCATCACATCCAAAAATCCAATCCTTCATATTTATACATAGTGGAACTTGTACGTACATCACATACTCTTATTACAAGTGTGTACATTACATTTATGGATTTTACATCACTCAAGCTTCACATTCATTTAATCCATTTACACATATTACAACTATACATGTATGGGGTCTCATATTCTCCCCTCCTTTAAGGAATTTGGTCATCCAAATCAGAACCAAGTTACTCTTCAAAAAGTTGGGGGTACCTCTCTCGTATCAAGTTCTCCAATTCCTATGTGGCCTCTTCAACCGTGTGATGTTGCTAAAGAACTTTCACCAAGGGAATTGTCTTATTCTGTAACACCTTCTCTTTTCTATCCAATATCTGAATCGGCTTCTCAACATATGCCATACTTTTATTGAGCTCCAACGACTCATATCTTATCACATGTGCCGAGTCTGGGTGATATTTTTGAAGCATAGAGACGTGGAAGACGTTATGAACATTTGCCAAGTCTGGTGGCAATGCCAACCCATACGCCTTATCTCCCACTCTCTCCAAAATCTCGGAGGGTCTGATATATCTAAGGCTTAGCTTTCTCTTTTTCCCAAATCTCATAATACCCTTTAAAGGTGAAACTCTCAGGAATACTAACTCACCCACATCAAACTCTAGTGGTCTTCGTCTCTTGTCAGCATAACTCTTTTGTCGGCTCTGAGCTGTTCGTAATCTCTCACATATCAATTGGACACCCTCAGATGCCTACTACACTAAGTCCGAAGCAAAAATCTGTCTGTCACCAATCTCTTTCCATCTAATAGGGGAATGACATCTACGCCCATACAGTGCCTCATTTGGTGCCATCCCGATACTTGAATGCAAACTGTTATTATAGGCGAACTCGACCAACTATAGGTGATCATCCCAGGAGCCTCCAAAATCCAGCACACACGCTCTCAACATATCCTTTAGGGTCTGTATAGCCCTCTCTGACTGCCCATCTGTCTGAGGATGAAAAGTGGTTAAAAACTAAAGTGGGTTCCTATCGCTTCCTAAAAATGTTCCCAGAAATGGGAAGTGAAGTGGGCATCCCTATCAGAAACAATGCTCACTGGTACACCATGTAGCCGCACTATCTCTCGAACATACAGGTTCACTAATTGACTCAGAGTATTGGTAGCTCTCATAGCTAAGAAATGAGCTGACTTAGTCAACCGATCCATAATAACTCATATGGCATCATGTTCTCTACGAGTCCTCGATAATCCTATCACAAAATCCATGGTGACATGTTCCTACTTCCAAGTCGGTATCGGTAGAGGCTACAATAATGCTGCAGGCTTTTGATGCTCTACCTTCACCTGCTGACAAACAAGACACTTAGCGACATATTTTGTAATGTCTCTTTTCATTCCAGACCACCAATAAACCTTCCGAAGATTTTGATACATCTTGGTACTTCCCGGACGTATCGTATACTTTGATGAGTGAACCTCTGACAAAATCAACCTCATGATCTCAGGATTCTCGGGAACACATACTCTGCCCCTGAACCTTAATAACCCATCAGTACTTAGTTCAAAATCAATACCTACACCTGTTTGTATCTGCCTCAGCCAATCGATGCATCGTCAATCACTCTGCTGGGCCTGCCGAATACGTCCAATCAACTCTGGCTCTAGTCTCAAACTAGCCATAATGTCCAATCACTCTGAACCATGTGGGATCACATCCAAACTGAGGTTCGCAAATTGTTCCAATAATTTGTGTTCCCGTACCAACATATGGACACCAACCCTAGGTTTTTCCTGCTCAAGGCATCAATAACCACATTTACCTTACACAGATGGTACATGATTTCACAATCATAATCTTTTAAAAGTTTGAGCCATCTCCTCTGTCTCATGTTCAACTCCTTCTGCGAGAACAGGTACTTAAGGCTCTTATGATCCATGAAAACCTAAAATTTCTCACCAAAAAATAGTGGTGCCATATTTTTAAAGCAAACACCACAGCCGCCAACTCCAAATCATGTGTAGGGTAGTTCCTCTCGTGATCTTCAACTGTCTAGATCCATAGGCAACTACCTTCCCATCCTGCTTAAGCACACAACCCAGTCCCTGGTGTGACGCATTTATATACACTGAGAATCCTCCTGAGCTGGTGGGAATGGTGAGAATTGGAGCAGTGGTCAATCGACGCTTAAGCTCCTCAAAACTCCTCTCACATGGCTCCTCCCATACAAACTTAATATCCTTTCGTGTGAGGTGTGTCAACAGAGCAGCTAGTCTAGAGAAACCCTCCACAAATCTCGGATAATATCCTACCAATCCCAAAAAACTTTTGATCTCAATAACTGTCTTGGGTTGTTCCCACTGTACAACTGCCTCTATCTTGGATGGATCCACTGATACCCCATCTTTCGACACGACATGGCCCAAAAATGAGATCTGCTCTAACAAAAAGTTACACTTGCTGAGTTTGGCATATAACTCTTTCTCTCAGAGGGTCTGCTGAACTACTCTCAAGTGCTCCTCATGATCTTCCCTAGACTTGAAATAGACTAATATGTCATCAATGAACACTATCACAAACTTGTCCAGGTATCGCTTGAATACATCATTCATCAATGCCATAAATGCTATAGGGGTATTCGTCAATCTGAATGGCATAACCAAAAACTTGTAGTGGCCATATCGGGTACGAAATGCTGTCTTGGGTACGTCTCCACTCCTGATCCTCAACTGATGGTACCCTAACCGCAGATCTATCTGTGAAAATACTTGGGCTCCTTAGAGCTGACCCAACAAATCATCTATCCTTGAAAGTGGTACTTGTTCTTAATGGTGGCCTTATTCAACAACCGATAATTTATACACAATCGGAGGCTTCCATCCTTCTTCCTTACAAACAAAATCGGTGCTCCCCAAGGTGAGACACTCGACCTAATAAACCCCTTCTCTAGTAACCTTGCAGCTGTTTCTTTAGCTCTTCCAACTCAATCGGTGCCATTCTATATGGTGGTTTCGATATCGACTCTGTACCAGGCACTAACTCTATACAAAATTCCATTTCCCTTTTAGGTTGGAGTCTTGGTAATTCATCCGAAAAGACATCAGGGTAATCCGTAATTACGGGTATGTCCCTCAATTTCGGGTGTGCCTCATCTATATCGACCACGTAGGCAATGAACCCTTCACATCATTCTTTCCACCGTTAGTGTCACAAATCATTACATCAATATTCAACATAAACAAATAAGTCCATCTCTTAAGTAGAAATAAAATCATACTCTTTTCATTTATCATAATTATGTTCTTCCAATTCATTTCACTAAACTTACAATATGATTTCTTATCTCTAGAAACATCAAAGTCTTAGTATGATAGTCCATAACAACATGATTCGTAGCCAACCAATCCATTCCCAATATTACATCAAAATCATTCATATTCAATAAAATTAAATCGGCTGTCATTTCCTTTCCCTCTATCCTCAATTTACAATCCTTACATACATGCTGAGTCAATTGACTATCATTCATAGGTGTGGAAATCATCAACATTTTATCCAACAACGTAGGTTTCACATGCTTCAACAATTGATGTGTAAAGGAAGGCGATATGAAGGAATGCATGGTACCAGGATGAAATAATACCAATGCTTCTAAATCAAAGATTTGGATGGTTCCTTTAATCACATTCGTCGATGCGTCCGCAGTGTCTTGGTCCAACGTGTACACTCTTCCTCTGCTCACACCCACTGCCTGCTTCCCTTTTTCCTCAGCTGTGGCCCTCCTCCTCAGGGTAACTGTTTCAACTGGAGCTCTCTCTGGCTCTTTGCCCTTCTGTGGGGCTGTAACAATCATCTCAGTACAGTATCTCGAGATATGTCCAGGCTTCCCACACCTAAAACATGACACAAGGGGCATCTGACATGGTCTAGTCCCATGGTATCTCCCACATCTCCTACACTGATCAGTAGTAGGTCGTGGTCCTCCAATGAACATACCCCTTAGTGCAGTCAAAGGCAAGTATACGGAAGGTGTAGTAGCCTTCTCCTGCACCTCCTCGATCTTAGGTCTCTTCTCGAAAAACCTCTGGCCTCCCCTCTTGCCCACTCTGTCCATCTCGGATCTCTTCCGGTCTCTGTCTCTTCTAACATTAGTTTTCCCCAGCTCGGAGGTATTCTGCTAAAAATCTTGCTCGCATAACTGAGCCTTGTGCATAGCCTCCTCTTAAGTCTGAATGTCAAACGAGGCTAGCTTAGTCCGGATGGCCAACCTCAACCTATCAACGAACTTTTGAATCTTCTGGGCCTTACTACCCATCGTGTCCGGGTCATATCTCCCTAAGGACATAAAGTTGGACTCATATTCGTCCACAGTATGGTTCCCTTGAACCAAATTCATAAATTTCATCCGTAATTTCCTTTGTGCGGTAGTTGGAATGTACTGTCTACTGAAGGACTCCAAAAATATCTCCCATGAGATCTCAGAGTGTTTGACCCTCAATATAACCTCAGTGGATCTTCGCTAGTGCTCTACCTCGCCTTTAAGCATAAACACGACAAAAGCTACCTTCTCAACCAAAGTGCATTTGAAGAATCTGTACAACTTTTCCATCTCGTACACCCAATCCTCCGTAACTACTGGGTCCTTCACCCCTCTGAACACAGGGGGTTTCAACCCTTGGAACTCTCGCAATCTGCTCAACTCGCAGTTATAACCGAACTCACTGCTGCTATGCTGTGTAGCGATAGGATAAGCTATATTTTAGACTGGAGGTGGTGTAACTATAGCTGTCTTTGCAGTCTGAGGTCTCTCTACCTCTGTAGCTGCATGTCCAGTCGTAGGCTGTGCTGCAGGATCTCATCTATCACCGGCACCCAAAGCCTGTGTGACTATCTCAACTAGGCTCTCTATACTCCGTACTATCCCAGCAAAGCGAGCTTCTGTATCCCCCGATCTCTCAGCAGAGGAGCTTGATCAGTCTGTGGCTTCGCACAGCTCTCAGGCCTACCTCTACGGCCTATAGGACATGCTCCCGCCGCTCTACCTCTCCGTTTAACAAGCATATCGCCTAACTACCTGTATTAATAATCATTTATTAAGCTCAATCCATCACGGTATACATAGTTATATCTAAACAAAAACACAGTAATCTGGGGATATACTTTTCCTATGTTTTATTACAGACTCACATCAGGCCAACTCAGTTCTGATACCAATCTCTATCACGACCTTATTTATCCAATTCGTTTAAAAATCACTGCCAATTTTTTGCATTTTTCTTTTCCTTACTCGGTCGTGAAAAACTCACCATACACAATTGGGCTGTGACTCAATAATAATCATTCTTTACCATTCATTTTCCAAATAAATCAAAAGCATTCTTATATATCCATATATTAAATGGTATACTCATACATACTAAGTGTTATAACATTTACATCCCTCATATTACAAATTTAAATGATCACTCTGCTTTTACAATTGTTTAGATACAAAAGGAATCTTCATATGTATACCTCTTAGCGATAGATGGCAACGGATATCCAAAATACAACGCCTTAGTCCTCACTAGGCTGCTATGTATGGTTTGTACGGGGAAAAGTAGAGAGGGATGAGCAACCACACGCTCAATAAGGTAATAATGCAAGCATGGTAGATAACTACTCTATTTACATGTCGATAGTGTTATGCACAAATCATTTATAACAGGAGCATGAGGAGTTAAAACTATGCCCTATGAATATACATATATCATGCATTTAAATCATGGAAATTGGCATGTAAAACATGGTAAAATCATCATGTACAAATCATCTCATGCTCATCAATTGCCAAATCTCATAGAAAATGCCAATTCATTTAAGAAACATCCTTTTGAAATTACATCCCATTCTCAAATACATATAATCCCATCACAAATCATTTTCTCACTTACAAACATCATTACCATTTCACAAATCAAATCCCACAAGGCTCGACCCCTCCCTTGGGTCTACCCTGGATAATCAAAATCACACTTAAGTATTAAGACCATGTTTTATTATGTAATAAGCAAGGAGACAGGTCACTATAACTCAATTGACTATGTTGGCCAGCTATGTCATAAATCATCCCAGACCACACGAATCCCGATGTGTGGGGTATCATGCTGGAACGAAGGTGGGTTAGTTCTTCGCCAGACTTTTCTCATCAGTATCTCAACCACGCGGTACATCGTACTCCATGTGATATACACGGTACATCGTACTCTGCAGACCCATAACTTGGTTGGGGGTGCCTGCAGTAGGTCTTATCTACCCCATACCGAGTGAAACCTCTAGTTTCAAGTGCACATGGGAGTACTCTCAATACCAGGTCCTAGCCTCTCATGGCCTTGCTTGCCCCTGTTGAGTTCCTTGATTCAGGTCCTAGCCCCTCACCCTCACCCCACTCAAGAGGTCTGTTAGGCATATTGGGTTCCCTGAATGGATTAGTACTAGGTCCTAGCCCCTCACCCTCACCCCACTCAAGAGGTCTGTTAGGCCTGTTGGGTTCCTTGAACACCAATCCGTATTACCCTCACCACGACATCATACATACCATGGTGTGAAAAACCTGCGCGAGCTACGCTCTAGCGTGAATTCATGCATCATCATCAAATCACTTCGTATGAGCAACGCTATAGTACGACATTTATGCATAAAACATGAAGAAAAACCCGTACGACCATAGCTCCAGTACGGTTATATGCATAAGAAATCCACTCAAAATCCACGTACGAGCAAAAGCTCAAGTACGATTTATAAAACATCACCACAATTCAAATCAAAGTGCGAGCTAAGCTCCAGCACATTTCATACAAGTAAAAGCATCAAAATCAAGTGCGAGCTAGGGTTCAGCACGATTTAATTCACATAAATATGATAGGTGGCTCCTAAGCATTCAAAAACCAATCTCAAAACACATTTAGCACCTCACATGTGCTATTACACAACATCATTCAAACACTAGCCAGCCTATCCATCAATTTACTTAAAACATGGCAATATGTTTTGTGAAAACATTCAAAACATTTGACCTATGCAATTATTAGCCTTACTATCCCATTTCTTTATAATACCATTTCAACAACCAAATCTCATACAAATATTCATAGTTACTTCCATATATCGTCCAACATATTTCTATAAACTCGTGCACATTTCCAAAGCCCTATACTCTCACTAAATACGAGCAGCTACCTCTATATATTTACAAAATTCCCTTACCTGAAATTATGTCGCTTAATTCCACTTCCTTAAAGCTGCTTACTTGTGCAGCCTGATTCGTCTCAAACAAACACTTCAGAACTGCACATACTCATATTTCACAACATTTTAGCCCATTATAATCCAACTCTTGCATTTACTATAATTGATTTGACCTATAGTCTCTGTTAACGCTTATAAGGTCTCGTTTTATTGTTCCCCTCATATTTCAAATCTATTGATCCGTAATAAATCGATATTAAGCTCATAGTGTTCATATTTCATCAATTTCCTCACTATGGCATTTTATCAAGCATCTCATATACCCATCTTCATGAATTCTCTAAACTCACAATATAACTCCACATAACATTTCAAATCACCCACATCACTCAAATAACAACTTAACAAATCCCATAAATCACCAACTCATCCAATTTATACTTTCTCACACTAGACTTATTCCATTTTCTAGGTTTAACTTATTCAAATACATCTTAGGTATTTTTGAACCATCAATACGCATAAAAAATCAACTCTAAAGTTAATAATAAACAATGTACTTGGGTTGGAGTATTAGAAACTTACCAAATCTAGTTTCTCTTTTTACTCCAAATGGGAAATGCTCCTTGCTCCTTCAATACAGACAATGAGGTTTTGATTCCCAACTATGTTGTTCTCTTCTTTAAGATGAACAACTTTGTATCTAATAGCTCCCCTTCAATTCTTACTGGAAATAGGTGGATTTAAGAGAGAGAAAGTTAGGTTTTGGGTTGAAAATGGAAAGGGTGATGTTATTTCCCGAAGGTTATAGATTTCAACACCCCTTTTCTAGATCTAACTTGATGAGATCGATCTGTACAAGGAGGAGATAGATCTAGTCCCATTAAATCCCTATTTTTCACGGCATTTTCAAGCATGAGATCGATCTATCGAAGCTTAAGATCGATCTGCTCCAACCAGAGAGCTAAGGAGATCGATCTGTATGCTTGAGGATCGATCTTTTCATTACAGAATGTTTAGGAGATCGATCTACTCTATTTCATTGTCCAAATAAAAGTATTCTGGCTCTTCCAAATTGATTTTTCATCCTATGAGATCGATCTGGCATTTATATTTCCAGATTTTACTGTAATTTTGTACAGTAACTTCACACAAAACATCCTTAATTTGCTGCCATAGTCATTTTCTCATTCGACCATCTTTATGACTTGAAAATGGCATTCATTCAAGCTTTATACATATTAAAACTTACATGTATTCATTGTATACCCAAAGGTATACAATATAAAACCAAATTGAAGTATTTAGATTCATGCATGCAACTTCCTTCCATTCACCACACTACTCAGTTCTCATTCCACTCACATTCATCACATCCAAAAGTCCAATCCTTCATATTCATACATAATGAAACTTATACGTACATCACATACTCTTTATTACAAGTGTATACATTACATTTATGGACTTTACATCACTCATGCTTCACATTCATTTAATCTATTTAAACATATTACAACTATACATGTATGGGGTCTCACAGAAACTGTGTTTGAGAGGGGTGTTGACTGAGTGTCACACTCAAGGCTTGCACTGGATTTTGAGACAGACTATGGTTGTTGATTCCAGGTTAGGGTGTTAAGTCTCAGACCCGGTCACCCCACGACCTTTTGATTGTATTGTGGTCCACAGAGTACATTGTACCATGTAGATAACATGGAGTACACTGTACCGTGCTTCCATGGGATGTGATGTGAGCGTCTCTAGACTCGGGCACGTTGTGTCTTGCTTTGTTTGGTGATAGTCCTTAGACTAGTAAGCTGAAGGGTAGATTGATGCTCTCCCTCAGGCTTGTGGACATCTTGCATACCTGATCCTTGATTGTTTGGGGTCCTAGACTTTGGCCAAATGTCATTTGATTATGTATATCTCTGCCTAGTCTCCTTTGTTATTAATTTCTGTGACAGATCTATTTATGATATGAACCATGATTTAAATGTGGATTTCTGCACTGAACTATGAATGATTTTACTCTGAACGAGTTTCCTATGTTTGAATTCGTAGCAAAGATTTGGTATTTGTTTTATGATGATAAGTTTGTGAAAAAAATGGTTTTCGGCATAATGTATTGCATTATAAGCATGTAGATAGTATGGTTATCTACTGCTTACATATTTGCCTTACTGAGCGTGTTAGCTCACCCCTTTTTCTCTTCTTTCCATAAATCCAGTTCAGTAGTTTGGAGAACCCTGTGGTATATACTGCATTTTCTTTTACAAACAGCTTCCATCACTTGCGCGAAGGTATACATTTTGTTAGTCTTTTGTATCTAAACAGTAAAATACACAGTGATGTATATATTCTAGTTACGGGGATGTAAACTAATGTAAATGATTGTAAATTAATATAAGTGCAATTCCTTATTATGGATATAGAAGATGTGGAAAGTGATCGACTAACATCAACTCATAGTCCAACCATTCAGTGTGTGAAGTCGCGATGTGTGATGAATAATTATATAAATGTAAGGAAAACGGGTCACGACATATTATTTTAGGTCCCTTAAGATGTAAATACTTGTGATAGGTGAGGTGAGCAATAGACAAACATCAATTAAATAATCTCAATTAAACATACAAGATTTTAGTATAGAGTTTAGCAAGGCTAACTCTTTCTTACCACTTGGTCAACAATATCTTAGCAAGGATTATTTAACACTTCTACTTCCATTCTCACCTATTCATGTCTACTTAGATCAATGTACATCTATTAATTCCAATATAAGAATTAATCAAACTTTCTCATTAAATCATATTTAATGCAACTACCAAACTCCACAACCAATGACTCCATAGATAAAAACATCATCACAACTCCAACCTATACATTCATACATTATCACTTTATTTCTATTTGAATCCATTAAATACAACAATACTTTACTGCCAAATTTATACAACTTAGTTTCGTCAAGTTGTCCAAGTCTACTAAATTTAGACATTACCACAATCTTACCATTTTGGTACAACTTCATTTCCATTGTAACTTCAAGTGAAATATAAAAATATAACAAGCATTACCAATTCGGCCATGGGTACTCTTTAGGTACTGAGAGCTCAATTCAAGGTTTCTAAAAATATTAATTCATGGCTCCCATGAGTCTAAACAAGTTTAATTACAAAATTACATATATATATATAACAATACTTAAGACAACCCCCATGGGTATCAAATTTACATACATCCCTGCACTTAGGCCAGATTTTATTTACAACATGATTCTTTCCTAACAACATTAAAGTATAAACAAAAACACCATAACTAAGATTACACCCCTACATCAACATATGTACACTATGAAGTCCATACCATGTCAACATATATATAAATAAATATATATATATACATATACATACCCCACCATACAAAATATATCTCTCGATAGTCAAACATGGAGGCCTTAGGGAAAGTGACACTTGTGTGTCTTAACAAGTCAAGAGGTTCAATATGAAAAAACTAAAGAGATGGTAAGCAGATGCTTAGTAAGTAAATGTACAATCACAGAAAATTAAAAACAGTTTGAAAATCTCACATGCCTTAGATAGTTATTTAATAAACAATACAAAGTGAAAAGCATTCACATTATCATGCTTAAAGCATAAGTTAAAGCATGTGAGTATTTTCATGGAAGCAAACCAAAATATCAAATAGTCAAATAACAACATGTGCATATCAATTATAACAGATACAAAAGCATAATAAGCTAGGTACAACCGTAGGGCAATGTAGCTATCAGTGCATCAGACTCCTTAAATTTAGGGCACCATTTATGATCATAGACCAGAGCCAGTCCCATTGATTAGGAGAGACTGGTACCTATTGCCTTAGGATAGGCTTGATGTTCCTGATTTATATACAGAGGAAGATCTATAGTTCGGTGTACCATGAAGGTCTTGTCTACCCCAAACGCTCACAAGTTTCAAAACAAGCAAGGTTTAACCTCCAGTAAAACATATGTTAGGCAAGAAATTATCTTAAATATGGCCTTTATAAAAATTAATATGGTTGTTAAAGTTCTTTATTATGAATCATGATGTATTTGTATTTTACGAGATGTAAAAGTAGCTTTTAAAACATAGTAACAATTTGTATGAATACAATAATCTAGGAAAATATTCATGCAACGAGTAAATAAAGAATAGAGGCCTCAAGAGTCATCCTCCATCCTTGACTAAACCATACCAAGCACAATTTAATCCAAACAATGTCAACTCTCATGCCACAAAAAACATTTCAATGTCTAGAACATTAGGCAGCAATTGCATATTTACTTAGTCCTCAAAAAGATAACTTTAAACCATATAGCCCATAATGCTTCCAATACAAACTGAAAGTTATTAAGGTATGTTCACACATAGAGCTATTGCCACAATTGCAATTCCTAACACAAGGCATTAGGTGTAAGACCCGAATTATATCGTAATTTCTTATAAAGGATTGAAAATGATCACAAACTTAAATGAATGGGATTCAGACTGGAGATAAGGATTCAAAACATGAAATTAAAAAATTCAAAAATACTGAAATGAAATTCCCGAACACGTTGAAGGGCAAAACGGTTAAAAGATCGAATGCCGATATAAATTCGACAAGAAAATTTAATTAAAAATAATGGATTTGAGAATCTTGATCAATAACGAAGAAATATTTAATTTCGGGTTAAATAGATTAATATATGGATTTACTGGAATTAATCAAAATTTTTGCTCAAGACAATATCCCGAAATACGGAGAAAATATACCGAAAAAGGGTTAAAATAAATTACATAAAATTAAATAAATTTTTTTGGAATAAAAAATTAATTTTTGTAGATATTTTAGAATATAATTGAATATTTTAATAATTACTTTAATAATAAAGTAATTTATAAATAATAATAATAATATTAATAATAATTAAAAAAAGAGATAAATCTGGAAATCGGGAGAAACCCGAAAGCCGACCCACGTTGCACCCGCGAGGAACCGAGATCCACCGACCAGCCACCGACAATCATTAACCTCCGACGAAGAGCCGAGGAGGAAGAGGAGAGGCCGGCGAAGCTCTCGGCACCGGAGACGCGCCGTCAAGAGGCCAAAAATCATCGAATGGAGGAAGAGAAAATCACGAGGAAAACGGGGTTGATTTCGGTGATCCACGGTAGCTGGGCTAGAACGGTGGGTACCGGTGTGATGGGGAGGAGGAGGTGGTCTTTTAAGACAGGTATCGGCCGACGAAACTGCCAGAATTTGGCGGATCAAGGGAGAGAAGGCTGAGAGGGAGAAGAGAGGAACGGCGATCATCGACGGTGATTTAGTTCCGATTGAGGCCAGTCGAAGGTTACCCAGCCAAAGACGAGCCGAATAGTGCTAGAAACGAGCCGAGAACCGGTCAAAAATGCCATGAACGGTAGCGAAAAGGCCTGAATCGGTACGAACTGGTTTAGCAAGAGGTAAACCAGGCTGAACCAGACCGGTCCAAATCGGGTTAAATAGGACTGAACTGGTTCAGCCAAGAAAGAGAGGAAAAAAGGAGAAAAAGAGAAAAAGAAAAAAGGGAAAGAATTTTTTGGTATACACCGGACTTCGGGTAAGTCGATACGACGTCAAAAGTGACCGATTTGATTTTTGAGAAATTTATTTAAATTATAATTAATCAAAAATTAACCTGAAATTAAATATATAATTGTGCAGTTTTACAACAAAGCCCGAACGAGAGCCAATTGAGCTTCGATTTTTGTACCCCGCATCATATTGGGTAAGTATATTTTAATTTGGACAATTAGAGTCCATTAATACAGAGTTTCGATTATTTTATAGAATTTATGAATTAATTCTGTATAAAAAGGAATATTATTTAGAATTGTAACGTAATTATCGTAAATAGTATACGGGCTATCCAATGAGTTTGGAATGAAGCCCGATGATTATTGGTAAGCTGAATGAGCCTAGTAAACCCGAAGAAGTGATTTAATAAGTAGAAATGGGCTGGAAATGGGTCGAGGCCCATTAAGGTGCAATTGTGCCCAATAAAGTAAAACGGGCCCAGTACGTTAGATTCGATCAATAAATGTGATATACTGATAAAGATAATTGAATTGACCCCAATTATGTGGTTATATGTAGTTCCGTAGACTTGGTTGACGCGCATTTGGACTGAGTGATCGAGTATTATTAAGACGAGATAAGTTTGCGCGTGATTCCAGGTAAGGGAATTTTGTAGGTGCATAGAGATTTCTATACGTATTTTTGAGGGAATTTACAGGGCTTAGAATTTCTTAAAGTATCTAGAAACAAAATAATAATTTTTACGAAAACCCGGGGCATGGGTGAATAAAGAAAAAGATGATATTGCCCCTGGGAGTAAAATTTACAAAAAGGGTAGTAAAGCAGATTAATTGCGTGATTATCATGTTTTAATGTTTTGTATGAATGTATTGCTTTGATTTAAGCAAATATGCACATAGGTTGGCTGTTGATTTCATGAATTATATGAAAAGGTACCGATTTGTACCAGTTACAATTTTAAAAGATGCTTTTATCAAGATGGAGCCACCTATCATATTTACACGAGTAAAAAGAGTGCTAAAGTCTTACTCGCACTAAAGTTTACTGATTTATTACTCATGAAAAGCCGTACTGGAGCATTGCTCTACGAGAAATTTGTGTGTACACAAAACTGTGCTGGAGCTTCGCTCGCACGAGATTTTAGATATCATGATATGCATAGCGTGGTGCTAGAGCTTCGCTCACACTAGACTTGAGTTGACATGCATATAGTCATACGGAAGCCTCCTGTAGACTGTGTCGCAGAGAGTTGATATGCTCGTACGTATACTTTGAGACATGGGTTGGTTATCGACATAGTATTGGGGTGGATAAGACCTACGGTAGGCACCCCCAGACTATGATATGGGTTCACAGAGTACGTTGTATCCTGTATATCACACGGAGTACACTGTACCGTGCAGTCATGATGACTCGATGATGTTACATGATATTCTGGCGGGTAGGATTTGACCCCACCTCCCGTTGCAGTTGTGATGCCCCGTACACCGGGATCCGTATAGCCTGGGATCACAAGGATAAATTATGGCCATAGTCCTCAATTTTCATACAGTAACCTACATGCCTCACATGATATCATACGATCTGAATAGACCAGGACAAACCCGAAGGAGGAGTAAGGTCCCGATTTATGTTTTTAAACGAGATACGATTTAATGAATCAAGGTATTCCCGAGAGATGGGTTTAGCCTTGATGTGGTTATTTTATGATGAAACAAATAAGTTTTAACGTGATGAATTTATAATAAAACAAATAAGTTTTAACGTGATGAGTTTATGATGAAACAAATAAGTTTTAATGTGATGAGCATGAGATGTCATACATGATGATTTTTTCATGTTTGTTTTATTTGTCGATTTCATGATTTCTCCTATATGATATATACATACATGTGGCATCGTTTTAGTCATAGCTCATGCTCCAAATGTAAACGATTTTATATCATGACATTATAAGCACGTAGATAGTATAGTTATCTACCTGCTTACATTATTACCTTACTGAGCAAGTTTAGCTCTCCCTTTCATTTTCCACCCCACAGGGTACATTCAGTAGAAGAGAGCGATAGTAGTCTTACATTTCGGTTATCCGCTGCTTCCTATCAAGACCAGGTATACACATTCATATAATTTTGTATCTGAACATATAGAGGCATAGTACTGTACACGGATGTAATATTGGGGATGTATTTAGTTAAAATAAATTGAAATGTAAATGAAATATGGAAAAATAGATGTTAAGGTAAGTAACATGACAGGAGGGACTAACATCGACTCATAGCCCAACTGTTAGTGGTGTAACTATTCACGACAGGTAAGAAAATGAAAAAGTGAAAAATTTGTAGGGGTTTTTAGGAAAAATGGGTCGTGACAAAAGGTGGTATCAGAGCAGAGTTGGTTTGATATGAGTCGGTGTTAGTGGTTAAGTAAATTTACATCCCCATGTGCTATGCATTGTTTAGATATAATTGTGTATATCAAAGTGGAAGTGCAGCTAAGAATTTAGTTTCGAATGCAAGAATATAGTTTTTATAAATGATAGCCGCTATGGTAAAGGGGCGAGTACACATGCTCGAAGCCGTAGAGATCGGCCTAAGAGTCAAATTAGTCGTCACATGAGACTCAAGATGAGAGTGAGGTGGAGGCTGATGTTAAGCATACTCCACAGGGTCCTATAAAGAGACCAAACAATATTGAGACACGCTCCGAGAGGATGGAGTGGAGTGTAGAAAATATTTTAGAGTTGTTTACTCAGTCTATGCAGGTACTTGAGGATAGGCAGGGTAAAGCCTAAACAGATGCCTCAGACTATAGAGATTTTCACACCCCTCCGGTATATAGCAAAGTAAAGAAACCAATAGTTGCAGAGGATTGGATAAATGAGATAGCGAAGTTGTATGGATTCTTTCTGTATATGTCGACTGAGAAGGCGACTTTTAAATACGTTTATGTTGGAGGGTGAGTCGCAGCATTGGTAGAAGTTCGCTCGAATCATCTGAAGAGTTAGATGTCCAGAGCCGACATGAGAAATATTTCTGGATGTATTCCGGTGACAGAATATTTCGGACACTACTTAAGGGAAATTACAGGTAAAATTTCTTACACTGACCCGGAGACACTGATTGATTGACAAGTATGAATCTCAGTTTATATACCTGCCTAGGTATTACCCCGACATTATGGGCAGTGAGAGTCGAAAAGCCCAAAAGTTTATGGAAGGGTTTAAATTGTCGATTAGAGTCTGATTGGCTCACTCTTATGTCGAGGCAGTACGCAGAATACAGTTGCGTGAATAATATCATATGTTGTATGCCTCTGAGATTGGGAAAGGTAGTAAGGGCCGAAATAGAGATAGAAGAGAATAGAGAATGACAGAGATGTTAGAGCGGGAAAGAGAACAGTTGGTAAGAGATTAGAGCTGATGAGTTACAGGGTAAGATGATTGGTAAGGCCCCAGTGTATCCAATTTCAGTACTTTTGAGAGGTATTATGATTGGAGGACCCCGACCTGCTCCGTAGCAATGTAAGCAATGTAAGCAGTGTAGCAGTGCAACAGTGTAACAGTGTAAGTAGTGTAACAGTGTATGCAGTGTAGGATGTGTGGTAGATACCACGAAAGTAAGGCCTACACCTACACTTTATTAACTAAAATAGGCGTTAAGTGTGGCAAAACAGACCATTTATTTAACGATTGCTCAGAGTTGGGTGAGACTGCCCCACAGAAGGGCAAAGAGACATAGAAAACCATGTTGATATCTCTGCACAAAAAAAGGGAGGCCACAGCCGAAGAGAAAGGGGAAAGTAGGTTGTTGGATAAGGGCGAGTGTATGCCTTGGACCAGGACATTACTAATGTTTCATATGATGTGGTGAAAAATACCACACTAGTTAAGAATAGTGAAATAATTATTTTAATTAATCCTGGTGCCACATATTTAGTCATACCGCCTTCATTTGTATATAAGTTAGTAAAAGATGTGAATACCTACATCCGTGGGCATAATGCTGATAGTTAGTACCCCAATAGAGGAGGGTTAACTAACGAAATAATTATTAAGAGATTATAAGTTGAAAACGGTGGAAGAAGTATAAGTCAGCCAATTTTATTCAATAGACTATGAATAATTTGATGTAATATTGAGAATAAATCTCAATTGGTCAGTTGCAAATTATGATGTTCAGAGTTCTATTCTCAGATAGTGATATAGTTACACCTGAAAAGTATACTGTAAGTTTTGACAAGTAATAAAAGGGGTTGAAATTAAAGAAGTAAATGATTGTACTCACGAAATGAGTAATGACAGAGTTTGTTATAAGTGATATACGAAAGGAGATAAGTTGTTAGATGTGATAGATCCTGAATACAAAATCTATTGGAATAGGAGGCATGTAAGGTATGAATATCTCTGATATGTGAAATAATTTGGATTAAAGCAATTAGTAACGAATATGAATTGTGACCACATGGACTGATATGTAAAGTAATTGTGGTCAAGTCTGAGGATTAATAAAGGTATTTCAAAATACCTCCCCGTCTGAGGACTTGACAGCGTCTAAAAGTATACACATAACCTATAAATTGAAATCGACAGTGTCACGACCCAAAACTATCCAAAAATCAGAGTAAATGTTTCGCGTTTTATTATTTTCTTTCATGCTTACCTGTTCTCTGATCGTGACCACACTCCACTAACAATTGGGCTGTGCGTCCATGCCAGTCCCACCAAATTAATTCTTTCTCAGTCATTTATAAATGTTTACAATATTTATACATCCCCTAAAGTTACTTACAAACATGTTACTGTGCTATACTTATTTAGATACAATATGTACAAGTGTATATACCTTAAATGATGGGCAGCGGATATTCGGAATGCAGTACTCAGTCGCCTCAACATCTACTGGAATTATCTGTGTGAGAAAATGAAAGGGGTAAGCACATCAAGCTCAGTAAGGCAATCCTACGAACAAGTAGGCAACCATACTACCTACATGAACGTGGTGCCATGCATAAACCACCATTTCTCCACACATTTCAAAACTGATGCTATGATTCATGATGTCATGTAAAACACGTTCGCATGGAAAATTCAACATGCAACTCTTTTTAAATCATTTCGTTCTCATTTAAAATTTTCATAATAAAGTCAGGACTTAACCCCTCCTTCGGGTGGTCCTGACTCACACAAAACCATGAAAATCAGTTTACATCACACATGGGTTTAAAAAGCATAGAAATAGCATCATGCAAATTTAGTTTAAAACCCAGTTTAGATCTCATCAAAATTGTCAACATGTGAGACTAGGCAACATCTGTATATTGGTAATAACAAGGACTATGGCCATGTGTCCTCAGGAGTCCCTCTGCTACACTGATTCTAGTGTGCGGGATCTCACTATGATCGGGAACCGCCCAGGAGGTGGGTCACTCCATCCCGTCGGTCTTATCCGACCCTCCGTATCCGTAGATGCCACACGTATCCGAAGATACCATGCATCCGAAGATGCCACACGTATCCGAAGATACCACGCACCCGAAGATGCCACACGTATCCGAAGATACCACGCACCCGAAGATGCCACACGTATCTGAAGATACCACGCACCCAAAGATGCCACACGTATACGAAGATACCACGCACCCGAAGATGCCACATGTATCCGAAGATACCACGCACCCAAAGATACCACACGTATCCAAAGATACCACGCACCCGAAGATACCACACGTATCCGAAGATACCACGCATCCGAAGATGCCACACGGTACAGCGTACTCCATGCTACTTGCACGGTACAACGTACTCCGTGGACCCATATCATATCTACATACTCATGCCATGTCTCCAAACGCACGTGCGAGCCTATTTAATCGGTGACACACAGTCTACCCAATGCTCCAAGCACAACTCATCACATGTTCTCATAAAAATCAGTAAGGGGTGCGAGCGATGCTCCAGCACTCTTGTCAATTCAAGTAAACCTAGTGCGAGCTAAGCTCTAGCACTCTCATCAAATCATGTGGAAAATCTGGTGCGAGTTAGACTCTAGCACCCTGTCACGAAAATCATGTGCGAGTTAGACTCTAGCACCGTGTCACGAAAATCATATATATATATATAATCTGGTGCGAGTTGGACTCCAGCACCAATGCATATAAAACTCTAGTGCGAGCTCTCACTCCAGCACTAATGCATGCATCACACAACTCAAAATATCGTGCGAGTTGAGCTCTAGCACATCACATGTAAATAAAAACATGTAGGCAGCTCTGTTTTCTCAAAACAGTTTTCAAAACAATTTCATCGTTGAAACTATGAAATGCTGTGCATCTTTCTTTCAAGGTTAGTCAGCCTACTCATGCATGCATCAAAACACCTCCAGAACGAGCAGGAACCTCTTGTTCTTGCTCCTCCCAATTTCTCCTAAAGTTGTAAATTTTTACCCTTAACAAGGGTATTTTGGTAATTTGCCCATTCGGGGCACTAAAATTATTTATTTACTTCTAGACCCTTCAGATAATTTAAAAGACTGCATATGACTTGAAATTTCGTAAGGTTACCTCTAGCAGTCCGTAGAATTCTCTTACCTTATTTTTCTGTAGAGTTTGACCTTTCCTTTTTCACTACTATCTCGTCATGCAGTCCGATCTGCTCTAAATCCAATGTCTAAAACTGCGTATAATTATTCCTCATGTCAGATATCATACAATTTAATTGTATTTCCTATTTTCTGGGCTTAATTTAAATCATTGGGCCCATTTACCCCTATTGGGCCCGATTGCACCTTAATGGGCCTTAATCAGCTTTAGGCCCGTTTTTCACTTAATTTTCACATTATCGAGGCCTATTGGGCTCATTGGGCCCACCAACAATTTATTGGGCCTCGTTCTAACTCTCAAATAGTTCAATTCATTATTTACGACAATTTATCTAAATTTCCATAATTTAATTTATTTTATGCGATAAGTAAATCTGAAGCACGCATAACGATGCAAATTGTCATAAATAAGATTTCCTTACCCGAGATTCCATGCTAGTACGTAAATCAAGGCTGTCTCGAGCTCTCGTTGGACGTCAATTGTCGAGCTACACAATTTCATAATTTTCGGGTAAATTTTCCAGTCGAAAATTAACTAAATAAAATATTCCAAAATTTTAAATCGGTCAATTTCAACCGCTTATCGACTTACCCGTAGCTCGATTACATCGTCGAGATTTTTCTTCAATTTTTCCTCTTTTTCTTTTTCCCTTTTTCTCTTTTTTTCCTCTCTTTCTTAGCTGAACCGGTTTGGTTCGTTTCAGACCCGGTTCGGACCGTCGGTTCACCCCGGTTCACTCTGGTTCGCTCCAGTTTAGGGCCTTGCCGATCGATTCTCCGTCGGCTTCCATCGCCAGTGGCTCCGCTGGGTCGTCCGCATCTGAGATCTGCCCTCGGTTTCGTCCATGGCCGCTGGAAAGTCGCCGGTCCAGCCTTTCTCCTCTTCCATCGGAACCCATTTATCTTTCCTCCGTTTTTGGTGTTTGCCGGCAGTTTCACCGGTCGTTTTCGGCATCAATCAGCTCGGCATTAAGTAGGGAAACTTCGGTTGGCGGTGGTCGGGGTCAAATCTGCGCCGGTGGCCGTCGATTTTGCTTCCTCTCTCCGTGGCTTCTCCCTCCGTTTTTGGCCTCCTCCGGTGTCGGTATGGCTCGTCGCCGGTACCAGGGAGGTCGCCGGCCTCTCCTCTTCCTTTTTCGGTGGTCGTGGCCCCTCATCCGGCGCTAGTGTGGCTCGCCGGTGACCCTCATTTTCGGCTTCTGTTTTTTATTCTTTCTTCTCTCTTCCCGATTTTCTAATTCCTCCCCTTTTTTTTCAATTAATTAATTTATTTTTATATATTTATTTATTTATTTTTATTATTTATTTATTTTATTAATATTTTAATCATTAAAAATACATTAAAAAATACCCAATTATCTCTTTAAATATCCTTAAAATTATTATTTAATTCTAAATTCATTTATTTTATTTTATTTTATTTTATTTATTTAATTTATCTTAACCCCTTTTCGGTATATTTTCAATTATTTTCGGAATTATTTTTCAAACTAAAAATTTTGATTAATCCCGATTAATTCCAATAAATTGATATCTTGATCAATTTAACCCAGAATAAATTTATTTCACCTTTATTGACCAAGATTTCTCAGTCCATTATTTTTAATTAAATTTTCTTATCAAATTTATTTCGACTTTCGGTCTTTTGACCATTTTGCCCTTACACGTGTTCGAGAATTCCATTTTCAGTCCTTTTGTATTTTTAATTTTTGTGTTTTAACTAAAATCGGGTCTTACATAATCTCCCCCACTTAAGAAATTTGGTCCTCCAAATTAGAACCAAGTCATATGAGTCCATAAACTACTCCGGGTACGTTTTCTCATATCATACTCGTTAATTCTTCTGTGACCTTTTTTCGGAGTGAAATACTACCAAATGACTTTAATTAGGGAGATCGTCTTAATCCTCAATACTTTCTCTTTCCTGTTTAATGTCTGAATCAACTTTTTCAATATATTTATATTTGCACTGAGCTGAACTATTGGAGTTCATATCTGATCACCTATGCTGGATCTGGATAGTATTACCGAAGTATCAAAAGATGGGACACATTGTGGATGCCTATTTATTCAGGTGATAACGCCAACCTATAGGTCTTATCTCCTACTTGTCCAATCTCTCAAAAATTCCATTCAGCAAAACTCAATTTGCCTTCTTCCTGAGTCTCGTTATGTCCTTATTCCCTTAGGATAAATAAACTCAACAATACTGATTCACCCTCAGTGAATTCCAATGCTTTTTGTATGCTCTGAGGTGTTCTTAATCTCTCACTCAACTGAACATCCTCAGAGACTTATTATACTAATTCGAAAGAAATTTCTATCTGTCACCCACTTTTTCTTATCCAAGTCGGGGAAACAACACCTACGGCCATACTATGCCTCATATCTTGTTATCCCGATACTCAAGTGACAAATGTTGTTATTGACGGATCCAATTTGTAATAACTGATCATCCCGGGAGCTTATAAAATCAATGGCACACACTCTGAGTATCTGGGAATTTCATAACCAGAAGGTGGGTAGACTTAGTCAATTTAGCGACTATCATCTAAATAGCCTCGTGATTCATCTGAGTCCTCATAACCCATCACGAAATTTATGGAGACTTGTTCCCATTTTCGTGCCGTGTCGATATAGGTAGAGGCTGCAATAACTCTGCAGACTTTTAATACTCTACCTTATTCTGCTGACATACTAGGCACTTTTCCACAATCTCTACCATATCTCTTTTCACACTGACCACCAATACCCTTTTTCAAAGATTTTATATATATATTCGTTACTTTCCGTATGCACTGTATATCCCGAAGAGTAAGCTTCTGACAATATCACTATCTCATCAACTGTGATCCTGGGGAGCACTTATACTGTCTCTGAACTTCTTTATAAATCATCGACACTCTCTGTGAACTGTCACTGTACCCTTCTGAATCTGACCCAAACTATCGACACCATGCCGATCATCATGCTAAGCCTGTCAAATCCGGGCACTCTCATCCGATTCTAGTCTCAGGCTAGCTGTCACACAATCACTGTCATCATCAGAAGGGATCACATCACTATTGAGGCTCACAACTGCTCTAGCAGCTCACGCTCCCTGACCATCATATGTAATACCATCCCGAGGCTCTTTCTGCTCAAGGCATCAGCCATCACATTAGCCTTTCCTGAGTGGTACAATTTTCCACAATCAAAATCTCTAAGAAGTCTAACCCACTTTATTATTTCATATTCGACTCTTTCTGTGAAAACAGATACTTGGGGCTTTCTGATCAGTGCATACCCAAAATTTCTCACCATGTACATAATAGTACCATATCCTCAGTACAAATACTATCGCCACCAACTTTTAAATCATGGGTCAGATAGTTTATTTCATGATCCTTGAGTTGTCTGGATCCACAATCGACTATCTTTCCATTTTGCATCAATACACATCCCATTCATTATTTTGAGTTATTCATACACACAGAGAACCTCTTGAGCTGTTGGATATAGTGAAAATAATCACAGTGGTCAGTTCATACTTCACTACACCAAAATTCATGTCACATTTATCATCTCACTTATCATCTCATTCAAATACCACACTTTCTTAGTTAAACGTGCCAACAAAGTATACCCTTTTCAGAATTCGCAACCACCATCTGTAAAAGCAAATTTCTAATTGTTGCTTATAATTTGCCCTGGACTTTAAATACACCCAGCATATCATCAATAAGGATGATGACCAATCGGTCCAGGTAAAGTTTAAATAACTCGTTGTAGTTGAGCTCCATTAAATATTTTAATCGCCCATATCCTTGACCTATGTACGCATAAGCGTATAATCACTTCAAAATTGCTCCCGTTCAAGGTACTAACCCGCGTCATTTCCTCTTTTTTTTTTTTATATTAACGGCTTTTATTAAATTTTAATATTTTAACCTTCATGATTAATCAAATTTTATAATTCTTTATCGTACTAGTAAAAGTATCCAAATTTTAAATTTATATCTTACCACGGTCGATTTCAAGTTATAGGTTATGTATATATTTCTAGACGCTGTCAAGTCTTCAGGCGGGGAGGTATTTTGAAATACCTTTATTAACCCTTAGACTTAACCACAATTACTTTACATATCAGTCCTGTGGTCACAATTCATATTCGCTACTAATTGCTTTAATCCTAATTACTTAACGTATAGTAGATATTCGTACCTTACAAACGCCTCTTACTCCAGTACATCTTGTATTCAGAATCAAGCACATCTAAAAGATTATCTCCTTCGTATATCAATTATAACGAAACTCTGTCATTATTCATTCCGTGAGTACAATCATTTGTTCCTTTAATTTCAACCGTTGCACCCCTTTTTAGTACTTATCAAAATTCACAGTATACTTTTCCAGGGGTAACCATATCACTATCTTAGGATAGAAATCCGAGCATCATAATATGCAGCCGATTACTTTATTCTCAATTATTACTTTAAATTATTCGTAGTCCATTGAATAAAATCGGTTGACTTATACTTTTTTCCCCCGTTTTCAACTTAAAATCTCTTCATAATTATTCTGTTAGTCAACCTTCCTCTATTAGAGTACTCATTTATCAGCATTGTGCCTAAGAGTGTAGGCATACATGTCTTTTACTCACATACATGCGAATGAAGGCGGTATGAAGAAATACGTGGTACCAGGATAAATTAACACAATTACTTCTTTATTCATAAGTAGTGTGGTATCTTTCACCACATCCTGTGAAACATCAGTAGTGTCCTGGTCCAAGACATACACTCGCCTTCGTCCAACAGTCTACTTTCCTTTTCTCTTCGGCTGTGGCTTCCCTTTTCGATGCAGCTATCTCAATAGGGTTTTCTCTATCTCTTTACCTTTCTGTGGGGCAATCTCGCCCAACTCTAAGCAATCATGATAAATGGTCCGTCTTACTACACTTAACGGCCATTTTCATCAATAATATGTAGGTGCAGGCTCTATTTTCGTGGTATTTACCACACATTCTACAGTGATCCGTAGCAGATCGAGGTTTTCCAATCACAATACCCCTCAAAAGTACTACAATTGGATAACTGTGGCCTTACTAATCATCTTAGCCCATAACTCATCAAATCAAATCTTTTTCCAAACTACCCCTTTTTCTCTTTCTGCCATCTCTATCATTCTCGATTCTCTTTCTGTCTCTCTTTCGGCCCTTACTACCTTTCCCAATCTCAGAGGCGTGCAACACTCGATCTTATTCATACAACTATATTCTGCGCACTACCTCGGTATAGGTAGTGATATCTAACGAGGCCAATCAGACTCTAATTGACAATCTGAGCCCTTCCATAAACTTTTAGACATCTCGATTGTCACTGTTCATAGTGTCGAGGTAATATCTGCCCAAGAATATAACTGAGTTTCATACTCATAATTCATACTTATCAATAAATCAATTCCTTTTAAATAGTGTCCGGGATATTCTATCACCGGAATACATCCAAAAATATTTCTCTTGTCAACTCTGGATGTCTAACTCTTAAGATGGGTTGAGCGGACTTTCATCAATGCCCCGACTCGCTCTCAAATCTTATGTATACTCTGAGCAATTTGCTCCCAAAATATTCTCCACGCTCTGTGTCACAACCCTCAACTTACCAAAATACATGTATATTTTTCGCATTTTCATGCATCGATTATTAATCATCCTTCCTTGATCGTGAGCAACCACACTCTCAACAGTTGGGCTATGTGTCGATGTCTAACTCACTCCACCATACCAATTCAATTTGTATATTATTCATCAATAAACACTTGTATAAATGTATATATATCAGAGTTGTTACATGTGTTTACATTATTTTACATCCCCAATAGTTACATACAAAATGCTACTGTGCTATCGTAAGTTTAGATACAAAATTTCAACAGTGTGTATACCTTTAGCGATGGGATGCAGCGGATTACCAAAAAGGGAACGCCTCCAGTCACGCTCACTCTATACTCAAATCTCTGTAGAGTGGGGAAAAATAAAGGGGGTGAGCAAACCACACGCTCAGTAAGGCAATCATACGAACAGGTAGATACTGCACTATCTACGTGATCATGATGCCATGCTCAAAAGCATTTAATTCATCATTTATCTCAAAACATGAGTGTATGATTGTGTTAATGGTATGTAAAGCATTCATGCTATTAAAATCCAGTGCACATTTAAACTCAAAGCATGGTATAAATCATCATGCATAATTCACAATAAAAGCATGGCATTACCCATCATGAATTTTCTCAATAAAGCATGGCATTAAACATCATGCATCCGTGCACTTTAAAAACCATTAACAAATCAATTTCAACATTGGTCAGTCTCGGCCCATCCCTCGGGCTTTCCTGACCCACAAATCATTTCAAACATGGATTTATTCTCAAATGGCGGTAGACATGTGAGATAGGCAGTTCAACAATAGGTAATAACCTCAAGGCCTATGTACATAACCTGTGATACCGGCTACATGGATCAGATGTGCGGGATATTACCACTATCTGCTTCCACATGAGAGGTGGGTCAAATCCTACCCGTCGGTCCATAGCATATCTCGTCCGAAGATGGCACATCACATCTCAACACGGTACAATGTATTCCATGCTACATGCACGGTACAACGTATTCCGTGGACCCAATCAACACATCATATCACGCCACATCTCAAACGTACGTGTGAGCCTATTTAATCTGTACGACCTCTTGTCTACCCGAAGCTCCTAACACGGCTAATTAATCATGTCAAAACAATGCACGTGTGAGCCTATTTAATCGATGTGACACCCAGTCTACTCGAAGCTCCAAACACGGCAACATGCAAGGTGGGCATCCAGTGCGAGATAAACTCGAAGCACAATTCCAAAACAAATATGAAATCCATGTGAAAACTAGTGCCTCTTGCACTCATGTGTATAAAACACGTCAAATCTCGTGCAAGTCATACTCTAGCACGCTTTCATACTCACGAAAACAATGTAGGTGGCTCATTTCTTTGCAAAGTGTGGTTAACAAACCAAAACAACTCGACTCTTTTGCAAATCATTTCAAATATTAGCCAACCTACCAAATCATTTGCTCAAAAGCAATAAAACATGATTTTCAAGCAATATGCTTTTGTTTTCATGCACATTTCTCAAACTCCCAACTTTTACCCTTCAATCACCCAACATCATTTCCTATATCACATACAATCTAGCAAAGCATTTAATGTGCTCAAATTGCGCACAGATATCTCTAGGAGTTCACATAATTCCCTTACCTCGATTTACTTGGTGTGACTCTTTTCCTCTTAGCTTCTCACGCTCTTGGCTCAACTCGCCTCGACATATCCTCGGAAGTTGCGATTCATTCATTCAATCAATTGAGTTAATGTTTTTAACCCATAATTGACCTCACTAGTCAATATTATTCACTTATGCATTTAACCAATGCCTTAATCCACATTTTACCCCTTTTACGTAAATCTTACAATTTATCCACCAACAACATCTTAAAATCATGCCCATAACATTATTGTCACCTCTAAACATCCCATTTCTCATAATCTCCATCAATTCCACTTTCTCACACTAAACCATTTCTAGGTCATAATCATTCCAATGTATTTTAGATAGTTTCTAACCATCCACACTCATGCCAACAACTCCAAAATCACTTAAATAAATAATGTACCATAGTTGGAGTGTTAGAATCTTACCAAATTTGATTTCTCTTCTTGCTCCAAATGGCAATGCCCTTAACTCCTTCAATACCAACAATGGGAAAATGCCTTCCAACTATGTTGTTCTTCTCTTTGATAGGAATAACTTTGCCTCTAATGGTCTCTCTTCAAATCTTACTGAAAATGACTGATTTTAGAGAGAGAAAATTAGGTTTTTGGGTTGAAAGTGGAAGGTTAGTTTTTTCCAAAATTTTTTGATTTTCAGCACTCTTTTTATAGAAATAGCTTGAGGAGATCGATCTAGTCCCCTTAAATCCCTCTTTTTCACGGCATTCTAAGCATGAGATCGATCTGCTCCTAAACAGAGAGCTAAGGAGATCGATCTGGATGCTTGAGGATCGATCTTTTCAATACAGAATGCTTAGGAGATCGATGGCTCCATTGGAGATCGATCTGCTCTATTCCATTACCCAAATAAGAGCATTCTGGCTCTTCCAGATCGATCTCTCATCCCATGAGATCGATCTGCCCTTCATAGTTTCTAGATTTTCTGTAGTTCTTCTGCAGCAACTCATACTCAAACATCCTTAATTTGCTACCATGATCATTTCCTCATTCATTCATATTTAAGGCTTGACAATGACATCTATACATACCTTATTCCTAATGAAACTTGAGTGGAATCCTTGTATAGCCACAAGTATATGATATAAACCAAATGGAAGTGCACAACTTATGCAATTCTACTTCCATTTTACCACACTACTCATAATCCATTTTACTCACATTCTCCACATGTTTAAGTCCATTTCTTTACATTCACACATAATGTAACTTGTATGTACAATCACAACTCTTATTACAAGTGTGTACATTAACTTATGGACTTACATCACATATACTTCACTTATGAATTCATAGTACAACTCTATTTACATTTCTATGTACATATATACCATTATACATATACGGGGTCTCACATTCTCCCCCACTTAGAAAATTTGGTCCTCCAAATTAGAACCAATTATTCTGTGAACAACTCGGGATACTTCTCCCGCATCAAACTCTCCAATTCCCATGTGGCTTCTTCCACAGTGTGATGTTGCCAAAGTATTTTCACCAAGGGAATTGTCGTTGTCCTCAGCACTTTCTCTTTTCTGTCCAATACCCGAACTGGCTTCTCATCATAGGTCATACCTTCATTGAGCTCCAAAGGCTCATATCTTATCACATGTGCTGGGTCCGGGTGATACTTCCTCAACATGGATACGTGGAAGACGTTATGCACACTTGCCAACTCTGGTGGCAATGCCAACCTATACGCCTTATCTCCCACTCTATCAAGTATCTCAAATGGCCCTATATATCGAGGACTCAACTTTCCCTTCTTCTCGAATCTCATAATTCCCTTCGAAGGGGAAACTTTCAAAAACACTGACTCACCCACCTCAAACTCTAGTGGTCTCTGCCTCCTATCAGCATAACTCTTTTGCCTGCTCTGAGCTGTCCGTAACCTCTCACATATCAATTGGACGTCCTCAGAGGCTTGTCTAACCAAGTCGGGAGCAAAGATCTATCTGTCACTAACCTCTTCCCATCCAATAGGGGAACGGCATCTACGCCCATATAATGTCTCATATAGTGCCATCCCGATACTTGAATGAAAACTGTTATTATAGGCAAACTCTGCGAGTGGCAAATGGTCATCCCAGGAGCCTCCAAAATCCAATGCACACGCTCTCAACATATCCTCCAGGGTCTGTATAGTCCTCTCTGACTGACCATCTGTCTGAGGATGAAATGCGGTGCTAAAACTCAACTGGGTCCCCATCGCTTCCTGAAAATGTTCCCAAAAGTGACAAGTGAAGCGGGCATCCCTATCAGAAACAACGCTCACTGGAATTCCATGTAGCCTCACTATCTTGCGCACATATAGGTTCGCTAACTGACTCTGAGTATCGGTAGCTCTCATAGCTAGAAAATGGGCTGATTTCGTCAACCGATCCACAATCACCCATATGGCATCATGACCTCTCCGAGTCCTCGACAATCTCATCACAAAATCCATGGTGACATGCTCCCACTTCCATATCGGTATCGGTAGAGGCTGCAATAACCCTGCAGGCTTCTGATGCTCTACCTTCACCTGCTGATAAATGAGACACTTAGCAACATATTCAGCAATGTGCTTTTTCATTCCAGACCACCAATAAACCTTTCGAATGTTTTGATACATCTTAATACTCCCTGGATGTATCGTATACTTTGATGAGTGAGCCTCTGTTAAGATCAACCTTCTGATCTCTGCATCATCAGGAACACATATCCTACCTCTGAACCTCAACAATCCATCAGAACTCAACCCAAAGTCCGTCTCTGTACCCCTCTGTATCTGCCGATAATATCACTGCACTGCTGATCAACTCGCTGAGCCTGTCAGATTCGATTTACCAGATTCGATTCCAACTGCAGGCTAGCTATCATAAATCCACTATCAGCGTCAGGCGGGGTCATATCCAAACTGAGGTTAGTGAACTGTTCCAACAGCTCGTGTTCCCTGATCATCATAAATGATACCATCCCGAGATGTTTCCTACTCAAAGCATCAGCAACCATATTTGCTTTACCCGGGTGATATAGGATTTCACAATCATAATCCTTTAACAGCTCGAGCTATCTCCTCTGTCTCATGTTCAACTCTTTCTGTGAGAATAGGTACTTAAGGCTCTTATGATCTGTATAAATCTGAAATCTCTCACCATAGAGGTAATGGCGCCATATCTTTAGCGCAAACACCACCGCTGCCAACTCCAAGTCATGAGTCAGGTAGTTCCTCTCATGATCCTTTAACTGTCTTGATCCATAAGCTACTACCTTCGCATCCTGCATCAATACACAGCCCAGTCCCAGATGTGAAGCATCAATATACACCGAGAAACCTTCTGAGCTGGTAGGAATGGTGAGGATCGAAGCTGTGGTTAATCTCCTTTTCAGCTCCTCAAAACTTTCTTCACACTTATCGTCCCACATAAACTCCACATTCTTTCTTGTGAGGCATGTCAAAGGAGCAGCTAACCTCGAAAATCCCTCTACAAACCTTCGATAATATCCAGCTAAACCCAAAAAACTCTTGATCTCTGTCACTGTCTGGGGTCTCTGCCACTGAACTACGGCCTCAATCTTAGATGGATCCACTGATACTCCATCCTTCAATATTATGTGACCCAAAAAGATATCTGTTCCAACCAAAAGTCACACTTACTGAGTTTAGCGTACAACTTCTTCTCTCGGAGGGTCTGTAGCACTATCCTTAGGTGTCGTTCATGCTCCTCTCTAGACCTTGAATACACCAGTATATCATCAATAAACACAATAACAAATCGATCCAAGTACTGGTGGAATACCTCATTCATCAAAGCCATAAAAGCTGCGGGAGCATTTGTCAACCCGAATGGCATAACCATAAACTCATAATGTCCATATCGGGTGCGAAAAGCTGTCTTGGGTACATCTCCATCTCGTATCTTCAACTGATGGTACCCTGATCTCAGATCTATCTTGGAAAAGACTTGCGCTCCCTTAAGCTGATCCAACAAGTCATCGATGTGTGGAAGGGGATACTTATTCTTGATGGTGGCCTTATTCAACAACCGATAATCTATACACAGTCGGAGGCTTCCATCCTTCTTCCTTACAAACAGAATCGGTGCTCTCCAAGGTGAGACGCTCGGTCTGATGAATCTCTTCTCCAGCAACTCTTGTAATTGTTTCCTTAACTCTTCCAACTCGACTTGAACCATTCTGTATGGTGGCTTGGACATCGGCTCTGTACCAGGTGCCAAGTCTATACCAAACTCCATCTCCCTATCTGGAGGTAACCCTGGTAACTCATCTAGAAAGACATCTGGAAATTCCCTAACCACTGGAATGTCTCTCAATTCCGAACGTGCCTTATCCGTCTCAATCACAAAAGCGATGAATCTTTCACATTATTCTTTCCACCATTAGTATCATAAATCATCACATCACATACATAAATGAAATCAAATTTATCTTTCATACATCATGTATCAAGATTGTACTCATCACACTTATAATAATCATGTTCTTTAATTTCATTTCGCAAAATTAACTACAAGATTGTCTATCTTTGGAAACATCAAAGTTTTTGCATGACAACCCATAACAACATGATTTGCAGCCAGCCAATCCATCCCTAGGATTACATCAAAATCACTCATATTTAATAAAATCAAATGGTTGCCATTTCTTTACCTCCAATCCTCATCTTACAATCTCTATATACATGCTCAGTCAACGGACTATCATTCATAGGGGTAGATATCAACAACATCTTATCAAGCAGTGTGGGTTTTACATGCTTCAACAATTTACATGCAAAGGATGGCGAAATAAAGGAATGCGTGGCACCAGGATCAAACAGTACATAAGCTTCTAAATCAAAGAATTGGATGGTACCTTTTACCACATCTAATGACTGATCTGCAGTGTCCTGGTCCAGCGCGTGCACTCGTCCTCTGCTTACACCCACTGCTTGCTTCCCCTTTTCCTCAGCTGTAGCTATCCTCCTCGGAGCAGCTGTACCAACTGGAGCTCTCTCTGGCTTCTTGCCCTTCTGTGGGGCTCTCTCTGTCATCTCTAGGTAATCTCTGATTATGTGCCCTGGCTTCCCACATTTGAAGCATACTACAGGAGATCCATAGCATGGTCGAGTTCCATGGTACCTACCACACTTGCCACACTGTTTCGTAGTAGGCCGTGGTCCTCCAATCACGATTCTCGTAGCTGGAGCAATGGCCAAATAAATGGGAGTATCAACTGTCCTCTCCCGGATCTCATCAATTCTCGGCCTCTTTCCAGAGAATCTCTTGCTTCCTTTATAATAGAAGCCTCTATCCATTATTGGTCTTTTCTTATCTCTGTCCCTCATCTTACCAACCTTTCCAAACTCTGAGACGATTCTATCAACATCTTGTTCACACAATTGCGCCCTGTGCACTGCCTCTTCATAGGTCGGTATATCTAGAGGAACCAACCTAGACCTGATGGTCGGTCTCAATCCATCCACAAACTTTTGGATTTTCTCGACCTCATTACCCATCGTGTTGGGATCATATCTGCCCAAGGATATAAAAGCAGTCTCATACTTATCCACAGTCCTGCTCCCTTGGGTCAGTCCCAAAAATGCCATCTTTAGCTTCTGCTGTGCGGTATCCGGAACGTACTGCCTCCGGAAGGCCTCTAGAAATACATCCCAGCTGATCTCAGTATGACAGGTCTCAAAATAAGCCTGGTGGACTTCCACCAATGTTTTGCTGATCCCTTCAGCATAAAAGCGGCAAATGCTACCATCTCGGTAGTAGTGCACTCAAAGAACCCATATAATTTCTCGATCTCATTGATCCAATCCTCAGCCGCTACTGGGTCCTTTACTCCACTGAAAGACGGCGGCCCAAACTTTTAGAACTGCCGTAGTCTATCCAAATCACATCCATATCCCCAACCTCTACTGCCTGGCATAGCAACCGACGTAGGCACATACTGTGTGGGTGGGGTATCTATCGTCTATGGCCTCTGGGCTTCCCTTACCCGTGCCTCAGGAGCTGCCGCCTGCTTGGTATCACCCTGTGTAGCGGGACTCTATCTACCACCAACTCCAGATAAAGATTGGGTGACCAACTCCACAATCATCTCAATGCTCCGCTCAATCCTCGCGAAGCGAGCCTCAGTACTCTCGGGTCTCTCCTCTGGACCCTGTGGAGCGTGCTCAACATTAGCCTCGACCTCAACATCATCCTAAGTCTCGTGTGTTTCTGGCTCAACACGACCCCCAAGCCTACCTCTACGGCCTCGAGCCTGTGCTCTCATCCCTCTACCGCGACTGGTATTAGGCATACTTACTCAATTCCCTACATTCACAACCAATTACTTAGTCAACCCATCGACACACACACAATTGTATCTAAACAGCACAGTAACATGGGGATGTAATTATCCAACTTATTAAGTATTTTAGACACGACACACGTCAAACCAACTCAAGCTCTGATACTAACTTCTGTCACGACTCTCAACTTACCAAAATACATGTATATTTTTTGCATTTTCATGCATCGATTATTAATCATCCTTCCTTGATCATGAGCAACCACACTCTCAACAGTTGGGCTGTGTGTCGATGTCTAACTCACTCCACCATACCAATTCAATTTGTATATTATTCATCAGTAAACACTTGTATAAATGTATATATATCAGAGTTGTTACATGTGTTTACATTGTTTTACATCCCCAATAGTTACATACAAAATGCTACTGTGCTATCGTAAGTTTAGATACAAAATTTCAATAGTGTGTATACCTTTAGCGATGGGATGCAGCGGATTACCAAAAAGGGAACGCCTCCAGTCACGCTCACTCTATACTCAAATCTCTATAGAGAGGGAGAAAATAAGGGGGTGAGCAAACCACACGCTCAGTAAGGCAATCATGCGAACAGGTAGATACTGCACTATCTACGTGATCGTGAAGCCATGCTCAAAAGCATTTAATTCATCATTTATCTCAAATCATGAGTGCATGATTGTGTTAATGGTATGTAAAGCATTCATGCTATTAAAATCCAGTGCACATTTCAACTCAAAGCATGGTATAAATCATCATGCATAATTCACAATAAAAGCATGGCATTACCCATCATGCATTTTCTCAATAAAGCATGGCATTAAATATCATGCATCCGTGCACTTTAAAAACCATTAACAAATCAATTTAACATTGGTCAGGTCTCGGCCCATCCCTCGGGCTTTCTTGACCCACATATCATTTCAAACATGGATTTATTCTCAAATAGCAGTAGACATGTGAGATAGCCAGTTCAACAACAGGTAATAACCTCAAGGCCTATGTACATAACCTGTGATACCGGCTACACGGATCAGGTGTGCGGGATATCACCACTATTTACTTCCACACGGGAGGTGGGTCAAATCCTACCCGCCGATCCATAGCAGATCTCGTCCGAAGATGGCACATCACATCTCAACACGGTATAATGTACTTCATGCTATATGTACGGTACAATGTATTTCGTGGACCCAATCAACACATCATATCACGCTACATCTCAAACGCACGTGTGAGCCTATTTAATCGGTACGACCTCTTGTCTACCCGAAGCTCCTAACATGGCTAATTAACCATGTCAAAACAATGCACGTGTGAGCCTATTTAATCGACGTGACACCCAGTCTACTCGAAGCTCCAAACACGGCAACATGCAAGGTGGGCATCCAGTGCGAGACAAACTCGAAGCACAATTCCAAAACAAATATGAAATCCATGTGAAAACTAGTGCCTCTTGCACTCATGTGTATAAAACACGTCAAATCTCATGCAAGTCATACTCTAGCACGCTTTCATACTCACGAAAACAATGTAGGTGGCTCATTTCTTTGCAAAGTGTGGTTAACAAACCAAAACAACTCGACTCTTTTGCAAATCATTTCAAATATTAGCCAACCTACCAAATCATTTGCTCAAAAGCAATAAAACATGATTTTCAAGCAATATGCTTTTGTTTTCATGCACATTTCTCAAACTCCCAACTTTTACCCTTCAATCACCCAACATCATTTCCTATATCACATACAATCTAGCAAAGCATTTAATGTGCTCAAATTGTGCATAGATATCTCTAGGAGTTCACATAACTCCCTTACCTCGATTTACTTGGTGTGACTCTTTTCCTCTTAGCTTCTCACGCTCTTGGCTCAACTCGCCTCAACATATCCTCGGAAGTTGCGATTCATTCATTTAATCAATTGAGTTAATGTTTTTAACCCATAATTGACCTCACTAGTCAATATTAGTCACTTATCCATTTAACCAATGCCTTAATCCACATTTTACCCCTTTTAGGTAAATCTTACAATTGATCCACCAAAAACATCTTAAAATCATGCCCATAACACTATTGTCACCTCTAGACATCCCATTTCTCATTAATCTCCATCAATTCCACTTTCTCACAATAAACCATTTCTAGGTCATAATCATTCCAATGTATTTTAGATAGTTTCTAACCATCCACACTCATGCCAACAACTCCAAAATCACTTAAATAAACAATGTACCATAGTTGGAGTGTTAGAATCTTACCAAATTTGATTTCTCTTCTTGCTCCAAATGGCAATGCCCTTAACTCCTTCAATACCAACAATGGAAAAATGCCTTCCAACTATGTTGTTCTTCTCTTTGATAGGAACAACTTTGCCTCTAATGGTCTCTCTTCAAATCTTACTGAAAATGATTGATTTTAGAGAGAGAAAGTGATTGTTTTTCCCAAAATTTTTTGATTTTCAGCACTCCTTTTATAGAAATAGCTTGAGGAGAACGATCTGGTCCAAGAGGAGATCGATCTGGTCCCCTTAAATCCCTCTTTTTCATGGCATTTTAAGCATGAGATAGATCTGTCAAAGTATGAGATCGATCTGCTCCCAAACAGAGAGCTAAGGAGATAGATCTGGGTGCTTGAGGATCGATCTTTTCAATGCAGAATGCTTAGGAGATCGATCTGGCTCCGTTGGAGATCGATCTGCTCTATTCCATTACCCAAATAAGAGCATTCTGGCTCTTCCAGATCGATCTCTCATCCCATGAGATCGATCTGCCCTTTATAGTTTCCAGATTTTCTGCAGTTCTTCTGCAGCAACTCATACTCAAACATCCTTAATTTGCTACCATGATCATTTCCTCATTCATTCATCTTTAAGGCTTGACAATGACATCTATACATACCTTATTCATATTAAAACTTGAGTGGAATCCTTGTATAACCACAAGTATACGATATAAACCAAATGGAAGTGCACAACTTATGCAATTCTACTTTCATTTTACCACACTACTCATAATCCATTAAGGCAATCCTACGAACAAGTAGGTAACCATTCTACCTACATGAACGTGGTGCCATGCATAAACCACCCTTTCTCCACACATTTCAAAACTGATGCAATGATTCATGATGTTATGTAAAACACGTTCGCATGGAAAATTAACATGCAACTCTTTTTAAATCATTTCTTTCTCATTTAAAATTTTCACAATAAAGTCAGGACTTAACCCCTCCTTCGGGTGGTCCTAACTCACACAAAACCATGAAAATCAGTTTACATCACACATGGGTTTTGAAAAACATGGAAATAGCATCATGCAAATTTAGTTTAAAACCCAGTTTAGATCTCATCAAAATCGTCAACATGTGAGACTAGGCAACATCTGTATATTGGTAATAACCAGGACTATGGCCATGTGTCCTCAAGAGTCCCTCTGCTACACTGATTCTAGTGTGCGAGATCTCACTATGATCGGGAACCGCTCGGGAGGTGGGTCACTCCATCTCGTCGGTCTTATCCGACCCTCCGTATCCGTAGATGCCACACGTATCCGAAGATACCACGCATCCGAAGATGCCACACGTATTCGAAGATACCACGCATCCGAAGATGTCACACGTATCCGAAGATACCACGCACCCGAAGATGCCACACGTATCCAAAGATACCACACACCCAAAGATGCCACACGTATCCGAAAATACCACGCACCCGAAGATGCCACACGTATCCGAAGATACCACGCACCCGAAGATGCCACACGTATCCGAAGATACCACGCACCCGAAGATACCATGCATCCGAAGATGCCACACGTATCCAAAGATACCACGCATCCGAAGATGCCACACGTATCCGAAAATACCACGCATCCGAATATGCCACACGGTACAGCGTACTCCATGCTACTTGCACGGTACAACGTACTTTGTGGACCCATATCATATCTGCATACTCATGCCATGTCTCTAAACGCATGTGCGAGCCTATTTAATGGGTGACACATAGTCTACCCGATGCTCTAAGCATGGCTCATCGCATGTTCTCATAAAAATCAGTGGGGGGTGCGAGCGATACTCCAGCACTCTCGTCAATTCAAGTAAAACTAGTGCGAGCTAAGCTCTAGCACTCTCATCAAATCATATGGAAAATCTGGTGTGAGTTAGACTCTAGCACCCTGTCACGAAAATCATGTAAAATCTGGTGCGAGTTAGACTCTAGCACCGTGTCACGAAAATCATATATATATAAAATCTGGTGCAAGTTGGACTCTAGCACCAATGCATGTAAAACTCTAGTGCGAGCTCTCGCTCCAGCACTAATGCATGCATCACACAACTCAACATATCGTGCGAGCTGAGCTCTAGCATGTCACATGTAAATAAAAACATGTAGGCAGCTCTGTTTCCTCAAAACAGTTTTCAAAACAATTTCATTGTTGAAACTATGAAATGTTGTGCATCTTTCTTTCAAGGTTAGCCAGCCTACTCATGCATGCATCAAAACACCTCCAGAACGAGCAGGAACCTCTTGTTCTTGCTCCTCCCAATTTTTCCTAAAGTTGTAAATTTTTACCCTTAACAAGGGTATTTTGGTAATTTACCCATTCGGGGCACTAAAATTATTTATTTGCTTGTAGACCCTTCAGATAATTTAAAAGACTGCATATGACTTGAAATTTCATAAAGTTACCTCTAGCAGTCCGTTGAATTCCCTTACCTTATTTTTCTGTAGAGTCTGGCCTTTCCTTTTCCACTACAGTCTCGTCACGCAGTCCTATCTGCTCTCAATCCAATGTCTGAGACTGCGTATAATTATTCCTCAGGTCAGATATCATACAATTTAATTGCATTTCCTATTTTCTGGGCTTAATTTAAATCATTGGGCCCATTTACCCCTATTGGGCCTGATTGCACCTTAATCGGCCTTAAGCCCGTTTTCCACTTAATTTTCACATTATCGAGGCCTATTGGGCTCATTGGGCCCACCAACAATTTATTGGGTCTCGTTCTAACTCTCGAATAGTTCAATTCATTATTTATGATAATTTATATAAATTTCCATAATTTAATTTATTTTATGCAATAATTAAATCTGAAGCACGCATAACGATGGAAATTATCGTAAATAAGATTTACTTACCCGAGATTCCATGCTAGTACGTAAATTGAGGTTGTCCGAGCTCTCGTTGGACGTCGATTGTCGAGCTACACAATTTCATAATTTTCGGGTAAATTTTCCAGTCGAAAATTAACTAAATAAAATATTTCAAAATTTTAAATCAGTCAATTTCGACCGCTTATCGACTTACCCGTAGCTCGATTACATCGTCGGGATTTTTCTCTAATTTTTCCTCTTTTTCTTTTTCCCTTTTTCTCCTTTTTTTCCTCTCTTTCTTGGCTGAACCAGTTCGGTCCGGTTCAGACCCGGTTCGGACCGCCAGTTCACCCCGGTTTGGACCGTCGGTTCACCTCGGTTCACTCCGATTCACTCCGGTTCAGGGCCTTGCCGGCCGATTCTCCGTCGGCTTTCGCCGTCGGTGGCTCCGTTGGGTCGTCCGCATCTCAGATCTGCCCTCGGTTTCGTCCAAGGCCGTCGAAAAGTCACCGGTCCAGCCTTTCTCCTCTTCCGTCGAAACCCATTTCTCTTTCCACCGTTTTCGGCGTTTGCCGACAGTTTCACCGGTCGTTTCCAACATCAATCGGCTCGGCATTAAGTGGGGAAGCTTCGGTCGGCGGTGGTTAGGGTCAAATCTGCACCGGTGGCCGCCGATTTTGCTTCCTCTCTCCGTGACTTCTCCCTCCGTTTTCGACCTCCTTCGGTGTCGGTGTGGCTCGTCGCCGATACCAGGGAGGTCACCGGCCTCTCCTCTTCCTTTTTCGGTGGTTGTGGCCCCTCATCCGGCGCCGGTGGTGGCTTGCCAGTAACCCTCAATTTCGGCTTTCGTTTTTTGTTCTTTCTTCTCTCTCCCCGATTTTCTGATTCCTCCCTTTTTTCAATTAATTAATTTATTTTTATATATTTATTTATTTATTTATATTATTTATTTATTTTATTAATATTTTAATCATTAAAAATACATTAAAAAAATATCCAATTATCTCTTTAAATATCCTTAAAATTATTATTTAATTCTAAATTCATTTATTTTATTTTATTTTATTTATTTAATTTATCTTAACCCCTTATCGGTATATTTTTCGATTATTTTCGGGATTATTTTTTGAACTAAAAATTTCGATTAATCCCAATTAATTCCAATAAATTGATATATTGATCAATTTAACCCAGAATAAATTTATTTCACCTTTATTGACCAAGATTTCTCAATCCATTATTTTTAATTAAATTTTCTTATCAAATTTATTTCGACTTTTGATCTTTTGACCATTTTGCCCTTGCACGTGTTTGAGAATTCCATTTTCAGTCCTTTTGTATTTTTAATTTTCGTGTTTTAACTAAAATCGGGTCTTACAGACAGTCGTAATATATACATTTAAAATTGGGGTACCTTTACTTGTACGATAAAGAAATATAGAATTCGATTAATCATAAAGGTTTAAAAAAATTAAAATTTTATAAAAGCCGTTAATATAAGAAAAAGGAAATGACGCGGGTTAGTATCTTGAACGGAAGTGATTTCGAAATGACATTATACGTTTATGCGTACATAGGTCAAAGATATGGGTGGTTGAAATATTTATTGGAACTCAACTACGTGGAGGTATTTAAACTTTACCTGGACCGATTTGTTATCATCCTTATTGATGATATGTTGGGTGTATTTAAAATCCAGGGAAAATTATAATCAACAATTGAAAATTGTTTTTACAGATGATTTGTTGAGAGTTCTCGAAATGGACTACTTTGTCGACACGTTTAACTTAGAAAAAGTTTTATTTGAATGGGATGATAGACATGACAGGAGTTTTGGTGTACTGAAGTAATAAACTAAACACCGCATTTAGGTGGCATTTGGTAACTTGCAAGGAAAGTGATGTAGTGTAAAGTGATTGCAAGGAAAGTGATTGTAGGGAATGTGATTGCTGGAAAAGTAACTTTGCAGTGTTTGGTGTGACAATATAAAATTCTGTTTAAGTTACAGGAAAAGTAACTTTGCAGCGTTTGGTATGCAGCTACTTTGCTGGGATAGTGACAAATTCCAAAAATACTCATAATTATAAAAACAATTTTCTAATGAAAATTAATAAAAATAAAGGTTGTATTATTAATATTACTCATCATTTGTAATTTTAAATTGTCATGTATTATTATTAATTTAAATTTTAATTAGTATAATATTAAAAATTTATATATTATTAATGTAATTTGAAATTGTAATGTATCAATTGTAAATTTTTAATTATCATGACATCAACATAGTACCTATAACACCGATGAAAGTTATAATAATTCATACAAATCCAAGTAAAATATTTGTGGTAAAAGGGTAATTAGGGTAAAATTGAGTAAAATTAACTTTGCAGCTAAGGCTGCAAAGTGATTACAGCCTATTTGGACTGCAATCATTTTGCAGCTTTTGGATGTAAAGTGATTGCAATTGAAATCACTTTACATCCAACTTTTTTGATAACAAACGTTGTAATCACTTTGCGCCCAATTAAATTGCAGCGTAAAGTGATTATTTTCAGCATACCAAACAGCCCCTTATTCTGACCATATCCAACAGATTAAGAGGTTTCTCATGAGTATATGGATACCTTAAAATAATGAATGGGCTGTGTATTGATGCAAAAGGGGAAGATAGTCAATTATGAATCCAGACAACTCAAGGATCATGACAGGACTATCCGACCCATGATTTAAAGTTGACAGCGATAGTGGTTGTATTGAGTATATGACACTACTATGTATACTGTGAGAAATTTCAGGTATGCACTGATCATAAAAGCCCTAAGTATCTATTTTCACAGAAAGAGTCGGATATGAGAACAAAGAGGGTTAGAGCTTCTGAGGGATTATGATTGTGGAAATTGTACCACCCAGGAAATGCTAATGTAATGGCTAATGCTTTGAGCAGAAAGAGCCTTAGGATGGTATTACATATGATGGTCAGGGAGTGTGAGTTGCTAGAGCAGTGGTAAGCGTCAGTAGTGATGGGATCCCCTCTGATGATGATAGTGATTGTGTTATAGCTAGCCTGAGATTAGAACTGAATTTGAGTGATCGAATTTGACAGGCTTAACGTGATGATCGACAGGGTGTTGATAGTGTGGGTCAGATTCAGATGGGTACAGTGACAGAGTTCACAGAGAGTGCTGATGACTTACTGAGGTTCAGAGATAGTATAAGTGCTCCCCAGGACCACAGTGATAAGATAGAGTTATTGTCAGAAGCTCACTCTTCGGGATATACAGTGCATCCGAGAAGTAATAAATAATCGAAATCTTAGAAAAGGGTATTAGTGGTCAAATATGAAAAGAGACATGGTAGAGATTGTGGAAAAGTGTCTCATATGTCAGCAGAGTAAGGTTGAATAAAAGAAGTTGCAGGGTTATTGCAGTTTCTACCTATATTGACACGAAAATGGGAACAAGTTACCATGAATTTCGTGATGGGTTACAGAGGACCCGAATGAATCATAAGGCTATCTGGGTGATAGTCGATAGATTGACTAAGTCTACCCACCTTCTGGTTAGGAAATCCCCAGATACTCAGAGTGTGTAGGCGGATTTATGTGTATCGAAGATTGTGGAACACCAAGTATTTTTCCAGTGAGCATTGTATCACATAGGGATTCCCGTTTCACTTCCCACTTATGGGAATATTTTTAGGAAGCTATGGGCACCTAATTGAGTGTTAGAACAGCTTTTCATCCTCAGACAGATGGTCAGTTAGAGAGGACTGTACAGGTTTTGGAAGATATGATGAGAGTGTGTGCTTGATTTTATAAGCTCCTGGGATGATCGGTTGTTACTAATCGAATTTGCCAAAAATGACAGTTGTCACTTGAGTATCAGGATAACTTCAGATGAGGCATTGTATGGCCATAAGGGTTATTTCCCGATTTGGATAAGAAGAAGTGGGTGACAGATAGAAAATTGTTCCCGAATTGGTAAGACAAACCTCTGAGGATGTTTAGTTAATTGTGAAGGATTAAGAACACCTCAGAGCATATAGAAAAGCTATGTTAACAAGAGAAAGAAGCCATTGGAATTCACCGAGGGTGAATTAGTATTGTTGGAAGTTACATGCCCTTAGGACATAGCATAAGGACGTAACGAGATTCGGAAAGAGATTGGACAAAGTGGGAGACAGAGCCTGTAGGTTGGCATTACCACCTGAATTAGCAGGCATCCACAATGTGTCCTATCTTATGATGCTTCAGAAATACTATCCGGATCCAACATATGTGATTCGATATGAGCTCCAACAGCCTAGCTCAATGAAAGTATAACATATGATTGGAAAATCAATTCGGGTATTAAACAGGAAGGAGGAAGTGTTGAGGTTTAAGATGATCTCCCTAATTAAAGTATATTGGTAGTATTACACTCTGAAAAAGTCACATAAGAGTTATGATGTGTGGAATATCCAGAGTGATTTACAGACTAACTTGGTTCTAATTTGGAGGACCAAATTTCTTAAGTGGGGAGATTATGTAAGACCCGAATTATATCGTAATTTCTTATAAAGGATTGAAAATGGTCACAAACTTAAATGAATGGGATTCGAATTGGAGATAAGGATTCAAAACACGAAATTAAAAAATTCAAAAAGACTGAAATGAAATTCTCGAACACGTTTAAGGGCAAAATGATCAAAAGACCGAATGTCGGTATAAATTCGACAAGAAAATTTAATTAAAAATAATGGATTTGAGAATCTTGATCAATAACAAAGAAATAATTAAATTTCGGGTTAAATTGATCAAGATATGAATTTACTAGAATTAATCCAAATTTTCGCTTGAGACAATATCTCGAAAATATGGAGAAAATATACCGAAAAAGGGTAAAAATAAATTAAATAAAATTAAATAAATTTATTTGGAATAAAAAATTGATTTTTGTAGATATTTTAATGATTACTTTAATAATAAAATAATTTATAAATAATAATAATAATTTAAAAAAGTGAGAAATCTGGAAATCGGGAGAAACCTGAAAGCTGACCCACGTTGCACCCGCGAGGAACCGAGATCCACCGACCAGCCACCGGCGATCATCAACCTCCGACGAAGAGCCGAGGAGGAAGAGGAGAGGCCGACGAAGCTCTTGGCACCGGAGACGTGCCGTCAGGAAGCCAAAAATCGTCGAACGGAGGAAGAGAAAATCGCGAGGAAAACGGGGTTGATTCCAACGATCCACGGCAGCTGAGCTCGAACGGTGGGTACCAGCGTGATCGAGAGGAGGAGGCAGTTCTTTTGAGACCGGTATCGGCCGACGAAACTATCGAAATCCAGCGGATCAAGGGAGAGAAGGCCGAGAGGGAGAAGAGAGGAATGACGGCCACTGGCGGTGATTTGGTCCCGATTGAGGCCAGTCGAAGGTTGCCCGGCAAAAGACGAGCCGAACAGCGCCAAAAACGAGTCCGAAACCAATCAGAAACGCCATGAACGGTGGCGAAAAGGCCTAAACCGGTACGGACCGGTTCAGTAAGAGGTAAACCAGGCTGAATCGGACCGGTCTGAACCGGGTTGAACCAAACTGAACTGGTTCAGCCAAGAAAGAGAGGAAAAAAGAAAAAGAGAAAAAAGGAAAAAGGGAAAGAATTTTTGGGATACACCGGACTTCGAGTAATTCGATACGACGTCAAAAATGATCGATTTGATTTTTGAGAAATTTATTTAAATTATAATTGATCGAAAATTAACTCAGAATTAAATATATAATTGTGCAGTTTTACGAGAAAGCCCAAACGAGAGCCGACTGAGCTCCGATTTTCATACCCCGCATCATATTGGGTAAGTATATTTTAATTCTGACAATTAGAGTCCTTTAATACAGAGTTTCGATTATTTTACGAAATTTATGGATTAATTCTGTATAAAAAAGAATATTATTCGGAATTGTAACGTAATTACCATATAGTATACGGGATATCCAATGAGTTTGGAATGAAGTTCGATGATTATTGGTAAGCTGAATGAGCCCAGTAAACCCGAAGAAGGGATTTAATAAGTAGAAATGGGCTGGAAATGGGTCGAGGCCCATTAAGGTGCAATTGGGCCCAATAAAGTAAAACGGGCTCAGCACGTTAGATTTGATCAGTAAATGTGATATACTGATAAAGATAATTGAATTGACCCCAATTATGTGGTTATATGCAGTTCCATAGACTTGGTTGGCGCGCATTTGGATTGAGAGATCGAGTATTATCAAGACGAGATAAGTTTGCGCGAGATTCCAGGTAAGGAAATTTTGTAGGTGCATAGAGATTTCTATACGTATTTTTGAGGGGATTTACAGGGCTTAGAATTTCTTAAAGTATCTAGAAACGAAATAATCATTTTTATGAAAACCGGGGCATGGGGGAATAAAGAAAAAGATGATATTGCCCCTGGGAGTAAAATTTACAAAAGGGTAGTAAGGCAGATAAATTGCATGATTATCATGTTTTAATGTTTTATATGAATGTATTGCTTTGATTTAAGCAAATATGCACATAGGTTGGCTGTTGATTTCATGAATTATACGAAAGGGTACCAGTTTGTATCAGTTATGATTTTAAAAGATGTTTTTATCAAGATGAAGCCACCTATCATATTTACACGAGTAAAAAGAGTGCTAGAGTCTTACTCGCACTAAAGTTTACTAATTTATTACTCATGAAAAGTCGTACTGGAGCATTACTCGTACGAGAAATTTGTGTGTGCACAAAACCATGCTGGAGCTTCGCTCGCATGAGATTTTAGATATCATGATATGCATAGCGTGGTGCTGGAGCTTCGCTCGCACTAGACATGAGTTGACATGCATATAGTCGTGCCGAAGCCTCCTGTAGACTGTGTGTCGCAGAGAGTTGATATGCTCGCACGTATACTTTGAGACATGGGTTGGTTATCGACATGGTATTGGGGTGGATAAGACCTATGGCAGGCACCCCCAGACTATGATATGGGTCCATGGAGTACGTTGTACCGTGTATGTCACACGGAGTACACTGTACCATGCAATCATGATGACTCGATGATGTTACTTGATATTCTGGCGAGTAGGATTTGACCCCACCTCCCGTTGTAGTTGTGATGCCTCGCACACCGAGATCCGTGTAGCCTGGGATCACAGGGACAAATTATGGCCATAGTCCTCGATTTCATACAGTAACCTACATGCCTCACATGATATCATACGGTCTGAATAGACCAGGACAAACCCAAAGGAGGGGTAAGGTCCTGATTTATGTTTTTAAATAAGATACGATTTAATGAATCAAGGTATTCTCGAGAGATGGTTTTAGCATTGATGTGGTTATTTTATGATGAAACAAATAAGGTTTAACGTGATGAATTTGTGATAAAACAAATAAGTTTTAACGTGATGAGTTTATGATGAAATAAATAAGTTTTAATGTGACGAGCATGAGATGTCATACATGATGATTTTTCCATGTTTGTTTTATATGTCGATTTCATGATTTCTCCTATATGATATATACGTACATGTGGCATCGTTTTAGTCATACCTCATGCTCCAAATGTAAACGATTTTATATATGACATTATCAGCACGTAGATAGTATAGTTATCTACCTGCTTACATTATTGCCTTACTGAGCAAGTTTCACTCACCCTTTCATTTTCCACCCCACAGGGTACATTCAGTAGAAAAGAGTGACAGTTGTCTTGCATTTCGGTTATCCGCTGCTTCCTATCAAGACCAGGTATACACATTCATATAATTTTGTATCTGAACATATAGAGGCACAGTACTGTACACGGATGTAATATTGGGAATGTATTTAGTTAAAATAAATTGATATGTAAATGAAATATGGAAAAATAGATGTTAAGGTAAGTAACATGATAGGAGGGACTAACATCGACTCATAGCCCAACTGTTAGTGGTGAAACTGTTCACGACGGGTAAGGAAATGAAAAAGTGAAAAATTTATAGGGGTTTTTAGGAAAAATGGGTCGTGGCATTAGGTAAGTTTTAACTTACATTTAAGCAACTATTTGAATGATTATTTGATACATTCTTACCCCAAAACTTAATATGGTTGAGAGCCTTGCTTGCCACTTCTATTTATGCCTTATGGCATAGCTGAGAAGCCCTTTTAGTACAAGTCACCCAATTAACTCCTATACATTGAAAGTTTCAATTGAAGTCTTGATAAGGATGATAATTCATAACTCCTCCACACTAAATAAGTTCTACCAATTCAATGCTTCAAAACTGAACTAGCTAGAATCTCCCTCTCAGACTCAATCATAAGTATGCTTTAATCGGTTTAATAATTTTAAGTCAAGTTAATTACCTTCTATAGGGGTAAGAGAAGAGGAGTCAACTAATAAGCAAAGTAAAATAAAGAAAGGGAAAAGACAATCCAAGTAGAAGGAGACAAAGAAAGAAAGATCTAGGCTTTCCTTTTTTCTTAAAGGGGGAACAAGGATTTATTGTAAGACCCGAATTTAATTAAAAATACGTAATAAATGAGTATTCGTGAAGGGAAGTCAGGTTAAATTAATCCCAAACACGTGTAAGGGCAAAACGGTCAAAAGACCGAAAGCCGGTGTAAATTCGATAAGAAAATTTAATTAAAAATAATGGATTGAGAAATCTTGGTCAATAAAGGTGAAATAAATTTATTCTGGATTAAATTGATCAAGATATTAATTTATTGGAATTAATCGGGATTAATCAAAATTTTTAGTTCAGAAAATAATCCAAAAAATAATCGAAAAATATACCGAAAAGTCATTCGGGACAATATCCCAAAAATACGGAGGAATTATACCCGAAAAGGGGTTAAAATGTAATTAATAAATTAAATTAAATTAAATAGATTAAATTTGGAATAAAATAATATAAGTTGTAGATATTTTGGATTTTTATAGAGTATTTTAATGAATAGTGTAATAATTAAAATAAATAATAATAATAATAATAATGAAAAAGTGAATCTGAAAAAAAAAAGAGAGAGGATTGGAATGTCAGGGAGAGAGAAAGTGAAACAGAAAACTCGAAGAAGACCTGAGGGAACCCGACGAGCCCGAGGACGCACCGGCGATCCTTGACCATCGACGACCAGCCGAGAAGGAAGAGGAGAGGTCGGCGAAGCTGTTAACACCGGTGACGCGCGCCAAGGAGACCGAAAATCGCCGAACGAAGGAAGAGAAGCCCACGGTGAAAACATCGTCGATCCCGGCGATCCATGGCAGTTGGGCTCGAACGGCAGGTACCGATGTGATCGGGAAGAGAAGCCGGTCCTTTTGAGACTGGTATTGGCCGGCGAAATCGTCGGAATCCGCCGGATCGAGAAGTAACAGCCGCGGGGGAGAAGGAAAGATTCGTCGGCGATGGCTGCGTTTCGACTCCAGCCGAGGCCCGATCTTGGATGCCCAGGTGCAGACGCGTCGAACGGTGGTGGTGAGGCACCGGGAATCGGTCGGACGACGCCGGAATGACCAAATGGGGACTGAATCGGCCGAACCGGAATGAACCGAATCGGACCGAGCTGAACCGGCGATCCGAACCGGTCTGAACAGGACCGAACCGGTTCAGCCAAAAAGAGAGGAAAAAAGGAGAAAAAGGGAAAAAAAGAGAAAAAATTGAGTAAAATTTCAGTGATGCAATCGAGCTTCGGGTAAGTCGGTAAGCGGTCGAATTGACCGATTTAAATTTTGAAATATTTAATTTGATAAATAATCGACTGAAAGTTTACCCAAAAATATATTTAATTGTGTAGCTCGACGATTGGCATCAACCGAGAGCTCGAGACAACCTCAAATTTTGTACTAACATGGAATCTCGGGTAAGTAACCATTATTTATGACAATTTGCATCGTTATGCGTGATATGAATTTAATATCCGCATAAATTGAATTAAATTATGGAAATTTAGATAAATTATCGTAAATAATAAATTTAGCTATTTGGAAGTTAAAACGAGGTTCAATAAATTATTAGTGGGCCCAATGAGCCCAATTGGCCTCGATAATGTGAAAATTAAGTGGAAAACGGGCTTAAAGCCGATTAAGGCCCATTAAGGTGCAATCGGGCCCAATAGGGGTAAATGGGCCCAATGATTTAGATTAAGCCCAGAAAATAGGAAATACAATTAAGTTGTATAATATCTGACATGAGGAATATTTATACGTAGTTTCGGAGGTTTGATTGGGAGCATATCGGACTGCGCGAAGAGACAACAGTGAAAAAGAAAAGGTCAGACTTTACAGAAAAATAAGGTAAGGGAATTCTACGGACTGCTAGAGGTAAACTTTATGAAATTTCAAGTTCATATGCAGTCTTTAAAAATTATCTGAAGGGTCTAGAGGTCAAATAATACTTTTAGTGCCCGAATGAGCAAATTACCAAAATACCCTTGTTAAGGGTAAAATTTACAAATTTAGGAAAAATTTGGGAGGAGCAAGAACAAGAGGTTTCTGCTCGTTCTAGAGACATTTTAATGCATGCATGAGTAGGCTGGCTAACCTTGAAAGAAAATGCACAGCATTGCATACTTTCAACGATATAATTGTTTTGAAAACTGTTTTGAGGAAATAGAGCCGCCTACGTGTTTTTATTGATATGTGACGTGCTAGAGCTCAGCTCGCACGATGTTTGATTTGTGTGATGCATGCATTAGTGCTGGAGTGAGAGCTCGTACTAGAGTTTTACATGCATAGGTGCTAGAGTATCGCACCAAATTTCACATGCTTTTTCGAGACAGAGTGCTGGAGTTTAACTCGCACCAGATTTTATATGATTTTCATGTGATTCATATATATAGTGCTAGAGCCTAGCTTGCACTAGTTTTACTAGATTTATTGAGAGTAGCGCTGTCTGCCCTTGGAGTTAGCCAAAAGGCCCAACATGCTCAAAAGACCTCTTAAGTGGGGTGAGAGTAAGGGATGAGGTTGGCGGCCTTGTGGGGATGTAAAGTGGGCTCTGACAGTTTTACTTGATTTGATGAGAGTGCTGAGCATCGCTCGCACTGATTTTTATGAGAACATGCGATGAACCGTGCTTGGAGTATCGGGTAGACTGTGTATCACCGATTAAATAGACTCGCACGTGCGTTTTGAGACATGACATGAGTATAGAGATATTATATGGGTCCACGGAGTATGATGTACCGTGCAAGTAGCATGGAGTACGATGTACCGTGTGGTATCTTCAGATATGGCATCTTCGGATGCAGCATCTTCGGATGCATGGGATCGGATAAGACCGACGAGATGGAGTGACCCACCTCCCGGGCGGTTCCCGATCATGGTGAGAACCCGCACACTAGGATCCATGTAGCAGAGGAACTCCCGAGGACACATATGGCCATAGTCCTGGTTATTGTCGATATACAGATGTTGCCTAGTCTCGCATGTCGACGATTTTGATGAGATCAAACTGGGTTTTAAATTAAATGTGCATGATGCTATTTCCATGCTCTTTAAACCCATGTGTGATGTAAACCGATTTTCATGGTTTTGTGTGAGTCAGGATCACCCGAAGGAGGGGTCGAGTCCTGACTTTATTGTGGAATTTTTAAATGAGAAAGAAATGATTTGAAATAATTGCATGTTGAATTTTTTGTGCAAACTTGATTTACATAACATCATAACTCATATCATCTGTTTTAAAATGTGTGGAGAAAGGGTGGTTTATGCATGGCACCACGTTCATGTAGGTAGTATGGTTACCTACTTGTTCGTAGGATTGCCTTACTGAGGTTGATGTGCTCACCCCTTTCATTTTCTCCCACAGATAATCTCCAGTAGACGTTGAGACGACTGAGTACTGCATTTCGGATATCCGCTGCTGCCCATCATTTAAGGTATATACACTTGTACATATTGTATCTACATAAGCATAGCACAGTAACATGTTTGTAAGTAACTTTAGGGGATGTATAAATAATGTAAACAATTATAAATGACTGGAGAAGAAATAAGTTAGATGGTAATTGAATGGTGGGACTGGCATTGACGCACAGCCCAATTATTAGTGGACTGTGGTCATGATTCGAGGACAGGTAAGAATTTAAGTAAATAAACAAAACGCGAAAAATTAACTCTGATTTTTGGGTAGTTTGGGTCGTGACACATAAAGGTGGTATCGGAGCGTAATTGGTCTGATATGTGTCAGTGTCAGTAATTAGGAAATTACATCCCCGTGTTACTGTGCTTGGTTAGATACAATGTGTATATCGAGATGGGTTTTGACTAAGAAATGGTTAAGAATGCAGGAATGCCTAATATGAGTCGCGTTAGATGAGATAGTGCACGAGGCAGAGGTCGTAGAGGTAGACCTGAGTCTGCTAGTCGTGCTGAGTTGACCTGTGAGAATCAGGATGAAATTGAAATGGAGGCTAATGTTGAGTATGCCCACTGAGTCTAACAAAGAGATCGGATAGTATTGAGACATGCTTCGCGAGATTGGAGCGGAGTGTGGAGATTATTTTGAGGAGCTAATTGCTCAAATTATGAATGAGATATTCGAGGGCTGAAATAGAGACAGAAAAGAGAATCGAGAAATGATAGAGATGTTAAAAATGGGAAAATGGTAATTGGTAAAAGATTTAATTTGATTTAATTTGATGAGTCATGGAGTAAGATAATTGGTAAGGCCCCAGTGCATCCAATTTTGGCACTCTTGAGGGGCATTGTGATTGGAGGACCCCGACCTGCTACGAAGCAATGTAGCAGTGTAAGCACTGGAAGCAGTGTGGGATGTGTGGTAGATACCACAGAAGGAGGGTCTATACCTACACTGTATTGATGAAAATGGCCGTTAAGTGTGGTAAGACGGACCATTGATTTTGATTAAACAAAGTTGGGCGAGATCACCCCACAGAAAAGTAAAGAGACAGAGAAAAACTTCGTTGGTACAGCTGCAACGAAAAGGGAGGCCATAGCCGAAAAGAAAAAGGAAAGTAGGCTGTTGGACGAAGGCGAGAGGATGTCTTGGACCAGGACACTATTGATGTTTCATGGATGTGGTGTAAGATACCACACTTGTTATGAATAATGAAGTACATATGTTCATTGATCTTGGTGCCACACATTTATTCATACCGCCTTCATTCGCATATAAGTGAGTAAAAGGCATGAATGCCTATATCATTGGGCACAATACTGATAAATGAGTACCCCAATAGAGGAGGGTTAATTAACGGAATATGGATATAGAGATTTTAAGTTGAAAAAAGGGGTGCAACAGTTGAACTTAAAGGAGTAAAGGATTGTACTCACGGAATGAATAATTAAAGAGATTTGTCATGAGGGATATACGAAAGGAGATAATCTTTAAGCTAAGATAGATCCTAAATACAAGATGTATTGGAGTAAGAGACATATACTAGGTAAGGAATACCCTTAATATGCGAAGTAATTGGGATTAAGTGATAAGTAGGGAATATAAATTATAACCAAGGATAAAGATGGATATAACCATAACCAGTAATTGTGGTTAAGTCTGAAGGTTAATAAAGGTATTTCAAAATACCTCCCTGCCTGAAGACTTGACAGCGTCTAAAAGTATATATATATATATAAAAGCTATAACGTGAAATCGATCATCGTAATAAATACCTTTAGCATTAGGATACCTTTACTAAGACGATAAGAATATTAAAATTCGACAAATCATAAAGGTTAACATAGTAAAATTTAATAAGAGCCGTTAAGATAAGAAAAGGAAATGACACAAGTTAGTACCTGAAAACGTAAGCGATTTTGAAGGATCTTATACGCTTATGCGTAAATAAGTCCAGGATTGGACCGATTTGTAATCATCATTATTGATGATATGTGGGTGTAGTTAAAGTCTAGGGCAAATTGTAAGCAATAATTGAAAATTGCTTTTACAGATGGTTGCTGCGAGTTCTAAAAAGGGTATACCTTGTTGTCACGTTTAACTATGAAAACGTAGTCTTTGAATGAGATGATAAATAGATGATAGATGTGACATGAATTTCGGTGTAGTGAAGTATGAACTGACCACCGTGATTAATTTCACCATACCCAACAGCTCAAGAGGTTCTCAGTGAGTATGGATACCTTGAAATAATGAAGGAGCTGTGTATTGACGTATAATGCGAAGATAGTCAATTTTGGAGCCAAACAACTCCTTGATCATGAAATAAACTATCTGACTCATGATTTTATGTTGGCAACGGTAGTATTTGTACCGAGGATATGGTACTATTATGTACAGGGTAAGAAATTATGGATATGCACTGATCATAAAGCCCCAAGTATCTGTTTTCACAGATAGAGGCGAATACGAGAATACATAGTGGGTTAGAGCTTCTGAGAGATTTTGATTGTGAAAATTGTACCACCCAGGAAAGGCTAATGTGATGGCTAATGCCTTGAGTATAAAGAGCCTCGGGATGGTACCACATGTGATGGTCAGGGAGCGTGAGCTGCTAAAGCAGTTGTGAGCCTCAGTAGTGATGTGATCCCTTCTGATGATGACAGTGATTGTGTGACAGCTAGCCTGATGACTAGAACCGAATGAGTGTGCCCAGATTTGACAGGCTTAGCGTGATGATCGGCATGGTGTCGATAGTTTGGGTCAGATTCAGAAGGGTACAGTGATAGAATTCACAGAGTGTGATGATTATTTACAAAGGTTCCGGACAGTATGAGTGCGCCCTAGGACCACAGTTGATGAGATAGTGATATTGTCGGAAGCTCATCTTCGGGATATACAGTGCATACGGAAAGTAACGATTATATATATGAAATCTCTGAAAAGGGTATTGGTGGTCAGATGTGAAAAGAAATATGGTAGAGATTGTGGAAAAGTGCCTAGTGTGTCAGCAGATTAAGGTAGAATATTAAAAGTCTGCAGAGTTATTGCAGCCTCTACCTATATTGACACGGCACGAAAAAGGAGAGCAAGTCTCTATGAATGTCGTGATGAATTACAGAGAACCCAGGTGAAATACGAGGTTATTTGGATGATAGTCGCTAAATTGACTAAGTCTACCCACCTTCTGGTTATGAAATTTCCAAATACTTAGAGTGTATATGAGGATTTATGTGTAAGGAAGATTGTGGAACATTAAGTAGCGTTCCAGTGAGCATGGTATCATATAGGGATTTCCGCTTCACTTCCTACCTCTGAGGAATATTTTTCAAGAAGCTATGGGAACCCGACTGAGTATTAGCACAGCTTTCCTTCCTCAGACAGATGGTCAGTCAGAGAGGACTGTACAGGTTCTGAAGGATCCGATGAAAGCATGTGCCTTTGATTTTTATGCTCCTGGGATGATCAGTTATTACAAACCGAATTCGTCAATAGTGACCGTTGTCACTTGAGTATCGAGATAACAAGATATGAGGCAGTGTATGGCTGTAGGGGTTGTTCCCTAAATTGGATAAGAAAAAAGTGGGTGACAGATTGAACTATTTTCGACTTTGGATAATAAGTCTCTGAGGATGTTTAGTTAAGGATGAGAGATTAAGAACACCTCAGAGCAGATAGAAAAGTATTAGAATTCACCGAGGGTGAATTAGTATGGTTGAAATGTTTCTTGTCCTAAGAGAATAAGTACATAGCGAACTTCTGGAAGAAGGTAAATTGAGTTTCGTTGGATTGAATCTTTTGAGAGATTGGACAAGTGGAAGATAAGACCTGTAGGTGGCATTTTCACTTGAATAAGCAGGCACCCACAACGTGTCCCATCTTTTGATATTTTGGAAATACTATCTAGATCCAGCATAGGTGATAGGATATGAGATCCAACAGTTCAGCTTAATGCAAATATAAGTATATTGAAAGTTGATTCGGGCATTAAACAGGAAAGAGAAAGTATTGAGGTTTAAGACGATCTCCCTAATTAAAGTCCTTTGGTAGTAATACACTCCGGAGAAGGTCACATAAGAATTTAAGAGTATGATACGATCGATGTACTCGGAGTAGTCTATGGACTCATATGAATTGGTTCTAATTTGGAGGACCAAATTCCTTAAGTGGGGGAGAGTTGTAAGACCCGAATTTAATTAAAAATACGAAATAAATGAGTATTCGTGAAGGGAAGTCGGGTTAAATTAATCCCGAACACGTGTAAGGGCAAAACAGTCAAAAGATCGAAAGTCGGTATAAATTCGATAAGGAAATTTAATTAAAAATAATGGATTGAGAAATCTTGATCAATAAAGGTGAAATAAATTTATTCTGGATTAAATTGATCAAGATATTAATTTATTGGAATTAATCGTGATTAATCGAAATTTTTAGTTCAGAAAAATAATCTCGAAAATAATCGAAAAATATACCGAAAAGTCATTCGGGACAATATCCCAAAAATACGGAGGAATTATACCCGAAAAAGGGTTAAAATGTAATTAATAAATTAAATTAAATTAAATAGATTAAATTTGGAATAAAAAAATATAAGTTGTAGATATTTTGGATTTTTATAGAGTATTTTAATGAATAGTGTAATAATTAAAATAAATAATAATAATAATAATAAAAAGTGAATCTGAAAAAAAAAAGAGAGAAGATTGGAATGTCGGGGAGAGAGAAAGTATAACAAAAAACCCAAAGAAGACCCGAGGGAACCCGACGAGCCCGAGGATGCACCGACGATCCTTGACCGCCGACGACCAACCGAAGAGGAAGAGGAGAGGCCGGCGACGCGCGCCAAGGAGATCGAAAATCGCCGAACGGAGGAAGAGAAGCCCGCGGGGAAAACATCGTCGATCCCGGCGATCCACGACGCTGGGCTCGAACGGCAGGTACCGATGTGATCGGGAAGAGAAGCCGGTCCTTTTAAGATTGGTATTGGCCGGCGAAATAATAGAAATCCGCCAGATCGAGAGGTAACAGCTGCGGGGGAGAAGGAAAGATTCACCGGCGATGGCTGCGTTTTCACTCCAGCCGAGGCCCGATCTTGGATGCCCAGGTGCAGACGCGTCGAACTGCGGTGGTGAGGCACCGGGAACCGACCGGACGACGCCGGAATGACCAAATGGGGACTAAACTGGCCGAACCGGACTGAACCAGCCAAACGAAACCGAACCGGACCGAGCTAAACCTGCAGTCCGAACCGGTCTGAACAGGACCGAACCGGTTCAGCCAAAAAGAGAGGAAAAAAGGAGAAAAAGGGAAAAAAAGAGAAAAAATTAGGGAAAATTTCAGTGATGCAATCGAGCTTCGGGTAGGTCGGTAAGCGGTCGAATTGACCGATTTAAATTTTGAAATATTTAATTTGATAAATAATCGACTAAAAGTTTACCCGAAAATATATTTAATTGTGTAGCTCGACGATTGGCATCAACCGAGAGCTCGAGATAGCCTCGAATTTCGTAATAACATGGAATCTCAGGTAAGTAACCATTATTTACGACAATTTACATCGTTATGCGTGATATGAATTTAATTTTCGCATAAATTGAATTAAATTATGAAAATTTAATAAATTGTCGTAAATAATAAATTTAGCTATTTGAAAGTTAGAACAAGGCTCAATAAATTATTAGTGGGCCCAATGAGCCTAACAGGCCTCGATAATGTGAAAATTAAGTGAAAAACGGGCTTAAGGCCGATTAAGGCCCATTAAGGTGCAATCGGGCCCAATAGGGGTAAATGGACCCAATGATTTAGATTAAGCCCAGAAAATAGGAAATACAATTAAGTTGCATAATATCTGACATGAGGAATATTGATGCGCAGTTTCGGAGGTTTGATTGGGAGCATATCGGACTACGCGACGAGACAACAGTGGAAAAGAAAAGGTCAGACTCTACAGGAAAAGAAGGTAAGGGAATTCTACAGACTGCTAGAGGTAAACTTTACGAAATTTCAAGTTCATATGCAGTCTTTAAAAATTATTTGAAGGGTCTAGAGGTCAAATAATACTTTTAGTGCCCGAATGGGCAAATTACCAAAATACCCTTGTTAAGGGTAAAATTTACAAATTTAGGAAAAATTTGGGAGGAGCAAGAACAAGAGGTTTCTGCTCGTTCTGGAGACATTTTAATGCATGAATGAGTAGGCTGGCTAACCTTGAAAGAAAATGCACAGCATTGCATACTTTCAACGATATAATTGTTTTGAAAACTATTTTGAGGAAACAGAGTCGCCTACGTGTTTTTATTGATATGTGACGTGCTAGAGCTCAGCTCGCACGATGTTTGATTTGTGTGATGCATGCATTAGTGCTAGAGCGAGAGCTCGCACTAGAGTTTTACATGCATAGGTGCTAGAGTATAACTCGCACCAGATTTCACATGCTTTTTCGAGACAGAGTGCTGGAGTTTAACTCGCACCAGATTTTATATGATTTTCATGTTATTCATATATATAGTGCTAGAGCCTAGCTCGCACTAGTTTTACTGGATTTATTGAGAGTAGCGCTGTCTGCCCTTGGAGTTAGCCAAAAGGCCCAACAGGCTCAAAAGACCTCTTAAGTGGGGTGAGAGTGAGGGATGAGGTTGGCGGCCTTGTGGGGATGCAAAGCGGGCTCTGACAGTTTTACTTGATTTGATGAGAGTGCTGAGCATCGCTCGCATTGATTTTTATGAGAACATGCGATGAGCCGTGCTTGGAGCATCGGGTAGACTGTGTGTCACCGATTAAATAGACTCGCACGTGCGTTTTGAGACATGGCATGAGTATAGAGATATTATATTGGTCCACGGAGTACGATGTACCGTGCAAGTAGCATGGAGTACGATGTACCGTATGGTATCTTCGGATACGGCATCTTCGGATGAATGGGATCGGATAAGACCGACGAGATGGAGTGACCCACCTCCCGGGCGGTTCCCAATCATGGTGAGAACCCGCACACTAGGATCCATGTAGCAGAGGAACTCCCGAGGACACATATGGCCATAGTCTTGGTTATTGTCGATATATAGATGTTGCCTAGTCTCGCATGTCGATGATTTTGATGAGATCAAATTGGGTTTTAAATTAAATGTGCATGATGCTATTTCCATGCTCTTTAAACCCATGTGTGATGTAAACCGATTTTCATGGTTTTGTGTGAGTCAGGATCACCCGAAGGAGGGGTCGAGTCCGACTTTATTGTGAAATTTTTAAATGAGAAAGAAATGATTTGAAATAATTGCATGTTGAATTTTCCGTGTAAACTTGATTTACATAACATCATAACTCATATCATCTGTTTTAAAATGTGTGGAGAAACGGTGGTTTATGCATGGCACCACGTTCATGTAGGTAGTATGGTTACCTACTTGTTCGTAGGATTGCCTTACTAAGCTTGATGTGCTCACCCCTTTCATTTTCTCCCACAGATAATCTCCAGTAGACGTTGAGACGACTCAGTACTGCATTCCGGATATCCGCTGCTGCCCATCATTTAAGGTATATACACTTGTACATATTGTATCTACATAAGCATAGCACAGTAACATGTTTGTAAGTAACTTTAGGGGATGTATAAATAATGTAAACAATTATAAATGACTGGAGAAGAAATAAGTTAGATGGTAATTGAATGGTGGGACTGGCATTGACGCACAACCCAATTATTAGTGGAGTGTGGTCACGATTCGAGGACAGGTAAGAATTTAAGTAAATAAACAAAACGCGAAAAATTAACTCTGATTTTTGGGTAGTTTGGGTCGTGACATTTATAGTATTTCAAAGCAAAGAAATAGGCGCCTTATGGTGATTGTAGTTCTTGTAGGCCAATCGAATGCTTATCCTAGATATAGAGTCCACTGAGCCGAAATTAACTTTTTTAAGTAAAGTCTTTTCGTTCTTTCTCCTGATTCCTGTGGAAGTTGGGTAAGAAAGAATTGGCTTAAATTCACATAGAACTGATGTCCATTAAGCATAGTGTCACGACCCAAACTACCCAAATATCAGAGTGAATTTTTCGCGTTTTATTTATTTACTTAAATTCTTACCTGTCCTCCAATCGTGACCAACACTCCACTAATAATTGGGCTGTGCGTCATTGCCAGTCCCACCATTCAATTACCATCTAACTTATTTATTCTCCAGTCATTTATAATTGTTTATATTATTTATACATCCCCTAAAGTTACTTACAAACATGTTACTGTGCTATGCTTATGTAGATACAATATGTACAAGTGTATATATACCTTATGTTGATGGGCAGCAGCGGATATCCAGAACGCAGTACTGAGTCGTCGCAACTTCAACTGGAGATCATCTGTGGGAGAAAATGAAAGGGGTGAGCACATCAAGCTCAGTAAGGCAATCCTACGAACAAGTAGGTAACCATACTACCTACATGAACGTAGTGCCATGCATAAACCACCCTTTCTCCACACATCTTAAAACAATGCTATGCGTTATGATGTTATGTAAAACACATTTGCACGGAAAATCAACATGCAATTATTACAAATCATTTCTCTCTCAATTAAAATTTTCACAATAAAGTCAGGATTCGACCCCTCCTGCGGGTGATCCTGACTCACACAAAATCATGAAAACGTTTACATCACACGTGGGTTTTGAAAAGCATGGAAATACCATCATGCAATTTAGTTTTAAAACCCAGTTTAAATCATCATAAAAGTCATCAACATGCGAGACTAGGCAACATCTGTATATAGGTAAATAACTAGGACTATGGCCACATTTGTCCTCGTGAGTTCCTCAGCTACACGGATCCTAGTGTGCGGGTTCTCACCATGATCGAGAACCGCCCGGGAGGTGGGTCAGTCCATCCCGTCAGTCTTATCCGATCCCCGGCATCTGAAGATGCTGCATCCGGAGATGCTGTATCCGAAGATACCACACGATACATCGTACTCCATGCTACTTGCACGGTACATCGTACTCCATGAACCCATATAATATCTCTAGGTACTCCAGCCCAATTGGCCTGCTTCCCACAGAGGTTTGTTTCTCAATACTCATGCCATGTCTCAAAACGCACGTGCGAGCCTATTAAATCGGTGACACACAGTCTACCCGATGCTCCAAGCACGGCTCATCGCATGTTCTCATAAAAGCTGTGCGAGCGATGCTCAGCACTCTCATCAACTCAAATAAAACTGGCAGAGCCCGCTTTACATCCCCACAAGGCCGCCAACCTCATCCCTCACTCTCACCCCACCTAAGAGGTCTCTTGAGCCTGTTGGGCCTTTTGGCTGACTCCAAGGGCAGACAGCGGTACTCCACAAATCTGGTAAAACTAGTGCGAGCTAAGCTCGGCACTCTGTATGCAAATCGTATAAAAATCTGGTTCGAGCGAAGCTCTAACACCTTGTCTCAAAATCATATAAAATTATGGTGCGAGTTAGACTCTAGCACCCTGTCATGAAAATCATATATATATGTATACAAATCTGGTGCGAGTTGGACTCGAGCACCTATGCATGTAAAACTCTAGTGCGAGCTCTCGCTCTAGCACTAATGCATGCATCACACAAATCAAACATCGTGCGAGCTGAGCTCTAGTACGTCACATGTCAATAAAAACACGTAGGCGGCTCTGTTTCCTCAAAACAGTTTTCACAAAACAATATCACGTTGAAAGTATGCGATGCTGTGCATTTTCTTTCAAGGTGAGCCAGCCTACTCATGCATGCATCAAAACACCTCCAGAATGAGCAGGAACCTTTTGTTCTTGCTCCTCCCAATTTTTCCTAAATTTTTAGATTTTACCCTTAACAAGGGTATTTTAGTAATTTGCCCATTCGAGGCACTAACATTATTCTTCGACCTCTAGACCCTTCAGATTATTTTAAAGGACTGCCAATGAATTTAAAATTGCGTACTGTTACCTCTAGCAGTCCGCAGAATTCCCTTACCTCGATTCTCGTCGAGTCTAACCTTTTTCTTTTCCATTGTCATCTCGTCGCGCAGTCCGTTATGCTCCCAATCAAATGCCCGGAACTGCGTATTAACATTCCTCAGGTCAGATAACATATAATTTAATTGTACTTAATCTTTTCTGGGCTTAATTTAAATCATTGGGCCCATTTACCCCTATTGGGCCCGATTGCACCTTAATGGGCCTTAATCGGCCTTAAGCCCGTTTTCCACTTAATTTTCTCTTTATCGAGGCCTATTGGGCTCATTGGGCCCACCAATAATTTATGGAGCCTCGTTCTAATTCTCGAATATCTAAATTCAATATTTACGACAATTAGTCTAAATTTCCATAAATTAATTCAATTTATGCGTAAATTAAATCAATATCACGCATAACGAGGTAATTATCGTAAATAGGGATCACTTACCCGAGATTCCATGCTAGTCCTCAAATCGAGACTGTCTCGAGCCCTCGGTGGATGCCAATCGTCGAGCTATACAATTAATTACATTTTTCGGGTAAACTTTTCGGTCGAAATTTAATTAAATAAAATATTTCAAATTTAAATCGGGTCAATTTGACCGCTTATCGACTTACCCGAAGCTCGATTGCATCACCGGAATTTTCTCCAATTTTTTCCTCTTTTTCTTTTCCCCTTTTCTCCTTTTTTCCTCTCTTTTTGGCTGAACCGGTTCAGTCCGGTTCGGACCGGTTCAGACCACCGGTTCACCCCGGTTCGACTGGTTCACCGCCGGTTCACTGCCTTGCCGGTCGGTTCTCCGCCGGCTTCCACCGCCAGTGGCTTCGCAAGGCTGTCCGCGTCTCAGATCTGCCCTCGGTTCGCCTCAACGTCGTCGGGATGCCGCTGGTCCGGCTGTTCTCCTCTTTGCCGTCGGACCCGTTTTCCTCTCTTACTGTTTTCGGCGCCGTCCGTCGGTTTCGGTGGCTGCCACCGCCACCAATCGCATCGTCTGGGCCTGGGGAGTCCTCGGCTGGGGGTGGGGTCGGCCAGATCGGCGCCGTTCGCCGCCGATCGGGAATCTTTCTCTCGCGGCTTCTCTCCCCGATTTCGGCCTCCTCCGGCGTCGGTTGGCCGTGCTGCCAGTGCCATTTTGCTCGCCGGCCTCTCCTCTCCATTTCCCGGTGGTCGTCGACGATCAAGGATCGCCGGATCTCCTCCCCCTTTTCGGCCCCGTTTTTCCGCTCCGTTTCTTTTTCTGTTTCTTTCTTTCTCTCTCCCCGATACTTCTAATTTTTTTTTTTTTACAATTATTATCTTATTTAACAATTTACTTTTATTCATTAAAATCCACTAAAAGTACCCAAATATCCCTTAAAATTATTATTTTATTCTAAATTAATTAATTTAATTTTATTTAATTTATTTATTATATTTTAACCTCTTTTTCGGGTATAATTTCCCCGTATTTTTGGGATGTTGTCCCGGGTGACTTTTCGATATATTTTTCGATTATTTTTGGGATTATTTTTCTGAACTAAAAATTTTGATTAATCCCGATTAATTCCAATAAATTAATATCTCGATCAATTTAATCCGAATTAAATTTATTTCACTTTTATTGACCAAGATTTCTTAAGTCCATATTTTTAATTAAATTTCTTTATCGAAATTATACCGGCTTTCGGTCTTTTGACCATTTTACCCTTACACGTGTTCGGGATTAATTTAACCCGACTTCCTTCATACGTCCCCTATCTTTTCTTATTTAATTTTCGTATTTTAATTAAATTCGGGTCTTACAACTCTCCCCCACTTAAGGAATTTGGTCCTCCAAATTAGAACCAATTCATATGAGTCCATATACAACTCCGGGTACATTAATCGTATCATACTTCTTTAATTCTTATGTGACCTCTTCCGGAGTGTATTACTACCAAAGGACTTTAATTAGGGAGATCGTCTTAAACCTCAATACTTTCTCTTTCCTGTTTAATGCCCGAATCGACTTCTTCAATATACTTATATTTTCATTAAATTGAACTTTTGGAGTTCATATTCTATCACTTATGCTGGATCTGTATAGTATTTCTGAAGCATCAAAAGCTAAGACACATTGTGGGTGCCTGTTAATTCAAGTGACAACACCAACCTACAGGTCTTATCTCCCACTTGTCCAATCTCTCAAAATATTCCATCCAGCGCAACTCGATTTACTTTCTTCCAAAAGTTCGCTACGTCCTTATTCTCTTAGGACAAGAAATATTTCAATCATACTAATTCACCAAGGGTGAATTCCAATACTTGTCTATCTGCTCTGAGGTGTTCTTAATCTCCCATCCTTAACTAAACATCCTCAGAGACTTATTATCCAAAGTCAGAAATAATTTCTACCTGTCACCCACTCTTTCTTATCCAATTTGGGGAACAGCCCCTACAGCTATACACTGCCTCATATCTCGTTATCCCGATACTCAATTGCCAATTGTCGTTATTGGCGACTTCAATTAGAAATCAACTGATCATTCCAGGAGCTTATAAAATTAACGGCACACGCTTTCATCGGATCCTCCAGAACTTGTACAGTCTTCTCTGACTGACCATCTGTCTGAGGATGGAAAGCTGTGCTAATACTCAGTCGGGTTCCCATAGCTTCCTGAAAAATATACCCTGAAGTAAGAAGTGAAGCGGGAATCCCTATATGATACCATGCTCACTGGAACGCTACTTAATGTTCCACAATCTTTCTTATATATAAATCCTCATACACACTTTGAGTATTTAGGGAGTTCATAACCAGAAGGTGGGTGGACTTAGTCACTCTATCGACTATCATGCAAATAGTCTCCTGATTTATCCGGGTCCTCTATAACCCATCACGACATTCATGGAGACTTGCTCTCATTTTTCGTGCCGTGTCGATATAGGTAGGTGCTGCAATAACTCTGCAGACTTTTAATACTCTACCTTATTCTGCTGACATACTAGGCACTTTTTCACAATCTCTATCATGTCTCTTTTAACATCTGACCACCAATACCCTTTTCGAGATTTTAATATATTCTTATTACCTTCCGTATGCACTGTATATCTTGAAGAGTGAGCTTCTGACAACATTACTGTCTCATCAACTGTGGTCCTGGGGAGCACTCATACTGTCTCTGAATCCTCAGTAACTCATTATCACCCACTGTGAACTCTATCACTGTACCCTTCTGAATCAGACCCAAACTATCGACATCCGGTCGATCATCACGCTAAGCCTGGCAAATCCGGGCACTCTCATCCGGTTCTAATCATCAGGCTAGCTGTCACACAATCACTGTCATCATCAGAAGGGATCACATCACTACCGAGGTTCACAACTGCTCTAGCAGCTCACGCTCCCTGACCATCATATGTAATACCATCCCGAGGCTCTTTCTACTCAAGACATCAGTCATGACATTAGCCTTTCCTGGGTGGTACAATTTTCACAATCACAATCTCTCAGAAGCTCTAACCCACTATGCATTCTCATATTCGTCTCTTTCTGTGAAAACAGATACTTGGGCTTTATGATCAGTGCATATCCATAATTTCTCACCATGTACATAATAGTACCATATCCTCGGTACAACTACTGTTACCAACTTTAAATCATGGGTCAGATAGTTTATTTCATGATCAAGGAGTTGTTTGACTCCAAAATTGACTATCTTCCCATTATACATCAATACACAGCTCATTCATTATTTCGAGGTATTCATACTCACTGAGAACCTCTTGAGCTGTTGGGTATGGTGAAATTAATCACAGTGGTCAGTTCATACTTCATCACGCCAAATTCACATCACAACAATAATCTTATTTATCGTCTTATTCAAGACCACATTTTCTTAGTTAAACGTGTCAACCAGGTATATCCTTTTTGGAACTCGCAGCAACCATCTGCAAAAGCAATTTCCCAATTGTTGCTTATAAATCGCCCTAGACTTTAACTACACCCAATACATCATCGATAATGATGATTACAACTCGATCTAATCCTTGACTTATTTACGCATAAGCGTATAAGATCCTTCTCAACCGCTTACGTTTTCAGGTACTAACCTGCGTCACTTCCTTTCCTTATCTCAACGGTTCTTATTAAATTTTTACTATGATAATCTTTATGATTTGTCAAATTTTAATATTCTTATCGTCTTAGTAAAGGTATCCTAATGCTAAAGTTATCTATTCCGACGCTCGATTTCACGTTATAGGTTATACATATATACTTTTAGACGCTGTCAAGTCTTCAGGCGGGGAGGTATTTTGAAATACCTTTATTAGCCCTCAGACTTAACCACAACTACTGGTTATGGTTATACCCATCTTTATCCTTGGTTATAATTTATATTCCTTACTAATTGCTTAATCCCAATTACTTCGCATATTAAGGGTATTTCTTCCCTAGCATATATCTCTTACTCCAATACATCTTATATTTAAGATCTATCTTATCTTAAAGATTATCTCCTTAGTGTATCAATTATAATGAAACTCTCGTCATTATTCATTTCGTAAGTACATCCTTTACTCCTTTGATTTTCAACTGTTGCACCCCTGTTTTCAACTTAAAATCTCCATAGCCATATTTCGTTAATTAATCCTCCTCTATTGGGGTACTCATTTATCAGTATTGCCCAATGATGTAGGCATTCATGCCTTTTACTCACTTATATGCGAATGAAGGCGGTATGAATAAATATGTGGCACCAGGATCAATAAACATATGTACTTTATTATTCATAACAAGTGTGGTATCTCACACCACATCCCTGAAACATCAATAGCGTCCTGGTCCAAGACGTCCTTTCGCCTTCGTCCAATAGCCTACTTTCCTTTTTCTTTTCAGCTAGGGCCTCTCTTTTCATTGCGGCTATACCAACGAAGTTGTTCTGTCTCTTTACTTTTCTGTGGGACGATCTCGCCCAATTCTATGCAATCAAATCAATGGTCCGTCTTATCACACTTAACGGCCATTTTCATCTATACCGTGTAGGTATAAACCTTCCTTCCGTGGTATCCACCACACATCTCACACTGCTTACAGTGCTCACACTGCTACACTGCTTCGTAGCAGGTCGGGGTCCGCCAATCACAATGCCGCTCAACAGTGCCAAAATTGGATGCACTAGGGCCTTACCAATTATCTCAGCCCATAACTCATCGAATCTAATCTTTTACCAATTTCCATTTTCCCATTTTGACATCTCTGTCATTTCTCGATTCTCTTTCTGTCTCTATTTCGGCCCTCATTACCTTTCTCAATCACAGAGGCGTGCAATTCGTGTTCTTATTTACCCAACTGTAAATCTGTGCACTGCCTCGGTATAGGCAATATCTCACGGTCAATTGGACTCTAATCGAAAAGTTGAGTCATTTCATAAACTTTTAGACATCTCGACTGTCACTTTTCATAGTGTCGAGGTAATATCTGCCCAGAATATAACCGAGTCTCCATACTCGTCAATAAATTAAATCCTCTGGGTCAGAGTAAGGACTTTAATTTGAAATTTCCTTTAAATAATGTCCGGGATGTTCTGTCACCGGAATACATCCATAAACAATTCTCATCTTAGCTCTGAATGTTTAACACTTAAGATGGGTCGAGCGGGTTTCCACCAATGCTCCGCTGCGCCCTCTGATCTCATACATAATCTGAGTAATTAGCTCCTCAAAATGATACCCATGCTCCGCTTCAATCTCGCGAAGCGTCTCTCAATACTGTCCGATCACTCTGTCGGACTCTGTGGGGCATACTCAACATTAGCCTCTATTTCAATTTTAGCATGATTCTCATAGTCAAACTCAGCACGACTTAGCAGATTCAGGTCTACCTCTACGACCTCTGCCTCGTGCACTATCTCATCTAACGCGACTCATATTAAGCATTCCTGCATTCTCAACCATTTCTTAGTCAAGCCCATCTCGATATACACTATTGTATCTAACTAAGCACAGTAACACGGGGATGTAATTTCCTAATTACTGACACTGACACACATCAGACCAATTGTGCTCTGATACCACCCTTATATGTCACGACCCAAACTACCCAAATATCAGAGTGAATTTTTCGCGTTTTATTTATTTACTTAAATTCTTACCTGTCCTCCAATCGTGACCAACACTCCACTAATAATTGGGCTGTGCGTCAATGCCAGTCCCACCATTCAATTACCATCTAACTTATTTATTCTCCAGTCATTTATAATTGTTTATATTATTTATACATCCCCTAAAGTTACTTACAAACATGTTACTGTGCTATGCTTATGTAGATACAATATGTACAAGTGTATATATACCTTATGTTGATGGGCAGCAGCGGATATCCAGAACGCAGTACTGAGTCGTCGTAACTTCAACTGGAGATCATCTGTGGGAGAAAATGAAAGGGGTGAGCACATCAAGCTCAGTAAGGCAATCCTACGAACAAGTAGGTAACCATACTACCTACATGAACGTAGTGCCATGCATAAACCACCCTTTCTCCACACATTTTAAAACAATGCTATGCGTTATGATGTTATGTAAAACACATTTGCACGGAAAATCAACATGCAATTATTACAAATCATTTCTCTCTCAATTAAAATTTTCACAATAAAGTCAGGATTCGACCCCTCCTGCGGGTGATCCTGACTCACACAAAATCATGAAAACGTTTACATCACACGTGGGTTTTGAAAAGCATGGAAATACCATCATGCAATTTAGTTTTAAAACCCAGTTTAAATCATCATAAAAGTCATCAACATGCGAGGCTAGGCAACATCTGTATATAGGTAAATAACTAGGACTATGGCCACATTTGTCCTCGTGAGTTCCTCAGCTACACGGATCCTAGTGTGCGGGTTCTCACCATGATCGGGAACCGCCCGGGAGGTGGGTCAGTCCATCCCGTCAGTCTTATCCGATCCCCGGCATCCGAAGATGCTGCATCCGGAGATGCCGTATCCGAAGATACCACACGGTACATCGTACTCCATGCTACTTGCACGGTACATCGTACTCCGTGAACCCATATAATATCTCTAGGTACTCCAGCCCAATTGGCCTGCTTCCCACAGAGGTTTGTTTCTCAATACTCATGCCATGTCTCAAAACGCACGTGCGAGCCTATTAAATCGGTGACACACAGTCTACCCGATGCTCCAAGCACGGCTCATCGCATGTTCTCATAAAAGCTGTGCGAGCGATGCTCAGCACTCTCATCAACTCAAATAAAACTGGCAGAGCCCGCTTTACATCCCCACAAGGCCGCCAACCTCATCCCTCACTCTCACCCCACCTAAGAGGTCTCTTGAGCCTGTTGGGTTTTTTGGCTGACTCCAAGGGCAGACAGCGGTACTCCACAAATCCGATAAAACTAGTGCGAGCTAAGCTCGGCACTCTGTATGCAAATCGTATAAAAATCTGGTGCGAGCGAAGCTCTAACACCCTGTCTCAAAATCATAAAAAATATGGTGCGAGTTAGACTCTAGCACCCTGTCACGAAAATCATATATATATGTATACAAATCTGGTGCGAGTTGGACTCGAGCACCTATGCATGTAAAACTCTAGTGCGAGCTCTCGCTCTAGCACTAATGCATGCATCACACAAATCAAACATCGTGCGAGCTGAGCTCTAGCACGTCACATGTCAATAAAAACACGTAGGCGGCTCTGTTTCCTCAAAACAGTTTTCACAAAACAATATCACGTTGAAAGTATGCAATGCTGTGCATTTTCTTTCAAGGTGAGCCAGCCTACTCATGCATGCATCAAAACACCTCCAGAATGAGCAGGAACCTTTTGTTCTTGCTCCTCCCAATTTTTCTTAAATTTTTAGATTTTACCCTTAACAAGGGTATTTTAGTAATTTGCCCATTCGGGGCACTAACATTATTCTTCGACCTCTAGACCCTTCAGATTATTTTAAAGGACTGCCAATGAATTTAAAATTGCGTACTGTTACCTCTAGCAGTCCGCAGAATTCCCTTACCTCGATTCTCGTCGAGTCTGACCTTTTTCTTTTCCATTGTCGTCTCGTCGCGCAGTCCGTTATGCTCCCAATCAAATGCTCGGAACTGCGTATTAACATTCCTCAGGTCAGATAACATATAATTTAATTGTACTTAATCTTTTCTGGGCTTAATTTAAATCATTGGGCCCATTTACCCCTATTGGGCCCGATTGCACCTTAATGGGCCTTAATCGGCCTTAAGCCCGTTTTCCACTTAATTTTCTCTTTATCGAGGCCTATTGGGCTCATTGGGCCCACCAATAATTTATGGAGCCTCGTTCTAATTCTCGAATATCTAAATTCAATATTTACGACAATTAGTCTAAATTTCCATAAATTAATTCAATTTATGCGTAAATTAAATCAATATCACGCATAACGAGGTAATTGTCGTAAATAGGGATCACTTACCCGAGATTCCATGCTAGTCCTCAAATCGAGACTGTCTCGAGCCCTCAGTGGATGCCAATCGTCGAGCTACACAATTAATTACATCTTCCGGGTAAACTTTTCGGTCGAAATTTAATTAAATAAAATATTTCAAATTTAAATCGGGTCAATTTGACCGCTTATCGACTTACCCGAAGCTTGATTGCATCACCGGAATTTTCTCCAATTTTTTTCCTCTTTTTCTTTTCCCCTTTTTCTCCTTTTTTCCTCTCTTTTTGGCTGAACCGGTTCAGACCGCCGGTTCACCCCGGTTCGACCGGTTCACCGCCGGTTCACTGCCTTGCCGGTCGGTTCTCCGCCGGCTTCCACCGCCAGTGGCTCCGCAAGGCTGTCCGCGTCTTAGATCTGCCCTCGGTTCGCCTCAACGTCGCCGGGATGCCGCCGGTCCGGCTGTTCTCCTCTTCGCCGTCGGACCCGTTTTCCTCTCTTTCTGTTTCCGGCGCCGTCCGTCGGTTTCGATGGCTGCCACCGCCACCAATCGCATCGTCTGGGCCTGAGGAGTCCTCGGCTGGGGGTGGGGTCGGCCAGATCGGTGCCGTTCGCCGCCGATCGGGAATCTTTCTCTCGCGGCTTCTCTCCCCGATTTCGGCCTCCTCCGGCGTCGGTTGGCCGTGCTGCCGGTGCCATTTTGCTCGCCGGCCTCTCCTCTCCATTTCCCGGTGGTCGTCGACGATCAAGGATCGCCGGATCTCCTCCCCCTTTCCGGCCCCGTTTTTCCGCTCCGTTTCTTTTTCTGTTTCTTTCTTTCTCTCTCCCCGATACTTCTGATTTTTTTTTTTTTTACAATTATTATCTTATTTAACAATTTACTTTTATTCATTAAAATCCACTAAAAATACCCAAATATCCCTTAAAATTATTATTTTATTCTAAATTAATTAATTTTATTTTATTTAATTTATTTATTATATTTTAACCTTTTTTTTGGGTATAATTTCCCCGTATTTTCGGGATGTTGTCCCGGGTGACTTTTCGATATATTTTTCGATTATTTTCGGGATTATTTTTCCGAACTAAAAATTTCGATTAATCCCGATTAATTCCAATAAATTAATATCTCGATCAATTTAATCCGAATTAAATTTATTTCACTTTTATTGACCAAGATTTCTTAAGTCCATATTTTTAATTAAATTTCTTTATCGAAATTATACCGGCTTTCGGTCTTTTGACCATTTTACCCTTACACGTGTTCGGGATTAATTTAACCCGACTTCCTTCATACGTCCCCTATCTTTTCTTATTTAATTTCCGTATTTTAATTAAATTCGGGTCTTACACATAGTCTAAAAAAAACCAATCGATTAATTTGATTCGTTTCAATTCATTGATTTAATCTAGTCCGGTAGAAATATCAGAAAAAAGATGGGAGTGCCTTTTTCGCAAACATGGATAGATATATATGTTATATGTTTATCATATTATATTATTTATTTTTAACAGCCCCCTCACAAAAACAAAAAAAGAATTTCTTCGAGCGGGAAGGCTAAAGAAAAAGTGATGAAAAAAGGGATGAAAAGTTTTCTATTTTTTTAGCTAGTTTTCTAGTTAGAATTGATATTGTTCGTACCTATCGAACAATCTAATATGAATAACTCACTATTCGCTCGGGTTATCGACCATAATAATTATGTAGGAGAGATGGCCGAGCGGTTCAAACTGGCATTGGAATGCTATGTAGACTTTTGTAATGATTGATCTCTATCAATAAACCCGCTAAAGAACCGAATTAGAGAGTACTTAGTACCGGTGCTACGGAAAGATATGTTTTTAGATCTCACATTTAAAATCCTCCTTCTTTATCGTATTACATTATGCTAATACATATATAATCACATGTATGTGTGGTTAAAGACCACTTGTATTTGTATATTTGTACCTGGAATTCCTAATTCAAAATTCAAATTTAAATTTGAATTAGTTCACTTACACCCTTTTCCTTAGATTATCCTAGAGTTGATATGATGTTTTTCCTAAATTCCTTTCGGTTTCTAAGGGTAATAATGCTCTTTTAATTCTTTAAACTCTAAACTATGACAAATTACAATTCAAACTCTTTAACTTAGTAAAACAACCCAATCAATTCAATATTAACATTAACAATTCTCCTCATGAAACTTACTCAATTCCAAAAGTTTAATTCAACATCTAAACATGATGTTCCTTCTATTGATACATAACAATTTAATCCAATAAATAGAATACCAATTTTCACATCAAAAGGGTCAAATCAAGAAGCAATGTCCTTCACCCTTTATCAACCGAACCAAGTTTAATCTACATAATTTTAAGCAATTAGTTATCTATATTTTCAAAATTACATGCAGCTTAAAACAAAATATAATTCTTACTTTAAAAAAAATCAAAACTGAGAATGTCCTTCCTTATTCCTTTCAGTTTGGTCACTTCCAATGCAATTAATCATCAAAATGCAGAATTATGTTAAGCTTATCTAAATATATTTTCCATTCATCTAATAAAGAAATAAACTTCTCACCTAACTTCATTTACTGAACTGTTTCATGCCTCCATTCCATTTGGTTCTTCAAGATTCTCCAACATCTTAAATATGCAAGGTCTTAAACATGTTAATCTCTACAAATGTAGGTAAAATCCATCAAAACTAATTAGCCCTTACCCAAACATGCATTTTCGAACTCCATTCACGCCTCTTACCATTTTGGTTTCCTAAGCTCTCCACCAAATCTTGAACATGCAAGGATAAACACATTTTGTCACAACCCGTGACCTCTACAACTATCCTTAAGCGTATATATAGGCAAAAACATTTTAAAGTGAATTAACCTTAGCATAATGTTTATTATTATTTCTTTCGGATCTTTTTCTTGTAGTTCCATGTCCAATATAGGTTTAAAACTTTTAGACTAATATGTGGAAGATTTTGTTTAAGTACTAAAATTTTCTAAAAATTTGGGCAGCACAACGGTTACAATTAGACCAAAACCCAACCTGCAAATAAAAGCAATATGCAACCCATATCCTCAATCATCAATCACACATCCACAATTTATCAATCTCAAAAATAGATACATACCAGCAACCCTAGCTATCCACAACTAACATCACATAATCCCAAGTAACTAATAATTGACAATGGCTCAGTCGCTAAAGATTTAAATCGATTTACGAAGTATTGCTTAACTAAGTAAATAAATACTAATATAGGGGCAATACTCTAAAACTTAGCTAATACATCCCAAATGTTTATTACTTAAATATGTGCGTACATACAAGTCTGAAACAAAAACTTACACTAGTTGCGTATACCTCAGCACAAAAGCTACACACTTAGCATATGGACCAAAACAGATACATACCAGTAAATAAAAGCAATATGCAACCCATATCCTCAATCATCAATCACACATTATCAATCTCGAAAACAGATACATACCAGTAACCCTAGCTATCCACAACTAACATCACATAATCCCAAGTAACTAATAATTGACAATGGCTCAGTCGCTAAAGATTTAAATCGATTTACGAAGTATTGCTTAACTAAGTAAATAAATACTAATATAAGGGCAATACTCTAAAACTTAGCTAATACATCCCGAATGTTTGTTACTTAAATATGTGCGTACATACAAGTCTGAAACAAAAACTTACACTAGTTGCGTATACCTCAGTACAAAAGCCGCGCACTTAGCATATGGAATTAGCAATTTTTTGAGTGCTTCACCTATAAGTTAATCTGAAATGTTTAAAAAAAAAGGGGTGAGCAACCACACGCTCAGTAAGGAAATCATATAACTGAGGCTAATAAAATACCAAATAAGAGGTTTTGTAAATTTTCTCTGTTTAGTAAAACATGCCCTTTTGTAGAATAATGCTCAACCTTTCAGTTTAGTCATTAAACATGAAAAATACGTTAAATACAGATGAGTAAGATAAGTTAAATCAACACGCATTTCAAATCTGAAGATTTCACAAAGCTTGCTAACAATCCATAATTTATAAATCAATGGTGTAGAATTTAAAACACGAAAAGCTTAAAATCTAGAAGCGTAACATTCATATTAAAAACAATTACAGTCTAGCAAATGCATACATCGGCTCAAATTAAATATTCGATACAAATGGGTGAGATATGGCAAAATACTTCACTTGTCATGGAACCAGTTACACAATGAAAACACCTATGGCCATAGTGACTACCGCCCTATCCTAGATTGATCAGGTCGGGACTAGGGTATTGAAGAAGGGATCAAGGTCTTCAGTAGTAGGTACCATAAAAATCTCGATGCCACGAAGGCATCTCCGTGAAGCACTTGGCACCATAGGACAATCACACAGAACTTCCTACTAGTGCTAGAGGTGGCTCTCACGACCTATAAACTATCTCCATAAAGTACTTAACACTGTAGGGTAATCACACAGAACCTCTTACCGGTGCTAGAGGTGACTCTCATGACCCATAACCTCGATGCCACACAAGTATCCCTGAGAAGCACTTAGCACCGTAGGGTAATCACATAAAACCTCATACTGGCGCTAGAGATGGCTCTCACAGGACATGACTGCCACAAAGGCATTTTCGGGGATTGCCAGTATTCTAAAAAATAAACCACCATGACGGGTGTACAATATAAGTACGCAATCACTTCAATTCAAAACCAAGGTTCAAGAAAATAAACCATTGACTTTAAAACATGCAATATCATTTCAAAAGAGGCAACCATCAATTTTTTAAAAAAATATATATATTGCACTTTCCCAAATCACATTCAAAGCAGCCCATGCAACCACTTTTTAAACATCATGCATAAATGCATAAAACGATAAAATCAGGTAGTGAGACGTTTGTACTCATTTGGGTCTAACCGTTTTTAGTTGACACTAAAATTCAATTTATTTATATAACTATAAAATCATTTTGACTAAGCTTGTAACTACGAACAAACGTTATAGTATGGGTGAAAATCGGGTAAGTTGGATAACCAATTTAAAATAAATCCTAACTAAACTAACAGCCTAAGTGTTCCTAGTAAAATTTTAACTTAACCTAAGGTATCCTATTAGCGACAAATTATATAAATCCCTTACAACAACTGATGCGCAACAATTACCCTTATCGCCTTAGGCGCACATATATGTGCCTAAGCTTCCTTAGCACTCGACGAGGCAGTTGCTGCATTTCCACATGTAAAACATTCGGTGATCAGTCTCCATACTTATATCAGTTTATAATTTGCTTAAAACAGTTACAAACCACCAAGTGCTTCATTCTAATAATAATAATAAATTTCAAATCTTAACCTTTCCATAAGGTTTTACGTTTAAACAAATCCTTAAACATACATCCATATTCGATCAGTCCACTATAAACGCACAAACATATTTTAACCTTTCATTCTCCCCTAGTTGGCCGAATCCTTTAGCTAGGTTCCCATCTTATTTTATTCTCCATTTACATCATGCTTAACATGAAATTATAAACTCATTTATACATTAATTATTTCCAGAAAAGAATCTTTAATAATCGGTCAATTCAACTAATTTTCCAAATCCCTTTCTCTAGTTTGGCCGAAACTAAATCTTCAACATCCAAATCTAAATATTCCTCCATAAAACTAGATGCACCAAATTTATATACTGATTATATTATAACTTTATAGTTTTAAATCTCCAAAACCCAATATAGCATGAAATCCTGAATTATTTTCTTCATGGCCGAGTCCTACAACTTAATATCCCCACTTATATAGCTTAAGTCTTTAATCATGTAATCATAAAACTACAAAAATCACATTATAATTTACTGATTTAAACCTTAAATTTTGGCTAAACAAATTATCTCCAATTATCTCTAAGTGGCCGAATACCCATTACTTAAGTTTACATTCAAATTTCAACCATAGATAAAATTTAGCATCCTAACAAGTAAATTCAACCTAAGCATATTCATAAATTTTATCTAGAATATCAGTTTCTAATTTAATTATCAAAATCCCCAATTGCTGTCTAATTACAAATCCCTAATTTTCCTAAATTCTTCAAAACACAAATTTAAATTAATTTCTACAATAATTATACATCTATAACACAATTTACATAAGAATTTATCTAGATAAAATTTTGGTTTCTACTTAGGAGTTATTGGTACAAAAATGGAGAAATAAGAAAATGGATATTTTGCTGGTTTGGCTACTGTTGGCCTCAAAGGGGAGAGGGAAGAGGGGAGGGCGTGCCGGAGGGAAATGGGGTCGTCGAGGTTCGGGTTTGGAGGGCAGTCGACATTGGGTCTTCTCCGATGGTCACGATTTCACGAAGCAAGGGAAAGGGGCTTCGGGTTTTACTGGTGTAAGGCTCGTAAATTCATATGCATTCTTTATGATTCCATGATGTACAGATAAGTTACATTTTATATGAATCATAAGAAATGAATATTTTTAAGTTCTAAGTGTGAATGCAATGAAAAATGAGTAGTGGAGCAAGTGAATACAAAGTTACCTTTGAAAATCAAGGAAAGTTACAGCTGGAATGTTGCAGAGCAAGGGGAGATCGATCTTGGTGCAAGGGGAGATCGATCTCATTATGCTCAAAATGTAAAACCAAAGCATTCTGTAAAAGGGAGATCGATCCCTTACTTAAGCAGATCAATCTCAATATGTTTCTACCTAGTAAGGATCGATCCTTTCCTAAAGACAGATCGATCTCTAAAGGATTTTGAATAGCAAAGATTGATCTCTTCTCAAGGCCAGATCGATCTTTAAGTGATTCTGCATGGCCAAGATCGATCCCATACCAAGAGGCAGATCTATCCCATATTCTAAATGTCAAATTTTGAAAGAGTTTAAACACAGGGCAGATCGATCTCTCATTACTAGGAGATGATATCATAAGGCAATTCTATGAAAACCTGACTGCTACATCTTCTTCCCCCGAAAATAGCAAATTCCTCATTTACAGTAAAGTGAAAACCTAACTTTCTCACTCTAAGAATCATCACCTTTCAATTAGAATCGAGGGAGATTTATTTTAGTAAAGTTGTCCCTTGTGAATAGGAGAACAACATAGTTGAAATCTAGAAGCTGAAATTCTGGATTGAATGAGCAAAGTGATTTTCCCCAAATTTGGTAAAAAGAGGAAAAATAAAGCTAGGTAAGATTTCAAAACACTAACTTCAAGTATGTTAATATTGGCATTTTTGTGAGTTGGTTGGTGTATGTTTTGTTGGCTAAAAACACTCATGAACATGCTAATTCTTCATAACCTAAATTGGGGTTAGTGTGAGAAAGTGAGAGAAAGTTGATTAGGCATGGATTTAATGATGATTTAAGCATGTAGTGATGTTATTAAGCATGTATACATGATTGTAAGATAGTTTTGTGAAATACATGTGTTGGAATAGATGATGATTGAAAATAGGCATATGAGATGTATGGTGAAATGCCATAGTGGAAGAAAATGATGAACTTGAGGCATTGGAAGATTTATGTCGGTTCAATTCAAATCAGTAAACTTGATGAGTCTAATAGGTTCTCGAGAAATTAATTGTAAAATCGAAATGGACTTAAGAGAGAGTAAGGTCCAATAAGATGTAATAAGGCCAAATGGGTGTAAAAGGGCCTAATGCATTGATTTGAAATTCATGCAAGTGAAAATTAAGCATATTAAAGTATACTGATGTGAATGGTTATTTATAGCTTTGGAGTTTATATTAGGAGCTGATCGGATTGCGAGATTCAGCAGCACCGAGGAAGTGAGGTCACGTGACGTGATCAAAGGTAAGGGACTTTTGTAGGTAGTTAGAGATATCTGCACTTATTTTCATCTGCTTTTGTATTTCACTTAAAGAAAATAGTCTAAAGGTCAGAGAAAGTGAATAAAATCTTAAGAGACTGAAAGAGGGTAAATTACGATTTTCACCAACTAAGGGTAAAAAGCTTAAAAAGCATGTTTGTGACTAGTTTTAATGTTGTTTGACAGTTGCATAGATAGACTGGCTAATGCTTTCATTTTATATGTGAAAACAGCACATGATAGTGCCGATTTGATTTAATTGTGTGAATTCATTTGAAATAAGCCATCTATCGATTTGTGTTAAAACCAATCATGCTAAAGCACAGCTCGCATTGGATTTTGTATGTTCTCCATCCATTAGTGCTAGAGTGATACTCGCACTAGATTTTACATGATATGTATCACATAGTACTTAAGCATTTCTCGTACTTAATTTTAATGCAATTTGTGCATGATAGAGTACTAGAGCATTTCTCATACTCAATTTTACATGACATAGTGCTAGGAGCATTGCTCGCACTAGATTTATATGACTTGTACATGAGGTCATGCTGGAGTTTACTCGCACGTACTGGTTTTGAAAGAGATAGCATGAAACAGCCGTGTTGAGAGCCTGGGCAGACTGTATGATGCACCGATTATATGCTCGCACGTGCATTTTTGAGATATGGCTGAGGGCTATCGAAACTATTATCCATGGTATGAAGGCTAAGACCTATGGCAGGTACCCCAACCTTGATATTGGATCCATGGAGTACTTTGTACCGTGTATGTCACATGGAGTATGATGTACCGTGAGTACACGATGATATAGAGTTGTTGGCTGACAGTTGAGGATTTGACCCACCTCCCGTTACAGCAAATGTGAGGCCACACACACCGAGTACTGGTAGCCTAAGATCACAGAAAAATAGGATATGATCATAATCCTCGAACATGTAGTCGCCTATCTCATCTCACTTGATATTTCTTGTTTGAATTGTCATATGATTTTATTGGGCAGACCCGAGGGATTGGTTGAGCCTCGACATGTGACTTTGTGAATTGAAAAAGAGTAACCTGAGGGATGGGTGAGGCCCGAATTTCCATGTTTTTACATGATGATCTGCCATCTTTGTTTTGATTTAATTGATATGGCATAATGAAATGTGATTTACAATATTTACATAACAATGCAATGTTTTGCATATATTGCTAAGGTTATTTAACAAGCATGTTTTCAGTTCATACTGATGATTTGTATCTATATATATATATACTTGCATAAAGGTTTCAAGAAAGTTACATGCTTTAGATGTAAATCTAAAAGGAAATGATTTCATGGCATGAGCATTATGCTTCGTAGATAATGTGGTTATCTACTTGCTTACCTTATTTTCTTACTGAGCTGTGAGCTCACCCCCTTTTTATTTCCTTCTCTCTACAGAGCGTTCACAGTAGTTGAGCACGGCTGAGGACTGGTATTCCTTTATCCATTGTATACCCATCATACGAAAGGTATACACATTTGAAACGTTTTATACTGAACAATGTAAAAGCACAGTTATGTAAACGAATGTACTATCAGATATGTATATGTACATGTATTTGTATTTAATATATGTAAATTACTTATGAGAATTAGTACTTACGGTCAATAGATAATTGTATTAACACGTATGCATGGTATGAAATGAATGTGGTTGAGGTGACTAATACCAAATCACAGCACAACGGTTTGGTGATTGAATTATGACAGAAGGAAAGGTAAGTAAAATGTGAAAATTTGTAATGGTTTTTGGTAAGTCACGGGCGGTCATGATAGCTAGGTTCTTGGGTTGTTCGGGAGAGGGGAGGAAAGGGGGAAGGCTACGGGTTCGATTTTCGGCGGTGTCGGGTCGTTGGTGGTCGGATGGGGAAAGAAAAATGGCAGAAAATCGAAGGGAAAGGGAGAGAGTCATGCGAGGGAAATCTGAAAATGTGGGGGGTTTCCTCGTGTCGCGTGACAGGGTCCCTGTCGCGTGATTCCCCCTCCCCCCGTTTTTACAATTTAGTTTTAGTTTTTGTTTTACTTTTTACTTTATTTATTTATTTATTTATAATTCTAATTAAATTTCTAATTTACCTAAATAGATATATATTTCTAATTTACCTAAATAATTATACCCTAACAAATGCATATAATTCATATTTTACTATTAAATTATAAAGTTTCAATATACTTTATTTCTTGTATAAATTTTATTACTAAACTATATAGTATACTTTCCCTCTTTAATTTATATTTCATCTTTTAATTATATTTTATCTTATAATCACCATGATTAAATTATTTTAGTTTTTTGTTTTACCAATTTAGTTGAATTCCTATATTACATTTGAATAACCTTAATAAACTTAATCTAATTGCATAAATCTATTTAATAACTAATTAATTTGTTTCATGAACTTATTGATGCATAACATCCAAGTAAACTAGTTTTTAGCTAATTATCGGAATTACAAGCTAGTGATCTTACATTTCTCCTCACCTTATGGAATTCGGCCCTCAGAATTCTCGAGTCAAGTCAGAAAAGCTACGAGTATCTCTCTCGGATCAAGCTTTTCAATTCCTACATTGCTTCCTCAATAGTATGGTGTTGCCAGAGAACTTTGACGAAAGGAATGGTTTTTGATCTCAAGACTCTATCCTTCCTATCCAGAATCCAAACCTGTTTCTCTTCATAGCTCAAATCCTTTTCTAACTCCAAAAGTTCATATGCAATAATAATATGTGAAGGATCGGGTTGGTATTTACGGAGCATGGACACATGAAACACATTATGTACCTCGGCTAGCTAAAGAGGTCGAGCTAGTCGGTATGCTACTTTGCCAACACGCTCCAATATCTCAAATGGTCCTATATACCGAAGACTCAACTTGCCCTTTTTCCCAAATCTCATCATGCCTTTCGTAGGAGAAACTTTCAAGAAGACATGATCGCCCACTACAAACTTCAAATCCCTTCTATGATGGTCTACAAAACTTTTCTGTCTATCTTGGGCTATCTTGAGGCTTTTACAAATCATGCGAACCTCTAAAGTCAATCACACAAGCACATAGCATATCCTTCAAAGTTTGTATAGTTCGTTCGGACTATCCATCAGTTTAAGGATGGTATGCTATGCTAAACTGCATCTTAGATCCCACGGACTCCGATCTTGCTTCCAAAATCGAGAATGAAACTAGAGTCCCCTATCGAAGGTGACACTAACTATGTTCCATGTAGGCGCACTATCTCCTTGATAAACAATTCTGCCAACACATTCAAAGGAGTAATAGAGCTAATGGCCAAGAAGTGGGCTGATTTGGTAAGTTTATCCACAATTACCCATATGGTATCATGTTTTCTCCGAGTTCTGGGTAAGCCCATAACACGATCCATGATGATATATTCCCACTTCCAAGTTGGCACAGGTAAGGGTTGAAGCAAACTTGCCAGCCTTTGGTGTTCTACTTTTACTTGCTGATGATAATTCTATTTTTAATAGAATTATTTATGCTTAAATTCGTAATTTTTTATTTAATCCCCATATTATTTTATTAATTATCCCCTTTATTTAATTAAAATTCTCTTATGTGCAGATAAATTAAATCCTGATGAAACTCAGTCGTTTCAGTCGAAATTGGGCTGAAAATGGGTTAAAGGAGACTGGACCACTCCCAATTTGCAGATCGAGTCATTAAGTCGTATGGACACGCGTGATACCAGGTGTCCAATTTTTATTTGCTCCGAAACGATAAGATCGAATGACACCTTGCCAACCTCTTGAAGGACACATGCTGGGCCACATCACACAGCAAATTGGATAAAAAGACTGATGACGTGGAAATATCTACTCTACAGCAAATTAAAGGAAGACAAGTGGCCAAACAATGCCAACTCATCTAGGATGAAAATTTACCATTGTACCCCTATGTTTGTGTATAAATAGAACATGATGGCAATTGAAAAATATAGTAGAAAGTAGGAGTAGGGTAGGCTAGAGTAAGAGTAATTTAGGAGTAGGAGTAGAGTAGGTAGAGTTGTTTTTAGAGTTATTTCCTTTCTAGTATTTTTTTACTTTCCCATTTGTTTTGTTTCGCAATTTTCGTTAGCCACCATTTTAGTTCATTATTCATTCAATCTTCATTTAATGAAAAGCTTCTTCATTTTCTAGTCTTTGATAATTTCATCAATGGCAATCAATTTCCTTTCCTTATTCTTGGTTTGTTTAAATCACTACTCCTATTTTTCAGTTCTACTACACAACTTCTATTTCCATTTAGTTTGCTCTCGGGTTGCTCTTTTTGTGCATTCGGTGCGCTAACTTTTCCTTCATCTCTGCCTTACGGTTTTGGTGTGTTGATGTGGGTTGATGCTGAGCATTGCTCCTCATCAATGGCAATGTGGAACTATGGCAGTAAGAGAGGGAATGAGAGCAATCTGATGTTGATGAATGTCCATTTTATTGTATTCACGAGGGGTTGTTCTTTGTTTTTATTTTCAATTCTTGATGCCTAGTCATTTCTCTTTGGTGTTGTTTTTAAATACTGCATTAACTGGTTGTTTATTTTCAATTTCTATTGTTTATTTCATTTCCTTTAGTTTATGTTCCATGGTTTCATATATTTTCTGCATTTAGAGTTAGTTTAATTTTTTTATTTCGGTAGTCACAACATGCTTTCCTTTGCCTTGCATTTTGTTATTCTCGGTACTTTTAAGTTTTATGGAACGTTAATGATTGCTGGTCGGTATTAAAGGTTGATGTGCTAAGAACAATTGGTACATTACAACTTCACGGGTGCAGTGGATAGGAACCATATTTGTTTAACTCTGTTATGCTCTGTTTCGGTTATTATTTACTGTTTCTATTAGTGTTGTGTTATCTGGTTTTTGTTACTTTGTTGTTAAGGTTGCTGAGAAGAAGTTGGGCACCGAGGAGGCTGAAGATGATGTTATACTAGGATGCAGCTGCTGCTATTCAAGCAATCCCTGGGTGCCCGGCTATTGTACACGAGATGAGAGATGCAGAAACCAAAAGCAACATGCTGTAGCAGACAGCATCTGAGCAGAGTGCCGAGGGCCTGTGAAGCTACCCATGCAGAGAGGAGTACGTGCAGTGAGCTAGGCAAAGTCGAGAGGTGTGGACAAAACGACATTGCAGCAAGGTGTGGCAGTACAGAGCAGCCGGACAAGAACCTGGACATCGCATGTGTAGAATTGTGCACAACAGCCCCGTGCAGGAGAACCGAGCACCAGTGGATAGACTGGATGCAGCAAATAGAAGGCCTGGACGTGCGCTTCAGCAAGCAGACAGAGAGCATGTATGAAGGACCTGAGCAGAGGACATAACAGAACACGCCTGGAGCAACTGATGGAAGAAGACATGCACAGTACACATGCATAATCGGGACCACTTGGTGTTTTGCAATTCGGTTAGGCCTTGTTTGGCCACCTCTATTTTGCTTAGTTTAATTTTTATGGCATTTTTGTTATTTTGATTGTTTCATTAATTGTTAGTTTAGTGTAGTTGTTAGTTGATAATTGTAGGATAAATTTAATGTTTTAAGTTGTCAATTTAATCTTAGTTTTAAGTCTTAGTTAATAGTTAATTTTAGATTATATGTGTTAGGATTTAATTTTTAGTTTAGTATTTTATGAGTTATAATTTAGAATGAATTTAGATTAAATTTGTTTCATGCGTTTTTAAGTTAATTTTATTTTTTTTTTAGATTTTAGGTTAGTTTAATTTGAAATTTTCATTAGTTTAAATTCACACATTTTTTTCTAAGTTTCTTTAAATTTTAGTTTAATTTTATTTCTTCATTTTCATATTTGCATTTTATTTTAGTTGCGTTAATGAATTTTAACTGTTTTAATTTTCTTTTGTAGGTTGTTGTTTTTAATTGCTTGGAGTATTGTAAGTACTTTTAGCTCGGTTTTATTTTCTTTACTTCTTATTTTTTTATCATTTTCAGTATTTTTTAATTTCAAACTTAGTAGATCACCGATAATCAAGAGTTCATAATTTGCTAGGATATACTTAGGGTAAGATTAACCGGTAGTTAATTACGCTAGTCAACTTCTTTGTGGGACGATAACTCGGGATTCAAATCTCATTATTACTTGTACGACCTGTGCACTGGCGGACATTACCCTTAGGGCGTGTCAAGTTTTTGGCATCGTTGCCGAGGAAATTTTAATTAGCCATTAGTTAATATCGGTGAAATTATGCTTAGGTGTAATTCTAGCTTGTAAATATTTAGGTTGTAAATATTTAGAAGTCCAATCTAGATTAGTTAATTGAAAAACTAAAATCAAAAAAATAAAAAAATTTAAAAATTCAAAAAAATTTTCTAAGGACTTTTTAATGATTGCATGCGTAGAGCCAGAAGTTATGATTGCTTTCCTTTAGATCCTGAAATTGAACAAACACGATGGCAGGAAATAGGGAAAGTATGACCATTAGAGATTATGCAATGCCGACTATTGTAGGTTATTATACCGGCATTAGGCCACCAGCTGTCCCTGCTAACAATTTTGAAATTAAGCCTTCCATCCTCCAGATGATCCAGACTTCATTGCTGTTTAGTGGGCTTTCGCACGATGACCCACATGCTCACCTTGGGCAATTCCTGGACTTGTGCAACACGCTCAAACATAATGGATTATCTGATGATGCACTTAGGCTTAGATTATTCCCCTTCTCATTTAGGGATAGGGCGAGACACTGGTTAACCTCCCTGCCTCCAGGATCCATTTCTACATGGGACGAGTTAGCCCATCCATTTCTATCTAAGTTTTTCCCTCCCTCTAAAATAGCCGAACTCCGTAGTAATATATCTTCCTTTGCCCAGTATGACTCTGAATCTCTTTACAAAGCATGGGAACGATATAAGGAGCTTCTTAGGAAGTGCCCTCATCATGGTTTACCTTTGTGGCTGTAAGTCCAGACCTTCTACAACGGACTTACAAGGCAAAATAGGACCATTGTTGACGTTGCGGTGGGTGGAGTACTAATATGTAAAACAAAGGAGGAAGCTTATGAGTTGTTAGAAAAGATGGCAGCTAACAACTATCTATGGTCCTCAGAGAGGCAATTGCCAAAGAAGTCGGCGGGTATTTATGAGCTCGACACACTGTCTACCTTAACCTCTCAAATCGCTAACCTTACGAAGAAGGTAGAGTCACTCAGTACCCAACATAATCCTCCCATTAGTCCTTACCTCGTGTATTCTGTCCAAAGTCCTTTTCTTTCCTGCGAGCTGTGTAGTGGTACCCACTATGTAGATAGGTGTCCGCTCAACTTAGAATCGGTTCAGTATGTTGCCCCTTCTCAAACGCAACAGAATAACCCTTTTTCAAATAGCTATAATCCAGGATTAAGGAACCATCCTAACTTTTCATGGAGCCAAAACCAAGGGCAACCTTCTAATTCTAGACCTGTAGAACCCCATAGTTTTCAAGCTCCACCAGTTCATGTACCACCACAGCCGTAATTTCCATTTCATCCGCCTCATCATCCACCTCACTTCCATCAACCACCACCACCACCATCACAACCTACACAGCCACAACTTTACCACGCACCAGTAGTTGAGAAGAAGCTCTCGCTTGAGGAAATGTTCACGACTATCCTGCAAAATTAAGCTGCTTCAATTAAGAACTTAGAGGTTCAGGTAGGACAAATAGCTAGCGCTCTTAACCAGCATCCACAAAGGACCCTCCCCAGTAATACTGAAGTTAATCCTGTTAGGCAAAGGGAGGATAAAGAACATGTGAAATCCATCACCTTTAGGAGCGGTAGAGAGCTAGATGATGAACCACAAGTTAAGTCCCAACCTGAACACCACATAGTTGAAGAATCCTTATGTTCTAACGAAGCAGCTCAGAAAGAGCAGGAACATTAGGATCAGGCTGCAAAAGAATCTAAGCTAGGCACTTCTTCATCTATACCTTCTTCTATTTCACAGCCTTCCTCATCCTCTGATGCTATACATGTTACCACTACATTGCCTCTAGTTAGACCACCAGTACCTTTTCCTCAGAGGTTCCAAGATCAAAAGCTGGAACGACAATTTGCTAAATTCCTTGAGGTTTTTAAGAAGCTTCACATCAACATTCCTTTTGCAGATGCTTTAGAGAAAATGCCAAGTTATGTGAAGTTTCTAAAGGATATCCTCTCGAGGAAGAGAAGACTGGAAGATTATGAGACAGTGTCTTTAACTAAGGAATGTAGTGCCATTATCCAGAGAAGATTACTCCCCAAGCTCAAGGATCCCGGGAGTTTTACCATGCCATGCACTATTGTAAATTTATTCTTTGGTAGAGCCCTGTGTGATTTAGGAACTAGTATAAATTTGATGCCTTTGTCTATCTATCAGAAGTTAGGAATAGGGGATGCCAAGCCCACCACAGTGACCCTCCAGTTAGCTGATCGATCAATTAAATATCCGAAGGGGGTCATTAAGGATGTCTTAGTAAAGGTAGACAAGTTTATTTTCCATGTGGATTTTATCGTTTTAGATATGGAGGAAGACAGGGAAGTCCCCATTATACTAGGTAGACCTTTCCTAGCTACTGGTAGAATAGTAATCGATGTACAAAAGGGGGAGTTAACAATGAGAGTCCAAGATCAGGAAGTAAAGTTTAATGTTTTCAAACCTTTGAAACTCCCTGATGACTCTCAATAGTGTTTTAAGATGGAGATTGAGGATAATATAAGGCTTAAGCATATAATATTTGAAAGAAAGAAGGAAGTAGATAGGGCTCAGGAGGAGTTAATTGTCAACATTCTGTTACCGTTTTGGCTGACCCTCCTACTCTTCGCCCTGCTGCTGAGTGTTGTTTTCTTCAGCTACATTTGAAGTGATTGTGTTTTTCTTTTCACCTTGTATATAGTTCTTTTTCTTTTTCTTTTCTGTTGTTTCTTTCTTTGTTTATTTTGCAGGTTTATTTTCTAATTTTACGCTTTCAATAAAAGCTTCAGTTGTTCATCATCATCAGAAAGGGGAGTACTTTGTTCCTGAACTTCAATTCTTATATTATCTGCACACTGAGGACACTGTGCAATTTATGTTTGGGGGAGGGGATATCACTTGAGTACTTTTCGAAAATTTGAGCAAAATTGAAAATTTTTCAAAATTTTTCAAAAATATGAGCTGAAATTATTTGATTTTGGGATGATTTAGTGCTTAGCATGTAGTTTTCTCATATTTCGATGATATGACCCCATGATTTAGTCTGACTTTGATTGAATGAGAAACATGATTATAGGAAAAGCATGAAGTTGAGTTCTTGAATGGGTCTTGATTCTGATTGTGATTTCCACAGTTTATGCACATGTAATGTCATGAATCTGTATATTTATTTAAAGAAAGCTTATGTGGACATATGATTGCATTTGTTCAGTTGATTTTATGCATCATATTCTAAAATTTGTTTAATCTGATCTCGAGGCGAAATATTATATCACTTTTAATTTGGGAGATGATTTAGGCCATCTTTGGATCGTTTGAGCCTTTCTAGCCGACCTTGTACATATTTTACCTCTAGTCACCCATCTGGGCCAAATAAGCTTTTCTCTGTAAATATTCCTGCTTATTTTTCGTAGCTTAAATACTCTGTTCCTATCCCTTACCCCAAAAGCATGAAAAGTCATTGGGATATATTGTGAGCTATATAGGTATTAAGTAATAGTGAAGGAGTATGTAAAAAAAAAAAAAAGAAGAAAAATTAAAAAAAATAATGTTTAGAAAAAGAAATAAGTTTGGAGAAAATGATTTGAGCTCTTACATTAAAGATCCTAGAAGTAATGCATGTTAAGTGGTAATTAAACCTAAATCGACTTTATCATACCTTAGCCCCAGCCTTACATTACAAGCTTAATGAAGTCCTATTGATCTTTAGTTAAGTGTGACTACATTAGTGGAGAGAGAAGTGAAAAGCAAACTTATGGGAATGATCACATGTCTTTGACTTTGCATTCACTATGTTTACATAATATGATCCGGATAATGTACTTTGAAGTGACTTTGACATTTTTCACACACGCACGAGGAGTCCAATTTGGGTTAGGACTTATAATTGAATGATTCTAAATGTTGGACTTGTAATTGTGAGTCTTTGAGATCATAGTCTGTACATTATCTTTGAGGATGATATTGGGGAAATTATGATATTTTGTACTTGTCATTCCTACATTTGTTTTGTTTTGCTTGAGGACACGCAAAAGCTCAAGTTTGGGTTGTGATAATTCTATTTTTAATACAATTATTTGTGCTTAAATTCCTAATTATTTATTTAATCCCCATATTATTTTATTAATTATCCCCTTTATTTAATTAAAATTCTCTTATGTGCAGATAAATTAAATCTTGATGAAACTCAGTCGTTTCAATCAAAATTGGGCTGAAAACGGGCTAAAGGAGACTGGACCATTCTCAATTTACAGACCGAGTCATTAAGTCATCTGGACACGCGTGATGCTAGGAGTCCGATTTTTATTTGCTCCTAAACGATAAGATCGAAGGACACTGTGCCAACCTCCTGAAGGAAACACACCGGGCCACATCGTACAACAAATTGGACAAAAAGACTGATGACGTGGAAATATCTACTCTACAACAAATTAAAGGAAGACAAGTGGCCAAACAATGCCAACTCATCTAGGATGAAAATTTACCATTGTACCCTTATGTTTGTGTATAAATAGAACATGATGGCAATTGAAAAATAGAGTAGAAAGTAGGAGTAGGGTAGGCTAGAGTAAGAGTAATTTATGAGTAGAAGTAGAGTAGGTAGAGTAGTTTTTAGAGTTATTTCCTTTCTAGTATTTTTGACTTTCCCATTTGTTTTGTTTTGCAATTTCCGTTAGCCACCATTTTAGTTCATTGTTCATTCAATCTTCATTTTATGAAAAGCTTCTTCATTTTCTAGTCTTTGATAATTTCATCAATGGCAATCAATTTCCTTTCCTTATTCTCGATTTTGTTTAAATCACTACTCCTATTTTTCAGTTCTACTACATAGCTTCTATTCCCATTTAGTTTGCTCTCGGGTTGCTCTTTTTGTGCATTCGGTGCATTAACTTTTCCTTCATCTCTGCCTTTCGGTTTTGGTGTGTTGATGTGGGTTGATGTTGAGCATTGCTCCTCATTAATGGCAATGTGGAACTATGGCAGTAAAAGTGGGAATGAGGGCAATCCAATGATGATGAATGTTCATTTTATTGTATTCATGAGGGGTTGTTCTTTGTTTTTATTTCCAGTTCTTGATGCCTAGTCATTTCTCTTTGGTGTTGTTTTTAAATACTACATTAATTGGTTGTTTAGTTTCAATTTCTAGTGTTTATTTCATTTCTTTTAGTTTATGTTCCATAGTTTCATATATTTTCTACATTTAGAGTTAGTTTAATTTTTTTATTTCGGTAGTCACAACATGCTTTCCCTTGCCTTGCATTTTGTTATTCTTGGTACTTTTAAGGTTTATGGATCGTTAATGATTGCTGGCCGATATTAAAGGTTAATGAGCTAAAAACAATTGGTACATTACAACTTCACAGGTGTAGTGGATAGGAACCATATTTGTTTAACTTTGTTATACTCTGTTTCAGTTATTGTTTTTTGTTTCTATGAGTGTTGTGTTATCTGGTTTTTGTTGCTTTGTTGTTAAGGTTGCTGAGAAGAAGTTGGGCACCGAGGAGGCTAAAGCTGATGTTAAACTAGGATGCAGTTGCTGTTGTTAAAGCAATCCCTGGGTGCCCGGCTATTGTACACGAGATGAGTGATGCAGAAACCAGAAGTAACATGCTGCAGCAGACAGCATCTGAGCAGAGTGCCGAGGGCCTATGAAACTACCCATGCAGAGAGGAGTACGTGCAGTGAGCTGGGCAAAGTTGAGAGGTGTGGATAGAATGACATTGTAGCAAGGTGTGGTAGTACAAAGCAGCCGGACAAGAACCTGGACATCGCCTATGAAGAATTGTGCACAACAGCCCCGTGCAGCAGAACCTAGCACCAGTGGACAGACTGGATGCAGCAGACAGCAGGCCTGGACCTGCGCTTCAGCAAGAAGATCGAGAGTATGTATCAAGGACTTGAGCAGAGGACATAACAAAGCACGCCTGGAGCAACTGATGGAAGAAGACATGCACAGTACACATGCACAATTGGGACCACTTGGTGTTTTGCAATTCGGTTAAGGCCTTGTTTGGCCACCTCTATTTTGCTTAGTTTAATTTTTATGGCATTTTTATTATTTTGATTGTTTCATTAGTTGTTAGTTTAGTGTAGTTGTTAGTTGATAATTGTAGTATAAATTTAATGTTTTAAGTTGTTAATTTAATCTTAGTTTTAAGTCTTAGTTAATAGTTAATTTTAGATTATATGTGTTAGGATTGAATTTTTAGTTTAGTATTTTATGAGTTATATTTTAGAATTAATTTAGATTAAATTTGTTTCATGCATTTTTAAGTTAATTTTTATTTTTTTTAGATTTTAGGTTAGTTTAATTTGAAATTTTCATTAGTTTAAATTCATGCATTTTTTTCTAAGTTTCTTTTAAATTTTAGTTTAATTTTATTTTTTCATTTTCATATTTGCATTTTATTTTAGTTGCGTTAATGAATTTTAACTGTTTTAATTTTCTTTTGTATGTTGTTGTTTTTAATTGCTTGGAGTATTGGAAGTACTTTTAGCTCGGTTTTATTTTCTTTAGTTCTTATTATTTTATCATTTTCAGTATTTTTTAATTTCAAACTTAGTAGATCACCGATAATCAAGAATTCATAATTTGCTAGAATATACTTAGGGTAAGATTAACCGGTAGTTAATTAGGATAGTCAACTTCTCTGTGGGATAATAACTCAAGACTCAAGTCCCATTATTACTTGTATGACCCATGCACTTGCGGACAATACCCTTAGGGCGTGTCAAGTTTTTGGCACCGTTGCCGGGGAAGTTTTAATTAGCCATTAGTTAATACTGGTGAAATTATGCTTAGGTGTAATTCTAGCTTGTAAATATTTAGGTTGTAAATATTTAGAAGTCCAATCTAGATTAGTTAATTGAAAAATTAAAATAAAAAAATTTAAAAATTCAAAAAAAATTTCAAAGGACTTTTTAATGATTGCATGCGTAGAGTCAGAAGTTATGATTGCTTTCCTTTAGATCCTGAAATTGAACAAACACTTAGAAAAATTCGGAAGGATTTTAGAAAATTTATAGCTCTGCAGCAAAACACTATGGCAGAAAATAGAGAAAGTAGGACCGTTGGAGATTATGCAATGCCGACTATTGGAGGTTATTATACCGGCATTAGGCCACCAGCTGTCATTGCTAACAATTTTGAAATTAAGCCTTCCATCCTCCAGATGATCCAGATTTCATTGCAGTTCTGTGGGCTTCTGCATGATGACCCACATGCTCACCTTGGGCAATTCCTGGACTTGTGCAACACACTCAAACATAATTGATTATTTGATGATGCACTTAGGCTTAGATTATTCCTCTTCTCACTTTGGGATAGGGCAAGACACTAGTTAACCTCCCTGCCTCCAAGATCTATTTCTACATGGGACGAGTTAGCCCATCAATTTCTATCTAACTTTTTCCCTCCCTCTAAAATAGCCCAACTCTGTAGTAATATATCTTCCTTTTCCCAGTATGACACTGAATCTCTTTACAAAGCATGGGAACGATATAAGGAGCTTCTTAGGAAGTGCCCTCATCATGGTCTACCTTTGTGGCTGTAAGTCCAGACCTTTTACAACGGACTTACAAGTCCAGATCTTCCAAATTCAAAAACTCTTGAATTCAAAGTCTTGTTCATATCTCAACAAGGATAACATGCATTTCTCTTTTTAAAACGTTCCACCATGTGTAATGTGATAAGCTTCTATCAAAACTCCTCATAATTATTTATCCAATAATCGAATCAAAATGAAAATGATCCAAATCTTATATAACAAACATTGCAAATCTTCAATCCCAATTTGTTTTCGTAGTAAGATGCCAAATTCCATAGACTCCAAAAACATGCAAAACACGTCCATTGCAATAATGATCGAGCAAATTAACTTTAATACAATTCTGATTTTATTCAAATGACTCTTAGTAACAAGATCAATATAATAAAGATGCAATAATCTCACAACTCTTTTGTTCTCAAAACATTAAGAATCAAAATCTAACATGTTTAGTAAAATTAGGTTAGCTAACACCACCTTATCACCTATCTTAATTTCACAGTTTCTGTACACTACCACGGTTGTTTGTGACTCTTTCGTTGGTGTTTAATCCCTAAGTATATAACTTAAAGTCTCAAGTTTTCTCTTCAACTTCCTAGCAAAAGTGGGTAGAGGAATAATCCTTATTGGTTAGGCTGGTGTGGTTTTCATCTCGGGACAATCCTTCATCCAGTGTCCCATCTCACCACAATGGTAGCAAGCTCCGGGATTCCTCTGGCAAGGGTGGTTATTGGGTGTCTTCTCCCACATCACCTACACATGGGAATTTGATAGGGCGCAAGGGTGTTTAAGTAGGGAAAGGCCTCGATCTAGTTGCCAAAGCACGATATGCATCTACCCTTGGCTTCTTATTTTGCCCCCTATTCTTAATAGACCTTCTGTGATCAAATCTCCTGTCCTGGCTCCTCAATCTAGATTGAAATTCAATTTAGGACAACTCTATGTCTTATTCTATGAAATGTACCCTCTGAATGGCTTTAGCATAAATTTATAGGTTCAAAGGTGCTAACCTACTTCGGATCATTGATTTTAGCCTATGGATGAACTTAATTATCTTTTTCAACTCATTCCAGGCTATGGCAAGATCATATCACAGGAGTGCGGTGAATCTCGACTCATATTGGTCCACCATCATATTACCTTGGACCAAACTCAAAAACTCTACTTTTTTCTTCCTCTGAGCACACTCCGGAATACACTTCTCATTAAATGCCTCGAGGAAGATCTCCCAAGTAATCTCCGAGTTCTTAGCCAACTAAACAATTTCGATAGTCGTCTACCAACGATCTACCTCATTCTCCAACATGTAGGTAGCCAACGCCACCTTCTCAACACTATTGCACTGTCACGACCCAAATTGCCTAAAATCACTACAAATTTTTTTGCTTTTCGATTATTATTTAATTCTTATCTTTCTCTCATCATGACCATCTTACCAAACAGTTGGGCTATGATTCGGTGTTAGTCACCTCTCACCTATTTACCATTCCATTTTCATAATCACATTCACATATCAGAGTTTACTATCCTTTGACTTTAACTAAATACATATACAATGATATTTATAACTCTACATCCTCGACATCATATCCGTTTACAGTTTTGTGCATTACATATTTAAATACAAAACTATACAAATGTGTATACCCATCTCTCAATGGGCAGCAGCGGATACCGAGCATGCAAGTCCTCAGCCGCTTACTAACTATTGCGAGTGCTCTGAAAAGATAGGAAAATAAGGGGGGTGAGTAAACCACACGCTCAATAAGGCAATTATGCAAGTAAGTAGATAGCTCCACTATCTACATGCTCATAATGCCATGCCCTTAAAATCTATTTCTTTTCATTAAAATCTCCAACACAAAATCATGCATATATCCATGACATAGTTTATCAAAACTATTTGTGCATATGGAAAGCATGTAATTCATGCATCAATAGCATTTTATGTGACATCCTTTAATCATAATTAGCATGAAGTAAATCAAGATCATGCATTCTTTCATGTCATGTAAGACCAATCATGAATTTGAAATGAAAGCATGGAAAACATCATCATGCTACTGCATTCAAATTATTTCATTAAAATTGCAGTATAAACTAACCCTTTTGGGTTAATCATCTCATAAAATAATTCATTAAAATTAATTATAAAACTTCAGTTATAAAACAACCCTTCTTTCAGGGTCACATATCATAAAATCCTCTAAAACATATATTAGCATATTAAAAAAATCATAAAATCGAGGGCCTGATCCCTCCCTCGGGTCTACCCTGGTCTATTAAGACCACAAGTTATATCATGTGAGACATGTAGGTGTTTATATCAGTAACATCGAGGACTATGGCTATATCCTAGTGATCCTTGGCTACACGGTACCTAGTGTGCAGGGTATCACACCTGAAACGGGAGGTGGGTCGGTCCTACCCGCGAGAACAGCATAACATCAGGATTGTGAGGCTAAGGCTTGCTGCCTCGTGGCTAATACCACTCCACTCCAACAATCCCCATGGTACAGCGTACTCCGAGTGACATATATGGTACAACGTACTCTGTGAACCCAAGCTCAGTCAAGGGTGCCTGTAATAGGTCTTATCCACCCATACCATCTCTGTCTCAGTATACACATGTGGGCATATCATCTCACTGTCACACACAGTCTACAGGAGGCTCCAACATGGCTATATGCATGTCATATAAATCCCTGTACGAGCAAAGCTCTAGTACGGCTCTATGCATATTCATGATATCTAAAAATCTCGCGCGAGCGAAACTCTAGCATGATTTCATAAAAATTAGTAAAATATGCATACGAGTAGCACTCCAGTACGACTTAAAAATGAATTATAAATCCATAGAAAATCACGTACGAGCAATGCTCCAGCACGAATGAATGCTCAAGTAAATCAAAACTTCGTACGAGCAACGCTCCAGTATGACTTTATGCATAAATACATTAAATCTCATGCGAGTTACACTCCTGCACAGCTTTTATACAATATCATATCAAAACTGGATGCGAGCTAGGCTCCAGCACCTCTCATGCATGTCAAATCATTAAAACTAGTGCGAGCAATTGCTCCAGCACCATTTTATGCATTTCAGTCAAAACCGTCAAAATAGTCAAAACAGGGTGTTAGCTAGGCTCCAGCACCTCTCACGCATTTCACAATAATAAAAATCAGTGCGTGCAACCGCTCTAGCACATTTCATGCATATGATGTCACACAAGTCAGTGCGAGCAACCGTTTAAACACATTTTATGCACACTCACAAACTCAGATGTAGTGCGAGCTATGCGCCAGCACTATCTGTTTCTATATAAACTTGATAGTTGGGCTATTTTCCAAAGAAATTTCATTTAAATATAAATAACACTTACATAGTGTTATCTTGTGAAATTTATGCAATTATTAGCCAATCTATCGATTTGCTTTGCTTAAAACCAATAAAATTCCTTAAATAAGAAATTTCTTAAATCATGCATTTCATGCATGTCATGCTTTCACCATCCTTAGGTGAACTTCCCTCAATATGGATAAAATAGTCTTTTCCTATTTCGAGTCCTTAAAATCTTTAAACCATTTTTAGGACCTTTGTACAATATCAATGTATACATACATATTCAGTCTATACAAAAACTATTAAAATACATGTAGCTACCTCTAGCTACTCTCACAATTCCCTTACCTCATTTTTCTGTACAGTCTGACCTTTCACTGATGTCTCGTCATGCAGTCCGATTTGCTCTCAATCAAATCTATGAAACTGTGTATAAATATTCATCAGGTCAAATACAATACAATTTATTGTATTTCATATTTTCTGGGTTTAATTTAAATCATTGGGCCCATTTACTCATATTGGGCCCGATTGTACCATAATAGGCCTTAATCGACCTTAAACCCGTTTTTCACTTACTATTCACATCATCGAGGCCTATTGGGCTCATTGGGCCCACCAGTATTTTTTGAGCCTCATTCTAAATTTTCAGATAGCTCAATTAATTATTTATGACAATTTATCTTAATTTCTAGAATTTAATTCATTTATACGAAATAAATCTGTAATTTATGCGGTAAATTTTTAACATGCATAACGATGAAATTTGTCGTAAATAAGGGTTACTTACCCGTGATTCCATGATCGTACACAAATCGAGGCTGTCTCAAGCTCTCGGTTGATGCCAATCGTCGAGCTACACAATTAAATATTTTTTTGGGTAAATTTCCAGTCGGATATTAATCAAATTAAATATTCAAAAATTCAAATCGGTCAATTGCGATTGCTTACCTACTTACCCGTAGCTCGATTTCATCACTGAAATTTTTTCTCAATTTTTCTTCTTTTTTCTTTCCTTTTTTTCCTTTTCTTTTTGGCTGAACCGGTTCGGTCCGGTTCAACCTGGTTCAGACCAGTTTAGTCTAGCCTGTTCAGTCTGGTTCGATCGATTTAGTGCCTCGCCAATTGGTTCTTCGTCGGTTTCAGCCGCCAGCAGCTCTGCAGGGTCGTCCGTAGCTCGGATCTGGAGTCGATTTCGTCTGAGGTCACCGAAAAGTGGCTAGTCCGACCTCTTCTCTCCTCGCCGTCGGTGACTTCTCTCTTTCTCACCATTTTCGGCACTGGCTGACATTCTACCGGTTGGTACTGCCACCAATCACACAGCCTGTGTCTGGGGGACACTAGACTGGTTGTGGCCGAGCCTGAATCGACGTCAGTCGGGAAATTCCTTTTTCTCTTTCGGCTTCTCTTTCTTCCATTTCCCCGACCGCCGTTCGCCATTGCTTCGGGTTACTGGTGCCGGTGGGTGATCGCCTCTCGCATGGCTTCCTTCGCCAGCCTCGCCTAGCCTTCTCGCCGATGGCCGTCGGGGATGCAGAAGTCGGGCTCGATTTCTGCTTCCAAAATCGCAACGCACGATTTCAATTTTGTTTTTTATTTATAATATATTTTTATTATTATTTTATTATTAAAATAATAATAAAATCCTAAAAATATCCCAAAAATTTAGATTAAATTCATTTAATTCGTAAATGAATTTATCAGTCCGATTTTACCTTTTCGGTATATTTTTTGATTATTTTCGAGATTCTTTTTCGATGTAAAATTTTTGATTAATTCCAATAAATTTATATCTTGATCAATTTAATTCGAAATTTAATTATTTCTTCGTTTTTGATCAAGATTTCTTAATCCCATATTTTTAATTATATTTTCTTTTCGACTTTATACCGATTTTCGATCTTTTGACCATTTTACCCTTCATGTGTTCGAAAATACAATTTCAATCCTTCATTTGATCTTTTCTCATTTCGTGTTTTAAATAAAATCGGGTCTTACATGCACTGCATGTACTTGAACATTTTCTCAAATTTCAAAATCCACTCTTCAGCTTTATCAAGGTGCTCAACTCCCTTGAAGACTGGTGGATTCATATTCTGAAACTGTTTTAATTGGGCCATGTTCCTATCAACCGGGTCTTAGGCTGGTGGCTGCACCACTTAAGGTTGTGGTGGAGCAGGTGGATGAGGTGGTGGTTCAGGTGCTTGTGAAGTTGGTGGTGGAGGATTTTGGGTAGCTAGTCGTGGCTCAGGTGGTAGTGGGGGAGCTTGTGGCATGTTCACTAAGTTTGCAAAAGTGGCTATGAACTGAGTAAGGGTAGCTGACATTTGCTCCTTGGTTTGCTCAATTCTAGCTATCCGAGTGTTCAGACTACCCGGCTAAGGAGGAGGAGGTACTGGAGGTGTTGGAGCCTATCTCCCTCTACCTCGGCCTCGTCCTCGTCTCTTGCTCATATTCACTTACGATTCCCATACGAGAGACCCAAACACACTTTTTAAAAATCAAAAGTATACGTAAATATTATATATATTTCAAACATGCATGATACATCAGATGTATTGCTATACTAACTAACCTACACCGATACGATCTAACTACAAGCCATTCTGATACCAAAAAGGTTGTCACGACCTGTAACCTCTACAACTATCTCTAAGCACAAATATAGGCGAAAACGTTTTAAAGTTAATTAACCTTGGCATAGTGTTAATTATTATTTCTTTATGATCTTTTTATTGTACTTCCGTATCCGATATAGGTTTAAAACTTTTAGACGAATATATGGAGGATTTTGTTTAAGTTCTAAAATTTTCTAAAAATTTGGGCAGTATAACGGTTGCAATTGGACCTAACCCAACCTGCAAACAAGAGCAATATGCAGCCCATATCCTCAATCCTTAATCACACATCCACAATTTATCAATCTCGCAAACAGATATATACCAGCAACCCTAGCTATCCATAACTAACATCACATAATCCCAAGTAACTAATAATTGACAATAGCTCGGTCGCTAAAGATTTAAATCAATTTACTAAGTATTGCCTAACTAAGTAAATAGATCTTAGTATAGGAGCAATACTCTAAAACTCAGTTAATACATCCCAAATGTTTATTACCTCAATCTGTGCGTACATACAAGTTTGAAACAAAAACTTACACTAGTTGCGTATACCTTAGCACAAAAGCCGCGCACTTAGTACGTGGAATTAGCAATTTTTCGAGCGCTTCACCCACAAGTTAATCTAAAATGTTTAAAAGAAAGGGGTGAACAACCACACGCTCAGTAAGGAAATCATATAACTGAGGCTAATAAAATATCAAATAAATAGTTTTGTAAATTTTCTACGTTTAGTAAAACATGCCCTTTGTAGAACAATGCACAAGCTTTCATTTTAGTCATTAAACATTAAAAATACATTAAATACGAATGAGTAAGATAAGTTAAATCAACATATATGTGAGATCTGAGAATTTTAGACATATTTAAATTATGAAATGAGAACATGAAGCGTAATTGATTGAACTAAATATGATGTACTCATATACTGAGGTGGGATGGAATGAGATCTTTAACTGATGAATGAGTAATGAATGCGAATTTAATCAATGGAGTAAACTATAGCCATTATATATGGAGATTTTATGTTAAGTGTGAAACTATGAGGCCAGATCGATCTCAGAGAAGAGAGGATCGATCTAGTAGGCCAAAAACGACAAGGAAGGAGGAATTTAAGCAAGCATATTGATCTCCAATGGAAGAGGATTGATCTCTTTATGATTCTGTAATGAAGAGATCAATCTCATGAGGAAGAAATTGATCTCATGAAGCATTCTGTAAAGAGAAGATCGATCTTCTCAAGGAGCAGATTGATCTCGTGAAGCATTCTGTAAACTAGAGATCGATCTCATTATTGGAGCAGATTGATCTCATAAAGCCATTAAGAGATCGATCTCACCCCATGACTGATCGATCTCCTAGGCATAAAATTGCCCCAAAACATTTCCAAATTTAAATGCAGATCGATCTCATTAAGGACCGGATTAATCTCCTACCCTCCACTTATATAAAGACCCCTTTGTTTTCCTAGAAATCAATCTCTCTCTCTCTCCCCCAAATCACCATTTTTGAACCCTAGCTTTCTCTCCCCTCCAAAACACCCATTTTTGTCCAAATCAAAGGTTGTGGTAAGAAGGAAAGTTGTTCCTCATCAAAAGGAGAACAACATACTTGGAAATTAAAGGACGGATTGAATCGAGGCAAGAGTTAAGCACTCCACAAGTTTTAGGTAATTTTCTCAATCTCGATCTTTGATTTTGAAGTAATTTTTGGTGATTGTGAGCATGGGCATTATGATGAAATAGTTGGGATGTGTGTTTGCTCTGGACAAGGAAACAACAGACACTTCAGCAGAAACTATAAGAGGTACACTCTCTGTCTGTAATCATAAGGCTCATGTGTTGATTGATTTAGGGTCCACACATTCGTTTATTTTTGAGTATTTTACATGTAGATTAAAATTGACGTTTGAACCCATAGAGTATATACTACATGTAAATACCCCCATGCGTGAATCTTAGATAACTGAGTTGATCTGTAAAGGATGTGAAATAAAGGTGGGAGATAGAATAATGGTAGCAAAACTAATAATGTTAAATATGCATGGATTTGATGTAATTTTGGAAATGGATTGGCTGACAACCAATTGAGTGAGTTTAGACTGCTACACTAAGATTGTAACCTTCTCCCTCCCTGAACCTTATATTGTACATTTGAAATATTGAGTAAATAAACGTATGGAATTTTGTAACTAATTGGAAATTATGACGTTGCTTTTAAGAGTACTAAATTTGATCATTCATGTGAAGGTTATGAAACATTCATCTCAGATGATGATAGGGACCATCTGAGGATTGAGGATATACCTATGATGTGTGAATTTTTGGATATTTTTCCAGATGAGTTGCCATGATTACCATCAGAGAGAGAGCTGGAGTTTACCATTGATTTGGTACCAGATACTCAGCCTATCTCTAAACCTCCATATAGGATGGCGTTAGTGGAACTTGAGGAATTGAAGAAACAACTACATGAGTTATTGGATCAAGGGTTTATTAGACCCAGTGTCTCACCGTGGGGAGCACCAGTGTTATTCGTGAGGAAGAAGGATGGTGGTCTCAGATTATATATAGACTATCGACTGTTGAATAAAGCCACTGTGAAGAATAAGTACCTATTGACCAAGATTGACAACCTGCTTGATCAGCTGAGAGGGGCCTCAGTCTTCTCTAAGATTGATTTAAGATCATGTTATCACCAACTGAGGATTAAGGATTAAGAGATTCCAAAGATAGCCTTTAGGACAAGGTATGGCCATTATGAATTTCTAGTGGTGCCCTTCGGATTGACGAATGCCCCTGCAGCCTTTATGAGGTTAATGAATGAAGTGTTTAGGGACTATCTAGATAAGTTTGTGATAGTCTTTATTAATGATATCTTGGTGTACTCACGGTCATATGAGGAGCATGCACAGCATTTGTGGTTAGTACTTCAGATACTCCGAGATAAACAAATATATGGAAAGCTTAGTAAGTGTGAGTTTTGGCTGGATCGGATAGCTTTCCTTGGTCACATAGTTTCAGAGGAAGGATTATCAGTGGATCTAAGTAGAGGTTGTGCTTAATTGGGAAAGATCGAAGACAGTTATCATGGTACGAAGCTTCCTTGGTTTGACAGGGTATTACAGAAGATTTGTGGAAGGATTTTCTAGGATTGCCGCTCCTTTGAATAAGCTCATGCGTAAGGAGACTCCATTCATATGGACTGAACAATGTGAGCTTAACTTTCAGGAATTAAAAAGGAGATTAACAGCAGCATTAAGGATTGGGGTATGTGCTCATGCAGCATGGAAGAGTGGTCGCTTATGGATCGTAACAATTGAAAGATAATGAGCGAAATTACCCCACGCATGATTTGGAGTTAGCCGCTATGGTATTTGCCTTGAAGATCTAGCAACACTACTTATATGGGGAAAGATTCTAGATCTTCACTGATCACAAGAGTTTGAGGTATCTCTTTGATCAGAAGGAGTTAACATGAGAAAAAAGAGATGGATGGAACTCTTTAAGGATTATGACTGCAAGATTCTATACCATCAAGGTAAGGCGAACGTAGTTGTTGATGCCCTGAGCAGAAAGAGTACGATATCTGCTATGATGATCAAGGAATGGGATTTACTGGAGCAGTTCACTGAACTTCGGATCAGAGTTAAAGAGGTAAAGACTGGATTTTTGGCTAGCTTATGAATAGAGCCCATGATCATGGATCAAATTAGAGCTGGGCAGCGCAATGATCAGAGGTTGATTGATATGGTTAGCCAAGCTGAACAGACTTCGCAATCGGATCTCACAATCAGTGAAGATGGATTGTTAAGATTTAAAGGACCAATTTGTGTATCGAACGATGATACCCTGAAGAGACAGATACTGAGAGAATCCCACTGCTTGCGATACACCATGCGCCCAGGGAGTACTAAGATGTACCGAGATTTGAGAAAGGTGTACTGGTGGAGTGGTATGAAGCAAGATGTGGAAGAGTATGTGGCTAGATGTTTAGTATGCCAGCAAGTGAAAGTTGAGCATTAGAAGCCCGTAGGACTACTATAGCCTTTACTTGTACCTACATAGAAATGGGAGCATGTCACTATGGACTTTATTATGGGTTTACCGAGGACCCGAAGAGGTCGTGACGCTATATAGGTTATAGTAGATAGACTGACAAAGAGTGCCCACTTCCTCGCCATCAAGAGCACAGATACTATGGATACCTTAGCTGAGTTATATATCAGCGAGATAGCTAGATTACATGGGGCTCCAGTGAGTATTACTTCTGACAGAGATTCTCGATTTACTTTCAGATTTTGGACCCAGTTTTAGGAGTCCATGGGATCTTGATTGAGCTTTAGTACCGCCTACCATCCTGAAACAGATGGTCAGTCAGAGAGGACTATTCAAACCTTGGAGGATATGTTGAGGGCATGTACGATGGAATTTAAGGGATCATGGGATGATCACCTGCCCCTGGTAGAGTTTGCGTACAATAATAGCTATCATGCCAGTATTAGAATGACACCTTTTGAGGCTCTATATGGTAGGAGGTGTAGATCACCCACAGCTTGGGAAGAAGTCGGTGATAGAAAGATAAATGCTCCCAAGCTTGTTGAGCAAGCTGTATAGATTGTGAAACTCATATGTGAGAGATTACATGCTGCACAAAGTAGACAGAAAAGCTACGCGGATGTGCATAGACGGCCACTTGAATTTGATGTTGGTGATGCAGTATTTCTGAAGATATCACCGAGTAAGGGTATCATGAGATTTTGAAAGAAAGGGAAATTAAGTCCTCGATAAATAGGACCATTCGAGATCCTTGGGAGAGTGGGAGAGGTAGCCTACACATTGGCATTACCCCCATAGATGTTTGGAATACACAATGTCTTTCTTGTGTCTATGTTGAGGAAGTATCACCTGGACCCTTCTCATGTCATAGAGTATGAAGAGATGACATATAAGAGGACATGAGCTACACTAAAGAACCCGTCCGGATCCTTGATAGGAAAGAGAAAGTGATGTGGACTAAAAGCATCCCATTAGTGAAGTTTTATGGAAACATCACTCAATGGAAGAGGCGACTTGGGAATTGAAGAATCTCATGAAGGAGAAGTACCCCCATCTGTTTGACGAGTTGAGTTAAATTTGGAGGACCAAATTCCTTGTAAGGTGGGGAGGATGTGAGATCTGAGAATTTTAGACATATTTAAATTATGTAACGAGAACATGACGTGTAATTGATTGAACTAAATATGATGTACTCATATATTGAGGTGGGATGGAATGAGATCTTTAAGTGATGAATGAGTAATGAATGAGAATTTAATGAATGGAGTAAACTATGGCCATTATATATGGAGATTTTATGTTAAGTGTGAAACTATGAGGCCAGATCGATCTCAGAGAAGAGAGGATCGATTTGGTAGGCCAAAAACGACAAGGAATGAGGAATTTAAGCTAGCAGATCGATCTCCAATGGAAGAGGATCGATCTCCTTATGATTCTGTAATGAAGAGATCGATCTCATGAGGAAGAAATCGATCTCATGAAGCATTCTGTAAGGTGAAGATCGATCTCCTCAAGGAGCAAATCGATCTTGTGAAGCATTCTGTAAATTAGAGATCGATCTCATAATTGGAGCATATCGATCTCATAAAGTCATTAAGAGATCGATCTCACCCCACGACAGATCGATCTCCTAGGCATAAAATTACCCCAAAATATTCCCAAATTCAAATGTAGATCGATCTCCTACCCTCCACCTATATAAAGACCCCTTTGTTTTTTTGGAAATCAATCTCTCTCTCTCTCCCAAATCTCCATTTTCGAACCCTAACTTTCTCTCCCTTCCAAAACACCTATTTTTGTCCAAATCAAAGGTTGTGGCAAGAAGGAAAGTTGTTCATCATCAAAAGGAGAACAACATACTTGGAAATCGAAGGATGGATTGAATCGAGGTAAGAGTTAAGCACTCCACAAGTTTTGGGTAATTTTTTAAATCTCGATCTTTGATTTTGAAGTAATTTTTGGTGATTGTGAGCATCGGCATTATGATGAAATAGTTGGGAAATGATTATGGATTGATGAAACTATGATTTTGTTGGAGTAGAGATGTTATTAGGCAATTTGTGATAATTTGGGGATTTTGACTATACATTTGGAATTGAGGTGAATTTAGCATGGAATATGGAATGAGAAATGTAGAACTTTGAATATTGTAGTTGAAGAGAATGTGAATTGTGATAGAGTTATGAGAGTTGAGTTAATTGAGGTGTTAATAAGAATATGAGCAAATGTGTCTCAATAATGTGATTGAGTTGGGTTATTGATGTTTTTAACATCGTTTGGACAGCTCGGGAGTTCTAGAGTGGAATGCGAGGTTAGTCCATGATATGGGGAAACGATTGCACTATACGAGGTGCAAAGAAGTAAGGGAAAACTTAAACTCATTTGTGTATGTAATTTTATGATAATAGTAGTAGCATGAAATGTGATTTGTGAAAACAAGCATGTTTTTATGAGTTGTGAATCAGTATTACACATGATTTTATAGCCGGGTGGGGCCCAACTTTTATAAGTGGTAAACTAAGCATGAAAATGTTTTACAATCGTTTTGTGTTTAAAACGTGAAAAGAGATTTAGGCTCTATGTTAAGGCGTATTGAGATTGAGAAATGTGTGCGTGGTTTTTTCGGTTGGGACTTGGTTTTTAACATGTTTTGTGTTGGGTACACAAATGATTTAAATGAGATTTATGAGACAAAGCCTATTATGAGTTCTACGTGAAGGCAAAATGTTTTATATGATAATGGCTAATGATTGAGACTTAGGCATGTCATGTTGAATACACATCGGGCATTGCTTTGGTAGCATGTAAGGCCGATATTATTCCCTGTTTTGGTAGCGTTGGGAGGCATTGCTTTGGTCGCATGTAAGGCCGATATTATTCCCTGCTTTGGTAGCGTTAGGAGGCATTGCTTTGGTAGCATGTAAGTTCAATATTTCTCCATTTTAGTAACGAGAGATGCCTCCGTTTTGGTAACGTGAGATGACCCCCATTTTGGTAACGCTGGGTGGCCTTGCTTTGGTAGCATGTAAGACCGATAGTGTGCATGAAGGGAGGCATTACTTTGGTAGCATGTAAGGCTAGGCCTTATTTTGGTAACGCGTAAGTCCAATATACCATGTACACAACTATACTGTCGACATTCCCTCTTTTAAGGATGCCTGGGATGCGCACCCAGAGGAGATTTATTATGATGTGCCATGTAAGACCCGAATTTAATTAAAATACGAAATGAATGAGTATTCGTGAAGGGAAGTCGGGTTAAATTAATCTTGAACACGTGTAAGGGAAAAACGGTCAAAAGATCGAAAGCCGGTATAAATTCGAAAAGGAAATTTAATTAAAAATAATGGATTGAGAGATCTTGGTCAATAAAGGTGAAATAAATTTATTTCGGGTTAAATTGATCAAGATATGAATTTATGGGAATTAATCGGGATTTTTAGTTCAGAAAAATAATCCCAAAAATAATCAAAAAATATCCCGAAAATACGGAGAAATTATACCCGAAAAAGGGTTAAAATATAATAAATAAATTAAATAAAATTAAATTAATTAATTTGGAATAAAATAATAATTTTAAGGGATATTTGGGTATTTTTAAGGTATTTGAATGATTAAAATAATAAAAGATAAATAATAAATAAATCTAAAAAAAAAAGGAAATCTGAAAGTGTTATCGGGGAGAGAGAAGCAGAAACGGAAAATAGACGAAGCAGCCGAACCGAGGGAGTCCGACGAGCCACCGACGACCGTTGAGCCCAGGCGAAGGCCGAAAAACGTAGAGCGACGCCAGGCGATCTTGCTGCCACCAGCGACGCGCGCCAAGGAGGTCAGAGATCGCCGAACGGAGGAAGAGAAGCCCGCGGGGAAAACGGAGTTGGTTCCGGCGATCCACGGCAGCTGGGCTCGAACGGCGGGTACCGGTGTGATCGGGAGGAGAAGCTGGTCCTTTTGAGACTGGTATTGGCTGGCGAAATCGCCGAAATTCGTCGGATCGAGAGGTAACAGCCGCGGGGGAGAAGGAAAGATTCACCGGCGATGGCTGCGTTTCGACTCCAGTCGAGGCCCGATCTTGGATGCCCAGGTGCAGACGCGTCGAACGGTGGTGGTGAGGCACCGGGAACCGGCCGGACAGTGTCAAAATGACTAAATGGGGACTGAACCGGCCGAATTGGACTGAACCGACCAAACTGAACCGAACCGGACCGAGCTGAACCGACGGTCTGAACCGGTCCGAACCGGACTGAACCGGTTCAGCCAAAAAGAGAGGAAAAAAGGAAGAAAAAGGGAAAAAGAAAAAGAGAAAAAAATTGGAGAAAATTTCAGCGATGCAATCGAGCTTCGGGTAAGTCGATAAGCGGTCAAATTGACCGATTTAAATTTTGAAATATTTTATTTAATTAATTTTCGACTGGAAACTTACCCAAAAAAATTGTGAACTTATGTAGCTCGACAATTGGCATCCAACGAGAGCTCGAGATAGCCTCAATTTGCGGACTAGCATGGAATCTCGGGTAAGTAACCCTTATTTACGACAATTACCTCGTTATGCATGATATTGATTTGATTTCCGCATAAATTGAATTAAATTATGAAAATTTAGATAAATTGTCGTAAATAATAAATTTAGCTATTCGAGAGTTAGAACGAGGCCCAATAAATTGTTGGTGGGCCCAGTGAGCCCAATAGGCCTCGATAAAGCGAAAATTAAGTGGAAAACGGGCTTAAGGCCGATTAAGGTCCATTAAGGTGCAATCGGGCCCAATAGGGGTAATTGGGCCCAACGATTTAAATTAAGCCCAGAAAAGATTAAATACAATTAAATTATATGATATCTGACCTGAGGAATATTGATACGCAGTTCCGGGCATTTGATTGGGAGCATAACGGACTGCGCGATGTGACAACAGTGGAAAAGAAAAGGTCAGACTCGACAGGAAAATAAGGTAAGGGAATTCTGCAGACTGCTAGAGGTAACTTTACGCGATTTTAAATTCATTTGCAGTCTTTAAAAATTACCTGAAGGGTCTAGAGGTCAAATAATAATTTTAGTGCCCCGAATGGGCAAATTACCAAAATACCCTTGTTAAGGGTAAAATTTACAAATTTAGGAAAAATTGGGAGGAGCAAGAACAAGAGGTTCCTGCTCATTCTGTAGGTGTTTTGACGCATGCATGAGTAGGCTGGTTAACCTTGAAAGAAAATGCACAGCATTGCATACTTTCAACGTGAAATTGTTTTGAAAATTGTTTTGAGGAAACAGAGCCGCCTACGTGTTTTACTGACATGTGACATGCTTGAGCTCAGCTCGCACGATATTTTCGATTTGTGTGATGCACGCATTAGTGCTAGAGCGAGAGCTCGCACTAGAGTTTTACATGCATAGGTGCTGGAGTCCAACTTGCACCAGATTCTTATATATATATATGATTTTTCGTGACAGGGTGCTAGAGTCTAACTCGCACCATATTTTTATATGATTTTGAGACAGGGTGTTAGAGCCTCGCTCGCACCAGATTTTTATACGGTTTGCATACAGAGTGCTAGAGCTTAGCTCGCACTAGTTTTACTTGATTTGATGAGAGTGCTGAGCATTGCTTGCACCGATTTTATGAGAACATGTGATGAGCCGTGCTTGGAGCATCGGGTAGACTGTGTGTCACCGATTAAATAGGCCCGCACGTGCGTTTTGAGACATGGCATGTTAAAATAACCTGATGAGCCCAAACGAGGGATAAGGGTTAGAGAAATAGCCTGATGAGCCCGAACGAGGGATAAGGGTTAGAGAAATAACCTGATGAGCCCGAACAAGGGATAAGGGTTAGAGAAACAACCTGATGAGCCCGAACGAGGGATAAGGGTTGGAGATCCACCTGATGAGCCAGAATGAGGGATAAGGGTTGGAGGACCAGCTGATGAGCCCGAACGAGGGATAAGGCTGGAGGTCCACGGAGTACGATGTACCGTGCAAGTAGCATGGAGTACGATGTACCGTGTGTTATCTTTGCATACATTGGTATCTTTGTGATACTTGGTATCTTTGTGATACGTTAGCATCTTCGGATGCATGGGATCGGATAAGACTGACGGGTTGAATTGACCCACCTCCCGGGCGGTTCCCGATTAGGGTGAGACCTCGCACACTAGGATCCGTGTAGCTAGTGGGACTCACGAGGACACTTATGGCCATAGTCTTGGTTATTTGCCGATATACAGACGTTGCCTAGTCTCGCACGTCGACGACTTCGATGATTTAAACTGGGTTTTTAACTAAATGTGCATGATGGTTATTTTCATGCTTTTCAAACCCATGTGTGAATGTAAATCGATTTTCATGGTTTTGTGTGAGTCAGGATCACCCGCAGGAGGGGTCGAGTCCTGACTTTATTGTGAAAATTTTAATTGAGAAATAAATGATTTGAAATAATTGCATGTTGAATTTTCTGTGCAAACTCGATTTACATAACATCATAACTTTCATATCATCTGTTTTTAAATGTGTGGAGAAAGGGTGGTTTATGCATGGCACCACGTTCATGTAGGTAGTATGGTTACCTACTTGTTCGTAGGATTGCCTTACTGAGCTTGATGTGCTCACCCCTTTCATTTTCTCCCACAGATAATCTCCAGATGAAGCTGAGGCGACTCAGTACTGCATTCTGGATATCCGCTGCTGCCCATCGACATAAGGTATATACACTTGTACATATTGTATCTACATAAGCATAGCACAGTAACATGTTTGTAAGTAACTTTAGGGGATGTATAATTAATGTAAACAATTATAAATGACTGGAGAAGAGTTAGGTTATATGGTAAATGTATGGTGGGACTGGCATTGACGCACAGCCCAATTATTAGTGGAGTGTTGTCACGATTCAAGGACAGGTAAGAATTTAAGTAAATAAACAAAATGCGAAAAATTAACTCTGATTTTTGGGTAGTTTGGGTCGTGACATATAAAGGTGGTATCAGAGCCGAAATTTGTCTGATGTGTGTCAGTGTCAGTAATTAGAAAATTACATCCCCGTGTTACTGTGCTTGGTTAGATACAATAGTGTATATCGAGATGGGTTTTGACTAAGAAATGGTTGAGAATGCAGGAATGCCTAATATAAGTCGCGTTAGATGAGATAGTGCACTAGCAGAGGTCGTAGAGGTAGACCTGAGTTTGCTAAGTCATGCTGAGGTGACCTGTGAGAATCAGGATGAAATTGAAATGGAGGCTAATGTTGAACATGCCTCTCAGAGTCCGACAGAGTGATCAGACAGTATTGAGACACGCTTCATGAGATTGGAGCGGAGTGTGGAGATTATTGTGAGGAGCTAATTGCTCAGATTATGTATGAGATCAGAGGGCGCAGCGGAGCATTGGTGGAAACCCGCTCGACCCATCTTAAGTGTTAAACATCCATAGCTAAGATGAGAAATCTTATTGGATGTATTCCGGTGGCAGGATATCCCGGACATGATTTAAAGGAAAAATTTCTTACGCTGCCCAGGAATACTAAATTGATTATGAGTATGAAACTCGGTTATATTCTTGGGCAGATATTACCTCGACACTATGAACAGTGATAGTCGAGATGTCTAAAAGTTTATGGAAGGGCTCAGATTTTCAATTAGATTCCCATTGGCCCATGAGATATTACCTATACCGAGGCAGTGCGCAGATTTACAGTTGGGTAAATAAGAACATGAATTGCACGCCTCTGAGATTGGGAAAGGTAGTGAGGGCTAAAATAGAGAAAAAAAAGAGAATCGAGAAATGACAAAGATGTTAAAATGGGAAAATAGTAATTGGTAAAAGAGTTAATTTGATGAGTCATGGAGTAAGATAATTGGTAAGGCCCCAGTGCATCCAATTTTGGCACTCTTGAGGGGCTTTGTAATTAGAGGACCCCGACCTGCTACGAAGCAGAGTAGCCGTGTGATCACTATAGAATGTGTGGTAGATACCATGGAAGGAGGGTCTATACCTACACTGTATTGATGAAAATGGTCGTTAAATGTGATAAGACGGACCATTAATTTTGATTGCACAGAGTTGGGCGAGATCACCCCACAGAAAAGTAAAGAGACAGAGAAAAACTTCGTTAGTATAGCTGCAACGAGAAGGGAGGCAATAGCCGAAAAGAAAAAGGAAAGTAGGCTGTTGGACGAAAGCGAGAGGATGTCTTGGACCAGGACACTATTGATGTTTCATGGATGTGGTGTAAGATACCACACTTGTTATGAATAATGAAGTACATATGTTCATTGATCCTGGTGCCACACATTTATTCATACCGCCATCATTCGCATATAAGTGAGTAAAAGGCATGAATGCCTACATAATTGGTCACAATACTGATAAATGAGTACCCCAATAGAGGAGGATTAATTAACGAAATATGGATATAGAGATTTTAAGTAATAAAAAGGGGTGCGACAGTTGAAATTAAAGGAGTAAAAGATTGTACTCATGGAATGAATAATGAAAGAGTTTCATTATAATTGGTACACTAAGGAGATGATCTTTGAGATATGTTGATCCTAAATACAAGATGTACTGGAGTAAGAGGCGTATGCTAGGTAAGAATACCCCTAAAATATGAAGTAATTAGGATTAAAGCAATCGGTCGCCAATATAAATTGTGACCACAGGGATTGGTATGTAAAGTATATGTGGTTAAGTCTTAAGGTTAATAAAGGTATTTCAAAATACCTCCCCGCCTGAAGACTTGACAGCGTCTAGAAATATATATATATATAACTTATAGCGTGAATCGATCGTCGTAATAAATACCTTTAGCATTAGGATACCTTTACTAAGACGATAAGAATATTAAAATTTGACAAATCATAAAGGTTATCATAGTAAAAATTTAATAAGAGCCGTTAAGATAAGAAAAGGAAATGACGCAGGTCAGTACCTGAAAACGTAAGCGATTTTGTAGGATCTTATCCGCTTATGCGTAAATAAGTCAAGGATTGGACCGATTTGTAATCATCATTATCGATGATATGTTGGGCGTAGTTAAAGTCCAGGGCAAATTATAAGTAACAACTGGAAATTGCTCTTACAATTGGGTTGTTGTGAATTCTCAAAAATAGTATACCTTGTTGACACGTTGAACAAAGAAAACGTGGTCTTTGAATGAGATGATAGATGTGACGTGAATTTCGATGTAGTGAAGTATGAACTGACCACCGTGATTAATTTCACCATACCCAACAGCTCAAGAGGTTCTTGGTGAGTATGGATACCTCAAAATTATGAAGGAGCTGTGTATTGATGTATAATGGGAAGATAGTCAATTTTTGGAGTTAGACAACTCAAGGATCATGAAATAAATTATCTGACCTATGATTTAAAGTTAGCAGCGATAGTACTTGTACTGAGGATATGGTACTATTATGTACACGATGAGGAATTGTGGATATGCACTGATCATAAAAGTCCCAAGTATCTGTTTTCACAGAAAGAGGCGAATATGAGAATACATAATGGGTTAGAGCTTCTGAGAGATTTTGATTGTGAAAATTGTACCACCCAGGAAAAGCTAATGTAATGGCTTATACCTCGACCAGAAAGAGCCTCGGGATTGTACTACATATAATGGTCAGGGATCGTGAGCTGCTAGAGCAGTTATGAGCCTCAGTATTGATGTGATCCCTTATGATGATGACAGTGATTGTGTGATAGCTAGCCTGATGATTAGAACCGAATGAGTGTGCCCGGATTTTCCAGGCTTAGCATGATGATCGGCATGATGTCGATAGTTTGGGGTCAGATTCAGAAGGGTACAGTGATAGAGTTCACAGAGTGTGATGATGAGTTACTGAGGATTCCGAGACAGTATGAGTGCTCCCTAGGACCACAGTTGATGAAATAGTAATATTGTCAGAAGCTCACTCTTCGGGATATACAGTGCATACGAAAAAAATAAAAATATATTGAAATCTCGAAAAGGGTATTGGTGGTCAGATGTGGAAAGAGATATGGTAGAGATTATGGAAAAGTGCTTAGTATGTCAGCAGGATAAGGTAAGTATTAAAAGTCTGCAGAGTTATTACAGGACCTACCTATATCGACACGGCACGGGAAAATGAGAGCAAGTCTCCATAAATTTCGTGATGGGTTACAGAGAACCCAGGTGAATTACAAGGCTATTTGGATGATAGTCGATAGAGCAATTAAGTCTACCCACCTTCTGATCATGAACTCCCCAGATACTCAGAGTGTGTATGAGAATTTATGTATAAGAAAGATTGTGGAACATTAAGTAGCGTTCCAGTGAGCATGGTATCATATAGGGATTCCCGCTTCACTTTCTACTTCAGGGAATATTTTTTTAGGAAGCTATGGGAACCCGACTGAGTATTAGCACAGCTTTCCATCCTCAGACAGATGGTCAGTCAGAGAGGACTGTACAAGTTCTGGAGGATCCGATGAAAGCGTGTGCCCTTGATTTTTATGCTCCTAGAATGATCAGTTGTCACAAATTGAAGTTGTCAATAACGACAGTTGGCAGTTGAGTATCGAGATAACAAGATATGAGACAGTGTATGGCTGTAGGGGTTGTTCCCCAAATTGGATAAGAAAAAGTGGGTGACAAGTAGAAATTATTTTCAACTTTGGATAATAAGTCTCTGAGGATGTTTAGTTGAGAAGAGAGAGATTAAGAACACCTCAGAGCAGACAGAAAGAATTGGAGTTCACCGAGGGTGAATTAGTATGGTTGAAAGTTACTTGTCCTAAGAGAATAAGGACATAGCGAGCTTCTGGAAGAAGGTAAGTTGAGTTTTGCTGGATTGAATATTTTGAGAGATTGGACAAGTGGGAGATAAGACCTGTAGGTTGGCGTTATCACTTGAATTAACAGTCACCCACAATGTGTCCCAGCTTTTGATGCTTCGAAAATACTATCCGGATCCAGCATAGGTGATCGAATATGAATTCCAAAAGTTCAGTTTAATGAAAATATAAGTATATTGAAAAAGTTGATTCGGGCATTAAACAGGAAAGAGAAAGTATTGAGGTTTAAGATGATCTCCCTAATTAAAGTCCTTTGGTAGTAATACACTCCGAAGAAGGTCACATAAGAATTAAAGAAGTATGATACGATTGATGTACCCGGAGTAGTTTATGGACTCTTATGAATTGGTTCTAATTTGGAGGACCAAATTCTTTAAGTGGGGGAGAGTTGTAAGACCCGAATTTAATTAAAATACGAAATGAATGAGTATTCATGAAGAGAAGTCGGGTTAAATTAATCCCGAACAAGTGTAAGGGCAAAACGGTCAAAAGATCGAAAGCCGGTATAAATTCGATAAGGAAATTTAATTAAAAATAATGGATTGAGAGATCTTGGTCAATAAAGGTGAAATAAATTTATTTCGGGTTAAATTGATCAAGATATGAATTTATGGGAATTAATCGGGATTTTTAGTTCAGAAAAATAATCCCAAAAATAATCGAAAAATATCCCGAAAATACGGAGAAATTATACCTGAAAAAGGGTTAAAATATAATAAATAAATTAAATAAAATTAAATTAATTAATTTGGAATAAAATAATAATTTTAAGGGATATTTGGGTATTTTTAAGGTATTTGAATGATTAAAATAATAAAAGATAAATAATAAATAAATCTGAAAAAAAAAAGGAAATTTGAAAGTGTTATCGGGGTGAGAGAAGCAGAAATGGAAAACAGACGAAGCAGCCGAACCGAGGGAGTCCGACGAGCCACCGGCGACCGTTGAGCCCAGGCGAAGGCCGAAAAACGTAGAGCGACGCCAGGCGATCTTGCTGCCACCGGCGAAGCGCGCCAAGGAGGTCGGAGATCGTCGAACGGAGGAAGAGAAGCCCGCGGGGAAAAAGGAGTTAGTTCCAGCGATCCACGGCAGCTGGGCTCGAACGGCGGGTACCGGTGTGATCGGGAGGAGAAGCCGGTCCTTTTGAGACTAGTATTGGCCGACGAAATCGTCGGAATCCGCCGGATCGAGAGGTAACAGCCGCGGGGGAGAAGGAAAGATTCGTCGGCGATGGCTGCGTTTCGACTCCAGCCGAGGCCCGATCTTGGATGCCCAGGTGCAGACGCGTCGAACGGCGGTGGTGAGGCATCGGGAACCGGCCGGATGGCATCGGAATGACTAAATGGGGACTGAACCGACCGAACCGGACTGAACCGACCAAACTGAATCGAACCAGACCGAGCTGAACCGGCGGTCTGAATCGGTCCGAACCGGACTGAATCTGTTCAGCCAAAAAGAGAGGAAAAAAGGAAGAAAAAGGGAAAAAGAAAAAGAGAAAAAAATTGGAGAAAATTCCAGCGATGCAATCGAGCTTCGGGTAAGTCGATAAGCGGTCAAATTGACCAATTTAAATTTTGGAATATTTTATTTAATTAATTTTCGACTGGAAACTTACCCAAAAAAATTGTAAAATTATGTAGCTCGACAATTGGCATCCAACGAGAGCTCAAGATAGCCTCAATTTGCGGACTAGCATGGAATCTCGGGTAAGTAACCCTTATTTACGACAATTACCTCGTTATGCATGATATTGATTTGATTTCCGCATAAATTGAATTAAATTATGAAAATTTAGATAAATTGTCGTAAATAATAAATTTAGCTATTCGAGAGTTAGAACGAGGCCCAATAAATTGTTGGTGGGCCCAGTGAGCCCAATAGGCCTCGATAAAGCGAAAATTAAGTGGAAAACGGGCTTAAGGCCGATTAAGGCCCATTAAGCTGCAATCGGGCCCAATAGGGGTAAATGGGCCCAACGATTTAAATTAAGCCCAGAAAAGATTAAATACAATTACATTATATGATATCTGACCTGAGGAATATTGATACGCAGTTCCGGGCATTTGATTGGGAGCATAACGGACTGCGCGATGTGACAACAGTGGAAAAGAAAAGGTCAGACTCGACAGGAAAATAAGGTAAGGGAATTCTGCGGATTGCTAGAGGTAACTTTAAGCGATTTTAAGTTCATTTACAGTCTTTAAAAATTACCTGAAGGGTCTAGAGGTCAAATAATAATTTTAGTGCCCCGAATGGGCAAATTACCAAAATACCCTTGTTAAGGGTAAAATTTATAAATTTAGGAAAAATTGGGAGGAGCAAGAACAAGAGGTTCCTGCTCATTCTGTAGGTGTTTTGACGCATGCATGAGTAGGCTGGCTAACCTTGAAAGAAAATGCACAGCATTGCATACTTTTAACGTGAAATTGTTTTGAAAACTGTTTTGAGGAAACAGACCGCCTACGTGTTTTACTGACATGTGACGTGCTTGAGCTCAGCTCGCACGATATTTTTGATTTGTGTGATGCACGCATTAGTGCTAGAGCGAGAGCTCGCACTAGAGTTTTACATGCATAGGTGCTGGAGTCCAACTCGCACCAGATTCTTATATATATATATGATTTTCGTGACAGGGTGCTAGAGTCTAACTCGCACCATATTTTTATATGATTTTGAGACAGGGTGTTGAGCCTCGCTCGCACCAGATTTTTATACGGTTTGCATACAGAGTGCTAGAGCTTAGCTCGCACTAGTTTTACTTGATTTGATGAGAGTGCTGAGCATTGCTCGTACCGATTTTATGAGAACATGTGATGAGCCGTGCTTGGAGCATCGGGTAGACTGTGTGTCACCGATTAAATAGGCCCGCACGTGCGTTTTGAGACATGGCATGTTAAAATAACCTGCTGAGCCCGAACGAGGGATAAGGGTTAGAGAAATAACCTGATGAGCCCGAACGAGGGATAAGGGTTAGAGAAACAACCTGATGAGCCCGAACGAGGGATAAGGGTTGGTGATCCACCTGATGAGCCCGAACGAGGGATAAGGGTTGGAGGACCAGCTGATGAGCCCGAACGAGGGATAAGGCTGGGGGTCCACGGAGTACGATGTACCGTACGAGTAGCATGGAGTACGATGTATCGTGTGTTATCTTTGCATACGTTGGTATCTTTGTGATACTTGGTATCTTTGTGATACGTTAGTATCTTCGGATGCATGGGATCGGATAAGACTGATGGGTTGAATTGACCCAACTCTCGGGCGGTTCTCGATCAGGGTGAGACCTCGCACACTAGGATCCGTGTAGCTAGAGGGACTCACGAGGACACTTATGGCCATAGTCCTGGTTATTTGCCGATATACAGACGTTGCCTAGTCTCGCATGTCGACGACTTCGATGATTTAAACTGGGTTTTTAACTAAATGTGCATGATGGTTATTTTCATGCTTTTCAAACCCATGTGTGAATGTAAACCTATTTTCATGGTTTTGTGTGAGTCAGGATCACCCGCAGGAGGGGTCGAGTGCTGACTTTATTGTGAAAATTTTAATTGAGAAATAAATTATTTGAAATAATTGCATGTTGAATTTTCTGTGCAAACGCGATTTACATAACATCATAACTTTCATATCATCTGTTTTTAAATGTGTGGAGAAAGGGTGGTTTATGCATGGCACCACGTTCATGTAGGTAGTATGGTTACCTACTTGTTCGTAGGATTGCCTTACTGAGCTTGATGTGCTCACCCCTTTCATTTTCTCCCACAGATAATCTCCAGTTGAAGTTGAGGCGACTCAGTACTGCATTCTGGATATCCGCTGCTGCCCATCGACATAAGGTATATACACTTGTACATATTGTATCTACATAAGCATAGCACAGTAACATGTTTGTAAGTAACTTTAGGGGATGTATAATTAATGTAAACAATTATAAATGACTGGAGAAGAGTTAGGTTATATGGTAAATGTATGGTGGGACTGGCATTAACGCACAGCCCAATTATTAGTGGAGTGTGGTCACGATTCGAGGACAGGTAAGAATTTAAGTAAATAAACAAAACGCGAAAAATTAACTCTGATTTTTTGGTAGTTTGGGTCGTGACATGCCATGATGAATTTTATATGAGTTTTATTGCCTAGTCTCCTTTTTATACACATGAGCTGTGTTTTGTGGCTGTGCCACGTGCATTCTATTGAGGTGATTTTTATCACGTTTTAAGGAGAAAGCCAATATCGCATTTTGATTTCCTCATGCTTGTGACTGTGATTTGTACTGAGTTGTGTACACTCATATTTTTACATGATTTTAGATAAATGAGTTGAGAATGATGTTTAATGAGTTCATGCTACATTTTAATTGAGTTTCAACTACGAGATAAAATGATTGTGCTGTGCAAATCATTGTTTTATTAACGAGTCCCTTACCCCCTTACTGAGCGATTTAGAAGCTCACCCTGTTTTTTCTTCCCCCAGATTTCTTCAAGTGAAGAGAGTTTTCCTGCGACGTACGGAGTAGTGGCTAGTGGAGGACTTGTGCTCCAAGCCATATATTGTATTTGAGGTATAATTTATCTTTTCATGTACCCAGACTAAAGTTGTAATTACAGACACTTATTATACAATGATGTATGGGATGTATTAGGATTAATTAACCTTAAATTGAGTAATGTTTATTGTATGAAATATAATTATCAAATGATGAGATCTTCAGGTATGATATGTATGATGATGTATGACACTGCTCAGGATTGCACCCTTTATTGTGAATGGATGTGAAAAAAAGTTTTAAATTTGTCATGTTTTTCGCGCTTCCGGGGCGTCACAACGTATTTCAAAACCGAAGATTTCACAAAGCTTGCTAACAATCCATAGTTTATAAATCGATAGTGTAGATTTCAAAACATGGAAACCTTGAAATCTATAAGCGTAACATTCATATTGAAAACAATTACCGTCTAGCAAACGCATACATGGGCTTAAATTAAATATTCGATACAAATCAGTGAGAAGTGGTAAAATCCTTCACTTGTCATGGAACCAGCTACACAATGTAAACACCTATGGCTATAGTGACTACCGCCCAATCCTAGACTGATCAGGTCTGGACTAAGGTACTAAATATGGGATCAAGGTCTACAGTAGTAGGTAGCATAAAAATCTCGATGCCACGGATGCATCTTCGAGAAGCACTTTGTACTGTAGGGCAATCACATAGAATCTTCTACCGGTGCTAGAGGTGGTTCTCACGACCCAGAAACTATCTCCGTGAAGCACTTGGCAACATAAGATAATCACATAGAACCTTCTACCGGTGCTAGAGGTGGCTCTCACGACCCATAACCTCGATGCCACACAGGCATCCCTATGAAACACTTGGCACCGTAGGGAAAACACATAGAACCTCCTACCAGCGCTAGAGATGGCTCTCACATGACATGACTGCCACAAATGCATTTTTGGGGATTGCCAGCATTTTAAAAAATAAACCACCACGATGGGTGTACAGTATAAGTACGCAATCACTTCAATTCAAAACTAATGTTCGGGAAAATAAACCATAGACTTTAAAACGTGCAATATCATTTTCAAAACAAGCAACCATCAATTTGTTTTAAATATATATATGTATATATTGCATTTTCCCAAATCACATTCAAAACAGCCCATGCAACCACTTTGTAAACATCATGCATAAATACGCAAAACGATAAAATCAGGTAGTGAGACATTTGTACTCATTTGGGTTTAACCATTTTTAGATTACACTAAAATTCAATTTATTTATATAACTATAAAATCATTTGCACTAAGCTTGTAACTACGAACAAACGTTATAGTATGGGTGAAAATCGGGTAAGTTGGATAACCGGTTTAAAATAAATCCTAACTAAACTAACAACCTAAGTGTTCCTAGTAAAATTTTAAATTAACCTAAGGTATCCTATTAGCGACAAATTATATAAATCCCTCACCGCAACTGATGCGTAACAATCACCCTTATCTCCTTAGGCACGCATATATGTGCCTAAGCTTCCTTGGCACTCGATGAGGCAGTTGCTGCACTTCCATATGTAAAACATTCAGTGATCAGTCTCCATACTTATTTCAGTTTATAATTTTCTTAAAACAGTTACAAACCACCAAGTGCTTCATTCTTATGATAATAAATTTCAAATCTTAACCTTTCCATAAGATTTTACGTTTAAACAAATCCTTAAACATACATCCATATTCAGACAGTCCACTATAAACACACAAATAGATTTCAGCGTTTCATTCTCCCCTAGATGGTCTAATTCTTTAACTAGGTTTCCATCTTATTTTATCCCCCATTTACATCAAGCTTAACATGAAATTATAAATGTCACGACCCTCTTCCCGTGACTTAACTTACTACTAACAGTTGGGCTGTGAGTCAACATCGATATCCACATCTCATCCATTTTATAATTTAAATTCATTTAATGAAATAGAAATTATACTTTTATATATATGCGAAAGTGTTAACATCAGTTTCTATTATATACATCCCTTTGTACAAAAGATAGCTTTACTATGCATTATTTTACAGGATACATAACTTTTTCTCATAAATGTATACCTCTGTACTGTTGGAGAACTGGAAAACATGGTAGCAGGAACAACTGCAGTAAACCCACTACTGCGTAGAATCTGTGGAGGAGGAAATAAGGGAGTGAGCTAACACACTCAGTAAGGAAAATACGAAAGCAGGTAGATAACTACACTATCTACATGCTTAAGATATATACATTCATTTTCCTTATAAAACATATGCATTCTTTTAAAATAACTTCCATCAATGCAAAATCATTAATTCGCTAGATGGGTATATGAATATGCTTTTCAAATCACACAGCAGTTTACTCATTTCGACATCACACAGAATCACCCAAGATACTCTTTGAAAATGCTTTACCCTTAGCAAAATCACTTAGTAAATCAATATACATGAGACTTAGGATAGGATATCATATCACCCAGTGTCACACAACAGGGGACATATGCCACCTCACACGGTAGTGAAAAAATGTCATATCACACATAATAAAGACTTATGGCCATAGTATGGATTCCAGGCAATCACTGATCAGGTGTGCGTGAATCCCATGCTTGGGGAGATGGATCAACCATCCCTTCAGCCCACTAAGAATCACTAGGATATCACGGCACATCGTACTCCGTAGCTAATGCTCACTGTACAGCGTGCTCCCGTGGATCCTTTATCAACCATTCCCATTGTCTCAAAATCACGTACGAGTAGGTCTGTGCATGATCACTCAGCAATAAACAACGGCTCCAACACGATTTTACTCATCACACAGCATAAATCTTATAAAACCTCGTGCGAGCAACTCAGCGTAAGATCACATAGCAATAACTGAGGCCTCTAGCACAATTTTGGTCATCACACAGTAAACATCATAAAACCACGTGTGAGCAACTCAACGTAAGATCACACAGTATTACCTGAGGCCTCTAGCACGGTTTTGCTCATCACACAGTAAACATCATAAAATCGTATGCGAGCAACTAAGCGTAAGATCACACAGCATTACCTGAGGCCTCTAGCATGGTTTCGCTTAAAATCACTTTAAGTCAAGGAAGTTACATGCGAGCATAGTCAGAGTAAGATCACTTAGCAATACTCAATGGCTCTAGCATAATTTTCCAAAATCTAGTGCAAGCTCTCTAGTGTATCACACAACACTCAGCTCTAGCACCATTTGCTTTCTAAAAATCCTTTTAAAATGATGTGCGAGCAAGATTGGTAAATCTACTGTTACCACATTTGCTCTAGCACAAGTTCACACAGAAATCCGATAGACCGCCCCAATCAGGTGAAAATGGTATCCCTGACCGAATTCACTTCGACAAGTCTCAAAGTATGAGTAGGAAGGTAATTTTCTTTCAATCACTCATTAAATGTTTTTCATTTAGTAAAACATGCATTTTCATGGTAATAGTTAAATCGAGAGTCAGTCTATTATTTCTCTTTCTTAAACACTTACAAAACATCTTTTTCACAATAAAGACATTTATGACATGTAAATTTATGCATATAAGCTTCTTCTTATAGCTTGATTTTTCACATAGATATTTAAATATCTATATACTCTATAGTATTCATTGCACACGGATGGTAAGAAATATATGTATAGCTATCTCTAATAGCTTGCATAAATCCCTTACCTCGAATCATGCTCGAATCACTTTCTTTTGATTTTCAATGCTCGTGATCCGGTTTAATCGGCTACAATTATATCTCCAGGAGCTACAATTATTTGCTAATCACATCAGTATACTTTAATATACTTTATTATCACTTGCATGAAATTCAAATCAATGCATTAGGCCCCTTTTTTGCCAATTTGGCTTCATTACATCTTATTGGACTTTCTCTCTTAAGTCCATTTCAATTGTATTATTCATTTCTTGAGAATCTATTGGACTCACCAAGTCTATTGATTCGTATTGAGCTGGCCTTAAGCTCACAATGCCTTAAGTTCATTATTTTCCTTTACTAAGGCAATTTATCAAACACCTCATATGCCAACTTTCAATCATATCTATTCCAACATATGTGTTTCACAAAACTATCTTAGAATCATGTATACATGCATAACAACATCAATGCATGCTTAAATCATCAGTAACTCCATGCCATATCAACTTTTTTTTACTTTCTGACACTAAATTCATTTTAGGTCATGGAGGATTAAGCATGTTCAAGGATATTTTAGCCAACATTACATACACTAACCAACTCATACAATTGTCTAGATCAACAAACATGAAGTTGGTGTAATGAAATCTTACCTAGCTTGACTTTTCTCCTTTTTACCAAATTTGGGGAAAACCTCTTCGCTCCTTTAATCCAAAATTTCAGCTTCCAATCTTTGACTATGTTGTTCTCTTCTTACTAGGAACAACTTTGCTTAAAGAAATCTCTCTCAAATCTGATTGGAATGAGATAATTTTAGAGTGAGAAAGTTAGGTTACTTTGTTTTTAATAGAGGAGAAAGAGATGTTTCGAGGAAGAAGAACTCAATTGTCAAGTTTTTATAGAATTGGCCTAATGAGATCGATCTGCCCATGTTTGAACTCCTTTAGAATTCGACTTGCAAGCTGTGGGATCGATCTACCTTTTGAGGAAGGGATCAATCTGCTCATGGGTACGGATCGATCTTGGCCAGGCAGAATCACTTAGAGATCGATCTGGCTTATGGGAAGAGATCGATCTTTGCTAGGCAGAGGCAATTAGAGATCGATCTGCCCAATGGGAAGAGATCGATCTTGTCCAAGCAAAAGCAACTTGAGATCGATCCTTGCTAACCAGAATCCTTCCGAGATCGATCTGCTCTAAATGAGGGATCGATCTCCTTTTTGCAGAATGCCATGGCATTGCATTTCGAGGTAATGAGATCGATCTCCCCTTACTCTGCAGCATTCTAGCTGTAATTTTTCCCAAAAATTCAAATGGTGGATTCTTTCCAATTGCCGCAATATTCATTTTTGCATTCTAGTCACACTTAGAACTTAAAGATGTCAATTTCTTATGATTCATATATAATGTAACTTTTCTGTACATTACGAAATCATAAAGAATACATAGAAATTTACGGGCCTTACATTCTTCCCCTCCTTCAAGAAATTTTTTCCTCCAAATTAGAACCAAGTCATTCATCGAAAAGTTAGGGGTACTTTTCCCGTATCAGGCTCTCTAACTCCCAAGTAGCCTCTTTTGAATTATGGTGCTGCCAGAGAACCTTAACAAATGAAATTGTCTTATTCCTTAACACATTTTCTTTCCTATCCAGTATCCAGATCGATCTCTTTACATACGACAGATCATCCTTGAGCTCCAATTGCTCATATCAAATTACATGGGTCAGATTTGGATGGTACTTCAGAAGTATCGATACGTGAAAAACGTTATGAATGCCCGCTATCTCCGATGGCAACGCTAGCCTATAGGCTTTATCTTCCACTCGCTCCAGTATCTCAAATAGCTTGATATACCGAGGGCTTAACTTACCCTTCTTATCGAACTTCATAATCCCTTTCGAGGGAGAAACTCTCAAGAATATTGAGTCACCTACAGTGAACTCTAGTGGCCTCTGTCTCATGTCAGCATAACTTTTCTGCCTGCTCTGAGCTGTTCTCAATCTCTCACATATTAACTGAACAACCTCACAGGCTTGCTGCACTAAATCGGGAACAAAAAATTTCTTATCACCTACTTCTTCCCAACTAATAGGGGAACAACACCTTCTACCATACAATGCCTCATATGGCGCCATCCTGATACTCGAGTGATAAATGTTGTTGTAAGCAAATTCAGCTAATGGTAGGTGATCATCCTAGGATCCTTTAAAATCCATAACACTCGCTCTCAACATATCCTTGAATGTTTGGATGGTTCTCTCGACTGACCATCGATTTGAGGATGGAATACGGTACTGAAACCTAACTGGGTTCCCATAGCTTCTTGAAAATGGTCTCAAAAGTAAGAAGTGAAGCGGGAATCCCTATCCGATACGATACTCACTGGAACACCATGTAGCCTCACTATCTCCCGTACATACAACTCTACCAAAGTACTCAGAGTATATGTGGACTTCATGGCTAGAAAGTGGGTGGATTTTGTCAATCTGTCTACCACTACCCAAATAGCATCATGGTTCGTCTTGGTCCGTAGAAATCCCATGATGAAATCTATGGTGACATGCTCCTACTTCTAAGTCGGTATAGGTAGAGGCTACAATAATTCTGCATGCTTTTGATGCTCTACCTTCACTTGCTAACATATCAGACATTTCGCCATAAACTCTACGATATCTCTTTTCATCCCTGACCACCAATACACTCTCTGGAGGTTTTGGTACATCTTTTTACTCCCTAGATGCAATGTATATCTCGATGGATGAGCTTCTGTCAAAATCACTTTCTTTAACTCTGGGTCATCGGGAATGCAAATCCTGCCCTTAAACCTCAGTAGCCCATCATCACTCACTAAGAAATCGACCACATAACCCCTCTAAATCAGACTTGCACGATCATCACACAGCGGATCGGCATGATGAGCCTGTCGTATCCAGTCAATCAAATTCGGTTGCACTCGTAGGCTAGCTATCACACAGTCACTGTCAACATCAAGAGGGTCTATATCTAGACTGAGGTGAGCAAACTACCCGAGCAGCTCATGTTCCCTGACCATCATGTATGATACCATTTCGAGGCTCTTTCTACTCAGGCCATCAGCCACAATATTAGCCTTTCCTGAATGGTATAATATCTCATAATCATAATCCTTCAGAAGCTCTATCCACTGTCTCTGCCTCATATTCAACTCTTTCTGTGAAAATAGATATCTGAGGCTCTTATGATCTGTAAACACCTGAAATTTCTCATCGTACAAGTAGTGATGCCATATTTTTATTGCAAATACCATGGCTGCCAACTCTAAATCATGGGTCGAGTAGTTCCTCTCATGGTCCTTAAGTTGTATGGATCCATAGGCAACTACCTTCCCGTCCTGCATCAACACACTGCCCAGTCTCTGTCTCGAGGCATCTATATACACTAAGTAACCTCTTGAGCTGGTGGGCATGGTGAGAATAGGTGCGGTGGTCATTCTACATTTCAACTCGCAGAAACTATTTTCACACTTCTCATCCCACTCAAATGCCACATTTTTTTGAGTGCGACGTGTCAACAAAGCAGCCAGCTTAGAGAATCCCTTGACAAACCGTCGATAATAACCTGCCAAACCCAAAAAACTATTGATCTTTATAACCGTCTTGGGTCTTTCCCAATGTACCACAACCTCTATCTTGGACGAATCCACTGATACCCCGTCTCTCGAGACTACATGACCCAGAAACAATATCTCACTTAGCCAGAAATCACACTTATTGAGTTTAGCATACAACTCCTGATCTCAGAGGGTCTGTAACACTATTTTCAAGTGCTGCTCATGCTCTTCCCTGGACTTCGAGTACACCAATATGTCATCTATAAAGACAATCATGAAGTTGTCTAGGTATGGTTTAAATACATCATTCATTAAAGCCATGAATGCTGCAGGAGAATTCGTCAACCCAAATGGCATAACCAAAAACTCATAATGGCCATAACGGGTCTGAAACGCTATCTTAGGCACATCTCCACTCTGAATCCTTAATTGATGATACCAAGACTTCATATAAATCTTAAAAAAGATCTGTGTTCCCTGCAACTGATCCAATAGATCATCAATCCGTGAAAGGGGATATTTATTCTTGATGGTAGCCTTGTTCAACAACCGATAATCTATACAAAGTCAGAGACTACCATCTTTCTTCTTCGCAAAGAGAATCGATGCTCCCCAAGGTGACACACTCAGTCTGATAAATACCTTGTCCAACAACTCTTGCAATTGTCTCTTTAGCTCTTCCAACTCAATCGGAGCCATTTTATACAGTGGTTTGGATATTTGTTCAGTTCCAGGCACCAAATCAATACAGAACTCTATCTCTCTTTTTGGTGACAACCCTTGTAATTCTTTCGAAAAGACATCAGAGAATTCTCTAACCACTGGGATGTCAACTAATTCCAGGTGCACCTTATCTAGATCAACCACATATGCTATAAGACCTTCAACATATTATGATCACATTTGTTAGTAAAATCATCCATCCTTGGAAATAATTTACTACTTCTTACCTTACTTTTCAAACCTTACAACATACATTTTAGGGGTGGAAAACATTACTGTCTTAGCATAACAATCTAAAATAGCACGGTTTGCAGTCAACCCATCCATTCCTAAAATTATATCAAAATCTTTCATGTCTAACAAAATACGATTGGCCAACATAACCTTTTCGCCTACTTTTAACTTACAATCATTACATACATACTCAGTTACTACATTATCTTTCACTAGAGTGCTTATAAGCAACATTTTACCTAAAGGTACAGGTTTCACATGTTCAAACATTTACATGCAAATGAAGGCGATATAAATGAATGCTGGCACCAAGATCTATTAACACTAATGCTTTAAAATCAAAAACTAGGATGGTACCTTTAATCACATTCGTAGAAGCTTCTGTAGATGCCTAGTCCAATGCAAACACTCGCCCTCGACCAACAGCTTGCTTCCCCTTTTCTTCAGCTATGGTCTTCCTCTTAGGTGTAGGTGTCTCAACCGTAGCCTTCTTTGGCTCTTTGCCCTTCTGTAGGGTTGTATCCACCAACTCTAGGTATTCATGAGCTATATGCCCTAGTTTACCACATCTATAACAGGACCTCATCATCAAATGGCATGGCCTACTCTCGTGATATCTACCACACATCTTGCACTGTTTGGTGGTAGGTTGGGGTTCGCCAATAACTATACCCCTCGATGTTAGAGGTAAAGCTGGATAGGCTGGAGGCTTCTGAGGCCTCTCTCGTAACTCATCAATCTTTGGCCCTTTACCAAATTACCTTCAGCCCTTTCTAAATCCTCTATAATCAACTGGCCTCTTCCGGTCTCTATCTCTACCCTTACCACTCTTACTTAACTCTGAGGCATGTAACTTATAATCTTGCTCACATAATTGAGCTCTACGTACTGCCTCGTCATAGGTGGTAATGTCAAATGGAGCCAACCGAGCACTAATCGAAGGTCTCAAACCCTCAATAAACTTTTGAACCTTCATGTCCTGATTGCTCATAGTAACTATATCATACCTACCTAAAGATGCGAATCTAGACTCATACTCATCAATTGTATGGTTCCCCTGAGTCAAGGTCATAAATTCCATCTGAATCTTCCCCTGAGTAATAGCTAGAATGTACTACCTCCAAAGGTATCCAGAAATATGTCCTGAGTCACAACCGGGTGTCGTGCACTCAGAATCGACTGTGTGGCCTGACACGCCCAAAGGGTATTGTTCGCAAGTGCACGGGTCGTACAAGTAATAATGGGATTTGAGTCCCGAGTTATGGTCCCACAGAAAAGTTGACTAGCCTAATTAAGTACTGGTTAATCTTACCCTAAGTATATCCTAGCAAATTATGAAATTAAAGTGGTGATCTACTAAGGCTAATTAAACGTACTGAAAACAATAAACATTAAAAAAAATAAAGAATATAAAACTGAACTAAGATTTGCTTACCGAACTCTGAGCAATTAAAGAAAATACCTACAAAAGAAATTAAAACAGTTAAAATGAATTGACGCAACTAAAATAAAATGCTAATATGAAAATAATGCAATAAAATCAATTACTAAAATTTAAACAAACTTAAAATAAAAATGCATCTAATTAAACTAATAAAAATTGCAAATTAAACTAACCTAAAATCTAATAAAAATGAAAACTAAATTAAAATTGCATGAAACACATTTAATCTAAATTGCAACTAAATGCATCTAAACTAAAATAAAGTCCTAAAACGTTTAATAAAAATTAACTACTAACTAAAAATTAAGACTAAAAATTAAATTAACAAATTAAAACACTAGAACTAATCTAAATTGACAACTAACAACTATCCTAAACTAACAACTAATTAAACTACACTAAAAATGCAAGAAAAATGGATTAATGCAAGAGTTGAATGCCAAACAAAGCCTTAAGTTTAAATCATCCAATAAATCCCTCCAAACACTGTTCACGTGTCTTTCAAAATTTTTGGTTTGTCCAGGCATGCTCGGTTTGTCCTCTGCTACTAGTGTCCTGCACTCTCGGTTCTAGCCAGTCCTCTGTTGCAAGTGTCCTCCTGTTGCACTGGCTCTCAGTTTAGTGCTATTCTGCTCCCGATCTGTCCAGCTAGCAGGGAATGTCATCCTCAACGAAATGGTTTTGCACTCTCGGTCAGTCCAGGTGTTCTCGGTTGTCTCCAGGTGCTGCTGTCCAATTACTGCAACGGGTTGCTTCTGCACCATGCCTCTCGGTTCTGTGTTATCAGTCTGCTATCCTAGTGCAATTAGGCGCTGCTTCAGACGTGCTCTTCATCACCAATCTTCCATGACATGCGTGGCCTGGTGCTGCTCCTGTTCCCGCTGATATCTATTGTAACTGACAACAACATACATTACTGTCTCGTTCCGCTTGTCATCCAGCTATACCACGATTCTGTTGATAGCTTCACTCTCGATCTTCCTTGGTCTTCAACCTACATCCAATCAACCTCAACCCGTGACAAGGAAAATGAAAATTGAAACTGAACAGTAAACAAAAGTTATAACAGGGGAGAACAGAGGAGAAACGAGATTCTCTATCGGCTGCAACAAGAATTCCAACTTATACCGACGCTAGCTGCTGCCTTTTATAATATCATTAATCCTTCAACTCGTGGCCAAACCAAGCAACAGCAGTGAACCCAGCATGCAACTGCAGCAACGCTGCCTTCGACCAGCCTTGTCATGAACCGCTTTCACGCACCAACACGTTGCAGAGACCAAAAACAAGCAATAAACAGAAATAATGTAGTGCAGAATTAAAGACCCTGAACAGTAAGTTACTAATCAAATCAAAGGGACACGATAAAAATGAAACCTCATTGAATTTAAATTCTGAAAAGGAGATTGAATTCTATTGAAAACGAACTGTAAACGTAACAATAAACTGAAGAGCTAATTAAAATCTAAATAAAACAGAAACTAAAAGCAAAGAACAATGGAAAACAACGCATCAAGAACAGGGGAGAAGCTTTGGCCACTGTTACCAGCCGAAAACTTCAAAGGAAACCTAAGGAAAAATAATAAAACCTAACAATAAAATTTTAACCTAAAAAAAAAAACTAAAAACCCCCCTTTCAATTGTCGTCTTTTTCTATTTATATACAAACTTAGGGGTATAATTGTAATTTTTTTCATCCTAGATGAGTTGGCATTGTTTGGCCACTTCTCTTCACACCATTGGCTCCTTGAAAAATAATATTTCCATGTCATCTGTCTTTTTGTCCAATTGGATGTGCTAGGCTCGTGTTATCTGCGTGGTTCAATCTCAATTTTAGCTCAATTTCATTCCATTTTCTACCAAAATATTCAAAATTCATCTGGATTTAATTTATCTGCAAACATGAGAATTTTAATTAAATAAAGGGGATAATTAATAAAATAAATTGGAGATTTAAATAATTAATTAAGAAATTAAGCACAAATAATTCTAAAAATATAGAATTATGACACCCCCAAACTTGAGCTTTTGCTTGTCCTCAAGCAAAATAAAATAATTATAGGAATGACACGTACAAAACACAATAATTTTCCCAATATTATCCTCAAAGAAAAAGTATAGACTATAAAGTCAAAGAATAACAATTATAAGTCCAACACTGAGAATCAGTCAATCATAAGTCCTAACCCAAATTGGATCCCTCGTGTGTGTGTGAAAATGTCAAAGTCACTTCACAGTACATTACCCGGATCAGATTATGCCAACATAGTGAATGCAAAGTCAAAGACATGTGATCATTCCCATAAGTTTGCTTTTTACTTCTCTCTCCACTAATGTAGTCACACTTAACTAAAGATCAATAGGACTTCATTAAGCTTGTAATGTAAGGCTGGGGCTAAGGTATGATAAAGTCGATTTAGGTTTAATTACCCCTTAACATGCATTACTTTTTGGATTTTAATGTAAGAGCTCAAATTTAGTCCCCCAAACTTATTTATTTTACTAAACATTTTATTCTATTTTTGTATTTTTCTTCTTTCTTCTTTTTCTTTTTTTTCTTTTCTTTTTTTTTTTTTTTGAATTTTCACTACCACCAGATACCCAAATGTACAAAGTTCACAATATATCCCAATGACTTTCATGCTTTCGGGGTAAGGGATAGGAAAAGAGTATTTAAGCTAAGGAAATTTTGCATGTGTATTTACAGAGAAAAGCTTATTTGGCCCAGATGGGTGACTAGGGGTAAAATATGTACAGGGTCAGCTAGAAAGGCTCAAACGATCAAAAGATAGCTTAAATCATCTCCCAAATTAAATGTGATCTAATATTTCACCTCGAGATCAGATCAAATAAATTCTAGAATATGATGCACAAAATTAACTGAACAAATGCAATCCTATGTCCACATAAGCTTTCTCTAAATAAATATACAGATTCATGACATGACATGTGCATAAAATGAGGAAATCACAATCAGAATCAAGACCCATTCAAGAACTCAACTTCATGCTTTTCCTAAAATCATGCTTCTCAGTCAATCAAAATCATACTTAATCATGGGGTCATATCATCGGAATATGGGAAAACTACATGCTAAGCACTAAATCCTCCCAAAATCAAACAGTTTAAGTTCAGATTTTCGAAAAACTTTTGAAAACAATATTCAATTTTGCTTAAATTTTTGAAAAATGCTCAAGTGATATCCCTTCCCTCAAACTTAAAGTGCACAGTGTCCTCACTGTGCAGATAATATAAGAATTGAAGTTTAGGAACAAAGTATTCCCCTTTCTGATGATGATGAACAATTGAAGCTTTGATTGAAAGCATAAAACTAGAAAATAAACCTGCAAAATAAAAAAAGAAAGAAACAACAGAAAAGGAAAAGAAAAAGAACTATATACAAAAAGTGAAAAGAAAAATACAGCCATTTCAAATGCAACTGAAGAAAACAACACTCAACAGCAGGGTGAATAGTAAGAGGGTCATCCAGAGTGGTGATAGAATGTTGACAATTAAGTCCTCCTGAGCCCTATCTACTTCCCTTCTTCTTTCAGATTTCATGTGCTTAAGCCTTATATCCTCATTAATCTCCATCTTAAAACACTCTTGATAGTCATTAGGGAGCTTCAAAGGTTTGAAAACATTAAACTTCACTTCCTGATCTTGCACTCTCATAGTCAACTCCCCCTTTTGCACATCAATTATCATCCTACCAGTAGCTAGGAAAGGTCTGCCTAAAATAATGGGGACTTCCCTGTCTTCCTCCATATCTAGTACAATAAAATCTGCATGGAACCAAACTTGTCCACCTTTACTAAGACATCCTCAATGACCCCTTTTGGATATTTAATGGATCGATCTGCTAGCTGAAGGGTCACTGTAGTGGGCTTGACATCCCCTATTCCTAACTTCTGATAGATAGATAAAGGCATTAGATTGATACTAGCTCCTAAATCACATAGGGCTCTACCAAAGAATAGATTTCCAATAGTGCAGGGTATGGAAAAACTCCAGGGATCCTTGAGCTTGGGGGGTAATTTCCTCTGGATAATTGCACTACATTCCCCGATTAAGGCCACCGTCTCATAATCTTTCAATCTTCTCTTCCTCGAGAGGATATCCTTTACAAACTTCACATAACTTAGCATTTGCTCTAAGGCATCTACAAAAGGAATGTTGATGTGAAGCTTCTTAAAAACCTCAAGAAATTTAGCAAATTGTTGTTCCAATTTTTGATTTTAGAATCTCTGAGGAAAAGGTACTGGTAGTTTAACTAGAGGCAATGTAGTGGGAACCTGTGTAGAATCAGAGGACGAGGAAGGCAGTGAAGAAGAAGAAGGTATAGATGAAGAAGCGCCTAGCTTTGTTTCCTTTGTATCCCGATCCTGATGTTCCTGCTCCTTCTGAGCTGCCTCTTTAGAACTTAAGGGTTTATCAACTATGGGCTGTTCAAGTGCAGACTTAACTTGTGACTCATCTAGCTCTTTGCCACTCCTAAGGGTGATGGATCTAACATGTTCCTTACCCTCCCTTTGCTTAACAGGATTAACTTCAGTGTTACTAGGAAGGGTCCCTTGAGGACGTTAGCTAAGAGCACTAGCTATTTGTCTAACCTGAACTTCTAAGTTCTTAATTGAGGCAGCTTGATTTTGCAGAATAGTAATGAACATTTCCTCAAGCGAGGTCTTCTTCTCAGCTGCTAGTGCATGGTAATGTTGGGGCTGCACCGATTATGGTGGTGGTGGTGGTGGTGATGGATGATATTGAAATTGAGGTGGGGATGGATGATGTGGTGGATGGTATGGAAATTGTGGCTGTGGTGGTGCCTGAACCGGCAGAGCTTGAAAACCAAGGAGTCCTATAGGTCTAGAGCTAGAAGTTTGCCCTTAGTTTTGGCTCCATGAGAAGTTAGGATGGTTCCTCCACCCTAGATTATAGGTGTTTGAAAAAGGGTTGTTCTGTTGCGTTTGAGAAGGGGCAACATACTGAATTGATTCTAAGTTGAGCGGACACCTATCTATAGAGTGGGTACCACTACACAGCTCGCAGGAAAGGAAAGGACTTTGGACAGAATACACAGGGTTAGGACTAGTGGAAGGATTATGTTGGGTACTGAGAGACTCTACCTTCTTCGTAAGGTTAGCGATTTGAGAGGTCAAGGTAGACAGTGTGTCGAGCTCATAAATACCTGTCGACTTCTTTGGCAATTGCCTCTCCGAGGACCATAGATAGTTGTTAGCCACCATCTTTTCTAACAACTCGTAAGCTTCCTCCTCTGTTTTGCACATCAGGGCTCCACCCGCAGCAGCATCAATAATGGTCCTATTTTGGCTTGTAAGTCCGTTGTAGAAGGTCTGGACTTACAACCACAAAGGTAGGCCATGGTGAGGGCACTTCCTAAGAAGCTCCTTATATGCTTCGTAAAGAGTTTCAGAGTTGTACTGAGCAAAGGAAGATATATTACTACGGAGTTGGGCCATTTTAGAGGGAGGGAAAAACTTAGATAGAAATTAATGGGCTAACTCGTCCGATGTAGAAATGGATCCTAGAGGCAGGGAGGTTAACCAGTGTCTCGCCTTATCCCTAAGTGAGAAGGGGAATAATCTACGCCTAAGTGCATCATCAGATAATCCATTATGTTTAAACGTGTTGCACAAGTCCAGGAATTGCCCAAGGTGAGCATGTGGGCCGTCATGAGAGAGCCCACTGAACTGCAAAAAAATCTGAATCATTTGGAGGATTGCAGGCTTAATTTCAAAGTTATTTGTAGGGACAGCTGGTGGCCTAATGCCGGAATAATATCCTCCAATCGTCGGCATTGCATAATCTCCAACGGTTCTAATTTTCCTATTTTCTGTCATGGTGAATTACAGCAGAGCTATTAATTTCCTAGAATCCTTTCGATTTTATTTAAGAGTGTGTTCAATTTCAGGATCTAGAGGAAAGCAATCAAAACTTCTGGCTCTACGCATGCAATCATCAGAAAGTCCTTAGAAATTATTTTTTTAAGTTTTTAGATTTTTCAATTTTTTTTAATTTTAATTTTTCAATTCACTAATCTAGATTAAACTTCTAAATATTTACACCATAAATATTCACAAGCTAGAATTACACCTAAGCATAATTTCACCAATATTAATTAACGACTAATTAAAACTTCCCCGGCAACTGCGCTAAAAATTTGACACGCCCAAGGGGTATTGTCCGCAAGTGCACAGGTCGTACAAGTAATAATGAGATTTGAGTCCCGAGTTATCGTTCCATAGAGAAGTTGACTAGCCTAATTAAGTACTAGTTAATCTTACCCTAAGTATATCTTAGCAAATTATGAAATTAAAGTGGTGATCTACTAAGGCTAATTAAACGTACTGAAAACAATAAATATTAAAAAAATAAAGAATATAAAACTGAACTAAGATTTGCTTACTGAACTCCGAGCAATTAAAGAAAATACCTACAAAAGAAATTAAAACAGTTAAAATGAATTAACGCAACTAAAATAAAATGCAAATATGAAAATAATGCAATAAAATTAATTACTAAAATTTAAACAAACTTAAAATAAAAATGCATGTAATTAAACTAATAAAAATTACAAATTAAACTAACCTAAAATCTAATAAAAAATGAAAACTAAATTAAAATTGCAACTAAATGCATCTAAATTAAAATAAAATCCTAAAACATTTAATCTAAAATTAACTACTAACTAAAAATTAAGACTAAAAATTAAATTAACAAATTAAAACACTAGAACTAATCTAAATTGACAACTAACAACTATCCTAAACTAACAACTAATTAAACTATACTGAAAATGCAAGAAAAATGGATTAATACAAGAGTTGAATGCCAAACAAAGCCTTAAGTTTAAATCATCCAATAAATCCCTCCAAACACTGTTCACATGTCTTTCCAGATTTTTGGTTTGTCTAGGCATGCTCAGTTTGTCCTCTGCTACTGGTGTCCTGCACTCTTGGTTCTGGCCAGTCCTCTGCTACAAGTGTCCTACTGTTGCATTGGCTCTTGATTTGTCCTGCACTCTTGATTTGTCCAGCTAGCAGGTAATGTCATCCTCCATGAAATGGTTTTGCATTCTCGGTCAGTCCAGGTGCTCTCGGTTGTCTCCAGGTGCTGCTGTCCAATTGCTACAATGGGTTGCTTTCGCACCATGCCTCTCGGTTCTGTGTTATCAGTCTGCTATCCTGGTGCAATTAGGAGCTACTTCAGACGTGCTCTTCATCACCAATCTTCCATGACATGCGTGGCCTGGTGCTGCTCCTGCTCCCGCTGATATATACTGCAACCGACAACAACATACATTACTGTCCTGTTTCGCTTGTCATCCAGCTGTACCACGAATCTGTTGACGGCTTCACTCCTGATCTTCCTTGGTCTTCAACCTACATCCAATCAACCTCAACCCATGACAAAGAAAATGAAAATTGAAACTGAACAGTAAATAAAAGTTATAACAGGGGAGAACAGAGAAACGTGATTCTCTATCGGCTGCAACAAACGTTCCAACTTATACCGATGCTAGCTGTTGCCTTTTGTAGTATCTTTAATCCTTCAACCTGTGGCCAAGCCAAGCAATAGTAGTGAACCCAACATGCAACTACAGCAACGCTGCCTTCGACCAGCCTTGTCGTAAACTGCTTTCACGCACCAACACGTTGCAGAGACCAAAAAGAAGCAATAAGCGAAAATAATGCAGTGTAGAATTAAAGACCCAGAACGACAAGTTACTAATCAAATCAAGGGGACATGATAAAAACGAATCCTCATTGAATTTAAATTCTGAAAAGGAGATTGAATTCTATTAAAAACGAACTGTAAATGTAACAATAAACTGAAGAGCTAATTAAAATCTAAATAAAATAAAAACTAAAAGCAAAGAACAATGGAAAACAATGCATCAAGAACTGGGGAGAAGCTTTGGCCACTGTCACCAGCCAAAAACTTCAAAGGAAACCTAAGGAAATATAATAAAACCTAACAATAAAATTTTAACCAAAAAAAAAACTAAAAAACCCTTTTCAATTGCCATCTTTTTCGATTTATATACAAATTTAGGGGTATAATTGTAATTTTCTTTTTCATCCTAGATGAGTTGGCATTGTTTGGCCACTTGTCTTCATACCATTGTCTCCTTGAAAAATAATATTTCCATGTCATCTATCTTTTTGTCCAATTGACTAAAATAGACGTTAAGTGTGGCAAGACGGGCCATTTATTTAATGATTGCTCAGAGTTGGGTGAGACTACCCCATAGAAGGGCAAAGAGACAGAGAAAGCCATGTTGATATCTCTACACCGAAAAGGGAGGCCACAGCCGAAGAGAAAGGGAAAGTAGGATGTAGGATGAGGGCGAGTGTATGCCATGGACCAGGACACTACTGATGTTTCATTTAATGTGGTGGAAGATACCACACTAGTTATGAATAATGAAGTAATTATTTTAATTGATCCTGGTGCCACACATTTATTCATACCGCCTTCAGTTGTTTATAAGCTAGTGAAAGATGTGAAGTCTGTACCCTTAGGCAAGATGATGATAGTTAGCTAATTATCACTAACTGAATATGGATATAGGGATTGTAAGTTGAAAACGGGGGAAAAAGGATACGTCAGTCGATTTTATTCAATGGAATATGAATAATTTTGAAGTAATATTTGAGAATAAATTGGTCAGCTACAAACTATGCTGTTTAGATTGCTATCCTAAGATAGTGATGTTTTCACCCCTGAAAAGTGTACTGTAAGTTGACACATAATGAAAGAGGTGTAGCGATTGTAATTAAAAGAGTAGGTGATTGTACTCACGAGATGAGTAATGATGGGAATGTTTCATCGCTTGTGTGGTTGGTATGGATAAGGCACATCCAGAGTTAACAAATATCTTTATGGTCAGGGAGTTTCCTGATATCTTCCTGGATATTCAACCAGGGTTGCACCAGTTAAAGGAATGAAGTTTTGTATTGATTTGGTACCTGGTATGGAGCCGATATCCTAACCACGGTATAAAATGGTATTAGTCGAACTCGAAGGACTAAAGAAACAATTACAGGAGTTATTGGATACGCGTTCCTCAGACCATATGTGTAACTTAAGGAGCACTTTTGTTATGTTTGTGAAAAGAGAAGGAAGCCTCCGATGATGTATTGAATTTTGATTGTCGAACGAGGCTAACATAAAGAATAAGTGTTTCCTCCCACTATAGATGATTTATTTGATTAGCTGTGAAAAGTGCATATCTTTCTAGAGATCGATTTGAAGTCTGGGTAACAACCGTTAAGAATTCGGAAGGTGAATGTGTCGTAACTGTTAGGACATTGATGAATAAGGTATTTAAATTTTACCTGGACCGATTGGTTGACATCTTTAACGATGATATTTTGAGGTATTCGATGTCCAAGGAAGAGCATGAGTAGCAATTGGAAACTATCTTACAGACGAGGTGTTATGAGTTTCTCGAAATGGGCTGCTCAGTTGACACATCTTGTTTAGAAAAAGATTGCATGCCAGTGGGATGATAAGTATGGAAGTAGTTTCGGTGACTTTTGGTATATTGAAGTAATAAACTGACCATCGTGATTATTCTCATCATAACCAACAGCTTAAGAGGTTTCAATATGTATGGATACCTTAAAATAAGGATTGGGTTGTGTATTGATGTAAAATGGGAAGATAGTCGTTTATGGATCCAGATAGTTCAAAGACCATGTCAGAAACTATCTGACCCATGATTTAGAGTTGGCAGTCGTAGCATTGACACTGAAGGTATGGCGCCACTACTTATACAGTGAGAAATTTCAGGTATGCACTGATTATAAAAGCCCTGAGTATCTGTTTTCACATAAAAAGTAGAATATGAGATAACATATAGGGTTAGAGCTTCTGAAGGATTATGATTGTAAAAATTGTACCACCTAGGAAAGGCTAATGTAATGGTTGATGCCTTGAGCAGAAAGAGCCTCAGGATGGTATCACATATGATGGTCAGGGAGCGTGAGTTGCTAAAGCAGTTGTGAGCCTCAGTAGTGATGTGATCCCTTCTGATGATGACAGTGATTGTGTGACAGCTAGGCTGAGATTAGAACCAGATTTGAGTGATCGAATTTGACAGGCTTAGCGTGATGATCGGCATGGTGTCGATAGTGTGGGTCAGATTCAGATGGGTGCAGTGACAGAGTTCACAGTGATGATGACTTACTGAGGCCCAGAGACAGTATAAGTGCTCCCCATGACCACAATTGATGAAATAGTGTTATTGTCAGAAGCTCACTCTTCGAGATATCCAGTGCATTTAGAAAGTAATAAATATATCGAAATCTCTGAAAAGGGTATTGGTGGTTAGATATGAAAAAAAAACATTCTAGAGATTGTGAAAAAGTGTCTCATATGTCAGTAGAGTAAGGTAGAGTAATAGAAGTCTACGGGATTATTGCAGCCTTTATTTATATCGACACGGAAAAGAGATCAAGTTACCATAGATATTGTGATGGGTTATAAAGGACCCGGATGAATCACGAGGCTATTTGGGTGATAGTCGATAGATTAACTAAGTCTACCTAACTTCTAGTTATGGAAATCCCTAGATACTCTGAGTGCGAGATAAAAGTTATATGTAAGGAAGATTGTGGAACATTATGTAGCATTCCAGTGAGCATGGTATCAGATAGGGATTCCCACTTCACTTCTCACTTCTAGAAACATTTTTCAGGAAGCTATGGGAACCCGATTGAGTGTTAGCATAACTTTTCATCCTCAGACAGATGGTTAGTCAGAGGGGACTGTACAGGTTCTAGAGGATATGATGAGAGTGTGTGCCATTGATTTTATAAGCTCCTGGGATGATCAGTTGTTACTGATCGAATTCGCCAATAATGATAGTTGTCACTTGAGTATCGGGATGACTTTTTTATGAGGCATTGTATGGCCGTAGGGAGTTGTTCCTCGACTTAAATAAGAAGAAGTGGGTGACAGATAGAAAATTTTTCCCGAATTGGTAAGACAAACCTCTGAGGATGTTCAGTTGATTTGTGAGAGATTAAGAACACCTCAGAGCATATGGAAAAGCTATGCTGACAAGAGCCAAAAAACATTGGAGTTCACCAAGGGTGAATCAGTATTGTTGGCAATTACTTGTCCTAAGAGCATAACGAGATTCGGAAAGAAGACAAATTGAGTTTCGTTAGATTGAATCCTTTGAGACATTGGACAAAGTGGAAGATAAGGCCTGTAGGTTGGCATTACCACTTGAATAAGCAGGCATCCACAATGTGTCCCATCTGTTGATGCTTCGAAAATAATATCCAGACCCAGCATATGTGATTGGATATGAGCTCCAACAGCTTAGCTCAATGAAAGAATAACGTATGTTGAAAAATTGATTCGGGCATTAAATAGGAAGGAGAAAGTGTTGAGGATTAAGATGATCTCCCTAGTTAAGTATGTTGGTAGTATTACACTTCGAAAAAAGTCACATGAGAATTAAAGAGTATGATATGATAGACATACCAGAGTTGTTTATGGACCCATTTGACTTGGTTCTAATTTGGAGGACCAAATTTCTTAAGTGGGGGAGATTATGTAAGACCCGATTTTATTTAAAACATGAAATGAGTGAGTGTTTGTGAAGGGAAATTAGAATGGTATTCCCGAACACGTTGAAGGGTAAAACGGTGAAAAGGCTAAAATTCGATATTAATTGGACAAGAAAAATTTCAATAAAAATATGGAATTGAGAAATCTTGATCAATAATGAAGAAATAATTAAATTTCGAGTCCAATTGATCAAGATATGAATTTATTGGAATAAACTGAAATTTTCACTTCGAAAAATTATCTCGAAAGTATTCGGAGAATTATCCCCAAAGACGAAATAAGATCGATAAATCCATTTAGGGATAAAATAAATTAAATAATAATTTTTTTCGGGATATTTTGATTTTTAATATATTTTAATGATTAAAATAATAATTAAAATAAATTATAAATAAATAAAATAAAATAAATAAAATACAGAATCGTGAAAATCGCGATTCTGTAGAAATAGAGGCAAACCGAGGGAGCCTCACCGACGGATGCGACCGACAGTGAGCCCAAGCAAGGTACCAAGGAAGCCAGACAAGAGGCGACTACCACTAGCACCAACGAAACTGACGAACGGCAGCCGGCGAAAGGAGAAAGAGAGTCGAGAGAGGGAGAAAAGGAAATCTGATGATCGACGCTGATCTAAGCCCGGCCACTGCCAGCCGAAGAAGCCCCACGTGAAGATCGACCGATCAGCTGCTGAATCGATCGGTAGAATGACCACCAGTGTAGGCAACAGCGAGAAAAGAGGAAGGCATTGACGCCAAAAGGGAGAAGAGCCGGACCAGCCACTTTTCGGCCACCACTGGCAAAATCGAGACCAAATCCGTGCACTTGATGATCCCGCGGAGCTGCTGGCAATGAAAGCGGGTGAAGAACCGACCGACGAAGCCCCGAATCAACTGAACCGAACCGATCTAAACTGGACTGAACTGAACCGAACCGGTTCAGCCAAAAAAAAAGAAAATGAAAGGAAAAAGGGAAAAAGAAAAGAGAAAAAATTGGGAAAAAGTCCCAGTGATGCAATCGAGCTACGGGTAAGTCGGTAAGCGGTCAAAATTGACCAATTTAAATTTTGGAATATTTAATTTGATTAATATTCGATTGAAAATTTACCTTAAAAAATATGTAATTGTGTAGCTCGACAATTGACGTCAAATGAGAGCTCGAGGCAACCTTGATTTGCATACTATCATGGAATCTCGGTTTCGAAGATTGAATTAGGAGCAAATCGGACTGCATGACGAGTCATCAGTGGAAAGGTCAGACTGTACTGAAAAAAGAGGTAAGGGAATTGTGTGAGTAGCTAGAGGTAGCTACGCGTATTTTAATACCTTTTGTATACACTGAATATGTATAAAGATTTTAAGGACGCGAAATAGGTAAAAGACTACTTTACCCCTATTGAGGGAATTCACCTAAGGATGGTGAAAGCATGACATGCATGAAATGCATGATTTAAGGAATTTTTTGATTTAAGGAATTTTCTTGGTTTTTAAGCAAAGCAAAACAGTAGATTGGCCAGTAATTGCATAAATTTCACAAGATAACACTACGTAAGTGTTATTTATATTTAAATGAAATTATTAGGAAAATGGGACAACTATTAAGTTTATATGGAAACAGATTGTGCTGGTGCATACCTTGCACTATAACTACGTTTGTGAGTGTGTATAAAATGTGCTAGAGTGGTTGCTCGCACCGACTTGTGTGACATCATATGCATGAAATATGCTAGAGCGGTTGTTAACACTGATTTTTATTATTGTGAAATACATGAGAGGTGTTAGAGCTTAGCTCGCACTTTTTTTTGACTGTTTTGATTGTTTTGACCTGATATGCATAAAAAGGTGTTAGAGCGATTGCTCACGTTAATTTTAATGATTTGACATGCATGAGAGGTGCTGGAGCTTAGCTTGCATCCTGTTTTGATATGATAATTTCATAAAAGCCATGCTAGAGTGTAACGCACACGAGATTTGATTTATTTATGCATAAAACTGTGTGGGAGCTTGCTCGCACGTGATTTTATATGGATTTATAACTCTTTCAAAGTCGTACTGGAGTGCTATTCGTACGCAGATGTTACTGATTTTTATGAAATCGTGCTAGAGCTTCATTCGTACGAGATTTTCAGATATCATGAATATTCATGGAGTCGTGCTAGAGCTTCGCTCGCATAGGGATTTATATGACATGCATATAGCTATGTTGGGGCCTCCTGTAGACTATGTGTCACTGTAAGATAATATGTCCACACGTGCATACTGAGTCATATTTGGTATATAGCTATTTTAGCTTTTTTTTTTTACGTTTTACTTTATTTATTTATTTATTTATAATTCTAATTTACCTAAATTGATATATATATATATATATTTCCAATTTACCTAAATAATTATACCCTAACACATTCATATAATTCATATTTTACTATTAAATTATAAAGTTCCCATATACTTTATTTCTTATATAAATTTTATTACTAAATTATATAGTATACTTTCCGTCTTTAATTTATATTTCATCTTTTAATTATATTTTATCTTATAATCTCCATGATTAAATTATTTTAGTTTTTCGTTTACCAATTTAGTCGAATTCCTATATTACATTTTAATAACCTTAATAAACTTAATCTAATTGCATGAATCTATTTATTAACTAATCAATTTGTTTCCTGGACTTATTCATGTATAACGTACAAGTAAACTAGTATTTAGTTAATTATTGGAATTACAAGCTAGTGATTTTACACATTTAAATCTCTAGAAAACTCATTAGAACAGAATTGACCATTTCTTACCTAAACTTGGAATAATCGGACCCTTATTTGATGTTTACTTTTTGATTTCTTCAATGGAAGTCAGAACCGAGTATGCAAAAGGTTCTTTCACTTCCTCTCGCCAATGTTGTGACTATTCTTCAAGAATTTGATGAGTTTCGCTTGAGTCTTTTCTTTCATCGAAGCATTTCTGGTTTCTCCTTTCGAAATCTATTATAGTCGACGTGAGGGAATGGAATGAAGAGAGTAATCCCCTTTAATTTTTAGATTTAATGGCTTTAATAATAATAAGGGTCATTAGTATGAGTTTTCCTTTAATTAAGTCTTAACCACATTTGTTTATTTAGGCACACGATTTTGGATAACTTTAATTGCCATATTTTGACTAGTCTCAATAGGCATAAAGGTTATCTAGATTAATTCAACAACTAACTTTTGCATTGATGGAACTAAGAATTAAATGCTCTACTTCACTCCTATAATTAATATAACATTAAAGACCTTGGAATTTAGTTCAACTATGTCTGAACTTTGACATTTACTCACTGTTTCACTTTAGAAATTAATGAACCCTTCCAGCGCCATGAAATTAATAATTTCAGATATTGAGATTGTAAAATTATTGATTTGCCCTTGAATTTGAAATAGGACAAAACTTAACGTGCGACATCTTACATCCTTATACTGCAAAATTCATCCAAATTTCATTTGTACTAGTTCAAATCGACTAATTTCTGAAATTAATAAGCTTATTTGAGGGTTTAAAATGTAGGTTGTCACAGAAGGCTGATTTGAAACTGCTACAGAACAGATTGCTGGAACGTGAACTAAAACTTGTTGCTATGAAGAGGAGAAAACGTGGGAAGGAAAGTAGAAAAGAAAGAAAAGGAAAGAAAAAGATAGGGAGGAGAAAAGAAAGGTATTTTTATTTTAATTAGATATATAGTAATTATTTAGATTTTAGATTGATAAATAATTTAAGTAATTGTTTAAATAATTATAGGGGGTTCAGGAATATGGAATTTTTTAATTTGGCTGTACTAGCAAAGCAAGGCTGAAGACTCTTTAAAAATCCTCTTTCATTAGCACAGGTAGTTCTCAAAGCCTAATATTTTCCAAATAATTCTTTCCTGGAAGCAAAATTAGGCTGTAATCCGTCTCTTACCTAGAGGAGGATATGGACGGCTAGATCTATTTGGGAGAAAGGATTCTGGTGGAGAGTTGAAGATAGCTGAACCGTAAGAATTTGGAAAGATAGTTGGCTCCTCTGCATCCGTCATTCCATCTTACATCGCCAAGATGAGATAAAGAAGAAGACAACTTGGTCTGTGGATTGTTCTCAGAGCAAATTGGTCAGTGGAATTAGAAAAGCTTGTTTCAACAATCACAAGATAAGAGGCAGAAGCTCTTGATACATAACCATTGGGTAACATAAACATCCTAGACACGTTAATTTGGCATTACCAAAAGGAAGGAGTATACATTGTGAAGAGTGATTATGAGCTGCTTCTTGAAGACAATGCAAGAATTGGAAGTAACAATACAGAGGCTATGTGCAGGACGTGGAAGGTAGTGTGGATTGCAAAAACCCCCTAATAAGATGAAGGTATTCACATGGAGGGTTATACAAGGTTTTCTTCCAGTTATGGAATCTTTGTTTAGAAGGAAGATAAAGGAATCTAATAGTTGTCCAATATGTAATGAAGAGGCTAAAACAATCACTCATGCATTACGACATTGCACATGCAAAGGAGATATGGAGACATCTGAATTATGACTAGGAAGTTAACTTTAATGACAATACATAAGATTGGCTACAGAATGTATTGTAGAATAAGGATTCAAATAGCGGTCGCTACATGGAATAGCAGCCGTTATTTAGTGGTAGTGGTAGTTGACGTTATCGCTACTCCTCGAATAGCGGATGTGAAAATAATTTACACCCGTAACGGTCGCAATTGATCTGTTATTACCACTATTGACCATTATTTCCACTATCGAATGTCATTATTGTCGCTATCGAATGCTATTACTGCTATCATCCGCTAAAAAAGTTAGGCGAAATTAAAAAAAAAAAATTCATGACTGCGATGATCGTAATGACCGTAATAATCTTCCATATGTTTGAAAATACGATAAATATAACGCAATCGAAATTGTGATCGCGACCACTATTTAAATCTATGTGGCAATTGTCCTAGTCAAAATCTTATTCAGCAACTTATTTTTCCACTGTGGGTAATATAGACCGACAACAATGTAGTACATGACGCGGAGGCTAAGCCAACGAAAATCACAGCTAACTTTGTCATTTGATACATAGAGGAATTTAACCAGGAGCTAACATGGGCAGTCATAAGTACTCCTAGGAGTGAGATAAAATGGATACCACCTATTGAAGAACGCTATAGGGTCAACCAATGTCAGAAAGAGGGAGGAGTCGGCGTGGTTGTTAGGGATTCTAAGGTAGGTATTATAGGGGCTATGGCTGCAGGTTTGATCTCATAAGTGATCCACACGTAGCTGATTCAAAAGCTGCATATGGCGCCTCAAAATTCTCTCTACATTCGGGGTTGAAGGAGGTTGAACTAGAAGGTGACACAGCCATTGTTATCAAGAGGCAGGGATTGGATAAGGATGACCTATCATCTATAGGTACAATTATTGCAGGAGGTAGGGAGTTGTTGAAGTGTTTTAACAGCTGCTATCTGTCGCATACTCTAAGGTGATGAAATATGGTGGCACATTGTTTAGCCAAGTTAGGACTAAGCTATAAGGTAGATCAAGTTTGGATAGAAGAATGCCCTGATGTAATCAATCATGCATTAACTGTTGATGCAAACAATATCTCTGAATGCATGAATAAAAGAGTTGTGTTGTTGTACTGAACAACAATGATTGAATGATGACGTTTGCTGTTTCCTCCATGTGTCTTTGAAGATTTTACAAAAAAAAATTAAGATCAGAGGAGCACAAGGATCTGCCCTGCGGGCGTACTCCGATGCTTAAGTCAAAAAAAAAAGCTTAAGCAGAGTTTTTGTCAATAAAATAGAGCCTAGGATTTTTTGCTCATACCTAAGTGTATTTATAGATGTTCTTGGTGTGGCTTTTAATTATCTCAGGGCTTATGAATATTTGGGCCCTAGACTTTACCGTTTTAGGCCATCCAAGTTCTGAGGCCCAGGCGCACGACTAGGCAGGTGACAGAGTTCTGAGAAACTCTGTCGCAGGACTCAGAAGTCTATCACTGTGCGATGAAGTACCTTCGAGTGATAGAGGTCTGAGGACCTCTACCGCAGGGCACAGGGGTGCAGAGGTCTGATGACTTCTGCCGCTAGAATTAAGGCGTAGAACTCTATCGCTGAGCATACTCTGTCGCATGATAAAGGTTTGTCGTTACTTTTCAATGGCTGCCATGTGGCATATGCCTCGTGGGCTTATGACCTGACACATGGCTATCCTCTGTTGGTCAATGTTTGCCTATGTGGACTTGATGTATATGACCTCTATCAATTGCTTCCCACTCTTTCGTAGGGAAATTCCCTACGAAAGAGTATAATAATAAGGTTGTGTCTTTCTAGGATCGTTTATTAAGGACACGACACACATTTGGGTTACTATACACGCGGGACGCTTCAGTCACCTTAGCCACGAATATATATGTTTGGGTTACTGTACACGCGCGACGCTTCAGTCACCTTAGCCGCGAATACATATATAAAGCTCAGATATTGCCGAATTACTGAGAAACTCTCTCTCGCAGTATTCTGTCGTAACTCTCTCGTATAACTTGCCACTCTGTCACATCGTTCTCGCTCATTCTTCTGCAAACTCTATCGCAGCACTCTGGTATGGTTATTCAGTCGTGAAAACTTCTATCACCAAACTCTATAGCTGGTCTGCATTCAACCCTTCTGCTTTTCTGGTGTAACTTTGTTACGACATTAGATAAAACTCTATCTCATCTTCTGTGTCAACTCTGTCGTCGATTGGTTTTTTACAGTCTTTTTTAAGTCTAGAATGGCTAGCCACGGTGCGGGGAAGCGTATAGAGCTAGGAGTTAGATCGACTCTGACGGAGGCTGACATTTAGGATATTAGGTGTAGATTTCCATTGCTTGAGGGATACACTTATAGACTTCCAAGCCCTCAAGAGAGTGACGTACGTAGTGTGTCCAACAAGGTAGTTATTTTCAGAATATCCTTAGAGCTAGGATTCCATTTTGCCATTTCTGACTTTGGAGCTTCTTTCCTTAGAGAGTTTAGGATTGCTCTCGAACAGCTACATCCTTACGGTTAGATGCAATTAATTGGTTTTACCATGCATCACCAATTAAGGGGTGTTTCTCCGTCTTTTCCCTTATTTTATACTTTTTTTAGGTTTCGGGGTAGCTCTGGTTTAGTTTCTTATTCCCTTCAGTGGGTGTGTAAGCCTGGGTTTGAGAATAGGTTATTTGAAAAACCTGTGAATAAACTCCACGGATTCGAATCGAAGTGGCTCATTATGGAGACACCTGAGGGCCTTGACTTCCCCACTCGTTGGGAAACCAGACGCGAAATCCCTAAGGGTGCCCAAATTTCTGTATTTAGGAGACAATTATCTTTAAATTTTAATAAACTGTTAGTTGATAATCCAATTGACCTCTGTAATTTTTGTCAAATGAGAATTTGACGTCCGCTGGTTGGGGTATGGGTTCTGTTCATGTTGCTGGCCCCTTTGTTCCTCCTTCAAATCTTCCATCGTCTATTCCTTCCGAGTCAAACCCTGAACATTTAAGGCTGCAATGGGATGTAGGGAGCACAAATAGGGAGTCCAGCCCTGAGAGTGATCCCCTAGCTGATGTGAGCGGCTGGGAAGGGTTTGGTTCCACTTTTATGGTCCTCTCGAATGATAACACGTTAAACGTCAAGTCCCTTTAGGAGCATTTTGATTGTCCTTATGGTAATATTTCATGCTTTTCAATTTATCATTGTTAGTTTAGACTGTCTTTTTGACAATTTCTTTGGTTTATCCTTTTTTTAGAGATAAGCCACATTAGGCATTCTTTAGTACATCACAGGGCGGAGGAAGGTTCGTCTAGCGATCCTGTTAGAAAGAAACCTCGCTTTATAGATGTTGTTCCCAGTCAGACATTAGTTCAACCTCCATTACCCTGAGCTTGAACTCCGCCTCTTTTTATGTAAGAGACTGCTTCCCCTACTGAATCTAGGGATCCCTCTCGAGGTAAAGGGAAGGCTTCTTCCCCTTCGAGGAGAACTTTCAGCTCCTCGGGATGATCTCGGTCTGAAGAGCTTGTCAAGTGTAATATAATCTCGCCTCATCGAAAGAATTGGAGGCATTTATACATTGAGTTGGTGATGAGGAAAATTCCAATTGTTCCTAAGATGGGTCTCGTCTATGAGGGGTCATATTCTGTAGATGGTGGTTTCACAATGAGGGGGTCGGAGTTTTGGGTGTACCCAGGAGTATGCGATAATGATACCTTGGAGACTCCCGGGGTGGCTTCTCGATTGGGTTGGGCTACTATCCTTCCAAACGATGAACACAAGTTATTTAGAAATTTTTCGAAAGAAGAGGACTTAGCCGATGTGGAAGCTATAAGGGTAATTTCCAGATTCTCTTTCATTTTATTTCTCTTTGCTTTACTTTGAGTCTGAATTTTTGTGTTTCTTTTCAGCTTGCTCAGAGGACCATAGTCAACAATGCTTAACATTGAGAATATTGAGATCAGACTGATAGAGAGCTTTAGGCATTAAGCGATAAGGTTATGGAGTTAACAAATGTTAACAACCAATTATCTGGGCTACCCGAAGTGGTGCGAAATTTAGAAGATCAACTCTCAAAAACTCTTTAGGATTTAAATCGTGCCAAAGGGGATCTTACTGTCGAGACTGCTAAGTCTAGCAAACTTAATGAAGATTTTCAACAGGCATAAGCAGAGCTAGATAATATGCAGTCTAAGTATGACTCCCTATTCACGAGTTTTAATGTGCTAGCAGATCATAATCAAGAGCTGGAACAACATATCACTGAACTAGAGAGTCAAGCCACTCCTTCTCTTAACCAAGTTGAGATTGATAGTATCAAGGTAGAAGCTGTGAAGGAGTACAAACTTTCTAAAGACTGCTTGAGGCGAAAAGAGGATTTCTTAATGCCATATGTGAAATATGATTTTCAGTTTGCCCGATCTTGGTTGGATAAGCATAGGGAAGGTGAAGAGTTCCCTGAGCTTCTATATATGCCTGAAGCGATGTTATTTGAAGCTCTTGATTGGACAAAGTATGAACCGAATGTTGAGCCCTCTAATGAGTTTTTGAAGAAGGCTACTTGGGATAACCTTGTGAACCTGACTGGTCCTTGGCAGCCAGTGAGCCCAAATAATGTCCCTGAATCCATCGGTGCCCTTGATGACCTGTGTGGAGAGGATCCGTCACTGCTTGATCTCCAGCCCCCAGAACATGAGGATCTGTCGTTGCCTGATCCCCAGCTCCCAGAACATGCAAATACAGATTGATTTCTATTTCTTTTTGAATATTCTGTCGTTGTAAAGACTTTTTGAATTTATGAATAAAGTTTGTCTATTCATACTCCATATTGTTTATGAATGTTGTTCATTTAACTTTTGCTATTATCGCTTTTCTGTATGTTTGTTTACCCGTATGTTTATTTATCTGTGTATGCTCCCCAAATTCTTGGTAAAAAGACCTACACTTTTAGAAATAATTACACATGTAAACATACCTTTTTCTGATGCCTAGCCACCGTGATGCGAGTATGCCTCTCGTTCCTAAGGCTGATACGTTTCCATCACCTGGCCACAGTGATGCTTTCGTGACTCGAGCTCTTAAGGCTTATCTGTCTTCTGTGCCTAGCCACAGTAACGCTATCGCGCCTCAGGCTCTTATGGGTTATACATTTCTAACGCCTGGCTATAGTGACACTATCACGCCTCAGGCTCTTACGACTTATACGTGTCCAACGCCTGGCCACAGTGACGCTATCGCGCCTCAGGCTCTTATGGCTTATACGTTTCCATCGCCTGGCCACAGTGACGCTATCGCGCCTCAGGCTCTTATGGCTTATACGTTTCCAATGCCTGGCCACAGTGACACTATCGTGCCTCAGGCTCTTACGGCTTATCTGTTTTCAACGTCTAGCCACAGTGACTCTATCGTACCTCAGGCTCTTACGGCTTATACGTTTCCATTGCCTAGCCACAGTGACGCTATCGCACCTCAAGCTCTTACAGCTTATCTGTCTTCAGTGCCTGGTCACAGTGATGCTATCGTGCCTCAGGCTCTTATGGCTTATACATTTCTAACACCTGGCCACAGTGACACTATTGCGCCTCAGGCTCTTACGGCTTATATGTGTCCAACGCCTGGCCACAGTGATGCTATCGCGCCTCAGGCTCTTACAGCTTATCTGTCTTTAACGTCTGGCCACAGTGACGCTATCGTGCCTCATGCTCTTATGGCTTATACGTTTCCTCGATAGGCTGAGGCTTAAGAGGGTCAGCTATATACAATGTCTCCTTTCTTTGTACCCTTTTGTGATGGTAGAGGCGATATAACATGTGCAAGCACTCTTTTGATCTCTTCATACTTTTTTGACTTCGTTTGGAGTAGGGAACTTCATTAATAGCTAACAAAAAGATATTACCGCCGTCATATCATTTAGTAAAGGCCTTCCCAAGATCATGTTGTAAGCAGCTAAGGTTGATCTTACAACCATGAGCAATACCTGTCAAGTCACATCCTTTGGGCTTTCCCCTAGAGTCACAGGCAACTCTATATACCTGACGACCTTCATTTCCTCACCTGTAAATCCGTACAGTGGCGTCATAACGGGTCTTAATCTATCTTCTGATACATTCATTTTCTCAAAGCAATTCCAATAGCTTAAGTTCACCGAACTTCCATTGTCTACTAGGATTCTGCTTACTGGATGTTTTTTCACCACCGTTGATATCACCATGGGATCGTCATGAGGTATGACAATATCACCCTTGCCTGTCGAAGTGAACATAATGGGTTCTACATCCGCCTTTTCCTCCATCATAGCATGAATCTGATATGCTTGACTCGCGTAACTTTCGCGAGAAGCAGAGGAACTTCCAGCCATCGATTCTCCCCCTGTAATAACATTTATAGCCGGGCCAGTGGGTTCATTATCCAGCCGGTTGCCTCGGGGGTCTGGCCTAGCTTTTTCTTCATTTCTTAATTTGTTTCTCCCTCTATCATTATTTTGTCTATTCTGCAAATGATCATCCCTTCGATCTCGCGGAGGGTAACGGGGCCTTTCACTTCTCATGTAACTTTCGCGAGAAGCAGAGAAACTTCCTACCATCGATTCTCCCCTCAATAACATTTATAGTCGGGCCAGTGGGTTCATTATCCAGCCGGTTGCCTCCGGGGTCTGGCCTAGCCTTTTCTTCATTTCTTAGTTTATTTCTCCCTCTATCATTATTTTGTCTATTTCGCAGATGATCATCCCTTCGATCTCATGGAGGGTAACAGGGCCTTTCACTTCTCCACAGGAAGTGATTAATTTTCCCATCTCGAGCCAACTTTTCTAACTGATCCATCAAATCTCTACATCTCTCAGTAGGATGACCATGAGCGGAATGAAAGTCACAATAAGCATCAACATTTCGGCCCAAATCTCCAATCTTCTTTTTTTGGAACTCCAACAGTCCAGTTCCTTCAATAACGATAAGAATAGTGGCACGAGGCTCATTTAGCCTGGTATAGTTTTCATACCTAAGCCTAAGAGTCTTGTCCAATCTAACAGGTCTTGAAGAACTTCTTTTGGGTACATCTCTCTCTTTTCCTTCCTTCCTTTGCCTCTCGGGACTATACCATCCTCATCACTTCCTCTTGAGCCACGTATTTATTTGCTCTAGCAAATAGATCGAAAAGAGTCTCTGGCTAATCAAGGCATAAGGATTCTTGTAACTTCTCATATTTCATTCCCTGCAGTATTGCTGCTATGGCTACTCCCACTGGTAAATTTTTCACCTCTAAGGTCACATCTCAGAAACGATCTACATTGTTCTTCAGTGATTCTTTGTTCCCTTGTTTAAGGGTAAGTAAATAAGTGGCATCCTTCTTTCGCTGGCTATTGATCATAAAGGCTCTCAAAAATTCAATTCGTCATTGGTCGAAGGACGAGATAGAACCCTCATTTAACCCATTAAACCATTTTAAAGCATGCCCTAATAGTGTGAGCGAGAAGGCTCTGCACATGATTTTGTCTTCCCATCCATGGAGCAATATAAGGGACTCATAACTCTGTATATGGCCATGTGGGTCAGTTTTGTCGGCATAAGTAGCCATAGAAGGCATCTTGAACTTTTTCGGCAGTGGTTTATCTATAATCTCGAGACTGAAAGGAACTCTCCTTCTCTGATTATCCTCAGGAAACACTAACTTCTTCCTCTCCAGAATCCTTTCCATGACTTTCTCAACATTTTTTGACCCTCGATTCGAGTGTGCTCCCTTTTCTTTGGCACTAGAAGAATCTGAGTAATAATAATCCCTTCTTCCTTTATTTTGGGGATTTCGCACATGGTTTGCTCCCTGGCTAGGGTTCTCTTCATTGTCCACAGTTTTTCTCCCTCTAGGAGCCTACACTGTATCCCTTCTTCCAACATCTCTCATTCCGTAATTCGGCCTGAAATCTTCGAAATGGTCTTTGGAGTCATGACTATTCTATCCACTAATCTGTCGTACTCCACCTAGTAAAGGAGGACTCTGTCTCTGCTGCTTTCCAGATCAGCAAACTTCAAAGTCATGTCGTTCAAATTCTGCGAAGAAGTCTGCCTTTTGAATTTTGTGACTGGGTTTAATTCCCTTACCCTTGCGGCAGGGTTTCGATGCCTGATATTTGCTGCAGGGTTTTGTATCAGCCCAGCGGCAGTGTCCTCTCCCAATGTTACGGCAAGGTTTTCCATCATATTAGCGGCAGGGTTTTGCATCAGACCAGTGGCAGTATTCTACCCCAATTCTCTTTGTCCTGTATTCGCCTCCGTAGAGGGCTTGCCTCTCTCGTAAGTCTGCCTTGGGACATTCTCTCCTACCATATGCTGGACTTCTGGAGGCAAACTAAACTGCGACACTGCATTTTTGAAGAAATCAATCATTGCCCTCAACACCGTAGTAGTCTACTCATTTTGGCGCTTCAAAGCTTCAAATTCATCGAGGGAAACTGTGGCAACCTTGTCTCCTTCTCCAATCTGCTCTTGTCCTCTCCCAGGTCCACTAGAAGGACTCACAGAATTCTACTCCCCTAAATTTGTTGTCGCTGTCGAACGCGTTCTCACCATTTTATTGAATAATCTGACTTTTTGTCATTTTCCCACATACGACACCAATTGTTGTTGTACTGAACAACAATGATTGAATGATGACACTTGTTGTTTCCTCCACATGTCTTTGAAGATTTTGCAAAAATAATAAAGATCAAAGGAGCATAGGGATCTGTCCCTGCGCACGCACTCCGATGCTTAAGTCAAAAAAAAAAGTAGAGTCTTAGTCAATAAAATAGAGCCTAGGATTTTTTACTCATACATGAGTGTATTTATAGATGTTCCTGGTGTGGCTTTTAATTATCTCAGGGTTTATGAATATTTGGGCCCAAGACTTTATTGTTTTGGGCCATCCGAGTTCTGAGGCCCAGGCGCACGACTGGGCAGGCGATAAAGTTCTAAGAAACTCTATTACAAGACTCAGAAGTCTGTCGCTGTACGGTGAAGTACCTTCGAACGACAAAGGTCTGAGGACCTCTGCCGTAGGGCACAGGGGTGCGGAGGTCTGACGACTTATGCCGCTAGAATTAGGGCCCAGAACTCTGTCGCCGAGCATACTCTGTCGCATGATAGAGGTTTGTCGTTACCTTTCAATGGTTACCATGTGGCGTATGCCTCGTGGGCTTATGACCTAACATGTGGCTGTCCTCCGTTGGCCAATGTTTGCCTATGTGGACTTGATGTATATGACCTCTATCAGGCTAATTTCAAAAAAAAAAAACTAATTCGGATAATAATTAAGATAACCTTTGATTAATAGTCATTAGTTAGTAAATCAAGAGTTAAGTTAATTTGCATGATAACTTAATTGGTATGATTTACTTTAATATGATTTGTATAAATTAATTGATTTATATGATTTAATAATATAATTAGCATGATGCATTAATTAGATAGGATATTTAGTTTGCATGTTGTGGTATAATTTGTATGACAATTTACATTATATGATATGATTAAGATCTCATTAAATTAATTTAACTAGCTTAGAGTTACGACTTCTTAAGAAATTATAGTGAAAATCGCCTAGGACATAAAGAATGAATATAAAGAATTTTAAAATTTAAAGTGAAAATAAATAATAAAATAAGAAGATTTATGTGAGACCCCGTACATGTATAGTTGTAATGTGTGTAATGGGATCAATGAATGCCAATGGACTTGTAAGGTATATTGTAATTGATGTAAGCCCATGGATTCAAAGTACATATATGTAATATGATTTGTAATGTACACACAAGTTCCATTTTGTATGAATATGAAGAAATGAGTTCTTGCAAGTAAAGGATATGATTGGAACTTAAAATGAGTAGTGGGGTAAATGGAAGGAAGTTGCATGAATATAAATGCTTCCATTTGGTTTATATAGCATACCTTTGGACATACAATGAATGCACACAAGTTTCAATGTGCATAAGGTATGAATGGATGCCATTTTCAAGTTATAAAGGTGGATGGATGAGAAAATGGCCATGGCAACAGATTAAAGATGTGTTGGTGGAGTTGCAGCAAGGAAACTACAGGAAATCTGGAAAACATGAATGCCAGATCAATCTCATAGGATGAGAGATCGATCTAGGAGAGCCAAAATGCTTTTATTTGGGCAATGAAATAGAGCAAATCGATCTCCAATGGGGCCAAATTGATCACCTAAGCATTCTGTGATGAAAAGATCGATCCTCATGCACCCAGATCGATCTCCTTAGCTCTCTGTTTGGGAGCAGATCGATCTCATGCTTCGACAGATCGATCTTATGCTTAAAATTTCATGAAAATGAGAGATTTAAGGGGACCAGATCGATCTCCTCTTGGACCAGATCGATCTCCCCAAGCTATTTCTATATAAGGAGGGCTGAAAATCTAAAAATTTCGAGAAAAACACCAATCTTCCATTTTTAACCCAAAAACCTAACTTTCTCTCTCTAAAATCAGCCATTTCCAGCAAGAATTGAGGGGAGACCATTAGACATTAAGTTGTTCATCTTGAGGAAGAGAACAACATAGTTGGAACCCAAAATCCCATTGTGGGTATTGAAGGAGATAAGGGCATTGACATTTGGAGCAAGAAGAAAAATCATATTTGGTAAGATTCTAACACTCCAATCTAAGTACATTGTCTATTTAATTGATTTTGGAGTTGTTTGGCATAAGTATGGATGGATGGAAACACATAGGTTGTTTTAGAAACTACTGTAACCTAGAAAATGGAATGCCTCTAGTGTGAGAAAGTATGATTTGGGGAGTTGGTGGTTTATGGGTTATGATAAGTTGTTAAATGAATAATGTGGGTGATTTGGAATGGTTATGTGGAGTTATAATGTGGGTTTAAGTGAAATTATGAAAATGAGTATGTAAATGCTTGACAAATGCCATAGTGAGGAAATCAATGAAATATGAACACTATGAGTTTGATATCGATTTAATATCAATTTGGAATGAGTTAATTGGCCTAAAAGAATCCATAGACTCGAATTTTGGGGTAAAGTAATGAAACGAGGCCTCATAAGAGTTAATAGAAAACTATAGGTCGAAATGACTATAGTGAACGCACGATGTCATATTATACGGATCGAATATAATGTGGGATAAGATTTTGTGTAGTCCCGAAGAATTCGTTGAAGACAAATCAAACCGTACGAGTAAGCAGCTTAAGGAAGTGAAATCACGCATCGCGATTCCAGGTAAGGGAATTTTGTGAGTATATAGAGGTAGCTGCTCGTACTTTAAATTTGTGGGTGAATATTGGGTGTTTTACGAAGTGCATGGTTGCTAAAGTAAATGATTGATGGTATTCATGAATGAGAAAGAGTATATGTGTGATTTTTGGTTTTGGAAGTGGATTCTATGAAAAGGGATAGTAAGGCTAATAATTGCATAAATCTAATGTCTTGATGTCTTTCAAAATGAAATTGCTTTGTCTTAAGCAAGCTTGTAGATGGGTCGGCTAATGTTTATTAATGTTGTGGAAAAAGGCATTTGTGAAGTGCTAAACCCGGTTGTCGGGATTATTTGATTGTGTATGAGCCGCCTATCGTATTTGCATGACATAAATAGCGCTAGAGCCTCGCTCACGCTAGATTTCTATGTTTTCACTTTTGTGATACGTGCTTAAGCTTAGCTCGCACTTTGATTTGAATTGTGATGATGTTTTATAAATCGTACTGGAGCTTACGCTCGTACTTGGATTTGAGTGGTTTTTCTTATGCATATAACTGTACTGGAGCTATGCTCGTACCTGGTTTCTTCATATTTTTATGCATCAATGACGTACTAGAGCGTTGCTCGTACGAAGTGATTAGTTTAGATGCATGAATTCGCACTAGAGCGTAGCACGCGCTGGTTTTCACACTGTGGTATGTATAAGGCCGTGGTGAGAGATACGGATTAACTTAGGGAACCCAACAGGCTTGACAGACCTATTGAGTGGGGTGAGGGTGAGGGGCTAGGACCTGACATAATCCATTCAGGGAACCCAACAGGCCTAACAGACCTCTTGAGTGGGGTGAGGGTGAGGGGCTAGGACCTGAATCAGGGAACCCAACAGGGGCAAGCAAGGCCATGAAGGGCTAGGACCTGGTATTGAGGTTACTCCCACGCGCTCTTGAGACTATAAAGGTTACACTTGGCATGGGGTAGATAAGACCTACGGCAGGCACCCCCAACCATGTTATGGGTCCGTAGAGTACGATGTACCGTTTATATCACATGGAGTACGATGTACCGCGTGGTGGTTACTTGATTTGAGAAAGTCTGGCGAAGAACTAACCCACCTTCGTACCAGCATGATACCCCGCACACTGGGATCCGTGTGGTCTGGGATGATACGTGACGATTGGCCAACGTAGTCACTTGAGATATAGTAACCTGTCTCCTTGCTTGATTTACTTACTACCACATGATTTTAAATCTCTAAGTGTGATTTGTGATTGTTTAAGGTAGACCCGAAGGAGGGGTCGAGCCTTATGGAATTGATTTGTGAAATGAAAATGAGGTTGTGATTGTGAATTGATATGATGAGATTGCATGTGTTTGAGAAAGAGTTTTATGATTTAGGTTTAGAAAGGAGGTTTCTTAATGAATTGCCCTTTTTATGAATTTAAATGAGATTAAGCATGAGATGATTTATACATGATGTTTTTACCATGTTTATATGCCAATGTACATGATTTTGATACATGATATATATGTATACTCATATGGCATAGTTTTACTTCCTCATGCTCCTACTATAAACGATTTATGCATAACACTATCAGCATGTAGATAGAGTAGTTATCTACCATGCTTGCATTATTACCTTACTGAGCGTGTGGTTGCTCATCCCTCTCTATTTTCCCCCTACAGAGTGTGCATAGTAGCCCAGTGAGGACTGAGGCGTGGTATTTTGGACTCCGCTGCATCTCCATCGCTTAGAGGTATATACACAGTGATTCTTTTTGTATCTAAACAATGTAAAAGCACAGTATTCTTTTGAGTTGTAATTATGGGGGATGTAGATGTCAGTCAAACATGCTTTTGTATAAGTACAAAATTAAATGCAAATGTATGACATCATTTTATTTAACTGAGAATGAATGAGATGTGGTGTTTATTATTGACTCACAGCCCAACAGTGCGTGGTGAGTTAGTTCACGACCGGGTAAGGTAACAGTAAAACGCGAAAAATTTTCAGTGATTTTTGGTTAAAGAGAATGGAATTGGGTCGTGACAGAGATTGGTATCAGAGCTGTGTTGGCCTGATGTGAGTCATTAATAAAACGTAGGAAAGTACATCCCCATAGTACTGTGCTTATGTTTAGATATAACTGTGTATACCGTGATGGATTGAGCTTAATGAATTATTATAATACAGGAAGTTAGGCAGTATGCCAGTTACACGCAAAGGTAGAGGGGCGAGAGCACGTGCTAGAGGCCGTAGAGGTAGGCCTGAGAGCCGTGCGGAGCCACAGACTGAGCAGGCTCCACAGAATCCTGCTGAGAGAGCAGAGGATACTGAGGCTCGCTTCGCTAGGTTAGAGCGGAGTATTGAGAATTTGGTGGAGATAGTCACGCAGGCATTGGGTACCGGTGATAGACGAGGTCCCGCGGCACAGCCTACTACTGAACAGGCAGCTGCAGAGGCGGAGAGACCTCAGACTACTGAGACAGCTATAGTTACACCACCTCCAGCCTAGGATACAGATTCTCCTATCACTCCACAGCAGAGCGGTAGTGATTTGTGTTATGACTGGGACTTGAGCAGATTACGAGAGTTTCAAGCGTTGAAACCCCCAGTGTTTAGAGGGGTGAAGGACCCAGTGGTTTCGGAGGATTGGGTGTATGAGATGGAGAAACTGTATAGGTTTTTCCAATACACTTCAACTGAGAAGGAAGCCTTTGCCGTGTTTATGTTGAAAGGTGAGGCCGAGCATTGGTGGAGATCCACTGAGGCTATTTTGAGGGCCAGACACTCTGAGATCTCATGGGAGATATTTCTAGAGGCTTTCAGAAGACAGTACATTTCAGCTACCGCACAGAGAAAACTGCGGATGGAATTTATGAATTTGGTTCAGGGGAACCGAACTGTGAACGAGTATGAGTCCAAGTTTATGTCATTGGGGAGATATGACCCTGACACGATGGGTAGTGAGACCCGAAAGATTCAAAAGTTCATGGATGGATTGAGATTGGCCATCCGGACTAAGCTAGCTCCCTTCGACATTGTGACTTATGAGGAGGCTGTACATAAGGCTCAGTTGTGTGAGCAAGACTTTGAGCGAAATACCTCCGAGCTTGGGAGAATCAGCATTAGAAAGGATAGAGATCGAAAGAGATCTGGGTTTGGAAGAGTGGCCAGGAAAAGAGGCCCAAGGTATTTTGAGAAGAGACCTAAGATTGAGGAGGTGCAAGAGAGAGCTGCTAGACCTCCCGTATACCCAGCCTTGACTGCACCGAGGGGTATAACTATTGAAGGACCACGACCTACCACTGATTAGTGTAGGAGATGTGGCAGATACCATGGGACTAGGCCATGTCAGATGCCCCCTGTTTCGTGTTATAGGTGTAGGAGGCCAGGACATAGATCGAGGTTCTGCACTGAGATGATTGAGGTTGCCCCACAGAAGGGCAAGGAGCCTGAGAGAGCTCCAGTTGAGACTGCGACCTCGAGGAGGAGGGCTACAGCTGAGGAAAAAGGGAAACAGGCTGTGGGTGTGAGCAGAGGAAGGGTACATGCACTGGACCAGGACACTGCAGACGCATCGACGGATGTGATTAAAGGTACTATCCGAATATTTGATTTAGAAGCATTGGTATTATTTGATCCTGGTGCCACGCATTCTTTCATATCACCTTCCTTTGCACATAAATTGTTGAAATATGTGAAACCAACATTGTTGTATAAAATGTTGATGATTTTCGCACCCATGAATGATAGTCAATTGACTGAGCATGTATGTAGAGATTGTAAGTTAAAGATAGAGGGAAAGGAAATGATAGCCAATATGATTTTATTGAATATGAATGATTTTGATGTAATATTGGGAATGGATTGGTTGGCTACCAATCGGGTTGTTATGGATTGTCATGCCAAGACATTCATGTTTTCAGGATTAGACAATCTTATTGTAAATTTTAATTAAAAGAAATGATATGAAACTTGTATAATTGTGGTAAATAAAAGAGTATAATTTTAAATGCATATTGCTTGAGAGATAAATTATTTGTTTATGATAAATATTGAATGTGGAGTGATGGTTTATGTTACTAATGATGGAGAGGATAATGTGAAGGGTTCATTGCATACGTGGTCGATATAGATGAGGCACACCCGGAATTGAGGGACATACCCGTAATTACGAATTTCCCTGACGTCTTTTCGGATGAATTACTAGGACTACCACCTGAAAGGGAAATGGAATTTTGCATTGAGCCAGTGCCTGGTACAGAGCCGATATCGAAACCACCCTATAGAATGGCTCCGATAGAATTGGAAGAGCTGAAGAAACAGCTACAAGAGCTGGAGAAGGGGTTTATTAGACCGAGTGTCTCACCTTGGGGAGCGCCGGTTCTATTTGTAAGGAAGAAGGATGGAAGCCTCCGACTGTGTATAGATTACTGGTTGTTGAATAAGGCCACTATTAAGAATAAGTACCCCCTTCCAAGAATCGATGATTTGTTGGATCAGCTCCAAGGAGCCGAAGTATTTTCTAAGATAGATCTGTGGTCTGGGTATCATCAGTTAAGGATCTGGAGTAGAGATGTACCCAAGACAGCATTTCGTACACGTTATGGCCACTACGAGTTTTTGGTGATTCCATTCGGATTGACAAATGCTCCCGCAGCATTTATGGCATTAATGAATGATATATTCAAGCCATACCTAGACAAGTTTGTGATTGTTTTCATAGATGACATTTTGGTTTATTCCAAGTCCAGGGAAGATCATGAGGAGCATTTGAGGATAGTTCTACAGACCCTCCGAGAGAAAGAATTATACGCCAAACTCAGCAAGTGTAACTTTTGGTTGGAACAGATCTCATTTCTGGGGCATGTTGTGTCAAAGGATGGGGTATCGATGGATCCATCCAAGATAGAGGCAGTTATATAGTGGGAACAGCCCAAGACAGTTACTGAGATCAGAAGTTTCTTGGGATTGGCAGGATATTATCGGAGATTTGTAGAGGGTTTCTCTAGACTAGCTGCTTCGTTGACACGCCTCACGCGAAAAGATGTTAAGTTTGTGTGGGATGAGGCTTGTGAGAGGAGTTTTGAGGAGCTTAAGCGTCGATTGACGACTGCTCCAGTTCTCACCATTCCTACCAGCTCAGGAGGATTCTCGGTGTATACGGATGCATCACACCAGGGACTGGGCTGTGTGCTTATGCAGGATGGGAAGGTAGTTGCCTGTGGATCTAGACAATTGAAAGATCATGAGAGGAACTACCCGACACATGATTTGGAGTTGGCGGCTGTAGTATTTGCTTTGAAAATATGGTGCCACTATCTCTATGGTGAGAAATTTTAGGTGTTCACAGATCATAAGAGCCTTAAGTACCTGTTCTCGCAGAAAGAGCTGAATATGAGACAGAGGAGATGGCTCGAACTCCTGAAGGACTATGATTGTGAAATCATGTACCACCCGGGTAAGGCAAATGTAGTTGCTGATGCTTTGAGTAGAAAGAACCTTGGGTTGGTGTCATATATGATGGTACGGGAACATGAATTGTTAGAACACTTTGCGAACCTCAGTTTGGATGTAACACCACCTGGGTCTGAGAGACTTGAGATCATGGCTAGTTTAAGACTAGAGCCAGAATTGATTGGCCGTATTCGGCAAGCCCAGCAGAGCGATCGACAGTGCATCGATTGGTTGAGGTAGATACTGACAGGTGTGCGTATTGATTTTGAGCAGAGTGCTGATGGCTTATTGAGGTTCAGAGGCAGAGTATGCGTTCCCAGGGATCCTGAGATCAGGAGAATGATTTTATCAGAGGCTCACTCATCGAAGTATACGATACATCCAGGGAGTACCAAGATGTATCAAAACCTTCGGAAGGTTTATTGGTGGTCTGGAATGAAGAGAGACATTGCTGAATATGTCGCTAAGTGTCTCGTTTGTCAGCAAGTGAAGGTAGAGCATCAGAAGCCTGCAGGATTATTGCAGCCTCTACCGATACCAACATGGAAGTGGGAGTATGTCACCATGGATTTTGTGATGGGGTTACCGAGGACCCGTAGAGGTCATGATGCCATATGGGTTATTGTGGACCGATTGACTAAGTCCGCCCATTTCTTAGCTATGAGAGCTACCGATACACTGAGTCAGTTGGTGAACCTGTATATTCAAGAGATAGTACGGCTACATGGTGTACCAGTGAGCGTTGTTTCTGATAGGGATGCCCGCTTCACTTCCCATTTCTGGGAACATTTTCAGGAAGCGTTGGGGACCCGACTGAGTTTTAACACCGCTTTTCATCCTCAGATAGATGGGCAGTCAAAGAGGACTATACAGACCCTCGAGGATATGTTGAGAGCATGTGTGCTGGATTTTAGAGGCTCTTGGGATGACCACCTGCAATTAGCCGAGTTCGCTTATAATAATAGCTATCATGCTAGTATCGGGATGGCACCCTATGAGGCATTATACGGGCGTAGATGTCGTTCCCCTATTGGATGGGAAGACATTGGTGATAGACAGATTTTTGCTCCGGACTTAGTGCAGCAGGCATCTGAGGATGTCCAGTTGATATGTGAGAGATTACGGACAGCTCAGAGCCGGCAATAGAGTCATGCTGACAAGAGACAAAGACCACTAGAGTTTGATGAGGGTGAGTTGGTATTTCTGAGAGTTTCACCATCGAAGGGTATTATGAGATTCGGTAAGAAGGGTAAGCTGAGCCCTAGATATATCGGACCCTTCGAGATTTTGGAGAGAGTGGGAGATAAGGCGTATAGGTTGGCATTGCCACCGGACTTGGCAAATGTCCACAACGCCTTCCACGTCTCGATGCTTCGAAAGTATCACCCGGACCCGACACACGTGATAAGATATGAGCTGTTGGAGCTCAATGAGAGTACGACATATGTTGAGAAACCGGTTCGAATATTGGATAGAAAAGAGAAAGTGTTGTGAAATAAGACAATTCCCTTGGTGAAAGTGCTTTGGCAACATCACACGGCAGAAGAGGCCACATGGGAATTGGAGAACTTGATACGGGAGAAGTACCCCCAACTTTTTGAAGAGTGACTTGGTTCTAATTTGGATGACCAAATTCCTTGAAGTAGGGGAGAATGTGAGACCCCATACATGTATAGTTGTAATGTGTGTAATGGGATCAATGAATGCCAATGGACTTGTAAGGTATATTGTAATTGATGTAAGCCCATGGATTCAAAGTACATATATGTAATATGATTTATGATGTACACACAAGTTCCATTTTGTATGAATATGAAGAAATGAGTTCTTGCAAGTAAAGGATATGATTGGAACTTAAAATGAGTAGTGGGGTAAATGGAAGGAAGTTGCATGAATATAAATGCTTCCATTTGGTTTATATAGCATACCTTTGGACATACAATGAATGCACACAAGTTTCAATGTGCATAAGGTATGAATGGATGCCATTTTCAAGTTATAAAGGTGGATGGATGAGAAAATGGCCATGGCAACAGATTAAAGATGTGTTGGTGCGAGTTGTAGCAAGGAAACTGCAGGAAATCTGGAAAACATGAATGCCAGATCGATCTCATAGGATGAAAGATCGATCTGGAAGAGCCAGAATGCTCTTATTTGGGTAATGAAATAGAGCAGATCGATCTCCAATGGGGCCAGATCGATCTCCTAAGCATTCTCTGATGAAAAGATCGATCCTCAAGCACCCAGATCGATCTCCTTAGCTCTCTGTTTGGGAGCAGATCGATCTCATGCTTCGACAGATCAATCTCATGCTTAAAATTTCATGAAAATGAGAGATTTAAGGGGACCAGATCGATCTCCTCTTGGACCAGATCGATCTCCCCAAGCTATTTCTATATAAGGAGGGCTGAAAATCTAAAAATTTTGGGAAAAACACCAATCTTCCATTTCTAACCCAAAAACCTAACTTTCTCTCTCTAAAATCAGCCATTTCCAGCAAGAATTGAGGGGAGACCATTAGACATTAAGTTGTTCATCTTGAGGAAGAGAACAACATAGTTGGAACCCAAAATCCCATTGTGGGTATTGAAGGAGATAAGGGCATTGACATTTGGAGCAAGAAGAAAAATCATATTTGGTAAGATTCTAACACTCCAATCTAAGTACATTGTCTATTTAATTGATTTTGGAGTTGTTTGGCATGAGTATGGATGGATGGAAAGACATAGGTTGTGTTAGAAACTAATGTAACCTAGAAAATGGAATGCCTCTAGTGTGAGAAAGTATGATTTGGGGAGTTGGTGGTTTATGGGTTATGATAAGTTGTTAAATGAATAATGTGGGTGATTTGGAATGGTTATGTGGAGTTATAATGTGGGTTTAAGTGAAATTATGAAAATGAGTATGTAAATGCTTGACAAATGCCATAGTGAGGAAATCAATGAAATATGAACACTATGAGTTTGATATCGATTTAATATCGATTTGGAATGAGTTAATTGGCCTAAAAGAATCCATAGACTTAAATTTTGGGGTAAAGTAATGAAACGAGGCCTCATAAGCGTTAATAGAAAACTATAGGTCAAATTGACTATAGTGAACGCACGATGTCATATTATATGGATCGAATATAATGCGGGATACGATTTTGTGCAGTCCTGAAAAGTTCGTTGAAGACGAATCAAACCGTACGAGTAAGCAGCTTAAGGAAGTGGAATCACGCATCGCGATTCCAGGTAAGGGAATTTTGTGAGTATATAGAGGTAGCTGCTCGTACTTTAAATTTGTGGGTGAATATTAGGTGTTTTACGAAGTGCATGGTTGCTAAAGTAAATGATTGATGGTATTCATGAATGAGAAAGAGTATATGTGTGATTTTTGGTTTTGGAAGTGGATTCTATGAAATGGGATAGTAAGGCTAATAATTGCATAAATCTAATGTCTTGATGTCTTTCAAAATGAAATTGCTTTGTTTTAAGCAAGCTTGTAGATGGGTCAGCTAATGTTTATTAATGTTGTGGAAAAAGGCATTTGTGAAGTGCTAAACCCGGTTGTTGGGATTGTTTGATTGTGTATGAGTCGCCTATCGTATTTGCATGACATAAATCGCGCTAGAGCCTTGCTCGCGCTAGATTTCTATGTTTTCACTTGTGTGATACGCGCTTGAGCTTAGCTCTCACTTTGATTTGAATTGTGTTGATGTTTTATAAACCGTACTGGCACTTACGCTCGTACTTGGATTTGAGTGGTTTTTCTTATGCATATAACCGTACTAGAGCTATGCTCGTACATGGTTTCTTCATATTTTTATGTATAAATGCCGTACTAGAGCGTTGCTCGTACGAAGTGATTGGTTTAGATGTATGAATTCGCGCTAGAGCGCAGCTCGCGCTGGTTTTCACACTGTGGTATGTATGAGGCCGTGGTGAGAGATACGGATTAACTCAGGGAACCCAACAGGCTTGACAGACCTCTTGAGTGCGGTGAGGGTGAGGGGCTAGGACCTGACATAATCCATTCAGGGAACCCAACAGGCCTAACAGACCTCTTGAGTGGGGTGAGGGTGAGGGGCTAGGACCTGAATCAGGGAACCCAACAGGGGCAAGCAAGGCCATGAGGGGCTAGGACCTGGTATTGAGGTTACTCCCACGCGCTCTTGAGACTATAAAGGTTACACTTGGCATGGGGTAGATAAGACCTACGGCAGGCACCCCCAACCATGTTATGGGTCCACGGAGTACGATGTACCGTGTATATCACATGGTGTACAATGTACCGCGTGGTGGTTACTTGATTTGAGAAAGTCTGGCGAAGAACTAACCCACCTTCGTACCAGCATGATACCTCGCACACCGGGATCCGTGTGGTCTGGGATGATACGTGACTATTGGCCAACGTAGTCACTTGAGATATAGTAACCTGTCTTCTTGCTTGATTTACTTACTACCACATGATTTTAAATCTCTAAGTGTGATTTGTGATTGTTTAAGGTAGACCCGAAGGAGGGGTCGAGCCTCATGGAATAGATTTGTGAAATGAAAATGAGGTTGTGATTGTGAATTGATATGATGAGATTGTATGTGTTTGAGAGAGAGTTTTATGACTTGGGTTTAGAAAGGAGGTTTCTTAATGAATTGCCCTTTTTATGAATTTAAATGAGATTGAGCATGAGATGATTTATACATGATGTTTTTACCATGTTTATATGCCAATGTACATGATTTTGATACATGATATATATGTATACTCATATGGCATAGTTTTACTTCCTCATGCTCCTACTATAAACGATTTATGCATAACACTATCAGCATGTAGATAGAGTAGTTATCTACCATGCTTGCATTATTGCCTTACTGAGCGTGTGGTTGCTCATCCCTCTCTATTTTCCCCCTACAGATCGTGCATAGTAGCCCAGTGAGGACTGAGGCGTGGTATTTTGGACTTCGCTGCATCTCCATCGCTTAGAGGTATATACACAGTGATTCTTTTTGTATCTAAACAATGTAAAAGCACAGTGTTCTTTTGAGTTGTAATTATGGGGGATGTAGATGTCAGTAAAACATGCTTTTGTATAAGTACAAAATTAAATGCAAATGTATGACATCGTTTTATTTAACTGAGAATGAATGAGATGTGGTGTTTATTATTGACTCACAGCCCAACAGTGCGTGGTGAGTTAGTTCACGACCGGGTAAGGTAACAGTAAAACGCGAAAAATTTTCATTGATTTTCGGTTAAAGAGAATGGAATTGGGTCATGACAATTTAGTAAAGAAAAATATCAATTAAATTATTCCTATGATGAGAGTCCACATGAAGTTATGCATAAGTAATACTTTGAAATTCTCTAAGTGAGAAATTTTTCTTCATAATCACATCAGTATATTGGAAGATCTAAAGGGAACTTTCAATAAAAAGTTATATCAATTAAAATAAAAATAAAATTAAATAACATGTAAAGTAGTAAAGATATAAAAATGAAGTTAGAAGTAGAATTAAAATAATAAAGTGTATTAGTTATAAAACAATAATAAATATTAAAGTTAGATTAAGTCATTCCTATGATTAGATTTCAAGAAGGGTATGCATAAGTAATACTTCAGAGGCTTAATAGCCAAATAAACTCTCAACTTTTAAGGTAAAAGAGAATTAAACCCTTAACGTTTTATTGCATTGATAGCTATCCAAAATGTTCTATTTTCTTGTAAATTAAACAACAATTTATCAAAATCATAAAATTAAGCATAATTTCGTTAACTATCACTAACAACTATTATCTTTGTACATGTAAACTGACATAGCGCTGACGTATGCAATTTTTCTAACTTTTCTACTGACGTGGTTTTGTATGAAAAAATATGATCTGGTATTTTTTTAGGATAAAGATGCAATGGCTTTTTTTTTACATGTCTAAAATATTGTGGATACAATTAATATCCACATGTAAATAACAAAGGCAGAAAAAAATTCAGGTTTCAACAAATCGATTAGTTCATCTTAACCTTTGAAAAATAATTAGGGCTTTCTTCAAAAAAGTCTAGATCGAGATTGGGATTTCATTTCTAGGGTTTGTTTCTTCATTTCGCATTAAGGAAATTAGGATTTTGAAGCTAGGGAAAATGAGATTTCAATTAGGGAAGTTGTGATTGTGACAAAATCGAGGGAGTTTATTAAAAGGGGCTGGGTTTGCTTCTGTAATTTCAGTGAGGGGTTTGTTTACATTTTTTATGCAAATTGGGGAAATAAAATCTGGTTGAAGTTAGGGTTTCATACTGAAGTTAAGGAAATTGGGATTTCGAAGCTAGGAAATTGGGATTTCAATTGGGGAAGTTGTGATTGGGTTAAAATCGAGGGAGTTTACTAGAAGGCTAGGTTCCTTTTTGCAATTTTAACGAGGGGTTTGTTTACATTTTTTGATGTGAAATTTAGGAAACAGAATTGGGTTGAAGTTAGGCTTTCATACTGAAGTTAGGGTTTTCAAAAAATTAGGTTTTCAAATTTAGAGAAACAGATATCGGGGTTGAATCACTGTTTTATATTAGCGTTAGGGTTATAATGATTATGGTTTTGTTAAGAAAAGGGTTGGTAGGTTTAAGTTTTTATGAAGAAAGGTTGATTGATAATTGGAGAAGCTGATTGATTTCTGGAAATAGAGCTGGAGACAGGATTGTTGTAGGCTCATAGAAAGGTAAGGATGATTTTGTATGCTTTAATTTTTTTTTTTTGTTAGAATGCTTTTATAGGCTTTAAGAATTATTGCTTACTGCCTATTAGATTCCTCAACTTTTTCAAAATTTTTAGTGGTCCAATATGTTTTTAGATTCCTTAAAATGTTGATAGGTCCCACATGTTTTTTCTGTTATGTTATTTTATTAATGTGAAATGTGGTCTATAATGTACCCCACTTAGGTTGCATTTTTTTAAAAGATTTAATTTATATACTTTTATTCATCTTAGTTTCTAATGTTGTTTTAATTTTTTTGGTAGGATGTTGAGGGTTGTAAATTTAAGAATCCACCATGGAGGGAATTTAGTGCGCGACCCCAAGCTAAGGTATATAAATTATGAGATAGATGAGATTGAGTATGATCCCAATCTACTATGTTGTCCTCACATAGTGAAGTTAATTAGGGCGGGTAATTATGCCAAAGTGCGTAGGATTTTATATAAAGCTCTTGATGAGGATTTAGGGAATGGGTTGAAATTGTTATGTGATGACACTTCAATAATTGATCTAATTGCTATATGTATTCATTGAGGTAGTTGTGATATTTTTGTTGATCATAGGGTTGATAATCCTGACTTGGTAAATGCACCCCTTTTATTACTTAGACTTGAACCAAATATTGTAAGGGTAGGTGTATGTGAGTCCAATAGTAGGGTAGAGGGTATATACTATATTATATTAATATATATATAATACAATATATTATATTAATATATATAATATATTAAAGAAAAAATAAGACAGAGGATGGGAATCGGGATTCCCTTCCCCATTTCTCCTCTGTTTTCAACAGAGGAGAAACCCACGAAAGAGAAGAGGGCGCGAGGTCAAGAGAGGAGAGGAGAGATGCCGACCGGAGGAAAGATCCATCGTCGTCGGTCAGCAAAGGACGAAAGAGGCATCGACGGCAGAGGAAAAGCTACAGATCGACGAAGTGGAAAGGGAGCAGCGGCATTGGGAAGGAGAAAGGTCGAATCGGCCTCATCCTGACCAAACTAGACTTACCGACGCTAGCTTCTTGCATCGCGTGACCAGATGGACCTGTTGGAAGTGGAAGTCGGCGAAGAACCGATCGATAAAGCCTCAAACAGCGTAAAAGAGACTGAATCAGTTTAGACCGATTCAGTGGAAAAGATATAGACTGAACCGGTCCAAACCAGTTTAGCTAGAAAAAAAGGGAGAAAACTTGTGATGCCTCGATTTAAGGATAAACTGGTAAGCGATCAGATTTGACCATTTCAATTTTTGAAAATTTATTTCAATTTATATTTGACTGAAAATCACCTGATTTTAATATATACAATCGTGCAGCATGACAATAGACGATGAACATGAGTTCAATCAAGCCTAGATTTATGTGTGACCACGGAATCTCAGGTAAGTGAAACTCACTTCAAATTTCAAACCTCTTACCTTTTCCCCGCATTTTTTCTCTGCCTCGCAACACAGAAGCTAACCTCCACTTCTTCGCAACACCCCATTTCCCTCCCCTGTTTATCTTTTTCCTTCCACCGTTGATCACCATCCAGACCGTCGACGATCGAACCAGCACCGAAAAATCGATAGCCTTCCCTTCTTCTTCCTCCCCTGCAACCCGATACCAGTCGAAGAAGAGGAATCTAAAAACCCATTTCCCTTTCCCTCTCCCCTTCTTGTAAATTACGTAAAATTTTCTTTACTTAATTAGATAATAAAATTAAATGAAAATATGTTATAAGAATATATATATATATATTTTTGTTAAATTGAAAATGTATTTAAAAATAATAAAAATAAATACAATAAATATATATTTTTGTTATTTTGAAAATGTAATTTAATATATATATAATATACATACAATAAAAATATATAAGTAATAAAATTTAAAAAAAAAAAAGGAAAAAGAAAAAGAAAAAAAGAAATTGAAGAAAAAGGGATTTATGACGCGCGAAAGTCGCGCTACAGTGAAAGGGAAGGGGGATTGGGAAAAACTTTATCCTCCCAAAATCTTTCTCTCCCCCGACGAGGAGACCCCGACGAGAGGACGAGAGGGGGAGTGTGACCAACGCTGACGCCGACACAGTCGCAATCCGACGAGGGAATGATGGTCGACGAGTGAAACAGAAAAGAAAAGAGAGAGACAAAATCGAGAGAGAAAAGAGGAGAAAAGAGAGGAGAGGAGAGGAAACAATGGCTGGAGGGAGGAAGTCCATGTTGTCGTCGGCTAAAGGGAGGCCGAACGGTCGTCGATGACACTGGAGAAGAAGTAGATCGGCGAAAGAAAGGAGAAGCAGCGATGCCAAATGGGAAAGAGGACAAACCAGCCACTGTCCGGTCAGCCCAAGCGTAACCACCACCAAATCCATGCGTCACGAAGTTAGACGGAGCGGTTAGGAGTGAAAGATGGCAAGAAATTGGCCAGAAAAGTCGCCAAACGGTGAGATGGCCCCTGAACCGGTTCTGACCGGTTCAGTGGAAGGGTGGTCTGAACCAGTTCGAGCCGGTCCAACCAGAAAAGAGGAAAAAAAGAAGAAAGAAAAAAAAATTGATGACGCATCGGGTCTAAGGATAAACTAGTAAGCGACCATTATTGATCTTTTAATTTTTGGAAAAAATTATTTGAATGTATATCTGACTGAAAATTGATCCGATTAATTATGCAAATGTATAGCACGATAATTTGTGACAAACGGGAGTTCAAATTAACCTCGATTTATGTGTATCAATGAATCTCGGGTAAGCGAATCTCACTTGCTACCAGTTGTATAATTATACGAGTTAGAAATTAATCGCATAATTTCTAGATTAATTTCCTATAAATTGAGTTATAATTGGAATTGAAAAATGGACTATCGCAAACGATATTATGAACTATCCAAAGAAATTAGAAAAGGTTTAAAATGACCTGATGGTGATAGTAGGCCGTGTAGTCAGCTAAACGTCTATAATGAGCCCATCTTCTGTAACTGTGAGACCCCATATATGTATAATGGTATATAGGTACATTGAAATGTAAATGAAGCCATAAGTTTGATGATACATTTTTAATGTGAAGTATATGTAATGTAAGTCCATAAGATTATGTACACACTTGTAATAAGAGTTGTGCTTGTACATACAAGTTACATTATGGATGAGTATGAAGAAATGGACTTAAACATGTGAAAATTGTGAATGGAGTAGAATATGAGTAGTGTGGTAAAATGGAAGGAAGATTTGCATAAGTTGTGTACTCCCATTTGGTTTATATCATGGACCATTGGCTATACAAAGATTCTACACAAGTTTTAATGTGTATGAAGTATTAATGGATGCCATTTTCAAGTCTCAAAGATGATTGGATAAGAAAATGACCATGGCAGCAAATTAATGATGTTTTGGTATAAGTTTATGTAGGAAACTGCAGCAAAATCTAAAAATTATGCAGGCCAGATCGATCTCATAGGATGAGAGATCGATCTGGAAGAGCCAAAATGCTTGTATTTGAGCAAAGGAATAGGGCAGATCGATCCCCAATAGGGCCATATCGATCTCTTAAACATTCTGTAGTGAAAAGATCGATCCTCAAGCATACAGATCGATCTCCTTAGCTCTCTGTTTGGGAGCAGATCGATCTCAAGTTTCCACAGATCGATTTCATGCTTAAAATGCGTTAGAAAAGAGGAATTTAAGGGACCAGATCGATCTCCTCCTTGTACAGATCGATCTCCTCAAGCTATTTCTATAAAAAGGGGCGTTGAAAATCTACAGATTTTGAGACAAAACCATTTCCTTCCCTTTCCAACCCAAAACCTAGTTTTCTCTCTCTAAATCCAACTATTTAAATGAGATTTGAGGGAAGACTATTAGAGAAAAAGTGTTCACATCAAAGAGAAGAACAATATAGTTTGGAGGCATTTACCTATTTGTTGGATTGAATGAACAAGGGGCATTTCTATTTAGAGCAAAGAGGAAATCCAAAGAGGTGAGTTTCTAAAGCACCAACTTAAGTGCATTATTAAGCTATTGATATTGGGGTTGATTATGGTGATTAGTATGGTTAGAAACTATCTAAAATGCATTGGAATGATTATGACCTAGAAATGGTCTAGTGTGAGAAAGTGGAATGTATGGATATTAATGAGAGATGGGATATCTAGAGGTGATAATAGTGTTATAGGTATGATTTTAAGATGTTGTTAGTGAATAAATTGTAAGTTTACCTAAAAGGGGTAAAATATGGATTAAGGCATTGGTAAAATGTATAAATGAATTATATTGACTAGTGAGGTCAAATATGAGTTAACAACATTAAACTCAATTAATTTGGATGAATGAATGGCAGCTCCCGAGGATACACCGGAGCAAAACGAACCAAGAGCACAAGAAGCTAAGAAGAAGAGAGTCATACCTAAATAAATCGAGGTAAAGGAATTGTGTGGACTCTTAGAGATATCTGTGCACAATTTGGGCGCTTAAATGCTTTGCTAGAATGCATGAGATGTTAGGAAATGAAATTGGGTGATTAAAGGGCAAAAGTTGGGTGTTTGACAAATGTGCATGAAAATAAAAGCATAGTGCTTTGGAAAATCATGTTTTATTGCTTTTTAGCAAGCGATTGGTAGGTTGGCTAGCATTTGAAATGAATTGCAAAAGAAATGAGTTGTTTTGGTTTGTTAACCACATTTTGCAAAGAAATGAGCCACCTACATTATTTTCGTGAGAATGAAAGCGTGCTAGAGTATGACTCGCACGAGATTTGAAGTGTTTTATACACATGAGTGCTAGAGCTTAGCTCGCACTAGTTTTCACATGGATTTCATATTGGTTTTGGCATAGCACTTGGAGCTTAGCTCGCACTAGATGCCCACCTTATTTGTTGTCGTACTTGAAGCTTCGGGCAGACTGGGTGTCCACCGATTAAATAGGCTCTCACGTGCATTTGTGATTTTGACATGATAGCTGTGTTAGGAGCTCCGGGTAGACAAGAGGTCGTGCCGATTAAATAGGCTCACACGTGCGTTTTGAGATGTGGCGCAAAATGATGTGTTGATTGGATCCATGGAGTACGTTGTACCATGCATGTAGCATGGAGTACGTTGTACCGTGTTGAGATGTGATATGCCATCTTCGGACGAGATCTGCTATGGACCGAAGGGCTGGATTTGACCCACCACCCGTGTGAAAGCAGATAGTGGTGATATCTCGCACACCTGATCTGTGTAGCCGGTATCACAGGTTATGGCCATTGACCTAGAGGTTATTACCTTTTATTGAATTGCCTATCTCACATGTCTAATGCTTTGTGAATAAAACCATGTTTAAAATGATTTATCGGTCAGGACAGTCCGAGGGAGGGGCTGAGACCTGATAAGTGTTGAATTGTTTTGAGATATCGATTGTTAATGGTTTAAAGTGCACCGAAGCATGATGATTAATGCCATGCTTTATTGTGGAAAATGCATGATGGTTAATGCCATGCTTATTTGAGAAAAAGCATGATGGGTAATGCCATGCTTTATTGTGAATTATGCATGATGATTTATACCATATTTTGAATTGAATTGTGCACTGAATTTTAATAGGATGAATGCTTTACATACCATTAACACAATCATACACTCATGTTTTGAGATAAAATGATGAACTAAATGCTTTTGAGCATGGCATCACGATCATGTAGATAGTGTAGTATCTACATGTTCGCATGATTGCCTTACTAAGCGTGTGGTTTGCTCACCCCCTTATTTTTCCCCTCTCTACAGAGTGTTGAGTATAGATTCAGTGTGACTAGAGGCGTTCCCTTTTGGTAATCCTCTGCATCCCATCGCGTAAGGTATACACACTGTTGAAATTTTGTATCTAAACTTACGATAGCACAGTAGCATTTTGTATGTAACTATTGGGGATGTAAAATAATGTAAACACATGTAACAACTCTGATATGTATATATTTATACAAGTGGTTATTCATAAATAATATACAAATTGAATTGGTATGGTGGAGTGAGTTAGACATTGAGACACAACCCAACTATTGAGAAGAGTTGTTGTTCACGATTGAGGTAAGGAAGAATAATAAATGATACATGGAAATACGAAAAATTTGAGCTTAATTTGGTAAGTTGAGGGTCGTGATAGAAGTTGGTATCAGAGCTCGAGTTGGTCTGATGTGTGTCGTGTCTAAAATATTTAATAAGTTGAAAAATTGCATCCCCATGTTACTGTGCTTGTTTAGATACAAATTGTGTATGTCGATGGGTTAACTAAGAAATTGAGATGTATGCAGGGAAGTGAAACATTATGCCTAATACCAGTAGCAGTAGAGGGATGAGAGCACAGGCTCGAGGCCGTAGAGGTGGGCCTAGGGGTCGTGTTGAACCAAAAACACACGAGTCTCAAGATGATGTTGAGGTGGAGGCTGATATTGAGCACGCTTCATAGGGTCCAGAGGAGAGGCCCGAGAGTACTGAGGCTCGCTTCGCGAGGATTGAGTGGAGTACTGAGATGATATTGGAGTTAGTCACCTAATCTTTACCTGGAGTTAGCGATAAATAGAGTCCTGCTACAGAGGGTGATGCCGAGCAGGCGACAGCTCCTGAGGCGCGGGCAAGGCCAACCTAGAGACCTCAGACTATAGATACCCCACCTACACAAGATGTGCCTACATCGGTTGCTACGCCAGGCAGTAGAGGTTGGGGATATAGATGTGACTTGGATAGATTGTGACAATTCCAAAAGTTTGGACCGCTATCTTTCAATAGAGTTAAGGACCCAGTGGCAGCTGAGGATTGGATTAGTGAAATTGAGAAGTTATTGTCACGACCCAATTCCATTCTCTTTAACCAAAAATCACTGAAAAATTTTCGCGTTTTACTATTACCTTACCCGGTCGTGAGCTAACTCACTACATACTGTTGGGCTGTGAGTCAATAATAAACTCCACATCTCATTCATTCTCAGATAAATAAACGATGTCATACATTTGCATTTAAATCTTGTACTTATACAAAAGTATGTTTTACTGACATCTACATCCCCCATGATTACAATTCAAAGAATACTGTGCTTTTACATTGTTTAGATACCAAAAAGAATTACTGTGTATATACCTCTTAGCGATGGAGATGCAGCGGAATCTAAAATAAAACGCCTCAGTCCTCACTGGGCTACTATGCACGCTCTGTAGGGGGAAAATAGAGTGAGATGAGCAACCACACGCTAGTAAGGCAATAATGCAAGCATGGTAGATAACTACTCTATCTACATGCTGATAATGTTATGCATAAATCATTTATAGTAGGAGCATGAGGAATAAAACTATGCCATGTGAATATACATATATATCATGTATCCAAAATCAAGTGCATTGGCATATAAAACATGGTAGAAACATCATGTATAAATTATCTCATGCTCGATCTCATTTAATTTCATAAAAAGGGCAATTCATTAAGAAACCTCCTTTTTAAACCAATATCATAAACACCACCAAGTCAACCACAATCACAACCACATTTCCATTCCACAATTCACACATGTGTATAAATCTAGGTCACTATATCAAAAGTGCCTATGTGAACCATTACATCATAAATCATCCCAGACCACACGCATCCAGGTGTGCGGGGTATCATGCTGGCACAAAGATGGATTATCCCTCGCCAGACTTTCTCATCACATAACCATCATGCGGTACATCGTACTCCATGTGATATACACGGTACATCGTACTCTGCAACTCATATCGTGATTGGGGGTGCCATTCCTAGGTCTTATCTACCCCATAACAAGAGTTTTCCATATTCCGTGAAGGAGAGCCTCCCTGCCGAACAGAGCCTCCCCGCTTAACAGAGCCTCCCCGCCTAACAGAGCCTCCCCGCCTCTTTGGGCTTAAGGATGTTGGCTTAAGGATGTTAGCTTAAGGATGTAGGGCTTAAGGATCCTTCCGTAAGAGAGCCTCCCCACCGAACAGAGCCTCCCCGCCTAACAGAGCCTCCCCACCTCTTTGGGCTTAAGGATGTTGGCTTAAGGATGTAGGGCTTAAGGATCTTACTGTACCCATGTAGGAGAACCTCCCTGCATAACAGAGCCTCCCCGCCTCTTTGGGCTTAAGGATGTTGGCTTAAGGATCCCACCGTAAGAGAGCCTCCCCACCGAATAGAGCCTCCCCGCCAAACAGAGCCTCCCCGCCTAACAGAGCCTCCCCGCCTCTTTGGGCTTAAGGATGTTAGCTTAAGGATGTAAGGCTTAAGGATGTAAGGCTTAAGGATCTTACCAACTTTCACAACCTTATGCTTATCACAATGTGCAAACTTGTGCGAGCAAATCTCTAGCATGACTCATGCATCCTCTCATAAAGAGACGCGTACGAGCATAGCTCTAGTACGGTTATACTCATAAGACAACCACTCAAAAGCCACGTACGAGCAAAAGCTCCAGTACGGTTTATAAACATCAACATAATTTCTAATCAAGGTGCGAGCTAAGCTCCAGTACGTTTCATACAAATGAAAACATAGAAATCCAGCGCGAGCGAGGCTCTAGCGCGATTTATGTCATACAAATACGATAGGCGGCTCATACGCAATAAAACAATCCCGGCAATCGGGTTTAGCAATCACAAATGCTTTTTCACAACAACCATACAATACTAGCCGACCCATCTACTAGCTTACTTAAAACCAAGCAATTTCGTTTTGAAAAGCATCAAAACATTAGATTTATGCAATTATTAGCCTTACTATCCCATTTCATCAAATCCACTTCAAATCCAAAACCACGCATATACTCATCATCATTCATGAATACCATCAATCATTTAGTTGAGCAACCATGCATTTCATAAAACACCCAATATTCACCCACCAGTTTAAAGTACGAGCAGCTACCTCTATATACTCACAAAATTCCCTTACCTGGAATCGCGATGCGTGATTCCACTTCCTTAAGCTGCTTACTCGTACGGTTTGATTCGTCTTCAACGAACTCTTCGGGACTGTACAAAATCGTATCCCGCATTATATTCGATCCATACAATGCAACCCTTGTGCTTGCTATATCCAATATAATCTATAGCCTCTATTAAGGCTTATTTGGCCTTGTTTCATTACTTTACCCATAGATCGAGTCTATGGATCTTCTTAGGCCTATTATCTTATTCAAAATCGATATCAAATCGACATAAAGCTCATAGTGTTCATATTTCATGAATCCACTCACTATCGCATTTATCAATTATATACATACCCATTTTCACAATTCCTCCAACTCACCATGTAATTCCATCTAACCATCTAAAATCTTAAACATTACCCCCAATAACAACTTTAGCATGCCATAAATCATAAGCTCATTCAGTCCCACATATTCTCACATTATACCCATTTTTGATTTCTAGGTCACACCAATTCCACTACATTCCTAGGTAGTTTATCCATCAATACTCATACCAAACAACTCCAAAATCAATTAAATAGCTAATGCACTTGGATTGGAGTGTTAGAATCTTACCAATATGATTTTTCTTCTTGCTCCAAATGGTAATGCCCTTAACTCCTTCAATTCCAAAAAATGGGAAAATGCCATCTCACTATGTTGTTCTTCTCTTTGATAGGAACAACTTTGCCTCTAATGATCTCTCTTCAAATCTCACTGAAAATGGCTGATTTTAGAGAGGGAAAGTTAGGTTTTTGGGTTGAAAATGGGAGGTTAATATGTTTTTCCGAGATTTTCAGATTTTCAGCCCTCCTTATGGCCCTCATGTTTTCCAGATTTCCTGTAGTTTCCTTGCTACAACTCATACCAATGCATCCTTAATCTATTGCCATGGCCATTTTCTCATCCATCCACCTTTATAACTTGAAAATGGCATCCATTCATACCTTATGCACATTGAAACTTGTGTGTATTCATTGTATGTTCAAAGGTATGCTACATAAAACCAAATGGAAGCATAACTCCATTCCATTTTACCACACTACTCATCTTGAGTTTCAATCACATCCATCACTTGCCAAAACTCATTTCTTCATATCCATTCTCAATGAAACTTGTATGTACGTTACAATTCATATTACACATACATACTTTGAATCCATGGACTTACATCAATCATACTTTACATTACAAGTCCATTCAAATTAATTGATCCAATTATACATATTACCATTATACATATACGGGGTCTTACAATCTCCCCTCCTTCAAGGAATTTGGTCCTCCAAATTAGAACCAAGTCACTCTTCAAAAAGTTGGGGGTACTTCTCCCGTATTAAGTTCTCCAATTCCCACGTGGCCTCTTCCGCCGTGTGGTGTTGCCAAAGAACTTTCACCAAGGGAATTGTCTTATTCCGTAACACTTTCTCTTTTCTGTCCAATATCCGAACCGGTTTCTCAACATACGTCATACTCTCATGGAGCTCCAACGGCTCATATCTTATCATGTGTGTCGGGTCCGGGTGATACTTTCGAAGCATCGAGACGTGGAAGACATTGTGGACATTTGCCAAGTCCGGTGGCAATGCCAATCTATACGCCTTATCTCCCACTCTCTCTAAAATCTCAAAGGGTCCGATATATCTAGGGCTCAGCTTGCCCTTCTTACCAAATCTCATAATACCCTTCGATGGTGATACCCTCAGAAACACCGACTCACCCTCATCAAACTCCAGTGGTCTTCGTCTCTTGTCAGCATAACTCTTTTGCCGGCTCTAAGCTGTCCGTAATCTCTCACATATCAACTGGACGTCCTCAGATGCCTGTTGCACTAAGTTCGAAGCAAAAATTTATCTGTCACCAACCTCTTCCCATCCAATAGGGGAACGGCATCTACGCCCGTATAATGCCTCATAGGGTGCCATCCCGATACTAGCATGATAGCTATTATTATAAGCGAACTCGGCTAACTGCAGGTGGTCATCCCAGGAGCCTCCAAAATCCAGCACACATGCTCTCAACATATCCTCGAGGGTCTGTATAGTCCTCTCTGACGGCCCATCTGTCTGAGGATGAAAAGCGGTGCTAAAACTCAATCGGGTCCCCAGCGCTTCCTGAAAATGTTCCCAGAAATGGGAAGTGAAGCGGGCATCCCTATCAAAAACAACGCTCACTGGTACACCGTGTAGCCGTACTATCTCTCGAATATACAGGTTCACCAACTGACTCAGTGCATCGGTAGCTCTCATAGCCAAGAAATGGGCGGACTTAGTCAACCGGTCCACAATAACCCATATGGCATCATGACCTCTGTGGGTCCTCGGCAACCCCATCACAAAATCCATGGTGACATGCTCCCACTTCCATGTCGGTATCGGTAGAGGCTGCAATAATCCTGCAGGTTTCTGATGCTCTACCTTCACTTGCTGACAAACGAGACACTTAGCGACATATTTAGCAATGTCTCTCTTCATTCCAGACCACCAATAAACCTTCCGAAGGTTTTGATACATCTTGGTACTTCCCGGATGTATCGTATACTTCGGTGAGTGAGCCTCTGATAAAATCGTTCTCCTGATCTCAGGATCCCTGGGAACGCATACTCTGCCTCTGAACCTCAATAAGCCATCAGCACTCTGCTCAAAATCAATACCCACACCTATCTGTATCTGCCTCAGCCAATCGATGCATCGTCGATCACTCTGCTGGGCTTGTCGAATACGGCCAATCAACTCTGGCTCTAGTCTCAAACTAGCCATGATCTCAAGTCTCTCCGATCCAGGTGGGGTTACATCCAAACTGAGGTTCGCAAAGTGTTCTAACAATTCATGTTCCCGTACCATCATATAAGACACCAACCCAAGGTTCTTTCTACTCAAAGCATCGGCAACTACATTTGCCTTACCCGGGTGGTACATGATTTCACAATCATAGTCCTTCAGGAGTTCTAGCCATCTCCTCTATCTCATATTCAGCTCTTTCTGCGAGAACAGGTACTTAAGGCTCTTATGATCTGTGAACACCTGAAATTTCTCACCATAGAGATAGTGGCGCCATATTTTCAAAGCAAATACTACAGCCGCCAACTCCAAATCATGTGTCGGGTAGTTCCTCTCATGATCTTTCAACTGTCTAGATCCATAGGCAACTACCTTCCCATCCTGCATAAGCACACAGCCCAGTCCCTGGTGTGATGCATCCGTATACACCGAGAATCCTCCTGAGCTGGTAGGAATGGTGAGAACTGGAGCAGTCGTCAATCGACGCTTAAGCTCCTCAAAACTCCTCTCACATGCCTCATCCCATGTAAACTTAACATCCTTACGCGTGAGGTGTGTCAACGGAGCAGCTAGTCTGGAGAAACCCTCTACAAATCTCCGATAATATCCTGCCAATCCCAGGAAACTTCTGATCTCAATTACTGTCTTGGGCTGTTCCCACTGTACAACTGCCTCTATCTTGGATAGATCCACCGATACCCCATCCTTTGACACAACATGCCCCAAAAATGAGATCTGTTCCAACCAAAAGTTACACTTACTGAGTTTGGCATACAATTCTCTCTCTCGGAGGGTCTGCAGAACTATCCTCAAGTGCTCCTCATGATCTTCCCTGGACTTAGAGTACACCAAAATATCATCTATGAAAACAATCACAAACTTGTCCAGGTATGGCTTGAATATGTCATTCATCAACGCCATAAATGCTGTGGGAGCATTCGTCGATCCGAATGGCATCACCAAGAACTCGTAGTGGCCATAACTGGTACGAAATGATGTCTTGGGTATATCTCCACTCTTGATCCTCAATTGATGATATCCTGACCGCAGATCTATCTTAGAAAATACTTCGGCTCCCTGGAGCTGATCCAACAAATCATCGATTCTTGGAAGGGGGTACTTGTTCTTAATGGTGGCCTTATTCAACAATCGGTAATCTATACACAGTCGGAGGCTTCCATCCTTCTTCCTTACAAATAGAACCGGTGCTCCCCAAGGTAAGACACTCGGTCTAATAAACCCCTTCTCCAGCAACTCTTGCAGTTGTTTCTTCAGCTCTTCCAACTCTATCGGAGCCATTCTATAGGGTGGTTTCGATATCGGTTCTGTACCAGGCACTAACTCAATGCAAAATTTCATTTCCCTTTCAGGTGGTAGTCCTGGTAATTCATCCGGAAAGACATCAGGGTAATCCGAAATTACGGCTATATCCCTCAATTCCGGGTGTGCCTCATCTATATCGCCACATAGGTAATGAACCCTTCACATTATCCTCTCCATCGTTAGTAACATAAACCATCACTCCACATTCAACATTTATCATACATAATAATTAATCTCCTAAGCAATATGCATTTAAAATCATACTCCTTGATTTACAACAATCATACAAGTTTCATATCATTTCTTTTCGTCAAAATTTACAATAAGATTGTCAAATCCAGAAAACATCAATGTTTTGGCATGACAATCCATCACAACACGATTGGTAGCCAACCAATCCATTCCCAAAATTACAACAAAATCATTTATATTCAATAAAATCAGATTGGCTATCATTTCCTTCCCCTATATCGTTAACTTACAATCTCTATATACATGCTCAGTTAATTGACTATCATTCATGGGTGTGGAAATCATCAACATTTTATCCAACAATGTTGGTTTCACATATTTCAACAATTTATGTGCAAAGGAAGGTGATATGAAAGAATGCGTGGCACCAGGATCAAATAATACCAATGCTTCTTAATCAAAGATTCGGATGGTACCTTTAATCACATCCGTCGATGCGTCTGCAGTGTCCTGGTCCAGTGCATGTACTCTTCCTCTGCTCACACCCGCAACCTATTTCCCTTTTTCCTCAGCTGTAGCCCTCCTCCTCGGGGCTGCTGTCTCAACTGGAGCTCCCTCAGGCTCCTTGCCCTTCTGTGGGGCAATCTTCATCTTCTCGAAACAATACTTAGCTATATGTCCTGGTCTCTCGCATCTAAAACACACCATAGGGGTCATCAGACAGGGTCTATTCCCGTGAAATCTCCCATATCTCCTACACTGATCAATAGTAGGTCGTGGTCCTCCAATAGTCATACCCCTTGGAGCAGTCAAGGCTGGGTATACAGGAGGTCTAGCAGCTCTCTCCTGCACCTCCTCGATCTTTGGCCTCTTCTCGAAAAATCTTTGGCCATCTCTCTTGGCCACTCTTCCAAACCCGGATCTCTTCCGGTCTCTGTCCTTCCTAACACTGACTCTCCCAATTTCGGAGGCATTTCGCTCAAAGTCTTGCTCACATAACTGAGCCTTATGTACAGCCTCCTCATAAGTCACAATATCGAAGGGAGCTAGCTTAGTCCGGATGGCCAATCTCAATCCATCCATGAACTTCTGAATCTTTCGGGTCTCACTACCCATCGTGTCAGGGTCATATCTCCCCAATGACATAAACTTAGACTCATATTCGTCCACAGTTCGGTTCCCCTGAACCAAATTCATAAATTCCATCCGCAATTTCCTTTGTGCGGTAGCTGGAATATACTGTCTCCTGAAGGCCTCTAGAAATATCTCCCACGAGATCTCAGAGTGTCTGGCCCTCAAAATAACCTCGATGGACCTCCACCAATGCTCGACCTCGCCTTTCAACATAAACACGGCAAAGGCTACCTTTTCAGCTGAAGTGCATCGAAAAAACCTATACAGTTTCTCCATCTCATACACCTAATCCTCCGTAACCACTGGGTCCTTCACCCCTCTAAACACTGGGGGTTTCAGCGCTTGAAACTCTTGCAACCTGCTCAAGTCGCAGTCATAACCCAAATCACTACCGCTCTGTTGCGGAGCGATAGGAGTAGCTATATCCTGGGCTGGAGGTGGTGTAACTGTAGTTGTCTCAGCAGTCTGAGGTCTCTCCGCCTCTGCAGCTGCATGTTCTGTAGTAGGCTGTGCCGCGGGACCTCGTCTGTCACCGGCGCCCAAGGCCTGCGTGATTATCTCCACCAAACTCTCAATACTCCGCTCTAACCTAGCGAAGCGAGCCTCAGTATCACCTGCTCTCTCAGCAGGGTTCTGTGGAGCCTGCTCAGTCTGTGGCTCCTCACGGCTCTCAGGCCTACCTCTACGACCTCTAGCACGTGCTCTCGCCCCTCTACCTTGGCGTGTAACTGGCATAGTGCCTAACTTCCTGTATTATAATAATTCATTAAGCTCAATCCATCACGGTATACACAGTTATATCTAAACAAAAGCACAGTACTATGGGGATGTACTTTCCTACGTTTTATTAATGACTCACATCAGGCCAACACAGCTCTGATACCAATCTCTGTCACGACCCAATTCCATTCTCTTTAACCGAAAATCACTGAAAAATTTTTGCGTTTTACTATTGCCTTACCCGGTCGTGAGCTAACTCACTACATACTGTTGGGCTGTGAGTCAATAATAAACTCCACATCTCATTCATTCTCAGATAAATAAACGATGTCATACATTTGCATTTAAATCTTGTACTTATACAAAAGTATGTTTTACTGACATCTATATCCCCCATGATTACAATTCAAAGAATACTGTGCTTTTACATTGTTTAGATACCAAAAAGAATTACTGTGTATATACCTCTTAGCGATGGAGATGCAGCGGAATCCAAAATAACACGCCTCAGTCCTCACTGGGCTACTATGCACGCTCTGTAGGGGGGAAAATAGAGTGAGATGAGCAACCACACGCTCAGTAAGGTAATAATGCAAGCATGGTAGATAACTACTCTATCTACATGCTGATAATGTTATGCATAAATCATTTATAGTAGGAGCATGAGGAATAAAACTATGCCATGTGAATATACATATATATCATGTATCCAAAATCAAGTGCATTGGCATATAAAACATGGTAGAAACATCATGTATAAATAATCTCATGCTCGATCTCATTTAATTTCATAAAAAGGGCAATTCATTAAGAAACCTCCTTTTTAAACCAACATCATAAACACCAACAAGTCAACCACAATCACAACCACATTTCCATTTCACAATTCACGCATGTGTATAAATCTAGGTCACTATATCAAAAGTGCCTATGTGAACCATTACATCATAAATCATCCCAGACCACACGCATCCAGGTGTGCGGGGTATCATGCTGGCATGAAGATGGATTATCCCTCGCCAGACTTTCTCATCACATAACCATCATGCAGTACATCGTACTCCATGTGATATACACGGTACATCGTACTTCGCAACTCATATCGTGATTGGGGGTGCCATTCCTAGGTCTTATCTACCCCATACCAAGAGTTTTTCATATTCCGTGAAGGAGAGCCTCCCTGCCGAACAGAGGCTCCCCGCTTAACAGAGCCTCCCCGCCTAACAGAGCCTCCCCGCCTCTTTGGGCTTAAGGATGTTGGTTTAAGGATGTTAGCTTAATGATGTAGGGCTTAAGGATGTTGGCTTAAGGATGTTAGCTTAAGGATGTAGGGCTTAAGGATCCTTCCGTAAGAGAGCCTCCCCACCGAACAGAGCCTCCCCGCCTAACAGAGCCTCCCCGCCTCTTTGGGCTTAAGGATGTTGGCTTAAGGATGTAGGGCTTAAGGATCTTACTATACCCATGTAGGAGAGCCTCCCTGCCTAACAGAGCCTCCCCGCCTCTTTGGGCTTAAGGATGTTGGCTTAAGGATCCCACCGTAAGAGAGCCTCCCCACCAAACAGAGCCTCCCCGCCAAACAGAGCCTCCCCGCCTAACAGAGCCTCCCCGCCTCTTTGGGCTTAAGGATGTTAGCTTAAGGATGTAAGGCTTAAGGATGTAAGGCTTAAGGATCTTACCAACTTTCACAACCTTATGCTTATCACAATGTGCAAACTTGTGCGAGCAAATCTCTAGCACGACTCATGCATCCTCTCATAAAGAGACGCGTACGAGCATAGCTCTAGTACGGTTATACTCATAAGACAACCACTCAAAAGCCACGTACGAGCAAAAGCTCCAGTACGGTTTATAAACATCAACATAATTTCTAATCAAGGTGCGAGCTAAGCTCCAGCACGTTTCATACAAATGAAAACATAGAAATCCAGCGCGAGCGAGGCTCTAGCGTGATTTATGTCATACAAATACGATAGGCGGCTCATACGCAATAAAACAATCCCGACAATCGGGTTTAGCACTCACAAATACTTTTCCACAACAACCATATAATACTAGCTGACCCATCTACTAGCTTGCTTAAAACCAAGCAATTTCGTTTTGAAAAGCATCAAAACATTAGATTTATGCAATTATTAGCCTTACTATCCCATTTCATTAAATCCACTTCAAATCCAAAACCACGCATATACTCATCATCATTCATGAATACCATCAATCATTTATTTGAGCAACCATGCATTTCATAAAACACCCAATATTCACCCACCAGTTCAAAGTACGAGCAGCTACCTCTATATACTCACAAAATTCCCTTACCTGGAATCGCGATGCGTGATTCAACTTCCTTAAGCTGCTTACTCCTACGGTTCGATTCGTCTTCAACGAACTCTTCGGGACTGCACAAAATCGTATCCCGCATTATATTCGATCCATACAATGCAACCCTTGTGCTTGCTATATCCAATATAATCTATAGCCTCTATTAAGGCTTATTTGGCCTCGTTTCATTACTTTACCCATAGCTCGAGTCTATGGATCTTCTTAGGCCTATTATCTTATTCAAAATCGATATCAAATCGACATAAAGCTCATAGTGTTCATATTTCATGAATCCACTCACTATGGCATTTATCAATTATATACATACCTATTTTCATAATTCCTCCAACTCACCATGTAATTCCATCTAACCATCTAAAATCATAAACATTACCCCAATAACAACTTTAGCATGCCATAAATCATAAGCTCATTCAATCCCACATATTCTCACATTATACCCATTTTTGATTTTTAGGTCACACCAATTCCACTACATTCCTAGGTAGTTTATCCATCAATACTCATACCAAACAACTCCACAATCAATTAAATAGCTAATGCACTTGGATTGGAGTGTTAGAATCTTACTAATATGATTTTTCTTCTTGCTCCAAATGGTAATGCCCTTAACTCCTTCAATTCTAAAAAATGGGAAAATGCCCTCTCACTATGTTGTTCTTCTCTTTGATAGGAACAACTTTGCCTCTAATGATCTCTCTTCAAATCTCACTGAAAATGGTTGATTTTAGAGAGGGAAAGTTAGGTTTTTGGGTTGAAAATGGGAGGTTAATATGTTTTTTCGAGATTTCCAAATTTTCAGCCCTCCTTATATAGAAATAGCTTGGGGAGATCGATCTGGTCCAAGAGGAGATCGATCTGGTCCCTTAAAATCTCTCTTTTTTCACAGTATTTTTAAGCATGAGATCGATCTGTCGAAGCATGAGATCGATCTGTTGAAGCATGAGATCGATCTGTCGAAGCATGAGATCGATCTGCTCCCAAACAGAGAGCTAAGGAGATCGATCTGGGTGCTTGGGGATCGATCTTTTCACTACAGAATGCTTGGGAGATCGATTTGGCTCCATTGGAGATCGATCTGCTCTATTCTTTCGCCCAAATAAGAGCATTCTGGTTCTTCCAGATCGATCTCTCATCCTATAAGATCGATCTGGCCCTCATGTTTTCTAGATTTTCTGTAGTTTCCTTGCTACAACTCATACCAATACATCCTTAATCTATTGCCATGGCCATTTTCTCATCCATCCACCTTTATAACTTGAAAATGGCATCCATTCATACCTTATGCACATTGAAACTTATGTGCATTCATTGTATGTTCAAAGGTATGCTACATAAAACCAAATGGAAGCATAACTCCATTCCATTTTACCACACTACTCATCTTGAGTTTCAATCACATCCATCACTTGCCAAAACTCATTTCTTCATATCAATACTCAATGAAACTTGTATGTACGTTACAATTCATATTACACATACATACTTTGAATCCATGGACTGACATCAATCATACTTTACATTACAAGTCCATTCAAATTATTGGATCCAATTATACATATTACCATCATACATATACGGGGTCTTACAGTTATATTGGTTCTTTAAGTGCACTACTACTGAGATGGTAGCGTTTGTTGCTTTTATGCTGAAAGGATCAGTAAAACATTGGTGGAAGTCCACCAGGCCTATTTTAAGAGATCGACATACAGAGATTAGCTGGGATATATTTTTGGAGGCCTTTTGGAGACAATATGTTCCGGATACGGCGCAGAGAAAGATGAGAATGGCATTTTTGGGACTGACCCAAGGGAGAAAAATTGTGGATGAGTATGAGACAACTTTTATTTCCCTGGGCAGATATGATCCCAAAACTATGAGTAATGAGGTCGAGAAGATCCAAAAATTTATGGCTGGATTGAGACCGACCATCAGGTCTAGACTGGTTCTCCTGGATATACCGACCTATGAAGAGACAGTGCGCAGGGCGTAATTATGTGAACAAGATGTTGATAGAATTGCCTTAGAGTTTAGAAAGGTTTGTAAGATGAGGGATAGAGATAAAAAGAGATTAATGATAGATATATGCTTCAGCTATAAGAGAAGTAATAGATTTTCTAGAAAGAGGCTGAGGATCAAAGAGGTTTGAGGGAGGACAGTTAATACTCTCATGTATCCGACCATTGCTCCAGCTAAGGGAATTATGATTAGAGGGCCACGACCTATGACAGAGTAGTGCAACAAGTGTGGCAGGTACCATGGTACTCGACCCTGCTATGGACAGCCTGTAGTATGTTTCAGATGTGGGAAATCAGGGCACATGATTAGAGATTACCCAGAGATGACAGAGAGAGCCCTATAGAAAAGCAAGGAGCTAGAGAGAGCTCTAGTTAGGACAGCTGCTCCGAGGAGGAGGGTTACAGCTGAGGAAAAGGGGAAGCAAGTAGTGGGTGTGAGCAGATGACGAGTGCACACACTGGACTATGACACTACGGATCAGTCTTCAGATGTGGTAAAAGGTACCATCTAAATCTTTGATTTAGAAACATTTGTGTTGTTTGATCCTGGTGCCACGCATTCCTTTATTTCGCCATCCTTTGCATGTAAATTATTGAAGCATGTAAAACCCACACTGCTTAATAAGATGTTGTTGATATCTACCCTCATGAATGATAGTCAGTTGACTGAGCATGTATATAGAGATTGTAAGATGAGGATAGGAGGTAAAGAAATGGCAGCCGATTTAATTTTATTAAATATAGGTGATTTTGATGTAATCCTAGGGATGGATTGGTTGGCTGCAAACCATGTCATTATGGATTGTCGTGTTAGAACCTTGATGTTTTCAGGACTAGACAATCTTATTGTAAATTTTCAGGAAAAGAAATGAAATGACATGATCTTTATAAATAAGAAAAGTGTATGATCTCAATACATGATATTTGAGAGATTGATTTTGTTATCTATTATATTTATGTATATGATGATTGTGTTACTGATAGTGGAAAGAATAATGTGAAGGGTTCATTGCTTATGTGATTAAGACGGATAAGGCACATCCGGAATTGAGAGACATACTAGTGGTTAAGGAGTTTCCAGATATCTTTTCGGATGAGTTACCAGGGTTACCTCCAGATAGGGAGATGGAGTTTGATATAAACTTGTCACTTGGTACAGAGCCGATATTCAATCCACCGTACAGAATGGATCAAGTTGAGTTGGAGGAATTAAGGAAACAGTTACAGGAGTTGCTGGAGAAGGGGTTCATTAGGCCGAGCGTCTCACCTTGGGGAGCACCGATTCTGTTTGTGAGGAAAAAGGATGGAAGTCTCTGACTGTATATAGATTTTCAGTTGTTAAATAAGGCCACCATTAAGAATAAATATCCCCTTCCACGCATCGGTGACTTGTTGGATCAGCTTAAGGGAGCGTAGGTCTTTTCTAAGATAGATTTGAGATCAGGGTACCATCAGTTGAAGATACAGAGTGGAGATGTACCCAAGATAGCTTTTCGTACTCGGTATGGACATTATGAGTTTATGGTTATGCCATTTGGGTTGACGAATGCTCCCGCAGCTTTTATGTCATTGATGAATGAGGTATTCCACCAGTATTTGGATCGGTTTGTTATTGTGTTTATTGATATATACTGGTGTACTCAAGATCTAGAGAGGAACATGAGAGGTATCTAAGGATAGTGCTACAGACCCTCAAAGAGAAGAAGTTGTACGTTAAACTTAGTAAGTGCAACTTTTGGTTGGAACAGATCTTTTTTCTGGGTCACATAGTGTCGAAGGATGGAGCATCAATGGATCCATCAAAGATTGAGGTAGTGACACAGTGGTAGAGACCCTAGACAGAGACAGAGATCAGAAGTTTCCTGGGTTTAGCTGGGTATTACCGAAGGTTTGTGAGGGATTCTCGAGATTAGCTGCTCTTTTGACATGTCTCACAAGAAAGAATGTTGAATTTGTGTGGGACGATAAGTGTGAGGAAAGTTTTGAGGAGTTGAAGAGGAGGTTAACTACAGCTCCGATACTCACCATTCCTACCAACTCAGGAGGTTTCTCAGTGTATACGGATGCTTCACACCAAGGACTAGGCTGTGTATTATTGCAAGATGGGAGGGTAGTAGCCTATGGATCGAGACAGTTAAAGGATCATGAGAGGAACTACCCGACCCATGATTTGGAGTTGGCGACCATAGTGTTTGCATTGAAAATATGGCACCACTATCTTTATGGTGAGAGATTTCAAATCTACACAAATCATAAGAGCCTTAAGTACCTGTTCTCGTAAAAAGAGTTGAACATGAGACAGAGGAGATGGCTCGAGCTGTTAAAGGATCATGATTGTAAGATCCTGTACCACCCGGGTAAAGCAAATGTGATTGTTGATGCATTGTGTAGGAAGCATCTTAGGATGGTATCATTTATGATGATCAGGGAACACGAGCTGGTGGAACAGTTCACAAACCTTAGTTTGGATATGACCCCACCGGACACTGATAATGGATTTATGATAGCTAGCCTGCAGTTGGAATCGGATCTAGTAGATTGAATCCGATAGGCTCAGCGAATTGATCAACAGTGTAGGGATATTGTCGGGCAGATACAGAGGGGCACATAGATTGATTTTGAGTTGAGTTCAGATGGATTATTGAGGTTTAGAAGTAGGGTATGTGTTCCTGATGATGTAGAGATCAGAAGGTTGATCTTGACATAGGCTTACACATCGAAGTATACAATACATCTAGGGAGTACTAAGATGTATCAAAACCTTCAAAAGGTTTATTGGTGGTCTGGGATGAAAAAGCACATTGCTGAATATATTGCTAAGTGTCTTGTTTGTCAGCAGGTGAAGGTAGAGCATCAAAAGCCTGCAGGGTTATTGTAGCCTCTATCGATACCGACTTGGAAGTGGGAGCATGTCACCATGGATTTCGTGATGGGATTACTGAGGACCCGGAGAGGTCATGATGCCATATGGGTGATTATGGATCGGTTGACGAAATCAGCCCATTTTCTAGCTATGAGAGCTACCGATACTCTGAGCCAGTTAGAGAACTAGTATGTGCGCGAGATAGTAAGGTTACATGGAATTCTAGTGAGCGTTGTTTCTGATAGGGATGCCCGCTTCACTTCCCATTTCTGGGAACATTTTCAGGAAGCGATGGGGACCTAGTTGAGTTTTAGCATCACATTTCATCCTCAGATAGATGGTCAGTCAGAGAGAACTATACAGACCCTAGAGGATATGTTGAGAGCGTGTGTGTTGGATTTTGGGGGCTCTTGGGATGACCATTTGCCATTCGCAGAGTTCGCATATAATAACAGGTTTCATGCGAGTATCGGGATGGCACCATATGAGGCATTGTATGGGCGTAGGTGCCATTCCCCTATTGGATGGGAAGAGGTTGGTGACAGACAGATTTTTGCTCCTGACTTAGTGCAACAAGTATCTAAGGATGTCCAATTGATATGTGAGAGATTACGGACAGCTCAGAGCAGGTAAAAGAGTTACGCTGATAAGAGACGAAGACCACTAGAGTTTGAAGACCACTAGAGTTTGATGTGGGTGAGTCGGTGTTCTTGAAAGTTTCTCCTTCGAAGGGAATTACGAGATTTGGTAAGAAGGGAAAGCTGAGCCCTAGATATATCGGACCCTTCGAGATTTTGGAGAGAGTGAGAGACAAGGCTTATAGGTTGGCATTGCCACCGGAGTTGGCAAGTGTTCACAACATCTTCCACATATCCATGTTAAGGAAGTACCACCCGGACCCAACGCATGTAATAAGGTACGAGCCTTTGGAGCTCAATGAAAGCATGACATATGTTAATAAGCTGGTTCGGATACTGGATAGAAAAGATAAAGTGTTGAGGACGAAGACAATTCCCTTGGTGAAGGTTCTTTTGCAACATCACACGGTGGAAAAAGCCACATGGGAATTAGAGAGTTTAATGTGGGAGAAGTATTTTGAGTTATTCACAAATTAAATTGATTCTAATTTGAAGGACCAAATTTTCTAAGTGGGGGAGAATGTGAGACCTCGTATATTTATAATGATATATAGGTACATAGAAATGTAAATGAAGTCATAAGTTTGATGATACATTTGTAATGTAAAGTATATGTAATGTAAGTCCATAAGATTATGTACACACTTGTCATAAGAGTTGTGGTTGTACGTACAAGTTAAATTATGGATGAGTATGAAGAAATGGACTTAAACATGTGAAAAATGTGAATGTAATAGAATATGAGTAGTGTGGTAAAATGGAAGGAAGATTTGCATAAGTTGTGAACTCCCATTTGGTTTATATCATGGACCATTGGCTATACAAAGATTCTACACAAGTTTTAATGTGTATGAAGTATTAATGGATGTCATTTTCAAGTCTCAAAGATGATTGGATGAGAAAATGACCATGGCAGCAAATTAAGGATGTTTTGGTATAAGTTTTTGCAGGAAACTGCAGTAAAATCTGGAAATTATGCAGGCCAGATTGATCTCATAGGATGAGACATCGATCTGGAAGAGCCAAAATGCTTGTATTTGAGCAAAGGAATAGGGCAAATCAATCTCCAATGGGGCCAGATCGATCTCCTAAACATTCTGTAATGAAAAGATCGATCCTCAAGCATACAGATCGATCTCCTTAGCTCTTTATTTGGGAGCAGATCGATCTAAAGCTTTGACAGATCGATCTCATGCTTAAAATACCGTGGAAAAGAGGAATTTAAGGTGACCAGATCGATCTCCTCCTTGTACAGATCGATCTCCTCAACCTACTTCTATAAAAAAGGGGCATTGAAAATCTGCAGATTTCAGGACAAAACCATTTCCTTCCCTTTCTAACCCAAAACCTAGTTTTCTCTCTCTAACTCCAACCATTTTCAAAGAGATTTGAGGGAAGACTATTAGAGGCAAAGTTGTTCACATCAAAGAGCAGAACAACATAGTTTGGAGGCATTTACCCATTTGTTGGATTGAAGGAACAAGGGGCATTTCTATTTGGAGCAAAGAGGATATCCAAAGAGGTGAGTTTCTAAAGCACCAACTTAAGTGCATTGTTAAGCTATTGATGTTGGGGTTGATTGGGGTGATTAGTATGGTTAGAAAGTATCTAAAATGTATTGGAATGATTATGACCTAGAAATGGTCTAGTGTGAGAAAGTGGAATGTATGGAGATTAATGAGAGATGGGATATCTAGAGGTGATAATAGTGTTATGGGTATGCTTTTAAAATGTTGTTAGTGAATAAATTGTAAGATTTACCTAAAAGGGGTAAAATATGGATTAAGGCATTGGTAAAATGCATAAATGAATTATATTGACTAGTGAGGTCAAATATAAGTTAACAACATTAAACTCAATTGATTTGGATGAATGAATAGCAGCTCCCGAGGATACGCCGGAGCAAAGCGAACCAAAAGCACAAAAAGCTAAGAGAAAGAGAGTTACACTTAAGTAAATCGAGGTAAGGGAATTGTATGGAATCTTATAGATATCTGTGCACAATTTGGACGCTTAAATGCTTTGCTAGAAAGCATGAGATGTTAGGAAATGAAATTGGGTGATTGAAGGGAAAAAGTTGGGTGTTTGACAAATGTGCATGAAAATAAAAGAATAGTGCTTTGGAAAATCATGTTTTATTGCTTTTTAGCAAGCGATTGGGAGGTTGGTTAGCATTTGAAATGAATTGCAAAAGAAATGAGTTGTTTTGGCTTGTTAACCACACTTTGCAAAGAAATAAGCCACCTACATTGTTTTCGTGAGAATGAAAGCGTGCTAGAGTATGACTCGCACGAGATTTAAAGTGTTTTATACACATGAGTGCTAGAGCTTAGCTCGCACTAGTTTTCACATGGATTTCATACTGGTTTTGGCATGGTGCTTGGAGCTTAGCTCGCACCTTATTTGTTGTCGTGCTTGAAGCTTCGGGCAGACTAGGATCGCACCGATTAAATAGGCTCGCACGTGCATTTGTGATTTTGACATGTTGATAGCCGTGTTAGGAGCTTCGGGTAGACAAGAGGTCGTACCGATTAAATAGGCTCACACATGCATTTTGAGATGTGGCGTGATATGATGTGTTGATTGGGTCCATGGAGTACATTGTACCATGCATGTAGCATAGAGTATGTTGTACCGTGTTGAGATGTGATATGCCATCTTCAGAGGAGATCTGCTATGGACCGGCAGGTTGGATTTGACCCACCTCTCGTGTGGAAGCAGATAGTGGTGATATCCCGCACACCTGATCCGTGAAGCCGGTATCATAGGTTATGGCCATTGACCTAGAGGTTATTACCTTTTATTAAATTGCCTATCTCACATGTCTAATGCTTTGTGAATAAATACATGTTTAAAATGATTTATGGGTCAGGACAGTTCGAGGGAGGGGCTGAGACCTGATAAATGTTGAATTGTTTTGAGATATCGATTGTTAACGGTTTAAAGTGCACCGAAGCATGATGATTAATTCTATGCTTTATTGTGAAAAATGCATGATGGTTAATGCATGCTTATTTGAGAAAAAACATGATGGGTAATGCCATGCTTTATTGTGAATTATGCATGATGATTTATACCATGCTTTGAATTGAATTGTACACTGGATTTTAATAGCATGAATGCTTTACATACCATTAACACAATCATACATTCATGTTTTGAGATAAAATGATGAACTAAATACTTTTGAGCATGGCATCACGATCACGTAGATAGTGCAGTATCTACTTGTTCGCATGATTGCCTTACGAGCGTGTGGTTTACTGAACCCCTTATTTTCCCCCTCTCTACAGAGTGATGAGTATAGATTGATCATGACTAGAGGCGTTCCCTTTTGGTAATCTGTTGCATCCCATCGCGTAAGGTATACACACTATTGAAATTCTGTATCTAATCTTACGATAGCACAGTAGCATTTTGTATGTAACTATTGGGGATGTAAAACAATGTAAACACATGTAACAACTCTGATATGTATATATTTATACAATTAGTTACTCATAAATAAAATACAAATTGAATTGGTATGGTGAAGTGAGTTATACATTGACACACAGCCCAACTATTGAGAAGAGTTGTTGTTCACGATTGAGGTAAGGAAGAATAATAAATGATGCATGGAAATGCGAAATATTTGCGCTGAATTTGGTAAGTTGAGGGTCGTGACAGTAACAATCGGCCTAAACTCGTTAATAACCTAATGGACGACCTAGAAATTGTAATTGAGCCTAAATAGTTAAATGGATTTTAAGGATTGCATAAGGGAGTTGAAATGAGATTAGGTTAGAGGTAGGCCCATTAAGGGGTAATTGGGCCCAATAGTTTAAATTAAGTTTAATGAAAGTGAAATACTGATGGAAGTATTGTATTTAATCTGATAAATAATTATATGCAGCTCCAGAGAGTTGATTGGGAACAAATCGGACTGAGCAAAATCTTAGAATTTGGAAAACTTAGATTGTACAGACATTAAGGTAAAGGGTATAATTTAATTTAGTTCTAATTATGAACACTCATTGCATTGATCAAAATATTTTTATGAAGCAATATTATGTTTTGAAATGATTTATAATTGTTTTCATACTTATGGAAAGATTTAAGAAACATGATTTCGTTTTAGGAAATGTTCACTAAGTACATCTATGTTTATGAAATGAATTTCTTGAAGTATGAAAATGCATGGAAGTTTTATAATGGTTTATAAGCCTATATTTATGCTTTGGAAGAAACTTTTGACATTTTCAAAAGTATTTTAAAAAAAAAAAGGAAAAGAATTTTTGAGACTATAGGCTTCATGCAAGGCTACTTCTTGTGGTGCACCGGCTCCACCACTTTAGTGCCGGTACGTAGGGCCCCTGTAGCACTTGACTCTACCTGTGTGGTAGATGTGTCAAGACCCTTCTTGACTTAACTAAAACCACTACAAATTTTTCGTATTTTAACTTACCTTTCTCCTTATTAATGGTTGGGCTGTGATTCAATGTCAGCATCCTCGCTTACCATATCATTCATCCATTTTCATACATACAAGTCAATACACTATCTACTGACTGTAATTTCTTTATAATACATGTGAGCTCATATAAAATTTGATACAAATACATTCCCCATAATATATATCATATACATCACTGTGTTGTTTATATGTTTAGATACAGAATCCTACAAAATATGTATACCTGTCGATCGATAGGAAATAGCAGCGGACAACAGGAATACTATCTCTCAAATGCTCTCACTCTACTGCTGATGCTCTGTAGAGAAATGTAAAAGAAAAGGGGTGAGCAAACAATGCGCTCAGTAAGGAAATCAGGCAAGCAAGTAGACATCTACACTATCTACTCAAAATAATGCTATGCCTCAAAATATCATTTCCTTAACTCACTTTCAAAGCATGTCTTTAAAATATATACATATACTTGTACAGATTAAATCCCATGTACAGAAATCATGCTTTTGTTCTCAAATATAGGCATGTAGTGCAAAATAATACATCTTTAAAATATCACAATGCCGTTAGATCAATCATGCCATTGATATTCAAATCAAAGTAAATATGGCATTTAATCATTCACAACATAATAATCGGATTCCGACCCATCCCTCAGCTCTATCCGTATCATAAATAAATCAGCCAATCAGGTGATATATCATGTGAGACTCTATGGTGAAATGCAATAATATCCTGGACTATGGCCATTTCCTATAATGGTGATCTCAAGCAACACAAATCTCGGTGTACGGGGCATCAGTACTGCAACGGGAGGGGGGTCAGTCCATCACAACCACCAGATATAACCTCCTCAACTCCACAATACCACACGGTACAGTGTACTCCATGCCACTCGCACCGTACAATGTACTCTGTGGACCCTACATCACAGTTGGGGTGCTTGCCATAGGTTTTAGCCCTCAAACCATGAAATATAAATACCACGTCTCTAAATCCACATGCGAACATCTCACAATGTGACACTCAGTCTACACGAGGAAATCAAGCATGGTTTTCAACATGTCATATATATCACATAAAATACAGTGAGCGCCTTTGAGCGTGACTCACAGTTGACACTCTGTTCAAACATTGTTTCACATCACAAACTCAAACTCTAGTGTGAGTAAACCTCCAACAACTAAGTCAATGCATAGTTCCTGTTTCAAATCACGTACAAGCAATAGCTCTAGTACCATGTTATGCACAAAACTCATCAAGTCAAGTACAAGCAATCACTCAAGTACTATGTCATGCATAAATCATGAGGAATCAAGTACGAGCAACGCTTTAGCACTCTGTCATGCATCTCATGTAAAATTCGAGTACGAGCTAATCGCTCCAGCACTCTCTCATGCATAAATCATATATAACTGAGTATGAGTAATAACTGCAGCACTCTATCACACATGTCATGAAAATCCAGTGCGAATCATACATCAGCATTACTATATGTGGAAAATATTTGAAATTAAGTGCGAGCTATGTTCTAGCACTATTTATTCTCACATAATATGATAGATGGCTATTTAAAAAGGGATGATTTTCAAAACATCAAAATCAGCACTATAAAGTGTGCTTAATTCACATCAACCTTAAAAACATTAGCCCATCTATTTATTCTTCTGCTAAACAGCAGTAAAACACTCAAAATCGTGGTTTCCATGCTTTTTACAACTTTTTCCAAAAGTTGCCTTTTTCTTAACTAAGGGTAAAATCATACTTTGCCACTATCGGGTCACAATAATTATTATTTACTTTCCCTAAACTTCAGAGTTTTTAAGTGAATGTAAAAGCAGACAAAAATACGTGCAGGTATCTCTAACTACTCACAAAAGTCCCTTACCTGCAATCACTCGAGAAATTTTACTTTCTCAATGCTGCTCGATCCAACAGTCTAATTCACTCCTCTAATAATCTTTGAAGCTGCATATAACCATTTATCAGGCTAATTACACTTTTTCCTACAGTATTTCATATTAAATACAGTCTATTTCACTTAATGGGCTTTAATAAACCTTAATGGGCCTAACTATGCCTTAAGCCCATTTTCATTTTACTATTCATTTTTGTTGGGCCTATTGGGTTTATCCGAGACCCATTATATCACATTGGGCCGAAACCAATTGGGCTTGGCCCATTAGACCTCTCGGCCACATGCCATGACCAAGAGCATCTCATGTCGTCGGTCACCCCATGCCATGTCGTCCATGTCCATTTATTTAGCTAATTCACTTAGGCATTTTCACAAACACTTGGTTGGCAATGTTCTTAATCTTCACTTAGTTCAAATAGGCATTTTATCAAACACCTTGATTGCCAACTAATTCATGTGTCAATTAATCAAATTGATTAATTCTAACTATACCAAAATCATGAACATATGTACATTAACTCATTTATGCCTTAAAGTCATATGGGCATTCATCAATATATCACTACTCACTCTCGGCCTAACCATGTTCATAGTGATTTGATATGTCTCAATGCTTAAAACATATACCAATATACTTAGAATCATTCATACATTAACATATATGAATTTGAAAGCTTGAAATTATACCTAGAATTCGTGTTCACACTTGGCCGAAACTTTGGAGCCTCATGGTTTGCACACTATAGCTTCTTAATAGCCAATTCCAACATATGTCACTCTCCTCTCAATTTGGAACAACTTACATGAAGAATGCAAGTTCCAAATATGCCTAAATCCTAGTGATTTCTAGTGAGAGAAAGCTTGGATAAATGTATTTCAATAGTTTCTTCTTCTAGCCGAGAATGGTATGGTGAAAATGACAATGGTGTGGCTGATTTTATAAGCCATTTACTTAGCCATTAAGCCTTACCTTCCAGCCATTATAATTGACTTCCTAAGGTTTAGTTATGGGTCACCTAATGACTCATGGTTAACTTTAACTAAAGGCTAGATATTTACTCATTTGGGCCTTACAATTGGGCCGTCGGTTTGGGCCTTCCTAATGGGCTTTCGGGCTAAAATTTTTACTATACCTCGAGCCTTTAATTTTCTACATATTTGATCTATCAATCGGTCCAACAATTTGGTCGAAGGAACCTACGAAATTCGATCTACATTTAGTATACCTTAATAGGCTTTAAAAATCTTTACTTTGGCACATTACGTTTTTAACCATTAAATTTAATCCGGAATACTTTCGAATAAATTTTTCGTACTTTCGGGGATGATTATCTTGTATTCTGACTAAAAATATTTTTTCCCAAATTTTTCTCCATAGATTTATTTTTAACCATGATTAGTCAACTATGGTAAAAGTCCACTTTTCTTAACTATAGTTGACTTTTTCTTTAATCATTGACCAAGTTGACTTTTTCTCAAAATTTCAATAGTGTCATATCTTATGCCTTACACTCTCGTCTTTACATTTTAACCATTTTCGGTAGGTAGATATGCCTCAAATACCTTAAATTCCTTAAACCGTTAAAAAGGTCTATTTTACCCTTTTTAGCGTTTACTCTTGTTCTCTGTGTTCGAGACTAAATCAAACTGACTTTCCTTCATGAGCTCTCTATATTTTCTCACTTTAAGTTCTTCTCTTCAGTCAGAATGATTCATATCCACTTGGTTTAACCTGTGGCTCTTATAGCTCACATTAGGCTTTTATGTAGCTTTTAAGTGTTAAAGCATTTCACTAACACTTAAATTTAGTAAATGCTCTTCTTATGATTTAAATAACTTAATACATGTCTATACATATGTAAATCATAAGGAACAAGCTACATAAAAATACGGGTCTGACAATCCTCCCCAACTAAGAAAATTTGGTCCTCCAAATTAGAATCAAGTCAGTCATCAAACAGATGGGGGTGCTTCTCTCGCATCAGACTCTCCAGCTCCCAAGTAGCCTCCTCTGAAGTATGATGCTGCCAAAGAACTTTCACTAATTTGATAGTCTTCAATCTCAAGACCTTCTCCTTCCTATCCAGTATCTGAATTAGTCTCTCAACATATGAGATATCCTCTTTGAGCTCCAACGACTCATAACTAATCACATGTGCCGGATCCGGGTGATACTTCCAAAGCATTGATATTTGGAAGACGTTATGGACTCCTGATAAGTCCGGTGGCAATGCCAACCTATGCGCCTTATCTCCCACTCGATCAAGTATCTCAAAGGGTCTAATATAGCGAGGATTCAGCTTCTCTCTCTTTCCAAATTTTGCTATGCCCTTGGAAGGATAAACTTTCAGAAACACTGATTCACCAACTGCAAACTCTAGTGGCCATCGTCTCTTGTCAGCGTAACTCTCTGAGCTATCCTCAATCTCTCTACAATCAAACGGACATCCTCAGATACTTGTGTAACCAAGTCAGGAGCGAAAATCTTACGGTCACCCATTTCTTCCCATCCAATAGGAGAATGACATCTACGGCCATATAAAGCCTCATATGGTGCCATCCAGATACTCGAATAATAGCTGTTGTTGTAGGTGAACTCAGCTAGTGGCAAGTGATCATCCCATGAGCCTCTAAAATCTAGCACAGATGCTCTCAACATGTCCTCCAGAGTCTGTATAGTTTTCTCTGACTGACCATCTGTCTGAGGATGGAAAGCGGTGCTCAAACTCAACTGGGTTCCCATGGCTTCCTGAAAATGTTCTCAAAAGTGGGAAGTGAAGTGGGAATCCCTATCAGAGACTATGCTCACCGGTACACCATGTAACCTCACTACCTCGCGTACATACAGCTCTACCAATGAACTCAGAGTATCGGTAGCTCTCATAACTAAGAAGTGGGCTGACTTTATCAGTATGTCGATGATCACCAATATCAAATCATGATTCCTACGGGTCCTCGGTAAACCCATCACGAAATCCATAGTGATATGCTCTCATTTCCATGTTGGTATAGGTAGAGGCTACAATAACCCTGTAGGCTTCTGATACTCTACCTTCACCTGCTGACATATGGGACATTTTGCCACAAAATCTACTACATCTCTCTTCATACTCGACCACCAGTACACCTTTCGGAGGTTTTGATACATCTTGTTACTCCCCGGATGTAACGTGTACCTCGACGAATGAGCTTCCACTAATATCAATCTCTTGAGTCCTAGATCCTTGGGAACACACAATCTGCTTATAAACCTCAGTAGTCCATCAGAACTTAACTCAAAATTAGTCACTATGCCCCTATGCATTTGACCACTTACATCAATACAAAATGGATCAGTCTGTTACGCCACTCTGATCTTGTCCAACAGATCCGGCTCCAAGCGTAGACTTGCTATTACATAGCCTGTATCCATGTCAGAAGGCACAACTCCTAGACTGAGGCTAGCAAACTGCTCTAGCAACTCATGTTTCCTAACCATCATGTACGATACCATCCCTAAGCTCTTCCTACTCAAAGCATCAGCTATAACGTTAGCCTTACCTGGATGAAACACTTGGTGAAACACTTGGTCTAATTAAACCCCTATCCAACAGCTCTTGTAACTGTCTCTTAAGCTCTTCCAGCTCAACTAAGGCCATGCGATAAGGTGGTCTCGAGATAGGCTCCGTACCAGGCACCAAGTCTATACAAAACTCTATTTCTCTATCTGGTGGTAACCCTGGCAACTCATCCGAAAAAACATCTGGGTACTCACTGACCACTGTAATATCTAATAACTCCAGATGCGCCTTATCCGTATCTACCACGTATGCAATGAAACCTTCAACAGATTCATTTTTCAATTAGCAGAGTATCTCATTATTGTAATCGTAACTACTACTTTCATTTCTTTTCATTAAACTTTACATCATATCTAGTAGGGTTAGGAAACATAACTGTCTTAGCATAACAATCTAAAACAGCATGGTTTACAGATAACCAATCCATTCCTAAGATTACATCAAAGTCACTCATACTTAGTAATATTAGATTGGCTGTCATATCCTTGTTTCCTACTCTCAACTTGCAATCATTAAATACATACTCTATAAGCTGACTATTATTCATAGGCGTACTAATCAATATCATCATACATAACGATATACGCTCTACATGTCTTGCTAATTTACATGCAAATAAAGGTGATACAAATGAATGTGTGGCACCAGGATCAATTAAAACATATGCTTCAATATCATAAATCAGGATGTTACCTCGTACCACATCTGATGAAGCATCAGCTATGCCCTGATCTAAAGCATGTACGCGCCCTCGACCGATCACTTGCTTCCCCTTCTCTTCTACTGTCATTCTCCTCCTCGAAGCAAAAGGATCTACTGGAGCTCTCTCTAGCTCCCTACCCTTTAGTGGAGCAGTCTCAACCATCTCCGGGTAAGCCCTAGCAATATGCCTTGGTATACCGCATCGGAAACACATTATAGGAGTCAGAGGATAAGGTCTACCTCCATGATGTCTACCGCATCTACTACACTGATCGATGGTAGGTCTCTGTCCTCTAATGATGATACCCTTCACTGGAGCTACGACCAGATAAGTAGGAGGTCTAGCAGGTCTCTCTTATGCCTCCTCAATCCGTGATCTCTTATAGAAGAGTTTCCTCCCTCCTCGATAACTGAAACCTCTATCTCTAACCGATCTCTTCCTCTCTCTATCACGGCTCCTACTAAACTTTCCAAACTCGAAAGCATTCCTCTCATAATCCTACTCGCACAATTGTGCCCTGCACGCTGCTTCCTCATATGTGGCTATATCAAATGGGACCAATCTGGATTGCAGAACCGATCTTAGTCTATCAATGAACCTGTGGACCTTTCTGGTCTTACTATACATGGTGTCTGGTCATATCTCCCCAGGGATAAGAATCTTATCTCATACTCGTCTACGGATAATCTCCCCTGGTTCAGTCCCAAAAACTCAGCCTGTAGTTTTCGTTGTGCGGTATAGGGAACAAACTGCCTCCTAAAGACATCTCGAAATATCTCTCAACCAATTTTTGTATGTCGGGCTCTCAATATGGGTCTGGTGGACTTTAACCAATGCTCTATAGCTCCCTTTAGTAGGAACGCAACAAATGTGACCATCTCTGATGTCGTACACTCGAAGAATCCATAGAGTTTCTCCATCTCTCCAACCTACTCCTCAGCGGCAATAGGGTCCTTGACCCCACTAAAAAATGGAGCTCTAAACTTTTGGAACTGTCGCAACAGATCCAGATCACATCCGTACCCTAATCCACTACTACCTGAAACTAGTGGGGGTATAAAAGTATCTATAGTCTGCGGTGCATGAGCTATCTGTGTAGGTGTATCAGGGGCAATTACCTCTCTTGTCGCAGTTCCTGCCTCCTGTCCCTGCTTACCTGGCATCATCTGTGCCAATATCTCAACTATCATCTCTAAGCTACGTTCTAACCTCGTGAAGCGTTCCTCAACACACTTTGGTACCTCAATAGCACCTGAAGTCTCATGGGTAGGTACTGGCTCAGTGGCAGCTCGTCTCTCAGGCCTATCTCTATGGCCTCGAGCCCTATCGGTCGTCCCTCTACCACTACGAGTATTCATCATATAGGCTAAGTTCCTACATTCACAATCATGAATTAGTCTGTTTCCCATCTGGTATACACAGTTGAAACTAAACACAGCACAATACTATGGGGATGTACACTTTCCTATTTTCTAACACCGACTCACATCTGACCAACCTCAGCTCTGATACCATTCTATCAAGACCTTTCCTGACTTAACCAAAACCACTACAATTTTCTTACATTTTAACTTACCTTTCTCCTTATTAATGGTTGGGCTGTGATTCGATGTTAGCAACCTTGCTTACCATATCATTCATCCATTTTCATACATACAAGTCAATACACTATCTACTAACTGTAATTTCTTTTATAATACATGTGACCTCATATAAAATCTAATACAAATACATTCCCCATAATATATATCGTATACATCACTATGCTATTTATATGTTTAGATACAAAACCGTACAAAATATGTATACTTGTCGATCTATAGGAAATAGCAACGGACAACAGAAATACTATTCCTCAAATGCTCTCACTCTACTGCTGATGCTCTGTAGAGAGATGTAAAAGAAAGGGGGTAAGCAAACAACACGCTCAGTAAGGAAATCAGGTAAGCAAGTAGATATCTACACTATCTACTCAAAATAATGCTATGTCTCAAAATATCATTTCCTTAACTCACTTTCAAAGCATGTCTTTAAAATATATACATATACTTGTCTAGATTAAATTCCATGTACATAAATCATGCATTTGTTCTCAAATGTATGCATGTAGTACAAAATAATATATCTTTAAAATATCACAATGCCTTTAGATAAATCATGCCATTGATATTCAAATCAAAGTAAATATGGCATTTAATCATTCACAACACAATAATCGGATTTCGACCCATCCCTTAGGTTTATCTGTATCATAAATAAATCAGTCAATTAGGTGATATATCAAGTGAGACTCTGTGGTGAAATGCAATAATATCCTGGACTATGGCCATACTATAATGGTGATCCCAGGCAACACAAATCTCGGTGTGCGGGGCATCACTGTAGCAACGGGAGGGGAGTCAGTCCATCACAACCGCCAGCCATAACCTCCTTAACTCCACAATACCACACAGTGCAGTGTACTGCATGCCACTCGCACGGTACAACATACTCCGTGGACCCTACATCACAGTCGGGGTACTTGCCATAGGTCTTAGCCCTCAAACCATGGAATATAAATACCACGTCTCTAAATCCACATGCGAACATCTCACAGTGTGACACTCAGTCTACACGAGAAAATCAAGCACAGTTTTCAACATGTCATATATATCACATAAAATACAGTGAGCGCCTTTAAACGTGACTCACAGTTGACACTTCGCTCAAACACTGTTTCACATCACAAACTTAAACTCTAGTGCGGGTAAACCTCCAGTAACTAAGTCAATGCATAGTTCAATTTCAAATCAAGTATGAGCAATAGCTCTAGTACCATGCTATGCACAAAACTCATCAAATCAAGTACGAGCAATCGCTCAAGTACTGCGTCATGCATAAATTATGAAGAATCGAGTACGAGCAACGCTCTAGCACTCTGTCATGCATCTTATGTAAAATTTGAGTACGAGCTAATCACTCCAGCATTCTCTCATGCATAAATCATATATAACTGAGTATGAGTAATAACTCCAGCACTCTATCATGCATGTCATGGAAATCCAGTGAGAATCATACATCAGCACTACTATATGTGGAAAATATATGAAATCAAGTGCGAGTTATGCTCTAGCACGATTTATTCTCACATAATATGATAGATGGCTCTTTAAAAAGGGATGATTTTCAAAACATCAAAATCAGCACTATAAAGTGTGCTTAATTCACATCAACCTTAAAAACATTAGCCCATCTGTTTATTCTTCTACTAAACAGCAGTAAAACACTCAAAATGGTGGTTTCCATGCTTTTTACAACTTTTTCCAAAAGTTGACTTTTTTCCTAACTAATGGAAAAATCGTAATTTGTCACTATCGGGTCACAATAATTATTATTCAATTTCCCTGACCCTCAGAGTTTTTAAGTGAATATAAAAGCAGACAAAAATACGTGCAAGTATCTCAACTACTCACAAAAGTCCCTTACCTGCAATCACTCGAGAAATTTTACTTTCTCAACACTGCTCGATCAAGCAGTCCAATTCTCTCCTCCAATAATCTCTGGAGCTGCATATAACCATTTATCAGGTTAATTACATTTTTTCCTACTATATTTCACATTAAATACAGTCTATTTCAATTAATGGGCTTTAATAAACCTTAATACGTCTAACTATGCCTTAAGCCCATTTTCATTTTACTATTTATTTTTGTTGGGCCTCTTTGGCTTGTGGGGCCTACCAACTCTTATTGGGCTTATCCAAGACCCATTACATCACATTGGGCCGAAACCAATTGAGCTTGGCCCATTGGACCTCTCGGCCACTTGCCATGGCCAAGAGCATCCCATGCCGTTGGTCACCCCTTGGCATGTCGTCTATGTCCATTTATTTAGCTAATTCACTTAGGCATTTTCACATACTCTTGGTTAGCAATGTTCTTAAGCTTCACTTAGTTCATTTAGGCATTTTATCAAGTACCTTGATTGCCAACTAATTCATGTATCAATTAATCAAATTGATTAATTCTAACTATACCAAAGTCATGAACGTATGTACATTAACTCATTTATGCCTTAAAATCATATGGGCACTCATCAATATATCACTACTCACTCTTGGCCTAACCATGTTCATAGTGATTTCATTTGTTTCAATGCTTAAAACATATACCAATATACTTAAAATCATTCATACATTAACATATATGAATTTGAAAGCTTAAAATTATACCTAGAATTCGTGTTTACACTTGGCTAAAAGTTTGGAGCCTCACGGTTTGCACACTATGGCTTCTTGATAGCCAATTTCAACATATGTCACTTTTTTCTCAATTTTGAACAACTTTCATGAAGAATGCAAGTTCCAAATATGCCTAAATCCTAGTGATTTCTAGTGAGAGAAAACTTGGATAAATGTATTTCAATGGTTTCCTCTTCTAGCCGAGAATGGTATGGTGAAGATGACAATTGTGTGGTTGCTTTTATAAGCCATTAAGCCTTACCTTCCAGCCATTATAATTTATTTCCTAATGTTTAGTTATGAGTCACTTAATGAGTCATAGTTAATTTTAACTAAAGGCTAGATATTTACTCATTTGGGCCTTACAATTGGGCCACTCGGTTTGGGCCTTCCTAATTGGCTTTCAGGCTGAAATTTTTATTATACCTCGGGCCTTTAATTGTCTATATAGTTGGTCTATCAATCAGTCCAACAATTCGGTCTAAGGGACCTAAGAAATTCGATCTACATTTAGTATGCCTTAATGGGCTTTAAAAATCTTTACTTTGGCCCATTACGTTTTTAACCATTAAATTTAATTCGAAAGCCTTTCGAATAAATTTTCCTTACATTCAGGGATGATTAGCTTGTATTCTGAGCAAAATATTTTTCCTCACATTTTTCTCCATACTTAGGTTAATTTTTAACCATGGTTAGTCAACTATGGTAAAAGTCCACTTTTCTTAACTACAGTTGACTTTTTTCCTTAATCTTTGACCAAGTTTACTTTTTCTCAAAATTTTGAAAGTGTTATATCTTATGTCTTACACTCTCATTTTTACATTTTAGCCGTTTTTGGTAGGTAGATATGCCTCAAATACCTTAAATACCTTAAACCGTTAAAAATGTTCGTTTTACCCTTTTTAGCGTTTACTCTTGTTCTCCATGTTCGAGACTAAATCAAACTGACTTTCCTTTAAAAGCTCTCTATATTTTCTAATTTTAAGTTCTTCGCTTCAGTCAGATTGATTCAGATCCACTTGGTTTAACTTGTGGCTCTTATAGCTCACATTAGGCTTTTATGTAGCTTTTAAGTGTTAAAGCATTTCACTAACACTTAAATCCAGTAAATACTCTTCTTATGATTTAAATAACTTAATACATATCTGTACATATGTAAATCATAAGGAACAAGCTACATAAAAATACGGGTATGACAAGATGTCTCGCTACTTGTGGTTAATGATGATAATGTTTTGGTAGTATCTCGTGCCCGCGCAGCACGCATGAATGTTTCCCACGCGGAGAGTGCCTTTGGTTCTCATGTCCTAGCTAGGTGCTAGAGAAAGTAAGAAAGATAGATACTACCCATGTTTTATGAAAGTGTTATACGACCCTGATCCAGTCTACAGCCCCCACCATGGCCATAGGTATGATGACCCTCTACGGAGGATGACACGTATCGCATGACTTAGTTATAGCCTAGTCTCCATGATTATGATTATGATTATGATGATGATGATGATGAATGACTATGTTCTTATGAGATTATGACCAAATGTTTAAGAATAATTATGATTTATGATGAAATGTTTAAGAATGATTATGTTTTATGAAACGTTTATGAATGACGATGATCTTATGAAATTATCCATGAACGATGAATATCTGAGTCAGGTGCCGCCTAGTGAAGGTGAAGAAATGAATTTCATTCTAGTGAAATCATATGAACTATAGAATATAGATCAATGGTTCAATATCAAGTGAAAAAAATGCTATGTGGGAACATAGATTTGAGGTAATAATTGAAAATCATCAACATAAATTTTAGCATTGTATATGTTGAGTTAATATATTTTGAAATGACAAAACTAGTAAATTCAATAATATAAAGATAATATAAAAACATGTTTAGAGGTTATCAGTACCAGAACTTAAGTTCCTGGAGATGAGAGATCGATCTGGGATATGAGAGATCGATCTCCTGGGTTTTCTAGGATGAGAGATCGATCTCATGAAGACATGAGATCGATCTGCTAAGGTTTGAACCTGTACAAAGGTATTGAGGAAGCTGAGATCGATCTATAAGGGTTATAAGATCGATCTGTCTAAATACAGGATGTTGAGGAGATCGATCTGGTATAGGAAGAGATCGATCTCCCCTAAGACAAAAGGTAAAGGCAGTAGATCGATCTGTTAGATCGATCTGGTATAGGAATAGATCGATCTCCTCAAAGTCAGAGAGCTAAGGAGATCGATCTGGGTTGATAAGAGATTGATCTCCTCACTACGAGAATACTTGTCAGATCGATCTATAGATCGATCCTGCCTTAAACAGAGAGATTGATAGATCGATCTGCCTATTCGACAGATCGATCTGTTCTAACATTTTCAAATTGTGAGATCAATCTGCTCATATATGAGATCGATCTCCTTGCTTCATTTTGCCTTGATCTTGCAAGAATTATAACTAAGAGATTGATCTGATCAAGATGGCAGATCGATCTGGCATTCTACTGGAGGTACCCAACGGCTATTTCTGTAAGAATCTCAATGGGAAAAACAGTATTAAATGCTCCAACTACCAATCCTTCAGTATATAATCAAGCATTGAAGACACTAAGAAGGGAGACACCATTTGCTGCACATTCTGTAAATTCTTAAGAGTTTAATTCCTACATTCCATTTGTCTTCAATTCCCATTTATTGAGTTTGTTGTATAAGCTTGTTGAAAAAGCTATATTTGTCCTACCCACATTAAAAGCTTGATATTGTATTCATCCTAGCTTTAAGAGTGAAGAGGATTATTCCTCAGTGAGAGAAACTTTGTAAAAGGGTGAATACATCTTTGTTTAAAAAGGGTAGAGAGGTTATTCCTTAACCTGAAAAAGGGAGTGTGTAACTTTCGTTGAAAGTGAGAAAGAAAGCTCTTGACAAGAAGGTCAAGGAGAGAGGACGTAGGCAAGAGATTGGCTGAACCTCTATAAACTACTGTGTTTGATATTCTCTTCCTTATCTTGCTTTAATTTGTTTCATTACATTATTGTGAGACCCCGTATATATATAGTTGTAATGTGTAATGAATGTGAATGGACTTGTAATGTAAAGTATGATTGATGTAAGTCCATGGATTCAATGTACGTATGTGTAATATGAATTGTAACGTACATACAAGTTTCATTGAGTATGAATATGAAGAAATGACTTCTTGTAAGTGATGAACGTGATTGGAACTCAAAATGAGTAGTGTGGTAAAATGGAATGGAGTTAAGCTTCCATTTAGTTTGGAATGTGATACTTTTGGATATGCAATGAATGCACACAAGTTTCACTGTGCATAAGGTATGAATGGAATGCCTCTAGTGTGAGAAAGTATGATTTGGGGAGTTGGTGGTTTATGGGTTATGATAAGTTGTTAAATGAGTAATATGGGTGATTTGGAATGGTTATGTGGAGTTATAATGTGGGTTTAAGTGAAATTGTGAAAATGAGTATGTATATGCTTGATAAAATGCCATAGTGAGGGAATTCATGAAATATGAACACTATGAGCTTAATGTCGATTTAATATCGATTTGGAATAAGTTAATAGGCATAAGAAGATCCATAGACTCAAGTTATGGGTAAAGTAATGAAACGAGGCCATATAAGCGTTAATAGAGGCTATAGATTAAATTGACTATAGCAAGCACAATGGTTGCATTATATGGATCGAATATAATGTGAAATATGATTGTGTGCAGTCCCAAAGAGTTGTTGAAGACGAATCGAACCGTACGAGTAAGCAGCTTAAGGAAGTGGAATCACGCATCTCGATTCCAAGTAAGGGAATTTTGTAAGTGTATAGAGGTAGCTGCTCGTAATTTGCGGGATTATAGGGTGTTTATGAAATGCATGAACGTTTGAGAAATTGGTTGTTTGGTATGCAAAAATAGTTGTGAATATTGGATGATTTGGTTTTACATGGATGTATAAAAAGGGATAGTAAGGCTAATAATTGCATAAATCAAGTGTTTTGAATGCTTTCACAAAACATGTGTTTGGATTTAAACGAGTTGATAAATAGGTTGGCTATTGTGGTTTGATGTTTGTAGCACATGTGAAGTGCCAAATATGTTTTGAGATAGTTTTAAAAGCTTATGAGCCGCCTATCATGTTTATGTGAATTAAACTGTGCTAGAGCCTAGCTCGCACCGGGTATTGATGTTTTCATTTGTATGAAACGTGCTGGAGCTTAGCTCGCACCTTGCTTTGGAAACTATGATAATGTTTATAAACCGTACTAGAGCTTCTACTCATACGTGGCTTTTGAGTGGTTTGTCTTATGAGTATAACTATACTAGAGCTATGCTCGTACGCGTCTCTTTATGATAGGATGCATGAGTCGTGCTAGAGCTTTGGTCGCACAAGTTTGCATATTGTGATACGTATAAGGTTGTGAAAGTTCGTAAGATCCTTAAGCCCTACATCCTTAAGCCAACATCCTTAAGCCCGAGGAGGCGGGGAGGCTCTGTTCGGTGGGGAGGCTCTCTTGCGGTGGGATCCTTAGGCCAACTTCCTTAAGCCCTGGAGGGGCGGAGAGGCTCTGTTAGGCAGGAAAGCTCTCCTACATGGGTACGGTAAGATCCTTAAGCCCTACATCCTTAAGCCAACATCCTTACGCCCGAGGAGGCGGGGACGCTCTGTTAGGTGGGGAGGCTCTGTTTGGTAGGGAAGCTCTCTTACGGAAGGATCCTTAAGCCCTACATCCTTAAGCTAACATCCTTAAGCCCGAGGAGGCAGGGAGGCTCTGTTAGGCGGGGAGGCTCTCCTTCACGGATATGGAAAACTCTTGGTATAGGGTAGGTAAGACCTAGGAATGGCACCCCCAATCACGATATGAGTCTGCGGAGTACGTTGTACCGTGTATATCACATGGCGTGATGGTTATGTGATGAGAAAGTCTGGCGAGGGATAATCCATCTTCGTGCCAGCATGATACCCCGCACACCTGGATACGTGTGGTCTGGGATGATTTATGATGTAGCTGGTCCACATAGGCACTTTTGATATAGTGACCTAGTTTTTATACACATGTGTGAATTGTGAAATGAAAATGTGGTTGTGATTATGAATTGATTTGGTGGTATTTATGTGTTGAGAAAGAGGTTTATGATGTTGGTTTAAAAAGGAGGTTTCTTAATGAATTGCCCTTTTTATGAATTTAAATGAGATTGAGCATGAGATGATTTATACATGATGTTCCTTTTACCATGTTTGATATGCCAATGTACATTATTTTGACACATGATACATATGTATACTCATATGGCATAGTTTTATTCCTCATGCTCCTACCATAAATGATTTATGCATAACACTATCAGCATGTAGATAGAGTAGTTATCTACCATGCTTGCATTATTGCCTTACTGAGCGTGTGGTTGCTCATCCCTCTCTATTTTCCCCCTCCTACAGAGCGTGCATAGTAGCCCAGTGAGGACTGAGGCGTGGTATTTTGAATTCCGCTGCATCTTCATCACTTAGAGGTATATACACAATGATTTCTTCTGTATCTAAACAATGTAAAAGCACAGTAGTCATTTGAAATGTAATTATGGGGGATGTAGATGTCGGTAATCATATTTTGTATAAGTAAATGATAAACTTCGAATGTATGACATCGTTTTACTAAATTGTGAATGAATGGTAAGTGATGTTTATTATTGACTCACAGCCCAACAGTGTGTGGTGAGTTAGTCACGATCGGGTAAGGTAACAGTAAAACGCAAAAAATTTTCAGTGATTTTCGGTTAAAGGGAATGAAAATGGGTCGTGACAATTATATTGCTTATTCATTATTTGTTAATTAAGTTCAAATTAGTTTAAATTTGCCATTAACATTAGAAAACTGGTTTACCCCCTCTCGATAGAGCCAACCATTGGTATCAGAGCAAAGACTCTTTGATCACATAGGAATAACTTTCTAAAGAGTTAGAAACGATCTAATGGCTCACAACAATGTAGCAACTAGCTTAGTAGGAGAGGGGCATTCTATGGTTAGGCCTCATATGTTCAGTGGGGAACATTATACTTATTGGAAGACTAGGATGATGTTATTCATTCAAGCAAATGATTATGAGGTATGGAGGATTATCACTAAAGGACCTCAAATCCCTACAAAAAGAATAGAGGGAAGAGATATCCCTAAAGAAGAAGATGAATGGGATTCAAATGATGTTAAATGTGCTCAGCTAAATGCTAAGGCCATGCACACCCTTTTTTGTGCTTTAGGGCCAAATGAATACAATAGAGTCTCCGGTTGTGACAATGTCAAACAAATATGGGACAAATTGACAATAACTCATGAAGGTACAACCCAAGTAAAGGAGACTAAGGTAGGAATGCTCACACATGACTATGAGCTATTTAGGATGAAAGATGGAGAGTCAATCAGTGATATGTTCACTAGATTCACTGATGTAATTAATGGATTAAAATCATTAGGAAAAATATACTCTAATATAGAAATGGTCAAGAAAATATTAAATAGTCTACCTAAATCATGGGAAGCTAAAGTGACTGCAATTGAGGAATCCAAGGACCCTCACACATTGTCACTAGATGAATTAATAGGATCACTACTCACTTATGAGATGAAGTTGAGAAAAAATGAAGAGCCACCCAAGAAAGTGGGATTTGCTCTAAAATCTACTACTCAAGAGGAAAATAAAAATGAGAGTGGTAGTGAAGAAGATCTTGAGATGGCAATGTTTGCCAAAAGATTTAACAAATTCATGAGAATGAGAGCAAGTGGTAGTAATAGGAGAAATCACAAGAGAGATCAAGAAGAGGTAGGTAGAAAAGATACAATTGTGTGTTATAAATGTAAAAAACCAGGACACATTAAGTTTAACTGCCCTCTTCTTAAAAGGTCCAATGATAGGTTCCACAAAAAGAAGGCAATGGTGGCTACATAGAGTGACAGTGACTGCTCTGATGATGATTCAAATGAGGACAATGCCAATTTGTGCTTCATGGCTATTGAGGATGAAAGGGTAACTTCAAACCTCAATGAATACTCTTTTGATGAATTGCAAGATACCTTTAATGATCTTGCATTGGAATATGAATGCATGAGTATGAAATATAAAAAGATAATATCTAAATTGAAGAAAGAAAATGAGTTAATGCTAGAGGACAAATTAGAATGTGAAAAGAAACTAGAAATTACAAATCTTGAAATTTGTAACCTAAAAGAACAAAATAGTAACTTACACAATTCTTTTAATAGGTTCTATATGGGTCAACAAAAGTTAGATAACATGCTAGAAACTCAAAGGGCATTCTTTGATAAAAATAGGTTAGGATATAATGCAAAAAGTAGAGAGACTCATCTCAAAAGCTTCATTGCTAGAAAGAGCATGAATAAACCTTCAACTATTTATTCATATTGTAATAAAAGGGGACATGCATCACATAATTGCAATAAGAAGTTAACCACTCTTAAGGGAAGGATAGTAAAAAGAATTTGGGTTCCAAGAGAAATAATTAATTCAAAAGATTTTAATGCATTGGTAAAATGAATCCCAAAGGGATCAAGAATTGCTTTCACTAACCTTAAAGGACCCAAGAGAATTTGGGTACCTAAAACATGAGTTTAAATTTTGATTGTAGGTGATTGGGCATTGCCACAAAGCTAAAACAAATGAAGCTTGGTACTTGGATAGTGGATGCTTAAGGCACATGACGAGTGATAGAAGCCACTTCAACTCATTTAAATCAAAGGTTGGTGGAGATGTCACATTTGGGGACAACTCCAAAGGCCAAGTTGAAGGAAATGCTTCAATAGGTAATGACTACTTTTCATTAGAAAAAGTATTGCTTGTTCAGGGTCTAAAGCATAACTTACTAAGCATAAGTCAACTTTGTGACAAAGGTTACAAAGTAATTTTTGATTGCATGAAATGTCATGTTATAGATCCTAAGTCAAATAAAGTTCTTTTCCTAGGCCATAGGCAAGGTAATATATACATTGTCTATCTTAATGAACTTAAGAATGAAAACATATGCCTAATGGTAGACAAAGAAAAAGAACCTTGGTTGTGGCATAGAAGACTAGGTCATGCTAGCGTGCATGTGTTATCCAAGTTAGCTAGAAAAGATCTAGTTATAGGATTACCTAAGTTGTCCTTTGACTATGATAAAATATACGAAGCATGTGTTAAAGGAAAACATAAAAGGACAACATTTAAGCCTAAGAATAGTGTATCTACCACTAGGCCTCTTCAATTACTCCACCTAGATCTTTTTGAACCAACTAGAACAACAAGCTTAGGTGGGAAACATTATGGATTTGTAATAGTTGATGATTACACTAGGTTCACTTGGGTGTTCTTTTTGAGAGTGAAAAATGAAGCTTTAGATAAATTCATAGCTTATACGAAAGTGACTCAAAATGAAAAGGATACACAATAACTAGTATTAGAAGTGATCATGGCAAGGAGTTTGAAAATATAGGATTTGATGAGTATTCCAATGATCAAGGAATTAGCCATAATTTTTCAGCCCCTAGGACACCACAACAAAATAGAGTAGTTGAGAGAAGAAATATAACATTGGAAGAAATGGCTAGAACCATGTTGTGTGAGAATAATTTACCAAAATATTTTTAGGCTGAAGCTATAAATACATCTTGCTATATCATTAATAGAGCCATGATTAGACCAATTTTAAAGAAAACTCCTTATGAGCTTTACAAAGGTAAGAAGCCTAACATTAGCTACTTCCATCCTTTTGGCTGCAAATATTTTGTCTTAAATAATGGGAAAGATAATTTAGGAAAATTTGATGCCAAGAGTGATGAGGGAATTTTTCTAGGATATTCCTTGAATTCAAAGGCTTATAGAGTATATAACAAAAGAACATTGATGGTTGAAGAATCAATTCATGTAATATTTGATGAATCAAATGATTTATCTAAAGATTCAACCCATGATGAGGATGTTGGAATATTTGATGAAAACATGGAGGAAATTCCAAATTTAGAAGAAGATTTATTAGAAAAACTTGACTTAAATAAAGAAGATGAAGAAGAAATGGAGATATTAGAGAAAGAGTCAAGAGCACCAAGAGAATTAGGATATGTGAAAGATTGTGAAATAGTAGGAGATCCAACTCCTGGAGTTCGAACTAGATCATCTCTAAGGAATGTGTGTCAATATATAGCCTTTGTATCTCAAATAGAACCTAGAAATGTCAATGAAGCCTTAGATGACAATAATTGGTTCTTAGCAATGCAAGAAGAATTAAATCAATTTGAGAGAAGCAAAGTGTGGAAACTAGTTCCTAGGCCTAGTGATCACTCTATAATTGGAACTAAATGGGTATTCAAGAACAAGACGGATGAAAATAGCGTGATCATAAGAAACAAGGCTAGGTTAGTTGCACAAGGCTATAGACAAGAAGAAGGAATAAACTATGATGAAACTTATGCACCGGTAGCTAGATTAGAAGTAATTAGAATGCTACTTGCCTTTGCATGTTATAAAAACTTCAAATTATATCAAATGGATGTAAAGAGTGCATTCTTGAATGGTTTCATTAATGAAGAAGTGTATGTAGAACAACCTCCCGGCTTTGAAAATCATGAATTTCCTGAACATGTTTTCAAACTATTTAAGGCACTCTATGGTTTGAAACAAGCTCCTAGAGCATGGTATGAAAGGTTGTCAAAATTCTTAATAAAAAAAGGATTTTCAATAGGAAAAGTGGATACCACATTATTTATTAAAGATAAAAATAAGGATTTACTAGTTGTTCAATTGTATGTAGATAATATTATTTTTGGATCAACTAATGAATTTTTATGCCAAGAGTTTGCTACGATCATGCAAGGTGAATTTCAAATGAGCATGATGGGAGAGCTCACTTTCTTCTTAGGACTTCAAGTGAAGCAAACAAAGGATGGAACCTTCATCAATCAAGTAAAATATACTAAGGAATTGCTCAAGCGATTTGGAATGGATAATTGCAAACCTCAAGCAACTCTAATGGGCACCAACATCAAGCTTGATAAAGATGAAAGTGGTAAGTGTGTAGACACTAAACTCTATAGGTCTATGATTGGTTCATTGCTCTATTTAACTACAAGTAGACTAGATATTTTGTTTAGTGTATGTCTTTGTGCTAGATTTCAATCCTCTCCTAGGGAATCACACTTATTAGCAACTAAAAGGATCTTTAGATACCTTAAGGACACTCCCTCTCTAGGACTTTGGTACCCTAAGGACTCCACTTTTGCTCTTCATGAATTCTCTGATGCAGACTTTGGGGGCTGCAAAATAGATGGGAAAAGTACTTCAGGTACCTGTCAATTCTTAGGGAATAGATTAATCTCTTGGTTCTCTAAGAAACAAACTAATGTAGCTCAGTCCACAATTGAAGCTGAATACATAGCAGCAGGTAGTTGTAGTGCTCAAGTGTTGTGGATTAAACAACAAATGAAAGACTATGGTATTGACATGAAACAAGTCTCAATTAAATGTGATAATACAAGTGCCATCAATCTATCTAAAAATCTTATTCAACACTCTAGAACTAAGCACATTGAGATTAGGCACCATTTCCTTAGAGACTATGTTCAAAAGGGAGATATAATTCTAGAGTTTATTGACACTTTACATCAAATAGCTGATATATTCACCAAACCTCTTGATAGAGATAGGTTTTGTGTCTTTAGATGTGAATTAGGACTCATGAATGTTCCTTAAGATTTATATGCTTCAAAACCTTGATTTCAAGTTGTTTTTAAAAGAGTTTTTCAATGATTTTTCTGGGCAAAAAGTATGAGAGATCGATCTCCTATCAATATAGATCGATCTACATACTTCAAATGAGCCTAAAGCATAAAGGTTAAGCTAGGCAGATCGATCTTCTCACCCATAAAATCGATCTCCTTAAAGCCTCTGTTAAACAGCAGATCGATCTGAGCATTTGGCAGATCGATCTTCTTAAGCCTCTGTCAAACAACAGATCGATCTGGGCCCTTAACAGATCAATCTCATTAAGTTTCTATATTCTGAAGATCGATCTTGTGGTACAACAGATCGATCTCTTTAAGCTTCTGCAAATGACAGATTGATCTGTCGCCTCGACAGATCGATCTCCTGTGCCCTGGACTATAAAAACTGCCAAAAATCCCCAAATTTCAAAAATCCAAAATCCTCAAAATCCCTAAATTTTGTCGCACCTTAGCCTTCGATTCTTCCAACCAGATCAATCTCGGTAAGGTATTCGTCAAAACTTTTCTTTGTTTATCATTCTAGTAACCCACATTGCTAAATTTTTATCAAAAATTCTTAGTTAAGTGCTTAATTTCTCTCTAGGTCAAATCTAGCTACTGTTCCATTGGTTAGTTTTTAGTGAACTAGTTTTAAGATCATCTAGAGCGTTTCCAGTGTCTAGAATAATGCCTAGACTTAAGAGAGCAGGCCAAAAACCTCCTAGACCTAGTGTAGATCAATGGTCCTCTTCCCAATCAATCCTTCCCTCTTCAGTCACTACCTTTAACAGGTATTTTAAAACACCTGCAAAAAGGAAGAGATATGAAGAATATTTTTCAACCATGCCAATTAAACATTGGCGCACCATTTATTTTTCCTTCTTAAACCGTATTGATTTTCCTTATTTACCCAAATTTGAAGAATTTGGGTGGCTTCCGTTTCTCAAAATCAATACTCCTATACCCCCAAACATCATCAGGGCATTCTTTTCTAATGTCGAACTCATCTATGATCCTAATGATGCTTGCAAAATTCTCAGGTTTAAAATGTGCGTCATAGATAAGTCAATCCCTATAGACACCTCCATTTTAGCCCAAGCGTTTCACATTAGAGATGAGGGATTGACTGATGAGGAGGAAGAAGTCCCTCTAGAGTTTGACCTTCCGGGTGATAAGGCGAGTGACCTGCCAATGCATCCAAGGTTACTCCACCTTATCATTTCATGGAACCTCCGCCCTTTCGATACCCGACACTCTACAGTTAGGAGGTTAGATCGCTTCTGGCTCCACCACATTCACTCTACAAGCCAAAAACCCAATCTTGTCCATTTCATCTATGAAGATTGGTTGAAGATTGTACGTGGGCAAGCTTCCACGATTGTTTTTCTGCAACCGTTGGCGTATCTTCTACAACGACTTGGAGTGGATTGCAGCTGTGAAACGGGTGAAGTGCCCTCCTCAAAGAGCATTCTAAACATTGGGACACTTCACCACATGAGGTATTACAAGGACTTTCGAGGGGATTGGAAGAAGAAACGAGAACAGCAGCCTGAAGCAGCCATGGACGAAGATCCCTCTGCTGAGCCCACTACTCCACCTGCTGCACCTACTAAGGGTCCATCATCTTCGACTGCTCAGCCCTCTGCACCTGCCTCATCACCCGCTGGCATGGAATTGATTGTGACGATGATCATGGAGCTGAACCGAAAGATAGATGAAGGTTTTACAAACCTTCATGCCACTCAGCAGGCGCTGTATGATGAGCTTCAGGTCACTCGTACTCACGTTGAGGACCTTATGGATCGATTTCCTCCTCCGCCGTAGGATATGAATATTAGGAAAAGCTTAGTTAGTTTTCATGTTTACTCCTTGTTGTTTATGACATTTGCTTAAATAAGTCTTTTATGAAATGACAGTTGTTGGGATGTTAATTATAATTGTTTATAATGTATTATTATTTTGAAATGCCATGACCAGTTGTTGAGAAAATTAATTGCCTCGATCTCATTCTTGCCATTGATATGACAAAAGGGGGAGAAGAAATAAAGTTAAGAGAACATAGGTTGGTTAAAACATGTTTAAATGGCTTTAAGAAACATGTCTAAAGGTTTAAAGGAATGATTAAAATGAGGGGGAGTTAAGAGGTCAAAAGCCAAAAGTAAGGGGGAGCCTACAAAAAAGGGGATTTTGTGCATAATGCAAATATGTAACTAAACAAGTTTATTGAATAGGTTTTGTCATATCAAAAAGGGGGAGATTGTTGAGTTAATATATTTTGAAATGACAAAACAAGTAAATTCAATAATATAAAGATGATATAAAAACATGTTTAGAGGTTATCAGTACCGGAACTTAAGTTCCTGGAGATGAGAGATCGATCTGGGATATGAGAGATCGATCTCCTGGGTTTTCTAGGATGAGAGATCGATCTCATGAAGACATGAGATTAATCTGCTAAGGTTTAAACCTGTACAAAGGTCTTGAGGAAGTTGAGATCGATCTATAAGGGTTATAAGATCGATCTGTCTAAATACAGGATGTTGAGGAGATCGATCTGGTATAGGAAGAGATCGATCTCCCCTAAGACAAAAGGTAAAGACAGTAGATCGATCTGTTAGATCGATCTGTACACAAACAAAGAGTTCATGAGATCGATTTGGTATAGGATGAGATCGATCTCCTCAAAGTCAGAGAGCTAAGGAGATCGATCTGGGTTGATAAGAGATCGATCTCCTCACTACGAGAATACTTGGCAGATCGATCTATAGATCGATCTTGCCTCAGACAGAGAGATTGGAAGATCGATCTGCATATTCGACAGATCGATCTGTTCTAACATTTTCAAATTGTGAGATCGGTCTGCTCATATATGAGATTGATCTCCTTGCTTCATTTTGCCTTGATCTTGCAGGAATTATAACTAAGAGATCAATCTGATCAAGATGGCAGATCGATCTGGCATTCTATTGGAGGTAACCAACGGCTATTTCTGCAAAAATCTCAACGGGAAAAACAGCATTAAATGCTCCAACTACCAATCCTTCAGTATATAATCAAGCATTGAAGACACTGAGAAGGGAGCCACCATTTGCTGCACATTCTGTAAATTCTCAAGAGTTTAATTCCTACATTCCATTTTGTCTTCAATTCCCATTTATTGAGTTTGTTGTATAAGCTTGTGTAAAAAGCTGTATTTGTCCTACCCACATTAAAAGCTTGATATTGTATTCATCCTAGCTTTAAGAGTGAAGAGGATTGTTCCTCAGTGAGATAAACTTTGTAAAAGGGTGAATACATCTTTGTTTAAAAAGGGTAGAGAGGTTACTCCTTAACCTAAAAAAGGGAGTGTGTAACTTTCGTTGAAAGTGAGAAAGAAAGCTCTTGACAAGAAGGTCAAGGAGAGAGGACGTAGGAAAGAGATTGGTCGAACCTCTATAAACTACAGTGTTTGATATTCTCTTCCTTATCTTGCTTTAATTTGTTTCATTACATTATATTGCTTATTCATTATTTGTTAAATAAGTTCAAATTAGTTTAAATTTGCCATTAACATTAGAAAACCGATTCACCCCCCCTCTCGGTAGAGCCAATAGTATATTGTAAGATTTCTATTGGCTAGAATCAATCTTGCACTCAAAGAGGATAATTGCTTAATTTGAAGTGATTTTGGTTTAGTAAAAGAAAGAGAAAAGTATCTTAACTTGAGGATATGCATTGATATTTATTCAAGTCGTTGCAGGACAATCCTTAAATTCCTACATGGAGTGCTATTAATGTGTTAATGATGAGAGTGATTAATTTGTGATAATGGTTCCAAAGATCAAGGAATCAATGAGATTATATGATGCATGTGATTGGTGTTTGGAGTTGTGATCTTGATGTGAATTTTATTATTTGGAGTTATAATGATTGAAATTATCGACTGATTTTTCCTATTGTTCCTTAGCTCTAACTTTTAGTTGAAGTTAATAGTGTATTTGGCTAATAGAAAATTTTGGATTATGATATTAATATTTGAGATTAGAGATGAGTTGGATACTCATAGATTTATGGTTGAATTTGTTGGGTGTGAAAAACATATGTTTATTACAAATTTTTGTTATATTGATTTCATCTTTATCGTAGTGTATGATGGTCAACTGATGATAAATATTCTGATACAGTGAAAAAGAAAAGGAAATCAATATCCAGTAGTTTATAAGTAGCTAGAAAAAATTGTTGATATCATTATTCAAATTTAAAGTTTTATGTGGTTATAATTACTTAACATGATTTGGAAATTTTATTCTAATAAATTTGGTGAACAAGAAATTATGTTGATCCCAAACAATGTTATGAACAATAACTTTGAGGTTTTCACGATTATATTCGAATGACATATTAGAGGGAGCAGTGGAAGTGTGATTGGATTTAAGTTACAAACTTTTGGATTATTGTTAATTTAACAAGTGGTTGATCTTTAATATGGAGGTTAATTTTAACTGAAGCCCATAGTAGTAAGTACATTCTGCATCTTGGTAGTACCAAATTGACGAATGGTGTTTTGGTGGCCTAAAATGAAACAGGATGTTGCAGAGTTTGTATCTAAGTGTTTGATTTGTCAGGAGATTAAGATCGAACACCAAAAGCCAGTAGGGTTACTTAAGTCTTTTCCAATGCCTACTTGGAAATAAGAGCACATTACCATGGACTTCATTATAGGCCTACCAAGGATCCGAAAGGGGCATGATGCAATCTGGGTGATTGTCAATAGATTAAATAAGAGTGCCTACTTCCTGGCCATTAAAAGTACAGACTCCTTAAGTGCATTAGCAAAGTTGTATGTGAAGGAGATAGCACGATTGCATGGGGCTCCCATGAGCATTACATCATATAGAGATTTCTCGATTCACTTCCAGATTTTGGGCTCATTTCCAAGAAGACAGGGTATCTCAACTTAACCTAAGCACCGCCTATCATCCTCAGACCGATGATTAGTCCGAGAGGACCATTCAGACCTTAGAGGATATGCTAAGGGCATGCGTTTGGAGTTTAAGGGCTCATAGGATGATTATCTACCTCTTGCAGAGTTTTCTTATAACAACAGCTATCATGCTAGCATCGGGATAGCACCGTATGAGGCCTTGTATGGTGGAAGATGTAGGTCTCTAGTGGCTTGGGAAGAAGTAGGTAATAGAAAGATTTTGGCTCTCGATTTGGTGGAACAGGCAGCAGAAGGTGTTCGGATAATTTGTGATAGACGTAAGGCCGCACAAAGTAGGCAGAAGAGTTATGCGGATAAGCATAGGTGGCCACTCGAGTTTCAGATTGGGGGATTACATGTTTCTGAAAGTATCCCCGAGCAAGGGTATTATGAGCTATGGAAAGAAGGGGAAACTGAGTCCTCGCTTCAGTTGGTCTATTTGAGATTCTAGAGAGAGTGGGATACGTAGCCTATAGACTTGCCTTACCACTCAACTTGCTGGGGTACATAATGTCTTCCACGTCTTAACGTTAAAGAAGTATAATTAGGATCCCTTACATATTATTGAGTAGAGTCTTTGAGCATTCAAGAGGACATGAGCTACATTGAACAACCTATCCGGATTTTGGACAAAAATGAAAAGGTATTTTGATCAAAGACTATTCCTCTGGTAAGGGTTCTCTGGCAACACCATTCGGTTGAAGAAGTTACATGGGAGCTAAAGAGCCTTATGAAGGAGAAGTACCATCACCTATTCTGAAGGACCAAGATGAATTTGGAGGACTAATTTCATTAAAGGTGGGGAGAATGTAAACATCGCAAAATTTTCTGTACTTAATTAGACAATAAAATTAAATGAAAATATGTTAGAAGAACATATATATATATTTGTTAAATTGAAAATGTATTTAAAAATAATAAAAATAAATACAATAAATATATATTTTTGTTATTTTGCAAATGTAATTTAAAATATATATATATATATATGTATATATAATATACATACAATAAAAATATATAAGTAATTAAATTATTTTAAATAAAGAAATTAAAAAAAAAAAAGAAGGGAATTCTGTCTCGTGAAAGTCGCGCGATAGAGAAAGGGAAGTGTAAGACCCGATTTTATTTAAAACACGAAAAAAATCAAATGAAGGATTGAAATGGTAGTCCCAAACACGTGCAAGGGTAATGGTCAAAAGACTGAAATTCGGTATAAATCGTGACAAGAAAATTTCTTTAAAAATATGTGATTGAGAAATCTTGATCAATAACGATGAAATAATTCAATTTCGGGTTAAATTGATCAAAATATGAATTTATTGAAATAAATCAGAATTTTCACTTCGAAAAATAATCTCGAAAATATTGAAAAATTATACCGAAAATACGAAATAATACTGATAAATTCATTTATTGATTAAATGAATAAAATATAATTTTTTAGATATTTTTAAAATTTTTACTAATATTTTAATCAATTAAAATAATAATTAAAATAAATTATAAATAAATTTAAAAAAAAAAGATAGAAAATTGCGATACGCGATTTCTACAGGAAACGAAGCAGAAGCCGAGCCCTCTGCCTCACCGGATGGAGCGATCGGCGGCACACGCACCAGGCGAGGTAGCCGACGTCAACCCAGGCGAAATTCGACGAGAAAGCACGAACAGCGAGAGAAACGCTGGCAAGAGAGAGAGAATCAAGATGAGAAAAAGGAATTCGTTGCCGTCAACGCCGATTCAGCCCCAGCCACCGACCACCGAAGGTTCCCCACGTGCTGTCAAGACGAGTGGTGGCGAAAATGACGGGTAGAAGGCAGCCAACACCGACAACGGAGGCAAAAAGAACCAGCATCGAAGGCGAAAGGGAGAAGAGCCAGACCGGCCACTTTTCGACCGACCATGGCGAAATGAGGGCAGATCCGTGCACTAGATGACCTCGCAGAGCTGCTGGCGACGGAAGTCGGTGGAGAACCGATCAACAAAGTCCCGAACCGATCAAATCGGACTGAACCGACTAAACCGGATCGGTCTGAACCAAGTTGAACCCCACCGAACCAGTTCAGCCAAGAAAGAGAGGAAAAAAGGAGAAAAAGAGAAAAAGGAAAAAGGGAAAGAATTTTTAGGGATACACCGAAATTCGAGTAAGTCGGTAAGAGATCAAAAGTGACCGATTTGATTTTCAAAAAATTTATTTAAATTATATTTAATCAAAAATTTACCCGAAATTAAATATAAAATTGTGCAGTTCGATGATAAATCGTGTACGTAAGCCCGATCGAACTTCGATTTACGCACCATCGCATAATCTCGAGTAAGTAAAGCTCATTTATGATAATTTATGTAATTATTCGCGTATTAAAGATTTATTTTACAAATTTCGGATTTAATTCCGCATTTAGTGAATTATATTGGGATTTTTGAATTAATTGTCGTAAATGATATATGGGCTATCCAAAGAGTTTGGAACGAAGCCCAATGGGTATTGAGAGCCCAATAAACTCGAAGAAGGGATTTAATAAGTGGAAACGAGCTGGAAATGGGTTGAGGCCCATTAAGATGCAATCGGGCCCAATAAAGTAAAACGGGCCCAGTGTTTTAGATTCGATCAGTATAAGTGAAATACTGATAAGCGTATTAGAACTGACCCAAATATGTGGTTATATGCAGCTCCGTAGACTTAGTTTGGAGTGAATTGGACTGAGAGAGCTGGTACGGTCGAGACAGGATAAGCTTGCGCGTGATTCCAAGTAAAGGAATTTTACGGACTGCTATTGGTAACTTTACGAGAAAAAGGTAGTTTGGTAAAAGATTAGAGTTGATGAGTCACGGGATAACATGATTGGTAAGGCCCCAGTGTATCCAATTTCACCACTTTTAAGGGGTATTACGATTGGAGGACCCCGACCTGCTCCGTAGGATGTGTGGTAGATACCACAAAAGTAGGGCCTACACCTACACTTTATAGACTAAAATAGGTGTTAAGTGGTAAGACGGGCTATTTATTTAATGATTGTTCAGAGTTGGGTGAGACTGCCCCACAGAAGGGAAAAGAGACAGAGAAAGCCCTGTTGATATCTCTGCACTGAAAAGGGAGGCCACAGCCAAAGAGAAAGGGAAAGTAGGCTGTTGGATGAGGGCGAGTGTATGCCTTAGACCAGGACACTATTGATGTTTCATATGATGTGGTAAAAGATACCACACTGGTTATGAATAAAGAAGTAATTATGTTACTTGATCCTGGTGCCATGCATTTAGTCATACCGCCTTCATTTGTATATAAGTTAGTAAAAGACGTGAATGCCTACACCCTTAGGCACAATGCTGATAGTTAGTACCCCAATGAAGGAGGGTTAACTAACGGAATAATTATGACTAGATTATAAGTTGAAAATGGGGGAAGAAGTATAAGTCAGTCGATTTTATTCAATGGAATATGAATAATTTAAAGTAATATTTGAGAATAAATTGGTCGACTGCAAACTATGCTGTTCAGAGTTTCTATCCTAAGATAGTGATATGGATACCCCTGAAATGTATACTATAAGTTTTGACAAGTAATAAAAGGGGTGTCGCGATTGAAATTAAAGGAGTAAATGATTGTACTCACGGAATGAGTAATGACAGTGTTTGTTATAAGTGATATACGAAAGGAGATAAGCTTTGAGATGTGATAGATCCTGAATACAAGATATATTGGAATAAGAGGCGTATGCAAGGTAAGTAATTTGGATTAAGCTATATGTAGTGAATATGAATTGCGACCAAGGATATGGGGTGGATATATCCATAACCAGTCCATGTGGTCAAGTCTGAAGGTTAATAAAGGTATTTCAAAATACCTCCCCGCCTAAAGACTTAACAGCGTCTAGAAGTACACATAACCTATAAATTGAAATCGACAGTCGTAATATATATATTTAAAATTAGGGTACCTTTACTGGTACGATAAAGAAATATAGAATTCAATTAATCAGGAAGATTTAAAAATTAAACTTTTATAAACGCCGTTAATATAAGAAAAAGGAAATGAGGCGAGTTAGTATCGTGAAAGTCACGCCCCAGAAACGCGAAAAATCGGGCAAATTTATAACTTTTTACTCGACAATTCACAATTAAGAGTGCATTCTGTGCAGTGTCATACATCATCACATTTATCATACCTCAGGATCTCGTCATTAAATAGTATATATTATATCATATACATTACTTGATCTCAAGTTAATTAATCCTAATACATCCCATACAATGTTATACATCAAGTGTCTGTAATTACAATAATTGTCTGGGTACATGAAAAGATAAACGATACCTCAAAGCACAATATATGGCCTGGAGCTCAAGTCCTCCACTAGCCACTACTCCGTATGTCACAGGGAAACCCTTTTTCACTTGAAGAAATCTGGGGGGAAAGAAAACAGGGTGAGCTTCTAAATCGCTCAGTAAGGGGGTAAGGGACTCATTACATAAACCAAAATGCACATCACAAAATATTTATTTGTATGTGAAACTCATTATACTCTTTTGAAAACCATAGCATGAAAGTACTCAAAACGACATTCTCATATCTCAAATCATGTGAAAACATGAAGTACAAAGGCTCAGTATAGAGCAGTAATCAAGCATGTGAAAACAATGCGAGAATCGCTATCTCAATAAACGTGATAAAATCACTGTAATAATAATGCACGTGGCACAGCCACTAAACACATGTGGCGTAGCCACTGATTTAAATTCACACGTGGCATAGCCACAGAATAGGGTTTCACGTGGCAACGGCCACCAAATATACGTGGCATAGCCACTGAATGGGGGATCTCACGTGGCAACGGCCACCAAATAGGGTTCTCACGTGGCAACGACCACCAAATATACGTGGCATAGCCACAGAATGGGGAATCTCACGTTACCGAAACGGAGAAGAATCGGGCTTACATGCTACCAGAGCAATGCCCGGTGTGTACTCAAAATCACACACCTAAGTCTTATCACATAAGACTGGTTTGCCTTCACGTAGAACTCATAGTGGTTTTTCTCTCATAAAACTCATTTAAAACTGTTTTGTACTCAACACAAAATATATTGAAACCGAGTCCCAACCGGTAAAACACGCACACATTTCTTAAATCTCAAGATCACCTTAACGTAGAGCCCAATTATAAACTCATAAAAACATTGGGCTCCAACCGGCTATAAAAATCGTGTGCATTCTCATCAAAACACAACACATCAAACATGCTTGTTTTATAAATCACAAATCATGCTATAATAGTTCAAAATCACATACACAATTGGTTTAGTTTCCCTTACCTCTTTGCACCTCGTATAGTGCAATTGTTTCCCCATTGTCATGGACTAGTCTCGCATTCCACTCTGGAACTCCCGAGCTGTCCAAACGATGTTAAAACATCAATACTCATCATCACAGTAACCTCAATTCTCAAAATCGAGCATAATTTCTCATAACACCTCTAATTTCTCAATTCTCATAACTCTATCACAAACCACAATCTAGCTCACAACACCTCCACATCCTACATTTCCCATGTCTTAATATCTATGCTAATTCACCACATTGTCTAAATTTCCATTTATAGCTCAAAATTCCTAAAATTACCAAAATTGCTAAATATCACTATCACTCCAACTACATTGTAATTTCATCAATCCCTAATCATTTTCCAACGATTTCAACACAATGCCAACAGCCATTATCACCAAAAATCATCTCAAATATCGAGATCGAGGTTTAGAAATTACCCAAAACTTGTGGAGAGCTTATCTCTTGCCTCGATTCAACCCGTCTTACGATTTTCAAGTATGTTGTTCTCCCTTTGATGAGGAACAACTTTCCTTCTTACCACAGCCTCTGATTTGGACAGAAATAGGTGCTTTGGATGAGTGAGAAAGCTAGGGCTCGGTGAAAATGGGGGTTGGAAGAGAGAGAAAATGAAATTGCAGGAGAAAGCAGGGGTTCCTTATATAGACTGAGGATAGGAGATCGATCTGGCTCTTGATGAGATCGATCTGCATTTGAATTTGGGGAGATTTGGGGTAATTTTATGCCTAGGAGATCGATCTGTCGAGGGGTGAGATCAATCTCTTTATGGCTTTATGAGATCGATCTGCTCCTTGAGGAGATCGATCTTCTCCCAAACAGAAACGTTTGGAGATCGATCCCTTCCTCATGAGATCGATCTTCTCTCAAACAGAATCATAAGGAGATCGATCCTCTTCCATTGGAGATCGATCTGCTCCTTAAATTCCTCCTTCCTTGTCATTTTTAACTCACCAAATCGATCTCTCCTTCCCCAAGATCGATCTGACCTCTTAGTTTCACACTTATGTTAAACACTTACACATAAATCTCAAAATATAATTTCCACAATTCACTTAGCTCAATAAATTACACTTCAAGTTCTTATTACATCATTAAAATATATCTAAAATTCTCAGATCTCACAGTGAACGGAAGCGATTTCGAAATAACATTATATGTTTTTGCGTACATAGGTCAAGGATATGGGTAACTGAAATATTTAGTAGAACTTAACTACGTTGAGGTATTTAAACTTTACCTCGACCGATTTGTTATCATCCTTAGCGATGATATTTCGATGTATTCGAAGTCCAGGGAAGAGTATGAGTAGCAACAGGAAACTATCTTACAAACAAGTTGTTGAGAGTTTCTTGAAATGGGCTGCTCAGTTGACACATATTGTTCGAAAAAGATTGTATGTCAATAGGATGATATGTATGAAAGTAGCTTTGGTGAGTTTTGGTATATTGAAATAATAAACTAACTACCATAATTATTCTCACCATAACCAACAACTCAAGAGGTTTCAGTGTGTATGGATACCTTAAAATAAGAATTGGGCTGTGTATTGATGTAAAATGGGAAGATAGTCAATAATAGATCCAAACAACTTAAGGATCATAAAAGATACTATCTGTCTCATGATTTAAAGCTAGCAATCGTAGCATTTACATTAAAGGTATGGTGCCACCACTTATACGGTGAGAAATTTCAGGTATGCCCTGATCATAAAAGCTCCAAGTATATGTTTTCACAGAAAGAGTCGGATATGAGAACAAAGAGAGTTAGAGCTTATGAGGGATTATGATTGTGAAAATTGTACCACCCAGGAAAGGCTAATGTAATGGCTGATGCCTTGAGCAGAAAGAGCCTCAGGATGGTATTACATATGATGGTATTACATATGATAGTTAGGGAGCGTGAGCTACTAGAGCAGTTGTGAGCCTCAGTAGTGATGTGATCCCTTCTGATGATGATAGTGATTGTGTGATAGCTAGCCTGAGATTAGAACCGAATTTGAGTGACAGGATTTGCTAGGCTTAGCGTGATGATCTACATGGTGTCAATAGTGTGGGTTAGATTCAGAAGGGTATAGTGACAGAGTTTAGAGTGAGTCATGATAACTTACAGAGGTTCAGAGACAGTATAAGAGCTCCCCATGACCATAGTTGCTGAGATAGTGTTATTGTCAGAAGCTCACTCTTCGGGATATATAGTGCATTCGAGAAGTAATAAATATATTGAACTCTCAGAAAAGGGTATTAGTGGTCAGAAATGAAAAGAGACATTGTAGGGATTGTGGAGAAGTGTCTCGTATGTCAGCAGATTAAGGTAGAGCAATAGAAGTTTACAGGGTTATTGCAGCCTCTACATATATTGACACGGAAAAGAGAACAAGTTACCATAGATATCGTGATGGGTTATAGAGGACCAGAATGAATCACGAGGCTATCTGGGTGATAGTCAATAGATTGATTAAGTCTACCCACCTTCTGGCTAAGGAAATCCCCAGATACTCTAAGTACGTAGGTGAAGTTATATGTAAGAAAAATTATGGAACATTATGTAGCGTTCCAATGAGCATAGTATCAGATAGGGATTCTCGCTTCACTTCCCACTTCTGGGAATATTTTCAGGAAGCTATAGGAACCCGACTGAGTGTTAGCACAGCTTTTCGTCCTCAGACAGATGGTCAGTGATAATTCTATTTTTAGTAGAATTATTAGTGCTTAAATTCCTAATTATTTACTTAATCCCCATATTATTTCATTAATAATCGCCTGTATTTAATTAAAATTCTTTAATGTGCAGATAAATTAAATTCAGATGAAACTCAGTCGTTTCAGTCGAAATTGGGCTGAAAACGAGCTAAAGGAGATTGGACCACTTCAAATTTTGCAGACCGAGTCACCAGTCGTCTGGACACGCGTGATGCCAAGTGTCGATATTTTATTTGCTCTTAAACGATAAGATCTACAGACACCGAGTGAATATTTTGGAAGGCACACGCGCGTGCCACAACGCACAGCCAACTGGACAAACCGATAAGTGACGTGGAAATATCTATATGCAGCAAATCAATTGAAGATAAGTGGTCAAATAATACCAACTCATCTAGGATGAAAAATTACCATTGTACCCCTATATTTGTGTATAAATAGAACATGATGGCAATTGAAAATGTAAGTAGGCTAGGGTAGAATAGTTTTAGGGTATTTTTAGACTTTATTTTTCTTATTGTTTTCTTTTCCCGTTTGCCATTTTCTCAAATTATTTTACTATTCATTTCATGTTCCTCATTACAATTTGTTATGTTTTATTTTCAATAGAAATTCAATCTTTTGCTTTCATGCTCTCGGTTTCTTTTCCATAAGCTCTCTATTTGTCAAGTTTCATTTCCATAACTCATTTTACTAATTCATTCTCGGTTTCATACTTTGTTCTTATTTGAAGCAATCCTTTTTCTTTTTTTTTTTTTTCTAAGCTCTTGGTTTGAGCTCTCTGTGTGCATTCGGGTAACATCTTCATGCAATCCTTTGCCCTTTTGATTCTATTGCCTTGATGTGGGAGGATGCAAGGCATTTGCCCACATCATGAGCAATGTGGAGTCACGGCTGGAGAAGGATTTGAAGCTACCCGAGGAGGATGATCGGAAGTTTCCTGTTTTCATTCCTGTTCTCATTCCTGTTATTTAATCCTTTTGGTTTTATATTCATCTGCAAGCTTTGCATCATTGTGTTATTCTTTCTTTATTTCATCTTGTATTTGCATTTTTTCTCCATAATCGGTGCTTGCTCATAGTTAGAGTATGATATTTATGTTTTCTGTATTTAGTTATGTTCCCTGCATATAGTTTATATACTGCATTTTACTTCATAGTCATGGTAGTTTGTTATTTGCTGGATTAGGAAAAGCTTGTTGTTGATTGTCCGGTATAAAGATTGAAGAAGCTAATCATAGGAGCATAGTTAAAGACATGGCAGCATGATAGCATTTATGTTCAGTCTCTGTTGTGCTCTGTTTCCAGTTTTTGTTACTGTGCAATATGGATGTCAACTTATAGTTTGTTTTCATTGCTTCTTCTGTTTCGGGTAGATGTTAGTGTTCTGTTTAATGTTTGATTAGTGATTGATAATTGATACTAGGTAGCAGCACTCAAAGCAATTCAGAACTTCTTTGATTCTCGGGTTAACAGTCAATACAAATGTTGTTTCGATTCTGCAATTATTTTTTTGACAGTTGATAAGTTTTCATGGTAAGTGTGATGTCTAGGATGATGAGAACACAGAACCTGTGCAGCATGCAGGACATTGCATAGTCAGTGACAGATGCTGGTGCGCCGCAGTATGAGCTGAGCAGGTGATGTGCATGAGTACCGTGCGGCTTCAGCAGAAAACCAGGAGTGCAGAACGAATGTTGGAGCTGTGCACAGCTGAGGTGCAAAACGACAGTACTGGTGTCCAGTAGCAGTATACGGAAGTGCAGGACAGCACCTGGAAACAACCAAACCCGATAGCAGCAGCACACGTATGGAGGCAGAGCAGTGAAATGAAGAAGAGAATGAATAGTGTCCCAAATCGGGACCACTTGGTTTGGTTTTGGATAAGGACACGTTTGGCTTAGTCTTTGTAGTGGTTAATTCATTTTTGCATGCATTTTTAGTTAGTTAGTTTAGTTAGTTTCTCAAATGCATATATTTGCTTTGTTTAATTAGTTTAATTTAGATATAATTAGGTTACTAAATAATTTTCATTCTAGTATTAGGGATTTGCTTAATATTAATTTAGATAAACTCATTTTTATGCATTTTTAGTTTAGTGAAAATTTCAAAATTTGTTTTTCATGCATTAGTTCATTTTTATTGTTAAATTAGTAATTAGTGATAATTAGGATTGATTTAGATTTAATATTTTAGACTTTTAAGATTTGTAGTTAATTTCTTAATTAATTTGCATTTTTATTAGTAAGTTTATTTAGCTTATTGCTTTATTTTCATATTTGCATTTTATTTCATTTTAATTGCGTTAATTCATTTTAACTATTTTAATTTTCTTTTGTAGGTTATTTGCTTTTAATTGCTCGGAGTACTGTAAGTAACTTTGTTCGGTTTTATTTCCTTTAGTTTTTATTATTTTATTGCTTTCCAGTATTTTTAATTAGCCTTAGTAGATCACCCACTTTAAATTCATAATTTGCTAGGATATACTTAGAATAAGATTAACTGGTAGTTAATTAGGCTAACAACTTCTCTGTGGGAAGATAATTCCGGGACTCAAATCCCATTATTACTTGAACGACCTGTGCACTTGCGGATAATACCCTTAGGGCGTGTCAGTCAGTCAGAGAGGACTGTACAGGTTCTGGAGGATGTGATGAGAGTGTGTGCCATTGATTCTACAAGCTCCAAGGATGATCAGTTGTTACTAATCGCATTCGCCAATAATGACTGCTATCACTCGAGTATCGAGATGACTTTATATGAGGCATTGTATGGCTGTAGGTATTATTCCTCGACTTGGATAAGAAGAAGTGGGTGACAGATAGAGAATTGTTCCTTAATTGGTAAGACAAATCTCTGAGAATGTTCAGTGGATTGTGAGAGATTAAGAACACCTCAAAACATACAGAGAAGCTATGCTGACAAGAGACAGAAAACTATTGAAATTCACGGAGGGTGAATCAGTATTGTTAGCAGTTACTTGTCCTAAGAGCATAACGAGATTCGAAAAGAAGGCAAATTGAGTTTCATTAGATTGAATTCTTTGAGAGATTGGACAAAGTGGGAGATAAAGCCTGTAGGTTGGCGTTACCACTTGAATAAACAGGCATCCATAATGTGTCTCATCTGTTAATGCTTCATACTATCCGAACCCAGCATATGTGATCGGATATGAGCTCCAACAGCTTAGCTCAATGAAAGTATAACGTATGTTGAAAAATCGATTCAGGCATTAAACAAAAGGAGAAACTATTGAGGTTTAAGATGATCTCCCTAGTCAAGTCCGTTAGTAGTATTACACTCCGGAAAAAGTTACATGAGAATTAAAGAGTATGATGCGATAGACGTACCCGGAGTTGTTTATGGACCCATTTGACTTGGTTCTAATTTGGAGGACTAAATTTCTTAAGTGGGGGAGATTGTAAGACTCGATTTTATTTAAACACGAAAAAAAAAGATCAAATGAAGGATTGAAATGGTAGTCCCGAACACGTGCAATGGTAAAACGGTCAAAAGACTGAAATTTGGTATAAATCGTGACAAGAAAATTTCTTTAAAAATAAGGAATTGAGAAATCTTGATCACTAACGAAGAAATAATTAAATTCGGGGTTAAATTGATCAAAATATGAATTTATTGGAATAAATCAGAATTTTCACTTCAAAAAATAATCCCGAAAATATTGAAAACTTATACCGAAAATACGAAATAATACTGATAAATTCATTGATTGATTAAATGAATAAAATATAATTTTTTTTAGATATTTTTGGAACTTTTACTAATAGTTTAATCAATTAAAATAATAAAAAATTATAAATAAATTAATTAATTAAAAAAAGATAAAAAATCGCGAAACGCGATTTCTACAAGAAACGAAGAAGAAGCCGAGCCCTCTGCCTCATCGGACGGAGCGACCGGCGGCACACTCACCAGGCGAGGTAGCCGACGCCGACCTAGGCGAAATCCGACGAGGAAGCACGAACGGCGAGAGAAACGTCGACGAGAGAGAGAGAACCGAGAGGAGAAAGAGGAATTGGTTCTCGTCGGGGCCGATTTAGCCCAAGCCACCGACCACCGAAGGTTCCCCACGTGTTGTCGACCCGAGTGGTGGCTAAAACGGCGGGTAGAACGGCGGCCAGTTCCGGCAACGGAGGCAAAAGAACCAGCACCGATGGTGGAAAGGAGAAGAGCCGGACCGGCGACTTTCTGGCCAGCAATGGCAAAACTGAAGGCAGATCTGTGCACCGGATGACCCCGCGCAGCTGGTGGCAATGGAAACCGGCAGAGAATCGGTCGACGAAGCCCCGAACTGGACAGACTGGACTGAACCGGCTGAACCGGATCGATCTGAACTGAGTTAAACTGGACCGAACCGATTCAGCCAAGAAAGAGAGGAAAAAGGGAGAAAAAGGAAAAAGGGGGAGAATTTTCGAGGATACACCGAACTTCGAGTAAGTCGGTAAGAGGTCAAAAGTGACCGATTTGATTTTCGAGAAATTTATTTAAATTATATTTAATCAAAAATTTACCCGATATTAAATATAAAATTGTGCAGTTCGACGATAAATCGTGAACGTGAGCCTGATCTAACTTCGATCTACGCACCATCGCATAATCTCGGGTATGTAATTATTCACGTATTAAAGATTTATTTTACGAATTTTGGATTTAATTTCGCATTTAGTGAATTATATTGGGATTTTTGAATTTATTGTCGTAAATAATATATGGGCTATCCAAAGAGTTTGGAACGAAGCCCAATGGGTATTGAGAGCCCAATAGACTTGAAGAAGGGATATAATAAGTGGAAACGAGCTGAAAATGGGTCGAGACCCATTAAGATGCAATCGGACCCAATAAAGTAAAACGGGCCTAGTGTTTTAGATTCGATCAGTATAAGTGAAATACTGATAAATGTATTAGAACTGACCCAAATACGTGGTTATATGCAGCTTCGTAGACTTGGTTTGGAGCGAATTGGACTGAGAGATTTGATACGGTCGAGACAGGATAAGTTTACACATGATTCCAAGTAAGGGAATTTTACAGACTGCTAGAGGTAACTTTACGAGAAAAAGGTAGTTTGGTAAAAGATTATAATTGATGAGTCACGGGATAAGATGATTGGTAAGGCCCTAGTGTATCCAATTTCAGCACTTTTAAGGGGTATTATGATTGGAGGACCCCGACCTGCTTCGTAGCAGTGTAAGCATGTAGGATGTGTGGTAGATACCACGGAAATAGGGCCTACACCTACACTTTATTGACTAAAATAGGTGTTAAGTGTGGTAAGACGGGTCATTTATTTATTGATTGTTCAGAGTTGGGTGAGACTGCCTCACAGAAGGGCAAAGAGACAAAGAAAACCCTATTGATATCTCTACACCGAAAAGAGAGGCCACAATCGAAGAGAAAGGGAAAGTAGGCTGTTGGATGAGGGCGAGTGTATGCCTTGGACTAGGACACTATTGATGTTTCATATGATGTAGCAAAAGATACCACACTGGTTATGAATAAAGAAGTAATTATGTTACTTGATCTTGGTGCCACGCATTTAGTCATACCGCCTTCATTTGTATATAAGTTAGTAAAAGACATGAATGCCTACACCCTTAGGCACAATGCTGATAGTTAGTACCCCAATAAAGGAAGGTTAACTAATGGAATAATTATGATGATATTATAAGTTGAAAACGGGGGAAGAAGTATAAGTCAGCCAATTTTATTCAATGGAATATGAATAATTTGAAGTAATATTGGAGAATAAATTGGTCGGCTGCAAACTATGTTGTTCAGAGTTTCTATCCTAAGATAGTGATATGGCTACCCCTGAAAAGTATACTGTAAGTTTTAACAAATAATAAAAGGGGTGTAGCGATTGAAATTAAAGGAGTAAATGATTGTACTCGCAGAATGAGTAATGACAGAGTTTGTTATAAGTGATATATGAAAGGAGATAAGCTTTGAGATGTGATAGATCCTAAATACAAGATATATTGAAATACGAGGCATATGCAAGGTAAGTAATTTGGATTAAGCTATATGTAGTGAATATGAATTGCGACCAAGGATAAGGGGTGGATATATCCACAACTAGTCCATGTGGTCAAGTCTGAGGGTTAATAAAGGTATTTCAAAATACCTCCCAGCCTGAAGACTTGACAGCATCTAGAAGTACACATAACCTATAAATTGAAATCGACAGTTGTAATATATATTTAAAATTAGGGTACCTTTACTGGTACGATAAAAAAAATATAGAATTCGATTAATCAGGAAGGTTTAAAAATTAAAATTTTATAAAAGCCGTTAATATTAGAAAAAGGAAATGATGCGGGTTAGTATCGTGAACGGAAGCGATTTCGAAATGACACTATACGTTTTTGCGTACATAGGTAAAGGATATGGGTGATTGAAATATTTATTGGAACTTAACTACGTTGAGGCATTTAAACTTTACCTGGACCAATTTGTTATCATCCTTAGCAATGATATTTTGATGTATTCGAAGTCCAGGGAAGAGCATGAGTAGCAACAGGAAACTGTCTTACAAACAAGTTGTTGATAGTTTCTCGAAATGGGCTGCTCAGTTGACACATCTTGTTCGAAATGTATGTCAATAGGATGATAAGTATGAAAGTAGCTTCGGTGAGTTTTGGTATATTGAAGTAATAAACTGACTACCGTAATTATTCTCACCATAACCAACAGCTCAAGAGGTTTCATTGTGTATGGATACATTAAAATAAGAATTGGGTCATGTATTGATGTAAAATAGGAAGATAATCGATTATGGATCCAGATAACTCAAGGATCATGAAAGAAACTATCTGTCTCACGATTTAAAGCTGGCAGCCGTAGCGCTTACATTGAAGGTATGGTGCCACCACTTATATAGTGAGAAATTTAAGGTATGCACTGATCATAAAAGCCCCGAGTATCTGTTTTCACAAAAAGAGTCAGATATGAGAACAAAGAGGGTTAGAGCTTCTGAGGGATTATGATTGTGAAAATTGTACCGCCTAGGAAAGGCTAATGTAATGGTTGATGCCTTGAGCAGAAAGAGTCTCGGGATGGTATTACATATGATGGTCAAGGAACATGAGCTGCTAGAGCAGTTGTGAGCCTCAGTAGTGATGTGATCCCTTCTGATGATGACAGTGATTGTGTGACAGCTAGCTTGAGATTAGAACCGAAATTGAGTGACTGGATTTGCCAGGCTTAGCGTGGGGTGTCGATAGTGTGGGTCAAATTCAGAAGGGTATAGTGACAGAGTTCACAGTGAGTGATGATGACTTACAGAGGTTCAAAGACAGTATAAGAGCTTCCCAGGACCATAGTTGCTGAGATAGTGTTATTGTCATAAGCTCACTCTTCGGGATATACAGTGCATCCAAGAAGTAATAAATATATTGAAATCTCATAAAAGGGTATTGGTGGTTAGATATGAAAATAGACATTGTAGGGATTGTGGAGAAGTGTCTCGTATGTCATCAGATTAAGGTAGAGCAATAGAAGTTTACAGGGTTATTACAACCTCTACCTATATTGACATGGAAAAGAGAACAAGTTACCATAAATATCGTGATGGGTTATAGATGACTCAAATGAATCACGAGGCTATCTGGGTGATAGTCGATAGATTGATTAAGTCTACCCACCTTTTGGCTAAGAAAATCCCTAGATACTCTGAATACGTAGGTGAAGTTATATGTAAGGAAAATTGTGGAACATTATGTAGCGTTCCAGTGAGCATGGTGTCAGATAGGGATTCCCACTTCACTTCCTACTTCTGGGAATATTTTCAGGAAGCTATAGGAACCCGACTGAGTGTTAGCACAACTTTTTATCCTCAGACAGATGGTCAGTCAGAGAGGACTGTACAGGTTCTGAAAGATGTGATGAGAGTGTGTGCCATTGATTCTATAAGCTCTTGGGATGATCAGTTGTTACTAATCGCATTCGCCAATAATGACTGCTATAACTCGAGTATCGAGATGACTTTATATGAGGCATTGTATGGCTGTAGGGATCGTTCCCCGACGTTGATAAGAAGAAGTGGGTGATAGATAGAGAATTGTTCCCGAATTGGTAAGACAAACCTCTGAGAATGTTCAGTGGATTATGAGAGATTAAGAACACCTCAGAACAAACACAGAAGCTATGCTGACAAAGACAAAAAACCTTTGGAATTCACTGAGGGTGAATCTGTATTGTTAGCAGTTACTTATCCTAAGAGCATAATGAGATTCGAAAAGAAGGCAAATCGAGTTTCGTTAGATTTAATTCTTTGAGAGATTGGACAAAGTGGGAGATAAAGCCTGTAGGTTGGCGTTACCACTTGAATAAACAGGCATCCATAATGTGTTCCATCTGTTGATGCTTCAAAAATACTATCTGGACCCAGCATATGTGATCGGATATGAGCTCCAACAACTTAGCTCAATGAAAGTATAACATATTTTGAAAAATCGATTCAGGCATTAAACGGAAGGAGAAAGTGTTGAGGTTTAAGACGATCTCCCAAGTCAAGTCCGTTGGTAGTATTACACTCCAAAAAACGTTACATGAGAATTAAAGAGTAGGATGCGATAGACGTACTTGGAGTTGTTTATGGACCCATTTAACTTGGTTCTAAGTTGGAGGATCAAATTTCTTAAGTGGGGGAGATTGTAAGACCTGATTTTATTTAAAACAAGAAAAAAAATCCATCAAATGAAGGATTGAAATGGTAGTCCCAAACACGTGCAAGGGTAAAACGGTCAAAAGACTAAAATTCGGTATAAATCGTGATAAGAAAATTTCTTTAAAAATATGGGATTAAGAAATCTTGATCAATAACGAAGAAATAATTAAATTTCGGGTTAAATTGATCAAGATATGAATTTATTGGAATAAATCAGAATTTTCACTTCAAAAAATAATCCCGAAAATATTAAAAAATTATACCAAAAATATGAAATAATACCAATAAATTCATTTGTTGATTAAATGAATAAAATATAATTTTTTAGATATTTTTGGAATTTTTACTAATATTTTAATCAATTAAAATAATAATAAAAATAAATTATAAATTAATTAATTAATTAAAAAAAGACAGAAAATCGCGAAACGCGATTTTTGCAGGAAACGAAGCAAAAGCCAGCACTCTGCCTCACCAGACGGAGCGACCGACGACGAACGCACCAGGCGAGGTAGCTAACGTCGACCCAGGTGGAATCCGGCGAGGAAGCACGAACGGCGAGAGAAACGCCGACGAGAGAGAGAACCGAGAGGAGAAAGAGGAATCTGTTGCCGCCGACGCCGATTCAGCCCCAACCATCGACCACCAAAAGTTCTCCATGTGCTGTCGAGCCGAGTGGTGGCGAAAATGGCGGGTAGAATGGCGGTCAGCGTTGGTAACAGAGGCAAAAAGAACCAGCACCGATAGCGGAAAGGAGAAGAGAGGACTGACCACTTTCTGGCCAGCCATGGCGAAACCGAGGGCAGATCCGTGCATTGGATGACCCTGCAGAGCTGCTGGCGATGGAAGTCGGCATAGAACCGGCCGGCGAAGCCTCGAACCGGCCAAACCAGACTGAACCGGATCAGTCTGAATCGGATTGAACCGGATCGATCCGATTCAGCCAAGAAAGAGAGGAAAAAGGGAGAAAAAGGAAGAAAAAGGAAAAAGGGAAAGAATTTTTGAGGATGCACCGGACTTCAGGTAAGTCGGTAAGAGGTCAAAAGTGACCAATTTGATTTTCGAGAAATTTCTTTAAATTATATTTAATCAAAATTTTACCCGAAATTAAATATAAAATTGTGCAGTTCAACGATAAATCGTGTATATGAGCCCGATCGAACTTTGATTTATGCACCATCGCATAATCTCGGGTAAGTAAAGCTCATTTATGACAATTTATGTAATTATTCGCGTATTAAAGATTCATTTTACGAATTTCGAATTTATTCTGCATTTAGTGAATTATATTGTGATTTTTGAATTAATTATCGTAAATGATATACGGGTTATCCAAAGAGTTTGGAACGAAACCCAATGGGTATTGAAAGCCCAATAGACCCGAAGAAGGGATTTAATAAGTGCAAACGAGCTAGAAATGGGTCGAGGCCCATTAAGATGCAATCGGACCCAATAAAGTAAAACGGGCTCAGTGTTTTAAATTCGATCAGTATAAGTGAAATACTGATAAGCGTATTAGAACTAACCCAAATACGTGGTTATATGCAGCTTCGTAGACTTAGTTTGGAGCGAATTAGACTGAGAGACCTGGTATGGTCGAGACAGGATAAGCTTGCACGTGATTCTAGATAAGGAAATTTTATGGACTATTAGAGGTAACTTTACGTAATTTCAACTTCATTTGCAGTCTCTTAAAGTGTCTGAAGGGTCTAGATTTAAGATAAAAAATTTTAGTGCCCCCGATGGGCAAATTACCAAAATACCCTTGTGATGGGTAAAATTTCTAAATTTAGGAAAAGTTGGGAGGAGCAAGAACAAGAGGTCCTTGCTTGTTCTTGAGGTGTTTTGACACATGCATGGGTAGGCTGGCTAACTTTTAAATAAAATGCACAGCATTGCATAACTTTAATCAATGTTGATTTTCTCTGAAATTGACTTGAGAAATGCAGCTGCCTACGTGATTTTATAGAAATGTGACGTGCTAGAGCTCAGCTCGTACGAGTTTTGATTTATGTGATAGATGCATTAGTGTTGAAGTAAGAGCTCGCACTAGAGTTTTACATGCATTGGTGCCAGAGCCTAGCTCACACCAGATTTTTACATGATATTCGTGTCAGACCCGATATTTGTAGCTTATTTCCTTATGATTCTTATGTGTATGAACACTATGTTATTATAGTTGAATCATAAGAAGAGTATTTATTTGACATACAGTGTTATTGAAATGATTTAACACGCAAAAGCTACATAAAATACCTAATGTGAGCGATGAGTATCACAGGCTAAACCGAGTTATTCTAAATCATTCTGACTAAAAATAAGAACTTAAAATAAGAGAGCGTAGAGAGCTCATGAAGGAAAGTCAGCTTGATTTAGACCCAAACTTATAAAATAAGTGTAAAAGTTAAAAAGGGTAAAATGGACCTTTTTGGCGAGAAAAGGAGTTTCGGGTGAAATTATCCACCGGGAGCGGTTGGAATATAAAGACGAGAGTGTAAGACATAAGATATGACACTTTCGAAATTTGGAGAAAAAGTCAACATAGTCAATGGTTAAGAAAAAAAGTCAACTATAGTTAAGAAAGTGGACTTTTACCATAGTTGACTAATCATGGTTAAAAATTAACCTAAGTGTTGAGAAAAATTTGGGAAAAATATTCTTGGCCAGAATACAAGATAATCATCCCCGAAAGTAAAGAAAATTTATTCGGAAGGATTCCGGAATAAATTTAATGGTTAAAAACGTAATGGGCCTAAGGTGAAAATTTTAAAGCCCATTAAGGTATACTAAATGTATATCGAAATTCTTAGGTCCTTTAGACCGAATTGTTGGACCAATTGATCGGCCAAATTTTGAGACAATAAAAGGCCCGAGGTACAGTAAAAATTTCAGCCCGAAAGCCCATTAGGAAAGCCCAAACCGAGAAGCCCAAAGGGAAAAGCCCATGAGATAAATATCTAACCATAGTTAAAGTTAACTATGACTCATAAGGTGACTCATAAGGTGACTCATGGTTCAGATTTGGAAAGTCAAGCATAATGGCTGAAAAGTAAGGCTTAATGGCTAAGTAAGTGGCTTATAAATGCAGCCACACCATTGTCATCTTCATCACACCAATTCCGGCTAGAGAAGAAACCATTGAAACATAAACATCTAAGCTTTCTCTCACTAGAAATCACTAGGAATTAGGCATATTTGGAACTTGCATTCTTCATGGAAGTTGTTCCAAATTGAAAGGAGATTAACATATGTTGGAATTGGCTATCAAGGAGCCATAGAGTGCAAACCAAGAGCCTCCAAAGTTTCGGCCAAAGGGTGAACACAACAATTGGTATATTTTCTAATTTCCAAATTCATATATGTTAATGTATGAATGATTTCAAGTATGTTGATGTATGTTTTAAGTATTGAAACATATTAAATCACCATGAAATGGGTTAGGCCGAGAGTGATCAGTGGGGTATTGAAATATGTCAATTTGATTTTAAGACATAAATGGATTAGTATACATGTATTAATGTTAATGGTAAATTAGAATTAATCAAATTGATTAATTTATACATGTAAATTGTTGGCAATCAAGGTGTTTGATAAAATGCCTAAATGAACCATATGATGATTGGTAATGTTGCCTACCAAGTGTTTGTGAAAATGCCTAAGTGAAAATGGCTAGAAAATAGGCATGGATAACATGTCATGGTGAAACCGAGACATGGCTAGCTCTCGGTCATAGCATGTGGCCGAGAGGCCCAATGGGTCAAGCCCAATTATTTTAGGCCCAATAAGGTGTAATGGGCCTAGGACAAGCCCAATAAAGTTGGTGGGCCCCACAAGCCCAATAGGCCCAACAAAAATGAATAGTAAAATAAAAATGGACTTAAGGCCTAGTTTGGCCCATTAAGGATTTTAAGGCCCATTAAGGGAAAATAAACTGTATTAATGTGTAATACAGTAGGAAAATTATAATTACCTGAGGAATGGTTATTTACGGCTCCGGAGTTTACATTGAGAGTTGATCAGACTGCGATATTTAGCAGCACCGAGGAAGTGAGGTCACGTGACGTGATCCGAGGTAAGGGACTTTTGCGAGTAGTTAGAGATACCTGCACGTATTTTCGTCTGCTTTTACATTCACTTAAAAACTCTGAGGGCAGAGAAAGTGAATAATAATTATTGCGACCCGATAGTGGCAAATTACGATTTTACCCCAGTTAGTCAAAAAGTCAACTTTTGTGAGAAGTTGCAAGAAGCATGGAAAATACTATTGTGAGTGTTTAATTGCTATTAGCATGAAAATAAATAGATGGGCTAATGATTTTAAGGTTGATATGACTTAAGCACACTTTTAGTGCTGATTTTACTATTTTGTAAACAATCCCTTTTTAAATAGCCATCTATCATATTTTGTGAGAATGAATCGTGCTAGAGCATATCTTGCACTGGGATTCATATGTTTTCCACATAATATTAGCGCTGGATTTTGATACGCACTAGATTTTCATGACATGCATGATAGAGTACTGGAGTTCTCACTCGTACTCAGCTTTGAATGATATATGCATGACAGAGTGCTAGAGCGTTGCTCGTACTCGATTCTTCATGGTTTATACATAATATAGTACTGGGAGCTATTGCTCGTATTTGATTTTGATATTATGCATAGCATAGTACTGGGAGCTATTGCTCGTACTTGATTTAATACATAAACTATGCATAGACCTAGTTGCTGGAGGTTGCTCGCACTAGAGTTGAGTTTGTGACATGAAACAGTGTTTGAGCGGAGTGACGACTGTGAGTCGCACTCAAGATGCACACTGTATGTGATATGTAATACATGTTAAAACCCATGCCTGAGTCCTTGTGTGACTGTCCTATGGGAGGCACCCTAGCTGTGAGGGTCCACGGGTGTACTTTGTACCATGTTCGAGGCACGAGGTGTACGCTGTACCGTGTGTTACGCATAGCTGACGGCTGTAGTGGACTGACCATCCTCCCGTTGCAGCAGTGATGCCCTGCACACCGAGATCTGTGTTGCTTGGGATCACATTTTCGGATATGATCATAGTCCAGGATACTATTTGCATTAACCACAGAGTCTTACATGATATATCACATTGATTGACTGATTTAAACTGCAGACAGACCTGAGGGATGGGTCGGACTCCGATTTTGTGTTGTGAATCATTTGATGCCATATTTATCGTGATTTAAATATACATGGCATGATTTACATAAAGGCATGATTTATATACGATGCATTGTTTTGCACTACATGCCTACATTTGAGAAGGAAGCATGATTTTCTGTACATGGGATTTATTCTGTACAAGTATATATATTATATTTCAAGACATGCTTTTTAAAGTGAGTAAAGGAAATAATGTTTTCAAGGCATAGCATTATTTTGTAGATAGTGTTGATATCTACTTGCTTGCCTGATTTCCTTGCTGAGCGCGTTGTATGCTCACCCCCTCTTTCTTTACATCTCTCTACAGAGCGTTAGTAGAGCGAGAGCTATCGAGGGATAGTGTCCCAGAGTCCACTGCTAGTTCCTATCGATCGCCAGGTATACCTTTATGTACAGTTGTGTATCTAAACATAGAAACAGCACAGTGATGTATACGTTATATGGGGAATGTATTTATATGAGATTTTATATAATCTTACATGTATAATAAAAGCAGCTACAATCAGAATTAATATAGACATGTATGTATGAGAATGGATGATGTGGTAAGTGAAGACTCTGACATCGAATCACAGCCCAACCATTGAAGAGAGGAAAGGTAAGTTAAAAATGTGAAAAATTTATAGTGATTTTTGGATAAAGTCATGGATTGAGAATGGGGTCCTGACAATTCGTGACAGGGTGCTGGAGCCTAGCTCGCACTAGATTTTACATGATTTTCGTGACAGGGTACTAGAATCTAACTCGCACCAGATTTTCACTTGAATTGTTATGACAGAGTGTCGGAGCCTAGCTCGCACTAGTTTTACATGATTTTGACAGTGCTGGAGCTTAGCTCGCACTAATCTTCTGAGATTTTATTAAACGCGTGCTAGAGCTTGGCTCGCCCGAGATTTTCCTTGATTTTATGAGAGTGCTGGAGCATCGCTTGCACTGATTTTATGAGACATGCGATGAGCCGTGCTTGGAGCGTCGAGTAGAATGTGTGTCACGCCGATTAAATATGCTCACACGTGCGTTTTGAGACAGGCACGATTATGGATATGAGATATGGGTCCACGGAGTACGTTGTACCATGCAAGTAGCATGGAGTACGCTATATCGTGCTGGGATTAATTATGTGGCATCTTCGGATGCGAGTGGTATCTTCGGATGCGTGGCATTTTCGGATGCGAGTGATCAGACATGGCCAACGTCATGGACTGACCCACCTCCCGGGGTGGTCCCCGATCGTTGTGAGACCCCGCACACTAGGATCCATGTAACAGTGAGATCACAAGGACATATGGCCATCGACTTAGTTATTGCGCGAGATATATATATCTATTGCCTAGTCTCGCATGTTGATGTTTTTAAGAAACACGTTTTGTGGATTTCTATGTGAGTCTGGATCACTGGAGGGAGGGGTTGGATCCTGACTGAGATGTGATTTTGATGAGAATGAAACTGGGTTTTAAATTGAACTTGCATGATGTTATTTCCATGCTATTTAAACCCATGAGTGATGTAAACTGGTTTTACATGACATTCATTGTATCGTATATTTCTATTGCGGTGAAAAGCATTTGATTTCATGGTGTTATGTGAGTTAGGAACACCCGAGGGATGGGCTGAGTCCTGGCTTTGTTGTGAAATTTTAATGAGAATGAAATGATTTAAAAGAGTTGCATGTTGAATTTTCCATGCTCTTTGAAATCCACATGCTAACTTGTTTTACATGACATCACAAATTGTCGCATCTGTTTTGAATGTGTGGAGAAATGGTGGTTTATGCATGGCACCATGTTCATGTAGGTAGTATGGTTACCTACTTGTTCATAGGATTGCCTTACTGAGCTTGATATGCTCACCCCTTTCATTTTCTCACACAAATCATCTCCAGTAGACTTTGAGGCGACTGACTACTGCATTCTTGATATCTGTTGTTGCCCATCATTTTGAGGTATATATACTTGTAAATATTGTATCTAAATAAGAATAGCACAGTAACATGTTTGTAAGTAACTTTTGGGGATGTATAGACACTGTAAACACTTGTAAATGAATGGGAAAGAATTAGTGAAAAATGCATGTGTTTACTTTTCATTTAATAAGAAATTAAGTTATATGATGATTGAATGGTGGGACTGGCATTAACGCACAGCTCAATTGTTAGTGGAGTGTGGTCACGATCAGAGGATAGGTAAGTATGAAAGAAAAACGAAAAATTTACTCTGATTTTTGGGTCATGACAGGAAGGGTGATCAGGAAAAAACCCGATCCACCCAAAATCTTTATCTCCCCCGGTGAGAGGACAAGAGGGGGAGCGTGACCACTGTTAACGCTGACACAGCCGCAATACGATGAGGGAACGATGGCCGATGAGCGAACCAGAAAAGAAAAGAGAGAGAAAAGAGGAAAATGAGAGGAGAGGAGAGGAAACAATGGCTGGAGGGGGAAGTCCATGTCGCCGACAACTTGAGGGAGGCCAAACAGTCGTCAATGGCTCTGGAGAAGAAGTAGATCAGCAGAAGAAATGAGAAGCAGCGACGTCGAATCGAAAAGAGGTCGAACCGGCCACTGTCCAAAGAACCCAAGCGTAACCACCACCAAATCCGTCCGTCGCGCGGTTAGACGAAGCGGTTGGGAGTGAAAGCTGGTGAGGAACTGGCTAGACAAGTCGCCAAACGGCGAGATGGCCCTTGAACGGTTCAATGGAAGGGTGGTCTGAACCGGTCCGAACCGGTTCAGCCAGAAAAAGGAAAAAAAAAGAAGAACAAAGAAAAAAAAATTCGATGACGCATCGGGTCTAAGGATAAACTAGTATGCGACCGAAATTGATCTTTTAATTTTTGAAAAAAATTATTGTAATGTATATCTGATAGAAAATTGACCCGATTAATTTTACAAATGTATAGCACAATAATTGGCGACAAATGGGAGTTCAAATCAACCTCGATTTACGTATATCACGGAATCTTGGGTAAGCGAATCTCACTTGCTACCACTTGTATAATTATACGAGTTAGAAATTAATCACATAATTTTCGAATTAATTTCAAATAAATTGTGTTATATTTGGAATTGGAAAATCGACTACCGCAAACAATAGTATGAATTATCCAAAGAAATTAGAAAAGGTTTAAAATGACGTGATGGTGATAGTAGGCCATGTAGTCAGCTAAACGTCTATAATGGGCTCAGCTTGTGTAACAATCGGCCTAAACTCATTAATAACTTAATGGATGACCCATAAATTATAATTGAGCCTAAATAGTTAAATGGATTTTAAGGATTGAATAAGGGAGTTGAAACGAGCTTAGGATAGAGGTAGGCCCATTAAGGGTAATTGGGCCCAATAGTTTAAATTATGCCTAATGAAAGTGAAATACTAATGGAAGTATTGTATTTAATCTGATAAATAATTATATGCAGCTCTAGAGAGTTGATTGGAAGCAACTCGGATTGAGCAAAATCTCAGTATTTGGAAAAGTTAGACTGTACTGGCATCGAGGTAAGAGGTATAATTTAATTTAGTTCTGATAATGAACACTCATTTCATTAATCAAAAGATTTTTATGAACCAATGTTATGTTTTGAAATGATTTATGATTGTTTTCATATTTATGGAAAGATTTACGAAACATGATTTTGTTTAATGAAATATTCACTAAGTACATCTATGTTTATGAAATGAATTTCCTGAAGTACGAAAATGCATGGAAGTTTTATAATGGTTTGTAAGCCTATATTTATGCTTTGGAAGAAACTTTTGACATTTTCAAAAGTATTTAAAAAAAAAAGAATTTTTGAGACTATAAGCTTCATGCATGGCTACTTCTTGTGGTGCACCGGCTCCACCACTTTAGTGCCGATATGTAGGGCCCCTGTAGCACTTGACTCTACTTGTGTGGTAGATGTCTCGCTACTTGTGGTTAATGATGATGATGTTTTGGTAGTATCTCGTGCCCACGAAGCACGCATGAATGTTTTCCACACGGAGAGTGCCTTTGGTGCCCGTGCCCTAGCTAGGTGCTAGAGAAAGTAAGAAAGATAGATACTACCCATGTTTTATGAAAGTGTTGTACGACCCTCATCCAGTCTACAGCCCCCACCATAGCCATAGGTATGATGACCCTCTACGAAGGATGACACGTATCGTATTACTTAGTTATAGCCTAGTCTCCACGATTATGATGATGATGATGATGATGATGATGATGATGATGATGATGAATGACCATGTTCTTATGAGATTATAACCAAATGTTTACAAATAATTATGATTTATGATGAAATGTTTAAGAATGATTATGTTTTATGAAATGTTTATCAATGACGATGATTTTATGAAATTATCCATGAACGATGAAGATCTTATGAAAAGGTTTAAGCATGATATTTGATTTAAAGAACCCATGCTTCATATTCTCTTATGATGACTATGCACGTAACGAAAGTTTTACATATCTTCTAAATGTTAGTTTATAAAAGAAACTTATGATCAGTTTTTCTGAAGCAAAGTTTATTTCATGAATGATTCTTACATCCTTTTACATATCAGAACTACTTTAAATGTATTTTCTTACTGGGCTTTTTCCCGAAAGCTCACTCCTCCATCTCTCAGATGTATTGCAATGAACTACAGTTGATAATTGCTGCGTAGATGACGTAGGCTGGTAGATATGAGTTTCCCCAGACTACCTTTTGTACATGTATGAGGTATACATTTTTAGCTCTTTACCAGACCATTTGTATGCACAGACATCTATTGAAAGTACTGTGTTGGGATATAATCTGTATAAAGATAAATGAAATGAAATATTTTTAAGGATTAGTTTTTGTAGTAACTAGACGTGTTTGGAATATGTTGAATGATTTGATGATATGACTTAGAAAGCATGTCTGATAGTTGTGGATAGCTAAGGTTGATATTATGAGAATTTGCAGGTGGGTAGGCTTATATATTAGTCGTTATGCTGCCGAAATTTTTATCAGCCATATAAATCTGAATGTTAAACTTAAATATTGTTACGGATATAAAGTAAGAAACTGAATTAACACTGAACAGGAATACAACCTAAGTGAATAAAGGGATAAGTGGAAAATTGAAGTTTCAAAAAAAATTCCCCCGAATTTTTATAGGTCATGGGTTATTACAGTTTAAAGTGGTATCAAAGCGAGGGTTGTCTAGTACTGTTAGATTTAATAATAAGAATAAGATTACATCCCAAATGTCTGTGCTTGTCTGGTTGTAGACTAAGTATACCTAATGAAGTTAAGACTTAATGTTTAATTTACGTGAGGAATTAGATCACGAGCTAGATACCGCAGAGGTAGGCCTGAGAATCATGCAGAGTTGCCATATGAGACTCATAAATGATACTGAGATTGAAACTGATGTTGAGCGTGCTCCATCAGGTTCTGTGAAAATGACAGATGGTACTGAGATACACTTTCCTAAGATTGAGCGGAGTATTGAACATGCTATGAAAAATAATTGGGACACAGGCTATGTTAGGTGATGGGGTGGACAGAAGAATAGACAGGCAGATTACTCTCGATACTCCCGCACAGCCTGTAGAGATGTTTCAGAACTACAAATATGCCTGCTCATGTAGCTCCACAACAGAATGATGATGACTTGGGTTAGGAGTTGGAGCTACACGAGATGATGCAATTTCAGAAGTTCAGACTGCCATTGTTAAATGGGATAAAGGACCTAGTAGTTATAAAGAACTGAATGAATGAGATTAAGGAAACTACGAATGGAATTTATGGGTCTAGCACCAGGAAATCGATCTGTCAATGAAAATGAATTATGATTTATATCTCTGGAAAGGAATGACCCAACGTTATGAGCAATGAAGTTAAGACATGTCTGTAAGTTCACTAATGGATAGAGACCAGCTATCAGATTCAGACTGGTACCATAGAATATCTCTATGTACAAGGAGGTAATACACAAGGAGCAATTACCTGAGTATAATTTTGATTAGAATACCTCTGAGTACAATCTGGATAAGTAGAGAAGTGAAACGAAGGAAATCCAGGAAACTCATAGGAGGTACTAAGATCCTCCACCACTAACTCCCCTAGTACCTGAACCACCACCTGCTCCACCATAACTTCAAGTGGTGCAGCCTCCAGCCCAAAACCCGGTGGACAGAAATATGGCTCGATTGAAACAGTTTACGAAAATGAATCTATCACGCCCTTCTCTCACACGCGACCTACTAAAATAACCACAAAATTTTCACATTTCACTTACATTTCCTTCTGTTATCACTCACATCAAATGTTGGGCTGTGAATTCGATATTAGTAACTCATTCACATTCATTCACAGAATATATAGAATTTAATATTCTTTTCTATGATAATAAACTCTTATACATTAATACCATTACTAATACATATACATCCCCGACTATCGAATCATTTACATAACTGTGCTTATACAATATTCAGTACAAAATATCAAGTGCGTATACCTCTCATAAGATGGGTATGCAGTGGATCAGGGAATATCAGTCCTCAGCCATGTCCACCTACTGTGGATACTCTGAAAAGAGGAAAAAAATAAGGGGGTGAGCTCACAGCTCAGTAAAGAAATCAGGCAAGCAAGTATATAACCACACTATCTACAAAATACAATGCTTATGCCTTGAAATATTTTCCTTACCTATTTGTATCTAAAGCATGCATCTCTCTCAAAGCTTTTATGCAATATATATATAGATAAAAACATCAGTTATGAAAACTGGAAACATGTTGGTTTAACAACCTCAGCATTTTATGCATAACATTGCTCCACTTTAGTGAAATTTCATAATTATCACATTTATCATGTCATTCAATTAAATCAAAACAATATGGCATTCATCATGTTTAAAAACATGGAAATCCGGACCTCACCCATCCCTCGGGTTACCCTTTTCGTAATTCACAAATTCACATGTTTAGGTTATAAAAACCATGTGATATTTCATTCAAGAAATCTCAATATACATTGCAAGAAAAGAAAATCGAGATAGGCGACTACATGTTCCGAGTTTATGATCATAACTCATTTTTCGTGATCTCAAGCTACACAGTACTCGGTGTCTCACAATTGTTGTAATGGGAGGTGGGTCAAATCTCTACCGTCAGCTCTCAACTGAGGACCTAATCCCTGAGCACACTAGATCCCACTGGATCCCATTCCCACTGCTAACCATTCCTATCCAAGTACATCAAGTACTCACGGTACAACGTACCTCATGTGACATACACGGTACACAATACTCCATGAACCCTATCTCAAAGTGGGATGCTCGCCATAAGTCTTAGTCCTCTTACCTTGGATATACCTCATAGTCGGATGCTCGCCATGAGTCTTAGTCCTCATACCATGGGTTATTTCGATAGCCCTCAGCCATATCTTAAAATAATGCACGTGTCAGCATATATATATATACATATATATATCGGTGTGACACACAGTCAGCACAGGTTCCCAACACAATTGTTTCATGCTCTTTTCAAAACTGGTACGTGCGAGTAAACTCTCAACACGACCATATCACAATAATATACTCTAGTGCAAGCAATGCTCTTAGCACTATGTCATATAAAAACTCGAGTATGAGTAAAGCTCCCAATACTCTATAATGTATATTATATGAAAATTGAGTATGAGCTAAGCTCCCAGTACTCTATCATGTAAAACTGAGTATGAGCATAGCTCCCAATACTCTATAATGCATCAATCACGAAATTGAGTACGAGCAATGCTCCCAGTACTCTTACATGCATAAATCGCATTCAAAATCTAGTACGAGTATACACTCAAGTACTATGTGATGTATATCTCAAAATATTGTGCGAGTATTCTCTAGCACTTATGGTTTTCACACAAAACCCTGATAGATGGCTAGTCAAATCATAATTCACTCAAATAAATCAAATCCGCACTCAATGTGATGTTTTTGCATATATCATGAAAATTGTAGCCATTCTATCATGCAACTATGAATTTTAGTCACAACATGCTTCTAAGGTATTTTCACCCTATTTTTGGATAAAACACACTTATCCTCATTAGTCTCTATATAATATTCATGCTTATTCAAGGGAATTCATATATCATATAATATCAAAATTCTATTCGAAATACGTGTAGCCATCTCTAGCTACTCATGAAATTCCCTTACCTCAGATCACGTCACATGACCTATCTATCTCGTTGCGGTTCACTCTCGCAGTCCGATCAACTTCCACCATGATTTTTGAAGTTGTTATAATTATCTACATTAGTATACCGAAATATACTTATTTCATTTGCCAAATTTCAACTTAATACTTCAAACCCATCACTTACTCCTATTATAGTGTTATCCCATATTTTCTATATATCTCCTTTATTTCTCCTCATTTCTAATTTATGCATTTCATAAGATTAACTTAAAATCGTCCATACATGCATATTCCACCATTAAATTTATATTAACACTACTTCCTCATCATTTTCTCATTCCATGCCAATAGCTAGGTCATGTTTATTTTTCATGATCTTTCATTTTCAACATTTCATACATATACCAATTAACTCACTAATACACCTAGTTTAACATATATCAACTTGGAGCATTAAATCTTACCTAGTTGAGATTTTCCTATTTTTCTCCAAATTTGGTGAAATCCTTCTTTACTCTTTCAATCTTTGATTCCAACTTCTTGTTTCCAAGTATGTTGTTCACCTCTTTACCAAGAACAACTTTGCTCAACTATATCTCACTCAAAACTGATTGTAAACTGAAGTTTTCTAGTGTTGAAAGGTTAGGTTTAGCTTTGGTTCTTGAATGGAATAGTATTTCTCGTGAAACAGAGGTTACAGAGGTCCAGTACTTATAGAATTGTCTCTATAAGATCGATCTGCTAACCACATGAGATCGATCTCCCTTGCATTTTTCTCCTCGACAACGACCTTTCAGGCCTAATGAGATGATCTGTACAACTCAGAACCTTAAGGAGATCGATCTGGCCTTGCAATGAGATTGATCTATTGCAAACCCGAGCCTTAAAGAAATCGATCTGTATTGCTAAGGAGATCGATCTGCTCCCTTCATGAAGCAGTTCTGCTACAACTTTCATCCCAAATCACTGTTACATTGGTATTTAATTTACTTAACCATTCATTTTTTATTTCATACACATTTACAACTCCAAAACATCCATTCCTCATAATTTACATCATTTGTGACTTGTCTATATATCACAAAGAGTGGCTTTTAAAATTGGAAAAGATGTTCAAGTACATGTAGTGCAATGGTGTTGAGACAGTGGCGTTAGCTACCTACATGTTAGAGAGTGAGGCAGATCAATGGTGGACGTCTACCGAGACTATTTTGTTAGCAAAGCACTCAGAATTACTGGGTAAATTTTCCTTGAGGCATTTAATAAGCAATACATCCCAGAATGTGCTCAGAGAAAGAAAAGAGTAAAGTTTCTGAGTTTGGTCCAAGGTAACATGACAGTGGACCAATATGAGTCGAAATTCATCGCATTCCTTCGATATGATCGTGACATAGCCCATAATGAGTTGAAGAAGATAGTTAAATTTATCCATGGGCTGAAATTGGTGATCTGAAGTAGGTTAGCATCTTTGAACCTACGGACTTATGCAAAAGCCATTCAGAGGGCACAATTCATAGAGCAAGACATGGAGTTGTCCCAAGCTGAATTTCAGTCTAGATTGAGGAGTCAGGGCAGGAGATATGATGACAGAGGGTTTTTTTTTTAGAATAGGGGGCAGAATAAGAAGCCGAGGGTCGGTGCATCTAGAGCTTTGACCCCTAGACCAAGGGTTTCCTCCTACTCCAAATGTTCATGTACCCACTTTTACTAGGAAGTTAAAGAGAAAACTGAGACTTTAGGTTATACACTTAAGGTTAAGACACCAAGGAAAGAGTCACCAACAATCGAGGTAGTGTACAAAAATTGTGAAGATAAGATAGATAGTTGATAAGGTGGTGTTAGCTAACCTAATTCTACTAAACATGTTAGATTTTGATTCTTGATGTTTTGAGAATCGATGAGTTGTGAGATTTTTGATCTTGTTATTAAGAGCCATTTGAATAAAATCAGAATCGTATTTAAGTTAATTTGCTCAATCATGATTGAAATGGACGTGTTTTGCATGCCTTTTTTTTGGAGTCTATGGAATTTGGCATCTTATTACGAGGAAAAAAATGGGGATTGAAGATTTAGAATGTTTGTTTTATAGGATGTGGATCATATTCATTTTGATTTGATTATTTGATAAATAATTATCAGAAGTTTTGATAGAAGCTTATCACCTTACAAACGGTGGATTGTTCTAAGAGGAGAATTATCAGTTATTCTTGTTGAGATATGAACAAGACTTTGAATTCACGAGTTTTTGAATTTGGAAGATGAAATTAAATATCTGAGTCAGGTGCCGCCTTGTGAAGGTGAAGAAATGAATTTCATTATAAGGAAATCGTATGAACTATGGAATATGGATCAATAGTTCAATATCAAGTGCAAAGAAATGCTATGTGGGAACGTAGATTTGAGGCAGTAATTGAAAATCATCAGCATAAAATTTATCATTGTATATTGTAAGATTTCTATTGACTGGAATCAATCTTGCACTCAAAAAGGATAATTGTTTAATTTGAAGTGATTTTGGTTTAGTAAAAGAAAGAGAAAAGTATCTTAACTTGAGGATATGAATTGATGTTTATTTAAGTCGATGCAGGACAATCCTTAAACTCCTACATGGAGTGCTATTAATGTGTTAATGATGAGAGTGATTAATTTGTGATAATGGTTCCAAAGATCGAGGAATCAATGAGATTATGTGATGTATGTGATTGGTGTTTGGAGTTGTGATCTTGATATGAATTTTATTATTTGGAGTTATAATGATTGAAATTATCGACTGATTTTCCCTATTGTTCCTAGGCTCTAACTTTTAGTTGGAGTTAATAGTCTATTTGGCTAATAGAAAATTTTAAATTATGATATTATAAGCTCCGCGAAGAGTTTCATCGTCATCTATAATTGATCTATGGGACTTAAAAGCTATTAATATTTGAGATTAGAGATGAGTTGGATACTCATAGATTTATGTTTGAATTTGTTGGGTGTGAAAAACTTATGTTTATTACAAATTTCTGTTATATTTATTTCATCTTTATTGTAGTGTATGATGGTCAACTGATGATTAATATTCTGATACAGTGAAAAAGAAAAGGAAATCAATATCCAATAGTTTATAAGTAACTAGAAAAATTGTCGATATCATTATTCAGATTTAAAGTCTTATGTAGTTATAATTACTTAACATGATTTGGAAATTTTATTCTAAGAAATATGGTGAACAAAAAATTATGTTGATCTCAGAAAATGTTATGAACAATAACTTTGAGGTTTTCACGATTATATTCGAATGACATATTAGAGGGAGCAGTGGAAGTGTGATTGGATTTAAGTTACAAAATTTTGGATTATTGTTAATTTAACAAGTGGTTGATCTTTAATATGGAGGTTAATTTTAACTGAAGCCCATAGTAGTAAGTACATTCTACATCCTGTAGTACCAGAATCGACGGAGGGTGTTTTGGTGGCCTGAAATGAAACGGGATGTTGCAGAGTTTGTAGCTAAGTGTTTGATTTATCAGCAGATTAAGATCGAACACCAAAAGCTAGCGGGGTTACTTAAGTCTCTTCCAGTGCCTACTTGGAAATGGGAGCACATTACCATGGACATCATTATGGGTCTACCAAGGATCCGAAAGGGGCATGATGCAATCTGGGTGATTGTCGATAGATTAACTAAGAGTGCTCACTTCCTGGCCATTAAAAGTACAAACTCATTAACTGTCCTAGCAAAGTTGTATATGAAGGAGATAGCTTGGTTGCATTAGGCTCCCGTAAGCATTACATCAGATAGAGATTTCCCGATTCACTTCCAGATTTTGGGATCATTTCTAAGAAGCCATGGGATCTCAACTTAACCTGAGCACTGCTTATCATCCTCAGACCGATGGTTAGTCTGAGAGGACCATTCAGACCTTAGAGGATATGTTGAGGGCAGGCGTTTGGAGTTTAAGGGCTCATGGGATGATCATCTGCCTCTTCCAGAGTTTGCTTATAACAACATCTATCATGCTAGTATCGGGATGGCACCGTATGAGGCCTTGTATGGTAGAAGCTGTAGGTCTCTAGTGGCTTAGGAAGAAGTGGGTAACAGAAAGATTTTGGCTCCCGATTTGGTGGAACAGGCAGCAAAAGGCGTTCAAATAATCTGTGATAGACGTAAGGTCTCACAAAGTAGGCAGAAGAGTTATACGGATAAGCATAGGTGGCCACTTGAGTTTCAGATTGGGAGATTCCGTGTTTCTGAAAGTATCCCCGAGCAAGGGTATTATGAGATATGGAAAGAAGGGGAAACTGAGTCCTCGCTTCATTTGGTCCATTTAAGATTCTAGAGAGAGTGGGAGACGTAGTCTATAGACTTGCCTTACCACCGTAACTTTCTGGGGTACATAATGTCTTCCACGTCTTAATGTTAAGGAAGTATAATCTGAATCCCTCACATATTATTGAGTACGAGTCTTTGAGCATTCAAGAGGACATGAGCTACATTGAGCAACCTATCCGGATTTTGGACAGAAAGAAAAAAGTACTTTGATCAAAGACTATTCCTCTGGTAAGGGTTCTCTGGTAACACCATTCGGTTGAAGAAGTTACATGGGAGCTAGAGATCCTCATGAAGGAGAAGTACCAGCATCTATTCTGAAGGACCAAGATGAATTTAAAGGACTGAATTCTTTAAAGGTGGAGAGAATGTAAACACCGTAAAATTTTTTGTACTTAATTAGACAATAAAATTAAATGAAAATATGTTATAAGAATATATATATATATATATGTATGTATTTGTTAAATTGAAAATGTATTTAAAAATAATAACAATAAATACAATAAATATATTTTTTTTGTTATTTTGAAAATGTAATTTAAAATATATATATATATATGTATATATAATTTATACACAATAAAAATATATAAGTAATAAAATTTAAAAAAAAAAGAAAAAGAAAAAAAAGAAATTAAAAAAAGAAGAAGGGATTTCTATCGCGCGAAAGTTGTGGATAGAGAAATGGAAGGGGGATCGGGAAAAAACCCGATCCTCCCAAAATCTTTCCCTCCCCCGGCGAGGAGACCCTGACGAGAGGACTAGTGGGGGAGTGTGACCACCGCTGACGCTGACACAATCGCAATCTGACGAGGGAACAATGGCCGGTGAGCTAAACAGAAAAGAAAAGAGAGAGACAAAACCGAGAGAGAAAGGAGGAGAAAAGAGAGAAGAGGAGAGGAAACAGTGGCTGGAGGGGGAAAGTCTGTGTCGTCGTCTGCTAGAGGGAGCCGAACGGTCGCCAATGGCGTTGGAGAAGAAGTAGATTGGCGAAAGAAAGGAGAAGCAGCGACGCCGAATGGGAAAGAGGCTGAACCAACCACTGTCCGATGAGCCCAAGCGTAACCACCACCAAATCTATGCGTTGTACAGTTAGACGGAGCGGTTGGGAGTGAAAGTCGACGAGGAACCGACCAGAAAAGTAGCCAAACAGTGAGATGGCCCCTAAACCGGTTCGAACCGGTTCAGTGCAAGGGTGGTCTAAACCGGTCCGAATCGGTTCAGCCAGAAAAGAGGAAAAAAAGAAGAAAGAAGAAAAACAAATTCGATGACGCATCGGGTCTAAGGATAAACCAGTAAGCGACCAGAATTGATCTTTTAATTTTTGGAAATATTTATTTGAATGTATATCTGACTCAAAATTGACCCGATTAATTATGCAAATGTATAGCATGATAATTGGCGACAAACGGGAGTTCAAATCAGCTTCGATTTACGTATATCATGGAATCTTAGGTAAACGAATCTCACTTGCTACCACTTGTATAATTATACGAGTTAGAAATTAATCGCATAATTTTTGAATTAATTTCATATAAATTACGTTATAATTGGAATTGGAAAATCGACTATCGTAAACGATATTATGAACTATCAAAGAAATTAGAAAAGGTTTAAAATGACGTGATGGTGATAGTAGGCCATGTAGTCAGCTAAACGTCTATGATGGGCCCAGCTTGTGTAACAATCGGCCTAAACTCGTTAATAACCTAATGGATGACCCATAAATTGTAATTGAGCCTAAATAGTTAAATGGATTTTAAGGATTGAATAAGGGAGTTTAAACGGGCTTAGGGTAGAGGTAGGCCCATGAAGGGGTAATTGGGCCCAATGGTTTAAATTAAGCCCAATGAAAGTGAAATATTGATGGAAGTATTGTATTTAATCTGATAAATAATTATATGCAGCTCTAGAGAGTTGATTGGGAGCAAATTGGACTGAGCAAAATCTCAGCATTTGGAAAAGTTAGACTGTACAGATAACGAGGTAAGGGACATAATTTAATTTAGTTCTGATAATGAACACTCATTGCATTGATCAAAAGATATTTATGAAGCAATGTTATGTTTTGAAATGATTTATGATTGTTTTCATACTTATAGAAAGATTTACGAAACATGATTTCGTTTTATGAAATGTTCACTAAGTACATATATGTTTATGAAATGAATTTCCTAAAGTATGAAAATGCATGGAAGTTTTATAATGATTTGTCAGCCTATATTTATGCTTTGGAAGAAACTTTTGACATTTTCAAAAGTATTTAAAAAACAAAAGGAAAAGAATTTTTGAGACTATAGGCTTCTTGCATGGCTACTTCTTATGGTGCACCGACTCTACCACTTGAGTGTCGGTACGTAGGGCCCTTGTAGCACTTGACTCTACCTGTGTGGTAGATGTCTCGCTACTTGTGATTAATGATGATGATGTTTTGGTAGTATATTGTGCCCGCGCAACACGCATGAATGTTTCCCGCGTGGAGAGTGCCTTTGGTGCCCGTGCCCTATCTAGGTGCTAGAGAAAGTAAGAAAGATATATACTACCCATGTTTTATGAAAGTGTTGTACAACCCTGATACAGTTTACAGCCCCCACCATGGCCATAGGTATGATGACCCTCTACGGAGGAAGACACATATCCGATGACTTAGTTATAGCATAGTCTCCACGATTATGATTATGATTATGATTATAATGATGATGATGATGATGATGATGATGATGATGATGAATGAATGACTATGTTCTTATGAGATTATGATGAAATGTTTACGAATAATTATGATTTATGACAAAATGTTAAGAATGATTATGTTTTATGAAAAGTTTATGAATGACGATGATTTTATGAAATTATCCATGAATGATGAAGTTCTTATGAAATGGTTTAAGCATGCTATTTGATTTAAAGAACTCATGCTTCATATTTTCTTATGATGACGATGCACGTAACGAAAGTTTTACATATCTTCTAAATGTTAGTTTCTAAAAGAAACTTATGATCAGTTTTTCTGAAGCAAAGTTTGTTTCATGAATGATTTTTGCATGCTTTTACATATCAGAACTAGTTTAAATATATTCTCTTACTGGACTTTTTCTCGAAAGCTCACCCCTTCACCTCTCAGATGTGTTGCAGTGAACTACAGTTGATAATTGTTGCGTAGACGATGTGGGCTGGCGGATACGAGTTTCCCTAGACTACCTTTTGTACATGTGTAAAGTATACATTTTTATCTCTTTACTAGACCATTTGTATGCATAGACATCTATTAAAAATATTGTGTCCGGATGTAATCTGTATAAGGATAAATGAAAGAAAATATTTTTAAGGATTGATTTTTGGGAGTAACTTTGGAAAGCATGTCTGATAGTTGTGGATAGATAGCCTTGATATTGTGAGAATTTGCAGGTGGCTAGGCTTAAATATTAGTCCTTATGCTATCGAAATTTCTATTGGTCATATAAATCCAAATGTTTAACTTAAATATAATTACCGGTAAAAAGTAAGAAAATGAATTGACACTGAACAGGAATATAACCTAAGTGAATAAAGGGATAAGTGGAAAATTGAAGTTTCAAAAAAAAAATTCCCTCGAATTTTTATAGGTCACGGGTCGTTACACTTCTTCCTGTAATGCTTGTAGTTTTACACGTATTTCTTATGAAGCTATGATTTATATGCACATTGTTACAAGTTTATAGAAAATAAAGGATGTAGGGATTATGAAATTTAATGTACAATCCATGATTTCAAGTTGTGTGCACAAGTTTTATTACCTATGAATTATATGGAATGGATATTATTATACATTATGCTATTTAGTTCAGTACACAATATCAAATTCAAAAGCATGGCACTAATCATCATGCATAATTCATAAATAAGGTATGGAATAAATCATCATGCATCAGTGCAGTTTAAAACCATTAACATCCTTTCTCATCTCAATAAAATCACCACTGGTCAGGACTCATCCTCTTCCACTCGGACTGTCCTGACCCACAAAACATTTCAAAACATGGATTTATTCATAAAAGAAGACATGTGAGATAGCCAATACAATAAGGGAAATCTCCTCTAGGACTATGGCCATATCCTGTGATCCCAGCTACACTGATCAGGTGTGCGGGGTATCACCACTATCTGCTTCCACACGGGAGGTGGGTCATGTCCAACCCGTTGGTCCATAGCAGATCTCATCCGAAGACAGCATAACACAATCTCAACATGGTACAACGTACTCCATACTACATGCACGGTACAACATACTTCGTGGACCCATATCAACACATCATATCACGCCACATCTCAAAAACGCACATGTGAGCCTATTTAATCGGTACGATGTCCTGTCTACTCGAAGCTCCTAACACAACTATCGACATGTCAAAATCTTAAAAATGCTCATGCGAGCCTATTTAATTAGTGCGACACCCAGTCTACCCGAAGCTCCTAGCACGACATCAAGTATGGTGGGCATCTGATGCAAGCTATGCTCTAGCACCATGCCAAAACCAGTATAAAATCTGTGCAAGTTCCACTCTATCACAACATCATAAAAATCCATGTGAAAAACTAGTACAAGCTAAGCTTTAGCACTCATGCGTATAAAACACATCAAATCTCGTGCAAGTCATACTCTAGCACGCTTTCATTCTCATAAAACCCCGTAGGTGGCTCAAACTTTGCAAAACCGATTATCAACCAAATCACATCATCTCTTTTGTAAATCATTTCAAATATTAACCAACTTACCAATCACTTGCTAAAAAGCAACAAAACAAGGCTTTTTAAAGCATCATGCTTTTGTTTTCATGCACATTTCTCAAAACCCAACTCTTTGCCCTTCAATCACCCAATAATCATTTCCTAGTAACACATGCATTCTAGAAAACATTTAAGCGCCCAAATTGCGCACAGATATCTCTAAGAGTCCACACAATTCTGTTACCTCGATTTACTTGGGGTGCGACTCTCTTCCTTTACTATTCTCGCGTTTTTGGCTCGACTTGCACCGATGTATCCTCGGGAGCTACAATTCATTCATCAAATGCTCGAGTTAGTGTTGCTAACTCTCATTCCACTATGCAATTTACCCAATGCCTTAACTAATCATTTTATCCCTTTTTGGGTAAGTCTCACAATCCATTCCATAACACCATCTCAAAATCATACCCACAATATCATTATCACCCCAAAGATATCACATTCATCCTTAATACCTCTACATTTCACTTTCTCACACTAACCCATGTCTAGGTTGTAACCATTCCATTGCATTCTAGATAAATTATACCATAAATAAGCCCACCAATCAACTCTAAAATCAATAACTTAACAAATGTACTTGGATTGGTGCACTAGAAACTTACCTCTTTGGATTTCCTTCTCACTCCAAAATGAAAATGCTTTTAACTCCTTCAAGACAACAAATGGGGTAATGCCTCCAAGCTATGTTGTTCTTCTCCTTGATGAAAACAACTTTGTGTCTAATAGCCTTCCCTCAAATCTTACAAAAAATAGGCAGATTTTAGAGAGAGAAAGTTAGGTTTTGGGTTGGAAATGGAAGGAAATGGTTTTGTCCCAAAATCTGCAGATCTAACTACTCCTATTTATAGATTTAGCTTGATGAGATCGATCTGTCGAGACATGAGATCGATCTAGTCCCCTTAAAATCCTTTTTTTCGTAAAAATTTGAAGGCATGAGATCGATCTGTCGAAACCTTGAGATCGATCTGCCTCAGACAGTAGCTTAAGGAGATCGATCTGGTCTTAGGGGAGATTGATCTGCTCCAACCCGAGAGCTAAGGAAATCGATCTGTTTCATTAAGAATCGATCTGCATTTTATAGAATGATTAGGAGATCGATCTGGATCCATTGGAGATCGATCGTCCGGTTCCATAGCTTAAAATAAGAGCATTTTGGCTCTTCTAAATCAATCTCTCATCCTATGAGATTGATCTGTCATTCAAATTTTCAAATTTTCTACAGTTTTTTTTGCAACAACACATACCAAACTTCATACATTTTGTTGCCATGGTCATTTTCTCATCCAATCATCTTTGAGACTTGAAAATGGCATCCATTCATAATTTATACCTATTAAAACTTGTGTGAAGTCTTTGTATAACCAAAGGTACTTGATATAAACCAAATGGTAGTGCACAACTTATGAAATCCTCCTTCCATTTTACCACACTACTCATTTTCCATTCTACTCACATTATTCACATGTTTGAGTCCATTTCTTCATATTCATACGTAATGCAACTTGTACGTACAATCGCAACTCTTATTACATGTGTGTATATTAAACTTATGGACTTACATTACATATACTTCACATTACAAGTATATCCCATACTTATGAATTCATTTACATATATACATACAAGGCTTAACCGATACGGGGTCTCACATTCTCCCCCACTTAAAAAATTTGGTCCTCTAAATTGGAACCAATCATTCCGTGAACAACTCAAGATACTTCTCCCACATCAAACTTTCTAATTCCCATGTGGCCTCTTCCACAGTGTGATGTTGCCAAAGAACTTTCACCAAAGGAATTTATCTTTGTCCTTACACCTTCTCTTTCCTGTCCAATATCTGAACCGACTTCTTAACGTACTTCATACCCTCATTGAGCTCCAATGGCTCATATCTTATCATATGTGTCAGGTCCAGGTGATACTTTCGTAACAAGGATACGTGGAAGACGTCATGTACGCTCGTCAATTCTGGTGGCAATGCCAACCTATAAGCCTTATCTCTCACTTTATCAAGTATCTCAAATGGCCCTATATATCTAAGGGTCAACTTTCCCTTCTTCCCGAATCTCATAATCCCCTTCGAATGAGAGACCTTCAAAAACACTGACTCACCCACATCAAATTCTAGTGGTCTCCGTCTCCTATCAGCATAACTCTTTTGTCTGCTCTAAGCTGTCCGTAACCTCTCACAAATCAACTGGACATCCTCAGAGGCTTGTCTAACCAAGTCCGGAGCAAAGATCTGTTTGTCACCAACCTCTTCCCATCCAATAGGGGAACGACATCTATGCCCATACAATGCCTCATATGGTGTCATCCTGATACTTGCATGAAAATTGTTATTATAAGTGAACTCTACGAGCGGCAAATGGTCATCCTAGGAGCCTCCAAAATCTAATGCACATGCTCTTAACATATCCTCCAGGGTCTATATAGTCCTCTCTGATTGACCATCTGTCTGAGAATGAAACGCGGTGCTAAAACTCAACTGGGTCCCCATAGCTTCTTGAAAACGTTCCTAGAAGTGGGAAGTGAAGCGAGCATCCCTATCAGAAAAAACGCTCACTGGAATTCCATGTAGCCTCACTATCTCACGCACATACAAGTTCGCTAACTGGCTCAGAGTATCGGTAGCTCTCATAGCTAGAAAATGGGCTGACTTCGTCAATCGATCCACAATCACCCATATGGCATCATGACCTCTACGGGTCCTTGGTAATTCCATCACAAAATCCATGGTGACTTGCTCCCACTCCCATGTCGGTATCGGTAGAGGCTGTAATAACCCTGTAGGCTTTTGATGCTCTACCTTCACCTGCTGACAAACGAGACATTTAGCGACATATACAATAATGTCTTTCTTCATCCCATACCACAAATAAACTTTTCACAAGTTTTGATACATCTTTGTACTCCATGGATGTATCGTATACCTCGATGAGTGAGCCTCCGTCAAGATCAACTTCCTGACCTCTGGATCATTGGGAACACGTATCCTACCTCGGAACCTCAACAAGTCATCTGAACTCAATTCAAAGTTTGTCTCTATTACCCTCTGTATCTGCCCGACAATATCACTGCACTGTTGATCAATCCGTTGAGTCTGCCAGATTCGATCTACCAGATCCGGTTCCAACGGGAGGCTAACTATCATAAATCCACTATCAGCATCAGGCAGGGTCATATCCAAACTGAGGTTTGTGAACTATTCCAACAGTTCGTGCTCCTTGACCATCATGAATGACACCAACTCGAGATGCTTTCTACTCAATGCATCAGCAACCACATTCGCTTTACCCGGGTGGTATAAGATCTCACAATCATAATCCTTTAAAAGCTCGAGCCATATCCTTTGTCTCATGTTTAGCTCTTTCTGCAAGAACAGGTACTTAAGGCTCTAATGATCTATGCAAACCTGAAATCTCTCACCATAAAGATAGTGGCGCTATATTTTCAATGCAAACACTACGGCCACCAACTCTAAATCATGGGTTGGATAGTTTCTCTCATGATCCTTCAACTGCCTTGATCCATAGGCCATTACCTTCCACTCCTGTATCAACACACAGCCCAGTCCTTGGTGTGATACATTTATATACACTGAGAAACCTCCTGAGCTGGTAGGAATTGTGAGAATCAGAGCTGTGGTTAATCTCATTTTCAACTCCTCAAAACTTTCCTCACACTTATCGTCCCACACGAATTCCACATTCTTTCTCATGAGACATGTTAAAGGAGTGGCTAACCTCGAGAATCCCTCCACAAACCTTCGATAATACCCAGCTAAGCCCAGGAAACTTCTAATCTTAATCACTGTCTGGGGTCTCTGCCACTGAACCACGACCTTAATCTTAGATGGATCCACTGACACTCCATCTTTTGATACTATATGACCTAAAAAAGAGATTTGTTCTAATTAAAAGTCGCACTTATTGAGTTTAGCATACAGCTTCTTCTCTCGAAGGGTCTGCAGCACTATCCTCAGGTGTCATTCATACGCCTCGCTAGACCTTGAGTGCACCAATAAATCATCAATAAACATGATTACAAATCGATCCAAATACTAGTGGAATGCCTCATTCATCAACGACATAAAAGCTGTGGAAGCATTCGTCAACCCGAATGGCATAACCATAAATTCATAATATCCATACTGGGTGCGAAAAGCTATCTTGGGTACATCTCCACTCCGTATCTTCAACTGATGGTACCCAGATCTCAGATCTATCTTGAAAAAGACTTGTGCTCCCCTAAGCTGATCCAACAAGTCATCGATGTGTGGAAGGGGATATTTATTCTTGATGGTGGCCTTATTCAACAACCGATAATCTATACACAATCGGAGGCTTCCATCTTTCTTCCTTACAAACAGAACCGGTGCTCCCCAAGGTGAGATGTTTGGCTTGATGAACCCTTTCTCCAATAACTCTTGCAGTTGTTTCCTTAATTCTTTCAACTCAACTTGAGCCATTCTGTACGATGGCTTGGATATCAGCTCTATACCAGGTGCCCAGTCTATACCAAATTCGATCTCCCTATTTGAAGGTAACCCTGGTAGTTCATTCGAGAAGACATATGGAAATTCCCTGACCACTGGATGTCTATCAACTCCGGACGTGCCTTATCCATCTCAACTACATAAGCAAAGTATCCTTCACATTATCCTTTCCATCGTTAGTAACACAAATCATTACATACACATATGTAATTGATAAATAAATTCATCTCTTGAATATCATGTATTTAAATCATACTTTATAAAGATCATGTCATTTCATTTCTTTTCATCAAAATTTACAATAAGATTATCTAATCCTGAAAACATCAAGGTTCTAGCACGATAATCCATAATACCATGGTTTGTAGCCAGCCAATCCATACCTAGGATTACATTAAAATCTCTCATGTTTAATAAAATTAAATTCGTTGCCATTTCTTTACCTCCTATCCTCATCTTACGATTTCTATATACATGCTCAGTCAATTGACTATCATTCATAGGGGAAGATATCATCAACATCTTATCTAGCGTGTGGGTTTTACATGCTTCAACAATTTATGTGCAAAGGATGGCAATATAAAAGAGTGCGTGGCACCAGGTTCAAACTATACAAATGCTTCTAAATCAAAGATTTGGATGGTACCTTTAACCACATCCGAAGATTGATCCACAGTGTCCTGGTCCAATGCATGCACTCGTCCTCTGCTCACACCCACTGCCTGCTTCCCCTTTTCCTCAGCTGTAGCCCTCCTCCTCAAAGCAGATGTTCCAACTGGAGCTCTCTCAGTCTCTGTGAGATCTGAGAATTTCAGACATATTTCAATTATGTAATATAAACTTGAAGTATAATTTATTGAGCTAAGTGAATTGTGGGAATGATAATTGGAGATTTATATGTTAAGTGTTTAAAATAAGTGTGAAGCTATGAGGACAGATCGATCTGGAAGAAGGAGAGATCGATCTGGTGAGTTAAAAATGACAAGGAAGGAGGAATTTAAGGAGCAGATCGATCTCCAATGGAAGAGGATCGATCTCCTTATGATTCTGTTTGAGAGAAGATCGATCTCATAAGGAAGAGATCGATCTCCAAATGTTTCTGTTTGGGAGAAGATCGATCTCCTCAAGGAGCAGATCGATCTCATAAAGCCATAAAGAGATCGATCTCACCCCTCGACAAATCGATCTCCTAGGCATAAATTACCCCAAATCGTCCCCAAATTTAAATGCAGATCGATCTCATCAAGAGCCAAATCGATCTCCTACCCTCCGTCTATATAAGAAACTCCTGTTTTTCTCCTGTAATTTCACTTCCTCTCTCTTCCAACCCTCATTTTCACCGAGCCCTAGCTTTCTCACTCATCCAAAACACCCATTTCCGTCCAAATCAGAAGTTGTGGCAAGAAGGAAAGTTGTTCCTCATCAAAGGGAGAACAACATACTTGGAAATCGAAAGACGGATCGAATCGAGGCAAGAGATAAGCTCTCCACAAGTTTTGGGTAATTTCTAAACTTCAATCCTTATATTTGAGATGATTTTGGTGATAATAGTTGTTGGCATTATGTTGAAATAGCTAAAAAATGATTAGGGATTGATGAAATTACAATGTAGTTGGAGTGATGATGATATTTAGCAACTTTGGTAAATTTAGGAATTTTGAGCTATAAATGGAGATTTAGACAATGTGGTGTATTAGCATAGATATTGTGGCATAGGAAATATAGAATGTTGAGGTGTTGTGAGCGAGATTGTGGTTTGCGAAGGAGTTATGAGAATTGAGAAATTTGAGGAGTTATGAGCAATTATGCTCGATTTTGAGAATTAAGGTTAATGTGATAATGAGTATTGATGTTCTAACATCGTTTGAACAGCTCGGGAGTTCCAGAGTGGAATGCGAGGCTAGTCCGTGATACGGGGGAAACGATTGCACTATACGAAGTGCAAAGAGGTAAGGGAAAACTAAACCATTTGTGTATGTGTTTTGATGAATTGTTGTAGCATGAACCATGATTTGAGAATACAAGCATGTTTGGTGTTGTGTTGTGGTATAATTGCACACGGTTTTTATAGCCGGTTGGAGCCCATTATTTTATGAGTTTATAAGCTGAGTGTGAAATTGCTTTATAAACCTTTGAGTTTGCGTTAAAAGTAAATTGGGCTCTACGTTAAGGCGATATTGAGATTTGAGAAAATGTGTGCGTGTTTTACCGGTTGGAACTCGGTTTTAATATGTTTTGTGTTGAGTACACAAATGTTTTAAATGAGTTTTATGAGAGAAAACCATTATGAGTTCTACGTGAAGGCATAACGTTTTATAAGATAATGGCTAATGATTGAGACTTAGGCGTGTCATGTCGAATACACATCGGGCCTTGCTCTGGTAGCATGTAAGACCGATATAGTGGGACGCCTGGGAACCGACCCAAGGACCATAGGCCTTGTTCTGGTAACATGTAAGTCCGATTATTCCTCCGCTTTGGTAGCGTTGGTAGGCCTTGCTCTGGTAGCATGTAAGTCCGATATTCCTCCGTTTTGGTAATGAGAGATGCCTCCGTTTTGGCAACGTGAGATGACCCCCGTTCTGGTAACGCTGGGTGGCCTTGCTTTGGTAGCATGTAAAACCAAGAGAGTGGGCCACCTGGGAACCGACCCAGGGACCACGTGATAGTGTGCATGAGGCGAGGCATTGCTCTGGTAGCATGTAAGGCCGGGCCTTGTTCTGGTAACATATAAGTCCAATATACCATGCATACGATCATATTGTCGACGTTCCCTCTATACGAGGATGCCTGGGATGCGCACCCAGAGGAGATTACATATTTGATGTGCCATGAAAAGTTTTAATTGAGTTTTATTGCCTAGTCTCGTTTTACACATGAGTTGTGTTTTGTGACCTTGTCACGTGCTATTTACTGAGGTGATTTTTATCACGTATTTTGAGAATAGCCATTATCGCATATATTTACACATGCTTGTGAGTGCTCGATATTGAGCCTTTTTACCTTCATGTTTTCACATGATTTACGAGTTATGAGATGATGATATTTTGAGAACTTTCATGCTACTATTTCAAATAAGCTTCATAAACAAATACATATTTGTGATGTGTGATATGATTTATATAACTGAGTTCCCTACCCCCCTTACTGAGCGATTTGAAAGCTCACCCTGTTTTCTCTTCCCCCCAGATCGCTTCAAGTGAAGTGAGTTCCCTGCAGCGTACGGGTTAGAGGCTAGTGGAAGACTTGAGCTCCAGGCTGTATTTTGTGCATTGAGGTAGATATTTAATATTCATGTACCCAGACTAGAGTTATATTTACAGACACTTATTGTACAATGATGTACGCGATGTATTAGGATTAATTAACTTGGAATTGAGTAATGTATATAATACAATATATACTATATTATGATGAGATCCTGAGGCATGATAATTATGATGATGTATGACACTGCACAGGAATGTACCCTTAATTGTGAATTAATGAGTAAAAAGTTTTAAATTAACCCTATTTTCCGTGCTTCCGGGGCGTCACAATCTCCCTGCCCTTCTGTGGGGCTCTCTCTGTCATCTTTGGGCAATCATTAATTATGCGTCCCAGTTTCCCACATCTAAAGCATATTGTAGGAGATCCATAACATGGTCAAGTGCTATGGTACCTGCCACAATTGCCGCACTACTTTTTGTAGGCCGCGGCCCTCCAATCATAATTCCCTTAGTTAGAGCTATGGTCGGATACATAGGAGTATTAACTGTCCTCTCCCGGATCTCCTCGATCCTCGGCCTCTTTCCAGTAAACCTCTTACTTCTCTTAAAACTGAGGCTTCTATCCATCACTGGTCTCCTCTTATCTCTATCCCTCACTTTACTAACTTTTCCAAACTCTAAGGTGATTCTATCAACATCCTATTCACACAATTGTGCCTTGTGCACTACTTCCTCGTAGGCCGGTATATCCAGAGGAACTAATTTGGACCTAATGGTCGATCTTAATCCATCCACAAACTTCTGGATCTTCTTGACCTCATTACCCATCGTGTTGGGATCATATCTGTTCAGGGAGATAAAAGTCGTCTCATACTCATCCACTGTCCTACTCCCTTGGGTCAGTCCTAAAAATGTCATCTTAATCTTTCTCTGAGCGGTATCCGGTACATACTATCTTCAGAATGCCTCTAAAAATATACCCTAGCTGATCTCAGTATGTCGGGCTCTCAAAATAGGCCCGGTGGATTTCCACCAATGTTTTGCTGATCCCTTCAGCACAAAAGCTGCAAACGCTACCATCTTGGTAGTAGTGCACTAAAAGAACCCATACAGCTTCTCGATCTCATTTATCCAATCCTCAGCAGCTACTGGGTCCTTTACTCCACTGAAAGATGACGGTCTAAACTTCTGGAACTGTCGCAGTTTGTCCAAATCACAACCCTCACCCCAGCCTCTACTGGCTTGTGGTGCAGCAACAGGCGTAGGTATATCCTGTGCGGGTGGGGGTGGAGGTGTATTTGTCGTCTGAGATCTCTGGGCCTGTTGTACCCGTGCCTCGAGAGCTGATGCCTGCTCGGTGTCACCCTTTGTAACGGGACTCTTTCTGCCCCCCAACTCCAGGAAACAATTAAGTGACCAACTCCAAGATCATCTCAATGCTCCATTTAATCCTCGTGAAGCGTGCCTTAAAACTCTTAGGTCTCTCCTCAAGACCCTGTGGAGCTTGATCAACATCAGCCTCCACCTCGATCTCTTCCTGAGCCACGTATGTTTTTGGCTCAACACGACCCTTGGGCCTACCTCTATGGCCTCTAACTAGCGTCCTCGCCCCTATATCGCGACTGGTATTAGGCATAACTGTTCAATTCCCTACATTCACAATAATTTCTTAGTCAACCCATCAACGTACACACAATTTGTATCTAAACAAGCACAGTAAAATGGGGATGTAATTTTCCAACTTAATAAGTATTTTAAACACGACACACGTCAGACCAACTCAGCTCTGATACCAATTTCTGTTACGACCCTCAACTTACCAAAAATAATTTTGTATCTAAACTTTCAATAGCACAGTAGCATTTTGTATGTAACTATTGGGGATGTAAAGCAACGTAAACACATGTAACATGAAATCTGATTTAATTATACAAGTGTTTACTTCTAAATTTTATTACAAATAAAATTGTTATGGTTGGGTGAGGTAGACATTGACACACTGTCCAACTGTTGAGAGAGTAGCTAATCACGATCGAGGTAAGGTAGGGACGAATAATAAATAATGTATGAAAAGCAAAAAATTTATGGTGATTTTTGGTAAGTTGAGGGTCGTAACAGAAGTTGGTATCAGAGCTGAGTTGGTCTTACATGTGTCGTCTCTAAAATACTTATTAAGTTGGAAAATTATATCCTCATGTTACTGTGCTTATTTAGATACAAATTGTATGTATGTTGACGGGTTGACTAAGAAATTGTTACGGCCTCTAACTTGCTTCCTCGCCCCTCTACCGTGACTGGTATTAGACATAACTGCTCAATTCGCTACATTCACAACAATTTCTTAGTGAACCCATCAACATACACACAATTTGTATCTAAACAAGCACAGTAACATGGGGATGTAATTTTTCAACTCAATAAGTATTTTAGACACGACACACGTCAGACCAACTCAGCTCTGATACCAACTTCTGTTACGACCCTTAACTTACTAAAAATCACCATAAATTTTTTGCTTTTCATACATTATTTATTATTCGTCCTTACCTTACCTCAGTCGTGATCAGCTACTCTCTCAACAGTTGGGCTGTGTGTTAATGTATACCTCACCCAACCATAACAATTTCATTTTTAAAATTTAGAAGTAAACACTTGTATAATTAAATCAAAGTTGTTGTTACATGTGTTTACATTGCTTTACATCCCCAATAGTTACATACAGAATGCTACTGTGCTATCGAAAGTTTAGATATAAAATTACATCAGTGTATACCTTAAGCAATAGGATGCAGCGGATACCAAGAAGGGAAAGCCTTCAGTCGCTCTCAGTCTATAATCAAATCTTTGTAGAGAGGTAGAAAATAAGGGGGTGAGCAAACCACACACTCAGTAAGGCAATATTGCGAATAGATAGATACTGCACTATCTATGTGATCGTGATGTCATGCTCAAAATCATACAATTCTCACTCACATCTCAAAAGTATTATTTCATGCTTGTGTTAATGGCATGTAAAGCAAATTATGCTATTTAGTTCAGTGCACAATAACAAATTCAAAAGCATGGCATTAATCATCATGCATAATTCATAAATAAGGCATGGAATAAATCATCATGCATCAGTGCACTTTAAAACCATTAACATCCTTTCTCATCTCAATAAAATCACCACTGGTCAGGACTCATCCCCTTCGTCTCGGATTGTCCTGACCCATAAAGCATTTCAAAACATGGATTTATTCATAAAACAAGAAATGTGAGATAGGCAATACAATAAGGAAAATCTCCTCTAGGACTATGGTCATATCCTGTGATCCCAGTTACACGGATCAAGTGTACGGGGTATCACCATTATCTGCTTCCACACGGGAGGTGGGTCAAGTCCAACTCGTCAGTCCATGGTAGATTGCATCTAAAGACGGCATAACACAATTTCAACACGGTATAACGTACTCCATGCTACATGCACAGTATAACGTACTCCATGGACCCATATCAACACATCATATCACGCCACATCTTAAAAACGTACCTGTGAGCCTATTTAATCGGTACGACGTCCGTCTACCCAAAGCTCCTAACACGGATATCAACATGTCAAAATCTCAAAAATGCTCGTGCGAGCCTACTTAATCAGTGCGACACCTAGTCTACCCGAAGCTCCTAGCACGGCATCAAGTATGGTGGGCACCTGGTGCAAACTATGCTCTAGCACCATGCCAAAACCAGTATAAAATCTGTGCAAGTTCCACTCTAACACAATATCATAAAAATCCATGTGAAAAACTAGTGCGAGCTAAGCTCCAGAACTCATGCGTATAAAACACATCAAATCTCGTGCGAGTCATACTCTAGCATGCTTTCATTCTCACAAAACCCCGTAGGTGGCTCAATCTTTGTAAAATATGGTTATCAACCAAATCACATCCTCTCTTTTGCAAATCATTTCAAATATTAGCCAACTTACCAATCACTTGCTAAAAAGCAACAAAATAAGGTTTTTCAAAGCATCAAGCTTTTATTTTCATGCACATTTCTCAAAACCCAACTCTTTGCCCTTCAATCACCCAATAATCATTTCCTAGTAACACATGCACTCTAGCAAAACATTTAAGCTCCCAAATTGCGTACAGATATCTCTAAGAGTCCACACAATTCCCTTACCTCGAGTTACTCGAGGTGCGACTCTCTTCCTTTACTCTTCTTGCGCTTTTGGCTCAACTTGCTCTGATGTATCCTCGACAGCTACAATTCATTCATCAAACACTCGAGTTAGTGTTGCTAACTCTGATTCAACTATGCATTTTACCGAATACCTTAACTAATCATTTTACCCCTTTTTGGGTAAGTCTTACAATCCATTCCATAACACCATCTCAAAATCATACCCACAATATCATTATCACCCCAAGATATCACATTCATCCTTAATACATCTACATTTCACTTTCTCACACTAACCCATTTCTAGGTTGTAATCATTCCATTGCATTTTAGATAATTTCTACCATAAATAAGCCCATCAAGAAACTCCAAAATCAATAACTTAATAAATGTACTTGGATTGGTGCACTAGAAACTTACCGCTTTGGATTTCCTTCTCACAAAATGAAAATACTTTTAACTCCTTCAAGATAAAAAATGGGGCAATGCCTCCAAGCTATGTTGTTCTTCTCCTTGATGAGAACAACTTTATGTCTAATAGCCTTCTCTCAAATCTTACTGAAAATAGGTAGATTTTAGATAGAGAAAGCTAGGTTTTGGGTTGAAAATGGAAGGAAATGGTTTTGTCCCAAAATCGGTAGATCCAACTGCTTCTATTTATAGATTTAGCTTGATAAGATCGATCTGGTCCCCTTAAAATCCCTCTTTTCAATGAAAATTTGAAGGCATGAGATCGATCTGTCGAAACCTTGAGATCGATCTGTCTCAGACAGTAGCTTAAGGAGATCAATCTGGTCTTAGGGGAGATCGATCTGCTTCAACCCGAGAGCTAATGAAATCGAACTGTTTCATTAAGGATCGATCTGCATTTTACAGAATATTTAGGAGATCGAGCTGGATCCATTGGAGATCGATCTGTCATGTTCCATAGCTCAAAATAAGAGCATTTTGGCTCTTCCAGATCGATCTCTCATCCTATGAGATCGATATGTCATTCATATTTTCAGATTTTCTGCAGTTTTTTTTTTTTGCAGCAACACATACCAAATTTCATACATTTTGTTGCCATGGTCATTTTCTCATCCAATCATCTTTAAGACTTGAAAATGGCATCCATTCATAATTTATACCTATTAAAACTTGTGTGAAGTCTTTGTATAATCAAAGGTACTTGATATAAACCAAATGGAAGTGCACAACTTATGAAATCCTCTTTCCATTTTACCACACTGCTCATTTTCCATTCTACTCACATTCTTCACATGTTTGAGTCCATTTTTTCATATTCATACGTAATGCAACTTGTACGTACAATCACAACTCTTATTACATGTGTGTACATTAAACTTATGGACTTACATTACATATACTTCACATTACAAGTATATCCCATACTTATGAATTCATTTACATATATACATACAAGACTTAACCTATACGGGGTCTCACAAAAAGTAGATCGAACTCCCATGAATAAGAAATCGATCCCCTCTTATGAAATGTCAAGTATCAGTTAAAATGGAACAAGGCAGATCGATCTCCTTAAGCCTCTGTCTGGAAGAAATCGATCTCTCACAAGGAACAAATTGATCTCTAAATGTCTTGGGTTGAAACAGATCAATCTTCCCTTACTACCAGATCGATCTTGTAGTAGGTAATCTGAGTGGTTAGAGTAGTTGAACCCCTAGTAGATCGATCTCCACCAAGCACTAGATCGATCTTCTAGGCTTTGTCTATATAAGTAACACGGCTCTTGGACTGGAACACGTTTCCCTCTTTCCTAAACACTCCAACACTTACCATTTTCACACAAAACCAAGCTTTCTCACTCTAGAAAACACTACATTCCCAGCAGATTTGGAAGAAGTTTAAAGAGACAAAATTGTTCCTTATAGTGAGGAGAATAATATATCCAATAATCTAAAATTTGGATTGCTCAAGGAAAAAAGCTATGCATCCCACAAGTTTGGTCTAGAGAAAGGGGCAAGCTTGGTAAGTCTTCAAAACCCTCAACTCCGAGCATGATGTTTTAAGTGATTTTAGGAGTTGATGGATGCATATTGTGTTAGAAGAATATGGTTAAGATGCGTAGAACTCACTTGATCTAAAATATATCTAGAAAAATAATAGATTGAGTTTGTTATTGTGATGATCTTGGAATACTATGATATTGATGGTGTTGAGTGAATGATTTGAGATGGATATACAAAGAAATATTAAGGTGAAATATGATAAAAAGGCTTGAGAAATACGAATAAATAAGTAAATGACAATGTTTATGTTTAGGAAAAGAAAAAGGAAATAACTTAATGATTTACACGTGTAGATTGGAATACGTTGGAACACGATTAACTCGGATCGTGAACAGAGCAAACGAGACGAAGAAGATACAAGCGTGATTCAAGGTAAGGGATTGTATGTTAACGATAGAGATATTCGTACGTATTTTACAGCGATTTTTATAGTTATGACGCTAGTGATATTATGTTTAGCTATTGAGCCATGAAGTGATATGAAAATATGAAATGTATTATGGTATAAATTGTGAAAATGGGACTCGGTAAGGAAAACTACATGACATGCATGTTTTTAATGTTTTTACAACTATATGTTGTTATTGTGACTGAGGGATGATGAAGGATAGGTTGGCTAGTTTTACATGTTTTGCATGGATCGGCATGTTATGGCAATAAATATGATTTAAGTTTTCCTTTTTAGAGAAAATAGCTATTTATCTGATTTGATATATAAAAAGGTGTTGGAGCCTTAGCTCACCCCTATTTTTGATGATTTTGACTATGCTGGAGATTTTATTCGCATATGTTTTCATGATATGATAAATCATTCTGGAGCATAGCTCGCACGTGGTTTTATAATGATGACAATGTGCTGGAGCCTAGCTCACACGATGATTTTGAGATGATACAGTGCTAGAAGCAGTTGCTCGCACTGAGAGATACCACACTGGTGTGATATGATGAAGAAGATGATAATGATGATGATAATTGAGATGAGCCGAAGGGTAGGACTGACCCATCCCCCTTCAAGCAAGTGATGCCCTGAGCACACCTGATCAATAAGGTTTGGGATCACTGACTATGGCCATACATCGTGGATATTTGTTTGCCTAAAATTTCCTACCTGTCTCAGAGATAAGAGAAATTTGATTAAAAGTAATGGTTTGTACGAAGAAAAGAAATAATATGATTTGATAAATATCTTGATTTAAATGCTTGTGCTATGATAGCACTGTTTATGACATGTTTTTAAATGAAAATATTGAGCATTGGTCGTTATGAAAATGCCTAAGAGAGAAGAATGTATTAATGCATTTTTCTATTGATATTTTCATCTATAACGAAAGATGATTTTGTTGATTATGCATGGGCTACGTAGATAGTACAGTATCTACCTGTTAGCATCCGTTTCCTTACTGAGCTATGGTTTACTCACCCCACTATTTTCCCCCTTCAGATACTAAGAGATAGAAAAGTGTGGTGGTCTCCAGATCCGTTTAGTGTCGGTCAGCTTACACCAGTTGCTAAGGTATAAGAATTGTATATACGAAAGCATTTTGTATCTATTGTATTGTATTGCACAGTCATACAAAAAATAATATATAATAATTTGTATGGGGATGTTATGTAAAGATATTATAAATATACAATCGATTTTGTATATCTACACACATGTCTGGGAGTGTGTGCATTTAAGTTTCAATTATTTCCCTATAAATGTATGGAATTAGTAATTACATTGACTCACAGCCCAACCGTAAGTGGTATGTGTATGCATAAAAGGGCACCTGGAGTCGGGTTGTGGCACTTCCACCTCTGTTCGTAACCTAAAACCTCCCGAAAACTGAAAAGCTCACACACGAACCGACGACCCCTCCTTCCTCTTCACCACTAATAGTTGTACCTTCCTTTCTTCATCTTTGTCACGCCACCAGCATAGAAAGCCCCATTTTTTCTTCCCCAAGTCGAGAATCATAGAGAATGAGAGAGAAAACTGAAAACCTTAGCATTTTTCCTCTTCTCCTTCCTCTGTTCATGCTACCAGCTAGGGAAGACCCACCTTTCCTCTTTCTCTTAACCCATAATCTTCTAGGTAAAACCAAATTTTTATCTAGTTAAATTCTTATACAAATTGTGTTATAGAAGCATGATCATTGTAGAAATCAATTTAAATTTGTGTTTTGAAGAAATTAGGAAACAAATTAAGGTTTGTAATTTGACAGAAATTGAGGGATTTTGAGAATTAGGCAATAAATTAAATATTCTGAGTTAAATTATGAAGAATTGGAAATTTAACTTGTTGAAATCATGTAATGGGTATAAAGGATTAGTTTCGGCCACTTAGGAAAAAATAAGGGAAAATTGTTTGTTTGGAATTTGAGTTGGCTAATTTGTAAATTTCAATGTGAATGGTGTAGTTCGTGGTTAGCACGATCAAGAATTAGGTTATATAGGTAGGGACATTAAATTGTAAGCTTTCAACTGCAACCGATATTTAGGGTTTTAGTTAAAGTTGATTGATTATCATAGATTATTGTTGAGTTAATGTATTTTGAAATGACAAAACAAGTAAATTCAATAATATAAAGCTGACATAAAAACATGTTTAGAAGTTATAAGTACCAGAACTTGAGTTTCTGTAGATGAGAGATCGATCTGGGTTATGAGAGATCGATCTCCTGGGTTTTCTATAGATGAGAGATCGATCTGGGTTATGAGAGATCGATCTCCTGGGTTTTTCTTAGATGAGAGATCGATCTCAGGAAGACATGAGATCGATCTGCCAAGCTTTGAACCTATACAAAGGTATTGAGGAAAAGAGAGATCGATCTATAAGGGTTATGAGATCGATCTCCCTTAAAGCAAAGACTGTAGATCGATCTGTAAGATCGATCCACACTCAAACAGAGAGCTTGTGAGATCGATCTGGTAAGAAAGAGATCGATCTCCTTAAAGTCAGAGAGCTAAGGAGATCGATCTGGGTTATTGAGAGATCGATCTCCCCTCTACGAGATTACATGGCAGATCGATCTGTAGATCGATCTTGCCTTAAACAGAGAGATTGGAAGATCGATCTGCCTATTCGACAGATCGATCTCCCCTATCATTTTCAAATTAAGAGATCGATCTGCTAACCTATGAGATCGATCTCCTTGTGTTATTGTACTTTGATCTTGCAAGATTTATAACTAAGAGATCGATCTGGCCAAGATGGCAGATCGATCTGGCACTCTACTGGAGGTACCCAACGGCTAGTTCTGCAAAAATCTCAACGGGAAAAACAGCATTTAATGATCCAACCACCAATCCTTCAGTATTTAACTAAGCATTGAAGACAATGAGAAGAGAGACACTATTGCTGCACATTTCTTACATTCTCAAGAGTTTAATACTTTCATTCCTTGTGTCTTCATTCCTCATTTATTGAGTTTGTTGTATAAGCTTAAGTGCAAAAGCTGTAATTGTCCCACCCACATTAAAAGCTTGATTCTGTATTCATCCTTACCTTAAAAGAGAAGAGGATTGTTCCTCAGTGAGATAAAATTGTAAAAGGGTGAATACATCTCTGTATTATAAAGGGTAGAGAGGTTATTCCTTAACCTGAAAAAGGAAGATTGTAACTTCTGTTGAAGGAGAGAAAGAAAGCACTTGACAAGAAGGTCAAGGAGAGAGGACGTAGGCAAGAGTTTGGCTGAACCTCTATAAGCGATTGTGTTTGTTTCTCTCTTCCCTATCTTGCATTAAATTGTTTAATTTTATTATATTGCTCACTATCATTTGCTGATTAAATTAGGATTAATTTAAAATTTTCCATTAACATTAGAAAACCGATTCACCCCCCCTCTCGGTAGAGCCAACAATTATTTTTTGGAAATAATTAATGTATAAATGAGTTTATAATTTCATGTTAAGCTTGATACAAATGGGGATAAAATAAGACGGGAACCTAGCTAAAGGATTCGGTCAACTTGGGGAGAATGAAATGTTGAAATCTGTTTGTGTGTTTATAGTGGACTGGCCAAATATGAATGTATGTATAAGGATTGGTTTAAATGTAAAACCTTAGAGAAAGGTTAAAATTTGAAATTTATTATCATAAGAATGAAACACTTGGTGGTTTGTAACTGTTTTAAGTAAATTATAAACTGAAATGAGTGTTGAGACTGATAATTAGATGTTCTGACATGTAAAATTGCCGCAACTGCTTCGTCGAGTGCCAAGGAAGCTTAGGCATATATATGTGTGCCTAAGGTGATAAGGGTAATTGTTGCGCATCGCTTTTGTGGTAAGGGATTTATATAACTAGTAGCTAGTAGGATACCTTAGGTTAAGTTAAAATTTTACTAGGAACCATAGGCTATTAGTTTAGTTAGGATTTATTTTAAATTGGTTTTCTAGTTTACCCGATTTTCACTAATACTATAACATTTGTTCGTAGTTACAAGCCTTAGCCAAAATGATGTTATAGTTATATAAGTAAATTGATTTTAGTGTAAAAAAAAATAGTTAAACCCAAATGAGTACAAACGTCTCACTACCTGAATTTATCGTTTTATGCATCTATACATAATGTTTATAACTTGGTTGCATATGTTGTTTTCAAATATGATTTGGGAAAACATGACGGTGTACAGAATAATGTTAGCATGCTTTATGATAATATTACCCGTTATTTTTTTTAAAGTTATTAGCATATTTTTTCATGAACTTGATGTTGAATTGAGACAATTTACATGTTTTTACCGTGCACCCATTGTTGTCGATTTTGAGATTGCTGACGTGTCACACCCCAATTCCAAGTGTCCTTCATCCATACAAATACTATTTACGGTTGGGCTGTGAGGCGATGCAATTACTAAAAATTTCATTCATTTACAGTGAAAAATTTAAAATTTTAATTCAAAAAATTTAAAATTTTAATTCACACTCCCAGGTATGTATAGATATACAAAATCATTTGTATAATAATTTATCTTTACATAACATCCCCATAAAACTGTTACATTTCCAAGGTACAACTATGGGATACAAGATAATAGATACAAAATACTCTTGTGTATACAAATCTTATACCTTTGTGGATTGTGGGAGCTGTCCAACACAAAAAGGATCTAGAGATCACCGCACTGCTCTACTTCTCAGTATCTAAAGGGGGAAATAGTAGGGTGAGCAAACCACAACTCAGTAAGGAAATGAATGCTATCGTACTACCTATATAGCCTATGCATGTATAAATCAGAGACCATGTTTTCGATATAAATGAAAATATTATACGAAAATGCATTTAAACATACATTTGTCATTTGCACTTTCATGTAAATCATATATGTCATGCTTCCATTTTAAAACATGATTCATAAAACAATGCCCTCGCGGCACAAGTGGTTAAATCAGAGTTTATCAAAACACAAAATCCATTTAATTTCTCAATCGTTTCTTTTCCACAAGTCTCTTTTTCTTTTCTGAGATTTCTCTATTTTCTCGAATCTCTGAGACAGGCATGAAATTTTCGACAATCTAATATCCACGACATATGGCCATAGTTAGTGATCCCAGGCCTCACTGATCAAGTGTGCACAGGGCATCACTTCACCTGAAAGGGGATGGGTTAGTCCTACCCTCCGACTCATCTCAATCAACCTCATCTCCTCATATACTCACGGTATAAGGTACGCCATGTGTCATCTACGCGATACTCGTACTCACATACACCCAGCATGGTAAATAGTATACCAACGGATAACTACACAGTACTACGCACCACCGTGGACCCAAGTCCATACTCCAACTCCGTGGACTTTTCATCCTGAACCATGTCTCATATACTAGGCGACCAAGCAGCGTGACACACAGTCATCGCAAGGCTCCAGCGCGGTACGAGATATTGTTAAGGCCCACCCCTTTCAAAGGTCATCGGCTGGCATCCCCTTGGGTCCCAAACCCCCAGGATTACCTCAACTCATTAAAAACAGGTGCGAGCAATGCTCCAGTACTTTTCTCAAAACCATCGTACGAGTTAAACTCCAGCACAGCACATCAAAAGCATAGAAACATGTGTGAGCTAACACTCCAGCACATAGTTAAGTCATTAAAACGGGTGTGAGCTAGAGCTCCAACACTAATCTCATCTCAAATCTGATAGATGGCTATTTTCTGTTTTTAAAACTCAAAACATGTTTATTTATGCAGCATGCCTCTTCATGCTAAAGCATGTAAAATTAGCCAACCTATCATCATCATTTCTCAATCACTAATATCAATACAAAAATTGAGAAAAACATTGAAAACATGCATATCATGCTATTTCCTTACCCCTTCCCATTTCTCAACACTTATATATATCATAGTACATATCATTTCATAGAATCGTAGTATCGTACTAATTCTAGCAATATATCTACGAAATTGTTGTAAAATACGTACGAACATCTCTATAACTAAGACACAGTCCCTTACCTCGAATCGTACACGTATTTCCTTTGTCACGTATGCTCCGTTCACGATTTTGGGTTAGCCGTATTCCACATTCCTCCAATCTACACACATAACCATTAGGTCATTTCTTTTCTTTCTCCCAAATATCCTCATTATCAATTATTGTCCCATTTATACCTTTCAAGCCTTTAAATCATATATCATTTTTCCATTGTATCACTTATCTCATTAAACTATTTCTCAGGCTTTCCATAAATTTTTCTCTTCTTAAATTTCTCTTAACATTACTCACTTATCACTACAAATCACTCTTATCAATATTTTCATACCATTCAGCTCATATAATGTCTAGAGTCCTTATTTAAAGCTTGAGGGTTGAAGAACTTACCCATTTTTCTTAGCCAAACTTGTGGTAGTCACAACTCCTTCTCTTGGTCACACCAATGTGAGATTTTTGGGTATGTTGTTCTCCTTGCTCCAAGGAATAACTTTCCCTTATTGAGCTTCTTCAAAAACTGGCTAGAATGTGGTGATTTCTAGAGTGAGAAAGCTTGGGTTTTGAGAGAAAATGGCAGGTGAGGTTTGGTGAGGAAGAGTTTTGTGTTTTCAATCTAATCCTGAGCTCTTTTTTATAGATACAGGCTTGTGAGATCGATCTGGTCCTAATAGAGATCAATCCCTACACGTTTGGTAGTCCTTTTCACCTAACGCAACCACTACCAGATCGATCTTCTCCCTTGATAAGATCGATCAGTCGAAGGGAAATTTTTCTCTTAGAGATCGATCTGCCTCTTGAAGGAGATCGATCTGCTCTTTACAGAACCCTTAAGGAGATCGATCTGTCTCAAACAGAGAGTTAAGGAGATCAATCTGTTTGCCTTAAAATCGATCCTCTCATTACAAAATGCTTAGCAGATCGATCTGGCTCCATTGAAGATCGATCTGTCCTGCTCCATAGCTCAAAATAGGTTCATTTTGGCTCTTCCAGATTGATCTCTCATCTCATGAGATCGATCTGTCATTCATATTTCTGGATTTTACTGCAATTTTCTGTAGCAACTTCAGTCAAAACCTCCTTAATTTGCCGCCATAGTCATTTCCTCATTCATCCCTCCTTAAGACTTGAAAATAGCATCCAATCACACTTAGTACATATTAAAACTTGTGAGAAATCCTTGTATAACCAAATATATACAATATATAACTAAATGGAAGTGCATAACTTCTGCAAATCTTCATTCCATTTACTACACTACTCATTTCCTATTCCACTCACATTCATCATATATCAAAGTCCATTTCTTCATATTCATATTTAATGCAACTTGTACTGTCACGACCCTCAACTTACCAAAATACGTGCAAATTTTTTGCATTTTCATGCATCATTTATTATTCGTCCTTTCCCGATCGTGAATAGCTACTCTTCTCAACAGTTGAGCTATGTGTCAATGTCTACCTCGTCCATCCATAACCATTTAATTTGCAATATAATTTTAGAAGTAAACACTTTTATAAATACAACAGAGTTACTGTTTACAAGTGTTTACATTGCTTTACATCCCCAATGTTTACATACAAAATGCTATTGTGCTATGTCTAGTTTAGATACAAAATAATTCAAGTGTGTATACCTTTAGCGATGGGATGCAACGGATACCAAAAGGGATAAGCCTCCAGTCACCCACAATCTATACTCAAAGCTCTGTAGAGAGGGAAAAATAAGGGGGTGAGCAAACCACACGCTCAGTAAGGCAATCATGCGAACAGGTAGATACTGCACTATCTACGTGGGTGTGATGCCATGCTCAAAAGCATTTAGTTCATCATTTTATCTCAAAACATGAGTGTATGATTATGTTAATGGTATGTAAAGCATTCATGCTATTAAAATCCACTGCACAATTCAATTCAAAGTATGGTATAAATCATCATGCATAATTCACAATAAAGCATGGCATTACCCATCATGTGTTTTCTCAAATAAGTATGGCATTAACCATCATGCATTTCTCACAATAAAGCATGGCATTAACCATCATGCATTTCTCACAATAAAGCATGGCATTAATCATCATGCTTTGGTGCACTTTAAAACCATTAACAATCGATATCTCAAAACAATTCAACACTTGTCAGGTCTCAGCCCCTCTCTCGGACTGTCCTGACGCACAAATCATTTCAAACATGAATTTATTCACAAAGCATTAGACATGTGAGATAGGCAATTCAATAAAAGGTAATAACCTCTAGGTCTATAGCCATAACCTGTGATACCGGCTACACAGATCAGGTGTGTGGGATATCACCACTATCTGTTTCCACACGGGAGGTGGGTCAAATCCAGCCACCGATCCATAGCAGATCTCGTTCGAAGACGGCATATCACATCTCAACACGGTACAACGTACTCCATGCTACATGCATGGTACAACGTACTCCATGGACCCAATCAACACATCATATCACGCCACATCTCAAAACACACGTGTGAGCCTATTTAATCAGTACAACCTCTTGTCTACCCAAAGCTCCTAACATGGCTATCAACATGTCAAAATCACAAACGCACGTGATAGCCTATTTAATTGGTGCGACACCGAGTCTGTCCGTAGCTCCAAGCACTGCAAAAAATAAGGTGGGCATCTAGTGCGAGCTAAGCTCCAAACACCATACCAAAACCAGTAAGAAATCCATGTGAAAACTAGTGCGAGCTAAGCTCCAGCACTCATGTATATAAAACACTTCAAATTTCATGCGAGTCATACTCTACCACGCTTTCATTCTCACGAAAACAATGTAGGTGGCTCATTTCTTTGCAAAGTGTCGTTAACAAACCAAAACAACTCATTCCTTTTGCAAATCATTTCAAATGCTAGCCAACCTACCAATCGCTTGCTAAAAAGAAATAAAACATGATTTTCCAAAGCACTATGCTTTTATTTTCATACACATTTGTCAAACACCCAACTTTTGCCCTTCAATCACCCAATTTCATTTCTTAACATCTCATGCATTCTAGCAAAGCATTTAAGCGCCCAAATTGCGCACAGATATCTCTAAGAGTCCACACAATTCCCTTACCTCAATTTACTTGATGTGACTCTTTTCCTCTTAGCTTCTCATGCTCTTGGCTCAACTCGCTCCAGCGTATCCTCAGAAGCTATAATTTATTCACCATACATTCGAGTTAGTATTGCTAACTCTCGTTCAACTATACATTCCACCCAATGCCTTAAACGCTCATTTTACCCTTTTTGGGTAAGCCTCTCTATTCATTCTATATTATTATCTTAAAATTATCTCCTCAACACCATTATCATCTCAATATATCTCATTCATCATTTATTCCACCACATTTCACTTCTCACACTAACCCATTTCTAGGTTATATTCATTTCATGGTATTCTAGGTAGTTCTACCCATAATGTGCACACCCAAATAAACTTCATAATCATCAACTAGCCAAATGTACTTGGATTTTGATAATTCTATTTTTTATAGAATTATTTGTGCTTAAATTCTTAATTATTTACTTAATCCCCATATTATTTTATCAATAATCCCCTTTATTTAATTAAATTTTTTTAATGTGCAGATAAATTAAATCTGAATGAAACTCAGTCGTTTCAGTCGAAATTGGGCTGAAAACGAGCTAAAGGAGACTGGACCACTTAAAAATTTTGCAGATCGAGTCATCAGTCGAATGGACACGCGTGATGCCAGGTGTCGATATTTTATTTGCTCCGAAACGATAAGATCGAAGGACACCGTGGTAACCCTCTGGAAGACACACGTCGAGCCTCATCGCACTGCTAATTGGACAAAAAGACTGATGACATGAAAATATCTACTCTGCAACAAATCAAATGAAGACAAGTGGCTAAACAATGCCAACTCATCTAGGATGATAATTTACCATTATACCCCTATATTTGTGTATAAATAGAGCATGATGGCAATTGAAAAATTAAGTAGTTTTAGAAGTAGAGTAGAAGTAATTTTAGGTTAGTTTAGAGTAATGTAATTTTTAGGAGTAGAAGTTAGTGTAATTTTAGGAGTAGGAGTAGTGTAGGTAGAGTAGTTTTTAGAATTGTTTTCCTTCCTAGTATTTTTTATGTTCCCATTTGTTTTACTATGCATTTTCATGTTCTTATTTAAGCTTTGTTAAATTTTATTTTCAATGAAGAATCACTTTTATTTTCATGTTTTTGGTTTGATAAGCTTAGCTCTTTAATATTTTTTTTTTTAGCACTTGAATTCTCAAATCTCTTTTAATCCTCGGGTTAGCCTTCATGATTGGATTTCATCTTTATTTTCCCACTCTCCATGCATTCGGGTTTGCGAGGTGCTGAGCTTGCTCACTGCCGAGCATTGTGTAACAGCAGTAGAGGAGGGAGAAGCCGGTGACAGTGGCCATCTTCCTCAGCTATTTAATCGGTTGTGGTGCAGAGGTGGAGAAGCAGCAGCTAGCATCCCACAGGCAGCAGCAAGCAATCCGAGAACTTTCCTCTGTTTCCTCTGTATTGTGAAGTACTTACTGTTCATATTGGTGTTGTTTGTAACCTTCATTGCTTATCATTTTCTGCTGGAAGAGTGAGGCTCGAGGTACTGTCAAGGTGCTGAAGGCTGGACTGACGCAAGAGGAGGCTTCGAGTTAGCTGGTGTAGCTGTTGTGTTGTCCTATTTAGTTGTAACAGTTGATAAATTGTGTTGCACGATTTGCACCATGGATATTGCCTGCTGCCAGGGCTGTGTTGCAAGGCATGGAGTACAACCCGTGAACCTGGAATGGCAGCTGAATAACGTGAGCAGACTGAGAGCATCCCGTGTAACTGAAACAGTAGAGGACACAACCAGAACAGCAGCAGTTGCAGAACCGAGAATGGAAGCATGGACACAGCTGGAGCTAGCAGTGTAGCAGGTGGCAGAGGACAAAATCGTGAAGCCTGGAGTAGCTGGCAAAAGCCTGAACCGAGAGGCATGGACAGGCCTCACCCGTGAGCTAACAACAGCAGCAGACCAGCGGAAACAGCAGCGGACCAGCGGACACCCGAGACCACACCTGGAAACCGAAAAACAAAATGCAAAATGATAAATGAATAGTATTTTGGAGGGAATGTTTAAAAATGCTAAGGCCTTGTTCGGTTTTTGCATTATGGCATTAACTCATTTTCATGCATTATAGTTTAGTTATTTCCAATTTAATTTGTTAGCTTAGTTTAGAGTTGTTAATTAAATTGCATAATTAATATTCTTACTTAATAGTGTAGAACTTAGTTTTAATTAGGTTGATAGTTAATTAAATGTTCATTTAGAATTAGATTAGGGGTAAATTTATTTCATTAAATCATAGGTTAGTTTAAATTGCATTTGATTAAGTAATTAAATTGCATTTTAGGTTAGTTTAATTGTAGTTTAATTAATCATGTTTTGTTATTTTCATAATTGCATTTTATTTTAATTGCGTTAATTAGTTTTAACTGTTTTAATTTCTTTTGTAGGTTTTCGATTTTAATTGCTTGGAGTATTGTAAGTACTTCTTGCTCGGTTTTATTTCTTTTAGTTCTTATTATTTTAGTGCTTTCTAGTGTTTTTAATTAGCCTTAGTAGATCACCCATTGCAATTTCATAATTTGCTAGAATATACTTAGGGTAAGATTAATCGGTACTTAATTAGGCTAGTCAACTTCTCTGTGGGACGATAACTCGGGACTCAAATCTCATTATTACTTGTACGACCCGTGCACTTGCGAACATATACCCTTAGGGCTCATCAGATTTGTGCACTAGAAACTTACCTCTTTGGATTTTCTCTTTGCTCCAAATAGAAATGTCCCTCGTTCCTTCAATCCAACAAATGGGAAAATGCCTCCAAACTATATTGTTCTTCCACTTGATGTGAACAACTTTGCCTCTAATAGTCTTCCCTTAAATCTCCTTAAAAATGGTTGGATTGAGAGAGAGAAAATTAAGTTTTTTTTGGAGTTAAAAAGGGAAAGAAATGGTTTTGTCCCGAAATCTACAGATTTTCAACGCCCTTTTTATAGAAATAGCTTGAGGGGATCGATTTGCACCAGGAAGAGATCAATCTGGTCCCTTTAAATTTCTCTTTTCAACTGTATTTTAAGCATGAGATCGATCTGTCGAAGCTTGAGATTGATCTGCTCTAAACAGAGAGCTAAGGAGATCGATCTTTATGCTTGGGGATCGATCCTTTCATTACAGAATGTTTAGGAGATCGATCTGCACTATTCCTTTGCTCAAATACAAGCACTTTTGCTCATCTAGATCGATCTCTCATCTTATGAGATCGATTTGGCCTGCATAATTTCTAGATTTTGCTGCAATTTCCTACAGAAACTTATACCAAAACATCCTTAATTTGCTGTCATGGTCATTTTCTCATCCAATCATCTTTGAGACTTGAAAATGGCATCCATTAATACTTCATACACATTAAAACTTGTGTAGAATCTTTGTATAGCCAATGGTCCATGATATAAATCAAATGGAAGTGCACAACTTATGCAAATCTTCTTTCCATTTTACCACACTACTCATATTCTATTCCATTCACATTCTTCACATGTTTAAGTCCATTTCTTCATACTCATTCATAATGTAACTTGTACGTACAATCACAACTCTTATTACAAGTGTGTACATAATCTTATGGACTTACATTACATATACTTCACATTACAAATGTATCATCAAACTTATGACTTTATTTACATTTCTATGTACCTATATACAATTATACATATACGGGGTCTCACATTCTCCCCCACTTAAAAAATTTGGTCCTCCAAATTAGAACCAATTCAATCTATGAATAACTCGGGATACTTCTCCCGCATCAAACTTTTCAATTCTCATGTGGCTTCTTCCAAAGTGTGATGTTGCCAAAGAACCTTCACCATGGGAATTGTCTTTGTCCTTAACACTTTATCTTTTCTATCCAGTATCCGAACCGGCCTCTCAACATACGTCATACCTTCATTGAGCTCCAAAGGCTCATACCTTATTACATGTGCTGGGTCCGGGTGGTACTTCCTTAACATGGATATGTGGAAGACGTTGTGAACACTTGCCAATTTCGGTGGCAATTCCAACCTATAAGCCTTGTCTCCCACTCTCTCCAAAATCTTGAAGGGCCCGATGTATCTAAGGCTCAACTTGCCCTTCTTACCAAACCTCATAATACCCTTCGAAGGAGAAACATTCAAGAACACCAACTCACCCACATCAAACTCTAGTGGTCTCCATCTCTTGTCAGCATAACTCTTTTGCCTGCTCTGAGCTGTCCGTAACCTCTCACATATCAATTGGACGTCCTCAGAGGCTTGTCTAACCAAGTCGGGAGCAAAGATCTATCTGTCACTAACATCTTCCCATCCAATAGGGGAATGGCATCTACGTCCATACAATGCCTCATATGGTGCCATCTTGACACTTGCATGAAAACTGTTATTATAGGCGAACTCTGCGAGTGACAAATAGTCATCCCAAGAGCCCCCAAAATCTAACGCACATACTCTCAACATATCCTCCATGGTCTGTATAGCCCTCTCTGACTGACCATCTGTCTGAGGATGAAACGCGGTGCTAAAACTCAACTGGGTCCCCATCGTTTCCTGAAAATGTTCCCAGAAGTGGGAAGTGAAGCGGGCATCCTTATCAGAAACAATGCTCACGGAAATTCCATGTAGCCTCACTATCTCACACACATACAAGTTCGCTAACTGGCTCAGAGTATCAGTAGCTCTCATAGCTAGAAAATGGGTTGATTTCGCCAATCGATCCACAATCACCCATATGGCATCCTGACCTCTCCAGGTCCTCGATAATCCCATCACAAAATCCATGGTGACATGCTCCCATTTTCATGTCGGTATCGATAGAGGTTGCAATAACCCTGTGGCTTCTGATACTCTACCTTCACCTGCTAACAAACGAGACACTTAACAACATATTCAGCAATGTGCTTTTTCATCCCAGACCACCAATAAACCTTTCGAAGGTTTTGATACATCTTGTTACTCCTTGGATGTATCGTATACTTCGATGAGTGAGCCTCTATCAAGATCAGCCGTCTGATCTTTGCATCATCAAGAACACATATCCTACCTCTGAACCTCAACAATCCATCCAAACTCAACCCAAAGTCCGTCTCTATACCCCTCTATATATGTCCGACTATATCACTGCACTGCTAATCAACTCGCTGAGCCTGTCGGATTCGATCTACCAGATCTGGTTCCAACTACAGGCTATCTATCATAAATCCACTATCAGCGTCAGGCGGGGTCATATCCAAACTGAGGTTCGTAAACTGTTCCAATAGCTCATGTTCCCTGATCATCATAAATGATACCATCCCGAGATGTTTCCTACTCAATGCATCAGCAACCACATTTACTTTACCCGAGTGGTACAAGATCTCACAATCATAATCCTTTAACAACTCGAGCCATCTCTTTTGTCTCATGTTCAACTCTTTCTACGAGAACAGGTACTTAAGGCTCTTATGATCTGTGTAGATTTGAAATCTCTCACCATAAAGATAGTGGCGCTATACTTTCAATGAAAACACTACGATCGCCAACTCCAAGTCATGGGTTGGGTAGTTCCTCTCATGATCCTTCAACTGTCTAGACCCATAGGCTACTACCTTCCCATCCTGCATCAATACATAGCCCAGTCCTAAGTGTGAAGCATCTGTATATACCAAAAAACCTCCTGAGCTAGTAGGAATGGTGAGGATCGGAGCTATGGTTAATCTTCTTTTCAACTCCTCAAAACTTTCCTCACACTTATCGTCCCACACAAACTCCACATTCTTTCTTGTGAGACGTGTCAAAGGAGTAGCTAACCTCGAAAATCCCTCTACAAACCTTCGATAATACCCAGCTAAACCCAGGAAACTTCTGATCTCTGTCACTGTCTGGGGCCTCTGCCACTGTGTCACTGCCTCAATCATTGATGGATCCACTGCCACTCTATCTTTCGATACTATGTGACCTAGAAAAGAGATCTGTTCCAACCAAAAGTCGTACTTTCTAAGTTTAGCGTACAACTTCTTCTCTCGAAGGGTCTATAGCACTATCCTTAGATGCCTCTCATGCTCCTCTCTAGATCTTGAGTACACCAATATATCATCAATAAATACAATAATAAATCGATCTAAACATTGGTGGAATACCCCGTTCATCAACGACATAAAAGCTGTGAGAGCATTCGTCAACCCGAATGGCATAACCATAAATTCATAATGTCCATACCTGGTGCGAAAAGCTATCTTAGGTACATCACTCCGTATCCTCAACTGATGGTACCCTGACCTCAGATCTATCTTAGAAAAGACTTGCGCTCCCTTAAGTTGATCCAACAAGTCATCGATGCATGGAAGGGATATTTATTTTAAATGGTGGCCTTATTCAACAACTTATAATCTATACACAGTCGGAGGCTTCCATCCTTCTTCCTTACAAACAGAACCGCCCAAGGTGAGATGCTCGATCTGATGAATCCCTTCTCCAGCAACTCTTGTAATTGTTTCCTTAATTCTTCTAACTCAACTTGAGCTATTCTGTACGGTGGCTTGGATATCGGCTCTGTACCAGGTGCCAAGTCTATACCAAAGTCCATCTCCCTATCTGGAGGTAACCCTGGTAACTCATCCGAAAAGACATCTGAAAACTCCTTAACCATTGGTATGTCTCCCAATTTCGGACGTGCCTTATCCGTTTCAATCACATAAGCGATGAACCCTTCACATTATTCTTTCCACCATTAGTAATCATAAATCATCATATTCACACATAAGATTGATAAACAGATTTATCTTTCATACATCATGTATCAAGATTGTACTCATCACACTTATAATAATCATGTTCTTTAATTTCGTTTCACAAAATTTACTACAAGGTTGTCTATCTTTGGAAACATCAAAGTTTTTGCATGACAATCCATAACAACATGATTTGCAACTAGCCAATCCATACCTAGGATTACATCAAAATCACTCATGTTTAATAAGATCAAATCGGTTGCCATTTCTTTACCCCTTATCCTCATCTTACACTTCTATATACATGCTCAGTCAACAAACTATCATTCATAGGGGTAGATATCAACATCTTATCAAGCAGTGTGAATTTTACATGCTTCAACAATTTACATGCAAAGGATGGTGAAATAAAGGAATATGTGGCACCAAGATCAAACAGTACAAATGCTTCTAAATCAAAGATTTGGAAGGTACCTTTAACCACATCCGAAGATTGATCTACAGTGTCCTAGTCCAGCGCATGCACTCGTCCTCTGCTTACACCCACTGCTTGTTTCCCTTTTTCCTCAGCTGTAACCCTCCTTCTCGGAGTAGCTGTCCCAACTGGAGCTCTCTCTAGCTCTCTGCCCTTCTGTATGGCTTTCTTTGTCATCTCTAGGCAATCTCTGATCATGTGCCCTGATTTTCCACATCTGAAACATACTGCATCCTGCCCATAGCAGGGTCGAGTACCATGGTGCCTGCCACACTTGTTGCACTACTCTGTCATAGGCCGTGACCCTCCAATCACAATTTCCTTAGCTGGAGCAATGGCTAGATACATGGGAGTATTAACTATCCTCTCTCGGACCTCTTCGATCCTCAGCCTCTTTCCAGCAAACCTCTTACTTCTTTTATGATTGAAACCTCTATCCACCATTAGTCTCCTCTTATATCTGTCTCTCATCTTACCAACCTTTCCAAACTCTGAGGCGATTCTATCAACATCTTGTTCACATAATTGCGCCCTGCGCACTGCCTCCTCATAGGTTGGTATATCTAAAGGAACCAGTCTAGACCTGATGATCGATCTCAATCCATCCATAAATTTTTGAATTTTCTTGATCTCATTACTCATTGTGTTGGGATCATATTTGCCCAGGGAGATGAAGGTTGTTTCACACTCATCCACAGTCCTACTCCCTTAGATCAGTCCCAAAAATGTCTTCATCTTTCGTTGTGCGGTATCCGAAACGTACAGTCTCTGAAATGCCTCCAAAAATATATCCCAGCTGATCTCAGTATGCCGGGCTCTCAAAATAGGCTTGGTGAATTTTCACCAATGTTTTGCTGATCCTTTTAGCATAAAAACGGTAAACGCTACCATCTCAGTAGTAGTGCACTCAAAGAACCCATATAGCGTCTCGATCTCATTTATCCAATCCTCAGCAGCTACTGGGTCTTTAACTCCACTGAAAGACGGCGGTCTAAACTTCTAGAACTACCGCAGTCTATCCAAATCACAACTGTAAACCCAACCTCTACTAGCATGTGGTGTAGCAACATGTGTAGGTATATCCTGTGCAGGTGAGGTATCTATCGTCTGAGGTCTCTGGATTGGCCGTACCCGTGCCTCAGGAACTGCCGCCTGCTCGGCGTCACCCTGTGTAGCGGGACTCTATCTACCGCCAACTCCAGGTAAAGATTGGGTGACCAACTCCAATATCATCTCAATGCTCCGTTCAATCCTCGCGAAGCAAGCCTCAGTACTCTCGGGCCTCTCCTTAGGACCCTGTGGAGCGTGCTTAACCTCAGCCTCCACTTCAATATCATCATGAACCTCGTGTGTTTCTAGCTCAACATTACCCTCAGGTCTACCTCTACGGCCTCGAGTCTATGCTCCAATCCCTCTACCGCGACTGTATTAGGCATAATTAGTCAATTCCCTACATTCACAACCAATTACTTAGTCAACCCATCAACACACACACAATTTGTATCAAAACCAGCACAGTAACATGGGGATGTAATTTTTCAACTTATTAAGTATTTTAGACACGACACACGTCAGACCAACTCGAGCTCTGATACCAACTTCTACCACGACCCTTAATTTACCAAAATACGTGTAAATTTTTCGTATTTTCATGCATCATTTATTATTCGTCTTTTCCCAATCGTGAACAACTACTCTTCTCAACAGTTGGACTATGTGTCAATGTCTACCTCATCCATCCATAACTATTTAATTTGCAATATAATTTTAGAAGTAAACACTTTTATAAATACATCAGAGTTACTGTTTATAAGTGTTTACATTGCTTTACATCCCCAATGTTTACATACAAAATGCTACTATGCTATGTCTAGTTTAGATACAAAATAATTCAAGTGTGTATACCTTTAGCGATGAGATGCAACGGATACCAAAAGGGATAAGCCTCCACTCGCCTACAATCTATACTCAAAGCTCTGTAGAGAGGAGAAAAATAAGGGGGTGAGCTAACCACATGCTCAGTAAGGCAATCATGCGAACAGGTAGATACTGCACTATCTACGTGGTCGAGATATCATGCTCAAAAGCATTTAGTTCATCATTTTATCTCAAAACATGAGTGTATGATTGTGTTAATGGTATGTAAAGCATTCATGCTATTAAAATCCAGTGCACAATTCAATTCAAAGCATAGTATAAATCATCATGCATAATTCACAATAAAGAATGACATTACCCATCATGCGTTTTCTCAAATAAGCATGACATTAACCATCATCCATTTCTCACAATAAAACATGGCATTAATCATCGTGCTTCAGTGCACTTTAAAACCATTAACAATCGATATCTCAAAACAATTCAACACTTGTCAGGTCTCAACCCCTCCTTCAGACTGTTCTGACCCACAAATTATTTCAAACATGAATTTATTCACAAAGCATTAGACATGTGAGTTAGGTAATTCAATAAAAGGTAATAACCTCTAGGTCTATGGCTATAACCTGTGATACCGGCTACACGGATCAGGTGTACGAGATATCACCACTATCTGCTTCCACATGGGAGGTGGGTCAAATCCAGCCCGTCGGTCTATAGCAGATCTCGTCCAAAGACGGCATATCACATCTCAACATGGTATAACGTACTTCATGCTACATGCACGGTACAACGCACTCCATGGACCCAATCAACACATCATATCACGCCACATCTCAAAACGCACGTGTGAGCCTATTTAATCGGTACGACCTCTTGTCTACCCGAAGCTCCTAACATGGCTATCAACATGTCAAAATCACAGATGCACGTACGAGCCTATTTAATCAGTGTGACGCCCAATCTACCCGAAGCTCTAAGCATGGCAACAAATAAGGTGGGCATCTAGTGCGAGCTAAGCTCCAAGCACCATGCCAAAACTAGTATGAAATCCATGTGAAAACTAGTGCGAGCTAAGCTCTAGCACTCATGTGTATAAAACACTTCAAATCTCGTGCGAGTCATACTCTAACACGCTTTCATTCTTACGTAAACAATGTAAGTGGCTCATTTCTTTGCAAAGTGTGGTTAACAAACCAAAACAACTCATTTCTTTTGCAATTCATTTCAATTGCTACCCAACCTACCAATCGCTTTCTAAAAAGCAATAAAACATGATTTTTCAAAGCACTATGCTTTTATTTTCATGCACATTTGTCAAACACCCAACTTTTGCCCTTCAATCACTCAATTTCATTTCCTAACATCTCATGCATTCTAGCAAAGTATTTAAGCACCTAAATTGCGCACAGATATCTCTAAGAGACCACACAATTTCCTTACCTCGATTTACTTGGTGTGACTCTTTTCCTCTTAGCTTCTCACGCTCTTGGCTCAACTCGCTCCAGTGTATTCTCGGAAGCTGCAATTTATTCATCATACGTTCGAGTTAGTATTGCTAACTCTCGTTCAACTATACATTCCACCCAAGCCTTAAACGCTCATTTTACCCTTTTTTGGGTAAGCCTCTCTATTCATTCCATATTATTATCTTAAAATTATCTCCTTTACACCATTATCATCTCAAGATATCCCATTTATCATTTATTCCACCACATTTCACTTCTCACACTAACCCATTTCTAGATTATATTCATTTCATGGTATTCTAGGTAGTTCTACCCACAATGTGGACACCCAAATCAACTTCATAATCATCAACTAGTCAAATGTACTTGGATTTGTGCACTAGAAACTTACCTCTTTGGATTTCCTCTTTGCTCCAAATAAAAATGCCCTTCGTTCCTTCAATCCAACAAATGGGAAAATGCCTCCAAACTATGTTGTTCTTCTCCTTGATGTGAACAACTTTGCCTCTAATAGTCTTCCCTCAAATCTCCTTGAAAATGGTTGGATTGAGAGAGAGAAAACTAGGTTTTTTTTTGGTTGCAAAGGGAAGGGAATGGTTTTGTCTCGAAATCTGCAGATTTTCAACGCCCTTTTTTATAGAAATAGCTTGAGGAGATCGATCTCCACTAGGAGGATCAATCTGGTCCCCTTAAATTCCTCTTTCCATGGCATTTTAAGCATAAGATCGATCTGTCGAAACTTGAGATCGATCTGCTCCAACCAGAGAGCTAAGGAGATCAATCTGTATGCTTGGGGATCGATCTTTTCAATACAAAATGTTTAAGAGATCATTTTGGCTCCCTTGGAGATCGATCTGCCCTATTTCTTTGCTCAAATACAAGCATTTTTTGCTCATCCAGATCGATCTCTCATCCTATGAGATCGATCTGGCCTGCATAATTTCTAGATTCTGCTGCAGTTTCCTACAAAAACTTATACCAAAACATCCTTAATTTGCTGCCATGGTCATTTTCTCATCCAATCATCTTTGAGACTTGAAAATGGCATCCATTAATACTTCATACACATTAAAACTTGTGTAGAATCTTTGTATAGCCAATGGTCCATGATATAAATCAAATGAAAGTGCACAACTTATGCAAATCTTCCTTCCATTTTACCACACTACTCATATTCTATTCTATTCACATTCTTCACATGTTTAAGTCCATTTCTCCATACTCATTCATAATGTAACTTGTACGTACAATCACAACTCTTATTACAAGTGTGAACATAATCTTATGGACTTACATTACATATACTTCACATTACAAATGTATCATCAAACTTATAACTTCATTTACATTTCTATGTACATATATACAATTATACATATACGGGGTCTCACATGTACGTACATCACAACTCTTATTACAAGTGTGTACATTAATCTTATGGACTTTATATCGCATATGCTTCACATTACTAGTACATCATCATATTTATGAATTCATTTACATATGTTCAAGGTTAAACCTATACGGGGTCTCACATTCTCCCCCACTTAGAAAATTTAGTCCTCTAAATTGGAACCAATCATTCTGTGAATAACTCGGGATATTTCTCCCACATCAAACTCTTCAATTCCCATGTGGCCTCTTCCATGGTGTGATGTTGCCACAAAACCTTAACCAATAAAATCGTCTTGTTCCGCAACACCTATTTTCTGTCCAATATCCGGATCGGTTCCTCCACATACGATATGTCCTCTTTGAGCTCTAATGGCTCATAGTTATTTAAATGTGCTGGGTCCGGATAGTACTTCCGAAGCATAGAAACATGGAAGACATTGTAGACTTCTGCTAGCTCAGGTGGTAAGGCTAGCCTATATGCTCCATCTCCCACTCTATCCAAGATCTCGAAGGGACCAATGTAACGAGGACTTAGTTTCCCTTTCTTCTCGAACCTCGTTATTCCGTTGGAAAGTGCTACTCTCAAAAATACGGACTCACCCACATCAAACTCAAGTGGTCTCTGTCTCCTGTCTGCGTAGCTCTTTTGTCGACTTTAAGCTGTTCACAACCTTTCATATATTATCCGAACATCCTCGGAGGCTTGTTTCACCAGATCAGGAGCGAGCAACTGTCTGTCACCAACCTCTTCCCAACCAATGGATGATCGGCATCTACGACCGTATAGTGCCTCATAAGGGGCCATACCAATACTTGAGTGATAACTGTTGTTTTATGAGAACTCAATCAATGGCAAGTGATCATCCCATGAGCCTCTAAAATCCAGCACACACGCTCTCAACATATCCTCCAAGGTCTGTATAGTCCTCTCTGACTGACCATCTGTCTGAGGATGAAAAGCGGTGCTACAGCTCAACTGGGTCCCCATCGCTTCCTGAAAATGTCCCCAAAAGTAGGAAGTGAATCGGGCATCCAATCAAAATCAACACTCACTGGGACTCCATGTAATCTCACTATTTCCTGTACATACAGGTTCGCCAGTGCACTCAATGTATATGTAGATCTCATGGCTAAAAAGTGTACCGATTTCGTCAACCGATCTACTATCACCCATATAGCATCATGGTTCTTACGGGTTCTCGATAACCCCATCACAAAGTCTATGGTGACGTGCTCCCACTTCCATGTCGGTATCGATATAGGTTGCAATAATCCTCCTAGTTTTTGGTGCTCAACCTTTACTTGCTGACAAGTGAGACATCTAGCAACATACTCAGCTACGTCTCCCTTCATTCCAGACCACCAATATATCTTTCAAAGATTTTGATTTTTTTACTACTCCCAGGGTGTACTGTATATCTTGATGAGTGAGCATCTGATAAGATCATCTTCCTCAGCTCTGAATCTTTAGGAACACACATTCTATTTCTGAACCTTAGTATTCCATCTGAACTCATTTCAAATTTTGTACCCTTACCCTTCTGGATTTGGCTAATCACATCAATACACCATTGATCAATTTGTTGAGCTTGTCGGATTCTCTCAATCAACTCCGGTTCTAATCTCAAGCTAGCAATAATCCCATAGCTGCCAATCTCAAGTAAGGTCATATCCAGACTAAGGTTCGTGAATTGCTTCAACAACTCGTGTTCTCTAACCATCATGTGTGATACCAACCCGAGACTCTTTCTACTCAATGCATCGATAACCATATTCACCTTCTCCGGGTGGTACAAGATCTCACAATTATAGTTCTTGAGGAGTTCTAACCACCTTCTTTGTCTCATATTTAACTCCTTCTGGGAGAATAGATACTTCAGACTCCTGTGATCCATAAAGATCTAAAATCTCTCACCATACAAGTAGTGGCGCCATATCTTCAATGCAAATACTACGACTGCCAACTCCAAATCGTGAGTGGGATAGTTCTTTTCATGATCTTTCAGTTGTCTAGATCTATAGACTACTACCCTTCCATCTTGCATCAGAACACATCCTGGTCCTTGATGTGAAGCATCTGTATACAAAGAATAATTCTCTGAGCTGTTAAGGATGGTGAGAACTAGTGCGGTAGTTAACCTGCGTTTAAGTTCCTGAAAACTCCTCTCACATGCTTCATCCCATATAAACTCCACATTCTTCCTCATAAGTCATGTCAAAGGAGCAGCCAATCTAAAAAATCCTTTATAAATCTCCTGTAGTAACCAGCCAAACCAAGAAAATTCCTAATCTCTGTGACTGTCCTGGGTTGTTCCCACTGAACAATGGCCTCAATCTTGGATAGATCTACTGACACTCATCCTTCTATACAACATGGCCTTAAAAAGAAATCTGCTTTAGCCAAAAGTCACATTTACTCAGTTTTTGGCATACATCCTTCTCTCTCGAAAGGTTTGCAAAACAATCCTTAAGTGTTGCTCATGATCTTCCTTGGACCTTGAATACACCAATATATTATCAATGAAAACGATCACGAACTGGTCCTATAGCTTGAATATCTCATTCATTAGAGCCATAAAAGCTGTTGGCGCATTCATCAACCCGAAAGGCATCACTAGGAATTCGTAATGACCATAGTGGGTGTGAAAAGCTATCTTGGGCACATCCTCCTTTCGAATCTTCAATTGATGATACCCAGACCTCAGATCTATCTTGGAAAAGATCTGCGCTCCCTAAAGCTGATCTAATGGGCCATCGATGTGCGACAAGGGATACTTATTCTTGATGGTAGCCTTGTTCAACATCCGATAGTCAATATATAACCTTAGGCTCCCATCTCTCTTCTTCACAAACAATATCGGAGCTCCCCATGGTGAGACGCTAGGTCTTATACTTGTCCAGCATATCTTGCAACTGCTTCCTTAACTCCTCTAGCTCAATTGGAGCCATCCTATATGGTGACTTAGATATTGGCTCGGTTCCAGGCGTCAAGTTGATACCAAACTCCATTTTTCTATCCGGTGGCAATCCCGGTAGGTCATCTAAAAAGACATTAGAGAATTCTCTAACCACTGGAATGTCCTCCATATCTGGATGTACTTTGTCCAAATCCATCACATAAGCAATAAAACCTTCAAAACAACATTCATGTCGTTTTATACCAATATACTTTACTTGTCACAAAATTTAAGATTTTATTACTTTTCTAAAATCTTACAACGCATTCCTCGGGTAGAGAAAATGTAATAGACTTAGTGTAACAGTCTAAGATAGCATGATTGGTAGCTAACCAATCCATTTCCAAGATTACATCAATGTCATACATATTCAACAAAATCAGATTGGTTGTCATGCACTTATCCCCTACCCTCACTTTACAATCTTTATACACTTGCTCACCTAATTGGCTAACTCTTATAGGGGTTCTTATTAATAAAGTCCTACTTAAGTATGTGGGTTCTATAAAACCTTTTAACTTTGATGCACATACAGGTGATATAAAGGAATGCGTAGGAACAGAATCAAACAAAGCTATAACCTCCAAATTAAAAATCAAGATTGTACCTTTTACCACTTCGGAAGAGGTATCAGCTGATGCCTGGTCTATCGCATACACCCTGCCTTGACCCACAACTTGTTTCCCCTTTTCTTCAGCCGAGGCTTTCTTTCTTGCAGGAGGTGTAACTGTAGAAACTCTCTCTGGCTCCTTACCCCTCTGTGTAACTACCTCAACTGCCTCTGGACATTCCTTTGCATTATGTCTGAACTTGCCACATCTGAAGCATCATGTACTCTGAAGGTAATAGGGTCTACCACCATGATATCGACCACATGCTCTATACTGATCTGCAGGCGGTCGGGGTCCACCAATCACTATACCCCTGGCTGATGTCTTAGTCGAAGGCATAAAAGGTCTAGCAGCCTTTTTTTGTAACTCATCTGCCTCTCTCCGAGCTTGCCTATAAATCTCCGACCAAACTTGGCACCTTTGCCATCTCTCATTTTCCTCTAACCCTTGTCCTTACTCCAACTGAACTCAGATATCTACAGGTCATAATCCTGCTCACATAATTGAGCCCGTCGCACAGCATCTTTGTATGTAGCGACATCAAACGAGGCCAACTTAGCTCAAATCAAAGGCCTCAATCCATCTACAAATCTGCAGACTCTGATAGCTTCACTCCTGATAGAGTCCGGATCATATCGACCTAGTGAGGTGAATCGTGACTCGTACTCATCAACTGTTCAATCCCTTGAATCAGATTCAAAAATTCCATTTGTAACCTACGTCGAGCGGTATCTGGGATGTATTGCTCTCTGAAACCACTCAAAAACATATCACACGTGATAGTCGTACCCTGAGCTCTCAACATAGGTTTGGTGGACTTCTACCAGTGTCCTGCTTCGCCTCTCAGTACAAAGGCTGCAAGCGCTACTCTCTCCGTTGTCGAACATCTACAGAAGTCAAACAACTTCTCCATCAGATTGATCCAATTCTCAGCCACTGCCGGATCCTTTACCTTGCTAAAAGAAGAAGGCTTGAAATCTATGAAATGTCGTAACCTCTCCATATCACAGTCGTATCCATACCCCAAATCATCATCATCATACTGTTGTGGGGCTACTAGAGGAGGTACTGATCGAATATGAGGTTCTCGTAGCCTAACCGGTTCAGGTTGTGTAGGTGAAACATTCTCAGGTTCAGGTGCAGCTACTGAGGGATTCGGTGTAGCTTGTCCCGTTGTACCAGGTGTACCCTCAAACCTAGCCATAATCTGACTCGTCATGGTCATCATCGTGCACATGTCCTCCTCTAATCGGGTTATCCGAGGATCGAAAGCCTCTATCTGTTCCTAGGGCTCGTGACTAGAGGATGATCTATTGTGCCTCTCAGTCCTGTCATTCCACCCTTGAGCTCTCGAGTTCTCTTCCCTCTTACGATGTCTCTCAGGTATAATCTCACAAGCCTGATAACTTACTGCATTTACAATAAACTTTTAACTGACTACCAGCTCCGTATACACTTTTGTATCTAAATATCGCACAGTAACTTGGGGATATATGTTTCTTAGTCCTAAACATCGACTTACATCAAACCAACCATGCTCTGATACCAAATCTGTCACACCCCAATTTCAGGTGTCCTTCATCCATACAAACACTATTTATGGTTGGGCTGTGAGGCGATGCAATTACTAAAAATTCCATTCATTTACAGCGAAAAATTTAAAATTTTAATTCACACTTTCAGGTGTGTATAGATATACAAAATCATTTGTATAATAATTTATCTTTACCTAACATCCCCATAAAACTGTTACATTTTCAAGGTACAACTATGCGATACAAAATAATAGATACAAAATACTCTTGTGTATACAAATCTTATACCTTTGCGGATTGTGAGAGCTGTCCAACACAAAAAGGATCTAAAAGATCACCGCACTGCTCTACTTCTCAGTAACTGGAGGGAGAAAAATAGTTGGGTGAGCAAATCACAGCTCAATAAGGAAATGAATGCTAGCAGGTAGATATCGTACTACCTACATAGCCCATGCATGTATAAACCAGAGACCATGTTTTCGATATAAATGAAAATATTATACAAAAATGCATTTAAACATACATTTCTCATGTGCACTTTCATGTAAACCATATATGTCATGCTTCCATTTTAAAAAATGATTCATAAAATAATGCCCTCGTGGCACAAGTATTTAAATCAGATATTTATCAAAATACAAAATCCCTTTACTTTCTCAATCGTTTCTTTTCCTCAAGTCTCTTTTTCTTTTCTGAGTTTTCTCTGTTTTCTCGAATCTCTGATACAGTCATGAAATTTTTGGCAATCTAATATCCACGACATATGGGCATAATCAGTGATCCCAGGCCTCACTGATCAAGTGTGCACAGGGCATCACTTCGCCTGAAGGGGGATGGGTCAATCCTACCCTCCGGCTCATCTCAATCAACCTCATCTCCTCATATACTCATGGTATAAGGTACGCCATGTGTCATCTATGCGACACTCATACTCACGTGCACCCAGCACGGTACATACACCAACGGACAACTACATAGTACTACGTACCACCGTGGACCTAAGTCCATACTCCAACTCCGATGGACTTTTCATCCTGAACCATGTCTTATATACCAGGCCAGCAAGCAGTGTGACACACAGTCATCACAAGGCTCCAGCGTGGTACGAGCTATTGTTAAGGCCCAGCCCATTCAAAGGTCGTCGACTGGCATCCCCTTGGGTCCCAAACCCCCAAGTTTACCTCAACTCATTAAAAACAGGTGCGAGTAAAGCTTCAGCACTTTTCTCAAAACCATCGTGCGAGTTAAACTCTAGCACGACACATCAAAAGCATAGAAACATGTGCGAGCTAACACTCCAGCACATAGTCAACTCATTAAAACGGGTGTGAGCTAGAGCTCCAACACCAATCTCATCTCAAATTCGATAAATGGTTATTTTCTCTTTTTAAAACTCAAAACATGTTTATTTATGCAGCATACCTCTACATGTTAAAGCATGTAAAATTAGCCAACCTATCATCATCATTTCTCAATCACTAATATCAATACAAAAATTGAGAAAAACATTGAAAACATGCATATCATGCTATTTTCTTACCCCTTCCCATTTCTCAATACTTATATATATCATAGTACATTTCATGCTCCATATCATTTCATAGAATCATAGCATCGTACTAATTCTAGTAATATATCTATGAAATTGTCGTAAAATACGTACGAACATCTCTATAGCTAACACATAGTCCCTTACCTCAAATCGTACACGTATTTCCTTTGTCACGTATGCTCCGTTCGTGATTTCGGGTTAGCCGTGTTCCACGTTCTTCCAATCTACAGACATAACCATTAGGTCATTTTTTTTCTTTCTCCCAAATATCCTCATTGTCAATTATTCTCTCATTTATACCTTTCAAGCCTTTAAATCATATACCACTTTTTCATTATATCACTTATCTCATTAAACTATTTCTCAAGCTTTTCATAAATTTTCCTCTTCTTAAATTTCTCTTAACATTTCTCACTCATCACTAAAAATCACTCTTATCAATATTTTGCATACCATTCAACTCATACAATGTCTAGAGTCCCTATTTAAAGCTTGAGGGTTGAAGAACTTACCCCTTTTTCTTAGCCAAACTTGTAGTAGTCACAACTCCTTCTTTTGGTCACACCAATATGAAATTTTTGGGTATGTTGTTCTCCTTACTCCAAGGAATAACTTTTCCTTCTTGAGCTTCTTCCAAAACTGGCTGGAATGTGGTGATTTCTAGAGTGAGAAAGCTTAGGTTTTGAGAGAAAATAGCAAGTGAGGTTTGGTGAGGAAGAGTTTTGAGTTTTCAATCCAATCCCGAGCTCCTTTTTATAGATGCAGGCTTGTGAGATCGATCTGGTCCTTATAGAGATCGATCCCTGCACGTTTGGTAGTCCTTTTCACCTAATGCAACCACTACCAGATCGATCTTCTCCCTTGATGAGATCGATCTGTCGAAGGGAAATTTTTCTCTTAGAGATCGATCTACCTCTTGTAGGAGACCGATCTGCTCTTTACAGAACCCTTAAGGAGATCGATCTGTCTAGTCTTGAAATCGATCTGTCTCAAACAGAGAGTTAAGGAGATCGATCTGTTTGCCTTAAAATTGATCCTCTCATTACAGAATGCTTAGCAGATCGATCTGGCTCCATTGGAGATCAATCTGTCCTGCTCCAAAGCTCAAAATAGGTTCATTTTGGCTCTTCCAGATCGATCTCTCATCCCATGAGATCGATCTGTTATTCATATTTCTAGATTTTACTGTAATTTTCTACAGCAACTTCATTCAAAACCTCCTTAATTTGCTGCCATAATCATTTCCTCATTCATCCCTCCTTGAGACTTGAAAATGGCATCCAATCACACTTAGTACATATTAAAACTTGTGAGAAATCTTTGTATAACCAAATATATACAATATATAACTAAATGGAAGTGCATAACTTATGCAAATCTTCATTCCATTTACTACACTACTCATTTCTCATTCCACTCACATTCATCATATATCAAAGTTCATTTCTTCTTATTCATATTTAATGCAACTTATACGTACATCACAACTCTTATTACAAGTGTGTACATTAATCTTATGGACTTTATATCACATATGCTTCACATTACTAATACATCATCATACTTATGAATTCATTTTCATATGTTCAAGGTTAAACCTATACGGGGTCTTACATGGCGATCCCCAAAAATGCCTTTGTAGTAATCATGTCCAGTGAGAGTCATCTCTAGCACCGGTAGAAGTTTCTATGTGATTGCCCTACGGTGCCAAGTGCTTCACGGGGATGCCTGTGTGGCATCGAGTTTATGGGACGTGAGAGCCACCTCTAGCACCAGTAGGAGGTTCTATGTGATTGCCCTACGGTGCCAAGTGCTTCACAGAGATGCCTTTGTAGCACGGAGATTACCTACTACTGTAGACCTTGATCCTGTCTTCAGTACCCTAGTCCAGACCTGATCAGTTTAAGATAGGACGGTAGTCACTATGGCCATAGATGTTTACATTATGTAACTGGTTCCATGACAAGTTAAGGATTGTGCCACATTTCTCCTATTTGTATTGAATATTTAATTTGAATTGATGTATGTGTTTACTAGACTGTACTTGTTTTCAATATGAATATTATGCTTCCAGACTTCAAGGTTTTTGTGTTTTGAATTCTACACTATTGATTTATAAACTGTGGATTGTTAGCAAGTTTTGTGAAATCTTCAGTTTTGAAATGTGTGATAATTTAACTTATCTTACTCATCTGTATTTAACGTATTTTTCATGTTTAATGACCAAAATAAAAGCTTGTGCATTGTTCTACAAAGGGCATGTTTTACTAAACGGAGAAAATTTACATAACTGCTTACTTGGTATTTTATTAGCCTCAGCTATATGTTTTCCTTAGAGTGTGTGATTGCTCACCCGTTTCTTCTAAAAACATTTCAGATTAACTTGTGGGGTGAACCGCTCGAAAATCGTTGGTTTCTCGTGCTAAGCGCACGATTCTTGTGCTAAGGTATACTCAACAACAAGTGTAAAGTTTTTGTTTTAGACTTATATGTATGCACGGATATATGTAAATTGTCGTTTTGGGATGTATTAGCTGTTTCTTTAGAAGCATGACTATTATTAGTTGATATTTTCAGCTTCAGGATAAAACACCTAGCTAAGTAGGTTGATATGGAACTGAGTTAAACTTAAGTTTTGATGAATGGACATGATATGGCAATGTCAGTAATTGTTGAGGATGGGTAGCAGCTGTGAATTGAGCTGCTTAGTTTAGGATTAATTGATATTATACTGAGTACAATGATAGTTGCTGATGAAAGATTTGATTTGAATATTTGTTATGGATTTGAGGATATGGGTTGCCATATATTGCTCTTGTTCGCAAGTTGGGTTAGGTTAAATTGCAACCGTTATGCTGTCAAAATTTTTAGAAAATTTTAGGATTTTAATAACTTCCTTTACCAAATAGTTTAAAAGTCATAACCTATATCAAATACGAAACTACAAGAAAAGGATCCTAAAGAAATAATAATAATAAACACTAGCCTATGTTAGTTCACTTTAAAATGTTTTTCGCTTAATTGCGCGCTTAGAGATAGATGTAGAGGTTACGAGTAGTGACACCTAATGACAAAAACTTGAATCAAAACATTGTTATTAAATGGCATCAATAATTAACTACACCAAGTTAATCATTGCCATAAGGTGAAATCTCATAGTTTTATTTTTCAGCCTTCGCAAATTCTGACCTTATGGCATTGTGCTGGCCTTAATTGAAGATTTCAGAATCGGATTGCCAAATCGTAAATTTTATATGAAACCTAACTTAATTTACTATTCAGTACTATAAGGTTCATAATTTATCTCTTCCTAGATTATTACCAGTAAATTCTCAAAGTTACACCATGTTTTAGCACTACTAAGCAAAACAGCTTCTTGACCTTTGTCCACTAAAATACATTTATCTACTTGTTGACATATCCAATTGATTCAATTCCAAAACTGGGTGAAAGCTAACTCATTTCCCTATCTAGAAATGTAAAGATCACAACCTAAATCATTCTGTTCTATTTTATACAAGTTTTCAAATTCAAAGCCAGAATCCATATTTTCTAAGCAAAGTGCTCTATACTATTTTGCCTATTTCTGCAGCTACACAACTCCAAAACTAGTGATTCCAAAACTGAATTAAAGCTAAATGATTCAAAATTGAATTAAAGCTAACTTATAGGGATATTTACCATAAAAATTCTAGAGTTTATCTCTTTATAGATTAATTATACCAAATTTTCAAAGTTAGGTCATCAGTAGAACACCTATGCAGAATTCCGTACCAATTGGTTCCTCTTTGTATTTTAATGTCCAACAACATCCATTTGATCACATATGACCACCAAAAACATAAACCACACTATTCAAACTTCAATAATACAAAAATGGAGCTACCTTACCTTATAAAACTTGGCTGAAAAGTCTAGCAAAGTCACAATTTCATGATTTCGTGCCAACATCATCAACGTCAATGAAATCAATAAGCAAGGACCAATTTAATGGCCCATTCAAGGTCTATAAAACTTAAAGAATGAAGAATACAACTTATACTTACCCAAAACAAGTCTGGTTGTGAGTTCTCAAGTTTCCTTCCCTTTGGTTCAGGCTCAAACAGCTAAGAAACAAGAAATCAAGAGTGGTATCTCTTGTTCCTTGCTTCCAAAAAACCTTGGTTTTTTTCTTCAAAAATCACCATCTTCTTTTAATCTCTTCCACACCGTGGCTATTATCTTCAAGGCTAGGTGTTTTTTTTTTCTTCACTTTCTTTGGTTTGACAAGAATGAATGAAAATGAGCTTATGGGGTTTAGTTAAGTATAATAAATATATTATAATTGATTGACAAATCTTACTTAGCACACTTTCTCCTTTCTTTTTTTTTTCTTTTTTTTTTTTTTTTTTTGTAAATCCATAACTCTTCAATTCTAAGGACCCACGGCTTGCTTTTTAAAAACTTCGTTTAAATTAATTTATTCCCATAATATTTAATAAAACCTGACTATTAGGTGAAATCAAACATGTCCATGAAAAAAAAATTACACATAATAACTTCATGCTTAAAAATATCTCCCAATAAATGTCCACTTGACCAATTTATTTTAATTTAATCCTTTATTCTTTAAATCATAACTTTACTTATTTCGAACAATTAAAATCTCCGACCCCATGGCCCACATTTAAACTTTAATATGGGGTTATAAAATTACATTTCTGCCTTTAATACCGACATTCTACCAAAATTGACACGGGCCTCGGGTCATCATGGATCCACCAAATCTATTTATAATTAGATTTGATAATTCGTATATTCGTGTTATGACACGATTCGACACGAATTAAAATATGACACGAATTTATGAAATATAAATACGATACGAATTATAAAACGTATCTGAAACGCAAACACAAACACAACACGTATTTTATACGTGTGACACGTGACACGACACGGTTGACACGTTATAATTATCCGTGTCACACGACACGACACGATAAATATGAAAAAAATATAACTGACATGATTAAATACGATATGGATAAACACGACACGGATAACACGATTAAAAATAAAACATAATCAAAAAGAAAAAAATCATAATATTTATTAATTTACATCAATAATTTAATTTACATGCATTCAAATATTACTAACAAATATAACATAATAATAATCTTCAATTCATATCATCCATAATATTTATTTAAAATTACAAAATATACAAACAAAATATAAAAAGTTAACATTAAGTCAACAAATATAATAGTCAACAAATATTTAAAAATTAAGTTCGTAAATATCATAACTCAATACAATATAAGAAATAATAATTCAAAAAGTTAACATAACTCAATAGGATTCAGTAAAATTATATTATGATTTAAATAATTTCTTATAAATTATAAACTTATATTAAGATTTAAAATAAATCATATATATTAATATATTATTCTTATCATAATAATTTGTATGTTAATATTATGTTATTATAATTTTTTATAATATGATAATTGATATAAAATAAAATATAAAATTTCTTACTATATTGTAAATTTATAATTATATAAATTGTAAACTCGTATCATCATATCATGTGATATAGCGTTAGTGTCAGTGATACAAAATAATTAATTATAAAATCTATTTTATTACAATACAATATTTATATTTTATACATCATAAAAAAATATTATGTATGTGTATATATATATATATATATATATATATATATATATATATATATATATATATATATATATATATGCATTATAATATCATATAAGTAAGAATTGTTAATTGTATCTTAACTTACAACAATTTTTTTTTAATTTCAATACTTTATTTTTAGAATTTAAAATTTTTATTATTTAACTAATTTAATTTCATATTTAATTTATTAATTTATTTTTTTACAATATTTATTAAAGTATTAATTCATTTTAAGATATAAATTAATTTTCATTCCATATTATTTCATTATAATATGGTAGTTTACTTGGTAAATGCTTAAAAAAAAAAACTTTTTTGACCAAGGTTCAACTCCTCTCACAAACATATATTATTTTTGTATCTTACACGTGTATTTGTGTGACACAATTTAAGAAAACGTATTTCTGTGTCTTACATGTGTTTAGCCGTATTTAACACGGTTAAACACGAAACACAAATTTTCGAAACACGAATAAACAGAAACACGAATTTTTCAAACATTTATAAGGTTTTTTCGTGTCGTGTTTGTGTCGTGTCACTCGTGTCGTGTCTACATTTGTCACGTCTATCTATAATCCATCAAAATAAATTTGATTTAGCTAAAATTTGCTATGGACATTTATGCATAGTTACGTATTTTCAGGTGTAGCATTATGTAATCAAATGTAATAGATTTAGTAAGAACTTACCACGTTATCTTTGGTAACAAAATCTATGTACATTTATTATAGCAATATAAATTTATATTTAATACATTTTTAATGTACAAACTCTACACACTATTAATAAATCATTACATTACATATCACCTCATTAAATTATAAATTTTTAAAGGGAAGAGTTTTTAAAAATTAAATATGCTTAAACTTACAAATTAATGGGTCTCAGGATATAATTTAATAATAATGTATAAAATTTATACACTAACTCTTCATCAAATATAAACCAGATTGATTTACATGATAAATTATCGTTTTTGTTTCTTAATTTTTTTTGCTTTTAATTTTAGTTTACAGAAGTTAGAAAAACATGTTCGGCATTGTGTTTCAATTTTCAAAAAAAATGAGAATGAAAACAAGAAATTTCAAAATTATTGGAAACAATACTTTTTTGTTTCTATTGTTTATAGAATCATATATTCATTTCTAGTACTATTCACAAGTAAAAATTGTTTATATATTAATACAATTTTAATATATTTTCATAATAAAAGATACAAAAGAATTAATAAAATTTTTAAAATAAATATTATTTATTTAAAAATTTAAAATTAATATATATTTTTTTAATATAGAAAAGTTGAAAAATGTAAAAGGCAATTAACTATAAATTATATTAAACTATAATATCATAATATTATTGAATTCAAATTTATATAATAATTTATTGAATATATTATACATTTTAAAAAATATCATTAAAATTATTCCTAAGTACTATTATCTAATAAAATTAATTATTATTTTACTAAAAAATATTATTATTTAATATTATATTTTTTAATTAATTTAAAAAATATCACTACAACTATTAAATAATTTCATATTATTAAATAAGTGAAAACTTAACATTAAATAATATTATTCATATTAAATATAATATATTTTAATAATGATACAATTTATTATAAGTTGAATATATATTATTTAATAATTTAATACTATTACATTTAAATTAAATAATATTATTAAACATAAACTTTCATTTATTTAATTAATATTATTATTTATTATATTAAATTGAGAATTTAATTAGTGTCAATTATTATCTAATAAAAATTAATACTAAAAAATTATTTAATATAATTTTAATTGAATTATTTTTAAGTAAATATTTTATTTTATATTTTAATTAATTATAATATTATTTAAACTATATTAAAATTTTAACATGAACAAATGAGTATATTTAATATTAATATTAAATACTATAAAATAATATCAATTAATATTATGTGCATAATATTATTTAATAAATATATTAATATTTTATTTAATTTTTAATTTTTTTGTGAATCTTGTATAAATATACAAAAGCCAAACTTTTGGCTAAAAAGAAACTATCTTGCGTAGCTCAACATTTTGACACAAAGAATAATAATGTAATTTTAATTTTCTATAAAGAAATTCTATTCAAGTATTATTTAATTTTAAATATTTAAAATTTTAAAAAAAATAGATTTTAACTGTTTTATCTTTAATTATATCAAATAAAAACTAAGGTGATGTTGCACTAAACAACAATGAGGTAATGCTGATACGATCCTTTCCACGTGTCTTGAATATTCTGTAAAAACAGTAAAAGTCAGAGAGGCGCAGGGATTTGTCCCTGCATGCGCACTCCGATACTTAAGTCAGAAAATTGTTTAAGCAGAGTTTCTGTATGTGAAAAATAGAGATTATGGTTTCTTTTTTATCATACTTGGTGTATTTATAGACTTTTTCTAGAATCAAGTCAGGTTTCATGTTCTTTCAGGGCTTGAGGATATTTTAGGCCCATAACAATAGGGTTCGGATCTGAGGCCTAGGCGCGTGTCCGGGCTGCGACAGAGTTGTTAGGCACTCTGTCGCAGGCTCAGAGTCTACTTCTGTGCGGACGGGTTCAACTTGCGACAGAGGTTCGGGGACCTCTGCCGTAGCACTTACGACAGAGTTCTACCGCGTTCACTCTCCTGCGGGGACTCTGTTGCCGTATAGTCTGTCGGATTATACTCTCTCGCAGAGGTCTGCCGCAGACATATTCTGCCGCATGACTCTGTCGCACCACGACTCTATCGCCAGGGACTCTTTCGCGTAGAGACTCTACCGCCTAGAAACTCTATCGCCCACTCCAGTGACTGTGTCGCATAGAGACCTATCGCCACCTCTCTTTACCTGCCACGTGGCTTATGTCTCTTGTGGTTGTGTTTGACACGTGGCTGTCTCTTGTTGGTCGATGTTTGTACACGTGGACTTTGATGATATGACATTATCAATTGCTCCACACTCTTTGGTAGGAATATTTCCTGCAAAAGAGTATTTTTGATTTACTGTTTCAGATCGCGTGCGGATTCCCGTGCATGTGCAGATGCAGCCGCGCCTATATATATAAGTTCCCAGTCATCGCGGTATCTACTGAGTTCTCTCGCTTAGGATCACTCTGCCGCACATTCTCCAAATACTCTGTCGTAACTCTGTTGCTAGTCAACCGCATCTCTGTCGCGACTCTACCGCAACTCTATCGCAGGTTGCTGATACTCTTCCGCAGCTCTATCGCATAAATCCATCGTTGTGTCGCGAGTCTGTCGCGTGGACAAAAACTCTGTCGCTCCATTCCTGTGTTGTTTGCCACACTTCTGTCGCAAACGTTCTAATGCTATAGTTCACTGTCTTCCTGCATCTTTGTTAGGTAAACTCTGTCACCAATAGTTTTTTCTTTGTGATTTTCCTTGAGTTCCAAAATGACTGGTCATGGTGTAGGGAAGCATATAGAGCTAGGAGTCAAATCGACTTTGAAAGCAGTTGACATCCAAGATCTTATGTCTAGGTTTCCTTTGCCCGATGGATACTCCTATAGACTTCCAAGCCCTCAAGAAAACGATATACGTAGTGTATCTGATGGGGTAGTTATTTTCAGGGCATCCTTAGAGTTAGGACTCCGTTTCCCAATATCCGACTTTGGGGCTTCTTTCCTTAGGACGCATAGGATTGCCCCTGGACAACTGCATCCTCACGCATAGATGCAATTAATAGGATTTACCGTGCATTGCCGACTAAGGGGCGTTTCTCCGTCTCTTCCCTTACTTGATACCTTTTTTAGGTTTCGAGGTAGCCCCGATTTAGTTCCGTATTCCCTTCAGCGGGTGTATAAGCCCGGATTTGAAAACAGGCTATTCGAAAAGCCCGCAAATAAGCTCCATGGATTTGAATCGGAGTGGCTTATTGTGGAGATGCCCGGGGGCCTGGATTTTCCTACACGTTGGGAAACTAGACGTGAAATCCCTAAGGGCCCTCGAGTTTCTTCACTTAGGGAACGGTTGTCTTTAGATGTTAGTAGGTTATTAGTTGATAATCCCATTAGTCTTGATAGTCTTCTATCAAATGAAAATTTGATATCTGCTGGCTGGGGGGTGGGTCTCGTTCCTTTTGTCGACCCTTCTGTTCCTCCCTCAAATCCTTCATCATCGATTCCCTCCGAGTTAAACCCTGAATATTTAAGGTCGCAAGAGGATATAGGGAGCACAAATAGAGAATCTAGTTCTGACAGCGAACCCTTAGCTGATCTGAGTGACTAGGAAGGGTTTGGTTCAACTTTCATGGTTCTTCCTGATGATGATATGATAAACATAGAGTCCCTTCAGGAGCATTTTGATTCTCCTGATGATAACTTTTCATGCTTTTTTATTGCTTGTTGGTTCTGACTACGTTTTTGACCACTTATTTGTTCTTTTTCTTTTTTTGTAGAAATGAGCCATTTTAGACAGTCTTTGGCACGTCAAGGTTTGGAGGGAGCTTCGTCTAGTGACCCTACTAGAAAGAGGCCTCGCTTGGCTGAGGATGTTCCCAGTGAGGCACCAGTTCCACTTCAATTACCTCGGGCTCGGACCCCGCCTCCTCCTAGACAAGAGATGCCTCCTCCTCCGAAACAAAGGGATCCTTCTCGGGGTAGGGGAAAGGCTCCTTCCTCTTCAAGGAGGGCTTCCAATTCTTTGGGTCGATCTCGATCTGAAGAGCGTGCCGAGTGCAATATAATTTCGTCCCAACGAAAGAATCGGAGGCATTTGTATATCGAGCCGTCAATGGAGACTAGGCCAATTCTCCCGAGGATAGGTCCTGTTGATGAGAGATCCTATCCCGTAGACGGTGGTTACATCATGAGGGGGTCTGAGTTTCGAGTCGACCCGGGAGTTCGTGACAACGATACCTTGGATTCTCTCGGGGTGGCGTCTCGGTTGAGTTGGGCCACTATTCTCCCGAGGGACGAAGCTCGGATATTCATGAATTATCTAGAGGGGGAAGACTTAGCTGATGCGGAAGCGCTGAGGGTAATCTTCATGTTCTTTTTTCGTTTAATTTCTTTTTGCTATACTTTGAGTTTAACCTTTTGTGTTTCTTTTCAGCTTGCTCAGAGGGCTGTGGCCAACAACGCTCAACACCGAGCCTATCGGGAGCGAGCTAATAAGGAGATCTGGGAGTTGAAGGACAAAGTCATGGAGTTGTCAAATACTGTTAACAACTTATCCGGGCTTCCAGGCGTGGTACGAAACTTAGAAGATCAGCTTTCGAAGGTGCGTCAAGATTTGAATCAGGCCAAGGGGGATCTTACTGTCGAGGCGGCTAGGTCTAACAAATTTCATGAAGATCTTCAACATGCCCAAGCTGAACTGGACAGCATGCAGTCTAAATATGAGTCCTTAATTGATGGCAATTAGGAGCTCGAGCAATATGTCGCCGAACTAGAAAGTCGGGCTACTCCCTCTCTAAATCAAGTGGAGATTGATAGCATCAGGGCGGAAGCCGTGAAGGAGTATCGTCTTTCTAGGGATTGTTTGAGGCGAAAGGAGGATTTTTCGAACCCATATGTAAAATATGGATTTTACCTTGCTAGATCCTGGTTGGAGAAGCATAGGGAAGGCGAAGAATTCCCTGAGCTTCAATATACGCGCGAGGCGATGCTATTTGAGGCTCCTGATTGGACTAAGTATGAACCTGGGGCTGAACCTCCTGATGAGATTTTTAAGAGGACTGCACAAGATGATCTTGCAAACCTTACCGGTCCTTGGGAGCCTGTGAGTCTGGACAATGCTCCCGAACCTATTGGTGCCCTCGACGACTTGGATGGGGAAGATGGTCAGCAGTCTTTAGAGTGCGAGGGCCCGTCGGCGCTTGATCCCCAGCCTCCTCCTCATGCAGACTAAATTATTTTTCGTTTTCCTTTTCGAACATTCTATTGTTTTGTTGATCTTTTTTGAACATTTTGTTGTTTTGTTTTTGTTGGATGTATTTTGTTGGATGTACTTGTAAAGATTTTCTTAAATAAATAAAGTCAAAGTTCTGTTCATGCTTAGTATTGCTCTGCTATTTATCATTTATCTGTTTATTTGTTTTACCGGTCCTTGTTTATTCGTATATGCTCCCCAATTCTTGATAGAAAGATATATTTTCAGAAAGAATTTTACATATAAACATATCTTTCTCTGAGGCCTGACCACCATGACGCGAGTGCGTCTTCAGTTCTTACGGCCTTTATGTTTCCATTGCCTGGCCATAGTGACTCAATTGCGCCTCAGGCTCTTACGGCTCCTCTGATTTTTTACGCCCGGTCACAGTGACGCATTGCGCCTCAGGCTCTTACGGATCCTCTGATTTTTACGCCCGGCCACAGTGACGCATTGCGCCTCAGGCTCTTACGGCTCGTTTGATTTTTTACGCCCTGCCACAGTGACGCATTGCGCCTCAGGCTCTTACAGCTCCTCTGATTTTTACGCCCGGCCACAGTGACGCATTGCGCCTCAGGCTCTTACGGCTCCTCTGATTTTTTACGCCCGGCCACAGTGACGCATTGCGCCTCAGGCTCTTACGGCTCTCTGATTTTTTACGCCCTGCCACAGTGACGCATTGCGCCTCAGGCTCTTACGGCTCCTCTGATTTTTTACGCCCGACCACAGTGAAGCATTGCACCTCAGGCTCTTACGGCTCGTCTGATTTTTTATGCCTGGCCACAGTGACGCATTGCGCCTCAGGCTCTTACAGCTCCTTCGATTTTTACGCCCGGTTACAGTGACTCATTGCACCTCAAGCTCTTACGGCTCCTCTGATTTTTACTCCCGGCCACAGTGACGCATTGCGCCTCAGGCTTTTACGGCTCGTCTGATTTTTTAAGCCCGGCTACAGTGACGCATTGCGCCTCAGACTCTTACGGCTCCTCTGATTTTTTACGCTCGGTTACAGTGACGCATTGCGCCTCAGGCTTTTACGGCTCGTCTGATTTTTTAAGCCCGGCTACAGTGACGCATTGCGCCTCAGACTCTTACGGCTCCTCTGATTTTTTACGTCCGGCCACAGTGACGTATTGCGCCTCAGGCTCTTACGGCTCCTTTAATTTTTACGTCCGACCACAGTGACGCATTGCGCCTCAGACTCTTACGGCTCGTCTGTCTTCTGTCACAAGATTTAGATTTATAAAAACTAGAGATATAATAGAAAAACAATCTACATAATGATTAGATAATGGTATCCTGTGACAGCGTAAATGAATAACAATAATATGAGAATATAAGAGTATAAAGATTAATTCAAATACAATTTCAAATGGTTTGAGTTCCATGTTTTTCCTATTTTCTTCCCTTGCAGAGTTTCCAAGATGCAGGTGCTGGGCCCAATCTTTCGTTTGATTCTGTATGGACCTTCCCAATTGGCTCTGAATTTTCCATCTTCCCTCAAGGCATTCGTGACATGTGACCTTCTAAGTACCAAATCTCCCTCAGACATTGGTCTATCTTTCACCCGACTGTTGTAATAGTTGACCACCCTTTGATGATAGGAGGCCAGCCTGATAGCTGCCGTTTCTCTATGCTCATCAAGTAAATCTAGGTTTTTCCTTTGCCCCTGTGAATTCTTTTCTTCCACTAAAGGCACCACCCTGGGTGACAGTGCTCCAATTTTCACAGGAATCAATGCTTCAGTGCCGTATACAAGGCTAAACGGCGTTTCTCCTGTCGATACCCGACTAATGGTGCGATATGCCCATAAGACACTAGGCAACTCGTCCACCCATGCTCCCTTAGCTTTGTCCAATCTAGTCTTCAACCCATGAAGGATAGTTCGATTACTGACTTCTGCCTGTCCATTAGCTTGAGGATATAATACAGAAGAAATCCTAAGCTGAATGTCAAGGTGCTTACAAAATTCACGGAAGGCGTCACAATCAAATTTCTTTCCGTGATCAGCATTTAAGATACGTGGGATTCCGAACCGACAAATAATGTCTTTCCACACCATCGCTTCCACTTTCTTCTCCGTGATTGTAGCTAAAGGCTCTGCCTCAATCCACTTTGTAAAGTAATCGGTGGCCACCAACAAAAACTTTCTTTGACCCGTAGCTAATGGAAAAGGCCCCAGAATGTCCAATCCCCATTATGCAAAAGGAATTGGTTGTACCGTACTCTGAGAGGGAGTCACTAGGGCCGTTGTTATTGGTGCAAACCTTTGGCACTTATCACACCTGTGGGCTTTATCCATCGCATCTTTTTTTAATGTCGGCCAATAGAATCCCGATCGCAGTATCTTAGCAGCAAGGGCTCTAGCTCCCAAGTGCTCACCACAAATTCCTTCTTGCACCTTAGCTAAAACATAATTTGCTTGCTCTGGCCCCAGGCACTTTAACAAAGGTGATGAATACCCCCTTTTGTACAGTTCCCCGTTTATTAGCATGAACTTCACCCCTTGTATCCTTAATCGACGAGCCTCGTCCTTATCTTGCGGAAGTGTACCTTCAGTGAGATACTGTTTGAATGGGGATCTCCAGTCGTCCCCCATCTCAATGTCACACACTTCGACCTCTTCAGTACTAGGCCGCTCGAGTTTCTCCACCTTCACTATCCTTCCTCCTGTCTCATTGGAGGAGGCTAACTTGGACAATGAATCTGCATGTGTGTTTTCAGACCGATTAATTTGTATTAGCTAGAAGTTCTCGAAAGTCTGAGCCAGAGTTTGGACTTTCTTTAGGTAAGGGACCAGCATCGGCTCTCGAATCTCATATTGCCCGTTGAACTGGTTTACCACCAATTGAGAATCACTATGCGCTACCAGGTGGTGAACCTGCAACCTCTCTACCAGCTTCATTCCAGCTACCAAAGCCTCATACTCTGCTATATTATTCGAACTGGAGAACCCAAACCGCAAAGAGTATTCTAGGTATTTCCCTTCTGGTGATACTAAGACTACACCTGCTCTACTTCCATTTGCACTTGATGCCCCGTCGACATACAGTAACCACGGTTGAGTTTCCTTTCCATTATTATCGCTCGGGCTAGTACATTCTACTATAAAGTCTGCCAGAGCTTGACCTTTGATAGCCTGCCTGGGTTGGAATGTGATATCATATTCTCTAAGTTCCACTGCCTATTTCACTAGTCTCCCTGAGTGTTCAGGCCTCTGAAGAATTTGTCTTAACTGTTGATCTGTCAAGACAGTGATGGAGTGTGCCTGAAAATAAGGGCGCAACTTACGCGAGGCCATCACAAGGGCCAATGCTAGCTTTTCGGCCAGCGGATAACGGGTCTTCGGGTTTAGCAGTACCTTGCTCACATAGTAGATGGGGCAGTACACTGTTTCATCTTTCTTCAGTAGTACCGCACTGACGGCGAAATCACCGACTCCCAAGTACATATATAATTGTTCCCCTTCCAAAGGTCTTGTCAATAAAGGTAACTGCTTCAAGTATTCTTTGAGGTCTTCAAAAGCTTTTTGACAATCACTTGTCCATTCGAAATTCTTTCCTCCTCGCAGAGTTTTGAAGAATGGCAAGCTCTTTTCTGTAGACTTTGACAAAAAGCGATTCAGAGCTGCTATTCTGCCTGTCAACCTTTGGACATCTCTCACTGTGGTTGGGGGCTTTATGTCGATAATTGCCTGTACCTTTTCAGGGTTTACCTCAATACCCCTATCAGTGATCATGAATCCTAAGAACTTCCCTGATCTCACTCCGAATGAACATTTGCTAGGATTTAACTTTATACTGAATTTTCTCAGCACATTGAAAACCTTAGACATCTGATGAGCATGAGACTCTCCCGCTCTGCTCTTAATAATCATATCGTCCACATAGGCTTCCATAGTATTTCCCAGGAGATCTTTGAACACTTTGTTCACTATTCGCTGATACGTGGCTCCAGCGTTCTTTAAACCGAATGGCATTACCCGATAGCAGTATGTTCCATCGTCGGTTATAAAAGAAGTCTTCTCTTCATCTTCGGGGTAGAGCATAATTTGATGATATTCGAAGAAAGCGTCTAAAAAATTGAGGAGTTCATATCCAGACGTTTCATCCACAAGCCTATCTATTCGGGGCAAGGGGTACGAATCTTTAGGGCAGACTTTATTCAAATCAGTGAAATCTACACACATTCGTCACTTCCCATTGGATTTCTTCACCAGTACTACATTGGTCAGCCACTCAGGGTAGTAGACCTCTCTAATAAACCCGGCTTCTAAAAGTTTATTAATTTCTTCAGTGATTGCCTTCTGTCTTTTCGGGGTAAAATTTCTCTTCTTCTGCTTGACAGGTCTATGTCCGGGTGAGACATTAAGCTCATGACAAATCACTTTATGATTAATCCCGGGCATGTCAGCCGGGGTCCAAGCGAAAATATCCGAGTTTCTCTATAGGCATTCAACTATCTCCCTTCTTACTTATTCATTCAGCTGAGTCCCAATGAATGCCTTCTTCTCTTCATCCCCTTTGATTAGCTCAATGGCTTCCATTTTCTCTACAGGCTGAGGTTTGGGCGGCTCATCTATGCACAAAGTCTCCTTTCTCTGTACTCTTTTGCTGGCGGTAGAAGCAATATAACAAGTACGAGCCCTCCTTTGATCTCCTCGTACTTGCCCAACTCCGTTAGGAGTAGGGAACTTCATCAACAAGTAACAAGAGGATATCATCGCCCTCATATCATTTAATACAGGCATTCCTAGGATCATGTTGTATGCAGCTGAGGTCGACCTCACAACCATGAACAATACCTGTCGTGTCACATCCTTTTGGCTTTCCCCTAGAGTCACAGGTAACTCTATAGACCCAGCTACCTTTACCTTTTCACCCATAAATCCGTACAGTGATGTCATAACAGGTCTTAATCTATCTTCGGATACATTCATTTTCTCGAAGCAATTCCAATAGATTAAGTTAGCCGAACTTTCATTATTGACTAGGATTCTGCTCACCGGATGTTTCGCCACTACTGCGGATATTACCATGGGGTCATCATGAGGCAAGACAATATCACCCTTATCTGTCGGAGTGAACACAATGGGTTCTTCGTCTGCCTTCTCCTCCATCACAGCGTGAACCTGGTATGCTTGTCTTGCGTAACTTTTACGGGAAGCAGAAAGCTTCCTGCCATTGATTCTCCTTCTGCTATAACATTTATCGTCGGGCCGGTAGGTTCATTATCCGGTTGATTACCTCGAGGGATAGGCCTGGCTGCTTCATTCCTTGGCCTATTTCTTCCGTTATCATTGTTTTGCATATTTCACGGATGATCATTCCTTCGATCTCGCGGAGGATAACGAGGCCTTTCACTTCTCCACAGGAAGCTGTTAATTTTTCTCTCTCTAGCTAACCTTTCTAGTTGATCCATCAGATCTCTACATCTCTCCGTAGGGTGACCGTGAGCAGCATGAAATTCACAATAGGCATCAGGGTTTTGCCCCACATCTCTAATCTTTTTTCTAGGGAATTCTAATAGTCCCGTCCCCTCAATAGCTGCAAGTATCACGGTGCGAGGCTCATTCAGTCTGGTATAACCTTCATACCTGAGTCTAGGAGCCTTGTCTAGTCTGACAGGCCTTGGAGAGCTTCTTTCAGGTACATCTCTCTCTCTCTTTCTTCCCTCCCTTACCTCTCTGGATTATACCATCTTCATTACTTCCTCCTGAGCTACATATTTATTTGCTCTAGCAAATAAATCAGAAAGGGTCACTGGCTGATCAAGAGAGAGGGATTCTTGTAGCTTCTCGGATCTCATCCGTTGTAGCATTGCAGCCATGGCTACTCATACTGGTAGATCCTTCACCTCTAAGGTTGCATCTCAGAAATGATCTACATAATTCTTCAATGGCTCTTTATTCCCTTGTTTAAGGGTCAACAAATAAGTAGCGTCCTTCTTCCTTTGGCTATTGATCATGAAGGCTCTTAAAAATTCACTTCGTAACTGATTGAAGGATGAGATGGAACCCTCGCTTAACCCGTTAAACCATTTTAACGCATGCCCTGATAGTGTAAGTGAGAAGGCTCTGCACATGATTTCATCTTCCCATCCGTGGAGCAGCATAAGGGACTCATAACTCTGTATATGGTCGTATGGGTCTGCTTTGCCAGCGTAAGTGGCCATAGAAGGCATCTTGAACATCTTCGGTAAGGGTTTATCCATAATCTCTGCACTGAAAGGAACTCTCCTTCTTTAACTGTCATCAGGAGACACTAGCTTCTTCTTTTCTAAAATCCTTTCGACAACCTTCTCAACATTTTTTGACCCTCGAGTTGAGTATGCTCCCCTCTCTTCGGGGCTAGAAGAGTCTGAGTGGTAAGCACTCCTTCCTCCTCTGTTTCGAAGACTTTGCATATGGTTGGGTCCCCGGCTAAATATCTCCTCCTCGTTCAAGGTTTCCTGGCCTCTAGGGGCTTGCCCCGTATCCTTTCTTCTAGCACCTCCCATTCCGTGATTCGACCTGGTACCCTCGAAATAATCTCGGGGGTCATGACTATTCTGTCTCTGTCGCTCCCTAGACCTGTGATCTTCAAATTCATGCTCTAATTCAGCTGCAGAAGTCCTGTGCGTTGTGGGAGAGTTCTGTCGCCTGTGCCCTGCGAGAGAGTTCTGTCACCTGTGCCCTACGGGAGAGCTCTGCCGCCTGCGTCCTGCGGGGGAACTCTGCCACCTGTAATCTGCGATAGAGCTCTGCCGCCTGCGTCCTGTTGGGGAACTTTACCGCCTGTACTCTGCGGATGAACTCTGCCGCACATACTCTACGGGAGAGCTCTATCGACTGCGTCCTGCTGGTGAACTCTGCCGCCAGTAATCTGCTGGTGAACTCTGCCGCCTGTGATCTGCGGGGGAACTCTGCCGCCTACACTCTGCGGGAGAGTTCTGCTGAGTTGGGTTTGCGGCAATGTTCATTCCCCTCAGACCTGCGGCAGGGTTCACTTCCCTTAACCCTGCCGCGAGGCGCTTCTTCTGAAATGCGGTAGAGTTTACTCTCAAGGTACAGGGTTTTCCTCCAAACCTGCGACAAAGTTCGAGATCAGTCCAGCGGCAGTATTCTGCGCTCCTTCTCCTTGTCTAGCATTCACCATGGTGGAGGGTTGACCTCTCTCGTAAGTCTGCCTTGGAATGTTTTCCCCCACCATCTGTTGCACTTCTGGAGGTAAGCTAAATTGTGGGAGAGCATTTTTGAAGAAATTCACCATAGCCCTCAATGCTGTCGTAGTCTCCTCATTCTGACGCTTCAGAGTCTCAAATTCATCCAGAGGAACTGAGGCGACTCTGACACCCTCTTCATTCTGCTCTTGTCCTTCTTCCTCTGGTCTAACAGGGGGACTCATAGAATTCTCTTCTCCCAGATTTGCTGCTGTCGAATGTGTTCTCACCATTTTGATAGGGAATCTGACTTTTTGTTCTGATTCCCACAGACGACGCCAATTGATGTTGCACTAAACAACAATGAGGTGATGTTGATACAATCCTTTCCACGTGTCTTGAATATTCTGTAAAAATAGTAAAAGTCAGAGAGGCGCAGGGATCTGTCCCTACACGCGCACTCCGATGTTTAAGTCAGAAAATTGTTTAAGCAGAGTTTCTGTATGTGAAAAATAGAGATTAGGGTTTCTTTTTTATCATACCTGGTGTATTTATAGACTTTTTCTAAAATCAAGTCCGGCTTCATGTTCTTTCAGGGCTTGAGGATATTTTAGGCCCATAACAATAGGGTTCGGATCTGAGGCCCAGGCGCGTGTTCGGGCTGCGACAGAGTTGTTAGGCACTCTGTTGCAGGCTCAGAGTCTACTTCTGTGCGGACAGGTTCAACGTGCGACAGAGGTTCGGGGACCTCTGCCGCAGCACTTGCGACAGAGTTTTACCGCGTTCACTCTCCTGCGGGGACTCTGTCGCCGTACAGTCTGTCGGATTATACTCTCCCGCAGAGGTCTGCCGCAGACATACTCTGCTGCATGACTCTGTCGCGCCACGACTCTATCACCAGAGACTCTTTCGCGTAGAGACTCTGTCGCCATCTCTTTTTACCTACCACGTGGCTTATGTCTCTTGTGGTTATATTTGACACGTGACTGTCTCTTGTTGGTCGATGTTTGTACACGTGGACTTTGATGATATGACCATTATCATAAGGTTTTAAATCTCTTCTCAAAACAATTAAAATAATGAATTTAACTTTATATATTCTAGCATTTAATTAAACTTTCAAGTCTTTTTTTTATTTTTCTGTTTTTGCTGTATTTAAAATTTTCATTTCTTTCTATTTGTTTATGTTGTCTCCATTTTGTTTATTTGTTTAAACATCCCCCACGAAAAAATTTGTTTATTTGTTTTATCATTTTAATCATTTAATTGTTCAATCATTTCTTTTGGTAAAAAGAAGATATCTGTGTCGATCATCTATTCTTTTGAAATGTTTATTACTTTAAATATTTTATTTAATTATTTTGGATTGATTTAAATTTAAAAAATCAAATAATAATTTATTTTTATTTTTATTTACTTACCTTTTATGTAAACATTTTTTTAAAAAAAAAAACCTAAAATAGACTTTTCAAGTCCAATTGATTTTATATCATTTCGATTCATTTAAATTCAAAATTTTTAAAAATAAATAAGGTTTAAATTGAAACAATAACAAATAATCTATGTAATGAGAACTGTTTTCATTAAAATTATATTAATTAATTTATTTACTATTTAAGATTTGTTATATTTGATTTTTCTATGATTTTTTTAATTTTATTTGATTTCAAATTATTTAATTTGTGCCTTCTAAATATGCATCAAAATTTTTAATACATTATTCAAGATATATTTTAAAGTAATTTTTTTATAATTTTATTATATTTTAAAATTATTATTAAAAATTAAAATTATCAGCTTACGCGATATGAATGTAAATCTAGTTGAATTATTATATTTTAATCAATTTGAAAATTTGTTTTAAATACATAAAAATATTAATCAAATATTTTTCTTTTTTAGGAATTTGAAAAAGAAATAAAACAAAAACAAATTTTTCAAAAATAAAAAACTAAAATAAAAATCCCAAACGATCAAAAACATAAAAATAGAAAGAAAAAAAATTGTACCTATCTGGCAATAAAAACTTATTTCTTTCTTTTTAATCAACCCATCTTAACCTCTTATTCACAAAATCAAAAAGCAATCATCATAAAAGGGATAAAGCGCTTTTGTTTGAATTATCCCATAGCATTTATCAAAAGAAAATTAGATTTTTACTTTTATGAATCGTGTGGCAACAGGCTGAAGAAGAAAAAGGAATTTTTTCTTTTATAGGGTAATAAAAGAAAAGTAAAGATTTAAATCTTAAACCTAAACTTTATTAAAACTGAGAAATAAATGTTAGATTAATTGTTAAAGAATTTTTCTCGTTTAATTGAGGGTTTTGTTCTTCTATTAGTTGAAGTTTTTTTCTTAAGTAAAGTAAGGTTTTCTTTTCAATTTTGTGATTATATGTTAGTTGATGGTTTAAGTTCTCTGCGGTAGTTACGTTTTTTCCTGGCAGTTTTCTATTTTAGAGTTAGTTACTTTGTCGCTTTAAGTTACTTTCCACTGTGCTCCTCCGGTAACTTCCGTCACTCACGGCGGTTCCAAAGTGTAGTCTGTTTGTTTTTCCCTCGTCTTCTTCTTGTCTCCTTTGATCTTTTCCTACTTCATCATGACTTCCTTTGATTTTGATTTACTCGACTCTTGGAACCATTTATCTCTCATGGATGAGGAGGTTTCCGAAGTCACTATCCCTTAGGATTTCACACAGTCAGCGAATACCGGACAAATTCTGTTTGATTGCCTCTTTATTGACAACGAGACCTTATAATCCTGAGGCTATGTTTAATTTGTTCAAACATCTCTAGAGGCCAGTTAAGGATGTCCTCTTTGGGATATTGGATGATAACGTGTTCTTGTTTCAGTTCTTTGCAAATCGGGATCAACTTCGAGTGTTGAGCGGCTGTCCATGGACTTTCGAAGGTTGGCCTTTGCTAATACAGTTGTATGATGGTCAGAAACGTTCAAAGGATTATACTTTCAGTCATGTCTCTATTTGGGTAAGAGTCTATTATATTCCCCTGTAAGGGTTGCCTACCGCATTGGGATGTTAAAGGATATGGATCTAGGGGATGAGTATGGTTTCTGGGGAAGCTTTTTGCGTATTCAGGTGGACATGGATGTTAACAAACCATTGCTTCGAGGAGTTGTGTGGTCACTGATGGTGTAACCGCTGAGAAGCATTTTTGCAAAATTCTGATAGGAAAGTCTCCCAAAATTTTGCTATGCATGTGGACTTCTTGGCCATGTTTCTTTGGATTGTTCTACGATATCGGGATCAGATGATGCGTCCCATGCAAACAACGGGGACTGGCTGCGTGCATCCCCCTATCTAAGAAAAGCCCTAAAACTTTCTATATACAGGCTACTCCCATTTTAGCGCCATCCACCTCTCAAACATATATGAAGCCCGTCTCGAGGTAATTGATATTAAAACATGTTCCAATGGTGCTTGCAGACTAATCCCATGTGCCTTCTCTAACTAACACCCTTCCCACACCTATCAACACCACTAACACTACCATATCTGTCCTGTCACCCATGGTCGTTCCTCTACCCATCTCATTTGCCTCTCTCTTTCTAAAACGTAAGACACCAGAAGATACCGCCTCTACTATTCTCTCGGACACTGCTTCCATTATCCCATCCACTTTCAAACGAACCAAATCTATCCACTATTGCCAATACCTTGACTTGAGCAAACTATAATTCTAGACCACAACGTGCATGGCTCCCATTCTGCTTCATCTTCCACTGTGGTGAAACATGACATTTTCTTCCAGGCGGTGATAGAGACCTTTCTGTCCCGCCATCTGCCATGAATGTGTTATGCCTTAACTGTAGTGGTTTGGGAGGTCCACGAGCACTTAGAGGGCTTCAAAACCTTCTCACTAAAGTAAAATCATCAGTAGTCTTTTTGTCTGAAACCAAACTGTAGAATGAAAAGGCTCAAAGTTTGAAGTTTTGTGTCGTTTTTCTTCTATTTTCTATGTTGGTAGCAATGGCAGGAGTGGAGGTTTAATCCTGCTATGGAATGATGATAATCAGGTGTCTTTACAGAGGTTCTCCAGAAACCACATTCATGTAGTGGTTGAAGAGGGCGAGGGTCCTTTGTAGTGGCGATTTACAGGTTTCTATGGGGAACCAGACACCCAGTTTCGATATCGAGGATAGGAGTTACTTCGAAGTTTGAGTAGATTCCACAGTCTCCCTTGGTTGTGCGACAGCGATTTTAATGAAATCTTATTCTAATGAGAAAAATATGGTCGACTCTTGCGTAATAATAAGCAAATGATGGCCTTTCATGCTGCATTCAGTGACTGTGGTTTGTCTGATATGGGTTTCTCTGGTCCGGAGTTCACGTTGTGGAATGATAGGAATAGAGTGGCTGCCGTAATGTTGTGCTTGGACTGGTTTCTTTGCAATAATGAATGGAGGTCTTAGCTTCCCACTTCTCATGTGGTCAATCTTCCTTCAACATTTTCAGATCACAACCCAATTCTTTGTCATACCCAAACACTCCCAGATACAGGTATTTCCCAGAGGCGTAAACGTTTTCGCTTTGAGGAAATGTGGGTCCGTTCTCCAGACTGAGAACAGCAGGTAGCTTCTGCCTGGACTGAGAGTACTTCCGTTACAAATGTTGGCATTTTACAATTGCTGAGGATGACGAGAAACAGACTTATTCGTTGGACTAGTCATTCGTTTGGCGATGTTCCCCACCTACAATCTGATACTACTTCTGAACACACAGTGTCTACTGAGAACGGGTTGAAAAGGGAGTTAAACGAGTTGTCTGAACGTGAAGAAACAATGTCGAGACAGCGGTCTCGGGTCTGTTGGTTACAGTTTGTATGGGTGATAAAAATTCAAAATATTTTATGCCAAGGCTACGACAAGGAGAAAGGTTACTGCCCTTACAAAACTAAAGGATGAGTTGGGTGTGTGGCATGAGGGTGCTGAATGTCTAAGAGACCTGGTTGTGTCTTACTATCAAAATTTGTTTCGGTCCTCTGGTATTGTAACTGAGAATCTTTTAGCTTTGGTTAAGGAGAATGATGCTACTCCCCAGATGAGTACTACATTGTTGCACCCATATACGGCTGATGAAGTTGAACAAAGCTTGTTTCAGATGTCACCCAATAAGACAACAGGTGCTAATGGCATGCCTGCCATCTTTTTCCAGAAATTTTGGGATTTGATAATGTAGGATAATTTGTAATAGAATTTAATTTTACAAATAAAGTAATGATTAATTTTATAATAAAAAATCAAATTTAAAATGTAACTTGAATTATTAAAGGTTTGTGAATTTATTTAAGATTTTAATTAATTTTAAAAATCAAAATATGGGCACTTGAAACATTTGGGTTCTTGGTTCTGAATATTTTATTTTTGTAAAAATATTTATTTTTTATTTTTATTTTTTTGAATTTTAAAAAACATTTAACTATTCCAACAGACATATTTTCAGTTATTTTTAGAACAGTTGTGTCTGAAAATTAATAATTATTAATTAATAAACAATTACAATTATTAATTTATAATTATTCAAAACATATAAACTCTTTATTGATTTCAACAAATATTCACTCTCAATCTTTCATAATCCATAAAAAAAACTATAAAAATTTTATTATATTTTAAGATAATTTATTTTTATGTAAAATAATATTACATTCAAAGAAATATTTACACCTTAAAATCAAATTATTATATTCAATCTAAAATTTTTTAACAGATTAAAACTAATATCGTTCATTACTTGTCTGAGTTTTCTTAATGGCCACGTGTCTTTATCACCGATCAACTACACCCACTTAAAAGATAAAAAAAAAAAAAACCTGAAACAGTTCCAATTCAGGCCCATTAATTTGTGCTCTATTCTGTACAAGATTATTTCCAAATCCATTGCCAACCGTCTTAAACCGATATTGCCTCATATCATTTTAACCACCCAGAGTGCCTTCATACCTGGTCGTTTGATCGCAGATAAGTTTCTCATCACCTATGAGTTATTACACTATATTCGAAACAAAAGATCTAGGCCTCATGGTTTCTGTGCTTTGAAGCTCGATATATGTAAGGCCAATGATCGTGTGGAGTGGGGTTTTCTGGATGTTTTGCTCCGTAAGTTGAGTTTCGCTGATAGTTGGGTGGATAAAATTATGCACTGTGTCATCTGTCTCTTTTTCAGTGTTACTGAATGGTAGCTCATATGGTTATTTTCATCCAACGAGAGGTCTACGTCAACGAGATTCTTTGTCTCCCTACTTGTTTATTCTGTGTGCAGAGGGCTTATCGACGCTACTAAATGCTTCTCAGGCACGATGGGAGCTCACTGGGGTTAAGGTTTGTCGGTCAGCTCCTCCCATACATTTTTTTTTTACAGATGACTCCATACTTTTTCTGCGTTCCCTATGACTGAATGTGATAAGGTGAAGGAGCTTCTATAATCATATGAAAATGCCTCGGGTCAGCAAATAAACTATGCCATTTCTAGCCTTTTCATTAGCAGCAATACTGCTTCTTTGGCGGTGGATCATATTGCTTTGGTATTCGGGGTTCAGATTGAAGACAGTATTGAGAAGTATTTGGGTCTACTTGCACAAGTGGGCAAGTCCAAGAACAAAACCTTTGCCTCCATTAAGGACCATATCTGAAAAAATGGACTGATTGGAAGGAAAAGCTGCTTTCACAGGCAGGTAAGGAAGTGTTGATTAAAGCGGTTGCTCAAGCTATACCAACCTATAGCATGTCAGAGTTTAAGCTACCATTATCCTTCTGTAGTAGGTTCCAAATAGCGGCTGCGCGGCTGCTATTTAGCGATTTTGGCTGCAGTCGTCACCGTTTTAAATGAAAAAACGGGTGTGAATCGGAGAAAATCGAAGGTATCGACTGGGTGGGTATGAAATTGGGTAACTGGGTTGGAAGGAGGGGGAAGGTGTCGGCTGATGCCAAGTTATCTTTCTCAAGGTTTAGTTTATAAGGAGACGCGTCGGTCACCAGATTCGCACTCACCTCTTCCCTTTACTAGTAAGGGAGGTCTAAGGCTGACCATGACTGCAAGATCGATCAAGTTTATTGTAGCCTTTTCAGGTCTGAAATGAAAGCAGTTGGATGACAGAGACCAAAAGCGCAGCACCAAGAAGTCCACTGTTCATCCCTCGCGATTTTGGAAAAATAGCTTCGGCTTTTTTTCCTGTTGAACAGACATGAGAAACCCCGTTCAATCAGAGCTCCTGGCAGAAGATGTCATTCCCTAAATTAGTCTAATCATCGGCTTGGCTTTACACCCTTTCCTTTTGGCTTGTCGAAATCCCGTTGAAGTTGATCAATTAATCAAATTCATTTTCAGTTCAAAGAAAATGAGTGACTGGGTTGGAGGGAGGGGGGAAGGTGTCGGGCTGTCGGGTGAAGGAAATCGAAGCACAAATCAGAGAAAATGAAATTGGGTGACTGGGTTAGAGGGAGGGGGAGGGGGGAAGGTATCGGCTTAAGGAAATTTTATATAATAAAGATCATGGCAAATGTGTGGGAAAGATTAAATGGAAGCAGAGATCAACACCTTAGGAGTAAAGGCATGGATTACAAAATTTTATCTTACTAAGAAGAATGATAGTTAAACATCATTGATAATTTAATTTAATAATTAAATTAATATAATTTTTTTAATTAGTATAATTTGTTTGTAGTTAATTTTTTTTAATTAGTATAATTAATATAATTTTTTAGTAGTTATTTTTTTAATTAGTATAATTAATATAATTTTGTCATTTAGTATAATTTTTTAGTTAATATAATTAATATATTTTTTAAGAAATTAGTATTAATTAATAATTTTGTAAGTATATATTTACTAATTATTTTAAAAAATGTTCAATAATTATCTTAAATATTTAGTAATTATCATAAATTACTTTTAAAATTATAAAATAAGATTAATTATGATTGTAATTACAAATAATATATTTTGGGTGAAGTTGTGTGAATTAAAAAAAAATCACGACCGCGATAGCCGCAATGATCGCGATGATTTTCGTTATATCCGCAACCGCGACAAACGCAACGCAACAAAAAACGAGGTTTCAACCGCAATTTAAATCCTTGTTCCGTACTGCCTTAACTAAAATGATATGCAAATTTTGTTGGCAACATGGAGAGAGCAATCATGGGGTTCATTGGTTTAACTAGAATAAGATGTGTCTGCCAAAGTCACAGGGTGGCTTGGGTTTTCGCTATTTCAATTCTTTTAATTTGTCATTGCTGGCAAAACAAGGCTGGCGCCTGCTTAAAAATCAAAAGTCCTTATGCTATAAAGTTTTGAAGGCAAAATATTTTCGAACTGGTTCTTTCATGGAGGCCCCGGTGAACGTTAATGCTTCATTTACGTGGAAAAGTATTTGTGTAAGAAGATCAGTGCTTCGATTGGGCTTACATTGGCGTATTGGCAATGGTGTCTCGGTGTCTGTTAGAGATGATCCTTGGATTCCAAGGCCCTGGGGTTATCGACCTACATTGCTCACTAGTACTATGTCTGGACTATCGGTTTCCCACTTAATTGACACTATAACAGGTGCATGGGATGAGACTTTGTTACAACAGACCTTTATGGCTTCTGATGTTCCCCATGTCAAACAGATACCCCTCATAGGTTTAAACACTTGATCTATTGGTTTGGCATCATACTCTGGATGGACTTTACATAGTGAAGTCGGGATATCATTCTTTGATGGCGTATAACAGAAGTCAGGGTAGTAGTACAGAGAATGGTGGCCACCTTATTGGTGAATCTTCAGCTCTCTCACCATGTCCGAATCTCTAAAAGTCAATTTTGGTCTCTCCCAATGCCTCATAAAGATAGGCTATTTCTATGGCGGTGCAGCAAAGATATCCTTCCAACGATGGTGAATCTCCTGACTAGAAAAATCGTCAACAGTCTCTTATGTCCTATGTGTGGAAAGTGGCCAGAAACTATAGTAACATCCTCAGAGATTGTCATTTTGCAATACAGGTATGGAGTAACTCAGGGATTGGCTTGCCATAGGGGAGCCGCTGAACTTCGACCTTTCGAGAGTGGTTACTTGGGATAATGGATTTGGAAGATTTTCCGCCGGCTCTGTTGCATTTGATTTGCTAGGAATACTTTGATTCATACTGGAAAATGCTTTGATGCACAGTGTACACTACAAGCAGCTCAGCAAAGCCTGGAGTAATTCATTGCTGCAAATCATCTCTCTCACACCAATACAATGGCTCGGCCACAGCCCATGCTGGTCTCCTCCAATAATCCCTCGCAGAGTAAAGGTTAATGTTGATGCAGCTGTGTTTGCAACAAAGGGTTGTATTGGAGTGGGTGTCGTTGTACGTGATACCCAGGGTGATGTGCTTGATATGATGTCTAAGAAATTACTTGGCCTGTATGATCCTTTTGTAGCTGAATGCTTCGCTTTACCTGAGGCCATCTCTTTTGCTTTATCAATTGGTTTTTTTGATGTGGAGATTGAAGGTGATTCCCTGGCAGCAATTGCAGTGGTTAATAAACAACAAGAAGTCATTCAGCTGCTGGTAATTTGCTGGACACTGCAAAGTAGTTGCTATCTAAGTTCCGCAGCTATTCTGTTCGTAATGTCAAGCATACTAGAAATATGGTTGCTCACTCTCTTGCTAAATATGGAAAAAGCGTGGCTGATGTTTTAGTTTGGATTGAAGAAAATCCACATTTTGTGGAACCTGTACTCCTTCAGGACAAACTCTCTTGTCCTTCTATTATTACTTAAATAAAGCTACCATTTCCAATCTATATATATATATATATATATATATATATAGCACTTTTCATTAATCCTGATTTAGTAATCATATGATAATTCTTTTTGTCAACTATGTTAGTTCAATTCCATTTGACTATGTCTTCATGCTACATAGTCATAATCATTCATGTGATTATCAAACGCTAGTTAGCACGTAGGTCAATGATAATTAACTTTTCATTAGAGATAAAACTTATATATAACAATGTATTCAAGTACAACCAAAATATAAAAGCTTTATAAAAAAAAAGCTCGAAAATACAAAGGTTTTTTTTTCTAATATTTTAGTCTCTTTCTGTTTTTTCAATTTTGTAAAATACATTTACACGATGACTCTAGCTAATCACTTTCTTTTTTATTGTTACCTAGTATAACAATTATGTATTGCTAACGTCATAACTTTGATTTTTGTATCACGTACTACTAAAAACTTTACAAGAAAATTAGAGTTTAAGTCAAAAAGAGTATTTGATAGAGTTTCTCTCTTATTCATAAAGGTTGACTCCTCTTTTAATTACCTTTTTGTTCATATATTAAGTAATCACCTCTTACTGTCTCGTAACCCCGCTTAGTATTATCTAATAATATTTATTAATTAAAGAGAAAAACTATTTTATTACTAATTTTCGCAAAATTGCAAGTATTGAATCATCATGACAGGGTCACAAACAATTCTGCGCGGGAGGATTACACCCTTATACTACGCCCTAAGGTTTTGCCACTTGGCACGGGGCTCGCTTGTCACCACGTGACATGGGGCTCACTCGTCGCCATGTGGTGCGTGGTCCACATATTCTCGCATGGCGCAGGGCTTGCGCACCTCTATGTGTCATTTTTTTTTTTACCATATCTATGTCTCGTGTACTTTTTCGGTATTTAAATACAACCAAATCTTTTTATCCATATCACTTTTATTTTCTCTTTATAATAATTTTTCTTTATTTCATTCAATTTTTCTTTAATAAAATAAATAAATATGTAGAACTCATTGTATTTAAATAGTAAATACATAAAAATTAATTAATTAATATATAAAAACATATACTTATATAATAATAAATATATATAAATAATTGAATGAAAAAATCATGAAATATATAATCAATTTGTTTTGTAAATACATGAAAATTTAATTAACCAATTAGTTAATGGACATAATCTCAAACTACTTAATCTTGTGGAATTAAAATTCTCAAACTATTGATTTCTCAGTCTCATTAATGTAACTTTCAATCTCACTGTTACTTCAATCTCATCGTTGATTATTGTTGTGACTGATAATAATAATAAATAAAAAGTGGCAAAAAAGAGTAATTGGCGTTGGATTCAAACTCAACCCCATCTACATGGTTGTAACATTATCCAGATAAAAATAAGAATATATATAGATAAAGAAAGAGAGTTTCAATCAGATATAAACTCATGTCTTTAAAAGCACAATCACCACCAACAAGTGAGGGGGAAGAGGTATGATTCGTGAAACTAAGTCTCTATTTGCTTTGTAAAAATTCTGCCAAATTCTCTGTTTAACTTAAGCATCGGAGTGCTTACGTAGGGAAAAACTCCTGCGTCCCTCTGATCATTCTTTTTCTTACAGAATCTTTAGTGGCACCTGGCATAAAAATTAAGGCGAAGACGTCAGCAATTCGACACCACTGTTTCAGGTAACAACAATTGGCGCCGTCTGTGGGAAACGAAAAAAAAAGTTTTTAGCTCTACAATAATGTCAACAGGCGACTATGAATTTGAACGGCGACAACAGGTGTGTCTTCAACTGACTTGGAGCTCCATCAGTCGCCTAACTGACTCCTCCCAACATCAAAAAGTTTGTTACCATTGGCGGACCGATCCACTAAGATTAAGCTCTTGGTTAGTATGGGCATTCCATGCCTTGACAACATTTGGTGTGCCAACAAACAGCCAAGAACCTTCACTGATCATGCAACCCACTTCACCACTAAGATTAATGACACCCATACACTGACTGGAGTTGGTATCCCAAGCCCTCACAGTCTCATCTATACTCCCCGTGTAGAGCTTATCCAAACCAGCTGGCAACACAATTCCACTATCAACTTTTCGGTGACCATGAAGATCCTTGGACTAGACATTTGTGCTGATACAATTGTCGGAGATGCAATGAACAAAGGGATCTCAAGCGGTGAAAAGAAAAGGCTAACAACAGGGGAAATGATAATTGGTCCTACCAAAGTTCTGTTTATAGACGAAATACCAACTGGCTTAGACAGCTCCACTACCTTTCAAATTGTTACCTGTTTACAGCAATTGACACACATAACAGGAGCTACAATTGTGATATCACTTCTTCAACCAGCTCCAGACCCCTTTGATCTCTTTGATGACATAATATTAATGGTAGAAGGAAAGGCTGTTTACCATGGACCTCGGACCAATGTTCAAGAGTTCTTTGAACACTGTGGATTTAGGTACCCACCGCGAAAAGGAGTTGCTAACTTCCTCCAATAAGTGCTTTCTGAAAAAGATCAAGCACAGTACTGGTATCATAAAGACAAACCTGATAGTTATGTTTCTATTGACATGTTCAACGCCGCATTCAAGGAGTTCCATGCAGGACAGAAGCTAAATGCAGAACTCTGCACACCTTTCAACAAATCTGAGACCCACAAAGATGCCTTATCATTTAGTATTTATTCATTAGGAAAATTGGAATCACTCAAGGCATGCGCGGCTAGAGAAGGGCTTCTCATGAAGCAAAACTCATTTCTTTGTCTTTAGATCAACACGCTTGTAGTTCTTGCGTCGATAACAATGATAGTATATATACGCAGTTGGATGAAAATTGACCTGGTCCATGCAAGCTACTACATGGGTTCCTTGTTTTATGCTCTTATAAGACTGTTGTGCAATGAAATTGCTGAGTTGCCATTATCTGGTTCTAGACTTCCCATATTTTACAAGCAAAGAGATTTCTACTTCTATCCAACATGGGCTTATTCAATTCCTTCAACAATTCTGAATATTCCACTTTCATTGCTGGATGCTGTTCTTTGGACATTTCTTACATATTATGTGATTGGTTATAGTCCTGAACCAGGAAGGTTTTTTCGTCAACTCCTACTGCTTTTCCTTGTTCATCAAGTGTCAACATCACTATTCTGTTTCATTGCTTCAGTAATTCGAAACCAATCCGTTGCAGCAAACTTTACTCAATTTACTATATTTGTGCTATTTTTATTTGGTGGCTTCATAAGACGAGCCGTAAGAGCCTGAGGCGTAATAGCGTCACTGTGGCCAGGCGTAAAAAATCAGACGAGCCGTAAGAGCCTGAGGCGCAATAGCGTCACTGTGGCCAGGCGTAAAAATCAGACGAGCCGTAAGAGCTTGAGACGCGATAGCGTCATTGTGGCCAGGCGTAAAAAATTAGACGAGCCGTAAGAGCCTGAGGCGCGATAGTGTCACTGTGGTCAGGCGTAAAAAATCAGACGAGCCGTAAGAGCCTGAGGCGCGATAGCGTCACTGTGGCCAGGCGTTAAAATCAGACGAGCCGTAAGAGCCTGAGGCGCAATAGCGTCACTGTGGCCAGGCGTAAAAAATCAGACAAGCCATAAGAGCTGGAGGCGCAATAGCGTCACTGTGACCAGTCGTAAAAATCAGACGAGTCGTAAGATCCTGAGGCGCAATGCGTCACTGTGGCCAGGCATAAAAAATCAGATAAGCCGTAAGAGCCTTTTGACGAGCCGTAAGAGCCTGAGGCGCAATAGCGTCACTGTGGCTAGGCGTAAAAAATCAGACGAGCCGTAAGAGCCTGAGGCGCAATAGCATCACTGTGGCCAGGGGTAAAAATCAGACGAGCCGTAAGAGCCTAAGACACAATAGCGTCACTGTGGCCAGACTTGAAAAACAGACGAGCCGTAAGAGCCTGAGGCACGACAGCGTCATTGTGGCCAGGCATAAAAGACAGACAAGCCGTAAGAGCCTGAAGCGCAATAGTATCACTGTGGCCAAGTGTTGAAGACAGATAAGCCGTAAGAGCCTGAGGCGCGATAGCTTCACTGTGGCCAGGCGTTGGAAACTTATAAGCTGTAAGAGCCTGAGACGCGATAGTGTCATGGTGGCCAGGTATTGAAGACAAATAAGCCGTAAGAGCCTGAGGAGCGTTAGCGTCACGGTGACCAGACGTTGAAGACAAATAAGTCGTAGGAGCCAGAGACGCGATAGCGTCACGACGGCCAGACATCTGAAAAGACTTGTTGTAAGAGCCAAAGGCGCAAAGGCGTCACGGTGGCCAGGCATTTGAAAACAAACATGCCATAGTGCCAGAGGCGCAAATGCGTCACGGTGGCCTAGCATCAGGAGAAGGTTTATATAAAAGAGCTTGAAGCGAAAAATGCGTGAGGTAAGCCACGTACTCAACAAACAAAGGGCTTGAAGCGAAAAATGCGCGAGGTAAACCACGAAAAAAAAAGTGCAAGAGCTTGAAAAAAAAAGTGCGCGAGGTAAGCTATGCATTCAAAGTAAGGGCTTGATGCGCGAGGTAAGCGTCATACTCAAATAAGGGCTTGAGAATTTGGTATCAGAATTTAGCTTGAGAATTCGACTTCAAAGTCTAACGTGAAAACTTGACCTGAGGCTACGATATGAATAGATGTACTCTTCCGCAAGATTATACCTAGCGAAAGAGTGGAGAGCAATTGCTGTGATTGATAATAATAATAATAAATAAAAAGTGGCAAAAAAGAGTAATTGACGTTGGATTCAAACTCAACCTCATCTACATGGTTGTAACATTATCAAGATAAAAATCAGAATATATATAGATAAAGAAAGAGAGTTTCAATCAGATACAAACTCATGTCTTTAAAAGCATAATCACCACCAACAAGTGAGGGGGAAGAGGTATGATTCGTGAAACTAAGTCTCTATTTGCTTTATAAAAATTATGCCAAATTCTGTCTGACTTAAGTATCAGAGTGCTTACGCTGGGAAAAACCCCTGTGTCCCTCTGATCATTCTTTTTTCTTGCAGAATCTTTAGTGGCACGTGGCATAAAAATTAAGGCGAAGACGTCAGTAATTCGACACCACTGTTTCGGGTAACAACAATTATAAATCTCGCTACTATTGCTCTTTTCAATTTTTCTACTATCAATCCGAGTCTTTTGCATCGTAATTAAAATTTATCTCCTCTAGTTATTTTGCTTTCTTTTTTTTTTTTTTTATAAAAAAAAGAAGATAAAATTAAGAGATAAAAATGATAACCTAGGAGCTTTACAAGATTTAAATGAACAGAATATGATGAACAGTTCATTTTCTATTATTTATGTTCGATTATTAATCTTAACAAATGACCGCAAATAGAAGTAGGATTCATTTTTTTATGTTCACATACAAATTCGTTTAAAATTTATTTAAAACTCATTATTTTAATGAATCATTTAGTATTCGTTTATTGCTTTAATAGTAATAAATTTTTAAATTACATAGATATTATAAATTATTTTAAAAATAATTATCAAAATTACTTTAAATATAATTATCAAAATTATATGTTTATATAAAAAATTTTTTAATTTTGGCATTATATATATTAGAGTGAATAATTTTTTATAATTTTTTGCTTATGTTTAGGAACGTATTCGTTTAATGTTCATGAGTATGTTTGTAAAATATGTTTGTTTCATGTTTGAGAACACATGTTTTTGAATATATTTATTAATGTTCATGAACAAGTTTAACGAATACGAACCAAATAAGAATAATATTAAAAAATAAATAATAAAACACAAACATAAAAACATAATAACATTCTATTATATCCAATTCACTTACAACCTAATCTTTCCTTTCAAAGACGTACATTTATTGCTTAAGTTGGGATACTTGAGTCATGCATACCATATTCTGTTAATTATAACGTGCTGGTAATTAGCAGAAGGATTCAACTTGAATGCAAACAAAGAAATCTCGTGCTGAGATAAGCAAATCTGTCTGCATTCTCAGTCTTTAAACCATCCAAGTAAAGCAAGAATAATGCTAAACATGTTGCCACTGAGTAAGGCTTTCAATTGCTTTTGCTTTCCCGGTGTGTATGGCGGGTATCTAGTAGGAGCATCTCCAGCAAAACTTCTATAAAGAACTGCCTTATTATGGCTAAAAGCGTCAAAAGAGAATTTACCATGGTATGAACCCATTCCACTCTCCCCAACTCCCCCAAAAGGTAAACCAGGGACCGTTAGCTGCAACCATTGTCATCGAAAAGGAATCAGTTAATTAGTTAATATATTCTTGTTGGGACTGTATGCGCAGAGACACACAAGTGCAGTTCTTTTTATAAGCATCTAATGCACTATGATGTCCATAAACCAACAAAGAACTGTAATAAAAGCAACTCAATTTTCATCCTCTAAAAAATATGACCTTTTGTAAACAGCTCCATCAAATAATTGACGTAATGCTCGACCATTATTTGAGTCTGATTTTACCGTAGAAACACTGATGTTATGTTGCAATCATCACACCACTTTAACTGACAACCTAACAGAAGTACTCAAATTACCAATGTACTAAAAGGAATAGAAAAGTCCTATGCAAGGTTTGATGGACTTTTCCAGTTACCGAATGTCAACAAGCCAATTATTGGGACAGTGTGCAATTAGCTTTCCCATTACGTCATCTAGAACTAGCCAAACATTGAAAGATATGATGCAGATGCAAATCGTTTAACTTTAGAATTAAGTCATCATGAAATTCCTATCTCATGCTTGACAGGATGACAAATGACAATTGGAAAATGAGCATTTATGGCTTTTCCATACGAATTTTAATTCAAGGAGTGAGGAAATACTTGTAGAACGGTGTCATTAATGGCCATTCCTCCAGCAGATATATTTTGCACAAACTTCCTTTGAATCTGTTCATCATCACTGAAGAGATATGCTGCAAGAGCTTTTGGCTTTCTGTTTATCATGTCAAAGCTATCTTCCAACTTTTCGACCTAAAACAAGTCAGGGAAAAAAGTTAGCTGAAAAAAATGTTGCATCTTGCTCAGACACATGCATTTGATGTGGAAAACATTAACAACTTGCCTCAGAAATCATGACAATTAGGATGTGCATATCGGGAAAACAAAGACTAGAAAGAAAATTTTCTGAAATAGTTTTGGTGAAAGAGCAATGAGCTTCTTCAACCTTTAATTGCAGGTTGTATGCCCGAATCCCCAAATATGAATTTTATAATGATTGGTTAAGGTAAGGGAGGAAGAGGAAGGGAGGGGGTAAGCAATAAGTATAGAAAAGTATATAAAAAAAATTTGTGCTGAGAACAGAATCAGAAGGCACACCAAGTAGCAAAAGGAAAGGTTGAATTGGCTCAGCCAACCAGCATAAATAAAAAAAACAGTGATCCAGTACGTCTTTTTCTTTTGGCATTAATACTAGCATTTCGAGTCAGAAGGCACACCAAGTAGCAAAAGGAAAGGTTGAATTGGCTCAGCCAACCAGCATAAATAAAAAAAACAGTGATCCAGTACGTCTTTTTCTTTTGGCATTAATACTAGCATTTCGAGAGTTCAAGCCATAAGGTGAAAATCTGTCTTAAATATGATTCTGATGTCACAATAAAGAAATAAAAATAAATAAAAATAAAAACTCACAGTCATTATGGGAAGTAATGGTCCAAATATTTCTTCCTGCATTATCAATGAGTCCTCAGGGACGTCCAACAATATTGTTGGAGCTATTTGTCTGCATTATAGAGGCAAATATTACATGGTGATCACATGATAGAGTCAAAAAGATAATTTCCAGTAGTGATCATCAAACTCACAATTGTCTCTCATCCCTCTGGCCTCCGACAACAATTTTGTCGGAGACCCTATCCTCATCCAAGAGATTTACTAGACGTGTGAAGTGGAATAAGTTTATAATGCAGGACCGGTCCTTTGATTCCATTGGATCGGTTCCAAAGAATTCTTCCAGTACACCTCTTAGAGCATTTATCTGTTAATCAAACACGTTTCAAGACAATGACCTTAACTTGACAATTGTATTCCTTTTGACAAAATCTTACCAACTTTGGGGCAAATTCTTTTGTTGTTATTATATAATCAACACCAATGCAAGCTTGTCCATTGTTGCATGCCCACTTGCCTGCTATAATCCTCCTTGCAGTAACCTTGCAATTGTTACAATAAGAAAAACTGAATATAATGAAGATGAATGGATAACTTAAAATAAACAGGAACTATGCTCACTTGTAAATTAACGTTAGAATCAACAACAGCAGGACACTTTCCTCCAAGTTCAAGAGTTACTGGTGTAAGGTGCTTTGCTGCCGCAGTCATTACAATGCGCCCAACTCTTGCGCCACCTGCAATGGAAGAAGTATCTATATTTAAGATTTTATTGTTAGGTATTAAATTAAGTGTGAAAAATCAAGAACTTACTAGATGAACATAAGTTTTGGCAGTTAAAGCAAACTAATGGCAGCCCATGGGAATTTTCAGCACCCTGCCAATACCCACAATGCTAATTGATTCATTTTATTCCTCTTAGCCTTGGGTGAAAAGGTAACAACATTCATTAACTTTAAGGAGACCTCATAGATTGATATATTAGTACAGAAACAGCAACCAGAAGAATTAGGAGAAAAGTTGATGCATAATTTCATCTTTCACTGTAAGAAACTGCCACGTTTGGACACAAAAAGGATGCTCTTTGAGGCAGTTCAACCATGTTGAGAGCTTAAGATTGTTGCAATTAATCTACTTATAATAATAGATAGATGTGATTCATGGAGTTTTGTATTTAGTTATAAATAAAAGTTGGAAATTCATCCAACTATTAACTAGGCAACCTTGAGTAAGTTGGAATTAATTTGAAGTGCACTAAACTATAGTAGATCATATCTATGGAAGGCTACAAATATTTCAATAAGGCACAAAAGTTGGAGAAATCACAACATCCGAAGAATAAAGGTTAAACCTGTAAAAAAGATCTTATCCCACTTTTGTTCTAGTAATGCAGAGGTCTCGGGAACAGCACCCTCAACAACACTTATGGCAGATTTGTCTACATATTCCCCTAGTAACTTTGCAAGCAGTGATGATGTGGCTGATGCAATTTCTGATGGTTTAAGGACGACAACATTACCAGCCGCAATGGCTGCAATCACCGGATCAAGAGACAACACTATAAGATGGACCAACAAACATTTCAGTAGGCAGAATAGAATAGAATAGAATAATGACAAAGAAACAAAAGAAGATATTTATCATATTATATTTCTACAAAAATCTATTCAAACGATGGTTATGTTTCGGAAGGAAAATCCCTAGTGACAACTTTAGATTGTAAACTTTCCAAAATAAAGCAGTAGAATCTAAGTTTAAACATCATGAGAACAAATGATGTGGAACAGGCACACGGAATATAATGTCGCAGTGTGATTATAGATATCTATATCAAATTGCAGCACCAGTGAAAACAAAGAAAGGAAAGTTTTAGAGCAATACTACAGCTTTATAAAAGCATGTAGAAGGACACATCCCTACAATCTACAAACATACTTACATTAGACATGAAGCATGTACACTTCTAATCAGTTCAATTTTGTAAAAGTCATGGGATAAAATAAGAATGAATGACATCAAAGGAAAGGAAAGGAAACATTACTATGTTTGATTAATACACAAAATCATTCTGCAATCAGAAGATGATTTTGTAACAAAAGATAATAACAGTTCAATGATATCAAGATGTAAGAAAGCAATTGATGTGAGTATATTTCATTAAAGTTGTATTGTGTAAAAACGTGAAGTGGGTGTAAGAGAAATGTAAATTACCAAAAAAACAGAGTGGTTAATTGGGGAGAAAATACTAAGCATAACAAAAACTAATAATAGGTTGTACAAGAAAACTTTAGACAATTCATTTTAACTAGCTTAATTATGTTAAAGCAGCATATAAATAACATACAAAAAGGGAAGTTCCAGGTAGATATGACCAAGACAACTCCAAGAGGTTCTGACACAATTTCTGCCGTCGATGGATAAGTTGCCATTGAAGTTTCCACCTGAAAAAATGCTAAACATTTTAATCCAAAAGTAAATAGTAACATTTACTCCTAATATCTTTAATCGTAATGAAGATTACCTTCTTTGGCATCATCCATTGTTTAAGTTCTTTCAGAGCCAACTTACATGACGATTTTACCATCGATATCTGCACCATAGATATATGAAATCCCTATGGTACACAAATCAATTATTCCAAAAGAAAAAAATGCATAAAATATGATAAAAGCACCTTTAGGTTGATATACCTACAAAATCAAAATTACTGGTTGTTTCTGGTCTTACATTATGGGTTACTATTGCATCTAATTGCTTGCATTGCAATAACATTTGAACCCAAATTCTGAATTCCCCAATTTAAACATATTGATGCTTCCTCTATCAGAAGTATAGCCTTAACTCACTGACCTTACATAGCACCAGCGAATTGGTGCTTGTACAAGAACAATTTGCTAAATTATTGAACTACTCTACTAGATAAGCAGAAAGAAAGTGAAAAAAGAAAAAAAAAAATGCAATATGCAAAACCTAATTTTTCAATCATGGACATGCTCTAATGGCTAAATATCAAGCACTTGTTTAGAACTCATAAATTCTAAAGAGCAAAACAAAATTTGAATGGTTTATTACATAAGTAAAGGAGAAAAGAAAGGCTTAACAGTGGATGTCGCCATTGATATAATATTTTTTTGGTTAAGGCCATTGATATAATTCATTATGTGCACAAGATACCATCTCTTAGTTGAAGAATAGAACCATCATAAACCCTAGTTTCAACTAGGATAAATTAAAAAAACTATCAATTCCACTCTAGCCCTTGTCATTAGGTAAATTCATAACCTAAGAAGCTGCTATGAACTTTAAAGATAATCAACTGAATGTGGCTTCCTTAATGAAAATTTACGTAATGCCCTCAATATGTGTTAATGGCTTCATTAATTTGCAGAGATATTAGAGCCCAGCACATAAAAAGTTCTAATCATTTTTTCCCTCTAGATGTAAGGTTAACAAAGGCTATTGGTTCACAATTTCGTAGCATCTTCTATGCCCAATTTTTCTGAGCAATCAGACAATTAATAAATCTCACTTGAAAGTTGAAAGCACACAAAAAATTCATTTCACGATGTATTGACAACTAAATGCAATACTTTAAAAATAAAAGAGTTGAAACTTGCAACTTGTATGGTAATGTAAAAGGGAAAGAACAGAGAACCATAAACACAAGCATGTTATTTGGTGATGAAATGAAGAAAACAGACCTCTGATATAAAAGCTTCAAGTTCAGGTTTTGAAAGGTCCTTATATAGTGCTTCTATAATTTCCTCCTCCTTTTCGTCAATCATCTTTGATATGCTTTCCAATTGTGACATTCTCCATTCAAAGCTCTTTGTCTTGCCTGAACTAAAGGTTTTCCCCAGCTCGTTAACCAGTACAGCAGCTTTGTCTACATCAAATGTTTGCTTCGCTTCCTCCATCGGTATCGACAGTGTTGCACAACAACTTTAAAGATTTATTAGGAAAAAAAATCCAGGAATCGGAGGAGATCTAGATATGAAAATCAACACACAAGCACAAACATAAGTTTAATCAGAGAGAGAGTTACTAGTATGAAGAAGGGATAGAACTGGAAAAGCGAACTCGGTTGATCTTATATGTATGACGATATGTGATCGTGCCAGCCGGAACAACACCAAAAATACTCCTGGATTTGAAACATCTGAAAATAAGTGAGGAACATACGAAATAATGCATGGGATAATTGATATTTAGTACATAGGTTACAAGTTAGGATCATCTATCAAGTGTCAAACACCTTTCAGCTTGTCACTGACAAAACATTTTTATTTGGCATCAAATGCAATACCTACATCCGCTTAACCTTCTCCAGATATTTCCTGTCAAGAGAAAGATAGACTAGATTTTTTTTCTCTAGAGGAAAACTTAAGGTCTTTCAGTGGATCTTTAAATTAACTAGAAATTTGAGATTTAATTACGGGTAGATACATACTGCTGCCTAGTCTTAAAAGAACCTATGATTTGTTATTATCCTGCATCATAAAATCTTGAAAAGATCATCAGCTGGCTTTTTATCCATTATCAGACCATAATAAGCCCGTTGTCTTCCCTCCTGGCAAGGTGGGTTCAGTCAGAGCATCCAAAACTGGGTTTTGTGTCTTCCACCGAAACTAAGCCTTGACATGGTTAATAGAGGTAGTGGCATATGATGATTGATCCAGCCCTCTGGTGTTTTTAACTTGACTAATTATTTTTCTAAAAGCTGGAAAATAAAAGAAAATCTTCATGTTTTCTCTTATTGTTCTTTCTAAGCAAGTGTTCAAACCTGAAGAGGATCCTTCCTACCAATTTAATTCACCCAAAACTAATAATTCCCAACCCAACCCACCATTCCACATATATAACAAAAAATGATGCAAAATATCACCAAAAATATTCATAGAAATTAATGAACAGTGAAACTTGCGTTGTCTTTTACTGGCAAACAATCTATTACTTGCAGTAATATTTAAGCAAAGATTAAACCGACAACGTACCAGCCAAGAGGGATAGAGTAACCTTGAGGAGAGATTTGCTAAAGATGAAAAAAACTTGATAATTCACAGTCATAAAGAAACTCAAAGCTTGGGTTTAAGAAGAAAAAGTGCGAGGATAAATTGAATACCTGGTACAGTCTTTGAAGAGGCCAGCAGAGACAATTACCATTGGGATGGCAGCTGGAATTCTGCAACTTATCAAGCAGAGAATTTGGACACTCAAAGTATCCTGAAATTAGTAAAGAAGGTAAAGAGGATGATGAAGGTTGGTTTTTCTTCAGCTTCTTTTTGTGTGAAGACCAAGTAGTGCATGCAAAAACACGTGGCTTTGGTACCAAAGTCATACTTTGTCAACCGGGACCTTTGACGACTTTCTCAGCCATTAGAGTTAAGATTTTGTAAGAGATAACGTTCAAAAGAAAACACAAGCATCCGCCACTTGTCCAATGAAACCAAATCAAAAGCTAACCTTTAGTTTTTCTTTGTTTTATTTGTTGCAACAGATAACAAGTGCTACACTTTAGCCTTTAGTTTTTCTTTGTTTTATTTATTGCAACAGATAACAAGTGCTAGACTTTAGTTGATTATAGAACATGACATATTTTGATAACGTTCAAAACACAAGCATGTGCCACTTGTCAAATGAAACCAAATCAAAAGCTTACCTTTAGTTTTTCTTTGTTTTATTTATTGCAACAGATAGATAACAAGTGCAAGACTTTAGTTGATTGTAGAACACAACATATTTTGATCATATGTAAAATCTCAGGACACTGATGCCCTCCATGTTGTTGGCCACTGATGTTAACTTTACTATTTTGCATAGGAAATTAGGAGGGAATTGTAAAAATGTTAATGGAAAAAATATTTTGAAATTTCATATCATTTCCTTAAAATATTACATTTGATGCATGAAAAATGTATAATTTTTACTCATTTCTTTTTAAAACACATGTTGTAATTGAGATTGAGAAATAGAATAAATAAAAGATCAGTTTGCCTCTTAATCTTTAAATCATTTCAGATTGATATTTATTATATTCAATTTGATTTTGATTTCAATATAAAATATTTTTATTTTATGCGATATTTGATTGTAGAAGTAAAAACAAAACGAGTCAAATTATAATTTTATTAATTTTTACAGTAATTTTTATTTTATCAAATATTATTCAATTTGATTTTGTTTTGATTTTTAAAAAAAAAAATAAGAATACTATATATTAATTAATTGAGATGTTTTTTTTTTCCAAAAACAAGTTGAATCATCCCTTGTTCACACTTGATAGGCTACTTCTATTAAATGGAAGATGCCAAATTAGCACTTTAAATTTTGTTATATTACTCTGAGATAAGAAATGGATCAAAAATAATTTTCTCCAAAATTCCTTAGTTTATAAGGTTCAATTCTTCCTGTTAATAGTAGAATGAGTCAATTCTATGAATTTGTATTTATGATTAATTTTTTGCTGAATGAGAAAAAAATAGTAAAGGATTATTTAAGGCAAAATAATATGTGCATATTATAATAAATTTAATTCAATGAAAATAAAATAAAATAAAATAATTTGATTATTTTTGTTAATTTTTGAGTTAGCTAAATAATAAATACATTTAAATTAAATTATATTTTACACTTTTAATTTTTCATATTTAAAATAAACTAAATAATATCATTCAGCATAATATTTAAATAACAAAGTTTAAGTTACTTTAACAACAATAAATTTAATATAGAGAGATGCTAAATACAACCTAAAGATTACTAAACACACCCTATTTTAATGATTTTTTATTACAAAAATGTCTTTACTTGAAATTATCATTTTACCCTTCTATTTCATAAAACCAAATCAACTTTTTCTTTCTCTTCTCACTTTAACAGCCAACCTCAAACATTTAGGGGCCGTTTGGTATCTTAGAGGGAAAGTGATTGCAGCGTAAAGTGATTGTTGGGAAAGTGATTACTGGGAAAGTGATTACTGAGAAAGTAACTTTGCAGTGTTTGGTATGCAATGTAAAGTTATGTTTAAATTGCAGGGAAAGTAATTTTACAGCGTTTGGTATGCATTCACTTTGCTGGGAAAGTTGTGTCAAATTCCAAAAATACCCATAACTATAAAAAACGATTTTAATGCAATGAAAAAATTAATTAAAATGAAAATGTAAATGATATAAAATTATATTATTAATATTACTCATTATTTGTAATTTTAAATTTTCATAATTATTAATTTAAATTTTAATGAGTAAATTATTACAAATTCATTTATTAATTTAAATTTACAAATTTATTAATTTACAAATTCATGTATTATTAATTTAAATTTTAATTCATCTATTATTTTTAAATAATGTCATAATAATTTATTTTAGTCCTTATAAAATATTTTTTATGTATGATAATTACCTATAACATCCATAAAAGTATTTTTGTGTTTTTTGTAAAAGGGTAATTTGGGTAAAATTGAGTAAAATTAACTTTGCAGCCAAGGCCGCAAAGTGATTACAGCCTCTTTGGACTGCAATCACTTTGCAGTTTTTGGATGTAAAGTGATTGCAGTTGCAATCACTTTACATCCAACTTTCTTGATAACAAACGTTGTAATCACTTTGCGCCCAATTAAATTGCAGCGCAAAGTGTTTACTTTCATGATACCAAACGGGGCCTTAATCACATCATTTTCTTCCATATCAAACCTTTCAGCAATTTCCGAACAAAAATTTCAAGAAAAAAAACTTTGGGTTCGAAGTTTCGAGTGCTCACAGAAATTTATTTTCAGAAGAACAATGTAACCCCCGGAAGTTGACTTCTGAGAGCAGCAATTGGCTCCCTAACGTGAACTTCTGGGAGCCAATTGTGAACTTTCAGCTTCCGTGAGCCAACTGTGGCCCACGACATGGAAATGCTTTTGAGCCATTTGTGGCTCACGACAATTCCATCCCGTGAGCAACTCTTTACTCATGGCAATTCTAAGCTGTGAGCATCAAAAATCCAAAAAAAAAAATTGGTATTTCCTATCTACGCCTAAATTCATCAAAAACAGAAATTACCCAACATTTCAATGAAATACAATAAAAAAAAAAAACAAATTCAAATGAAGATATTAGATAGATTTACTTTAGATTATTGCAAACAATTAAGATTATGAAGAGATTGAAAACAGATTTGGAGATTTACTTGAAAAAAGTTGAAGAGATAAGTGAGAGATAAGTTGTCAGAATGTTTAGGATGTAAGAAAGTATTTTGGGTAGTAAAATATTAAATATAGGTTGTGAAGAGTTTAAATTAAAAGAAAAATTTAGAAATTAATTTTTTTTAAAGTAAATTGGTTGTGTCAAGCAATATTTATGTTATATGTAGAAGCTCACTTTGATATATCATCCAAACTCCAAACATTAAACATATTATAATACATATTTTTTCCAAGTTAATACTAAATGTTATTTTGAGATCGAGTCTATCTATTTTTATTTGAATATAATTTATTAGGAAATTGTTTGTTGAAATTGAATCGATTCGAACATTTGTTTTAAATTAGTTTTTGTTAAGATATCTAATATGTGGATTTGAAAGCCCAAGGTTCAAAAAAAAAAAAAAACACGTGGTCCAATTGTGAAGCCTAAAGATACTACTAGAAAAAAATCTCATAGAAAAAATCTCATAGATTACATTTGAAAAATGTAGACTATGATTAAAAAAAAAACTATATTTTTTCAAATATATCATATTCTAACGTAATCTTTTCTCAGGTATTAGAGATTGAACGTAGCCTAATATATGATATCAGACTATGATTATCACCATCGAATATTATCATATATTAAACTACAGTTAATGAAAAACCATAGTAATTTCTTTTATAAATTAGACTATACTTTTCAATTTTGAAATCTAGTCCTTTTTTTGTAAAGATAGACTACATTTCAAATTTACAATTGTAGTCTTCTTAATTAAATAATGTATTTTTGTTTTGCAAAAACTATTTTTATTTATATTATTTGAATAAATAGATAGATATGTTATATCAATTTTGTTTTATTTGAAAATAATTTGATATATTATATCAGTAGATTATGTTACCGTAGACAACTGTCATTACATAAATCCTAATAAATAACGAAGTAACTAATAAAAAATATTCTTATACCACATTTTCCTAACAATGAACTGTTTTTAAGACATTGACGCAACACTTTGGTATTCTCCTTAACCTTTATCCCCAACATGTGAAACCTAAATATTTTCTAAGCCTAACAATTGTACGAATTAATATGAAATTGGAATTTAAATTAAAGTTTAGTTCATAAGTGTTATCGAATGAGCATGAATTTCAACCTTTCGATACTGTTTTGGACATGACTGGAGATTTAGGAATCTAATTAACAAACCGTAAAATTTATATGAAAGATAACTTAAATACTTTCTAGAAATATATGACTCACCTCCTAATTCACTGTAAGTTAATACAAATTCTTTTTCAAAATTAACCTATGTACAACCAAATTCAAGCAAACTGATCAATTGACCACTTTTGAAGTGAATTGCATATAATTCATAATTGGAAGCTCCAATCAAGGTAAATCAAGAATAATTTAAAATCCAACTTAAATACCTTTTTAAAAATATAAGGCTCGTAATTTAATTCATTGCAGATTAATTTCTATGAATTTCTAAGATAAACCTATATGTAGGGCACTCTGCTGGTGGGCAGCCTGCAATTAATTATAGAGCTCTCATGCTAGAGAACTGCAATTGGAGTGATTCCAATTTTGCTAGAAAGTTAACTAAATTATCTTTCAGACCAAGTAGGGTTTGTACTCTAATTCCTTGTAGATAAGTATAGTTAATTTTTCAAAGTCAGATCATGTGTTGAGTTATGGCAGCAGTGCAATAATTTAAAACAAGTAAAAACTTAATTTAAGTTAACCATGCTCTAAGTGGGATTATATGGAAATAAATGTTAGTGGGCCAAGTAACATAAACCAAGCAAATTAAAGTAGCATAATGGCCACTTGATTTATTAAATAACATTATATTATATTACATAGTGGGAATTTATGGGAAGGATATCATTGTTATTATGTAAATCTTAAGAAATATAAAAAGTGGAGATTTGCATGGGACACTTGGCAATTAAGAGAAAATGTAAGAAACCATTTCCTAGGTATTAACTGAACAAAGGAAACACCATGTAAACATGTGGAAATTGAATGAAAACTTTATGGCCTTACCATTTTTACTATCCAAACAACTAAAGGAATAAAATATGTATAAGTGATTAAAGAGAATTTGACCTTAGTGGAAAGCAAGAGAAAAGATATTTCTTAGTTATTAATTAAACAATTAAGGAATCATTTTGTAATGTTGTTTGATAGCAAACCCATGGGTGCCCTTTGTGTATTGTGATTACTTAAGTAAAGGAGAAAATAAATACCAAGTGAGAACAAGCCAGAAAGTGATTGGCAAGCGTTTGAAATCTTCAACAATTACATAGCTTAAGAGAAACAAAACATAAATTAGAGATAAAAGTGAGAAAACTCTTGGGTCTAAGGAGAATTACGAGAGAAACACTTAGAAATTGAGGAAAACCAAGAGGTAGAGATGAGAGTTGTGTTCGATTCTAGCATGAGGTCTTCTTGCATGTTTGATTCCTTCGTGCTTTCACTCTTTAGGAAGCCAAGGAGTTCAATCTAAGTTTAATCTTAAGTGAGAAGACCTTGCATGCGAAGAAATTTAGAATGATCTTGATGAATAACATTCGGCCACACCAAGGATTTAAGGTAAAATCTTGTGTTTTTGGCTTGATGTTCTTGAATGAGTAATGTATGGTGATGATGAAGCAAATTCTTATGTTAATTGTAGAAAATTGGCTGTAAAAGGAAGAAGAGCATTTGGCCAATGGTAGTTTTACAAGGGTGAGAATTGATTTTTGGTAAATTTAGTAGATTCAGTTAGTTTGATGATACTAACTAAATGTTGATGTGATTAAATTATGGCTAACACAAGGAAAATCCTTGTAAGGCTCTCGGCCTAGTGGAGATAGTGAGAGTAAGACTATCACTTTAAGTGAATTAAGTGTTAGTTGTATAAAAGAAAATAGCTAAGATTGATTTGTTGTGTTTAATTGTAGTGCAAAGCCTTAAGGGTTTGTTTAGCTTAGCTGGAGCTTTTATAAAAAGTGTTGTTCGAGTAGAGATTTTTTAAAAGTGCTATTAAGAGAAGTTAAATTACATTTAGCAAACTTATTACAAAAGTGCTGGAGAATGTCAAAACCTATTTAATAGAATTTTTGTATATTTTTAATAAATGTAAAAATAAAGTAATAAGGATTATTAAATTAAATCACAAGTTTTTAAGTGAAACAAACAAATAAAATAAAAAAATTATGCTAATTAAAATAAAAAATTAAGTAAATTTAAAAATTTTACAAAATAAAAAGTTAATGTAAAATAATATAATCCTCTTTATAAACTTGTAAATTATTGAAGAATAAAGTGAAAATACAAAAATTTTCACTAAATACATGTTATTAAAATTAGTACTTCTTGAAAAAACTTTAATTTATAGCTTCATTAAAAAATTAAAATTTGCTTCCTGCATAAGCTAAAAATTTTAAAATTTTGAAAGCCAAACACCTAGCTTCTACTTCTACAATAGATAAGTTCTTCCATAAATTAGGTTAAAAATGCACTAAATGGTGATTTGGACTTATTAGGCTTAGTGCGTACGTGTGGTGATTGTGTTATCACTAGAACAATATGGTAAATAATATATGTAATTGATTGGTTTAGTTTCATATTGCTTTAAGTATCATGTCGATATATTGAGAATTGATGAGCATTGGTAATTATGGTATGGCGATTAAATAATTAACGCGTGATGAGATGTATATTAAGGTAATAAATATTGTTGGGAGATAGAATTGATATGCATTTATAAGATATTGGTCTTATGAAGGTTGAGGTGAGGTTACACTAGTGGGAAGAGTATTCAGCCATGTGGTTTAATTGATAATGAGATTTGGCCTTAGGGTATGGTTATGGTGAATATAATGAGTATTGACTTTTGTTATGAGATTGCATATTGAGATGGAAAGATACAGTGAAGTGAGGTAACATAATTGATTAAATGTAACAATATGGGGTGTGTGTGTATTGATTTTTTATATATTGTGAAGTTGTGAAATTTTGAAATTTTGGAATTTGCTTGATGATAGAAACGGTAAAGTGAGCTGGAATCAATTGTAGTATCAATGTGGAATATATATAAATTGAAATTATGGAATGACATAATTTGGGTTTGGAAACCCAAATGACCAAATTGGCTATTTTAGGGTTTAATAAAGATTTGGTTCAACCAAACCCTAAATTGATGACTTAAGAAGTCGATTTTGTAATTAAAAATCATAAATAAGTATAACAAGAGGTTAGTAGTCATTTAGGACCATCTGAGATAGAATCAAACCTAAAAGTCAAAAGGTTGACATTTTCGGTTTACGGTTTGACTTTTAACAAAAAAAGGATTGATTTTAACCAGAAAGTCAAACAAGGTTTGACTAATTGGAAATACCATGAAACCAACTAAAGCAAAGCCAAATTATGAAATTGTTGGTCCAACAATTAAAATTTTAAGGTTGACTTTTTCAGATACATGTTGACCATGAATGCACTCAGATCAAGGCGTAACCTTGTGAGTTTGGTAAATTCGCTGGAGTTGTAAGTACTGTAATGGAGTCTTTTTATGATTTCAATTATTACCATTAAATCTCTATTTGTGAAATTGAATTAAATATGTACATGGCCTGTTTTAAATACAAAAGTGTTTAAAACCAGTTTTGTAAATATTGAGATTCTAATTTGGTTTTGAATAATGCCTTGCGCATGTTTTCATTGTGTATGTGATTACGCCATGTACATATACTGATTTGCTACATGTGTTTTGTAAAATCAGTGGTTATTATGTATATGGTCGTTTACGAGATTTATGTTTATTATTCGTTTTTTAAGCATTTTTTAGATTTTGTTATATTTTTGGAAAAATTCCTTAAACATGATTTAACAATATTTATAAATCGAGCCATATATTAACACTGAGTTGCGTTGATTTAACTATGACGATCCTAGCTGTGATTTCATATCATTTTTGTGAACTATAACTTCCTTCAAGGAAATTTTATTTTGTTTTGGAGATTTAGGGTCTCCATTAAGACTAAGTAGAGTTGTGTTTGATGATTGAATACAAACCATGAGGATTTCTGTTTACCAATTGTCAAATGACATCAAGTTGATCTATGGTTCGCAACCATAAAATAGCACAGACTGAGGCATTAGTGATGGTGGAGTACTGTGACAGCTCGAAAGCGTGAAAAATATGGTTAATTTAAAATTTTTCTTAAAATTAAACTTCTTACTCGAGATGCATTTCTATACCGTGTCAGTTAATCTCATACCTATTTCTTCAACCAACAATCCATGGATCTCTCAAAATCAACATTTACCTAATCAAATAACATGGTATCAAAATAAACCCACTTTTCTAATTTATTTACATATACTGTTCTAATTACATCTCAACGTTACTTAAATACAAGTGTCAGCATTACATCATTGTCTAGGTACAAAATGAATTGAATTATACCTCATGTGTGTACAAGCAATAGCCTAGGGAGAGTCTCATCCACTAGCCTATGTCACGTACGCAACAGGTACTTGCGCTTACTTTAAATAATCTGTGAGGGAGGAAAGAAGGGGAGTGAGCTTTAACTATCTCAGTAAGGAGTGCATATGAGATTTCGAAATCATCATCAAAGCATAAGTGTAATAATGATATAATTTCACTTAATTATAAACAAGTGATTAAAATCACAATTCATCAAAACATCATTATCTCAATTTCACAATACGTCATTTCGCAAAACAGTTATGAAGACTAGGTATAATATAATTGTCATAAAGGCAATCATCACATCACATCATCCTTAACGAGGGCATCCTTAAACGAGGAAATCATCTCACGTTACCAAAACGGAGGCATCTCACGTTACCAAAGCGGAGACATCTCACACTACCAAAGTGGAAGCATCTCACGCTACCAAAGCGAAAGCATCTCACACTACCACAGCGGAGGCATCTCACACTACCAAAGCGGAGGCATCTCACATTACCAAAATGGAGGCATCTCACATTACCAAAACGGAGGTATCAATGTGCAGATATCATGACGAGTCCTTAGTCTAAAAAACATGTAATTATTATGCTAAAAATAGTTTCGCCTTCGCGTAGAGCTCATAATAGTTTTGCTTTATAAATCTCATTCAATTATAAAGTATATTTGTTCGCAAAACATTCAAATCACGAAACCGAGCTCAAACCGGCAAAACATTCACTCAAATAAGAAATCTCAAGTTAACGCTTTTCTCAAAACATATGCTTATTAATAAAATGTTTTCATGCTACCAAAGCATTTTCATCGGTAAAGAATACATATGCACAAAACGATTGCATCCTTTACCTTTTGCACCTTAGGTGGTGAAATATACCCGGGTCTCGGACTAGCTTCGATTCACGTGTCAAATTCCCCAGCTTCTCAAAATAACGTTAGACCATCAACAGATACTCGTTATACTTCTACTTCATACTTAAATTCATTTAAAGCTAAAATGGGGTCATTCAGACCCTTTTTGATTACTTTCTCTATTTTCTCAGTTTTTCACTTAACTGGCTATGAACCGAGTTTCTTTGGCATTTAAATAAACATCTAATAGCATTAGTTTTCCATTCACATGGATTTTCACAACACCTTATGTGTACATTTCATAACTTCATTAGTTTTCCACTCGCATGCATTTTCACAACACCTCGTGTGCACATTTCATAACTTCATTAACTAATTTCACAAAATCATCTCACAATCATGCATATAACATCACCATCACCATAGTATATTCACTTCATCATTAAATCAATCCATAGTTCACTTTCTCACACTAAACCCGGTTTAGGTCATGGTTGATTCATCATATTCTAGGTAGTTTCAACCAACAATACATACACTAATCAACTCCTAACAACATCTAAATAAACATACTTAGAGTTGGTGTATTAGAGACTCACCTAGCTTGACTTTTCTCTTACCCAAAATTGGAAGACCTTTTTGCTCATTCAATCCAATAAGTTAAATGTTGATTCCACAGTATGTTGTTCTCCTCCTCACAATGAACAACTTTGCTCAAATAGCTTTTTCTCAATTCTTTTTGGAAATGGTGGTATTCTAGAGTAAGAAACTAGGTTTTCTTTACTAAAATAGAGGGGTGTTTGATGTTTCGGGGAAGAAAGCTTGAATGTCGGGCCCTTTTTATAGAATTGGCCTTATGAGATTGATCTCCTAGGGTAGGAGATCGATCTGCCCTTGTTTTGAACTCCTGAATTCGACATACAGGATAGGGGATCGATCTGCCTCTTTGGATGGGATCGATCTGCTTAAGGGGGATGGGATCGATCCTTGCTAGGCAGAGGCAATTGGAGATCGATCTGCCTTATGGGAAGAGATCGATCTTTGCTAACCAGAGGAAATTAGAGATCGATCTGCCTTATGGGAAGAGATCGATCTTGTCCTGGCAGAAGCAACTTGAGATCGATCTGCTTTGAATGAGGGATCGATCTTCTTTTGCAGCATGCTTTGGCATTGCATTTCAAGGGGAAGTTGAGTCCTCGATATATAGGACCGTTTGAGATATTATAGAGAGTAGGAGATGTTGCCTATCGGTTAGCTTTACCTCCACAGCTTTTCGGAATACATAACGTCTTCCACGTCTCCATGTTGAGGAAGTATAATCCGGATCCCTCCCATGTCATCGAGTATGAAGCATTAGACATCCAGGGAGACATGAGCTATGTAGAAGAACCTGTTCGAATCCTCGACAAGAAAGATAAGGTACTTCGGATAAAGAGAATTCCATTGGTAAAGGTTCTCTAGAAGCACCACTCAACAGAAGAGGTAACTTAGGAACTAGAGAGCCTAATGAAATAGAAGTACCCTCGTCTATTTGATGGGCCTGATCAAATTTGGAGGATCAAATTTCTTTATAGGGAGAGATTATGTAAAACCCACTTTTGGTGATGAATTCCTTATGATTCATATGATGTACACACCTTCATATGCTAATTGAATCATAAGAAGAGCTTTCGGCTTGAATGAAATTTCAAAGAGAATGAATGAATAATCATGAATGTTTATACTGACTAAATAAGGGCTGAAGTGGCCACAGACTAAACAAATGGAATTAAAACCCTTCAGACTGGATATCAGACTCGAGGCAAAGCACATGATACCTTTACTTGGAGATACCTTGAGAAATACAGAGCCCCATAAGGTGCTATACCAATACTCGCATGATAGCTATTGTTGTAAGCAAACTCAGCAAGAGGTAGGTGATCATCCCATGATCCCTTAAAGTCCATCGTACACGCCCTTAACATATCCTCTAAGGTCTGTATAGTCCGCTCGGATTGACCATCAGTCTGAGGATGATAGGCGGTACTAAAATTCAACCGAGATCCCATGGCTTCCTGAAAATAAGTCCAAAATCTAAAAGTAAACCTGGAATCTCTATCAGATGTAATACTCACTGGGGCCCCATGTAATCGAGCTATCTCTCTGACATATAACTCTGCTAAGGCACTCAAAGTATACGTGCTCTTGATGGCAAGGAACTGGGCACTCTTAGTTAATCTGTCTACTATCACCCAAATTGTATCATGACCTCTCCTATCTTCGGTAATCCTATGATAAAGTCCATAGTGATATGCTCTCATTTTCGCTTAGGCACTAACAAGGACTTAAGTAGTCCTTCGGGCTTTTGATGCTCAGCTTTTACCTGTTGACACACCCAACACTTGGCCACAAATTTTACCACTTCCTATTTCATACCACTCCACTAATACACCTTACGCAGGTCTTGGTACATCTTAGTACTACCTGGGTGCACGGTGTAACGGAAACAATAAGACTCCCTCAAAATTTACTGCTTCAAGGTATCATTGCTTGGGACACAAATACGGCCCTTAAACCTCAACAATCTATTATCACTGACCGTAAAAATCTGATTGCAAGGTCTTTTCAGCTTAGCTAATAAAATCCATTAGCTTTTGATCACTTCTCTATCCGGTTCTAATATGATCCATAATACTAGGCTCTATCCGTAGGGTAGCCATAAATCCGACCTCTACTTCCTCAACTTTGATCCTGAGTCTGGTGAACTGTTTTAATAAATCTCATTCCCTGATCATCATAACAGAAACCATACTCTTCATGCTCAGGACGTCAGCAACTACATTTACCTTCCCCGGATGATATAAAATCTCACAGTCATAGTCTTTAAAGAGCTTCATCCATCGTCTTTGTCTCATATTAAGCTCATTATGGTCGAAGATATACTTCAGACTCTTATGGTCAGTGAAGATCTGAAACCTTTCCCCATATAGGTAATGTCGCCATATCTTCAATGCAAACACCACTGCGGCTAACTCCAAATCATGCGTGGGGTAGTTCTGCTCATGGTCCTTCAGTTGGCGTGACCCATAAGCGACTATTCTTCCGTGTTGCATGAGTACGCACCCCAAACCTTGATGGGAAGCATCACTATACACTGCGAAGCCTCCAGATCCACTCGGGATAGTTAAAATGGGTGCTATAGTCAATCTCCTTTTAAGCTCTTGGAAACTTTGCTCACGCTGATCCGACCATATAAACGGAACGTCCTTGCATGTAAGCTTAGTCAAAGGAGTTGCAATCTTAGAGAATCCCTCAACAAACCTCCTGTAATACCCTGCAAGTCTCAGAAAACTCTGAATCTCTGTAACTATCCTTAGTCTCTCCCAATTAAGTACAGCCTCTACCTTGGACGAATCAACTGACACCCCGTCCTTAGATATAATGTGACCAAGGAAAGCTATCTGATCCAACCAAAACTCACTTTTACTGAGCTTTCCATACAACTGCTTGTCTCGGAGTATCTAAAGCACAATCCTCAAATGTTGCGCATGTTCCTCTTGAGACCGAGAATATATAAGGATATCATTAATGAAGACTATCACAAACTGATCTAGATAGTCTCGAAATACCTCATTCATTAAACTCATGAAAGAAGCAGGGGCATTCATCAAACCAAAAGGCATCACCAAGAATTCGTAGTGGCCATATCTAGTTCTGAAGGCCATTTTTGGAATATCCTCTTTCCTAATTCCTAATTGGTGATAGCCCGATCTTAAGTCAATCTTAGAAAAGATAAAAACCCCTCTCAACTGATCAAACAAGTCGTCTATCCTTGGTAGGGGGTATTTGTTCTTCACCGTAGCCTTGTTCAGTACTTTGTAATTTATGCACAATCTGAGACTACCATCCTTTTTTCTCATAAACAAAATCGGGCTCCCCATGGTGACACACTAGGTCTAATATGTCAGGACCCTTTCTCAATCCATGACTTAACCAAAAATCACTACAAATTTTTTGCATTTTTAACTTACCTTTCCTCTCTTAAATGGTTGGGCTGTGATTCGTGTCAGAGTCCTCGCTTACCGCATTATCCATTATCATACATACGTGTCAATATACTGTTACTGACTGTAACTGCTTTTATAATACATGTGAGATTATATAAAAGCCAACACAAATATATTCTCCATATATATATCATATACATCACTGTGCTGTTTCTATGTTTAGATACATAATTGTAAAAAATATGTATACCTGTCGATCGATAGGAACTAGCAGTGGACTCAGGAATACTATCCCTCAATAGCTCTCGCTCTACTGCTGATGCTCTGTAGAGAGATGTAAAGAAAGGGGGATGAGCATACAACGCGCTCAGTAAGGAAATCAGGCAAGCAAGTAGATATCTATACTATCGACTCAAAATAATGCTAAGCCTTGAAAACATTATTTCCTTAACTCACTTTAAAAGTATGTCTTTAAATATATATATATATATATATGTATACTTGTACAGATTAAATCCCATGTACAGAAATCATGCTTTCTTTCTCAAATGTAGGCATGTAGTGCAAAACAATGTATCTTTATATAAATCATGCCTTTAGGTAAATCATGCCATGTATATTTAAATCACAATAAATATGGCATTTAAATCATTCACATCACAAAAATCGGAGTCCGACCCATCCCTCAGGTCTGTCCGCAATTTAAATCAGTCAATCAAGTGATATATCATGTGAGACTCTGTGGTGAAATGTAAATAGTATCCTGGACTATGATTATATCCGACATGTGATCCCAAGCAACACAGATCTCGGTGTGTGGGGCATCACTGCTGCAACGGGAGGGGGGTCAGTCTATCACAACCGTCAGCTATATCCTCCTCAACTCCACAATAACACACGGTACAGTGTACTCCCATGCCACATGCACGGTATAAAGTACACCCATGGACCCTACATCACAGTCGGGGTGCCTGTCATAGGTCTTAGCCATCAAACCATGGAATATCATACCACATCTCTAGTACCCTCATGCGGATATCCTCTCACATAATGTGACACTCAGTCACACAAGGATTCGGGCATGGGTTTGTAACATGTATTATATATCACATATAGTGCGCGCCTTTGAGCGCGACTCACAGTCGACACTCCGCTCAAACACTGTTTCACATCACAAACTCAACTCTAGTGCGAGTAAACCTCCAGCAACTAGGTCAATGCATAGTTCATGTATTAAATCAAGTACGAGCAATAACTCCAGTACCATGCTATGCATAATATCATCAAATCAACTACGAGCAATAGCTCCAGTACTATGTTATGTATAAACCATGAAGAATCGAGTACGTGCAACGTTCCAGTACTCTGTCATGCATCTCATGTAAAACTCGAGTATGAGCTAATCGCTCCAGCACTCTCTCATGCATATATCATATAAAACTGAGTACGAGTAAGAACTCCAGTACTCTATCATGCATGTCATGGAAAGTTAGTGTGAATCATAATCTAGCACTAATGTATGTGGAAAATATATGAAATCCAGTGTGAGCTGTGCTCTAGCATGATTCATTCTCACATAATATGATAGATGGCTCTTTAAAAAGGGATGATTTATAAAATATCAAAATCAGCACTATAAAGTGTGCTTAATTCACATCAACCTTAAAATCATTAGTGTCACGACCCAAATTTCCTAAAAATCCCTACAAATTTTTCGCTTTTCATTTCCTTACCCGTCGTGAACAGATATACTACTAAACAGTTGGGCTATGATTCGGTGTTAGTCACCTCTCCCCTATTTACCATTCAATTTCCATATTTCATTTACATATCAATTTATTTAAAACTAAATACATCCCCAATATTACATCCATATACAGTACTGTGCATCTATATGTTCAGATACGAAATTATACAAATGTGTATACCTGGTCTTGCTAAGAAGCAGCGGATAACCGAGATGCGAGACTATTGTCGCTCTCTTCTACTGAATATACCCTGTGGGGTGGAAAATGAAAGGGTGAGCGAAACGTGCTCAGTAAGGCAATAATGTAAGCAGGTAGATAACTGTACTATCTACGTGCTGATAATGTCATGATGTAAAAATCGTTTACTTTCGGAGCATGAGGTAAGATTAAAACAATGCCACATATATGTATATATCATATACAAGAAATCATGAAATCGACATATAAAGCACACATGGAAAATCATCATGTATGACATCTCATGCTCGTCACATTAAAACTTATTTGTTTTATCACAAAACTCATCACTTTGAAACTTATATGTTTCATCATAAATTCATCACATTTAAAACTCATTTATTTCATCATAAGCTCTCACTTTAAAACTCATTTGTTTCATCACAAACTCATCACGTTAAAACTCATTGTTTCATCATAAAACAACTTCATCAAGGTCAAACCCATCTCTCAAGAATACCTTGATTCATTAAATCACATCTCTTTTAAAAACATAAATCGGGACTACCCCTCCATCGGGTTTGTCCTGGTCTATCCAGACCGTATGATATCATGTGAGGCATGTAGGTTACTGTATGAAAAATTGAGGACTATGGCCATACTATGTCCCTGTGATCCCAGGCTACACGGATCCCGGTGTGCGGGGCATCACAACTGCAACGGGAGGTGGGGTCAAGTCCTACACGTCAGAATATCAAGTAACATCATAGAGTCATCATGACTGCACGGTACAACGTACTTCGTGTGACATACACGGTACATCGTACTCCGTGGACCCATATCATAGTCTGGGGGTGCCTGCCGTAGGTCTTATCCACCCCAATACTATGTCGATAACCAACCCATGTCTCAAAGTATGCGTGCGAGCATCTCAACTCTCTGTGACACACAGTCTACAGGAGGCTTCCACACGACTATATGCATGTCAACTCACGTCTAGTGCGAGCGAAGCTCCAGCACCACGCTATGCATATCATGATATCTAAAATCTCGTACGAGCGAAGCTCCAGCACGATTTTGTGCACACACAAATTTCTCGTACGAGCAATGCTCCAGTACGGCTTTTCATGAGAAATAAATCAGTAAACTTGAGTGCGAGTAAGACTCTAGCACTCTTTTTACTTGTGTAAATATGATAGGTGGCTCACTTTTAATAAAACATCTTTTAAAATAGTAACCGGTACAAACCGGTACCCTTTCATATAATTCATAAAATCAACAGCCAACCTATATGTAAATTTGCTTAAACCCAAGCAATACATTCATATAAAATATCAAAGCATGAAAATCAAATAATTTATATGCCTTACCACCCTTTTTGTAAATTTTACTCTCAGGGGGCAAACTCGTCTTTTTTTCCTTTATTCACTTATGCCCCGATTTTCGCAAAATCATTATTCCATTTCTATATAGTTTATGAAATTCTAGACCCTGTAAATCCCCTCAAAAATACGTATAGGTATCTCTATATACCTACAAAATTCCCTTACCTGGAAATCGCGCGCAGACTTAACCTGTCTCGATGATACTGAACCTCTCGGCCCAAGTGCGCGCCAACCAAAGGTACGTAACTGCATATAACCACATAGTCGAGGTTGATTCACTTATCTTGATCAGTATATCGCATTTACTGACCAACTTTAAGGTATTGGGCCCTATCTACCTTATTTGGTCTCGGCCCGTTTCAGCCCTTTTTATATTTATTAATTCCCTTCTTTGGGTATACCGGGCTTGTTCAGCTTTCTAATAATTATCGGTCTTCTATCCAAATTCATTGGATAGCCCGTATACCATTTACGACAATTTATTACAACTTCGAATTAATATTCCTTTCTATGCGAAATTAATCCATGATTCCGTAAAATAATTAAAACTCGGTATTTAAAGAACTCTGATTGCCGAAATTAAACTGTACTTACCCGATACGATGCGGGGTACGAGAATCAGAGCTCGATCGGCTCTCGTTCGGTCTCTGTCGTGAAGCTGCACAATTAGGTAAATCCGGATTATTTTTCATTAAAATAATATTAAATTAGATTTTCGAAATTTACCCGTAGGTCAATTTCGAACCTCGATCAACTTACCCGAACCTCGAGTCGTCCCCGATAAATTTCTTTCCTTTTTTCCCCTTTTTTCCTCTCTTTTTGGCTGAACCGGTTCAGTCCAATTTAGACCGGTTCAGACCGTCGGTTCAGCTCGGTCCGATTCGGTTCAGTTTGGCCGGTTCAGTCCGGTTCGACCGGTTCAATCCCCATTTGCTCATTTCGGCGCTGTCCGACCGGTTCCCGGTGCCTCACCACCGCCGTTCGACGCGTTTGCACCTGGGCATCCAAGATCGGGCCTCGACTAGGGTCGAAACGCAGCCATCGCCGACGAATCTTTCCTTCTCCCCTGCAGCTGTCACCTCCCGATCCGACGGATTCCGACGGTTTCGCCGGCCAATACCCATCTCAAAAGAACCGGCTCCTCTTCCCGATCTCGCCGGTGCCCGCCGTTCGAGTCCAGCTGCCGTGGATCGCCGGGACCAACTCCGTTTTCCCCGCGGGCTTCTCTTCCTCTGTTCGGCGATCTCCGGCCTCCTTGGCGCGCGTCGCCGGTGCCAACAGCTTCGCCGGCCTCTCCTCTTCCTCCTCGACTGGTCGTCGGCGGTCAAGGACCGCCGGTGCGTCCTCGGGCTCGTCGGGTTCCCTCGGGTCTTCTTCGGGTTTCCATTTTCTGCTTCTCTTTCTTCTCTCTCCCCGATCGAATTCTGTTGTTTTTTTTTAAAATTATTATTTTATTTAACAATTTATTTTAATATTATTTAATTGATTAAATTAGTCTAGAATATTCAAAATATCTTAAAAAAATTATATTTTATTCATTTAGTCTATAAATTAATTTTTCGGTATTATTTCGGCTTCTCGGTATAATTTTTGATTATTTTTCTAGATTATTTTTCGAATTAAAAATTCCGATTAATCCCGATTAATTCTCATAAATTCATATCTTGATCAATTTAACCCGAAATAAATTTATTTCACCTTTATTGACCAAGATTTCTCAATCCATTATTTTTAATTAAATTTTCTTATCGAATTTATACCGACTTTCGATCTTTTGACCGTTTTGCCCTTACACGTGTTCGGGGTTAATTTGACCCGACTTCCCTTCACGAATACTCATTCATTTCGTATTTTAATTAAATTCGGGTTTTACAACTCTCCCCCACTTAAGGAATTTGGTCCTCCAAATTAGAACCAATTCATATGAGTCTATATACAACTCCGGGTACATCGATCGTATCATACTCTTAAATTCTTATGTGACCTTTTTCCGGAGTGTAACATTACCAAAGACTTTAATTAGGGAGATCGTCTTAAACCTCAATACTGCCTCTTTCCTATTTAATGCCCGAATCAACTTGTCAATATACTTATATTTTCATTAAACTAAACTTTTGGAATTCATATTCTATCACCTATGCTGGATCTTAATAGTATTGCCGAAGCATCAAAAAAATGGGACACGTTGTGGGTGCCTGTTAATTCAGGTGATAACGCCAACCTACAGGTCTTATCTCCCACTTGTCCAATCTCTCGAAAGATTCAATCCAGCGAAACTCAACTTACCTTCTTCCCGAGTCTCGTTATGTCCTTATTCCCTTAGGACAAGAAACATTTCAATCATACTAATTCACCAAGGGTGAATTCCAATACTTGTCTATCTGCTCTGAGGTGTTCTTAATCTCTCATCCTTAACTAAACATCCTCAGAGACTTATTATCCAAAGTCGAAAATGATTCTATCTGTCACCCACTTTTTCTTATCCAATTTGGGGAACAACCCCTACAGCCATACACTACTTCATATCTTGTTATCCCGATACTCAAGTGACAACTGTCACTATTGGTGACTTCGATTTGTAATAACTGATCATTCCAGGAGCTTATAAAATCAATGCACACACTCTCATCATATCCTCCAGAACTTGTACAGTCCTCTCTGACTGACCATCGGTCTGAGGACGAAAAGATGTGCTAATACTCAGTCGGGTTCCCATAGCTTCCTAAAAAAAAAATATTCCCCGAAATGTGAAGTGAAGCGGGAATCCCTATATGATACCATGCTCACTGGAACGCTACTTAATGTTCCACAATCTTCCTTATACATAAATCCTCATACACACTCTGAGTATCTGGGGATTTCATAACCAGAAGGTGGGTAGACTTAGTCAATTTGGCGACTATCATCCAAATAGCCTCGTAATTCACCTGGGTCCTCTATAACCGATCATGACATTCATGGAGACTTGCTCTCATTTTTCGTGCCGTGTCGATATAGGTAGAGACTGCAATAACTCTGCAGACTTTTAATACTCTACCTTACTCTGCTGACATACTAGGCACTTTTCCACAATCTCTACCATATCTCTTTTCACATCTGACCACCAATACCCTTTTCAAGATTTCAATATATTCTTTACTTCCGTATGCACTGTATATCCCGAAGAGTGAGCTTCTGACAATATTTCTATCCCATCAACTGTGGTCCTGGGGAGTACTCATATTGTCTCTGAACCTCTCTGTAAATCATCAACACTCGCTGTGAACTCTGTCACTGTACCCTTCTGAATCTGACCCAAACTATCGACATCATGCCGATCATCACGCTAAGCCTAACAAATCCGGGCACTCTCATTCGGTTCTAATCTCAGGCTAACTGTCACACAATCACTGTTATCATCAGAAGGGATCACATCATTACTGAGGTCCACAACTGCTCTAGCAGCTCACGCTCCCTGACCATCATAAGTAATACCATCCCGAGGCTCTTTCTACTCAAGGCATTAGCCATCACATTAGCCTTTCCTGGGTGGCATAATTTTCATAAATCAAAATCATTTAGAAGCTCTAATCCTCTTTGTTCTCATATCCGACTCTTTCTGTGAAAACAGATACTTGAGACTTTATGATCAGTGCATATCCAAAATTCTTCATCGTGTACATAATAGTACCATATCCTCGGTACAAATACTGTTGCCAACTTAAAATCATGAGTCAGATAGTTTATTTTGTGATCAAGGAGTTGTCTGACTCCAAAATTGACTATTTTCCCATTATACATCAATACACAGCTCCTTCATAATTTTGAGGTATCCATACTCACTGAGAACCTCTTGAGCTGTTGGGTATGGTGAAAATAATCACGGTGGTCAGTTCATACTTCACTACACCGAAATTCATGTCACATCTATCATCTTATTTATCATCTCATTCAAAGACCACGTTTTCTTAGTTAAACGTGCCAGCAAAGTATACCCTTTTTAGAACTTGCAGCAACCATCTGTAAGGGCAATTTTCCAATTGTTGTTTATAAGTTGCCCTGGACTTTAACTACACTCAACCTATTATCGATAATGATGATTACAAATAGGTCCAATCCTTGACTTATTTACGCATAAGCGTATAAGATCCTACAAAATCGCTTACGTTTTTAGGTACTAACCTGCGTCATTTCCTTTTCTTATCTTAACGGCTCTTATTAAATTTTACTATGTTAACCTTTATGATTTGTCGAATTTTAATATTCTTATCGTCTTAGTAAAGGTATCCTAATGCTAAATGTATTTATTACGACGATCGATTTCACGTTATAGGTTATATATATACTTTTAGACGCTGTCAAGTCTTCAGGCGGGGAGGTATTTTGAAATACCTTTATTAACCTTCAGACTTAACCACAATTACTTTATATACCAGTCCATGTGGTCACACTTTATATTCGCTACTAATTGCTTTAATCCCAATTACTTCATATCGTAAAGATGTTCTTACCTAGCATACGCCTCTTACTCCGATACATCTTGTATTTAGGATCAAGCATCTCTCAGAGATTATCTCCTTAGTGTATCAATTATAACGAAACTCTTGTCATTATTCGTTCCATGAGTACAATCCTTTAATTTCAACTGTTGCACCCCTTTTTATCACTTGTCAACACTTACAATATATTTTTCAGTGATGTTTTCACCCCTGTTTTCAACTTAAAATCTCTATATCCATATTTCGTTTATTAATCCTCCTCTATTGGGGTACTCATTTATCAGTACTGTGCCCAATGATGTAGGCATTCATGCCTTTTACTCACTTATATGCGAATGAAGGCGGTATGAATAAACGTGTGGCACCAGGATCAATGAACATATGTACTTCATTGTTCATAACAAGCGTGGTATCTTACACCACATCCATGAAACATCAATAGTGTCCTGGTCCCAGACATCCTCTCGCCTTCGTCCAACAGCCTATTTTTCTTTTTCTTTTCGGCTATGGCCTCCCTTTTCGTTGCAGCTATACCAACGAAGTTTTTCTGTCTCTTTACTTTTCTGTGGGGCGATCTTGCCCAACTCTGTGCAATCAAAATCAATGGTCCGTCTTACCACACTTAACTACCATTTTCATCAATACAGTGTAGGTATAGACCCTCATTCCGTGGTATCCACCATACATCCCACAGTGATCACACTGCTACTCTGTTTCGTAGCAGGTCGGGGTTCTCCATTTACAATATCCTTTAAAAGTGTTAAAATTGGATATACTGGGGCTTTACCAATCATCTTACCCCGTAGCTCATCAACTCTAATCTCTTACCAACTGGTCTCTTTCCCGCTCTGACATCTCTGTCATTCTCTATTCTCTTCCGTCTCTATTTCGGCCCTTACTACCTTTCCCAATCTCAGAGGCGTGCAACACATGATATTATTCACGCACTGTATTCTACGCACTGCCTCGATATAGGTAATATCTCACGGGCCAATCAGACTCAAATTGAAAAGTTGAGCCATTTCATGAACTTTTAGACATCTCGACTGTCACCTGTTCATAGTGTCGAGGTAATATCTGCCCAGGAATATAATCAAGTTTCATACTCATAAATCATACTCATCAATAAATCAAATCCTCTGGGTCAGAGTACGGACTTTTATCCATAATTTCTTTTAAATCATGTCCAGGATATCCTATCATCGGAATACATCCAAAATATTTCTCATCTTAGCTCTGGATGTTTAACACTTAAGATGGGTCGAGAGGATTTCCACCAATGCTCCGCTGCGCCCTCTGATCTCATACATGATCTGAGCAATTAGCTCCTCACAATAATCTCCACACTCCGCTCCAATCTCGAGAAGCGTGTCTCAATACTATCCGATCACTCTGTCGGACTCTGAGAGGTATGCTCAACATTAACCTCTATTTCAATCTCATCCCGATTCTCATGGGTCAACTCAGCATGACTTAGTAGACTCAAGTCTACCTCTACGACCTCTGCCTCGTGCACTATCTCATCTTGAGTCTCATATCATGACTCATTTGATTCTCAGACCGATCTCTACGGTCTCGAGCATGTGTACTCGCCACTCTACCATAGCGGCTATCAGTTATAAAAACTATATTCTTGCATTCGAAACAAAATTCTTAGCTGCACTTCCATCTTGGTATACACAATTGTATCCAAACAATGCACAGTACATGGGGATGTAAATTTACTTAACCACTAACACCGACATCATATCAGGCCAACTCTGCTCTGATACCATTAAATTTGTCACGACCCAAATTTCTTAAAAATCCCTACAAATTTTTCGCTTTTCATTTCCTTACCCGTCGTGAACAGATATACTACTAAACAGTTGGGCTATGATTCGGTGTTAGTCACCTCTCCCCTATTTACCATTCAATTTCCATATTTCATTTACATATCAACTTATTTAAAACTAAATACATCCCCAATATTACATCCATATACAGTACTGTGCATCTATATGTTCAGATACGAAATTATACAAATGTGTATACCTGGTCTTGCTAAGAAGTAGCGGATAACCGAGATGCGAGACTATTGTCGCACACTTCTACTGAATATACCCTGTGGGGTGGAAAATGAAAGGGTGAGCGAAACGTGCTCAGTAAGGCAATAATGTAAGCAGGTAGATAACTATACTATCTACGTGCTGATAATGTCATATTGTAAAAATCGTTTACTTTCGGAGCATGAGGTAAGATTAAAACAGTGCCACATGTATGTATATATCATATACAAGAAATCATGAAATCGACATATAAAGCACACATGGAAAATCATCATGTATGACATCTCATGCTCGTCACATTAAAACTTATTTGTTTAATCACAAAACTCATCACTTTGAAACTTATATGTTTCATCATAAATTCATCACATTTAAAACTCATTTATTTCATCATAAACTCTCACTTTAAAACTTATTTGTTTCATCACAAACTCATCACGTTAAAACTCATTGTTTCATCATAAAACAACTTCATCAAGGTCAAACCCATCTCTCGGGAATACCTTGATTCATTAAATCACATCTCTTTTAAAAACATAAATCGGGACTACCCCTCCATCGGGTTTGTCCTGGTCTATCCAGACCGTATGATATCATGTGAGGCATGTAGGTTACTGTATGAAAAATCGAGGACTATGGCCATACTATGTCCCTGTGATCCCAGGCTACACGGATCCCGGTGTGCGGGGCATCACAACTGCAACGGGAGGTGGGGTCAACTCCTACCCGCCAGAATATCAAGTAACATCATAGAGTCATCATGACTGCACAGTACAGCGTACTCCGTGTGACATACATGTTACATCGTACTCCGTGGACCCATATCATAGTCTGGGGGTGCCTGCCGTAGGTCTTATCCACCCCAATACTATGTCGATAACCAACCCATGTCTCAAAGTATGCGTGCGAGCATCTCAACTCTCTGTGACACACAGTCTACAGGAGGCTTCTGCACGGCTATATGCATGTCAACTCACGTCTAGTGCGAGCGAAGCTCCAGCACCACGCTATGCATATCATGATATCTAAAATTTCGTGCGAGCGAAGCTCCAGCACGATTTTGTGCACACACAAATTTCTCGTACGAGCAATGCTCCAGTACGGCTTTTCATGAGAAATAAATCAGTAAACTTGAGTGCGAGTAAGACTCTAGCACTCTTTTTACTTGTGTAAATATGATAGGTGGCTCACTTTTAATAAAACATCTTTTAAAATAGTAACCGGTACAAACCGGTACCCTTTCATATAATTCATAAAATCAACAGCCAACCTATATGTAAATTTGCTTAAACCCAAGCAATACATTCATATAAAATATCAAAGCATGAAAATCAAATAATTTATATGCCTTACCACCCTTTTTGTAAATTTTACTCTCAGGGGGCAAAATCGTCTTTTTTCTTTTATTCACTTATGCCCCGATTTTCGTAAAATCATTATTCCGTTTCTATATAGTTTATGAAATTCTAGACCCTGTAAATCCCCTCAAAAATACGTATAGGTATCTCTATATACCTACAAAATTCCCTTACCTGGAAATCGCGCGTAGACTTAACCTGTCTCGATGATACCGAACCTCTCGGCCCAAGTGCGCGCCAACCAAAGGTACGTAACTGCATATAACCACATAGTCGAGGTTAATTCACTTATCTTGATCAGTATATCGCATTTACTGACCAACTTTAAGGTATTGGGCCCTATTTACCTTATTTGGTCTCGGCCCGTTTCAGCCCTTTTTATATTTATTAATTCCCTTCTTTGGGTATACCGGGCTTGTTCAGCTTTCTAATAATTATCGGGCTTCTATCCAAATTCATTGGATAGCCCGTATACCATTTACGGCAATTTATTACAACTTCGAATTAATATTCCTTTCTATGCGAAATTAATCTATAATTCCGTAAAATAATTAAAACTCGGTATTTAAAGAACTCTGATTGCCGAAATTAAACTGTACTTACCTGATACGATGCGGGGTACGAGAATCAGAGCTCGATCGGCTCTCGTTCGGTCTCTGTAGTGAAGCTGCACAATTAGGTAAATTCGAATTATTTTTCATTAAAATAATATTAAATTAAATTTTCGGAATTTACCCGTAGGTCAATTTCGACCCTCGGTCAACTTTCCCGAACCTCGAGTCGTCCCCGATAAATTTCTTTCCTTTTTTCCCCTTTTTTCCTCTCTTTTTGGCTGAACCGGTTCAGTCCGGTTCAGACCGGTTCAGACCGCCGGTTCAGCTCGGTCCGGTTCGGTTCAGTTTGGCCGGTTCAGTCCGGTTCGGCCGGTTCAATCCCCATTTGCTCATTTCGACGCCGTCCGGCCGGTTCTCGGTGCCTCACCACCGCCGTTCGACGCGTTTGCACCTGGGCATCCAAGATCGGGCCTCGACTAGGGTCGAAACGCAGCCATCGTCGACGAATCTTTCCTTCTCTCCTGCGGCTGTCACCTCCCGATCCGACGGATTCTGGCAGTTTCGCCGGCCAATACCCATCTCAAAAGAACCGGCTCCTCTTCCCGATCTCGTCGGTGCCCGTCGTTCGAGCCCAGCTGCCGTGGATCGTCGGGACCAACTCCGTTTTCACCGCGGGCTTCTCTTCCTCCGTTCGGCGATCTCCGGCCTCCTTGGCGCGCGTCGCCGGTGCCAACAGCTTCGCCGGCCTCTCCTCTTCCTCCTCGGCTGGTCGTCGGCGGTCAAGGACCGCCGGTGCGTCGGGCTCGTCGGGTTCCCTCGGGTCTTCTTCGGGTTTCCATTTTCTGCTTCCCTTTCTTCTCTCTCCCCGATCGAATTCTGTTGTTTTTTTTTTTTTACAATTATTATTTTATTTAACAATTTATTTTAATATTATTTAATTGATTAAATTAGTCTAGAATATTCAAAATATCTTAAAAAATTATATTTTATTCATTTAGTCTATAAATTAATTTCTCGATATTATTTCGGCTTCCCGGTATAATTTTTGATTATTTTTTGGGGTTATTTTTCGAATTAAAAATTCCGATTAATCCCGATTAATTCTCATAAATTCATATCTTGATCAATTTAACCCGAAATAAATTTATTTCACCTTTATTGACCAAGATTTCTCAATCCATTATTTTTAATTAAATTTTCTTATCGAATTTATACCAACTTTCGATCTTTTGACCGTTTTGCCCTTACACGTGTTCGGGATTAATTTAACCCGACTTCCCTTCACGAATACTCATTCATTTCGTATTTTAATTAAATTCGGGTCTTACAATTAGCCCATCTATTTATTCTCCTGCTAAACAACAGTTAAACACTCAAAATAGTGGTTTCCATGCTTTTTACAACTTTTCACAAAGTTTCACTTTTTGACTAACTAGGTAAAATCGTAATTTACCACTATCGGGTCGCAATAATTATTATTCACTTTCTCTGACCCTCAGAGTTTTTAAGTGAATGTAAAAGCAGATGAAAATACATGCAGGTATCTCTAACTACTCACAAAAGTCCTTTACCTGCAATCACTCGAGAAATTTCACTTTCTCTGTGCTGCTCATTTCAGCAGTCCGATTTGCTCCTCCAATAATCTCTGGAGCTGTATATAACCATTTATCAGGTTAATTACACTTTTCCTACTGTATTTTACATTAAATACAGTCTATTTCCCTTAATGGGCTTTAATAATCCTTAATGGGCCTAACTATGCCTTAAGCCCATTTTCATTTACTATTCATTTTCGTTGGGCCTATTGGGCTTGTGGGGTCCACCAACTCTTATTGGGCTTGTCCTAGACCCATTACATCACATTGGGCCTAAAATATTTGGGCTTGGCTCATTGGGCCTCTCGATCACATGCCATGGCCGAGAGCTATCCATGCCATCGGTTACACCATGGCATGCCATCCATACCTATTTGTCTAGCCAATTGACTTAGGCATTTTCACAAACACTTGGTTGGCAACATTAAACATCATATAGTTCATTTAGGCATTTTATCAAACACCTTGATTGCCAACTAATTACATGTATTAATTAATCAAATTGATTAATTCTAATCACACCATAATCATTAACACATGTACATTAATCCATTTATGCCTTAAAATCATATGGACATAAATCAATATCTCACCACTCACTCTCGGCCTAACCAACATCATAGTGATTTAATATGTTTCAATGCTTAAAACATATATCAATATACTTAAAATCATTCATACATTAACATATATGAAATTGAAAATTAGAAATTATACCAATTGTTGTGTTTACCCTTTGGCCGAATCTTTGAAGGCTCTCGGTTTGCACTCTATGGCTCCTTGATAGCCACTTCCAACATATGTCACTCTTCTTTCAATTTGGAACAACTTCCATGAAGGATGCAAGTTCCAAATATGCCTAATTCCTAGTGATTTCTAGTGAGAGAAAGCTTGGATAATATGTTTCAATGGTTTCTTCTTCTAGCCGAATTTGGTGTGATGAAGATGACAATGGTGTGGCTGATTTTATAAGCCACTTACTTAGCCATTAAGCTTTACTTTTCAGCCATTAAGCTTGACTTTCCAAGCCTTAGCCATGAGTCACCTAGTGAGTCACCTTATGAGTCATGGTTAGCTTTAACTATGGTTAGATATTTATCTCATGGGCTTTCCATTTGGGCTTCTTGGTTTGGGCTATCTTAATGGGCTTTTGGGCTGAAATTTTTACTATGTCTCGGGCCTTTAATTGTCTAAATATTTGACCAATCAATTGGTCCAACACTTTGGTCTAAAGGATCTAAGAATTTCGATGTACGTTTAGTATACCTTAATGGGCTTTAAAATTTTCACCTTAGGCCCATTATGTTTTTAACCATTAAATTTAATCCGGAATCCTTCCGAATAAATTTTCCTTACTTCTGGGGATGATTATCTTGTATTCTGGCCAAGAATATTTTTTTCCAATTTTTCTCCACACTTAGGTTAATTTTTAATCATGATTAGTCAACTATGGTAAAAGTCCACTTTCTTAACTATAGTTAACTTTTTCCTTAACCATTGACCAAGTTGACTTTTCTCTAAATTTTGAAAGTGTCATATCTTATGTCTTACACTCTCGTCTTTATGTTTCAACCGTTCCCGGTGGATAATTTCACCCGAAACACCTTATCTTGCCAAAAAGGTCCATTTTACCCTTTTTAGCTTTTACTCTCGTTTTCTATGTTCAGGACTAAATCAAGCTGACTTTCCTTCATGAGCTCTCTATGCTCTCTCATTTTAAGTTCTTATTTTCAGTCAGAATGATTTAGATTTACTCGGTTTAGCCTGTGACACTTATAGCTCACATTAGGCTTTTTATGTAGCTTTTGCGTGTTAAATCATTTCATCAACACTTTAAATCTTGTAAATACTCCTCTTATGATTCAACTATAATAACAGAGTGTTCATATACATAGGAATCATAAGGAATAAGCTACATAAAAATTTGGGTCTGACATAATAAAACCCTGGTTAAGCAGCTCTTGCAACTGTTTCTTTATCTCCTACAATTCAACCAATGTCATCCTATATGGAGGTTTAGAGATCGGCTGAGTATCTGGTTCTAAATCGATAGTGAACTCCAGCTCTCTCTCTGGTGGTAAAACCGACAATTCATCTGAGAAAACATCTGAAAAATCACATACTACAGGTATGTCCTCTATCATGGAATATTTTTGACTGATATCGGAGATGAGTGTAATGTAACCTTGACATCAATAATTTAATCAATGTTTTTCGAAAATCATAATTATACCTTAAGATTTCTCACAATAAATTTCACACATTTTTATTCCTTAACATTCAAACGTACACTAAATCTTTCAAGTAGGGAGAAAGTTAAAGTCTTAGTATAGCAGTCTAGACTCATGCGATTGGCCACTAACCAATTCATCCCTTGAATCACATCAAAACCACACATGCTTAATAAAACTAGATCTGCTAACATTACTTTATCTCCCACCTTAATCTCACACTTCTTACATACCATATCAGTCCTCTGTGACTCACACATAGGTGTACTTACATGTAAAATATGAGCTAGGGGTTCAGGGTCTAAATTCAACTTACATGAAAAGTGTACTGAAATAAAAGAATGCGTGGATCCTGGGTCAAACAACACATGAGCCTCATGATTACAGACAAGAAGTGTACCTTGTATAGCCTCAGACGAAGTGTTTGTAATCTCCTTATCAATAGCAAACACACATCCCTCTGTGACCGACTTCTTACCCTTATCAGCAACTGTGGCCTGTCTATGGGGAATCACTCTTTGAGGTTGTTGTCGAGGGAGCTTTTGATGATGCGATCTCTGTGGCTGCGGGCCATCCTTCACCTTGTGACCCATGTCTCCGCATCTAAAACATCCTCGTATCATATGGAAACAATTGCCCTCATGTGGCCGACCACAGTCTTTGCATATCTTAAGGTCCGGTTTGACACCTCGAGGAGTCTCTATAACACTTGGAAGAACTCGGGGTCTATCAACCCTCATCATAGGCCCCTCAATCTTTTGTCTCTTAAATGAACCCTTCCTAAGGTCTGTTTGGGAAGCTTTAGCTCTCTTACCCTTATCTTTGACCCGGGATGTAGACTGAGACTGTACCAAATCTAGTCCCCTCTCGACTTCCTGTGCCAGTCTCAAAGCATCCATGAACTCGGTAATATAGAGTCCCATCAATCCATCCTGAATGGCTGGTCTCAACCCATATACAAACCACTCTATACGGTGCTCCTCGCCCTTGACAGTCTTCGGGTCATATCTCATTAAGGTGGTGAACCGATTCTCATATTCGTCGACTGTCATACTACCCTGAACTAAATTTAAAAAATCTGGTTGCATTTTCCTCTAGGCAGCGTAAGGGATATACTGGGTCCTGAAGGCAGATTGAAAAGTTTTCCAACTAATCACTGGATGACTGACAGTCAATATACTCTAGGTGGCACTCCACCAATATCGTGCTTGCTCCTTAAGCATATAAGCACTCATACTGACTCTCTCTGCATCGATGCACTCCAGGAAATAAAAAATTATCCTCATCTCCGTCAGTCACTGTAACGACCCTTGACCATTGACCCTTGAAAATCGGGGAATTTTTAATTTTTTTTGAATTTAATTACCCACTTATTCCCTTATTCACTTAGGTTGTATTCCTGTGCAGTGTCAAAACACTTTTCCTAATTCTTTACTCGTAATTATAATTAATTTTCATACTTTAACTTATATGGCCGATAGAAATTTCGGCAGCATAACGACTTACATATGAGTCTACCCACCTGCAAATCAATTGTTTCGACAATCCTAGATATCCACAACTATCAAGCATACTTTCCAAATCCACCCTTACAATTCAATACATCTATTTCGATTTAATACTAGTCATCTCAAGTTATAATCCCACAATAATAATGTTTACATCGTTTTCCTTACAAATTACATCCCAACAAAATATTCCCAATATATGTCTGTGCGTACAAATGTGTCTGGTAGAGGAATGTAATTGTATACCTTAACTGCGTGTACAAGAAGTAGCTTAGGGTAGCTCTTTCCCACCATTCTACGTTGTGTACGCGACAAATACCGTCTATAGATCACTGCAAATAATCTGAAAGGTAGAGGGGTGAGTTTTCGGGAAAAAGCCCAGTAAGAAATGCATTTAAAATGATCATGGTGGCTAAATCACATTGAATGCATGATAAAACCAAAAGATACGTTTCTTTACAAATAGCACATAGCTTTCAAAGAGTGTTTATATAAAACATAATTGATAGAAATATAATTTCAAAGAACAAATCTATTCAGTTACATCACAATCTATCGAAACATACAAAACTCCAAAATATTTCAAAACTGATAGAACTTCAAAAGCATAACTGATGCAAAAACATATATCGGAGGATCAAAATCATATAGCATAGTTCATATCGGATGGAGACTTGGATAACTTATAGAGGGAAATCATAAATATGCCCGAAGGCAGGATTCATATATGCCACAAAAGCGCGCATGACAAAAATGCATTGACCGTATGGCACTTTGCATCTGTAGGACTCAAGAGGTGGCCCCCATGATCGCATGTCTTTATGAACCGCGTGGCACTTTGCTCCCGTCGGACTCAAGAGGTGACCCCCACAGTAACATAGGTTGTGTGGCACTTTGCTCCCACAAAACTCAAGAGGTGGCCCCCACGTTCGCATGTCTTTGTGAACCGCGTGACACTTTGCTCCCACAGAACTTAAGAGGTGACCCCTACAGTAACATAGACTGTGTGGCACTTTGCTCCCGTCGGACTTAAGAGGTAGCCCCCACGTTCACATGTCACTGTGGAAATTGCATGGCACTTTGCTCCCGTCGGACTCAAGAGGTAGCCTCCACAATTCCACTATACAATGCCCTTTTTGTCTCAAAACAGAGTTTTCAAAATCTTACTTGGGTTTTTATAGCTCATTAACTCATATCGAGTAATAAAATCAAATTTCTTGAAATCTGAAAACTCTTTCATAAAACAGAAAGACTGTATGGTACTTTGTTCCCGTAGGACTCAAGAGGTGGCCCCCACAATCGCCTTTCGAAAAGAAATTTCATTTCTCAAGCATAAGTTCACATACCAAATTTCATTTCATTCAGAAACACGAAATCAATCATACATAAGTCAAAACGATGACATTATTCAGAAATCATGTTTGAAACTATGCATTTAATTTTCATATAGCATTTCTTTATCCCGAAAACATGATCAAATAAATCTTGGGCTTATTAGGTGTCGGGTTTTGTTTTACAATCAAGGGTTGCATGAAAAGGTACGAAAACACATAAATAAATCGGAGTCTAAGGGTAGGGATACCATTACCATCTTAAATTACACCCCTTACCTTGATTTATCAAAATTTTTGAATTCGAGTGGTGACGCCTCTTAGTATCTCCTTTAATTTCTTCTACGATCACCTACACCGAAATCGTATATTTAGCACCCTGTTCATGCAAATTGTCCGAATTGCGTTAAAATCGTAACCTATTCGTTACTACTGCGTGTGTACGTATTATTGTATATACCTAGGCCAACACGCACGTTTATAATTTTCTCTTACCACATATTATTTTGTACATACAAATATTGGCATACACCTTATTATATACATCTACATGTATATACTCATGAATATATATATATATATTATTATTTGTTTTCATTTTTCCCTATCTCATATATACATTCTATGTATGTACATATACCAGCACACATTCATCTTATATACACCCATATGTAAATATATATATATATATATATATATATATATATATATATATATATACACTCCTATATATATTATCATTGTTTTCCATTTTTCCTTATCACATATGCATACATATTCTTTTTATGTACATATACTAGCATACCCATTCATTATATACACCTATATGTATATGTACCTAAATATATATATATATATATATATATATATATATATATATATATATATACACACTCATATATATATATATATATATTATCATTGTTTTCCATTTTTCATTATCACATATGCATACATATTCTTTTTATGTACATATATTAGCATATCCATTCATTATATACACCTAGATAAATATATATATATATATATATATATATATTCACATAAATACACATTTATCTTATGTACACCTACATGTATATACACAAATATATATATATATCTATATATATATATATACATATATATTATTATTAGTTTATATATATGTATATATATATATATATATATATATATATATATATATATATATATATACACTCCTATATATATTATCATTGTTTTCCATTTTTCCTTATCACATATGCATACATATTCTTTTTATGTACATATACTAGCATACCCATTCATTATATACACCTATATGTATATGTACCTAAATATATATATATATATATATATATATATATATATATATATATATATATATATATATATATACACTCATATATATATATATATTATCATTGTTTTCCATTTTTCATTATCACATATGCATACATATTCTTTTTATGTACATATTAGCATATCCATTCATTATATACACCTATATGTATATGCACCTAGATAAATATATATATATATATAAATATATATATTCACATAAATACACCTTTATCTTATGTACACCTACATGTATATACACAAATATATATATATATCTATATATATATATATACACATATATATATATACATATATATTATTATTAGTTTCCATTGTAGTCGCACTTTCTAATGGGTTAGCTTCCAAAGTAACAACACAACTTTTAATTTCATCAGTTAATAATTCATCATCTAAATTAGAAACTGAATTTACTAGACACTGAGCCATAGGATCGGTTGGTGCTTCCTTTGTTTCAACTTCCTGTACACAACTCTGCACCACTTCAATCAACTTACAAGTCTCAGGCTCATCGACGAATTTCATCGCCTTATAGATGTTGAACATAACTGATTCATCATTCATCCTTAAGGTTAATTGCCCTCTCTGAACATCGATTAGTGCTCTTCCAGTGGCAAGGAATGGTCTCCCAAGTATAAGCAAAATTTCTTTGTCCTCTTCATAATCTAAGACTACAAAATTGGTAGGAAAAATTAGCTTATCAACTTTAACAAGTACATTTTCTACTATACCTCTGGGATAAGTAATCGATCTATCCACTAGTTGCAATGTTATGGTGGTTGGCTTCACATCTCCAAGACCTAGGCTCCTGAAAATAGATAAAGGCATTAAATTTATGCTAGCACCTAAATCACACAATGCCTTACCCACTTTCAATTCTTCAATATCGCATGGAATAGTAAAGCTTCCAGGGTCTTTCAATTTTTGTGGTAACTTTTGCTGTAAAATCGCATTGCATTCCTTTGTCAAGTTGACAATTTCATAATCCTCAAGTCTCCGTTTCTTTGACAACACCTCTTTCATGAATTTCACATAATGCGGCATCTACTGCAAGGCATCAACAAATGGAATGTTAATATGTAATTTCTTAAATATATCTAGAAATTTCTTAAACTCAGATTCAATCTTCCTTTTATACAAAGCTTAAGGATAAGGAATAGATGGTTTCAACAAAGGAGGATTATCAGGAAAAAAGTTTACTAAAAGGTTTAGAATCAACTTCCTGTTTAACCGTTTTTGATTCTGCATCCTTTGACACAGCAGGTTCGGCCTGCTTCTTCTGTACCTCAGTGATTGGTGCAGTTTCTTCTTTCTCTGCTACCTTTGGTGGCTCATAGGTTTTCCAACTTCTTAAAGATATAGCATTGCAGTGTTCTTTCAGATTTAGCATTGTATCACTAAGGAACATACCTCTTTCATTCAAAGAACTGACAGCTGCAGCTAACTGTCCCAAAGTAGTCTCAACAGATTTCATCTGCGCATAAAGACTAGTATTCATCTCTGACATTTTAGCTTCCATAGTGTCTAACCGCGCGTTAATTTTTTGCTAAATCATGTTCTAGTTTCAACCATGAACTCCTCAAATTCATTCCTTCTAACACCACCATAACCTTAGGGATTCCCTTGGTTATTGAATCCTGTATTGCTGTTACTTGCTACTGGTGGGTTTAGAACATTCTTAGAATTACCATATAATAGATTCTCATGGTTTCTGAATCCTGGCTGGTAATAGCTTGGAACCTGATTTCCCTGAAAACTAAAGTTACGATTATTAACATAATTCACCTGCTCCAAATTCGTCCCCATCAAGTTAGGATTTACGTTGTCAGGATGAATCATAGTTTGTGGCCCTTGTATACTCATTAAAGCAATTTGTGTTGAAATCTACTCAAGTCTTACTAGAATGGCTGTCTGCGTATCTAACTCATGCATACCTGCTACTCTTCTGACATTTGCTCTTTCACCTGGCCATTGGCTGCTATTTATAGCCATCTCCTCAAGTAACTGCATAGCCTGATTAGGTGTCTTAGATCATAGTGAACCTCCTGCTGAGGCATCCACAATAGCTCGTGTCTGCGGAGTCATGCCTTTGTAGAAAACCTGTATTTGGTTTCCTTCATCATATCCATGCTGAAGGCATCTACGAAGTAACTCTTTAAATCTCTCCCATGCCTCATGTAATGGCTCTTGGTCTAACTGTGTGAACTGGGCAATCTCTAATCTCATCTGCATAGTCTTTTTGGTGGAAAATACTTTGCCAAGAATTTCTGTGCCATCACTGCTCATGTCGGAATGCTTCCTGCTGGTAGATTTTGATACCAACTCAATGCTTTATCTCGAAGAGAAAAAGGAAATAACCTTAGCCAAATAGCATCATCTGATGCTCCATTAATCTTAATGGTGCTACAAATCTGTAGAAAACTTGTCAAATGTGTATTAGGATCCTTTAAGACCGAACCTCCAAATTGGTTTTGTATAACCATGTTGATCAATGCCGGCTTCAATTCAAAGTTGTTGCAGTTCACAAGAATCTCTCTTATAGCAGCGAAATTCTGATTCACAACTGGGGTGAAATAATCGTGTATAGCTCGCTGCTGCTGATTATCATCTGCCATGATTAAATTTTGATCTTTCTCTTCAAATCTGTTCTGGCGAATTTGTCTAATAGTTCTCTCAAGCTCTGGATCTAACTCTTCATTTACATCTGCACTTCCATTGTTGCGAGTTTTTACCATTCACCTAAAAAATATTAGATAATAAATTAAAACAAAAATAGAAATAAAAAATCTAAATTAAAGTAAAGGCTATTGGGGAATAGTGTCAACGAGAAACCAGACAACAGTTCCCTGGCAACGGCGCTAGAAAACTTGTTGTCCTGAATAGAACACTACTGCAAGTGCATAAGTCAGTTTTCGAGTGTAGAGTAAATATGAGTATTGTCCCACAGAGAACTGTGTCTATCGCTAATCACTCTAATCAACAACCTTGAGCTTTATTTAGAAAATTAATGAATGTTGGTTAAAATCCTATTTACGATTCTAACTATTAACTACGAAACAAATTAATTAAAGCAAATAACAATAATTACGAATGAAAATATCAATAGCAAAATATCTTAGAAACTGATTTCACCTAACTAGGGTTCATGCAACTCCTTTGATCAATTGTTCTTTTGATTTCAATTTGTTTATAGCCGAAACTATTTCCTGTTTATCTCTCTTGAGTTTTAAACAGTTATACCCAGTTTACCTAATCCTAACCTCTTGATTCAAAATTAAATAATGGGGTTCATTAAGCAATAATAATCCGTTTCTCTATGGCTCATAAGAATTGTCAACCTCTCGATCTAACAATATCATATGTTAATCTACCCTTGTGCATATAAACAATCCCCTCTCTCGAGTTCCAGATTCTTATACTAATTCATCTAATTGGTGGCCAATCAACTAGAGCTTTAAGAACAAGTAGATTAAATAAACATAATTGAAATCATCCAAACAACATCACAAAGTAATTGCAATATGCCCAAAGTTGGTTACATGATTCTAGGAAAAAAGAGTTTAGTTCCTAGACATCATAATAAACATCAAAGAAATATAATTTAAAATCCCAAGAACAAATATGGTGAAAAAGATAAAAAAGATGGAGTTTCAATGGAGCTAAATTAATCTTGAAGTCTTCTGCCGCAGCCTCCTTCGAAATTCTGATAAAAAGACTATTTATAAGGTTTCCAAATACTAAAACGCGGAAGGCCACATGGTAAAATAGTGTTGCCCTAATTAGACTACTATGCTGCGACAATGGTATTAATTCCTCAAATCTACTCTGCACTGTCCAGTTTCTTCTATTGCTACAGCATAAGTCACGATCAGCACCCTGTAACTTCAATTCTTCATGAAATCATCAGAACTAGCTCCAACAGCCTTGACTTCTCCAAATTGTTCTTTTTCCTGCACAAGTGCACAAAACACATAAAACATACCTAATATTGCAAAAAATAAATCAAATAACTAAGTAAACAGGGTCTTAAACATATATAAAATTCAGTGCTAACAACGTGACCAAAGTATAATAAAGCTAGAGAGACAAAAGCATAGTACAATAGAGACAAAGTTTGGACAGTAAATAAAGTCTGAAAAATTCAGTTGCCTTAGAGTGAAGGCAAATATATAGGCCATGGGGAGGGCTCAAATCATGTCAAGTGTCACCATACTGTGGGTTATGTTTATCTAAGTAGATTCAATCTTGTTAATATATGCCCTAGAGCCAACTCTTTTGGCATGGGGCATGCTGTTGTAGCCATATATGTTTACTTATGTTAACTAACATAAAGGTTTCCTTTCACCATTTGGATCAACAATAATTATGATAATTAGTCATTAAATAAGTTGGAGCCCCTAAAACTATATAAGCCTTGCATGAGAATTGTAAAGTGATACAATTATGAGAATCCCTATGGATCAAAGCTTTGTTCCTAAAATAAGTTCCTAGTCAATGTACTATTGAGATAAGGCATTGATAATGCTCAAAGAATGACACATGTTAAGCCTCTTTACTTTTGGAGTAAGTAACCAATCTCATAGGTTGAGATATGAGGACATTTGAGGATAGCCGAATCTGGGTGCTTATTAGAGAATAAGTTCATTGAGCATGGCCTGCTATGTGTGCTCTATTTGGTGGTGTCACATAAGTGTCTATAGAAATGCTCTCACGTGTTAGTAGTGTAAGTGATTCTTTAGCTTGAGATGCCTGGTCACGTTATATGTGTTCTGTCACACTTTTATTTCATACATACGGGTTTCGATTGCTAAATGTCTAATTAGGATGCTTTCGAGTATAGCCTAAAACATATAAAAATAGATGAGTAGTCAAGATGAGGATTCATCACCTTGAGTTACATAAGAGACAATATATCATACATCAAGCTTATATTGACTCAGGAGTATTTGGTGTAAGACCCGGTTTTATCGTAAGGGCAAAAAGGGAATAGATAGGAATTTTCGAGTGCATTTAAAAATGCAAAAGGATGGAAATGGTATTCCCGAACATGTGCAAGGGTAAAACGATCAAAAGACCGAAATTCGGTATTAATCGGGATAAGAAAATTTAATTAAAAATATGAGATTGAGAAATCTTGATCAATAACGAGGAAATAATTAAATTTCGGGTTAAATTGATCAATATATGAATTTATTGGAATAAACCAAAATTTTCGTATCGAAAAATAATCCCAAAAATAATAAAAAATTATACCGAAAAGACGAAATAATACCGATAAATTCATTTAGTGATTAAATGAATAAAATAAAATTTTTAAAGATATTTGTGTATTTTAATATTATTTTATTAAATAAAATAATATTAAAAATAAATTATAAATAAAGAAAATGTAAAAAAAAAATAGAATTCACGAGAAACGCGAATCTGGAAAATGCGAAAACAGAAACAAAGAAGAAACACGAAGCAGGAAATCGAGGGAGTCGGTTTCCCTCCGATCTGACACCACCGGCGGGGCTGAGGGGTCGACGAGGGTCGGCGAAGGTAGCTCGACCTCGGGCGAGCCACCAGCGGCTGCGACGCGCGGCGAGGTGGTTGAAAAATGCTGAAAACGGAGGAGGAAGCCGCGGGGAAGAAACATCGATTCGCCAGCGATGGCGCCGATTCGACCCCAGCCAAGGCCCGATTTAGAAAGCCCAGGCCATGGCTCATCGAACGACGGTGGAATCACGCTGGGAACCGGCCGGACGGCGCCGGCATGGCCAAATGTTGCCTGAACCGGACTGAACCGGTCGAACCGAACCAGATCGAGCCGACGGTCCGAACTGGGTTGAACCGGACCGGACCGGTTCAGCCAAAAAGAGAGGGAAAAAAGGAAGAAAAAGGGAAAAAAAAAGAGATAAAAATTTGGAGAAAATTTCAGTGATGCAATTGAGCTTCGGGTAAGTCGGTAAGCGATCAAATTGACCGATTTAATTTTCAGAATATTTAATTTGTTAAGTAATCGACTGAAAGTTTACCCGAAAATATATTTAATTGTGTAGCTCGATAATTGGCATCCACCAAGAGCTCGAGACAGCCTCGATTCACTTACTATCATGGAATCTCGGGTAAGTAACCCTTATTTACGACAATTTTGCATCGTTATATGTGATTGATATTTAACGCATAAATTATGGATTTAATTTTCGCATAAATGAATTAAATTCTGAAAAATTGAGATAAATTATCGTAAATAATTCATAAGCTGTCTGAGAGTTTAGAACGAGGCTAAATAAATACTGATGGGCCCAATGAGCCCAATAGGCCTCGATAAATTGTGGTAAACGGGCTTAAGGCTGATTAAGGCCCATTAAGGTGCAATCGGGCCCAATATGGGTAAACGGGCCCAATGATTTAAATTAAGTCCAAAAAATATGAATACAATTAATTGTATTGTAATTGACTTGATAAATATGTATCCACAGTTCCGGAGATGTGATTGGAAGCAAATCGGATTGCACGACGAGTCATCAGTGGAAAGGTCAGACTGTACAGAAAATGAGGTAAGGGAATTGTGTGAGTAGCTAGAGGTAGCTACACATATTTTAATAGATTTTGTATACACTGATTATGTATGTATACGCGATTATTGTATAATGATCCTAAAAGTGGTTTAAATGATTTTTAAGGATCGAAATAGGTGAAATGTCTATTTTACCCATATTGAGGGAAGTTCACCTAAGGATGGTGAAAGCATGACATGCATGATTTAATTATTTTTATGATTAAGGAATTTTCTTGGTTTTAATCAAAGTAAATCGATAGATTGGCCAATAATTGCATAAGTTTTCCAAAATAACACTACGTAGGTGTTATTAATATTTAAATGGAAATTTCTTTGGAAAACGGTCAACTATCAAGTTTATATGGAAACAGATAGTGCCGACACGTAGTTCGCACTATATTTGCGTTTGTGAATGTGCATAAATGTGCTTGAGTAGTTGCTCGCACCGACTTGTGACATCATATGCATGACATGTGCTAGAGCGGTTGCTCGCACTGATTTTTATTCCTATGAAATGCATGAGAGGTGCTGGAGCTTAGCTCGCACTCCGTTTTGACATGTTTTGACTGGTTTTGACTTGATATGCATAAAAAGGTGCTGGAGCGATTGCTCGCACTAGTTTTACAGATTTGATATGCATGAGAGGTGCTAGAGCTTAGCTCGCATCCTGTTTTGATTTGATATTGCATAAAGCCGTGCTGGAGTGTAACTCGCACGAGATTTGATTTAATTATGCATAAAGCCGTGCTGGAGTATAACTCGCACGAGATTTGATTTACTTAAGCATTTATTTGTGCTGGAGCTCGCTCGCACAAAGTTTTATATAGTTTTCATAATTCATTTGAATGTCGTACTTGAGTTTTTCTCGTACGAGATTTTCATTGAGTTTTTATACATATTCGTACTAGAGCATTGCTCGTACGTGGATTTTACTTGAATTCATAATCAGTTTAAGTCGTATTAGAGCGCTGCTCGTACGCAGATTTCATTAATTTCTATGAAACCGTGCTAGAGCTTCGCTTGTATGAGATTTTCAGATATCATGAATATGCTGGAGCCGTGCTAGAGCTTCGTTCGCACAGGGAGTTGTATTACATGCATATAGCCATGTTGGAGCCTCCTGTAGACTGTGTGTCACAGTGAGATGATATGCTCACACGTGCATTCTGAGATAGAGATGATATGGGTGGATAAGACCTATTGCAGGCACCCCTGATTGAGCTTGGGTTCACGGAGTACGTTGTACCGTGTATATCACGTGGAGTACGCTGTACCGTGGGGATTGTTAGAGTGGAGTGGCATTAGCCACGAGGCAGCAAGCCTTGCCCTCACAATCCTGGTGTTATGCTGTTCTGGCGGGTAGGACGACCTACCTTCCGTTTCAGGTGTGATACCCCGCACACTAGGTAACGTGTTGCCAGGGATCACTAGGATATGACCATAGTCCTTGATGTTACTGATAATTACCTGATTGTTTCACATGATATAACTTGTGGTCTATTAGACCAGGGTAGACCCGAAGGAGGGGTCAGGCCTCCGATTTGACGATTTTATGATTTCATGATTTTATGATATTTGACCCTGAAAGAAGGGTGATTTTATAATTGAAGTTTTACAATGAATTGTTTTATGAGATTATTGACCCAGAAGGGTTAGTTTATACTGCAGTTTTAATGAATTGATTTAAATGCAGTAGCATGATGATGTTTTCCATGCTTTTATTCAAATTCATGATTTGTGTTACATGACATGAAAGAATGCATGATCTTGTTTTACTTCATGCTTATTATGATTTAATGATGTCATATAAAATGCTTTGAATGCATGAATTACATGATTTATATATGCACAAATAGTTTTGGATAAACTATGGCATTGAATATACATGACTTTGTGCGTGAAATTTTAAATGAAAAGAAATGGATTTAAGGGCATGGCATTATGAGCATGTAGATAGTGGAGCTATTTACTTACTTGCATAATTGCCTTACTGAGCGTGTGGTTTGTTCACCCCCCTTATTTTCCTATCTTTTCAGAGCACTCACAGAAATTAGTAAGCGACTGAGGACTTGCATGCTTGGTGCTTCCCATCGAGAGACAAGTATACATATTTGTATGGTCTTGTATCTAAATATGTAATGCACAGTACTGTAAACGGACATTGATGTCGGGGATTTAGAGTTATAAATACCAATGGGTATGTATTTAATTAAAGTCAAAGGATAGTAGACTCTGATGTATAAATGTGATTATGGAAATGGAATTGGTAATAGTGTGAGGTGACTAACACCGAATCATAGCCCAACTGTTTGTAGGATGGTCACGATGAGAGAAAGGTAAGAATTAAATAATAAATGAAAAAGCAAAAAATTTACTCCGATTTTTAGGTAATTTGGGTCGTGACAGGTTTAATGGTATCAGAGCTTGAGTTGGCCTGATATGAGTTGGTGTTAGTGGTTAAGAAATTACATCCCCATGTACTGTGTATTGTTTAGATGCAATTATGTATATCGAGATGGAAGTGCAGCTAAGAATTTGGTTTTAAATGCAAGAATAGACTCATTAAATGATAGCCGCTATGGTTGAGAGGCGAGTACACGAACTCGAGGCCGTTGAGGTAGGCCCGAGAGTTGTACTGAGTCGCAACATGAGACTCGAGATGAGATTGACGTGGAGGCTAGTATTGAGCATGCCCCACAGAGTCCGATAGAGAGATCGGATAGAGTCTGACAGAGAGATCAGACAGTATTGAGATACGCTTCGCGAGGTTGGAGCGGAGTGTGGAGAATATTTTACGAGCTAATTGCTCAGAGTATGTATGTGATTTAAGGGTGAGTCGGAGCATTGGTGGAAGTCCGCTTGACCCATCTTAAGAGTTAGACGTCCAGAATGGACATGAAAAGTAATTCTAGATGTATTCCAGTGACGGAATATCCTGGACACTATTTAAAGAAAATTATTGATAAAATTATTTACTTTGACCCAGAGGAACATGTTGATTGACGAGTATGAAACTCTGTTTATATTCCTGGGTAGATATGACTCCGACACTATGAACAATGAGAGTCGGAATGTCTGAAAGTTCATGGAAGGGCTCAGATTGTCAATTGGAGTCCAATTAGCCCATTAGATATTACTACCTATGTCGAGGCAGTGCGCAGACTATAGTGGTGTGAATAAGATCATGAGTTGCACGCCTCTGAGATTGGGAAAGGTAGTAAGGGCTGAAATAGAGACAAAAAGAGAATAAAGAATGACAAAGATGTCAGAATGGGAAAAAGGTAGATTGGTAAAAGCTTAGAGTTGATAAATTATGGGGTAAGATGATTGGAAGCCCCAGTGTATCCAAATACAACACTTTTGAGGGGGTATTGTGATTTGAGGACCCCGACCTGCTCCGAAGCAGTGTAACAGTGTAAGATGTGTGGTAGTTACCACGAAAATAAATGTTGGACGAGGCGAATGTATGCCTTGGACAGGACACTATTGATGTTTCATATGATGTGGTGGAAGATACCACACTGGTTAAGAATAATGAAATAATTATTTTAATTAATCCTGGTGCCACGCATATATTCATACCACCTTCAGTTGCTTATAAGCGAGTGAAAGATGTGAAGCCTGTACCCTTAAGCAAGATGATGCTAGTTAGCTGATTTTCACTAACTGAATATGGGTATAAGGATTGTAAGTTGAAAATAAGGGTGAAAATATCCCTGAAAAGTGTATTATAAGTTTGACAAGTAATGAAAGAGTTTTTCATAAGTGATATATGAAATGAGATAAGCTTTGAGATGTGACAGATCTTGAAAAGGAGATATATTGGAATAAGAGACGTGTGCAAGGCAAGGATATCATTGATATACAAAGTAATTTGGATTAAGCAATATGTAGTGTATATGGATTGCGACCAAGATAAGGGGTAGATATATCTACACCCAGTCGATGTGGTCAAATCTGAGGGTTAATAAAGGTATTTCAAAATACTTCCCTGCCTGAAGATTTGACAGCGTCTAGAAGCGCACACATCACTTATAAATTGAAATCGACAGTTGTAATATATATACATTTAAAATTTGGGTACCTTTACTGGTACGATAAAGAGATATAGAATTCAATTAATCATGAAGGTTTAAAAATTTAAAATTTTATAAAAGCCGTTAATATAAGAAAAAGGAAATGACGTGGGTTAGTAGCTTGAACAGAAGCTATTTCGAAATGACATTGTACGTTTATATGTACATAGGTTAAGGATATGGGTGATTGAAATAATGAGTAGAACTCAACTATGATAAGGTATTTAAAGCTTACCTGGACCGATTGATTGTCATCTATAGCGATGATATTTCGATGTATTCGAAGTCTAGGGAAGAGCATGAGTAGCAACAGGAAACTGTCTTACAGACGAGTGTTATGAGTTTCTTGAAATGGGCTGCTCAGTTGACACATTTGTTCGAAAAAAAGGATTGAATACGAGTGTTATGATAAGTATGTAAATGGCTTCGGTGAGTTTTGGTATATTAAAGTAATGAACTGACCACCATAAGTATTCTCACCATACCCAACAGCTTAAGAGGTTTCAGTATTTATGGATACCTCAAAATAAGGATTGGGCTGTGTATTGATGTAAAATGGGAAGATAGTCGTTTATGGATCCAAATAGTTCATGGAACGTGAGAGAAACTATCTGACCCATGATTTAGAGTGGCAGTCGTAGCGTTTATACTGAAAGTATGGCGCCACCACTTATACGATAAGAAATTTCAGGTATGCACTGATCGTAAAAGTCCCGAGTATCTGTTTTCACAGAAGAGTAGAATATGAGATAACCATGAGGGTTAGAGCTTTTAAGGATTTTGATTGTGAACATTGTACCACCAAGGAAAGGCTAATGTAATGGCTGATGCCTTGAACAGAAAGAGCCTCGGGATGGTATCACATATGATGGTCAGGGAGCGTGAGCTGCTAGAGCAGTTGTGAGCCTCAGTAGTGATGTGATCCCTTCTGATGATGACAGTGATTTTGTGACAGCTAGCCTGATGTTAGAACCGGATTTGAGTGACCGGATTTGCCAGGCTTAGCGTGATGATCGGCATGGTGTCGATGGTATGGGTCAGATTCAGAAGGGTATAGTGACAGAGTTAACAGCATATGATGATGACTTACAGAGGTTCAGAGACAGTATAAGTACTCCCCAGGACCACAGTCGATGATATAGTGTTATTGACAGAAGCTCACTCTTCGGGATATACAGTGCATCCAAGAAATAATAAATATATAGAAAATCCTTGAAAAGGGTATTGGTGGTTAGATATGAAAAGTGATATTGTAGAGATTGTGGAGAAGTGTCTCGTATGTCAGCAGATTAAGGTAGAGTAAAAGAAGTTGCAGGGTTATTGCTGCCTCTACCTATAGTGACACGAAAAATGGGAACAAGTTACCATGAATATTGTGATGGGTTATAGAGGACCTGAATGAATCACGAGGGTGATAGTCGATAGATTGATTTAGTCTACCCACCTTCTGGTTATGAAATCCCTAGATACTCTGAGTGTGTAGGCGGATTTATGAGTATGAAAAAATTGTGAAACAATATGTAGCGTTCCAGGGAGCATGATATCAGATAGGGATTCCCGCTTCACTTCCCACTTCTGGGAACGTTTCTCAGGAAGCTATGGGAACCCGATTGTGTGTTAGCACAGCTTCCACCCTCAGACAGATGGTCAGTCAGAGAGGACTGTACAAGTTCTGGAGGATGTGATGAGAGCGTGTGCCATTGATTTTATGAGCTCCTGAGATGATCAGTTGCTACTAATCAAATTCGCCAGTGATGACAGTTGTCATTTGAGTATCGGGATGAGATTAGATGAGGCATTGTATGGCCATAAGGAGTTGTTTCCCTGACTTGGATAAAAAGTGGGTGACAGATAAAGAATTGTTCTCGAATTGGTAAGACAAACCTCTGAGGATGTTCAGTTGATTTATAAGAGATTAAGAACACCTCAGAGCAGATAGAAAAGCTATGCTGACAAGAGACAGGAAATCATTGGAATTCACCGAGGGTGAATCAGTATTGTTGATAGTTACTTGTCCTAAGAGCATCAAGACGTAACGAGATTCGGATAAAGATATTGGACAAGTAGGAGATAAGACCTGTAGGTTGGCGTTACCACTTGAATAGACAGGCATCCACAATGTGTCCTATCTTATGATGTTTCGAAAATAATATCCGAACCCAGTATATGTGATCAGATATGAGCTTTAACGTCTTAGCTCAATGAAAGTATAACATATGATTGGAGAAATCGATTCGGGCATTAGACGGAAAGAGAAAATGTTGAGGTTTGAAATGATCTCCCTAGTTAAGTATGATGGTAGTATTACACTCCGGAGAAAGTCACTTGAGGATGATAGTATATGATACAATAGATGTAATCGGAGTTATTTATGGACTCATATTACTTGGTTCTATTTTGGAGGACCAAATTTCTTAAGTGGGGGAGATTGTAAGACTCGGTTTTATCGTAAGGGCAAAAAGGGAATAAATAGGAATTTTCGAGTGCATTTAAAAATGCAAAAGGATGGAAATGGTATTCCCGAACACGTGCAAGGGTAAAACGGTCAAAAGATTGAAATTCAGTATTAATCGGGGCAAGAAAATTTAATTAAAAATATGGGATTGAGAAATCTTGATCAATAACGAGGAAATAATTAAATTTCGGGTTAAATTGATCAAGATATGAATTTATTGGAATAAATCGAAAGTTTTGTATCAAAAAAATAATCCCGAAAATAATCGAAAATTATACCTAAAAGATGAAATAATACTGATAAATTCATTTAGTGATTAAATGAATAAAATATAAATTTTTAAAGATATTTGTGTATTTTAATATTATTTTATTGAATAAAATAATATTAAAAATAAATTATAAATAAAGAAAATTAAAAAAATAGAATTCGCGAGAAACGCGAATCTGGAAAATGCAAAAACAGAAATAGAGAAGAAACGCGAAGCAGGAAACCGAGGGAGTCTGTTTCCCTCCGATCCGACACCACCGGCGGGGCTGAGGGGCCGACGAGGGTCATCGAAGGTAGCTCGACCTTGGGCGAGCCACCAGTGGTCGCAACTCACGGCGAGGTGGCTGGAAAACGTTGAAAACGGAGGAGGAAGCCGCGGGGAAGAAACGTTGATTCGCCGGCGATGGCGCCGATTCGACCCCAGCCGAGGCCCGATTTAGGAAGCCCAGGCCATGGCGCACTGAACGGCTGTGGAATCACGCCGGGAACTGGCCGGACGGCGCCGGCATGACCAAATGTTGCCTGAACCACCCGAACCGGACTGAACCGACCGAACCGAACCAAACCGAACCGACGGTCCGAACCGGGTTGAACCGGACCGGACCGGTTCAGCCAAAAAGAGAGGGAAAAAAGGAAGAAAAAGGGAAAAAGAAAAAGAGAAAAAATTGGGAAAAATTTTAGTGATGCAATCGAGCTTCGGGTAAGTCGGTAAGCGGTCAAATTGATCGATTTAATTTGCAGAATATTTAATTTGTTAAATAATCGACTGAAAGTTGACCCGAAAATATATTTAATTGTGTAGCTCGACAATTGGCATACACCGAGAGCTTGAGACAGCCTCGATTCACTTACTATCATGGAATCTCGGGTAAGTAACCTTTATTTACGGCAATTTTGCATCGTTATGCGTGATTGATATTTAACGCATAAATTATGGATTTAATTTTCGCATAAATAAATTAAATTCTGGAAAATTGAGATAAATTGTCGTAAATAATTCATAAGCTGTCTGAGAGTTTAGAACGAGGCTAAATAAATACTGATGGGCCCAATGAGCCCAATAGGCCTCGATAAATTGTGGTAAACGGGCTTAAGGCCGATTAAGGCCCATTAAGGTGCAATCGGGCCCAATATGGGTAAACGGGCCCAATGATTTAAATTAAGCCCAGAAAATATGAATACAATTAATTGTATTGTAATTGACCTGATAAATATGTACCCGCAGTTTCGGAGATGTGATTGGAAGCAAATCGGATTGCGCGACGAGTTATCAGTGGAAAGGTCAGACTGTACAGAAAATGAGGTAAGGGAATTGTGTGAGTAGCTAGAGGTAGCTACGCATATTTTAATAGATTTTGTATACATTGATTATGTATGTATACGCGATTATTGTATAATGATCCTAAAAGTGGTTGAAATGATTTTTAAGGATCGAAATAGGTGAAATGTCTATTTTACCCCTATTGAGGGAAGTTCACCTAAGGATGGTGAAAGCATGACATGCATGAAATGCATGATTTAAGGATTTTTATGATTAAGGAATTTTCTTGGTTTTAATCAAAGTAAATCGATAGATTGGCCAATAATTGCATAAGTTTCCCAAAATAACACTACGTAGGTGTTATTAATATTTAAATGGAAATTTCTTTGGAAAACGGCCAACTATCAAGTTTATATGGAAACAGATAGTGCCGACACGTAGTTCGCACTATATCTGCGTTTGTGAATGTACATAAATGTGCTTGAGCAGTTGCTCGCACCGTCTTGTGACATCATATGCATGACATGTGCTAGAGCGGTTGCTTGCACTGATTTTTATTCCTATGAAATGCATGAGAGGTGCTGGAGCTTAGCTCGCACTCCGTTTTGACATGTTTTGACTGTTTTGACTTGATATGCATAAAAAGGTTCTGGAGCGATTGCTCGCACTAGTTTTACAGATTTGATATGCATGAGAGGTGCTAGAGCTTAGCTCGCATCCTGTTTTGATTTGATATTGCATAAAGCCATGCTAGAGTGTAACTCGCACGAGATTTGATTTAATTATGCATAAAGCTGTGCTGGAGTATAACTCGCATGAGATTTGATTTACTTAAGCATTTATTTGTGCTGGAGCTCGCTCGCACAAAGTTTTATATAGTTTTCATAATTCATTTGAATGTCGTACTGGAGTTTTTCTTGTACGAGGTTTTCATTGAGTTTTTATACATATCCGTACTAGAGCATTGCTCGTACGTGGATTTTACTTGAATTCATAATCAGTTTAAGTCGTACTAGAGCGCTGCTCGTACGCAGATTTCATTGATTTCTATGAAACCGTGCTAGAGCTTCGCTCGCACAGGGAATTGTATTACATGCATATAGCCGTGTTGGAGCCTCCTGTAGACTGTGTCACAGTGAGATGATATGCTCACACGTGCATTCTGAGACAGAGATGATATGGGTGGATAAGACCTATTGCAGGCACCCTTGATTGAGCTTGGGTTCACGGAGTACGTTGTACCGTGTATATCACGTGGAGTACGCTGTACCATGGGGATTATTGGAGTGGAGTGGCATTAGCCACGAGGCAGTAAGCCTTGCCCTCGTAATCCTGGTGTTATGCTGTTCTGGCAGGTTGGACGACCTACCTCCCGTTTCAGGTGTGATACCCCGCACACTAGGTACCGTGTTGCCAGGGATCACTAGGATATGGCCATAGTCCTTGATGTTACTGATAATTACCTGATTGTTTCACATGATATAACTTGTGGTCTGTTAGACCAGGGTAGACCCGAAGGAGGGGTCAGGCCCCCGATTTGACGATTTTATGATTTCATGATTTTATGATATTTGACCCTGAAAGAAGGGTGATTTTATAATTGAAGTTTTACAATGAATTGTTTTATGAGATTATTGACCCAGAAGGGTTAGTTTATACTGCAGTTTTAATGAATTGATTTAAATGCAGTAGCATGATGATGTTTTCCATGCTTTTATTCAAATTCAAGATTTGTCTTACATGACATGAAAGAATGCATGATCTTGTTTTACTTCATGCTTATTATGATTTAATGATGTCACATAAAATGCTTTGAATGCATGAATTACATGATTTATATATGCACAAATAGTTTTGGATAAACTATGGCATTGAATATGCATGACTTTGTGCGTGAAATTTTAAATGAAAAGAAATGGATTTAAGGGCATGGCATTATGAGCATGTAGATAGTGGAGCTATCTACTTGCATAATTGCCTTACTGAGCGTGTGGTTTGCTCACCCCCCTTATGTTCCCATCTTTTCAGAGCACTCACAGAAATTAGTAAGCGACTGAGAACTTGCATGCTTGGTGCTTCCCATCGAGAGATAGGTATACACATTTGTATGGTCTTGTATCTAAATATGTAATGCACAGTACTGTAAACGGACATTGATGTCGGGGATGTAGAGTTATAAATACCAATGGTTATGTATTTAATTAAAGTCAAAGGATAGTAAACTCTGATGTATAAATGTGATTATGGAAATGGAATTGGTAATAGTGTGAGGTGACTAACACCGAATCATAGCCCAACTGTTTGTAGGATAGTCACGATGAGAGAAAGGTAAGAATTAAATAATAAATGAAAAAGCGAAAAATTTACTCTGATTTTTAGGTAATTTGGGTCGTGACATTTGGCCAGAGCAATATATGCATTTAGGTTAATATTGGTAGCACAAGGATAAATATAAAAATTCACATAAAGTAAATATCGTACTAGGCTTTATGATTTTATCAGATATTATGATAAGATTGAATTACACTGTAATACTGTAAGTCAAACCTCTTTAACTTTTTCTGACATTTTTTGTGGTCATGATGGGTTGTTAGATACTACTCTTGATCTATGAATTTAAATGAATATTTAAATTCATTTCCAACATGTTGGAAACTTAAAGTATCACACATATAAGAGCCAAAATTGTATTGAAATGAACTGGCCAGTCTTGAGGAATTTGGAATTTCTCAATTAGCCTTTATTTGAGGAATTATGACTAGTTATGAGAGTTTAATTGAAATAATTCATTAAATGGATTTAATTCAAATTATTTAATTAAATAATAATGCCCTAATTTATAATATTATAAGCTTAATTAAAAGAGTGTATTTAAGTTTTAGAGATCACCATTTTAATTAAAAAGTTATTGGGCATAACTAAGTATGTTTAGTTTATTTAATTAAATTGTTGAATAAAATGTGCCCATTGTTTAATTATAAATGGATAAATTAATTTAATGAAAATAGGTTAATTACATTATGCTCTTTATAATTTCACTAAAATTGTTTGATAATGGGCAATTAATCATAATTATAATAAAAAACTAAGTGGGTTAGTAGAATTAAGACACTATCAACCCTAAAAGAGATATATCATGGCTGACCACCCTTGGTTAATGTGTTGTTGTATTTGTGAAAAATCTTAGAGAAAATAATCCCTTAGATTGGCAGCAAATGGGGTTTACCTCCTTGTGACTTGTCATAGTCATATTAAACTTCTTCCCATTTTTCTCTAATCTCGCATTATGTTTGGATTTGAGGTAGGGAAGGAAAAGAAAAGGAAATCTAAGTAAAGCAAGAGAAGTTTGAAAATCTTTCTCTTATTTGGGAAAACATTTTAGTTAAGGAAAGAAAAGAGAGGGGGAGTGAGTACCCCTTCCTTTCCCTTGAATTTTTCAGTTTTTTAATACCTCAAATTCTGGTAAATGGGAAGGAAAGGAAACTTTTTAAAAAAATCAATAGGTAGAATATGAAATTTAACTTTATTGTATTATAAAATTTAAAACAAAAGAAACTATAATTAGAAAAAATATTATGATGAATCCTTTCTTTTATTTTCTACTGCTTAACAAATAAGGGTTGTTAGGATTACTTTCACTTCCTTTATTAATTTTAGATATCCAAACAAGGAATACATGTACCATTTCCTTCATATTCTTTTCCTTTCCTTTTCTTTTTTTTACTAACGTCATCTAAACATAAGGTAAGGAAATGACACACTTCATTAGCCACAACTATGTTGTCTTGTATCTGTCTTCCCTCCAAAAAAGTTAATTGATTCTATGTAATCAGAGCACTCATCATAGTATTAAATCTATTTACCAATATATTTACTATAATTTTACATGAAAAATTACAACAACTAATTGGTCGATACTGCCCTACTTCTTCATGACATTTTACTTTTGGAATTAGAACGACACTTGTCCTATTTAAATCACTTAGCATATTTCCATTATGAAAAAAACTCCTAACCGCTTTAATAACAATTACTTGTACTATTTCCTAGTATTTATGAAAAAACACTTCAAAGAAACCATATGGACTAGGAGCCATTTAAGCAGCAAGCTGATATACCCGCATGCATAACTTCTTCCTTTTCGACTTCTTTAGTCAACAATTGATTCTTTTGTCATTAGTAAGTCTTGGAGATCACATATAGAACCTACCCCCAATCCCTTTGACCATAAAGCAAACAACTATTTGTAAAAAAGCTAAACTTTGTTGAATGTCCTCCTCATTCTGAGCCATACATCATTTTTTACCTTTAATCTTAGAATATGATTCTGTTTTCTTCTTTGAACAGTGGGCAGATGGAAAAACTATGTTGTTATCCTCTTTTTTGACCATTTTACTCTCAACCTCTCACAACTTTGTAATCTCAACAATTAAAATTTCAACCCTCTCAAAGTAATTGTTATCAGCTTTTGTATCTTGGATCTCTACCACTTTCCTCATTAATTCATAAATTAATTTCCTATTTATGGAAATTCCAACATTTATTATTATTTATTTGTTATTTTTGTAATTAGGAAACAAATAATTCGATTTATTCTAATCTAGATAATTCCTATTATTATAGAGTTTAGGTAAAATGTTACTTTTATCACTATCAGTGTCACGACCCAATTCCATTCTCTTTAACCGAAAATCACTGAAAATTTTTCGCGTTTTACTATTACCTTACCCGGTCGTGAACTAACTCACCACACACTGTTGGGCTGTGAGTCAATAATAAACTCCGCATCTCATTCATTCTCAGTTAAATAAAACGATGTCATACATTTGCATTTAATCTTGTACTTATACAAAAGCATGTTTTACTGACATCTACATCCCCCATAATTACAACTCAAAGAATACTGTGCTTTTACATTGTTTAGATACAAAAAGAATCACTGTGTATATACTTCTAAGCGATGGAGATGCAGCGGAGTCCAAAATACCACGCCTCAATCCTCACTGGGCTACTATGCATGCTCTGTAGGGGGAAATAGAGAGGGATGAGCAACCACACGCTCAGTAAGGCAATAATGCAAGCATGGTAGATAACTACTCTATCTACATGCTGATAGTGTTATGCATAAATCATTTATGGTAGGAGCATGAGGAATAAAACTATGCCATATGAGTATACATATATATCATGTATCAAAATCATGTACATTGGCATATAAGACATGGTAAAAACATCATGTGTAAATCATCTCATGCTCAGTCTCATTTAAACTCATAAAAAGGGTAATTCATTAAGAAACCTCCTTTTTAAACCCACATCATAAAACTCATTCTCAAACACATACAATCCCATCAAATCAATTCACAATCACAACCACATTTTCATTTCACAAATCAAATCCACAAGGCTCAACCCCTCCTTCGGGTCTACCTTAAACAATCACAATCACACTTAGAGATTTAAAATCATGTGGTAGTAAGTAAATCAAGCAAGGAGACAGGTTACTATATCTCAAGTGACTACGTTGGCTAATCGTCACATATCATCCCAGACCACACAGATCCCGGTGTGTGGGGTATCATGCTAGTACGAAGGTGGGTTAGTTCTCCACCAGACTTTCTCAAATCAAGTAACCACCAAGCGGTACATCGTACTCCATGTGATATACAAGGTATATCGTACTCCGTGGACCCATAACATGGTTGGGGGTGCCTGCCATAGGTCTTATCTACCCCATACCAAGTGTAACCTTTATAGTCTCAAGAGCGCGTGGGAGTAACCTCAATACCAGGTCCTAGCCCCTCATGGCCTTGCTCGCCCTTGTTGGGTTCCCTGATTCAGGTCCTAGCCCCTCACCCTCACCCCACTCAAGAGGTCTGTTAGGCCTGTTGGGTTCCCTGAATGGATTATGTCAGGTCCTAGCCCCTCACCGTCACCCCACTAAAGAGGTCTGTCAGGCCTGTTGGGTTCCCTGAGTTAATCCGTATCTCTCACCACGGCCTCATACATACCACAGTGTGAAAACCAGAGCGAGCTACGCTCTAGCACGAATTCATGCATCAAAACCAATCACTTCGTACGAGCAACGCTCTAGTACGACATTTATGCATAAAAATATGAAGAAACCATGTACGAGCATAGCTCCAGTACGGTTATATGCATAAGAAAAACCACTCAAATCCAAGTACGAGCGTAAGCTCCAGTACGGTTTATAAAACGTCATCACAATTCAAATCAAAGTGCGAGCTAAGCTCAAGCACGTTTCACACAAGTGAAAACATAGAAATCCAGCGCGAGCGAGGCTCTAGCACGATTTATGTCATGCAAATACGATAGGCGGCTCATACACAATCAAACAATCCCGACAACCGGGTTTAGCACTTCACAATGCCTTTTTCCACAACATTAATAAACATTAGCCGACCCATCTACAAGCTTGCTTAAAACAAAGCGATTTCATTTTGAAAGACATCAAGACATTAGATTTATGCAATTATTAGCCTTACTATCCCATTTCATAGAATCCACTTCCAAAACCAAAAATCACACATATACTCTTTCTTATTCATGAATACCATCAATCATTTACTTTAGCAACCATGCACTTCGTAAAACACCCAATATTCACCCACAAATTTAAAGTACGAGCAGCTACCTCTATATACTCATAAAATTCCCTTACCTGGAATCGCGATGCGTGATTCCACTTCCTTAAGCTGCTTACTCGTATGGTTTGATTCGTCTTCAACGAACTCTTCGGGACTGCACAAAATTGTATCCCGCATTATATTCGATCCATATAATATGACATCGTGCGTTCACTATAGTCAATTCGACCTATAGTTTTCTATTAATGCTTATGAGGCCTCGTTTCATTACTTTACCCAAAACTCAAGTCTATGGATTCTTTTAGGCCTATTAACTCATTTCAAATCGATATTAAATTGATATCAAGCTTATAGTGTTCGTATTTCATTGATTTCCTCACTACGGCATTTGTCAAGCATTTACATGCTCACTTTCATAATTTCACTTAAACCCACATTATAATTCCACATAACCATTCCAAATCACCCACATTACTCATTTAACGACATATCATAACCCATAAACCACCAATTCCCCAATTCATACTTTCTCACACTAGAGGCATTCCATTTTCTAGGTTACATTAGTTTCTAACACAACCTAGGTGTTTCCATCCATACATACTCATGCCAAACAACTCCAAAATCAATTAAATAGATAATGTACTTGGATTGGAATGTTAGAATCTTACCAAATATGATTTTTCTTCTTGCTCCAAATGTCAATGCCCTTATATCCTTCAATACCCATAATGGGATTTTAGGTTCCAACTATGTTGTTCTCTTCCTCAAGATGAACAACTTAATGTCTAATGGTCTCCCCTCAATTCTTGCTGGAAATGGCTGATTTTAGAGAGAGAAAGTTAGGTTTTTGGGTTAGAAATGGAAGATTTGTGTTTTTCCCGAAATTTCTAGATTTTCAGCCCTCCTTATATAGAAATAGCTTGGGGAGATCGATCTGGTCTAAGAGGAGATCGATCTGGTCCCCTTAAATCTCTCATTTTCGTGAAATTTTAAGCATGAGATCAATCTGCTCCCAAACAGAGAGCTAAGGAGATCGATCTGGGTGCTTGAGGATCGATCTTTTCATCACAGAATGCTTAGGAGATCGATCTGGCCCCATTGGAGATCGATCTGCTCTATTCCATTGCCCAAATAAGAGCATTCTAGCTCTTCCAGATCGATCTCTCATCTTATGAGATCGATCTGGCCTTCATACTTTCCAGATTTTCTGTAGTTTTCTTGCTGCAACTCACACCAACACATCCTTAATCTATTGCCATGGCCATTTTCTCATCCATCCACCTTTATAACTTGAAAATGGCATCCATTCATACCTTATGCACATTGAAACTTGTGTGCATTCAATGTATGTCCAAAGGTATGCTACATAAAACCAAATGGAAGCATTTATATTCATGCAACTTCCTTCCATTTACCACACCACCCATTTTGAGTTTCAATCACATCCGTCACTTATAAGAACTCATTTCTTCATATTCATACTCAATGAAACTTGTATGTACGTTACAAATCATATTACACATACGTACATTGAATCCATGGACTTACATCAATCATACTTTACATTGCAAGTCCATTCACATTCATTACACATTACAACTTTACATATACGGGGTCTCACATTCTCCCCTCCTTCAAGGAAATTTGGTCCTCCAAATTAGAACCAAGTCACTCTTCAAAAAGTTGGGGGTACTTCTCCCGTATCAAGTTCTCCAATTCCCATGTGGCTTCTTCTGCCGTGTGATGTTGCCAAAGAACTTTCACCAAGGGAATTATCTTATTCCGCAACACTTTCTCTTTTCTGTCCAATATCCGAACGGGCTTCTCAACATACGTCATACTCTCATGGAGCTCCAACGGCTCATATCTTATCACGTGTACCGGGTCCGGGTGATACTTCCAAAGTATCGAGACGTGGAAGATGTTGTGGACATTTGCCAAGTCCGGTGGCAATGCCAACCTATACGCCTTATCTCCCACTCTCTCTAAAATCTCGAAGGGTCCGATATATCTAGGGCTCAGCTTGCCCTTCTTACCAAATCTCATAATACCCTTCGATGGTGATACCCTCAAAAACACTGACTCACCCTCATCAAACTCTAATGGTCTTCGTCTCTTGTCAGCATAACTCTTTTACCGGCTCTGAGCTGTCCGTAATCTCTCACATATCAACTGGACGTCCTCAGATGCCTGCTGCACTAAGTTCGAAGCAAAAATCTGTCTGTCACCAACCTCTTCCCATCCAATGGGGGAATGACATCTATGTCCATACAATGCCTCATAGGGTGCCATCCCGATACTCGCATGATAGCTATTATTATAAGCGAACTCGGCTAACTGTAGGTGGTCATCCCAAGAGCCTCTAAAATCCAGCACACACGCTCTCAACATATCCTCGAGGGTCTGTATAGTCCTCTCTAACTGCCCATCTGTCTAAGGATGAAAAGCAGTGCTAAAACTCAGTTGGGTCCCCAGCACTTCCTAAAAATGTTCCCAGAAATGGGAAGTGAAGCGGGCATCCCGATCAGAAACAACGCTCACTGGTACACCATGTAGCCGTACTATCTCTCGAATATACAGGTTCACCAACTGACTCAGTGTATCGGTAGCTCTCATAGCCAAGAAATGGGCGGACTTAGTCAATCGGTCCACAATAACCCATATGGCATCATGACCTCTACGGGTCCTCGGCAACCCCATCACAAAATCCATGGTGACATGCTCCCACTTCCATGTCGGTATCGGTAGAGGCTGCAATAATCCTGCAAGCTTTTGATGCTCTACCTTCACTTACTGACAAACGAGACACTTAGCGACATATTCAGCAATGTCTCTCTTCGTTCCAGACCACCAATAAACCTTCCGAAGGTTTTGATACATCTTGGTACTTCCCGGATGTATTGTATACTTCGATGAGTGAGCCTCTGATAAAATCATTCTCCTGATCTCAAGATCCCTGGGAACGCATACTCTACCTCTGAACCTCAATAACCCATCAGCATTCTGCTCAAAATCAATACCCACACCTGTCTGTATCTGCCTCGCCAATCGATGCACCAACGATCACTCTGCTGGGCTTACCGAATACGGCCAATCAATTCTGGCTCTAGTCTCAAACTAGCCATGATCTCAAGTCTCTTAGATCTAGGTGGGATTACATCCAAACTGAGGTTCGCAAAGCGTTCTAACAATTCATGTTCCCGTACCATCATATAAGACACCAACCCAAGGTTCTTTCTACTCAAAGCATCGGCAACTACATTTGCCTTACCCGGGTGGTACATGATTTCACAATCATAGTCCTTCAGGAGTTTGAGCCATCTCCTCTGTCTCATATTCAGCTCTTTCTACGAGAACAGGTACTTAAGGCTCTTATGATCTGTGAACACCTGAAATTTATCACCATAGAGATAGTGGCGCCATATTTTCAAAGCAAATACTACAGCCGCCGACTCCAAATCATGTGTCGGGTAGTTCCTCTTGTGATCTTTCAACTATCTAGATCCATAGGCAACTACCTTCCCATCCTGCATAAGCACATAGCCCAGTCCCTGGTGTGATACATCCATATACACCGAGAATCCTTCTGAGCTGGTAGGAATGTTGAGAACTGGAGCAGTCATCAATCGACGCTTAAGCTCCTCAAAACTCCTCTCACATGCCTCATCCCATGTAAACTTAATATCCTTACGCGTGAGGCGTGTCAACGGAGCAGCTAGTCTGGAGAAACCCTCTACAAAACTCCGGTAATATCCTGCCAATTCCAGGAAACTTCTGATCTCAGTAACTGTCTTGGGCTGTTCCCATTGTATAACTGCCTCTATCTTGGATGGATCCACTGATACCCCATCCTTCGACACAACTTGTCCTAGAAATGAGATATGCTCCAACCAAAAGTTACACTTGCTGAGTTTGGCATACAATTCTCTCTCTCGGAGGGTCTGCAGAACTATCCTCAAGTGCTCCTCATAATCTTCCCTGGACTTAGAATAGACCAAAATGTCATCTATGAAGACAATCACAAACTTGTCCAGGTATGGCTTGAATATATCATTCATCAATGCCATAAATGCTGCGGGAGCATTCGTCAATCCGAATGGCATCACCAAAACCTCGTAGTGGCCATAACGGGTACGAAATGCTGTTTTGGGTACATCTCCACTCCTAATCCTCAACTGATGATACCCTGACCGTAGATCTATCTTAGAAAATACTTCGGCTCCCTGGAGCTGATCCAACAAATCATCGATTCTTGGAAGGGGGTACTTGTTCTTAATGGTGGCCTTATTCAATAACCGGTAATCTATACACAGTCGAAGGCTTCCATCCTTCTTCCTTACAAATAGAACTGGTGCTCCCCAAGGTGAGACACTCGGTCTAATAAACCCCTTCCCCAGCAACTCTTGCAACTGTTTCTTCAGCTCTTCCAATTCTATCGGAGCCATTCTATAGGGTGGTTTCGATATCGGCTCTGTACCAGGCACTAGCTCAATGCGAAATTCCATTTCCCTTTCAGGTGGTAGTCCTAGTAATTCATCTGGAAAGACGTCAGGGTAATCTGTAATTACGACTATGTCCCTCAATTTCGGGTGTGCCTCATCTATATCAACCACGTATGCAATGAACCCTTCACATTATCCTCTCCATCGTTAGTAACATGAAATTGAAAATATTCTCCATGATCAAGTCCAAAAAGATTTGAAGTGATGCAGTATTTCAACTCTCTCGTTTGATAGTAAGGGCAACTAGACAAATTTTTAGGAGTTTAAATGGGATTGTTTAGGAGATAGGAGTAAGTATAAATAGATAGTTGAAAAGAAAATATTGTATAAGTTCTTAATTGGGTTAAATAAAACCCTAGATAATGTTTAAGGAAGAGTTCTCTCTATTAAGCCTCTTACAAGTCTCCGTAAGGCATTTACAAAGGTGGAAAGAAATGAAAGTCATAAGAAGGAGCTGAATGGCTCACAAAATTCAAATAGCAGTTCTGAAAAGGGTCAAAAATAACAAGAAAAAGGTTCATCCTTTGTGTGATCGTTGCCGAAAACTAGGCCACACATAGGAAACATGTTGGGATATCCACGGTAAGCCCGCTAATTGGAAGCCTACTCGTGAAAGGTAGGGTCATGGGAATGTCTCTATGTCAAAAGAGGCTGCACCATCATCTAAGGGAACTGGCTCTCTGTAATTCGCATAAAATAATATGTACTCTTTATGATTTTGTGATATACGGACAAGTCACATTTGATATAAATCATAAGGAATGAATGTTTTTAAGTTCTAAATGTGTATGAAATGTAAAATGGGTAGTGAAGCAAATTGGATATGAATGTAACAGTGATTTTCTAGGAAAACTGCAGTAAAAATGCTGTAGATGAAAGGCAGATCGATCTCATTAGCAAGGAAGATCGATCTCATGGCTTGAAAATGCAATGTCAAAGCATTCTGTAAGGGGGAGATCGATCCCTCATTCAAAGCAGATTAATCTCAATAAGTTTACGCCAAGGTTAGATCGATCCCTCATTCAAAGCAGATTAATCTCAATAAGTTTCTGCCAAGGTTAGATCGATCTCATCCCAATGGCCAGATCGATCTCTATAAGGTTCTGGTTGAAGCAGATCGATCTCATACTAAAGAGAAGATAGATCTCACCTTTTCAATGTTGAATTCTGTAAGAGTAATGACACAGAGCAGATCGATCCCATAGTAAGAAACAAATCAATCTCAACTTCTCAGAATCAAATTTTGAAGAGACAAACACAGGGCAGATCGATCTCTCATGGTTAGCAGATCGATCTTCAAGGGAAATTCTATATATACTGGACTCTTGCACCTTCATTTCTCCGAGAACAATCAATCCTTCATTGAACTAGAGTAAGATCTAACCTTTTCTACTCCAAAAATTTTCATCTTTCAATCAGTTTTGAGTGAGATTTGTTTCAGTAAAGGTGTTCCTTGTGAGGAGGAGAACAACATAATTTAAAACTAGAAGTTGAAATCAAGGATTGAAGGAGAAAGGTGAATTTCCCCCAATTTGCTAAAAAAGAGGAAAATTTAAGCTAGGTAAGATTTAATACACTAACTTCAAATATGTTAATATAGGTATCTTGGTGAGTTGATTGGTGTATGTTTGAGTTGCTGAAAACACCTTGAACATGTAAAATCTCCATGACCTAGGTTTTTGGCTTGGATATGAGAAAATGATGAGAGAAAGTTGAGTAGGCATGGATTCAATGATGATTGAAGCATGTAGTGAAGTTATTAAGCATGTATATATGATTGTAAGATAGTTTGGTGAAATACATGTATTGGAAATAGACTTAAGAAAGAGTAAAGTCCTATGAGTTGTAATAAGACTAAATGAGTGTAAAAAGGGCTAAAGGCATTGATTGAGATTCATGCAAGTGAAAACTAAGTATATTTAGGTATACTGATGTGAATAGTTATTTATAGCTTCGGAGTGATATTGGAAATTGATCAGACTGTGAGGTTTAGCAGCATCGAGGAAGTGAGGTCACGCGACGTGATCAGAGGTAAGGGAATTTTGTGAGTTGCTAGGGGTAGCTACACGTATTTCAAATAGAATTTCAAGTATTTATATTGTATATGAAATCCCGTGTATAGAAAAGTTTGGTAGAAACTGATAAGGTAAAATTGTGGTTTTATCCAAATATGGGTAAAAAGCTTAGGAAGCATGTTTGTGACTAATGTTGATAGTTGTGTGGATAGATTGGCTAATGTTTTCATGTTATATATGAAAACAACACATTTTAGTGCCGATTTGATTTAATTGAGTGAAATTCAATTGAAATAAGCCATCTATCGGTTTGTGTGAAAACCATTGGTGCTAGAGTAATACTCGCACTAGATTTTATTAGATATGCATTACATAGTACTTGAGTATTTCTCGTACTTGATTTTAATGCGATTTATGCACGATAGAGTACTGGAGCATTGCTCGTACTCAGTTTTATTGATTGATGCATGATAAAGTATTGGGGCATTGCTCATACTCAGTTTTACATGATATAGTGCTGAGAGCATTGCTCGCACTAGATTTATATGACTATATGCGTGAGTTCGTGTTGAGAGCCTGTGCAGATTGTGTGTCGCACTGATTATTTGCTCGCATGTGTATTTTTGAGATATGACTGAGGGCTATCGAAACTATTATCCATGGTATGTGGGCTAAGACCTATGGTAGGCACCTCGACTATGAGGGTTGGGTCCATGGAGTACTTTGTACCGTGTATGTCACATGGAGTATGATGTACCGTGAGTACGCGATGTTATTGAGTTGTGAGCTGACGGTTGAGAATTTGACCCACCTCCCATTACAGCAAATGTGAGACCCCGCACATCGAGTACTATTTAGCCTAGGATCATAGAAAATGAGTTATGATCATAATCTTGGAACAAGTAGTCGCCTATCTCGTTTCACCTTACTGATATTTCTTATTTGAATTGTCACATGAGTTTTTATAATTGGGTAGACTCGAGGGATGGGTTGAGCCTCGACGTGTGACCTTGTGTGTGAAAGGGTAACCCGAGGGATGGGTGATGCCCGAATTTTTCTATGTTTTTACATCATGAAATGCCATATTGTTTTAATTTAATTGAAATGGCATGATAAAATGTGATTTATATTAATTACATGAGAAATGCAATGTTTTGCATAAACTGCTAAGATTATTAAACCAGCACGTTTTCAGTTCATACTGATGATTTGTATATATATATATATATATTGCATAAATGTTTCAAGAATGACACATGCTTTAGATGCGAATCGAAAAGGAAATGATTTAAAGGCATAAGCATTATATTTTGTAGATAATGTGGTTATCTACTTGTTTGCCTTATTTCCTTATTGAGTTATGAGCTCACCCTCTTTTTATTTCCCCTCTCTACAAAACGTTCATAGTAGTTGAGCATGGCTAAGGACTGATATTCCTTAATCCGCTGCATACCCATCTTACTAAAGGTATACACATTCAAACATTTTGTACTGAACAATGTAAAAATATAGTTATATAAACGAATGTACAGTTGGGGATGTATATGTACAAGTATTAGTATTAATGTATATGAGTTTATTTTTAAGAAAAGAGTACTTGCAGTCAATAGAATATTTGTTTTGACATGTATGCATGTAATGGAATGAATGTGGTTGAGATGGCTAATATCGAATCACGGCCCAACGGTTTGGTGTTGAGTTATGATAGAAGAAGAGGTAAGTAAAATGCGAAAAATTTGTAGTGGTTTTGGTAGGTCACGGGAGAGGAGGTCATGATACTCTCTACCCTTTAGCAAGGAACAATTCGAACTCCTTCAAAAGATGTTTGGGCAGCCGCAATCCTCAAATAAACCCCTGTTGTTGCTACCAGCTCAGTGGTACATAAAAGTAATCATATGAATGCATTCTCAGTTAAAAGTAATTATACTAACCAATGGATTATAAACTCAAAAGCCTCAAATCACATCATAGGACATTCAAATATTCTCAATAACTTCAAATTGTGAATGGGGAATGGACGAAAGAATTGCAGACGGGTACAAATCCCTAGTGGTAGGAACTGGTTCAGGAATGGTGTTAGAAACCCTACAGTTAATTCAGTTTTATTAGTCCCAAATTTAGGTTGCAACTTGTTATCTGTTAGTTAATTGTCAAAAGGATACAACTAATTTGCTAAATTCTCCAACAATATGTGTGAATTTTAGGACTTGGATTTGGGGAAGACGAATGACAGTGCTACGGAATGCTCTAGTTTGTACCTTTTTAAGAGTGGCAACACTTCACGTGGACAAGTTCACTAGGTAGGCACCTCAAAGTTTAAGAGGTACCTTGAAAATGTTCATTTAATACTTTTCTTTCTGATAATTGCCAAGTTATGCTCGTCACTATAGATTAGGACATCCCAGCTTTATGTACGTTGAAAAATTGTTTCTAATACTATTTAGAAATTATGAGATCTGAGAATTTTACACATATCCAATTATGTAATGTGAACTTAAAGTGTAATTTATTGAGCTGAATGTAATGTACTCATACATTGAGGTGGTATGGAATGAATTTCTAAGTGATGAATGAGTCATGAATGAGATTTTATGTTAAGTGTTTAACCAAAGTGTGAAACTATGAGGCCAGATCGATCTTGGAAAAGAGAGGATTGATCTAGTAGGCCAAAATGACAAGGAAAGAGGAAAGTAAGTGAGTAGATCGATCTCCTTATGATTCTGTAATGAAGAGATCGATCTCATAAGGAAGAAATCGATCTCATGAAGCATTTTGAAAGGAGAAGATCAATCTCCTCAAGGAGCAGATCGATCTTATGAACTATTCTGTAAACAGAAGATTGATCTCCTCAAGAAGCAGATCGATCTCATGAAGCCATTAAGAGATCGATCTCACCCCACGACAGATCGATCTCCTAGGCATAAAATTGCCCTAAAATGTCCTCAAATTCAAATGCAGATCGATCTCATTAAGGACCAAATCGATCTCCTACCCTCTGCCTATATAAAGACCCATGTGTTTTCTTGTATTTCATCTTTTCTCTCTCCCTCAAACCTTTATTTTAGTCGAGCCCTAGCTTTCTCTCTCTTTCAGAACCCCTATTCTCGTCCGAATCAAAGGTTGTAGAAAGAAAGAAAGTTGTTCCTCATCCAAAGGAGAACAACATACTTGGAAATCGTAGGACGAATCGAATTGAGGTGTGAATAGAGCACTCCACAAGTTTGGGTAAGTTCTAAACTTTGATCTTGGATTTTAAAGTGATTTTTGGTGATTATGGTTGCTGGCATTATGATGAAATAGCTAAGAAATGATTAGAGATGGATGAAATTATGATTTTGTTGGAGTAAAGATAACGTTAGGCAATTTATGGTAATTTGGGATTTTTGACTATAAATTGGAATTGAGGCAATGAGGTGAATTTAGCATGAAATTGGTATTGAGAAATATAGAATTTTGAGATGTAGTGGATGAGAATGTGAATTGTGATAGAGTTATGAGAATTGGGCTATTGGAGAGGTTAATGAGAAATATGAGCAAATATGTGCTCGATGAGGTGATTGAGATAAATTATTGATGTTTTTACATCGTTTGGACAGCTCAGGAGTACCAGAGAGGAATGTGAGATTAGTCCGTGATACGGGGGAACGATTGCACTATATGAGGTGCAAAGAGGTAAGGGAAAACTTAAAACTCGTTTGTGCGTGTGATTTGTGACAATATTGTAGCATGAAATTGTGATTTGAGAAAACAAGCATGTTTTATGAGTTGTGACTGAGTATTGCACACGATTTTATAGCCGGTTGGGGCCTAACTTTTATGAGTTATAAACTAAGCGTGAAAATGTTTTATAACCGTTTTGTGTTTAAAACGTGAAAAGAGATTTGGGCCCTACGTTAAGGCGTATTGAGATTGAGAAAGGTGTGCATGATTTTTTTGGTTGGAACTTGGTTTTAACATGTCTTGTGTTGAGTACACAAATGTTTTAAATGATATTTATGAGAGAAAACCCTTATGAGTTCTACGTGAAGGCAAAATGTTTTATATGATAATGACTAATGATTGAGACTTAGGCGTGTCATGTTGAATACACATCAGGCCTTGCTTTGGTAGTATGTAAGTCCGGGCATTGCTCTGGTAGCATGTAAGTCTGATATTCCTCCGTTTTGGTAACGAGAGATGCCTCCGTTTTGGTGACGAGAGATGCCTCCGTTTTGGTAACGCGAGATGACCCCCGTTCTGGTAACGCTGGGTGGCCTTGCTTTGGTAGCATGTAAGTCTGGGCCTTGCTTTGGTAGCATGTAAGACCGATAGTGTACATGAGGAGAGGCATTGCTTGGGTAGCATGTACGGTCGGGCCTTGTTTTGGTAACACGTAAGTTCAATATACCATGTATACGGCCATATTGTCAATGTTCCCTGTTTTGAGGATGCCTGGGATGCGTACCCAGAGGAGATTTATTATGATGTGTCATGACGAGTTTTATATGAGTTTTCTTACCTAGTCTCCTTTTTATACACACGAGTTTGTGTTTTGTGGCTGTGGCACGTGCATTCTATTAAGGTGATTTTTATCACATTTTAATGAGAAAAGCCATTATCGCATTCTGATTTCCACATGCTTGTGACTGTGATTTGTATTGAGTTATGTACTCTCATGTTTTTACATGATTTTAGAGAATTGAGATGAGAATGATATTATAATGAGTTCATGCTACGTTTTTAATTGAGTTTCAACTACGAGATAAAATGATTGTGCTGTGCAAATCATTATTTCTTTAATGAGTCCCTTACCTCCTTACTGAGCGATTTAGAAGCTCAACCTATTTTATCTCCCCTCAGATTTCTTCAAGTAAAGAGAGTCTCCCTGCGACGTACGAAGTAGTGGCTAGTGGAGGACTTGAGCTTCAGGCTACATATATTGTGTTGAGGTATAATTTACATTTCATGTACCCAGACTTATATTGTATTCACAAACACTTGATGAACAATGATGTATGGCATATATTAGGTTTAATTAACCTTGAGTAATGTATATTATATGAGATATAATTATTAGATGAGAAGATCCTGAGGTATGACATGTATGATGATGTATGACACTGCATAGAAATGCACCCTTAATTGTGAATGGATGAATAAAAAGTTTTAAATTTGCTATATTTTCTGCGCTTTCGGGGCGTCACAAAGTTTTCTTGGTATCAAAGCTTAGAGTGTTTAGTACTGTCAGTGTCAGTCAAGTGAAATAGAATACATCCCAAGTGTCTGTATAAGTCTTGTCATGAACTAAAATTGAGGATTGAGATTTCAATCAAGTTTAATGTGTACACGTAAGAAACATATTGAGATTGAGAATGAGTGGACAACAAGGTCATTCTAGGAGGCAGGCAGAGTCACTTTCGCCACTTGCCCCACAACCAGAGAGTCCTCATTCTCGATTTAATCAGATTGAGCATGATGTGCGGCAAGGTTTTGAACAAATGGCAGTGCTATTCGTGCAACATTTTGGAGTTAATGCTTCGGGTACTACTCCTATACCACCATAAGGACCTCCCGTACCCTCAGTACAGATGGACCTGGTGCCTCTCATTACTCAGCCCGATGATAGGAGTATGGTCCTATTGAAGGACTTCTTGAAAATGAATCCGCCCACATTCAGAGGGAAAAAAGATCCTGTAGAGGCTGAAGAGTGGCTGACTGAGTTGAGAGTCATATTTGACTATTTGGGATGCACTGATGCTGAGAGGGTCAATATGGGTGCCTATATGTTGAAAGGGAGAGCTCGAGATTGGTGGGGTACTACCCAGGGTATTCTAATGTCCAGCCAGGATGTGATTAGCTGGGAAGAATTTTAGGCGACCTTTAAAGCCCAATTTGTACCACGAGCTACTCAGAGAAGGAAGCAAGTAGAGTTTTTGAATTTGTACAGGGCAATATTTCTGCGGATGATTATGAGAGCCGATTTATCGCTATTGTGAGGTATGATCCAGAGACCTTCAAAAAATGAAGAACTCTGCACTGAGAGATTTGTGTATGGATTAAAGCCCATCATCAGAGATTGATTGATAGGGCTATGTATTACAGAGTTTGGAGATGCTTTAAGACGAGCATAAGAGATTGAGAGGGGAATCAAAATTGTATAGTCCCAGAATGAGTTCAGTGCTATGACTAGGGATAAGGGCAAAAGGCCAGCGATTTTCCAAGCAAATGTTCGGAGAGGTTCCTTCAGGAGAGGAAGGATTGAGGTACAGAAGGACAGATTTGAGAGACCCAGAGCTTATCCCATCATCAAAGAGACCCCTTGAGATGTCAGGCCTGAGATAAGGGTTTGTAGAGACTATGGCCAACCGCATGAGGGAAGTTATACTGGGTTGATCCATGGATGTTTCAGATGTGGAGACATGGGTCATAGACTAAGAGATTGCCCTCAACCTCAGAAACCACATGCTTCGGAGCCTATCAGACAACAGCCTCAGAGAGTGAATCCCCCGAGACACGCCACTGCTACAGAGAAAAGAAAGAAACTCGTTACAGTGGGATGTGTGTTTGCTTTGGACAAAAAAGCAACAAACACTTCTGCAAAAACGGTAAGAAGTACACTCTCTGTCTATAATCATAAAGCTCATGTGTTGATTGACCCGGGGTCCACGCATTCATTCATTTCTGAGCATTTTGCATGTAGATTAAATTTGAAGTTTGAACCTCTAGAGTATATACTACATGTAAATACCCCCATGCGTGAATCCTAGAGAACCGAGTTGATTTGTAGAGGATGTGAAATAAAGGTGGGAGATAGAGTAATGTTAGCATATTTAATAATGTTAAATATGCATGGGTTTGATGTAATTTTGGGAATGGATTGGCTAGCAACCAATCGAGTGAGTTTAGACTGCTACACTAAAATTATAACCTTCTTCCTACCTGAACCTTACATTGTACGTTTGAAATATTGAGTAAGTAAATGTGTGGAAATTTTTATAAGCAAATTGAAATTTTGATGTTGCTTTTTGAGAGTATTAAATTTGAGTATTCATGTGAAGGTTATGAAACACTTATCTCAGATGACAATCGGGAACATCCGAGGATTGAGGATATACCTGTGGTGTGTGAATTTTCGAATGTTTTCCCAGATGAGTTGCCAGGTTTACTACCAGAGAGAGTGCTGGAGTTTACCATTGATTTGGTACCAGATACTCAGCCTATCTCTAGACCTCCATATAGCATGACATTAGTGGAACTCAAGGAATTGAAGAAACAAATACAAGAGTTACTGGATCAAGGATTTATTAGACCCAGTGTCTCACCGTGGGAGCACCAGTGTTATTCATGAAGAAGAAGGATGATAGTCTCAGATTATGTATAGACTACTGACTATTGAATAAAGCCATGGTGAAGAATAAAAACCCATTGCCTAGGATTGATGACTTACTTGATCAGCTGAGAGGGGCCTCCGTCTTCTCTAAGATTGATTTAAGATCGGGCTATCACCAACTGAGGATTAAGGAGGAAGATATTCCGAAGACGGCCTTTAGGACAAGGTATGGCCATTATGAATTTCTAGTGATGCCCTTCGGATTGACGAATACCCCTGTAGCCTTTATGAGGTTAATGAACGAGGTGTTCAAAGACTATCTAGACAAGTTTGTGATAGTCTTTATTGATGATATCTTAGTGTACTCTCGATCTTATGAGGAGCACGCACAGCACTTGTGGTTAGTACTTTAGATACTCTGAGGTAAACAATTATATGATAAGCTTAGTAAGTGTGAGTTTTGACTGGATCGGATAGCTTTCCTTGGTCATATAGTGTTAGAGGAAGGAGTATCAACAGATCCAAATAAAGTATAGGCTGTGCTTAATTGGGAAAGACCGAAGACAATTACTGAGGTGCAAAGTTTCCTTGGTTTGGCAAGGTATTACAGGAGATCTGTGGAAGGATTTTCCAGAATTGCTGCTCCATTGACCAAGCTCACGCGCAAGGAGACTCCGTTCATATGGACTGATCAATGTGAGCTTAATTTTCAGAATTAAAGAGGAGATTAACATTGGCACCTGTTTTGACTATCCCTGAGGGGTCAGGAGGATTTTTAGTATATAGTGATGCTTCTCATCAAGGATTGGGGTGTGTACTCAAGCAGCAAGGAAGAGTGGTCGCTTATGGATCGCGACAGTTAAAAGAACATGAGCAAAATTAGCCCACACATGATTTGGAGTTAGCCATTGTGGTATTTGCCTTGAAGATCTGGCGGTACTACTTATATGGGGAAAGATTCTAAATCTTCACTGACCACAATAGTTTGAGGTATTTGTTTTCTCAGAAAGAGTTAAACATGAGACAAAGGACATGGATGGAACTCCTTAAGGATTATAACTGCGAGATTCTGTACCATCCGGGAAAGACGAACGCAGTTGCTGATGCCTTGAGTAGGAAGAGTATGATATCGGCTATGATGGTCAGGGAATGAGATTTATTGGAGCAGTTCACCGAACTCCGAATCAAAGGTAAAGAGGTAGAGATTGGATTTCTGGCTAGCCTAGGATAGAGCCCAGAATCATAGATCAGATTAGAACTGGGTAACACAATGATCAGAGGTTGATCGATATGTTTAGCCAAGCTGAGCAAACGTCACAATCGGATCTCATATTCAGTGAGGATGGATTGTTAAGATTCAGATGATGAATTTGTGTACTGGACGATGATACCTTGAAGAGACAGATACTGAGAGAATCGCACTGCTTGCGATACACCATGCACCCAGGGAGTACTAAGATGTACTGAGATTTGAGAAAGGTGTATTGGTGGAGTGGTATGAAGCGAGACGTGGCAGATTTTGTGGCCAGATGTTTAGTATGCTAGCAAGTGAAAGCTGAGCATCGAAAGCCCAGAGGATTATTGCAGCCTTTACCAGTGCCTACATGGAAATGGGAGCATGTCACCATGGACTTTATTATGGGTTTACCGAGGAGCCGAATGGGTCATGATGCGATATGGGTCATAGTGGATAGGCTGACAAAAAGTGCCCACTGCCTTGCCAATAAGAGCACAGATAATGTGGATGCCTTAGCTGAGTTATATGTCAACGAGATAGCTAGATTACATGAGGCTTTAGTGAGTATTACTTAGAGATTCCCGATTTACTTCCAGATTTTGGACCCAATTTCAGGAGTCCATGGGATCTCAATTGAGTTTTAGTACCGCCTATCATCCTCAGACAGATGGTCAGTCAGAGAGGACTATTCAGACCCTAGAGGATATGTTGAGGGCGTGTACGATGAATTTTAAGGGATCATGGGATGATCACCTGCCCCTAGCAGAGTTTGCATACAATAATAGCTATCATGCGAGTATTGGAATGACACCTTTTGAGTAGGGGTGTAAAATAGGCTCAAGCTCGCGGGTTGGTCCATAAAAACTGTGGGCTTTTAACGATCCGGTCCATTAATATGTGATTCGTTTAAAAATAGGCTTATACGGGTCAAGCCCGACGGGTAAATAATTTATACGGGCCAACCCGTACGGGTACGGACCGACCTGCGGGCTATTTTACCAACACACCAATCAAACCTAAGTCCTAAATCATTCTCATTCTACCTATTCTAATTTCTAAAGTTTAAACAAACAAAACTACAAAAATAAAAAATTGAAAATTTACCAAAATAATGTTATTGTATTTTTATTTAATAATTGAAAATTTTATTTTATAGGTTGGAAAGATGATGAGGAAAACAAAGATAAATTGGTGGAAGAATCAAATGATTCAAATCATTTGAATAATGAGATTAACTCACAAGTTTAATGTTGTTTGATGTGGAGTTTAATGGATGCTTGTAGATTTTATGACTTTTAAACTTATTTACTATTCTTTATTTAATTATTTAGACCATAATATTATGTCATGTGTAATTTGTATTTGTAATGCGAGTTTGTTTAATGGATATTATGTTTGTGGATTTTATTTTTATTGGGATTAATATAATAATATTTGTAGAACTATTTTCACAATTTTATGACTTGCTTGCTTATGATATAATATATTGCTTATGCTGATATATATATATATATATATATATATATTTATATTACAAACCCATAATTTGCTTTTGTACATAATATATTGTTTTATGTGACTAACTTACAATTTGAAATTAAGTGGAGAACTCCAAATCATTTTGGTTTTTGCTTTGAACTTGTTATATTTGATCATGAATGAACTAATATTCCTCTTGTTAAAAAAATTGCAAATTAAACTTTGTATTTTAGTCTCAAATCTATGTGATTTGATTTTATAACAATTTTGGTTAATTCCCTAAGCCCAATAATCATTTAACAAATTAAAATTAGACTTAATTAAGTGTTTAGGCTCAATTCATTATTTTTTAAAGTCCAATTCTTTATTTCCAAAAAAAAAAAGTTAAGTTAGCCCGCGGGCCAATCCGGCCCGCATTAGAATCTGATTGGTCTCCATAAATTTAATCCGTTTAAATGCAGGCCTAAATGGGCTCAACCCACTTAAACCCGTATCCGTATTAATCCGCATCGGTCCGTACCGTTCGACCCATTTTACACCCCTACTTTTGAGGCTCTATATGGTAGGAGGTGTAGATCCCCTGTAGCTTGGGAAGAAGTGGGTGAAAGGAAGATAAATGCTCCCGAGCTTGTTGAGCAAGCGGTATAGAGTGTGAAACTCATATGTGAGAGATTACGGGCTGCACATAGTAGACAGAAAAGCTACGCAGATGTGCGTAGACGACCACTAGAGTTTGATCTTGGTGATGCGGTATTTCTGAAGATATCACTGAGTAAAGGTATCATGAGATTTGAAAAGAAAGGGAAATTGAGTCCTCGATACATTAGACCATTCGAGATTCTTGAGAGACTGGGAGAGGTAGCCTACAGGTTGGCATTACCCCTACAGATGTTTAGAATACACAACGTCTTCCATGTGTCCATGTTGAGGAAGTACCACTCGGACCCTTCTCATGTCATAGAGTATGAAGAGATGGACATACAAGAGGACATGAGCTACACCGAAGAATCCATCCGGATTCTCGATAGAAAAGAGAAGGTACTTCGGAATAAAAGCATCCCATTAGTGAAAGTTTTGTGGAAACATCACTCAATGGAGGAGGTGACTTGGGAATTGGAGAGTCTTATGAAGGAGAAGTACCCCCATCTGTTTGACGAGTTGAGTTGAATTTGGAAGACCAAATTATTTTTAAGGTGGGGAGGATGTGAGATATGAGAATTTTACACATATCCAATTATGTAATATGAACTTAAAGTGTAATTTTGTCACGACCCAAAACCACCCAAAAATCAGAGTAAATTTTTCGCGTTTTGTTATTTTCTTTCATGCTTACCTGTCCTCTGATCGTGACCACACTCCACTAACTAATTGGACTGTGCATCAATGCCAGTCCCACCATTTATTTACCATATAACTTAATTCTTTCTCAGTCATTTATAAGTATTTACAATATTTATACATCCCCTAAAGTTACTTACAAACATGTTACTGTGCTATGCTTATTTAGATACAATTTGTACAAGTGTATATACCTTAAATGATGGGCAGCAGCGGATATCCGGAATGCAGTACTCAGTCACCTCAATATCTACTGGAGATTATCTGTGTGAGAAAATGAAAGGGGTGAGCACATCAAGCTCAGTAAGGCAATCCTACGAACAAGTAGGTGACCATACTACCTACATGAACATGGTGCCATGCATAAACCACCCTTTCTCCACACATTTTAAAACAGATGATAAGAGTTATGATGTTATGTAAATCCATTCGCATGGCAAAATTCAACATGCAATTATTTCAAATCATTTCTTTCTCGTTTAAAATTTCACAACAAGGCCAGGACTCAACCCATCCCTCGGGTGGTCCTGACTCACATAAAACCATAAAAATCGATTTACATTCACACATGGGTTTGAAAAGCATGGAAGTAATCATCATGCACGTTTGATTTTAAAAACCCAGTTTTAATCTCATTAAAGTCGTCAACATGCGAGACCAGGCAACATCTGTATATCGATAATAACCAGGACTATGGCCATGTGTCCTCGGGAGTTCCTCTGCTACACGGATCCTAGTGTGCGGGTTCTCACCATGATCGAAAACCGCCCGGGAGGTGGGTCAATCCATCTCGTCAGTCTTATCTGATCCCATGAATCTGAAGATGCCGCGTCAGAAGATGCCGCATCCGAAGATGCCATATCCGAAGATACCACACGGTACATCGTACTCCATGCTACTTGCACGGTACATCGTACTTCGTGGACCCATATCGCTCTAGGTACTCCAGCCCAAATGGCCTGCTTCCCACAGAGAGGTTTTGTTTCTTATATCATATCTTAATACTCATGCCATGTCTCAAAACGCACGTGCGAGCCTATTTAATCGGTGACACACAGTCTACCCGATGCTCCAAGCACGCCTCATCCCATGTTTTCATAAAAACCAGTGCGAGCGATGCTCAGCACTCTCATCAAATCAAATAAAACTAGTGCGAGCTAGGCTCTAGCACTCTGTATGCAAACTATGTGAAAAGCTGGTGCGATCGAAGCTCCAACACCCTGTCTCAAAAATCATATAAAATATTGTGCGAGTTAGACTCTAGCACCCTGTCACGAAAATCATGTAAAATCAGGTGCGAGTTAGACTCTAGCACCAATGCATGTAAAACTCTAGTGCGAGCTCTCGCTCCAGCACTAATGCATGCATCACCCAAATCAAAACATCGTGCAAGCTGAGCTCTAGCACGTCACATGTCAATAAAACACGTAGGCGGCTCTTTTTCCTCAAAACAGTTTTCAAAAACAATTTCATCGTTGAAACTATGAAATGCTGTGCATTTTTCTTTCAAGGTTAGCCAGCCTAGTCATGCATGCATCAAAACACCTCCAGAACGAGCAGGAACCTCTTGTACTTGCTCCTCTCAATTTTTCCTAAATTTGTAAAATTCTACCCTTAATAAGGGTATTTTGGTAATTTGCCCATTCGGGGCACTAAAATTATTAATTGACCTCTAAACCCTTCAGATAATTTTTAAAGGACTGCAAATGAACTTAAAATTTTTTAAAGTTACCTCTAGCAGTCCGCAGAATTTCCTTACCTTATTTTCCTGTCGAGTCTGACCTTTCCTCTGATGTCACGTCGCGCAGTCCGATCTGCTCCCAATCCAATGTCCGGAACTGCGTATAAATATTTCTCAGGTCAGATATTATACAACTTAATTGTATTTAATACTTTCTGGGCTTAATTTAAATCATTGGGCCCATTTACCCCTATTGGGCCTGATTGCACCTTAATGGGCCTTAATCGGCCTTAAGCCCGTTTTCCACTTAATTTTCACATTATCGAGGCCTATTGGTCTCATTGGGCCCACTAACAATTCCTTGAGCCTCATTCTAACTCTCAAATAGCTAAATTTATTATTTACGATAATTTATCTAAATTTTCAAAATTTAATTCAATTTATCCGGAATTTAAATTCATATCACGCATAACGATGTAAATTGTCGTAAATAAGGGTTACTTACCCGAGATTCCATATTAGTACGTAAATCGAGGCTGTCTCGAGCTGTCGTTGGATGCCAATTGTCGAGCTACACAATTTCATAAATTTTCGGGTAAATTTTCGATCGAAAATTAATTAAATAAAATATTTCAAAATTCAAATCGGTTAATTCGATCGCTTACCGGATCGAAAATTAATTAAATAAAATATTTCAAAATTCAAATCGGTTAATTCGATCGCTTATCGACTTACCCGAAGCTCGATTGCATCACTGGAATTTTTCCCCAATTTTTCCTCTTTTTCTTTTTTTTCCCTTTTTCTCCTTTTTCCCTTCTTTCTTAGCTGAACCGGTTCGGTCTGGTTCAACTCGGTTCGGACCGCCGGTTCACCCCGGTTCACTCCGGTTCAGGGCCTTGCCAGTCGGTTCTCCACCGGCTTCCACCGCCAGCAGCTTCGCTGAGTCGTTCGCATCTCAGATCTGCCCTCGATTTCACCCAAGACCGTTGGAAGGTCGCCGGTCCGGCCTCCTCTCTCTCGGTCGTCAGAACCCATTTTCGGTCTTGGTCGTCGCCGACGATTTCGACCGTTTCGTCGGCTACTACCGGTCTTAAAATGATTGGCTCCTCCTCCTGAACTCGTAGGTGGCCTCCGTTGGTGCCCAGCCACCGTAGATTATCGGGAATCAAGCCGTTTCTCCCTCGATTTTTCCTTCCTCCGATCGGCGTCTTCCGACCTCCAATCGGCGCGTCTCCGGTGGCTGAAAGATCGCGGGCCTCTCCTCTTCCTCCTCGGCTCCTCGTCGGGGGTCGTCGGTCGTCAGTGGTGGCTCGTCGGTCTTCCTCGATTTTCGACTTTCGTTTTTTCGTTTCTTCTTTCTCTCTCCCCGACACTCATTTTCTGATTCTTTTTTTTTTTCAGATTCTCTTTTCTTTTTTTTATTATTATAATTTATTTACTTATTACACTATTCAGTAAAATAATCTACAATAATCCAAAATATCTACAACTTTATTATTTTATTCTAATTTAATTTAATTAATTTAATTTATTAAATACATTTTTCTCCAATTTTTGATATTATTCCTTCGTATTTTCGAGGTATTGCTCCGGGTAATTTTTCGGTATTTCTAAAAATTTCGGATCTTGATCAATTGGACTCAAAATTATATAATTTCCTCATTATTGATCAAGATATTCTAAATCCTTATTTTTAATTAAAATTTTCTTATCGAATTTATTTTGACTTTCGATCTTTTGATCGTTTTGCCCTTACACGTGTTCAGGATTAATTTAACCCAACTTCCTTTCATGAACACTCACTCACTTCGAATTTTAAATCCTTATTTCCAATCCGAATCCCATTTAGTTAAATTTTTGACCATTTTCATCCCTCATAAAAATTTACGATTTAATTGCGGGTCTTACAAATTTATTGAGATGAATGTAATGTACTCATACATTGAGGTGGTATAGAATGAATTTCTAAGTGATGAATGAGTCATGAATGAGATTTTATGTTAAGTGTTTAACCAAGGTGTGAAACTATGAGGCTAGATCGATCTTGGAAAAGAGAGGATCGATCTGGTAGGCCAAAGTGACAAGGAAGGAGGAAAGTAAGTGAGCAGATCGATCTCCAATGGAAGAGGATCGATCTTCTTATGATTCTGTAATGAAGAGATCATTCTCATGAGGAAGAAATTGATCTCATGAAGCATTCTATAAGGAGAAGATCGATCTCCTCATGGAGCAGATTGATCTCATGAAGTGTTCTGTAAACAGAAGATCGATCTCCTCAAGGAGCATATCGATCTCATGAAGCCATTATGAGATCGATCTCACCCCACGACAGATCGATCTCCTAAGTATAAAATTACCCTAAAACGTTCCAAAATTCAAATGCAGATCGATCTCATTAAGGATCAGATCGATCTCCTACCCTTCACCTATATAAAGACCCCTGTGTTTTCCTGCATTTCATCTTTTCACTCTCCCCCAAACCTCCATTTTAGTTAAGCCCTAGCTTTATCTCTCTTCCAGAACCCCCATTCCCGTCCAAATCAAAGGTTGTTGCAAGAAGAAAAGTTGTTCCTAATCCAAAGGAGAACAACATACTTCGAAATCATAGGACGAATCGAATCGAGGTGTGAATATAGCACTCCATAAGTTTGGGTAAGTTCTAAACTTTGATCTTGGATTTTAAAGTGATTTTTGCTGATTATGGTTGCTGGCATTATGATGAAATAGCTAAGAAATGATTAGAGATGGATGAAATTATAATTTTATTAGAGTAAAGATAACGTTAGGCAATTTATGGTAATTTGGGATTTTTGACTATAAATTGGAATTGAGGCAATGAGGTGAATTTAGCATGAAATTGGTATTGAGAAATGTAGAATTTTGAGATGTAGTGGATGAGAATGTGAATTGTGATAGAATTATGAGAATTGGGCTATTGGAGAGGTTAATAAGAAATATGAGCAAATATGTGCTCGATGAGGTGATTGAGATAAATTATTGATGTTTTTATATCGTTTTGGATAGCTCGAGAGTTACAGAGAGGAATGCGAGACTAGTCCGTGATACGGGGGAACGATTGCACTATACGAGGTGCAAAGAGGTAAGGGAAAACTTAAAACTCGTTTGTGCATGTGATTTGTGACAATATTGTAGCATGAAATTGTGATTTGAGAAAACAAGCATGTTTCATGAGTTGTGAATGAGAATTGCACATGATTTTATAGCCGGTTGGGGCCCAACTTTTATGAGTTATAAACTAAGCGTGAAAATGTTTTACAACCGTTTTGTGTTTAAAACGTGAAAAGAGATTTGGGCCCTACGTTAAGGCGTATTAAGATTGAGAAAGGTGTGTGTGGATTTACCTGTTGGAACTCGATTTTAACATGTCTTGTGTTGAGTACACAAATGTTTTAAATGAGATTTATGAGAGAAAACCATTATGAGTTCTACGTGAAGGCAAAATGTTTTATATGATAATGGCTAATGATTGAGACTTAGGCGTGTCATGTTGAATACACATCGGGCCTTGCTTTGGTGTCATGTAAGTCCGAGCATTGCTCTGGTAGCATGAAAGTCCGATATTCCTCCGTTTTGGTAATGAGAGGTGCATCTGTTTTGGTAACGCGAGATGACCCCCGTTCTAGTAACACTGCGAGACCTTGCTTTGGTAGCATGTAAGACCGATAGTGTACATGAGGAGAGGCATTGCTTTGGTAGCATGTAAGGTCGAGCCTTGTTTTGGTAACGCGTAAGTCCAATAAACCATGTACACAACCATATTGTCGACGTTTCCTCTTTTGAGTATACCTGGGATGCGCACCCAAAGGAGATTTTTTATGATGTGCCATGACAAGTTTTATATGCGTTTTCTTGCCTAGTCTCCTTTTTAGACACACGAGTATGTGTTTTGTGGCTGTGCCACGTGCATTCTATTGGGGTGATTTTTATCATGTTTTAATGAGAAAAGCCATTATTGCATTCTGATTTCCACATGCTTGTGACTGTGATTTGTATTGAGTTATGTACTCTCATTTTTATATGATTTTAGAGAATTGAGATGAGAATGATATTATAATGAGTTCATGCTACGTTTTTAATTGAGTTTCAACTACGAGATAAAATGATTATGCTGTGCAAATCATTATTTCATTAATGAGTCCCTTCCTCCTTACTGAGCGATTTAGAAGCTCACCCTGTTTTATCTCCCCCCAGATGTTTTCAAGTAAAGAGAGTCTCCCTGCTACGTATGGAGTAGTGACTAGTGGAGGACTTGAGCTCCTGGCTACATATATTGTGTTGAGGTATAATTTACATTTCATATACCCAGACTTATGTTGTATTCACAGACACTTGATGAACAATGATGTATGGGATGTATTAGGATTATTTAACCTTGAATAATGTATATTATATTTGATATAATTATTAGATGAGAAGATCCTGAGGTATGACATGTATGATGATGTATGACACTGCACAAGAATGCACCCTTAATTGTGAATGGATGATTAAGAAGTTTTAAATTTGCCATATTTTTTTGCGCTTCCGGGGTGTCACAGAAATAAAATTGTAAATCAATTTTCATGCGAAATGTCTCAATTCTCCAAACATTCTCGAAATTTATTTCAAAATCAATCTTACATATCGTTTTACCTATTTTCTATGATTCATAGTGATGTTTAGGGTTTATCCTGGATAAAATATGTCACAGGTTCAAGATGGTTTGTCTCTTTTATGAATGACCTATCACGACCCTCAACTTACCAAAATACGTACAAATTTTTCGCATTTTCGTGCATCGTTTATCATTCATCCTTACCTCAATCGTGAACAACAACTCTCCTCAATAGTTGGGCTATGTGTCGACGTCTAACTCACTCCACCATACCAATTCAATTGCATATTATTCATAAGTAAACACTTGTATAAATGTATATATATCAGAGTTGTTACATGTGTTTACATTGTTTTACATCCCCAATAGTTACATACAAAATGCTACTGTGCTATGTCTAGTTTAGATACAAAGTAATCCAAGTGTGTATACATTTAGCGATGGGATGCAGTGGATTACCAAAAGGGACAAGCCTCCAGTCATGCTCACTCTATACTCAAATCTCTGTAGAGAGGGGGAAAATAAAGGGGTGAGCAAATCACACACTCAGTAAGGCAATCATGCGAACAGGTAGATACTGCACTATCTACGTGATCGTGATGCCATGTTGAAAAGCATTTAATTCGTCATTTTATCTCAAAACATGAGTGTATGATTGTGTTAATGGTATGTAAAGCATTCATGCTATTAAAATCCAGTGCACATTTCAACTCAAAGCATGGTATAAATCATCATGCATAATTCATAATAAAGCATGGCATTAACCATCATGCGTTTTCTCAAATATGCATGGCATTAACCATCATGCATTTTCTCAAATAAGCATGGCATTAAACATCATGCATTTCCTCAAATAAGCATGGCATTAAACATAATGCATTTTCTCAAATAAGCATGGCATTAAACATCATGCATCTGTGCACTTTAAAAAACCATTAACAATCAATATCTCAAAACAATTCAACACTTGTCAGGTCTCAACCCATCCCTCGGACTGTCCTGACCCACAAATCATTTCAAACATGGATTTATTCTCAAAACAATAGACATGTGAGATAGGCAATTTAATAATAGGTAATAACCTCAAGGTTTATGGCCATAACCTGTGATACCGGCTACATGGATCAGGTGTGCGGGATATCACCACTATCTACTTCCACATGGGAGGTGGGTCAAATCCTACCCGTCGATCCATAGCAGATCTCGTCCGAAGATGACACATCACATCTCAACACGGTACAACGTACTCTATGCTACATGCACGATACAACGTACTCCGTGGACCCAATCAACACATCATATCAAGCCACATCTCAAACGCACGTGTGAGCCTATTTAATCGGTACGACCTCTTGTCTACCTAAACTCCTAACACTGCTAATAATCACGTCAAAACAATGCACGTGCGAGCCTATTTAATCGTTGTGACACCCAGTCTACTCGAAGCTCCAAGCACAGTAACAAACAAGGTGGGCATCTAGTGCGAGCTAAGCTCCAAGCACAATGCCAAAATAAATATGAAATCCATGTGAAAACTAGTGCCTCTAGCACTCATGTGTACAAAACACGTCAAATCTCGTGCGAATAACACTCTAACACGCTTTCATTCTCACAAAAACCATGTAGGTGGCTCAAATCTTTGCAAAGCATGGTTAGCAAACCAAAACAACTCATTTCTTTTGCAAATCATTTCAAATGTCAGCCAACCTACCAATCATTTGCTAAAAAGCAATAAAACACGACTTTCAAAGCAATATGCTTTTGTTTTCATGCGCATTTCTCAAACACCCAACTTTTGCCCTTTAATCACCCAATTTCATTTCCTAATATCTCATGCATTCTAGCAAATTGTTTAAGCGCCCAAATTGTGCACAGATATCTCTAAGAGTCCACACAATTCTCTTACCTCGATTTACTTGGTGTGACTCTTTTCCTCTTAGCTTCTCATGCTCTTGGCTCAACTCGCTCCGACGTATCCTCGGAAGCTGCGATTCATTCATCCAAATCAATTGAGTTAATGTTTTTAACCCATATTTGACCTCACTATTCAATATAATTCACTTATGCATTTTACTAATGCCTTAATCCACATTTTACCCCTTTTAGGTAAATCTTACAAGTTATTCACCAACAACATCTTAAAATCATACCCATAACACTATTGTCATCTCTAGACATCCCATTTCTCATTAATCTCCATACATTCCACTTTCTCACACTAGACCATTTCTTTAGATAGTTTCTAACCATCCATACTCATGCCAAACAACTCCAAAATCAATTTAATAGACAATGTACCATAGTTGGAGTGTTAGAATCTTACCAAATCTGATTTCTCTTCTTACTCCAAATGACAATGCCCTTAGCTCCTTCAAAACCAACAATGGGATTTTGGGTTCCAACCATGTTATTCTCTTCCTCAAGATGAATAACTTAGTGTCTAATGGCCTGCCCTCAAATCTTACTGGAAATGTCTGATTTTAGAGAGAGAAAGTTAGGTTTTTGGGTTGAATATGGAAGGATAGTGTTTTTTCCAAAATTTTTAAATTTTTAACCCTCCTTTTATAGAAATAGCTTGAAGAGATCGATCTGCACTAGGAGGAGATCGATCTAGTCCCCTTAAATCCCTCTTTTTCACGACATTTTGAGCATGAGATCGATCTGTTAAAGCTAGAGATCAATCTGCTCCAAACAGAGAGCTAAGGAGATTGATCTATATGCTTGAGGGTCGATCTTTTCATTACAGAATGTTTAGGAGATCGATCTTGCCCCATTGGAGATCGATCTGCCCTATTCCTTTGCTCAAATACAAGCATTTTGGCTCACCCAGATTGATCTCTCATCCTATGAGATCGATCTGCCCTTCATATTTCCTAGATTTTATTGTAATTTCCTGTAGAAACTTATTCCAACACATCCTTAATTTGATGTCATGGTTATTTTCTCATCCAATCATCTATGACACTTGAAAATGGCATCCATTAATACTTCATACACATTAAAACTTGTGTAGAATCTTTGTATAGCCAAAGTATATGGTATACACCAAATGAAAGTGCACAACTCATGCACATCTTCATTCCATTTACCACACTCCTCATATTCCATTTTACTTACATTCTCCACATGTTTAAGTCCATTTCTTCACATTCATACATAATGTAACTTGTATGTGCAATCACAACTCTTATTACATGTGTGTACATTAACTTATGGACTTACATCACATATACTTCACTTATGAATTCACCGTATAACTTCATTTACATTTCTATGTACATATATACAATTATACATATAAGGGGTCTCACATGACCACACTAGATTCACTTCGGTCTTCTTTATCAAAGAAAAGTATGAAATTGGTCAAATATTCAAAAAAAATTCCATCTCATGATTTAAACTCAATTTCAAAACAAAATTCAAATTTTGAGAACCGATAATGTAAAAGAGTATTTCAACTCAATTCTTGGTGACTATCTCTCAAATCACGGCATCATACATCAAGGCTCTTGTGTTGATGCACCCTAACAACATGAGATTGCAGATAGAAAGAATCGATACCTTCTTGAGGTTTCTTTTCACTCATGTTTTTGTCACATGTTTCAAAACAATTTTGGAGGGATGTAACTCTCATTGCCACATATCTCATAAATCTTATATCATCCAGAGTTTTGTAATTCCAAACACTGTGTCAGATGCTCCAAAAATCCTTTCCTTACTCTCTGGTCCTCTCAACAATTCCAGTCAAAATCTTTAGATGTTTCGTGTTTGTCCATATTTATCCACATAATCAGGGAAAACTTGATCCAAGGGTAGAAAAATGTATTTTTCTAGGTTATGCTCAACATCAAAAAGGGTACAAGTGTTTCTTTCAAATCACTAAAAATAATACTATTATTCTATAGATGTCACATTTTTTAAAATCAACCTTACTTTCCTAAGTCCAATATTCAGGGGGAGGGGTATTACAAACAACAATATCATCTTTAGGATATAGAAACTTTCGCATTCAATGATCTCAGTACCTCACCTATGATTCCTATTCCTACCACTTTAACTTTTATTAAACTTGAACTTGAATCAAGTTAGCCATAGTCACACTCTGAGCCTGAACAGAGTCCCTCTCTAACCCAAAATATTTTGAGTTTGTTCCCATCAACTTCTAATGAACTTTGTGTCTATTTAAGAAGACAAGCACTCAAAATGGGGCACAACATCTTGCACATGAACCTGACCAAGAACCCAATCCAAATTCAAATCTTAAAGGTAACATTGATTTTGATACTTCTCACAGTATATTATCTAATGATGATTTATTGCTCATTACCTTGAGGAAGGGTGCTGGGTCATGTACGCAACATCTTATCTAGAATTATGGTTCTTATAGAAGGCTTTCACCTATATTTCAAGCACTTGTTTACAATTTAAATGAGATTCAAGTTCCCAGTACAATTACAGAAGCTCTCAAAAATCCCAAAGGGAATAAGGCTATTATGGATGAAGTCAAGGATCTTGAGAAAAATAACACATAGGAACTCATAAATCTCCCAAACCGGGAAGAATATAGCTGGTTGCAAATGGATTTTCATAATGAAATAAAGGAAGATGGAAGTATTAATGATTCGAAGCCAGATTAATTGCAAAAGGGTTCACTCAATCTTATGGTATAGACTACCAAGAGACATTTGCCTCTGTTGCAAAACTCAACACCATTAGGATTCTTCTATCTTCGATAATAAACTTAGTTTAGCCTTTCTACCAATTAGATATTAAGAATGCATTCCTTAATGGGGATCTTAAAGAAAAAGTGTACAAGGTAATCTTACTGGACTTGGTTAAACTAAAGCTACAAATAATAAGATATGCAAGTTAAAACGATCCCTTTATGGTCTTAAACAATCCTCAAGTGCTTATTTTGAAAGATTCACAAAAGTGGTGAAGAGGTATGACTATTCTCAATGTCAAGAAAATCACACCTTATTTGTGAAACAATTTCACAAAGGAAAACTTGTTATCTTAATTGTTTATGTAGATGATATTGTTGTAATTGGTGATTAGATAAAGGAGGCGAATAGACTCAAGAAAAATGTTGGCTAAAGAATTTGAAATCAAAGACTTGGGAAATCTCAAACACTTCTTAGGAATGAACATAGCTCGGTCAAGTCTAGGGATTTCACTTTCTCAAAAGAAGTATGTACTAGATCTACTAAAGGAATCTGACATGGTAGGTTGCAAACCAGCAGACACTCCAATGGAGTCTACTTTCAAAGTTGGAAAATGAGAACATTTGGCACCAGTTGATAAAGTGAGGTATAAGAGATTGGCAGGAAGACTCATTTACCTATCCTATACAAAACCAGACATTGGATTTGCCGTAAATGTGGTTTGTCAATATGAATGACCTAAGAGAAGATCACATGGAGGCAGTGTTTAGGATCATGAGATATTTGAAGCTAACTCTAGGGAAAGGCATATTCTTCAAAAAGGGATTTAGACGAAATATAGAAGTATTCAGTGATGCAGATTGAGTTAGGTCCATAAATGATCGAAGATCCACTTCAAGGTATTGCTCTTATGTTTGGGGAAATATGGTTACTTGGAGGAGCAAAAAGCAACTTGTAGTCTCAAAGAGCAGTGTAGAGGCTAAGTTTAGAGCTTTAGCTCATGGAATTTGTGAAGGAATATGGATTAGAAGATTTCTTTAGGAACTTTACTTTAAATTAGAATAACCTATGAGAATGTTCTGCGACAATCAGATTGCTATCTGTATTGCCGAAATCCAGTGAACCATGATCGAACCAAACATGTGGAGATAGATTGTCATTTTATAAAAGAAAAGATCAAGGAAGGAATAATTTAGCTTCTTTATACTCCTAATGGTCTTTAGGTTGCAAACATCTTGACAAATGCTCTACCAAGAAAAAGCTTCGATGATTTATGTTCCAAGCTTGAAATGAACAACATTTTTAGCCCCGCTTAAGGGGGAGTGTGAAAGCTCTAGTATTTATTATTATTTATTTGTTATATGTAATTAGGAAACAAATAATTGGATTTATTCCAATCTAGATAATTCTTATTATTATAAAGTTTGGTTAGAATGTTACCCTTATCACTATCAGTTAGGAAGTTTCCTTTTTGTGGACTTTTAATTAGTTTTGTCCACTACTTATATTGTTGTTTATAGTTCTTCATAACTGATTAGAGAAATAAAAAAAAATATATTCTTATTTTCAAAATTCTACACTATTATTGGGAAAAGCTTTCATACTCTACTCTATTGATAATTCTGTATTTTTAGAATTATTTGTTCTTAATTTCCTAATTAATTATTTAAATCCCCAATTTATTTTGTTAATTATCCCCTTTATTTAATTAAAATTCTCATGTTTGCAGATAAATTAAATCCGGATGAATTTTAAATATTTCAGTAGAAAATGGATCGAAATTGGGTTAAAATCGAGATTAGACCACGTGGACAACACGTGCCTAGCACATGCAATTGGACAAAAAGACAGATGACATGAAAATATTATTTTTCAAGAAGCCAATGGTGTGAAGACAAGTGGCCAAACAATGTCAACTCATCTAGGATAAAAATATTACAATTATACCCCTAAGTGTGTGTATAAATAGAAAATGATGGCAATTGTAAAGGAGGGAGCTTTTAGTTTTTTTTTTTTAGGTTAAACATTTATTTTAGGTTTTATTTTCCTTAGGCTTTCTTTGATTTTTTTTTGGCTGGTGACAGCAGCCACCATTGTCCATTTTCTTCTAGGATTTATTCAGTTTCCATTCATTGTTATTTTATTGTTTAAGTTTTAATTTAAAGTATTATTTTTATTTTGTTTCTCTCGGTTTCCTTCCTAGTTTCGGTTTCTTTTATTTTTTTTACATTCTTCACTGTGAATCGGGATTGAGTAAAACTCCCACGGGAGTGACTGCGTGAAAGTGGTAAGACACGGGTTGGATAAGTGAGGCTGCTGGGCTTTGCTGAACAGAAGCTGGAATTCACCATAGCAAGGAACCGAGAGCCACAAATCCATTCCTCTGTTCTCCTCTGTTTTAGATTATTTATATTGTTCATCATCTTCTTTTTCATTAACTTTTGTGTTCATCATATTTTACATTTTTTGTTTGTCTTTACTGTTGTGTGCAAGAATGATGACATGGAGGGGTGATTTTAGTGCAGAAAATCGAATGCTGCAGCACCAAGGTGCTAAACATTCTCTGGTGTATTTGAGTTGCTAAGTAACAATGCCCCCTGATGTTCTGCTGCTGTTATGAGGAGTGTTGCGGCATAGCAGTGTAGAACCAGGCAGGGAATTAAGTTGGTGCATGCCGTGGATACAAACTGATGTGCAGTAAGGTGGCGAGGCAGAAGATTGCAGGAAGACAAACATGAGAGGGGCAATACGTATGTGTTGTGGTTGCAGTGTATGAATGTCTGGCAGTGCAGGAAAGCTGGGCTACTCACTGGCAGCTGCATCTCTTCCTAGTTTTTGATATGTTGCTATTCGGTTTAGCCATTACAATATAATTATGATCTCTGTTTCCTTCATCTTCATGCTCTGTTTCTAATTTGATTTACTGTCTCATTGTCTCTTTGAATTTTTTGCTTTATTCTCTTTTTATTTATATTCAAAAGTCAGGTCAGGTTTCAGGTCAGGTTAACTTATTATCACTGCATTTTTCTTCAACTGCGTTGGACTTCCCATCTTTCTACACTTAAAATTGTTTCTCGGTAGTGTTGGGTTTCATTTCATCTTCATTGTTTTGCATAACAATTAATCTACTTTAATCATATTTTTACTCCTGGTTCTGCTACTGTTTGCATGTCTTGCTGTAATTATCAGTACATGAAACGAGCAGGAAGTATCAAGCGTAGTAATACTGAAGCTGATCTTAGGTCATGCACGGTGCTACTGGAGATGCAGCTCAGTAATGAGATGCAGAGATTGTGCTAGCAGTGCGAGAGCTGGTCGTGCAGGGTGTTAGTACAGAGCATGAGCAAAACCAGAGCATCACCTGGACAGCTAGGAGTAGCAGCATCTGGAGCAGAAGCCATGGATGAATCCTAGACACTTGAAGAGCAGGACAAAATCGAGAGCAGCGAGCTAGCCGAGAATGCTGGAATTGCAAATTTGGTGAAGAATGTGAACAGTGTTTGGAGGGATCTTTAAATGATTTAAATTGTCTAAGGCCACGTTTGGTTATGGTTTCATTGGATTTTATTGCATTTTTGATTATTTTCATTTGTATTAGTTAGAATAGTGGTAACTCATAGGTAAATTTAATATTTTAAGTTGTTAATTTAATCTTTAGTTTTAAGTCTTAGTTAATAGTTACTTTTAGTTTATACATGTTAGGATTTAATTTTTATTTTAGTATTTTATGAGTTATATTTAGAATTAATTTAGATTAAATTTATTTGCATGCATTAGTTAAATTTTGTTTTATTAGCATTTAGTTAGAGTTAAGTTTAAGAATTTCTTTAGGTAAGTAGATGTTTATTTTATTAGACTTTAAGTTAGTTTAAATTGCATTTTCCTAATTAGTTTAATTACATTCACATTTTACCTTAGGTTTGTTTAATTTTAACTTAATTAATTTTGTTCTTTATTTTAACATTTTATTTTGAGTGCGTAATTAATTGTCTTAATTTTTTTTTTGTTAGACCCATATTTTTGTAGCTTGTACCTTATGATTCCTATGTGTATGAACACTCCGTTATTATAGTTGAATCATAAGAAGAGTATTTACTAGACTTAAAGTGTTAGTGAAATGATTTAACACGCAAAAGCTACATAAAAAGCCTAATGTGAGCTATAAGTGTCACAGGCTAAACCGAGTAAATCTAAATCATTCTGACTGAAAATAAGAACTAAAAATGAGAAAACATAGAGAGCTCATAAAGGAAAGTCAGCTTGATTTAGTCCCGAACATAGAAAACGAGAATAAAAGCTAAAAAGGGTAAAATGGACCTTTTTGACGAGATAAGGTGTTCCGGGTGAAATTATCCACCGAGAATGGTTGAAACATAAAGACGAGAGTGTAAGACATAAGATATGACACTTTTGAAATTTGGAGAAAAAGTCAACTTGGTCAATGGTTAAGGAAAAAAGTCAACTATAGTTAAGAAAGTGGACTTTTACCATAGTTGACTAATCATGGTTAAAAATTAACCTAAGTGTGGAGAAAAATTTAGGAAAAAAATATTCTTGGCCAGAATACAAGATAATCATCCTCGAAAGTAAGGAAAATTTATTCAGAAAGATTTCAAATTTAATTTAATGGTTAAAAACGTAATGGGCCTAAGGTGAAGATTTTAAAGCCCATTAAGATATACTAAAAGTATATCGAAATTCTTAGGTCCCTTAGACGGAATTGTTGGATCAATTGATTGACCAAATATTTAGACAATTAAAGGCCCGAGATATAGTAAAAATTTCAGCCTAAAAGCCCATTAAGAAAGCCCAAACCGAGAAGCCCAAATGAAAAGCCCATGAGATAAATATCTAACCATAGTTAAGGCTAACCATGACTCATAAGGTGACTCATTAGGTGACTCATGGCTAAGGCTTAGAAAGTCAAGCTTAATGGCTAAGTAAGTGGCTTATAAAATCAGCCACACCATTGTCATCTTCATCACACCAAATTCGGCTAGAAGAAGAAACCATTGAAACATATTATCCAAGCTTTCTCTCACTAGAAATCACTAGGAATTAGGCATAATTGGAACTTGCATCCTTCATGGAAGTTGTTCCAAATTAAAAGGAGAGTGACATATGTTGGAATTGACTATCAAGGAGCCATAGAGTGCAAACCGAGAGCCTTCAAAGTTTCGACCAAGGGTGAACACAACAATTGGTATATTTTCAAGTTTTCAATTTCATATATGTTAATGTATGAATGATTTTAAGTATATTGATATATGTTTTAAGCATTGAAACATATTAAATCACTATGATGTTGGTTAGGCCGAGAGTGAGTGGTGGGATATTGATTTATGTCCATATGATTTTAAGGCATAAATGGATTAATGTACATGTGTTGATGATTATGGTGTAATTAGAATTAATCAATTTGATTAATTAATACATGTAATTAGTTGGCAATCAAGGTGTTTGATAAAATACCTAAATGAACTATATGATGTTTAGGAATGTTGCCAACCAAGTGTTTGTGGAAATGCCTAAGTGAAATGGGCTAAGAAAGAGATATGGCCGGCTTGCCATGGTGTAACCGATGGCATGGGTAGCTCTCGGCCATGGCATGTGGTCGAGAGGCCCAATGGGCCAAGCCCAAATATTTTAGGCCCAATGTGAGGTAATGGATCTAGGACAAGCCCAATAAGAGTTGGTGAGCCCCACAGCCTAATAGGCCCAACGAAAATGAATAGTAAAATGAAAATGGGCTTAAGGCATGTTAGGCCCATTAAGGACTATTAAAGCCCATTAAGGGAAATAGATTGTATTTGATGTGAAATACAGTAGGAAAAGTGTAATTAACCTGATAAATGGTTATGTGCAGCTCCAGAGAGTATTGGAGGAGCAAATCGGACTTCTGAAATGAGCAACGCAGAGAAAGTGAAATTTCTCGAGTGATTACAGGTAAGGGACTTTTGTGAGTAGTTAGAGATACCTGCACATATTTTTGTCTACTTTTACATTCACTTAAAAACTCTGAGGGTCAGAGAAAGTGAATAATAATCATTGTGACCTGATAATGGCAAATTATGATTTTGCCCCTAGTTAGTCAAAAAGTCAACTTTTGTGAAAAGTTGTAAAAAGCATGGAAACCATTATTTTGAGTGTTTAACTGCTGTTTAGCAGGAGAATAAATAGATGGGCTAATGATTTTAAGGTTAATGTGAAATAAGCACAATTTATAGTGCTGATTTTGATATTTTGTAAATCATCCCTTTTTAAATAGCCATCTATCATATTATGTGAGAATCAATCGTGCTGGAGCACAGCTCGCACTGAATTTCATATATTTTCCACATACATTAGTGCTGGATTTTGATTCGCACTAGGTTTCTATGACATGCGTGATAGAGTACTGGAGTTCTTACTCGTACTCAGTTTTATGATATATGCATGAGAGAGTGCTGGAGCGATTAACTCGTACTCGATTTTTTCATTAGATGTATGACAGAGTGCTAGAGCGTTGCTCGTACTCGATTCTTCATGATTTATACATGACATAGTACTGGAGCTATTGCTCGTACTTGATTTGATGATATTGTGTATAGCATGGTACTGGAGCTATTGATCGTACTTGATTTAATACATGAACTATGCATTGACCTAGTTGCTAGAGGTTTACTCACACTAGAGTTGAGTTTGTGATGTGAAACAGTGTTTGAGCGAGGTGTCGACTGTGAGTCGCACTCAAAGGCACGCACTGTATGTGATATATAATACATGTTAAAACCCATGCCCGAGTCCTTGTGTGACTGAGTGTCACATCTTGTGAGAGGATATCCGCATGAGGGTAATAAAGACGTGGTATGATATTCCATAGTTTGAGGGCTAAGACCTATGGCAGGCACCCCGACTGTGATGTAGGGTCTATGGGTGTACTTTGTACCGTGCATGTGGCATGGGAGTACATTGTACCGTGTGTTATTGTGGAGTTGAGGAGGATATAGCTGATGGTTGTGATGGACTGACCCCCCTCCCGTTGCAGCAGTGATGCCCCACACACCGAGATCTGTGTTGCTTGGGATCACATGTCGGATATGATCATAGTCCAAGATACTATTTACATTTCACCACAGAGTCTCACATGATATATCACTTGATTGACTGATTTAAATTGCGGACAGACCTGAGGGATTGGTCGAACTCCGATTTTGTGATGTGAATTATTTAAATGCCATATTTATTGTGATTGAAATATACATGGCATGATTTACCTAAAGGCGTGATTTATACAAAGATGCATTGTTTTACACTACATGCCTACATTTGAGAAAGAAAGCATGATTTCTGTATATGAGATTTAATCTGTACAAGTATACATATATATATTTAAAGACATGCTTTTAAAGTGAGTTAAGAAAATAATGTTTTCAAGGCATAGCATTATTTTGAATAGATAGTGTAGATATCTACTTGCTTGCCTGATTTCCTTACTGAGTGCGTTGTATGCTCACCCCCTTTCTTTACATCTCTTTACAGAGTATCAGCAGTAGAGCGAGAGTTATTGAGGGATAGTATTCCTGAGTCCACTACTAGTTCCTATCGATCGACAGGTATACATATTTTGTCCAGTTACGTATCTAAACATAGAAACAACACAGTGATGTATACGATATATATATAGGGAATGTATTTGTGTTAGCTTTTATATAATCTCACGTGTATTATAAAAGCAGTTACAGTCAGTAACAGTATATTGACATGTATGTATGATAATGGATAATGTGGTAAGCGAGGACTCTGACATCGAATCACAGCCCAACCATTTAAGAGAGGAAAGGTAAGTTAAAAATGCGAAAAATTTGTAGTGGTTTTTGGTTAAGTCATGGATTGAGAACGGGTCCTGACACTTTTGTAGGTTGATTGCTTGGAGCATTGTAAGTATTTTTAGCTCGATTTTATTTTATTTAGTTGCTTTCCAGTAATTTTAATTTTTAGCCTTAATTGATCACCAACTTTTAATCTCATAATTCGCTAGGATATACCATAGGGTAAGAGTAACCGGTAATTAATTAGGCTAACCAACTTCTCTGAGGGATGATAATTCCGGGACTCAATTCCCATTATTACTTATACGACCTGTGTACTTGCGGAACATACCATTAGGGCGTGTCAAGTTTTTAGCGCCGTTGCCGGGGAAGTTTTAATTAGTCGTTAATTAATATCGGTGAAATTCTGCTTAGGTGTAATTCTAGCTTGTGAATATTTAGGGTGTAAATATTTAGAAGTTTAATCTAGATTAGTTAATTAAAAAATAATAAAAAATAAAAAATTTAAAAATTCAAAAAAAAATTCTAAGGACTTTCTGATGTTTGCATGCGTAGAGCCAAGAGTTTTGATTGCTTTCCTCTAGATCCTGAAATTGAACGCACTCCTAGAAAAAGTCGAAAGGACTCTGGGAAATTTATAGCTCCGCTGCAAAACAAAATGAGAGAAAAATAGGGAAATTAGAACCGTTGGAGTTTATGCAATACCGATGATTGGAGGATATTATTTCGGCATTAGGCCACTAGCTGTCCCTACAAATAACTTTGAAATTAAGCCTGCAATCCTCCGGATGATTCAGACTTCTTTACAATTTAGTGGGCTTCCACACGATGACCCACATGCTCACCTTGGGCAATTGCTAGACTTGTGCAACACGTTCAAACATCATGGATTATCTGATGATGCGCTTAGGCTTAGATTATTCCCCTTCTCACTTAGGGATAGGGCGCGACACTGGTTAACCTCCCTACCTCCAGGATCCATTTCTACATAGGACAAGTTAGCCCATTAATTTCTATTTAAGTTCTTCCCTCCCTCTAAAATGGCCCAACTCCGTAGTAACATATCTTTCTTTGCCCAATTTGATTCGAAAACTCTTTACGAAGCATGGAAACGATATAAGAAGCTTCTTAGGAAGTGTCCTCACCATGGCCTACCTTTGTGGCTGCAAGTCCAGACCTTCTACAATGGACTTACAAGCCAGAATAGGACCATTGTTGACGCTGCTGCAGGTAGAGCGCTAATGTGTAAAACAGAGGAGGAAGCTTACGAGTTGTTAGAAAAGATGGCGGCTAACAACTATCTATGGTCCTCGGAGAGGCAAGTGCCAAAGAAGTCAGCAGGTATTTATGAGCTCGACACACTGTCTACCTTGACCTCTCAAATCGCTAATCTTACGAAAAAGGTAGAGTCGCTCAGTACCCAACGTAATCCTCGTACTAGTCCTAACCCTGTGTATTCTGTCCAAAGTCCTTTCCTTTCATGCGAGCTGTGTAGTGGTACCCACTCTGTAGATAGGTGTCTGCTCAACTTAGAATCGGTTCAGTATGTTGCCCCTTCTCAAATGCAACAGAACAACCCTTTTTCAAACACCTATAATCCAAGGTGGAGGAACCATCCTAACTTCTCATGGAGCCAAAACTAAGGGTAAACTTCTAGCTCTAGACCTGTAAGACTCCCTGGTTTTCAAGCTCTACCGGTTCAGGCATCACCACAGCTGCAATTTCCATACCATCCACCACATCATCCATCCCCACCTCAATTTCAATATCATCCATCACCACTACCACCACCACCACAACCCGTGCAACCCCAACATTACCATGCACCAACAGCTGAGAAGAAGCCCTCGCTTGAGGAAATGTTCACGACTATCCTGCAAAATCAAGCTACCTCAATTAAGAACTTACAAGTTCAGGCTAGACAAATAGCTAGTGCTCTTAGCCACCATCCTCAAGGGACCTTTCCTAGTAACACTGAAGTTAATCCTATTAAGCAAAGGGAGGGTAAGGAACATGTTAGATCCATCACCCTTAGGAGTGGCAGAGAGCTAGATGAGCCACAAGTTAAGTCTGCACCTGAACAACCCATAGTTGATAAACCCTTAAGTTCTAAAGAGGCAGCTCAGAAGGAGCAGGAACATCAGGATCGGGCTGCAAAGGAAACAAAGCTAGGCGCTTCTTCATCTATACCTTCTTCTTCTTCATTGCCCTCCTCGTCCTCTGATTCTACACAGGTTCCCACTACATTGCCTCTAGTTAAACCACCAATACCTTTTCCTCAGAGGTTCCAAAATCAAAAACTGGAACAACAATTTGCTAAATTTCTTGAGGTTTTTAAGAAGCTTCACATCAACATTCCTTTCGTAGATACTTTAAAGCAAATGCCAAGATATGTGAAGTTTCTAAAGGATATCCTCTCTAGGAAAAGAAGATTGAAAGATTCTGAGACGGTGGCCTTAACTGAGGAATGTAGTGCAATTATCCAGAGGAAATTACCCCTCAAGCTCAAAGATCCCGGGAGTTTTATCATACCCTGCAGTATTGGAAATATGTTCTTTGGTAGAGCCTTGTGTGATTTAGGAGCCAGTATCAATCTGATGCCTCTGTCCATATACCAGAAGCTAGGAATATGAGATGCAAAGCCCACCACAATGATCCTTCAATTAGCTGATAGATCCATTAAATATCCGAAGGGGATCATTGAGGACGTGCTAGTTAAGGTGGACAAGTTTATTTTTCCTGCAGATTTTATCGTGTTAGATATGGAGGAAGACAGGGAAGTCCCCATTATTCTAGGCAGACCTTTCCTAGCTACTGGTAGGACATTAATTGACGTACAAAAAGGAGAATTAACCATGAGAGTCTTAGATCATGAGGTGACATTTAATGTTTTCAAACCTTTGAAGTTCCTTGATGACTCTCAAGATTGTTTTAAAATGGAGATTAAGAAGGATATACGGCTTGAGCATAAGAAATATGAAAGAAGGAGGGAAGAAGATAGAGCTAAGGAGGATTTAACTGTTAACATTCTATCACCATTCTGGCTAATCCTCCTACTCTTCGCCGTGCTGCTAAGTGTTGTGTTCTTTAGCTGCATTTGAAGTGGCTTAATTTTTCTTTTCACCTTGTATATAGTTCTTTTTCTTTTTCTTTTTCTTTTCTGTTGTTTCTTTCTTTGTTTATTTTGTAGGTATTTTCTAGTTTTACGCTTTCAATAAAGCTTCAGTTACTCATCATCATCAGAAAGGGGAGTACTTTGTTCCTGAACTTTAATTCTTATATTATCTGCACACTGAGGACACTGTGCACTTTAAGTTTGGGGGAGGGGATATCACTTGAGTATTTTTCAAAAATTTGAGCAAAAATTGAAAATTGTTTCAAATTGTTTTCGAAAATCTGAGCTTAAACTGTTTGATTTTGGGATGATTTAGTACTTAGCATGTAGTTTTCCCATATTCCGTTGATATGACCCCATGATTAAGTCTGATTTTGATTGATTGAGAAGCATGATTATAGGAAAAGCATGAAGTTGAGTTCTTGAATTTGTCTTGATTCTGATTGTGATTTCCTCATCTTAAGCACATGTCATGTCATGAATCTGTATATTTATTTAGAGAAAGCTTATGTGGACCTAGGATTGCATTTGTTCAGTTGATTTTGTGCATCATATTCTAGAATTTGTTTGATCTGATCTCGAGGTGAAATATTAGATCACACTTAATTAGGGAGATGATTTAGGCCATCTTTTGATCGTTTGAGCCTTTCTAGCCTTCCTTATACATATTCTACCCCTAGTCACCCATCTGTGCCAAATAAGCTTTTCTCTGTAAATACACCTGCATTATTTTCCTTAGCTTAAAAAACTCTTTTCCTATCCCTTACCCCAAAAGTATGAAAGTCATTGGGATATATTGTGAATTTTGTACATTTGGGCATCTGGTGATAGTGAAAAAAAAAAAGAAAATGAAAGAAAAAGAAAAATAAGAAAGAAGAAAAATACAAAAATAGAATAAAATGTCTAGTGAAATAAATAAGTTTGGGGGAAGTGATTTGAGCTCTTACATTAAAGATCCTAGAAGTAATGCATGTTAAGGGGTAATTAAACCTAAATCAACTTTATCATACCTTAACCCCAGCCTTACATTACATGCTTAATGAAGTCCTATTGATCTTTCGTTAAGTGTGACTACATTAGTGGAGAGAGAAGTGAAAAGCAAACTTATGGGAATGATCACATATCATTGACTTTGCATTCACTGTGTTTGCATAATCTAATCCGGATAATGTACTATGAAGTGACTTTGACATTTTTCATACACTCACGAGGAGTCTAATTTGGGTTAGGACTTATGATTGAATGATTCTGAGTATTGGACTTATAATTGTGATTCTTTGATTTCATAGTCTATACTTTTTCTTTGAGGATAATATTGAGAAAATTATTGTGTTTAGTACTTGTTATTCTTACAATTATTTTGTTTTAATTGAAAATTATTATGTTTAGTACTTGTCATTCTTACAATTATTTTGTTTTGCTTAAGGACAAGCAAAAGCTCAAGTTTGGGGGTGTGATAATTCTATATTTTTAGAATTATTTGTGCTTAATTTTCTAATTAATTATTTAAATCCCCAATTTATTTTGTTAATTATCCCCTTTATTTAATTAAAATTCTCATGTTTGCAGATAAATTAAATCCGGATGAATTTTGAATATTTCGGTAGAAAATGGACCGAAATTGGGCTAAAATCGAGATTGGACCATGCGGACAACATGTGCCTAGCACATCTAATTGGATAAAAAGACAGATGACATGAAAATATTATTTTTCAAGGAGCCAATGGTGTGAAGACAAGTGGCCAAACAATGTCAACTCATCTAGGATGGAAATATTACAATTATACCCCTAAGTGTATGTATAAATAGAAAATGATGGCAATTGTAAAGGAGGTAGCTTTTAGTTTTTTTTTTTTTGGTTAAACATTTATTTTAGGTTTTATTTTCCTTAGGCTTTCTTTGATGTTTTTCGGCTGGTGACAGCAGCCACCATTGTCCATTTTCTTCTAGGATTTATTCAATTTTCATTCATTGTTATTTTACTGTTTAAGTTTTAATTTAAAGTATTATTTTTATTTTGTTTCTCTTGGTTTCCTTCCTAGTTTCGGTTTCTTTTATATTTTTTACATTCTTCACTGTGAATCGGGATTGAGCAAAACTCCCACGGGAGTGACTGCGTGAAGGTGGTAAGACACGGGTTGGATAAGTGAGGCTGCTGGGCTTTGCTGAACAGAAGCTAGAATTCACCATAGCAAGGAACCGAGAGCCACAAATCCATTCCTCTATTCTCCTCTGTTTTAGATTATTTATATTGTTCATCATCTTCTTTTTCATTAACTTTTGTTTTCATCATATTTTACATTTTCTGTTTGTCTTTACTGTTGTGTGCAAGAATGATGACATGGAGGGGTGATTTTAGTGCAGAAAATCGGATGCTGCAGCACCAAGGTGCTAAACATTCTCTGGTGTATTTGAGTTGCTAAGTAATAGTGCCCCCTGATGTTCTGCTGCTGTTATGAGGAGTGTTGCGGTATAGCAGTGTAGAACTAGGCAGGGAATTAAGCTGGTGCATGTCGTGGATACAAACTGATGTGCAGTAAGGTGGCGAGGCAGAAGATTGCAGGAAGACAATCATGAGAGGGGCAGTACGTATGTGTTGTGGTTGCAGTGCAGGAAAGCTGGGCTGGTCACTGGCAGCTGCATCTCTTCCTAGTTTTTGACATGTTGCTATTCGGTTTAGCCATTACAATATAATTATGATCTCCGTTTCCCTCATCTTCATGCTCTGTTTCTAATTTGATTTACTGTCTCATTGTCTCTTTGAATTTTTTACCTTATTCTCTTTTTATTTATATTCAAAAGTCAGGTCAGGTTAACTTATTATCACTGCATTTTTCTTCAACTGCATTGGACTTCCCATATTTCTACACTTAAAATTGTTTCTCGATTGTGTTGGGTTTCATTTCATCTTCATTGTTTTGCATAACAATTAATCTTCTTTAATCATATTTTTGCTCCTGGTTCTGCTGCTGTTTGCATGTCTTGCTGTAGTTATCAGTACATGAAACGAGCAGGAAGTATCAAGCATAGTAATACTGAAGCTGATCTTAGGTCATGCAAGGTGCTGCTGGAGATGCAGCTCAGTAATGAGATGCAGAGATTGTGCTAGCAGTGCGAGAGCAGTTCATGCAGGGTGTTAGTACAGAGCAGGAGTAAAACCAGAGCATCACCTGGACAGTTGGGAGTAGCAGCATCTGGAGCAGAAGCCATGGATGAATCCTAGACACTTGAAGAGCATGACAAAACCGAGAGCCGCGAGCTAGCCGAGAATGCTGGAATTGCAAATTTGGTGAAGAATATGAACAGTGTTTGGAGGGATCTTTAAATGATTTAAATTGTCTAAGGCCACGTTTGGTTATGGTTTCATTGGAATTTTATTGCATTTGTGATTATTTTCATTAGTGTTAGTTAGAATAGTTGGTAATTGATAGGTAAATTTAATATTTTAAGTTGTTAATTTAATCTTTAGTTTTAAGTCTTAGTTAATAGTTACTTTTAGTTTATACATGTTAGGATTTAATTTTTATTTTTGTATTTTATGAGTTATATTTAGAATTAATTTAGATTAAATTTATTTGCATGCATTAGTTAAATTTTGTTTTATTAGCATTTAGTTAGAGTTAAGTTTAAGAATTTCTTTAGGTAAGTAGATGTTTATCTTATTAGACTTTAAGTTAGTTTAAATTGCATTTTCTTAATTAGTTTAATTACATTCACATTTTACCTTAGGTTTGTTTAATTTTAGCTTAATTAATTTTGTTCTTTATTTTAGCATTTTATTTTGAGTGCGTAATTAATTGTCTTAATTTTCTTTCGTAGGTTGATTGCTCGGAGCATGGTAAATATTTTTAAGACGGTTTTATTTTATTTAGTTGCTTTCCAGTAATTTTAATTTTTAACCTTAATTGATCACCAACTTTTAATCTCATAATTTGCTAGTATATACCATAGGGTAAGAGTAACCGGTAATTAATTAGGCTAACCAACTTCTTTGAGGGACGATAATTTCGGGACTCAATTTCCATTATTACTTGTACGACCCGTGCACTTGCGGAACATACCATTAGGGCGTGTCATCTATCAAGAGCTTCTTACATCTCTTTAATTTGTGAACTGATTGAAAAGACTAAGAACCCCATATTCTAGTATTTCAACCCTTATTAATTACCATGCCACATTCCTTATTTTTAGCCCACATATTCTCAAACTTGAACATCTTAGGGGTTTTTTTATCCTCAAAATTAGAATCAACTAGAATTGGGTCATGATCTGATCCCACAATAGGCAGATTAAACACCTGGGCTTGACGAAAACTTTCAATCCATTGTGTATTAGCTAGAGCTTTGCCAATTCTTTCTTTGATAAGCCTTCTATCCTATTTATTCATCCATGTAAACTTTTGGCCTTTAAACTGCAGATTTATTAATTTGCATCTACCAATTAAATTCCTAAAACCCTTTCCTTCTAGCTTTAATTCCCCCCACCTTCTCATGATTAAACAAAATATCGTTGATATCACCTACACATATCTAAGGACGATTAATGCTCCTACCTCTTTTATAAATCAAAATCAATTGGTCCATAAACCCAAAAATATCTATTTACACTATCATCAACACTAACCACTGAATCAATTATATTTTTTCATTTCCTCAATACTTGAACTACAATTTCATCCTTCTACTATAAGCTAGTCGACCACTCAAACCATCAGGTTCAACATAACACTTATTCTGCATTTTCAACTTCCTTCTCACTTCTTCTAATTTTATCTCTTTATTCTTTGTTTCCATTAAGAAAACCACTCCAAGATCATATTTTTTTTCTTTAGCTCATAAAGAGCTTCAACTATCAAGGCTAATCTCAAGCCTTGACAGTTCCAATATATGAACTTAATGTCTCTTTAGTGACTGTTTTGGTACATTCACCTAAACCTTTACCATTTTCTTATCCTTTTGGTACTATCAATCTCTTTCATCTTCGTCCTTACTTCCACTTCTCTCTAATCCTTATTAGAATGCACTCTTACCTCTACCAAACAATTCTCCTTTATAATTATTCTTTTGAATCTTATCCATTTTCCCTCCAATCTCTTAGTCCTACAGTCCATTTTCTTATTCCTCCTAGACAACCAGCATTACCCTGGTCCATTTCTTATTTTCCTTTCTTCCAAAATCACATTCCCTTTCATTAAACTTTTTCACAACCCTTTTCATTTTTTTTTTTTGCTATTCTTACTTTGACTTTGTTCTCTCCTATTTCCCCATAATTTGTTGATTTATGACTCCTCTTCAAATATCTCCCTACTATGTTCTTTTACTGTTTTCCTTTTTCACCGAAACCAGTCTCCATAAAAAGAACTAAATATCCTTCATACCCATAATCCATATTTTTCTACAAACTTTCATCTTTGTATAGTTGAGTAGAATCATCTGAATTTTGTGAAATTAGTTTACTAGGATTTAAAGTTTCAGTATATAAAGTTTAACTGTTTTGGATATGAGTGTTTCGGTTTACAGTGCTTAAGAGAGAATCATCAGTATTTGGGTTTGTTGGCTCTACTGAGAGGGGGGTGAATTGGTTTAATAAAGATAATGGTAAATTTAAAATTAATTGAATCTAATTGCAAGTAATCAAAAAATAATCAATAAAATGTAGTGTAATAAATTGAAAAGATAAGGGAAGGAAATAGCAAACTCAGTAGTTTATAGAGATTCGGTCAATCTCTTGCCTACGTCCTCTCTTCTTGACCTCCTTGTCAAGAGCTTTCTTTCACTCTATCAATAACTGTTACAAACTCCCTTTTACTGGTTAAGGAATAACCTCTCTACCCTTTTTACACAGATAAATATTCACCCTTTACAAAGTTAACTCACAGTGGAACTGTCCTCTTCTCTCTTGAATTAAGGATGAATACAAAGTGAAGCTTTCTTTTAAGCGTAGGAGAAAATAGCTTCTACACAGTGGTTTTTACAACAATGTCAATAAATGATCTTTGAAGACAAAGAGAATGTTGGAAAAGATTTCTAGAGAATATACAGAATTTACAGCAATAGTGTCTCATTTTTCAGTGTCTTCAATGCTTGATTTTATACAGCAGGATTGGTAGTTGGAGCATTTAATGCTATTTTTCTCGTTGAAGATTTTGCAGAAAGAGCCATTGGGAACCTCCAGTAGAGTACCAGATCGATCTCCCATCATAACCAGATCGATCTCTTAGTTTAAATTTCTGCAATTACAAAGTAACTTGAAGCATGGAGATCGATCTCATATTTGTAGAGATCGATCTTATAATTTGAAAATGTTAGTGAAGATCGATCTATCGAACCAGTAGATCGATCTTCTAATCTCTTTGTTTGAGGTAAGATCAATCTCCAGATCGATCTAGCAAGTATTCTCGTAGAGAGGAGATCGATCTCTAATCACCCTAGATCGATCTCCTTAACTCTCTGACTTTGAGGAGATCGATCTCTATCCACAAGAGATCGATCCCATAAACTCTCTGTTTGAACATAGATCGATCTACAGATTGATCTAATACCTTTAGCCTTTGACTTAGAGGAGATCGATCTCTTCCTAGACCAGATCGATCTCTCAGACATTCTGTAATTTACAGATCGATCTCATAACCCCTATAGATCGATCTCTGCTTCCTCAACATCTTACAGTCTCTTTGAGTTTTCAATCTTTTAGCAGATCGATCTCATATTCTTATGAGATCGATCTCTCATACTAGAAAACTCAGGAGATCGATCTCTCATCTCATGAGATCGATCTCTCAACCTTAAATACTTAGTTTCTGGTACTGATAAACTCTAAACATGTTTAAATCATTTCTATATTTTATATCCATTATTGAATTTACTTGTTTTATCATTTCAAAATAAATTAACTCAACAATCTCCCCCTTTTTGATATGACAAAACTTTATTCAATAAACATGTTTAGTTACCCCTTTTGCATTATGCATAAAATTGGAATTGCTCTCAAAAACTCCCCCTTAATGTAAGCTCCCCTTAACTCCCCCTTAATTTAAGCTTCCTTTAAACATGTTTTCTTAACATAACATATTCTTCTCCCCCTTTTTGTCATATCAATGGCAATAAAGGCATAAAATCATTTAATTTCAAAAGATATGTCATTTCAAAATGAGATCTAAGCATAATGCATGTCCTCAAATAAGTAATCATGTCATTTCACAAGATAAACATTTAAGCAAATTATGTCTCAAAATGTAAACAATGGAAGATAAACTTAGTAATCATCTAGAACATTCTTAGCAAGCATGCCCTAAGACTGAGGAGGAAATCGCTCCAGAAGTTCCTCAACTCGAGTGCGGGTAACCTGCAGCTCATCGAACATAGCCTGCTGTGTTGCATGAAGGTTTGAAAATCCTTCATCCATCTTCTAGTTAAGCTCCATAACCATGGCCATAATCGATTCCAGCCCGTCGGATATTGAGGCTGGTGCAGTGGGCTGAGCAGTCGACGAAGAAGGAGCCTCAGTAGTTGGGGCAGTAGGTTCAGCTGGTAGGTCTTCTTCCATGGCTACCTCAAATTGGTTTTCTCATTTCTTCCTCCATTGCCCTTGAAAGTCCTTGTAGTACCCCATATGGTGAAGTGTGCCAATGTTTAAGACGCTCTTTGTAGAAGGCACTTCACCGATCTCACAAGAACAATCGACCCTGAGTCGTTGAAGCAAGTAAGCAAGCGGTTGTGGGAAGACTATCGCGGAGGCTTAGTCGCGCACTATTTTCAGCCAGTCTTCGTAAATGAAGTGGACTAGATTTGGTTTTTGATTTTGTGAAGTATGAAGGTAGTGGAGCCAAAAATAGTCTAGTCTCCTGACCGTGGAGTGGCGGGTGCTGAAGGGTTTGAGGTTCCACGAGATTATAAGGTGGAGTAACCACGGGTGCATCGATAGGTCACTCGCCTTATCCCCGAGGAGGTTAAATTCTAGAGGTACTTCCTCCTCTTCATCGGTCAACCCATCATCTTTTATGCCAAACACTCGGGCTAGTAGGGTTGTGTCTACAGGGATTGTTTTAGCCATGACAAATGTTTTGAACCTTAGAATCGTGTAGGTATCATCAGGGTCATAGATGAGTTCAGTGTTAGAAAAGAAGGCCCTAATGATGTTTGGAGGTGCCGGGGTGTTAATTTTAAGGAATGAAAGCCAGCCAAACTCTTCCATTTTTGACAGATAAGGGAATCAATACGATTTAGGAAAGAGAAGTCAATTGTTCACCAATGTTTAATTGGCATAGTTGAGAAATACTCTTCATATCGTCTCCTTTTTGTAGGTGTTTAAAAACACCTGCTAAAGGTGGTGACAGAAGAGGGAGGAGTTGTTTGGGAAGATGACCCTCTATTAACATTTGAGTTTAGTCTATGTGGTTTTTGGCCAACTCTCTTAAGACGAGGCATGATTGTAGACTAAAATTTCAGCTAGACACACTCTAAGATTGTTTTGCAGACCCTAGGCAACAGTTCTATAGAAACCTAGGCAATGTAACGGTTCTAGAATAGCCCTAATGAAGATTTCAGCAAAAACAAAGAAATTTTTGAAGCAAAATTCAACAATGTAGGTTACTAGAACACAAATTGATGAAAAGATTTGGCAAGGACCTTATCAAGATCGATCTGGGAGTGAGAATCGAAGGAGGAGGCGCGACAGAGGGTTAGGGATTTGAAGATTTGGGATTTTGAAATTTGGGGATTTTGAAGCAAAATTTATAGTCTAGGGCTAAGGAGATCGATCTGTCGAGGTACCAGATCGATCTGATATTTCCAGAAACTTGAAGAGATCGATCTAATGTTTCAAAGGATCGATCTTCAATATACAAAAGCTCAAGGAGATCGATCTGCCAAATGCAGAGATCGATTTGATACTTTACAGAGGCTTAAGGAGATCGATCTACCAAATGCAAAGATCGATCTGCAACTTTATAGAGGCTTAAGGAGATCGATTTGCCAAATGCAAAGATCGATCTGTGAAATACAGAAGCTTAAGGAGATCGATCTTATGGGATAGAAGATCGATCTGCTTAGCTAAACCTTACTGCTTTAGGCTAATTTGGAGCATGAAGATCGATCTATGGTGATAGGAGATCGATCTCTCATACTTTTTTTCCCAGAAAATGAATTGAAAAATCACATGAAAATCACTTTGAAATCAAGGTTTTGAAGGGGATAAATCTCAAGGAACATTCATAAGTCCTAATTCACCTCTAAGAACACAAAATCTATCTCTATCAAGTGGTTTGGTGAACATATCAGCTATTTGATGTAAAGTATCAATATATTCTAGAATTATATCTCCTTTTTGTACATGATCTCTAAGAAAATGATGCATAATCTCAATATGCTTAGTTCTAGAGTGTTGAATTGGATTTTTAGAGAGATTAATGGCACTGGTATTATCACATTTGATTGAGACTTGTTTCATGTCAATACCATAGTCTTTCATTTGTTGTTTAATCTACAACACTTGAGCACTACAACTACCAGCTACTATATATTCTGCTTCTATTGTGGATTGTGCTACACTATTTTGTTTCTTAGAGAACCATGAGATTAGTCTATTTCTTAAGAATTGGCATGTTCCTGAAGTTCTCTTTCTATCTATTTTACAGCCTCCAAAGTCTGCATCAGAAAAAGCATGAAGAGCAAAGGTGGAGTCCTTAGGGTACCAAAGTCCTAGAGAAGAAGTGTCTTTAAGATACCTAAAGATCCTTTTAGTGGCGAGTAAATGTGACTCCCTAGGAGAAGATTGAAATCTAGCACATATGCATACACTAAACAAAATATATGGTCTACTTGCAGTAAGATAAAGCAATAAACCAATCATAGACCTATATAGTTTAGTGTCTACATGTAAGACCCGATTTTAGTTAAAAACACGAAATGAGTATTTGCGAAGGAAAATCGGGTTAAATTAATCTCGAACACGTGCAAGGGTAAAACGGTCAAAAGATCGAAACTCGATATAAATTCGATAAGAAAATTTAATTAAAAATATGGAATTGAGAAATCTTGATCAATAATGAAGAAATAATTAAATTTCGGGTTAAATTGATTAAGATATGAATATCTGAGAATTAATCGAAATTAATCGGGATTTTCACTTCGGAAAATAAACCCAAAAATAATCGAAAAATATATCGAAAAGTGGAAATAATACCGAGAAAATTATTTATTCATTAAATAAATTAAATAATAATTTATCTTAGAAATTTTGGCAAAATAATAATAAAATATTGAATAAAATAATAATAAAATTAAATAATAAATAAAATAAAATTAATTGTAAAAAAAAAAGAATCAGAAATGGAAAATCGAGGAGAGAGAAAGAAGAGAGAACGAAAAAAAAAATGAAGCCAAACCGAGGAGACCACCGACGAGCCGTCCGACGACCAACGGCCAAGCGAAGGGCCGAAAAAGGAAGAGGATAGGTTGGCGACCTCTCTGGTACTGGTGGTGTAGCCCACCGACGTCGGAATCTGGCGGATCGAGGGAGAGAAGCCGCGAAGAGGAGAAGCCAAATCGACGGCCACCGGCGTCGATTTGACTCCGACCATCGGCCACTGAAGGAACCCCATGTGATGTCGACCCGAATGGGGGCAGAAACAGTCGGGGAAACGGCGGTTAGCGCCGGCAACGGCGAAAAACGAGGAGGCCATTGACGACGGAAAGGAGAAGAGGTCAGATCGGCCACTTCCCGGCCACCTCGTGCGAAATCGAGACCAGATCCGAGCTGCGGACGACCTCACAAAGCTACTGGCGGTGGAAACCGATAGAGAACCGGGCTGAACTGGACCAGTCTGAACTGGGTTGAACCGGACTGAACCGGTTCAGCCAAGAAAGAAGGGAAAAAAGGAGAAAAAGAGAAAAAGGAAAAAGGAAAAGAATTTTTGGGGATACACCGGATTTCGGGTAAGTCGATACGAGGTTAGAAGTGACCGATTTAATTTTCGGGAAATTTATTTAAATTATATTTGATCGAAAATTAACCCAGGATTAAATATAATAATTACGCAGATGTACGATAGAGCCCGAACGAGAGCTGATTGAGCTCCGATTTTTGTACCCTGCATCATATTGGGTAAGTATATTTTAATTACGATAATATAAGTCCTTTAATACAGAGTTTCGATTTTTTTACGGAATTTATGGATTAATTCTGTATAAAAAAGGCACATTAATCAGAATTGCAATGTAATTACCGTAAATAGTATATGGGCTATTCAATAAGTTTGGAATGAAGCCCGATGATTATTGATAAGTTAAATGAGCCCAGTAAACCCGAAGAAGGGATTTAATAAGTAAAAACGGGCTGAAAAATGGGTCGAAGCCCATTAAAGTGCAATTGGGCCCAATAGAGTAAAACGGGCCCAATACGTTAGATTCGATCAGTAAATGTGATATACTGATAAAAATAAGTGAATTAACCAAAAATATGTGGTTATATGCAGTTTCGTAGACTTGGTTGAAGCGCAGTTGGACTGAGAGATCGGATATTATCGAGACGGGATAAGTTTGCGCATGAATCGAGGTAAGGGAATTTTGTAGGTGCATAGAGATTTCTATACGTATTTTTGAGGGGATTTAAAGGGCCTAGAATTCTTAAAGTATCTAGAAAACGAAATTATAATTTTTATGAAAATCGGGGCTTAGGTGAATAAAGAAAAAAACGATTTTGCCCATGAGAGTAAAATTTACAAAAAGGATAGTAAGGCAGATAAATTGCATGATTTCATGTTTTTAATGTTTTATATGAATGTATTGCTTTGATTTAAGCAAATATGCACATAGGTTGGCTGTTGATTTCGTGAATTATACGAAAGGGTATCGGTTTGTACCGGTTACGATTTTAAAGATGTTTTATAAAGATTGAGCCACCTATCATATTTACACGAGTAAAAAGAGTGCTAGAGTCATACTCGCACTGAATATTTCCTGATTTATTACTCATGAAAAGCCGTACTGGAGCATTGCTCATACGAGAAATTTGTGTGTGCACAAAACCGTGCTGGAGCTTCGCTCGCACGAGATTTTAGATATCATGATATGCATAGCGTGGTGCTGGAGCTTCGCTCGCACTAGACGTGAGTTGACATGCATATAGTCGTGCGAAAGCCTCCTGTAGACTGTGTGTCATAGAGAGTTGAGATGCTCGCACGTATACTTTGAGACATGGGTTGGTTATCGACATAGTATTGGGGTGGATAAGACCTACGGCATGCACCCTCAGACTATGATATGGGTCCACAGAGTACGATGTACCGTGTATGTCACACGGAGTACATTGTACCGTGCAGTCATTATGACTCGATGATGTTACTTGATATTCTGGAGGGTAGGACTTGACCCCACCTCCCGTTGCAGTTGTGATACCCCGCACACTGGGATTCGTGTAGCCTGGTATCACAGGGACAAAGTATGGCCATAGTCCTCGATTTTCATACAGTAACCTACATGCCTCACATGATATCATACGGTCTGAATAGACCAGGACAAACCTGAGGGAGGGGTAATGTCCCGATTAATGCTTTCAAAAGAGATGTGATTTAATGAATCAAGGTATTCCCGAGAGATGGGTTTGACCTTGATGAGGTTGTTTTATGATGAAACAAATGAGTTTTAACGTGAGGAGTTTATGAGGAAACAAATAAGTTTTAAATGTGACGAGCATGAGATGACATACATGATGATTTTTTCATGTTTGTTTTATATGTCGATTTCATGATTTATCTTATATGATATATACATACATATGGGATCGTTTTAGTCATACCTCATGTTCCAAATGTAAACGATTTTATATCATGACATTATCAGCACATAGATAGTATAGTTATCTACCTGCTTACATTATTGCCTTACTGAGCTGTTTATGCTCACCCTTTCATTTTCCACCCCACAGGGTATATTCAGTAGAAGAGAACGACAGTAGTCATATCCGCTGCTTCTTATCAAGACCAGGTATACACATTTGTATAATTTTTGTATCTGAACATATAGAGGCACAATACTGTACATGGATGTAATATTGGGGATGTATTTATTTAAAATAAATTGATATATAAATGAAATAGGAAAATGGAATGGGAAATAGGTGAGAGGTGACTAACACCGAATCATAGCCCAACTGTTTAGTAGTGTAACTGTTCACGACGAGTAAGGAAATGAAAAAGCGAAAAAGAAAAATTTACTATGATTTTTAGGTAATTTGGGTCGTGACACTACACACTTACCACCTTCATCTTTATCAAGCTTGATGTTGGTACCCATTCGAGTTGCTTGAGGTTTGCAATTATCCATTCCAAATCGTTTGAGCAAATCCTTAGTATATTTAGCTTGATTGATGAAGGTTCCATCTTTAGTTTGCTTCACTTGAAGTCCTAAGAAGTAGGTGAGCTCTCTCATCATGCTCATTTCAAATTCACCTTGCATGATCTTAGCAAACTCTTGACAAAGAGATTCATTAGTTGATCCAAAAATAATGTCATCTACATACACTTGAACAACTCGTAAATCTTTATTTTTATTTTTGATAAATAAAGTAGTATCTACTTTTCTCCTTGAAAATCCTTTTTCTATTAAGAATTTTGATAATCTTTCATACCATGCTCTAGAAGCTTGTTTCAAACCATAAAGTGCCTTAGATAGTTTGAATACATGTTCAGGAAATTCATGACTTTCAAAACCGAGAGGTTGCTCAACATAAACTTCTTCATTGATGAAGCCATTAAAAAATGCACTCTTTACATCCATTTAATATAATTTGAAGTTTTTGTAGCATGCAAAGGCAAGTAGCATTCTTATTGCTTCTAATCTAGCTACCGGTGCATAAGTTTCATCATAGTTTATTCCTTCTTCTTGCCTATAGTCTTGTGCAAATAGCCTAGCTTTGTTTCTTATGAACACATTATTTTCATCCATCTTGTTCTTGAAGATCCATTTAGTTCCAATTATAAAGTGATCACTAGGTCTAGGAACTAGATTCCATACTTTGCTTCTTTCAAATTGATTTAGTTCTTCTTGCATGGTTAAAAACCAATTATTGTCATCTAAAGCTTCATTGACATTCCTTGGTTCAATTTGAGATACAAAGGCTATATATTGACACACATTTCTTAGAGAGGACCTTGTTCTAACTCCAAGAGTTGGATCACCTACTATTTCACAATCTTTGACATATCCTAATTCTCTTGGTGCTCTAGACTCTCTTTCTAACATTTCTAGTTCTTCTTCATCCTTTTTATTAATGTCAAGTTTTTCTAATAGATCATTCTCTATGTTTAAGGTTTCTTTCAAGTTCTCATCAAATATTTCAATATCCTCATCATTGGTTAAACTTTTAGATATATCATTTGACTCATCAAATATTACATGTATTGATTCTTCAACCATTAAGGTTCTTTTGTTATATACTCTATATGCCTTTGAATTCAAGGAATAGCCTAAAAAGATTCCCTCATCACTCTTGGCATCAAATTTTCCTAAATTGTCTTTTCCATTATTTAAGACAACGTATCTATAGCCAAAGGGGTGAAAATAGCTAATATTAGGCTTCTTTCCCCTGTAAAGCTCATAAGGGGTTTTCTTTAAGATTGGTCTAATCATGGCTCTATTAATGATATAGCAAGATGTATTTATAGCTTCAGCCCAAAAATATTTAGGTAAGTTATTTTCACACAACATGATTCTAGCCATTTCTTCCAATGTTCTATTTCTTCTCTCAACTACCCTATTTTGTTGTGGTGTCCTAGGGGCTGAAAAATTATGACTAATTCCTTGATCATTGCAATATTCATCAAATCCAATATTTTCAAACTCCTTGCCATGATCACTTCTAATACTAGTTATAGTGTAACCTTTTTCATTTTGGGCTACTTTTGTATAGACAATGGATTTTTCTAAGGCTTCATTTTTTACTCTCAAGAAGAACACCCAAGTGAACCTAGTGTAATTATCTATAATCACAAACCCATAATGTTTCCCACCTAGGCTTGTAGTTCTAGTTGGTCTAAATAGATCTAGGTGAAGTAATTGGAGAGGCCTAGTGGTTGATACACTATGTTTAGGTTTAAATGTTGTCCTTTTATGTTTTCCTTTGACACAAGCTTCACAAATTTTGCCATAGTCAAAGAACAACTTAGGTAATCCTATAACAAGGTCTTTTCTAGCTAGCTTGGATAATACATGCATGCTAGCATGACCTAGTCTTCTATGCCACAACCAAGGTTCTTTTTCTTTATCTACCATAAGGCATAAATTTTCATTTTTAAGCTCATTTAGATAAACAATGTATATGTTACCTTGTCTATGACCTAGAAAAAAACTTTATTTGATTTAGGATCTATAACATGACATTTCATGCAATCAAAAATTACTTTGTAACCTTTGTCACAAAGTTAGCTAATACTTAGCAAATTATGTTTTAGACCCCTAACAAGTAAAACCTTTTCTAGTGAAAAATAGTCATTACCAATTGAACCACTTCCTTCAACTTGGCCTTTGGAGTTGTCCTCAAATGTGACTTCTCCACTAACTTTTGATTTAAATGAGTTGAAATGGCTTCTATCACCGGTCATGTGTCTTGAGCATCCACTGTCCAAGTACCAAGCTTCCTTTGTTTTTGCTTTGTGGCAATGCTCAGTCACCTATAATCAACATTCAAATTTTTGTCTTAGGTACCCAAATTTTCTTGGGTCCTTTCGAGTTAGTGAATAGAATTCTTGATCCCTTTGGGATCCATTTTACTATAGCATTAATGTCTTTTGAATTAACTACCTCTTTTGGGACCCAAATTCTTTTCACTATTTTTCCTTTAAATGTGGTCATCTTCACATTACAACTATATGATGCATACCCCTTTTTATTACAATGTGAACAAGTAGTTGAGGGTTTATGCATATTTTTTCTAGCTAAGACGCTTTTGAGGTGAGTCTCCCCACTTTTTCCATTATATCCTAATCCATTCTTATCAAAGAAAGCCCTTTGAGTTTCTAGCATGTTATCTAATTTTTGTTGACCCATGTAAAATCTAGTAAAGGAATTATGTAAGTTACTATTTTTTTCTTTTAGGTCATGAATTTCAAGATTTGTATTCTCTAATCCCTTTTCACATTCTATCTTATCCTTTAGTATTAACACATTTTCTTTCTTTAGTTAAGATATTAATTTTTTGTACTTCATACTCATGCATTCATATTCTAATGCAAGATCATCAAATGCATCTTGCAGTTCATCAAAAGAATATTCATTGAGATCTGAAGTTACATTTGCATCTTCAATTGCCATGAAGCATAGATTGGCAGTATCCTCATTTGAATCATCATCGGAGCTGTCACTGTCGCTTTATGTTGTCATCATTGCCTTCTTTTTGTGATACCTATCATTTGATCTTTTAAGAAGAGGGCAGTTAAATTTAATATGTCCAGGTTTTTTACATTCATAACATACAATAGTATCTTTTCTACCTAACTCTTCTTGATCTTTCTTGTGGTTTCTCCTACCACTACCACTTGCTCTCATTCTCATAAATTTGTTAAATTTTTTGGCAAACATTGTCATTTCAAGATCTTCTTCACTACCACTCTCATTTTTATTCTCTTTCAAATCTTCTTGAGTAGTGGATTTCAGAGCTACTCCCACTTTCTTGGGTGGCTCTTCATTTCTCCTTAACTTCATTTCATATGTGAGTAGTGACCCTATTAATTCATCTAACGATAGTGTGTGGGGATCTTTGGACTCCTCAATTGTAGTTACTTTAGCTTTCCATGATTTTGGTAGGCTATTCAATATTTTCTTAACCATATCTATATTTGAATAGATTTTCCCTAAGGACTTTAGCCCATTTATTACATCAGTAAATCTAGTGAACATGTCACTAATTGACTCTCCTTCTTTCATCCTAAATAGCTCATAATCATGTGTGAGCATTCCTACCTTAGTTTCCTTTACTTGAGTTGTGCCTTTCATGACTAATTACCAATTTATCCCAAATTTGTTTGGCATTGTCACAACCGAAGACTCTATTATACTCATTTGGCCTTAAAGCACAAAATAGGGTGTGCATGGCCTTTGTATTTAGCTGAGCACATTTTACATCATTTGAATCCCACTCATCTTCTTCGTTAGGGATATCTTTTCCCTTTATTCTTTTAGTTGGGATTTGAGGACCTTTAGTTATAATCCTCCATACCTCATAATCATTTGCTTGAATGAAAAACATCATCCTAGTTTTCTAATAAGCATAATGTTCACCATTGAACATGGGAGGCCTAACTGTAGAATACCCCTCTCCTACTAGATTGGTTGCTACATTGTTGTGAGCTATTAGATCGTTTTTAACTCTTAGGAAGTTATTCCTTTATGATCAAAGAGTCATTGCTCTGATACCAATTGTTGGCTCTACCGAGAGGGGGTAAATTGGTTTTCTAAAGATAATGGTAAATTTAAACTTAATTGAATCTAATTGCAAGTAATCAAAGAATAATCAATAAAATGTAGTGCAATAAATTGAAAGGAGATAAGGGAATGAAACAACAAACTCAGTAGTTTATAGAGGTTCGACCAATCTCTTGCCTACGTCCTCTCTTATTGACCTCCTTGTTAAGAGCTTTCTTTCACTCTATCAATAGCTATTGCAAACTCCCTTTTACAGGTTAAGGAATAACCTCTCTACCCTTTTTACACAGACAAATATTCACCCTTTACAAAGTTAACTCACAAAGGAACTGTCCTCTTCTCTCTTGAATTAAGGATGAATACAAAGTGAAGCTTTCTTTTGAGGGTAGGAGAAAATAGCTTCTACACAGTGATTTTTACAACAATGTCAATAAATGATCTTTGAAGACAAAGAGAATGTTGGAAAAGATTTCTAGAGAATATACAAAATTTACAGCAATAGTATCTCGTTTACCAGTGTCTTCAATGCTTGATTTTATACAGCAGGATTGGTAGTTGAAGCATTTAACGCTATTTTTCCCGTTGAAGATTTTACAGAAAAAGCCGTTGGGAACCTCCAGTAGAGTACCAGATCAATCTCCCATCATGACCAGATCGATCTCTTAGTTTAAATTCCTGCAATTACAAAGCAACTTGAAGCATCTAGATCGATCTCATATTTGTAGAGATCGATCTTATAATTTGAAAATGTTAGTGAAGATAGATCTGTCGAACCAGCAGATCGATCTTCTAATCTCTCTATTTGAGGCAAGATCGATCTCCAAATCGATCTAGCAAGTATTCTCGCAGAGAGGAGATCGATCTCTAATCACCCTAGATCGATCTCCTTAACTCTCTGACTTTAAGGAGATCGATCTCTATCCACAGGAAATCGATCTCATAAACTCTCTGTTTGAACATAGATCGATCTAATACCTTTAGCCTTTGACTTAGAGGAGATCAATCTCTTTCTAGGCCAGATCGATCTCTCAAACATTTTGTAATTTACAGATCGATCTCTGCTTCCTCAACATCTTATACAATCTCTTTGAGTTTTCAATCTTTTAGCAGATCGAATTCATATTCTTATGAGATCGATCTCTCATACTAGAAAACCCAGGAGATCGATCTCTCATCTCATGAGATCGATCTCTCAACCTTAAATACTTAGTTTCTGGTACTGATAAACTCTAAACATGTTTAAATCATTTCTATATTTTATATCCATTATTGAATTTACTTGTTTTGCCATTTCAAAATAAATTAACTCAACAGGGTTGTTAGTGTTTAATGGAGAATTATTAGTGTTTTGGTTAATAGTATTTCAAGGATTGGCAATAATGTTTTGGTTTATAGTATTTAAAGAATTAGTGCTCTAACTTGCAATATGAATCCTCTAAGCACTTCTTGCGTTTCCTATTAAATTTAGGAATGATTTCAGATGCAACATAACAACTTTTATACACTTTGCTTACATCATTATCAGAATTGGAACCATAGCCTTCATTATTTCTTGTCATATGATAATCCCTTTTTGTCCTTATAACCTCTATCCAATTCTTACCAACTTTTGAGACAAAAAGCCCACATAAATCCTTATCTACTTGTCAATTGCTTTAACTAATTTTCTTCTATTTTTCACGCTCTCTACTTTGTCCTCTTCTTGCACCTCCTTCATCCTTTCATTTCTCAAATAGCCACTACTCTCAGCCTCTTCCTCAATTGACTGCTACTTTCACTGCCATATGAATAAACTCCATTGAAATAATCTTTCTTAAGACCCTCCCTATTAAAGAAATCAAATATGCTAAAAGTTGTACTTAACCAAGGGTTATATCTATTCTTTCCTTCCATATTACTACACACCATATCTCTTTCACATTGTTGAATACTATGGTCTAATTTTCCACAATTGAAACAAAAATCAAAAAGCTTTTCATATTTGATTTCAACCCATACTTTGTCTTTCCCCTTCCTAAGCACCTAGAAACAATAAACTAAAGGTTTATTAAACTTAATAGCAACCTTAACCCTAAGATAACTTCATCTAATACCATGACTCCAATAAGTGTTTTCTACTTCAATTAAATCTCCTAACACCTTTCTAATCTTGAATGCATTTTGTTTATTTGACATCTCCAAAGGTAAATTAAAGACTTGAATCCAAAATTGAACCTTTGAAAAACTAATCTCCTTAATTATTTTATCTGCCTTCCGTTTCTGTAGATTCAAGCAAAAACCCATTACAGATTATGGGCCTTTTTCCAATGCCATCTTATAAAGATTCTTCCCCAGATTTCTTATATTCACTAACTCATTTGCTAATCAAATAGATTGCAACACATTCATCACACCCCTTTTATTCAAGATCCTACCAACAATTATCTTTCCCATCAAAGAGAATTGCATAGCAAGAACCACCTCATCCCTTTTCGAATCTAATTCAATCTCCAAGATTCCTTCCTTCATATCATTACCAAGAAAACAATGCACCAATCAATATGATTAGTAGAGATTAAAACACAAATGGATCAAAGAGTATACATAGTGTATCCCTTTTGTTAACCTATTAATGGCATTTCCTCATACAGTCTCCTGTAAGGAATAAGAAGCAAAACCTAGAAAGAAGAAAAGAAATAATGAAAAGAAAAGACCAAGATTAAAATGACCTAATCAATTTCCTAAAAACTATAGTAAAGATTGACACAAGACTAAAGATTTATAAGAAGAGAAATAATTGGAAAAGAAAAAAACTCACTTTGGGAGAAAAAAAACTCTCACAAATGGAAACAAAGAGCTATCATTTTTAGAAGAGAAATGAAAGAAATTTTTGCATTTTTCCTTATATTGATGCATGTATTATACACTGACTTTATGTTACTTCTTGAAATTTTCTACTATTTTACGAAAGTCTAAAAAATACGAGCCGATTTCTCACTTTTTCTTTCAATCAGTTTGTGTGCGTAGTGTAAGCCACCAATCATTGTTTACTCAAATTTAGCCAACCTTATTGAGTAAGTTAGATTAAGGTCCAAGAGCTAATTCATGATTTGAAATCACTTTCCATGCACAAGATCATATCTAATGTCTTCGACAAGATTTTGGTAGAGAGTTATAATAATAAGGATTACTTTCACTTCCATACTACTTAGCTTCAAAACATAATCACATATCAAAACATCCAAAACATTAATCAAAGTACAAAATTTAACATCATAGTGCAACTTAAAAAATGAGCATCAATACATTTCCAATATGGTACCTATATAACCTTAAACTCCAATTTTAGTCTCTATATGAATTCTTTTAATGTTAATCTTGTACTACTTGTAATATGATTCAAAGTCCTCTTATATCTGCCTTTAAGTTAAGGTCATTACTATTTTATTTACTATAAGTGCTTCATAAGACAATAGTATACCAAATAAATGGTTGTCCAAATGGGCAATGGTTACCATTTAGTACGATATGGTTTACCATTTGGTACCAATTTCTAATTCTCATATGTCTCACCAAGCCTATAAAACAATAACTACCTATTTGGCATTTGGTGCTAAAACGATACTCACACCATTTTCTTGTTTAACTCCAAAAGTCTATAAGTCAATACACAATTACCCCTTTCAGTACTTGGAAGTGCATAGATATTAAAGTGATTACGCCAATAAAACCCCACAACCTTTCGATTTCAACTTATCATTTTGTAGAAATTTATCCAAAATAAAAAATACACCCATTCATTCAACTAAGGCTGTAAGACTCGATTTTATTTAAAACACGAAATGAGAAAAGATCAAATGAAGGATTAAAATGGTAGTCCCGAACACGTGTAAGGGTAAAACGATCAAAAGACCAAAATTCAGAATTAATCGTGACAAGAAAATTTAATTAAAAATATGGAAATGAGAAATCTTGATCAATAACGAAGAAATAGTTAAATTTCGGGTTAAATTGACCAAGATATGAATTTATTGGAATAAACCGAAATTTTCACTTCGAAAAATAATCTTGAAAATATTGAAAAATTATACCGAAAATATGAAATAATACCGATAAATTCATTTATTGATTAAATAAATAAAATATAATTTTTTTAGATATTTTTGGAATTTTTACTAACATTTTAATCAATTAAAATAATAATAAAAATAAATTATAAATAAATAAATAAATAAGAAAAAAAAGAATCGCAAGTCGCGATTCTGAAGGGAAACAGAGGCAAACCAATGGAGTCGGTTTCCCTCACCGGCGATCGGCGAAGGCCCAGACGAGAGGCGGCCACCACCGGTAGACCATCCCAGCCACCACCAACCCAACGAAACCGATGAACGACGAGGAGGCACGCCAGCGAAAGGGAAAGAGAGAGAACCGAGAGGAAAAATGAGAAATTCGATGGCCGACGTCTATCTAGGCCCGACAACCGACAACCGAAGGAAGCCCGATCTCGTGAGAACCACCAGTCACCGAAACACGCGCCCCCAACCACCGAAAAACCTGAAAACGACGAAGGGAAAAGTCAGCTTTGACGTCGGGAGGGAGAAGAGCCGGACCAGCCACTTTCCGACCAGCCTGGCGAAACTGACGACAGATCTGTGCACCGGACGATCCCGCGGAGCTGCTGGGGATGAAAGCCAATTAAGAACCGACCGATGAAGCCCTAAACCGACCGAATCGAACTGAACCGGCTGAACCGAACCGGTCTAAATCGAGCTGAATCAGACCAAACTGGTTCAGCCAGAAAGAAAGAAAAGAAAGAGAAAAAAGGAAAAAGAAAAAGAGAAAAATTAAGGAAAAATCCCAATGATGCAATCGAGCTACGGGTAAGTCGATAAGCGGTCAAAATTGACCGATTTAAATTTTGAAATATTTAATTTGATTAATATCCGACTGAAAATTGACCAGAAAAAATATATAATTGTGTAGCTCAACAATTGACGTCAAACGAGGACTCGAGACAGCCTCGATTTGTGTACTATCATGAATCTCTGGTAAGTAAACCCTTATTTATGACAATTTACATCGTTATACGTGTTAGAAATTTATCACATAAATTACGAATTTAAGTTCCGCATAAAATGAATTATATTATGGAATTTAAGATAAATTGTCGTAAATAATTCATAAGCTATTCGAGGGTTTAGAAAGAGGCCCAATAAATACTGATCGGCCAAATGAGCCCAATAGGCTTCGATAATGTGAATAATAAGAGGAAAGCGGCCTTAAGGTGGATTAAGGCCCATTATGGTACAATCGGGCCCAATATGGGTAAACAAGCCCAATGATTTAAATTAAGCCCAATAAAAGCTGTGCTGGAGTGTAATTCGCACGAGATCTGATGTATTTATGCATAAAGTCATACTAGAGCATTGCTTGTATGAAGTTTTGAATTACTTAAGCATTCATTCATGCTGGAGTGTAACTCACACGAGATTTGATTTATTTATGGATGAAACCGTGCTGGAGCATTGCTCGCACGAAGTTTTGAATGATTTATGATTTTATATGAATTTATAACTCTTTTATAATTCTTTTAAAGTCATACTGGAGTGCTACTCGTACATAGATATTACTGATTTTATGAAACCGTGCTAGAGCTTTGCTCGCACGATATTTTTAGATATCATGAATATGCATGGAGCCGTGCTAGAGCTTCACTTGCACAGGGATTTATATGACATGCATATAGCCGTGTTGGAACTCTTGTAGACTGTGTGTCACAGTGAGATGATATGCCACACGTGCATACTTAGACATTTTTGGTATGGGTGGATAAGACCTATTACAGGCACCTCTGACTGAGCTTGGGTTCACGGAGTACGTTGTATCGTGTATGTCACACGGAGTATGCTGTTGTAAGACCCAAATTTAATTAAAATATGAAATAAAGAAGTATTTGTGAAGGGAAGTCGGGTTAAATTAATCCCGAACACGTGTAAGGGCAAAATGGTCAAAAGACCAAAAACCGGTATAATTTCGATAAAGAAATTTAATTAAAAATAAGGATGTAAGATATCTTGATCGATAATGAGGAAATTATACAATTTTGGATCAATTGATCAAGATTCGAAAATTTTAAAAATATCAAAAAATTACCGAAACGGTATCTCGAAAAGCGCAAAGAAATAATATCGAAAATTTAGAGAAAAATATAATTAATAAATTAAATTTAAATTAAATAAATTAAAGTAGAATAAAAATAATATAAGGTAGATATTTTGGGATTTTATGGAGTATTTTATTGAATAGTAAAATAATTAAAATAAATAATAATAACAATAAAAAATAATAAAAAAAAGTAACTGAAACAAAAAAAAGGGAGAGGAGAGGGAAACTCGGGAAAAAACCCGAGAAACCAAAACCGAAACAGTGACCCGCGATCTTCACCGCCGATTCTCACACACCGGCGACCGTCCGCGTCCGACGAAGGTACCAGGAGGAAGTGGAGAGTCCGGCGAACACGTGGGCACCGGAATCGCTCCGCCAGGTGGCCGGAGCAGATCGATCGGAGCTTCAAAAATTCGAGGGAGAAACGGGGTGATTGCAGGCGAACCGCCGCGACTGGGCCGAAAAGGAGACCACCGACGCACTCAGGGGAGGAAGCCGGTTCTTTTGAGACCGATCTTGGCCGGTGAGACCGCCGAAAACGTCGGCGATGGCAAGTGGCAGTGAACGGTGTCGTTTGGCCGAAAGGAAAAGGAAAGAAAAGGAAAGAAAAGAAAGGAAAAGGAAAGAAAAGGAAAGAAAAGAAAGGAAAAAGCGGGAAAAGGGAAAGAAATTACCGGGGACAACTCGAGGTTCGGGTAAGTTGACCGAGGGTCGAAATTGACCTACGGGTAAATTTCAGAAATTTAATTTAATATTATTTTAATGGAAAATAATCCGGATTTACCTAATTGTGCAGCTTCACGACGGAAACCGAACGAGAGCCGATCGAGCTCTGATTCTCGTACCCCGCATCATATCGGGTAAGTACAATTAATTTCGGCAATTAGAGTTCTTTAAATACCGAGTTTTAATTATTTTATGGAATTATGGATTAATTTTGCGTTGGAAGGGATATTATTCGGAATCGTAATATAATTGCCGTAAATGGTATACGGGCTATCCAATGAATTTGGAATGATGCCCGATAATTATTAGAAAGCTGTATAAGCTCGGTATACCTGAAGAAGGGAATAAATGAATATAAAAAGGGCTAAAATGGGCCGAGGCCCAATAAGCCAGAACGAGGCCCAATAAATTATTGGTGGGCTCAATGAGCCCAATAGGCCTCGATAAAGTGAGAATTTAGTGAAAAACGGGTTTAAGGCCGATTAAGGCCCATTAAGGTGCAATCGGGCCCAATAGGAGTAAATGGGCCCAACGATTTAAATTAAGCCCAGAGAGTATTAAATACAATTAAATTGTATGTTATCTGACCTGAGAAATATTGATACGCAGTTCCGGGCATTTGATTGGGAGCATAACGGACTGCGCGACGTGACAACAGTGGAAAAGAAAAGGTCAGACTCGACAGGAAAATAAGGTAAGGGAATTTTACGGGCTACTAGAGGTAGCTTTACGCAATTTGAATTCATATACAGCCTTTTTAAAAATATTCTGGAGGGTCTAGAGGTCGAAGAATAATTTTAGTGCCCCGTATGGGCAAAAATTACTGAAATACCATTGTTAAGGGTAAATATTTTCAACTTTAGGAAAAATTGGGAGGAGCAAGAACAAGAGGTTCTTGCTCATTCTGAAGGTATTTTAACGCATGCATGAGTAGGCTGGCTCACCTTCAAAGAAAAATGCATAGCATTTCATGGTTTCAACGATGAAATTATTTTGAAAACTGTTTTGAGGAAACAGAGCCGCCTACGTGTTTTTATTGACATGTGACGTGCTAGAGCTCAGCTCGCACGATGTTGTCGATTTGTGTGATGCACGCATTGGTGCTGGAGCGAGAGCTCGCACTAGAGTTTTACATGCATAGGTGCTAGAGTATAACTCGCACCAGATTTCACATGCTTTTTCGTGACACGGTGCTAGAGTCTAACTCGCACCAGATTTTATAAGATTTTCATGTGATTTATATACAAAGTGTTGAGCTTAGCTCGCACTAGATTTACTGGATTTGTGGAGTAGCGCTGTCTGCCCTTGGAGTCAGCCAAAAGGCCCAACAGGCTCAAAAGACCTCTTAGGTGGGGTGAGAGTGAGGGATGAGGTTGGCGGCCTTGTGGGGATGTAAAGCGGGCTCTGCTAGTTTTACTTGATTGATGAGAGTGCTGAGCATCAGCGGACAATACGTTGGACTTGTTGACGTTGTTGCACCACCCGTTGTTGGACCACCCGTTGTTGACCACCAACGTTGTCGATGGGCCCAAGAAGGGTTGCCATGGCCGTTGGCAGGGGTTGGCCGGGCAGGGGTTGGCCGGGCAGGGGTTGGCCGTCACAATAAAATCGCTCGCACTGATTTTTATGAGAACATGCGGTGAGCCGTGCTTGGAGCATTGGGTAGACTGTGTGTCACCGATTAAATTGGCCCGCACGCGCGTTTTGAGACATGGCATGAGTATAGAGATATTATATGGGTCCACGGAGTACGATGTACCGTGCAAGTAGCATGGAGTACGATGTACCGTGTGGTATCTTCGTGATACGTTGGATTTGTTGACGTTGTTGCACCACCCGTTGTTAGACCACCATCGTTGTGCGTGAGCCCAAGAGGGGTGGCCATGGCCGATGGCAGGGGTTGGCCGGGCAGGGGTTGGCCGTCACGATACGATACATTAGCATCTTCGGATGCATGGGATCGGATAAGATCGACGAGATGGAGTGACCCACCTCCCGGGCGGTTCTCGATCATGGTGAGAACCCGCACACTAGGATCCGTGTAGCTGAGGAACTCCCGAGGACACATATGGCCATAATCCTGGTTATTGCCGTTATACAAATATTGCCTCGTCTCGCATGTCAACGATTTCGATGATTTAAACTGAGTTTTTAAACTAAATTGCATGATGGTATTTCCATGCTTTTCAAACCCACGTGTGATGTAAACCATTTTCATGGTTTTGTGTGAGTCAGGATCACCCGTAGGAGGGGTCCAGTCCTGACTTTACTGTGAAATTTTAAACGAGAAAGATATGATTTTGAATATACTTGCATGTTGAATTTTCCGTGCAAATGTGTTTTACATAACATCATAACGCATATCATTTGTTTTAAAATGTGTGGAGAAAGGGTGGTTTATGCATGGCACCACGTTCATGTAGGTAGTATGGTTACCTACTTGTTCGTAGGATTGCCTTACTGAGCTTGATGTGCTCACCCCTTTCATTTTCTCCCACAGATAATCTCCAGTTGAAGTTGAGGCGACTCAGTATTGCATTCCGGATATCCGCTGCTGCCCATCAACATAAGGTCTATACACTTGTACATATTGTATCTACCTAAGCATAGCACAGTAACATGTTTGTAAGTAACTTTAGGGGATGTATAAATAATGTAAACAATTATAAATGACTGGAGAAGAAATAAGTTAGATGGTAATTGAATGGTGGGACTGGCATTGACGCACAGCCCAATTATTAGTGGAGTGTTGGTTACGATTCGAGGACAGGTAAGAATTTAAGTAAATAATAAAACGCGAAAAATTAACTCTGATTTTTGGGTAGTTTGGGTCGTGACAATTATTATGGTATCAGAGCAACAATTGATCTGATGTGTGTCAGTGTCAGTAATTAGGAAATTGCATCCCCGTGTTACTGTGCTTAGTTAGATACAATAGTGTATATCGAGATGGGTTTTGACTAAGAAATGGTTGAGAATGCAGGAATGCCTAATATGAGTCGCGTTAGATGAGATAGTGCACGAGGCAGAGCTCGTAGAGGTAGACCTGAGTCTGCTAAGTGGTGCTGAGTTTGACTATGAGAATCAGTATGAGATTGAAATAGAGGCTAATGTTGAGAATGCCTCACAGAGTCCGACAGAGAGATCGGACAGTATTGAGACACGCTTCGCGAAGTTGGAGCGGAGTGTGGAGATTATTTTGAGGAGCTAATTGCTCAGATTATGAATAAGATCAGAGGGCACAGCGGAGCATTGGTGGAAACCCGCTCGACCCATCTTAAGTGTTAAACATCCATAGCTAAGATGAGAAATCTTATTGGATGTATTCCGGTGACAGGATTTCCCGGACATGATTTAAAGGAAAAATTTCTTACACTGCCCAGGAATACTAAATTGATTATGAGTATGAAACTCAGTTATATTCTTTGGCAGATATTACCTCGACACTATGAACAAGTGACAGTCGAGATGTCTAAAAGTTCATGAAATGGCTCAACTTTTCAACTTGAGTTCGATTGGCCCCGCGAGATATTACCTATACCGAGGCAGTGCGCAGATTTACAGTTGGGTAAATAAGAACATGAATTGCACGCCTCTGAGATTGGGAAAGGTAGTGAGGGCTGAAATAGAGACAGAAAAGGAGAATCGAGAAATGATAAAGATGTTAAAATGGGAAAAAGGTAATTGGTAAAAGATTACATTTGGTGAGTAATGGACTAAGATAATTGGTAAGGCCTCAGTGCATCCAATTTTGGCACTCTTGAGGGACATTGTGATTTGGAGGACCCCGACCTGCTACGAAGCAGTGTAGCAGTGTAAGCACTGTAAGCAGTGTGAGATGTGTGGTGGATACCACGGAAGGAGGGTCTATACCTACACGGTATTGGTGAAAATGATCGTCAAGTGTGGTAAGACAGACCATTGATTTTGATTGCTCAGAGTTGAGCGAGATCGCCCCACAGAAAAGTAAAGAGACAGAGAAAAACTTCATTGGTATAGCTGCAACGAAAAGGGAGACCATAGCCGAAAAGAAAAAGAAGAAAGTAGGCTGTTGGACGAAGGCGAGAGGATGTTTTGGACCAAGACACTATTGATGTTTCATAGATGTGGTGTAAGATACCACACTTGTTATGAATAATGAAGTACATATGTTCATTAATCCTGGTGCCACACATTTATTCATACCACCTTCATTCGCATATAAGTGAGTAAAAGGCATGAATGCCTACATCATTGGGCACAATACTGATAAATGAGTACCCCAGTGGAGGAGGATTAATTAACGGAATATGGATATAGAGATTTTAAGTCGAAAACAAAGGTGAAAACATCACTGAAAAGTATACGGTAAGTGTTGACAAGTGATAAAAAGGGGTGCAACAGTTGAAATTAAAGGAGTAAAGGATTGTACTCACGGAATGAATAATGACAAGAGTTTTGTCATGATTGATATACGAAGGAGATGTGTTTTGATCCCAAATACAAGATGTATTGGAGTAAGAGATATATGCTAGGTAAGGAATACCCTTAATATGCGAAGTAATTGAGGTTAAGCAATTAGTAGCGAATATAAATTGTAACCATATGGACTGGTATATAAAGTAATTGTGGTTAAGTCTGAAGGTTAATAAAGGTATTTCAAAATACCTCCCCGCCTGAAGACTTGACAGCGTCTAAAAGTATATATATATATAACCTATAACGTAAAATCGATCGTTGTAATAAATACCTTTAGCGTTAGGATACCTTTACTAAGACGATAAGAATATTAAAATTCAACAAATCATTAAGGTTAACATAGTAAAATTTAATAAGAGTCGTTAAGATAAGAAAAGGAAATGACGCAGGTTAGTACCTGAAAACGTAAGCGATGTTGAAAGATCTTATACGCTTATGCGTGGATAAGCCAAGGATTGAACCGATTTGTAATCATCATTATCGATGATATGTTGGGTGTAGTTAAAGTCTAGGGCGATCTATAAGCAACAATTGGAAAATTGCTTTTACAGAGGGTTGTTGCGACTTCTAAAAAGGGTATACGTTGACACGTTTAATTATGAAAACGTGGTTTTTGGATGAGATGATAAATAAGATGATAGATGTGACAGGAGTTTTGGTGTAATGAAGTATAAACTGACCACCGTGATTAATTTCACCATACCCAACAGCTCAAGAGGTTCTCAGTGAGTATGGATACCTCAAAATTATGATGGAGCTGTGTATTGATGTATAATGGGAAGATAGTCAATTTTGGAGTCAGACAACTCCTTGATCACGAAATAAACTATCTGACCCATGATTTGAAGTTGGCAACAGTATTTGTACCGAGGATATGGTACTATTATGTACAGGGTGAGGAATTTTTGGGTATGCACTGATCATAAAGCCTGAGTATCTATTTTTACAGAAAGAGGCGAATATGAGAACACATAGTGGGTTAAAGCTTCTGAGAAATTTTGATTGTGAAAATTGTACCACCCAGGAAAGGCTGATGCTTTGAGTAGAAAGAGCCTCGGGATGGTACCACACATGATGGTCAGGGAGCGTGAGCTGCTAGAGCAATTGTGAACCTCAGTATTGATGTGATCCCTTCTGATGATAACAGTGATTGTGTGACAGCTAGCCTGAGACTAGAATCGGATGAGAGTGCCCGGATTTGACAGGCTTAGCGTGATGATCGGCAGGGTGTCGATAGTTTGGGCCAGATTCAGAAGGGTACAGTGATAGAGTTCACAGAGTATGATAATGATTTACAGAGGTTCAGAGACAATATAAGTGCTCCCTAGGACCACAGTTGATGAGATAGTAATATTGTCAGAAGCTCACTCTTCGGGATATACAGTGCATACGGAAGTAACGAAAATATATCGAAATCTCTGAAAAGGGTATTGGTGGTCAGATATGAAAAGAGATATGGTAGAGATTGTGGAAAAGTGCCTAGTATGTCAGCAAGATAAGGTAGAGTATTAAGAGTCTGCAGAGTTATTGCAGCCTCTACCTATATCGACACTGCACGAAAATGAGAGCAAGTCTCCATGAATTTTATGATGGGTTACAGAGGACACAGGTGAATTACGAGGCTATGTGGATGATAGTCGATAGAGTGATTAAGTCTACCCACCTTCTGGTTATGAAATCCCCAGATACTCAGAGTGTGTATGAGGATTTATGTGTAAGGCAGATTGTGGAACATTAAGTAGCGTTCCAGTGAGCATGGTATCATATAGGGATTCCCACTTCACTTCCTACTTCGGAGGATATTTTCAGGAAGCTATGGGAACCCGACTGAGTATTAAGCACAGTTTTCCATCCTCAGACAGATGGTCAGTCAGAGAGGACTATACAAGTTCTAGAGGATCCGATGAAAGCGTGTGCCATTGATTTTATAAGCTCCTGGAATGATTAGTTGATTTCTAATCGAATTAGCCAATGGTGACAGTTGTCACTTGAGTATCGGGATAACAAGATATGAGGCAGTGTATGGCTGTAGGGGTTGTTCCCCAAATTGGATAAGAAAAAGTGGGTGACAGATAGAATTAATTTTGACTATGGATAATAAGTCTCTGAGGATGTTTAGTTAAGGATGAGAGGTTAAGAACACCTCAGAGCAGATAGAAAAGTATTGGAATTCACCTTTGGTGAATTAGTATGGTTGAGATGTTTCTTGTCCTAAGAGAATAAGGACATAGCGAACTTTTGAAAAAAAAAAGGGGTAAATTGAGTTGCGCTGGATGGAATATTTTGAGAGATTGGACAAGTGGGAGATAAGACCTGTAGGTTGTTGTTATCACTTGAATTAACAGGCACCCACAATGTGTCTTAGCTTTTGATGCTTCGGGAATACTATTCAGATCCAGCATAGGTGATTGGATATGAACTCCAAAAGTTCAATTTAATGAAAATACAAGTATATTGAAGAAGTCGATTCGGGTATTAAACAGGAAAGAGACAGTATTGAGGTTGAAGATCTCCCTAATTAAAGTCCTTTGGTAGTAATACACTCCGGAGAAGGTCGCATAAGAATTTAAGAGTATGATATGATCGATGTACCCGGAGTTGTATATGAACTCATATGACTTGGTTCTAATTTGGAGGACCAAATTCCTTAAGTGGGGGAGAGTTGTAAGACCCGAATTTAATTAAAATATGAAATAAAGAAGTATTTGTGAAGGAAAGTCGGGTTAAATTAATCCCAAACACGTGTAAGGGTAAAATGGTCAAAAGACCGAAAGTCGGTATAATTTCGATAAAAAAATTTAATTAAAAATAAGGATGTAAGATATCTTGATCGATAATGAGGAAATTATACAATTTTGGGTCAATTGATCAAGATTCAAAAATTTTAAAAATATCAAAAAATTATCGGAACGGTATCTCGAAAAGCGCGAAGAAATAATATCAAAAATTTAGAGAAAAATATAATTAATAAATTAAATTTAAATTAAATAAATTAAAGTAGAATAAAAATAATATAAGGTAGATATTTTGGGATTTTATGGAGTATTTTATTGAATAGTAAAATAATTAAAATAAATAATAATAATAATAAAAAATAATAAAAAAAAGTAACTGAAACCAAAAAAAAGGAAGAGGAGAGAGAAACTCAGGAAAAAACCCGAGAAACCAAAACCGAAACAGTGACCCGCGATCTTCACCGCCGATTCTCACACACCGGCGACCGTCCGCGTCCGACGAAGGTACCAGGAGGAAGAGGAGAGTCCGGAGAACACGTGGGCACCGGAATCGCGCCGCCAGGTGGCCGAGCAGATCGATCGGAGCTTCAAAAATTCGAGGGAGAAACGGGGTGATTGCCGGCGAACCGCCGCGACTGGGCCGAAAAGGAGACCACCGACACACTCAGGGGAGGAAGTCGGTTCTTTTGAGACCGATCTTGGCCGGTGAGACCGTCGAAAACGTCGGCGACGGCAAGTGGCAGTGAACGGTGTCGTTTGGCCGAAAGGAAAAGGAAAGAAAAGGAAAGAAAAGAAAGGAAAAGGAAAGAAAAGGAAAGAAAAGAAAGGAAAAAGGGAAAAAAGGGAAAGAAATTATCGGGGATGACTCGAGATTCGGGTAAGTTGACCGAGGGTCGAAATTGACCTACGGGTAAATTCCGAAAATTTAATTTAATATTATTTTAATGGAAAATAATCCGGATTTACCTAATTGTGCAGCTTCACGACGGAAACCGAACGAGAGCCGATCGAGCTCTGATTCTCGTACCCCGCATCATATCGGGTAAGTACAATTAATTTCGACAATTAGAGTTCTTTAAATACCGAGTTTTAATTATTTTATGGAATTATGGATTAATTTCGCGTAGGAAGGGATATTATTCGGAATCGTAATATAATTGTCGTAAATGGTATACGGGCTATCCAATGAATTTTGAATGAAGCCCGATAATTATTAGAAAGTTGTATAAGCTCGGTATACCCGAAGAAGGGAATAAATGAATATAAAAAGGGCTAAAATGGGCCGAGGCCCAATAAGCTAGAATGAGGCCCAATAAATTATTGGTGGGCCCAATGAGCCCAATAGGCCTCGATAAAGTGAGAATTTAGTGAAAAACGGGCTTAAGGCCGATTAAGGCCCATTAAGGTGCAATCGGGCCCAATAGGGGTAAATGGGTCCAACGATTTAAATTAAGCCCAAAGAGTATTAAATACAATTAAATTGTATGTTATCTGACCTGAGGAATATTGATACGCAGTTCCGGGCATTTGATTGGGAGCATAACGGACTGCGCGACGTGACAACAGTGGAAAAGAAAAGGTCAGACTCGACAGGAAAATAAGGTAAGGGAATTTTACGGGCTACTAGAGGTAGCTTTACGCAATTTGAATTCATATACAGCCTTTTTAAAAATATTCTGGAGGGTCTAGAGGTCGAAGAATAATTTTAGTGCCCCGTATGGGCAAAAATTACTGAAATACCCTTGTTAAGGGTAAATGTTTCCAACTTTAGGAAAAATTGGGAGGAGCAAGAACAAGAGGTTCTTGCTCATTCTGGAGGTATTTTAACGCATGCATGAGTAGGCTGGCTCACCTTCAAAGAAAAATGCACAGCATTTCATGGTTTCAACGATGAAATTATTTTGAAAACTGTTTTGAGGAAACAGAGCCGCCTACGTGTTTTTATTGACATGTGACGTGCTAGAGCTCAGCTCGCATGATGTTGTCGATTTGTGTGATGCACGCATTGGTGCTGGAGCGAGAGCTCGCACTAGAGTTTTACATGCATAGGTGCTAGAGTATAACTCGCACTAGATTTCACATGCTTTTTCGTGACACGGTGCTAGAGTCTAACTCGCACCAGATTTTATAAGATTTTCATGTGATTTATATACAAAGTGTTGAGCTTAGCTCGCACTAGATTTACTGGATTTGTGGAGTAGCGCTGTCTGCCCTTGGAGTCAGCCAAAAGGCCCAACAGGCTCAAAAGACCTCTTAGGTGGGGTGAGAGTGAGGGATGAGGTTGGCGGCCTTGTGGGGATGTAAAGCGGGCTCTGTCAGTTTTACTTGATTGATGAGAGTGCTGAGCATCAGTGGACAATACGTTGGACTTGTTGACGTTGTTGCACCACCCGTTGTTGGACCACCCGTTGTTGACCACCAACGTTGTCGATGGGCCCAAGAAGGGTTGCCATGGCCGTTGGCAGGGGTTGGCCGGGCAGGGGTTGGCCGGGCAGGGGTTGGCCGTCACAATAAAATCGCTCGCACTGATTTTTATGAGAACATGCGGTGAGCCGTGCTTGGAGCATCGGGTAGACTGTGTGTCACCGATTAAATTGGCCCGCACGCGCGTTTTGAGACATGGCATGAGTATAGAGATATTATATGGGTCCACGGAGTACGATGTACCGTGCAAGTAGCATGGAGTACGATGTACCGTGTGGTATCTTCGTGATACGTTGGATTTGTTGACGTTGTTGCACCACCCGTTGTTAGACCACCATTGTTGTGCGTGGGCCCAAGAGGGGTGGCCATGGCCGATGGCAGGGGTTGGCCGGGCAGGGGTCGGCCGTCACGATACGATACATTAGCATCTTCGGATGCATGGGATCGGATAAGACCGACGAGATGGAGTGACCCACCTCCCGGGCGGTTCCCGATCATGGTGAGAACCCGCACACTAGGATCCGTGTAGCTGAGGAACTCCCGAGGACACATATGGCCATAGTCCTGGTTATTGCCGTTATACAGATATTGCCTCGTCTCGCATGTCAACGATTTCGATGATTTAAACTGAGTTTTTAAACTAAATTGCATGATGGTATTTCCATGCTTTTCAAACCCACGTGTGATGTAAACCTTTTCATGGTTTTGTGTGAGTCAGGATCACCCGAAGGAGGGGTCCAGTCCTGACTTTACTGTGAAATTTTAAACGAGAAAGATATGATTTTGAATATACTTGCATGTTGAATTTTTCGTGCAAATGTGTTTTACATAACATCATAACGCATATCATTTGTTTTAAAATGTGTGGAGAAAGGGTGGTTTATGCATGGCACCACGTTCATGTAGGTAGTATGGTTACCTACTTGTTCGTAGGATTGCCTTACTGAGCTTGATATGCTCACCCCTTTCATTTTCTCCCACAGATAATCTCCAGTTAAAGTTGAGGTGACTCAGTATTGCATTCCGGATATCCGCTGCTGCCCATCAACATAAGGTCTATACACTTGTACATATTGTATCTACCTAAGCATAGCACAGTAACATGTTTGTAAGTAACTTTAGGGGATGTATAAATAATGTAAACAATTATAAATGACTGGAGAAGAAATAAGTTAGATGGTAATTGAATGGTGGGACTGGCATTGACGCACAGCCCAATTATTAGTGGAGTGTTGGTCACGATTCGAGGACAGGTAAGAATTTAAGTAAATAATAAAACGCGAAAAATTAACTCTGATTTTTGGGTAGTTTGGGTCGTGACAGCTGTACCGTGGGAATTGTTAGAGTGGAGTGGCATTAGCCACGAGGCAGCAAGCTTTGCCCTCATAATCCTGATGTTATATTGTTTTGGCAGGTAAGACCGACCCACCTCCCGTTTCAGGTGTGATACCCCGCACACTAGGTATCGTGTAGCCAGGGATTACTAGGTTATGGCCATAGTCCTCGTTGTTACTGATATAGTCACCTACTTGTCTCACATGATATAACTTGTGGTCTCGATCGACCAGGGTAGACCAGAGGGAGGGGTCAGGCCCTCGATTTTATGATTTTCTATTATGCTGATAGATGTTTTTAGAGGATTTTATGATACGTGAACCTGAAAGAAGGGTGATTTTCTAACCGAAGTTTTTTTTATGAATTTTAATGAGTTTAATTTATGAGATGCTTAACCCCTTTGAGTTATTTTATACTACAGTTTTAATGAAATTATTTAAATACAGTAGCATGGTGAGTTTTCCATGCGTTAATGATAAATTCATGAAAAGAATTGTTTCTCATGATTTGTTTTACATGGCATGATCTTGATTTACCTCATGCCAAGTATGATTTAATGATGTCACATAAAATGCCTTTGATGCATGAATTACATGATTTCTATATGCACAAATGGTTTTGATAAACTATGGCATTGAAATATGCATGATTTTGTGTGTAAGCTTTTAACGAAAAGAAATGGATTTTAAGGGCATGGCATTTTGAGCATGTAGATAGTGGAGCTATCTACTTACTTGCATAATTGCCTTACTGAGCGTGTGGTTTGCTCACCCCTCTTATTTTCCCATATTTTCAGAGCACTCGCAATAGTTAGTGAGCAGCTAAGGACTTGTAATCTTGGTATCCATTGCTTCCCATCGAGAGTCTGGTATACACATTTGTATAGTTTTGTATCTGAAGATGTAATGCACAGTACTATAAATGAATATGATGTCGGGGATGTAAGGTTATGTAAATACCATTGTGTATGTATTTAGTTAAAGTCAAAAGATAGTACACTCTGATATGTGAATGTGATTATGGAAATGGAATGGTAAATAGGTGAGAGGTGACTAACACCGAATCATAGCCCAACTATTTGTAGGATGGTCACGATGAGAGGAAGGTAAGAAGTAAAGAATAAATAAAGCGAAAAATTTGTAGCGATTTTAGGTAATTTGGGTCGTGACAAAGGCCACACCTTTCGATCACATTTTTCAATAGCAACATCAAGATGCTCAAATCACATATATTATCATCCAAAAGGTCCTTTAATGACCTCAAACACAATTATCAATTTAAGCAACAGCAAAAGCCTCACTTACAACTTCTATCAACCATCAAATTTATAACTCAAGCACATCAAATATAACATATAACTCAAGATGGTATCCGTGACCATCAATACAAAAATATCAACATGTACATCACATCATCACAACAATTCCAAGCTACAAAATCAATGATACATCCCAATACAAATCCAACACTTTGTCATCCTGAACATAATGTCTATATATACCATCATCAAACACAATATACCTTAAAAGTATACCAAAAGTGCCTGAGAAGTCAAGCAAAGGCTTGCTACAGCCTGACAAGTCACTCCAAAACCCTATCTGCAAAGTGGGAAAGAGTGAGGTGCACAAAAAATGTAAATCAGAATCAGTTTTCAAATCTTGTATGTAGAGTAACTAAAGCAGTTTAGCAAGAATCGGTTAAATCATAAACACAACATATAAATGTACAAAGTGAGCAAACAAATAGTTCCTCTAAGTGTAGCTCGGGTTACACCACAGGGCGTTATAGCTATCAATGATTACACTCCCTACCTAGGGCACTATAACTCACAACTGATCCCATTGGCCAAATGAGATCAGTACTTATCCAATCTTTTTGGTATAAGCCAAAATGTTTATTTCGATATACCCAAAGCATGAGAAGGTGTACCATGGTGAGGTTTCTCTTAACTCAGTGCTCACACTTTTTTGAAATCAAAATAAGTATAATTGCTTAAATCACAGTGTCAAACTTGGCATGATATTGCTAACTTATATGTTGAAATCTTAAAAATTATAGAATTCATGAAATTTGATAAATAGATACATTTAAAATAAGTATAGCAAAATACAACTTGGTTAATAATTCTTTTCTTTAAAACAGGAAACAACTTATTAAATCATGTATTATTATTAAATGATGATAAAAGCAATGCTTGAAAAATAAACAAAAGCTTAAGGAGAAAGATACTCCTTTAGTCGAAACCAAATTAGCAAAGCTTCTTTTCTAAACATCAAGACTCAAAAAATTTTAAAATCAAAGTAGTACGCATATATATTCCTTTACCCTACTCTCCCAAGCAATGAAACCAAAAACTCTTTATAATTTCTAAATGCACTTTAGCTACCATACCTCAAGGTTAGGCAAATTTATTATATAGAAAGAGAATTTATCAAATACTTTAAAGAGAAAGAACTTATAAAACAATCCAAATCATATTTCTTATTTACAATATGGTAGTGGGCAAATAGTAATAGCTTGGTCCAAATCACACCAAAGGTGTAACCAGCAAGCCTTGGTTGAAAACCTTGTTCTAAGTTCTCAAATTAAATTTTATACCTAACCAAACCACACATGCATTGGAAGTCAAAACACATTTCAACCATTTCACCGTACTAATAATTTTTAAATGTTGTCTTACTAATTCGCACTTGGCTGAGAGTTAGTATTAGAAGTTTCTCCCTTGGTTGCCCTACATGGTTATCAAAAGTGATCTTAATTCCTATCTTTAATGTCACAACCTACGGAGGTCTCAGTTTGTCACGACCTCTCCTCCCGTGACCTACCAAAATCACCATAAATTTTTCACATTTTACTTACCTCTCCTTCTGTCATCACTCACATCGACGGTTGGGCTGTGATTCGATATTAGTCACCCATTCATATTCATTCATAACATGCATACAAGTAAATATTCTTTTCTATAATGTAAGCTCGTATACATTAATACAAATACTTATACATATACATCCCTGATCGTACATCCGTTTACATAACTGTGCTTTTACATTGTTCAATGCAAAATGTTTTAAACATGTATACCTTTTGTAATATGAATATGTAACGGATCAAGGAATACCAGCCCTCAAACGTGCCAAACTACTGTGAACGCTCTGTAGAAAGGGAAATAAAAAAAGAGGTGAGCTCACAGCTCAGTAAGGAAATCAGGCAAGCAAGTAGATAACTACACTATCTACAAAATACAATGTTCATGCCTTGAAAACATTTCCTTATCGATTCATATCTAAAGCATGCACTCTACTTGAAACTTTTATGCAATACATATATATATATATATAGATACAAATCATCAGTTATAAAAATTGAAAACATGTTGGTTTAACAACCTCAGCAGTTTATGCAAAACATTGCATTTCTCACGTAATTTCACACAAATCACATTTTATCATGCCATTCAATTAAATCAAAATAATATGGCATATCATCATGTTTAAAACATGGAAATCTGAGCCTCATCCATCCCACGGGTTACCCTTTATCACACACATATTCACATGTCCACATTATAAAAACCATGTGATAATTCATTCAAGAAACTCAATTTACATTGCATGAAAGGAAAATGAGATAGGCGACTACATGTTCCGAGATTATGATCATAACTCATTTTTCGTGATCCCAGGCTACACAGTACTCAGTAGGTGGGGTCTCACAATTGCTGTAATAGGAGGTGGGTCAAATCCTCAACCGTCAGCTCATAACTAACTCATATTGTGTACTCATGATACAACGTACTCCATGTGACATATATGGTACACAGTACTCCATGGACCCAAATCTCAAGGTCGGGATGCTCGTCATGAGTCTTAGTCCTCATACCTTGGATATACCTCATAGTCGGGATGCTTGCCATAAGTCTTAGTCCTCATACTATGGGTTCTAATTTCGACAGCCCTCGACCATATCTCAAAATATTGCACGTGTGAGTATATAATCGGTGTGACACACAGTCAGCACAGGCTCTGTCACGACCCAAATTACCTAAAAATCAGAGTAAATTTTTCCTTACTTTTTCATTTCCTTACCTGTCGTGAACAGTTTCACCACTAAACAGTTGGGCTATGATTCGGTGTTAGTCACCTCTCACCTATTTACCATTCCATTTTCATATTTCATTTACATATCAATTTATTTTAACCAAATACATCCCCAATATTACATCCATATATAGTACTGTGCCTCTCTATGTTCAGATACAAAAATTATACAAAATTTGTATACCTGGTCTTGATAAGAAGCAGCGGATAACCGAAATGCAAGACTACTGTCGCTCTCTTCTATTGAATGTACCCTGTGGGGTGGAAAATGAAAGGGTGAGTGAAACTTACTCATTAAGGCAATAATGTAAGCATGTAGACAACTATACTATCTACGTGCTGATAATGTCATGATATAAAATCGTTTACATTTGGAGCATGAGGTATGACTAAAACGATGCCACATGTATGTATATATCATATAAGAGAAATCATGAAATCGACATATAAATCAAACATGAAAAATCATCATGTATGACATCTCATGCTCGTCACATTAAAACTTATTTGTTTCATCATAAACTCAACACTCAAAAACTTATATGTTTCATTACAAACTCATCACGTTAAAACTTATTTGTTTTATCATAAAACAATCACATCAAGGCTAAACCCATCTCTCGAGAATACCTTGATTCATTAAATCGCATCTCGTTTAAAAACATAAATCAGGACGTTACCCCTCCTTCGGGTTTGACCTGGTCTATTTAGATCGTATGATATCATGTGAGGCATGTAGGTTACTGTATGAAAATCGAGGACTATGGCCATATTATGTCCCTAAGATCCCAGGCTACACGGATCCCAGTGTGCGGGGCATCACAACTGTAACGGGAGGTGGGGTCAAATCCTACCCGCCAGAATATGAAGTAACATCATCGAGTCATCATGACTACAGGGTACAGCGTACTCTGTGTGACATACACGGTACATCGTACTCCGTGGACCCATACTATAGTCTGGGGGTGCCTGTCGTAGGTCTTATCCACCCCAATACTATGTCGATAACCAACCCAGTCTCAAAGTATACGTGCGAGCATATCAACTCTCTGCGACACACAGTCTACAGGAGGCTTCCGCACGACTATATCCATGTCAACTCACGTCTAGTGCGAGCGAAGCTCCAGCACCATGCTATGCATATCATGATATCTAAAATCTCGTGCGAGCGAAGCTCCAGCACGGTTTTGTGCACACACAAATTTCTCATACGAGCAATGCTCCAGTACGACTTTTCATGAGAAATAAATTAGTAAAATTTAGTGCGAGTAAGACTCTAGCACTCTTTTTATTCATGTAAATACGATAGGTGGCTCAATTTTGATAAAACATCTTTTAAAATAGTAACCAGTACAAATCGGTACCCTTTCGTATAATTCATGAAATCTATGGCCAACCTATGTGTATATTTGCTTAAATAAAAGCAATACATTTATATAACACATTAAAAACATGAAATCATGCAATTTATCTGCCTTACTACCCTTTTTGTAAATTTTACTTCCAAGGGCAATATCATCTTTTTCCTTTATTCACCTATGCCCCGATTTTCGTAAAAATTATTATTTTGTTTCTAGATACTTTAAGAAATTCTACACCCTGTAAATCCCCTCAAAAATACGTATAGAAATCTCTATGCACCTACAAAATTCCCTTACCTCGATTTACGCGTAAACTTATCTCGTCTTGATAATACCCGATCTCTCAATCCAACTGCGCATCAACCAAGTCCACGAAACTGCATATAACCACATATTTTTGGTTAATTCACTTATCTTTATCAGTATATCACATTTACTGATCGAATCTAACGTACAGGGCTCATTTTACTTTATTGGGCCCAATTGCACCATAATGGGCCTCGACCCATTTTCAGCCTGTTTCTACTTATTAAATCCCTTCTTTGGGTTTACTGGGCTCATTCAGCTCACCAATAATCATCGGGCTTCATTCCAAACTCATTGGATAGCTCGTATACTATTTACGGTAATTACGTTGCAATTTCGATTAATATGCCTTTTTATACATAATTAATCCGTAAATTCCGTAAAATAATCGAAACTCTGTATTAAAGGACTCATATTATCGTAATTAAAATATACTTAGCCAATATGATGTGGGGTACAAAAATCAGAGCTCAATCGACTCTCGTTTGGGCTTTGTCATAAAACTGCACAATTATTATATTTAATTTCGGGTTAATTTTTGATTAAATATAATTTAAATAAATTTCTCGAAATTCAAATCGATCAATTTTGACCTCGTATTGACTTACCCAAAGTCCGGTGTATCCCCGAAAATTCTTCCCATTTTTTTCTCTTTTTCTCCTTTTTTCCTTTCTTTCTTGGCTGAACCGGTTCAGTCCGGTCCAACCCGATTTAGACCGGTCCGGTTCACTCCGGTTCACCACTTTACTGAACCGATCACTCTGGTTCACCACTTTACTGAATCGATCCGTATCGGTTCGAGCCTTTCCGTCGCCATTCACAGCGTTTTCGATCGGTTCCCGGCATGATTCCGGCTCCATTCAACGTGCCATCACCTGGAAGTTCAAAATCGGGCCTCGGTGTGGGTTGAAATGGCACCATTGCCGGAGAATCTTCCTTTCTCCTCCGCGGCAGTTAGCTCTCGATCCGACGAATTTTGGCAGTTTCATCGTGTCACGCCCCGAAAATGCGGAAAATAGGGCAAATTTAAAACTTTTTACTCGTTAATTCACAAATAAAGAGTGCATTCCTGTGCAGTGTCATACATCATCATAATTATCATGCCTCAGGATCTCATCATGATATAACAAATATTGTATTATACCCATTACTCGATTACAAGTTAATTAATCCTAATACATCCCATATAATGTCATACATCAAGTGTCTGTAATTACAATAATAGTCTGGGTACATGAAAAGATAAATATACCTCAAGGTACAAAATATATAGCCTGGAGCTCGAATCCTCCACTAGCCACTACTCCGTACGTCGCAGGGAAGTCCTTATTCACTTGAAGAACTCTGGGGGGAAAGAAAAACAGGGTGAGCTTCTAAATCGCTCAGTAAGGGGGTAGGGATTCATTTCATAAACCAAAATGCACATCACAAAAGGTTTATTTGTATGTGAAACTCATTTGAAAACCATAGCATGAAAATACTCAAAACGACACTCTCATGTGTCAAGTCATGTGAAATCATGAAGTAAAAAGGCTCACTCTAGAGCAAAACAAAGCATGTGAAAATACGCGTTAAACGCTTTCTCAAATAACGTGGCATAGCCACTGATTTAAAATCACTCGTGGCATCGCCACAAAACACACGTGGCAAAGCCACTGAATTATTTTCTCACGTGGCATAGCCACAAAATAGGGTTTCTCAACGTGGCACAGCCACCAATGGGGTTTCTCAACGTGGCACAGCCACCAATGGGGTTTTCTCAACGTGGCACAGCCACCAATGGGGTATACGTGGCACAGCCACCGATGGGGTATACGTGGCACAGCCACCAATGGGTTTCTCAACGTGGCACAGCCACCAATGGGGTTTCTCAACGTGGCACTGCCACCAATGGGGTTTCTCAAAGTGGCACTGCCACCAATGGGGTTTCTCAACGTGGCACTGCCACCAATGGGGTTTCTCAACGTGGCACAGCCACCAATGGGGTTTTCTCAACGTGGCACAGCCACCAATGTGGTATACGTGGCACAGCCACCGATGGGGTATACGTGGCACAGCCACCAATGGGTTTCTCAACGTGGCACAGCCACCAATGGGGTTTCTCAACGTGGCACTGCCACAGAATAGGTCATTCTCACGTTACCAGAACGGAGAAGAAATCGGGCTTACATGCTACCAGAGCAATGCCCGGTGTGTACTCACAACTACACACCTAAGTCTTATAACATAAGACGGGTTTGCCTTCACGTAGAACTCGTAATGGTTTCTCTCTCATAAAACTCATTTGAAAATCGTTTTGTACTCAACATAAAACGTAATAAAAACCGAGTTCTAACCGGCAAAGCACACGCACACATTTCTCAAATCTCAATGTTGCCTTAACGTAGAGCCCAGTTATAAACTCATAAAACATTGGGCTCCAACCGGCTATAAAATCGTGTGCAGTTCAAATCTCAACATGCTTGTTTATAAATCATAAATCATGTTATAACAGTTTACAAATCACATACACAAATGGTTTAGATTTCCCTTACCTCTTTGCACCTCGTATAGTGCAATCGTTCCCCCGTATCACGGACTAGCCTCGCATTCCACTCTGAAACTCCCGAGCTGTCCAAACGATGTTAAAAACATCAATACTCAACGTCACATAAACCTCAATTCTCAAAATCGAGCATAATTGCTCATAACACCTCAAATCCCTTGATTCTCGTAACTCAACCCTAAACTACAACCTCATTCTCAATATCTCAACGTTCGATATCTCTAATACCAATTATCTAAGCTAATTCTCCACATTGTCTATATTTCCATTTATAGCTCGATTCTCAAAATTGTCACAATTTCCAAATATCGACATTAACCCAACTACATTACAATCTCATCAATCCCTAATCACTTCTCTACTATTTCAACACAATTACAACCACCAATAACATCAGAATCAGCTCAAATATCAAGATCGAGGTTTAGAAATTACCCAAAGCTTGTGAGACGCACAACTCTCGCCTCGATCCGATTCGTCCTTCGATTTCCAAGTATGTTGTTCTCCCTTTGATGAGGAACAACTTCCCTTCCTACCACAATAGCTGATTCGGCCGAAAATGGGGGATTTGGAGGAGTGAGAAACTAAGTTTTCGGAAAAATGGAGGTTTTGAAGGAGAGAGAAAGTGAAATTGCAGAGAAAACACGGGTTCCTTATATAGACTGGAGGTAGGAGATCGATCTGCCTCTTGATGAGATCGATCTGTGTTTGAAATTTGGGGACGATCTGGGCAATTTATGCCTAGGAGATCGATCTGTCGAAAGGTGAGATCGATCTCTTTATGGCTTTATGAGATCGATCTGCTCCTAAGGAGATCGATCTTCTCCCCAAACAGAAGCATTTGGAGATCGATCTCCTCCTCATGAGATCGATCTTCTCTCAAACAGATTCATTTGGAGATCGATCTCTTCCTCATGAGATCGATCCCTTCTCAAACAGATTCATAAGGAGATCGATCTCTTCCATTGGAGATCGATCTGCTCTTCAAATTTCCCCTTCCTCGTCATTTTTAACTCACCAGATCGATCTCTCCTTCTCCCAGATCGATCTGTCCTCATGCTTCATGCTCATTTTACACACTTAACATATAAATCTCCAATTATAATTCCTACAATTCACTTAGCTCAATAAATTACACTTCAATTTATTATTACATCATTAAATATGTCTGAAATTCTCAGATCTCACACATCGACCGATACCGGTCTCAAAAGAACCGCATCCTCTTCCTGATCACGCTAGTGCCCGCCGTTCGAGCCCAGCTGCCGTGGATCGCCGGGATCGAGCTCCTTTCTCCCATCGGTTTCTCCTCCTCCGTTCGTCGGATTCGGCTGTCCTGGGCGCGCGTTGCCGGTGCCAACTTGCTCATCGGCTTCCCCTTTTTCTCCTCGGCTGTTCGTCGGGGCCATCAGTCGTCGATGGCTGTGGGTCGGTCGGGCCACGCGCAGTTTGCTTCCTCGGTTTCCTTTATTTTCTCTCTCCCCGATAACATTTTCTGATTCTCTCTTCTTTTTTTAATTAATTTATTTTTTATTTTTTATTTAATTTTATTAATATTTTAATCAATAAAATATATTAAAGAAATAAAAAATATCTACCAAAATTATTATTTTATTCAAATTAATTTATTTAATTTTATTTAATTTATTTATTATATTTTTAACCTTTTTTCGGGTATAATTTCTTCGTATTTTCGAGATATTGTCCCGAGCGAAAATTTTGATTAATTCCAGTAATTCATATCTTGATTAATTTAACCCGAAATTTAATTATTTCTTCGTTATTGATCAAGATTCTCAAATCCATTATTTTTAATTAAATTTTCCTATCGAATTTATATCGGCTTTCGGTCTTTTAACCGTTTTGCCTTTGTACATATTCGGGAATTCCATTTCAGTCCTTTTGCATTTTTTTTTATGCTTTAACTAAATTCGGGTCTTACAAAATCTCCCCCCACTTAAGAAATTTGGTCCTCCAAATTTGAAGCAAGTCAAATGGATTTATAAACAACTCCGGGTAGGTCTATTGTGTCATATATTGTCATTCTCAAGTGACTTTTCCGGAGTGTAATACTACCAACATACTTTAATTAGGGAGATTATCTTAAATCTCAACACTTTCTCCTTCCATCTAATACCTGAATCGATTTTTCCAATCATACGTTATATTTTCATTGAGCTAAGCTGTTGGAGCTCATATCTGGTCACATACGTTGGGTCCGGATAATATTTTCGAAACATCATAATATAGGACACATCGTGGATGCCTGCTAATCCAAGTGGTAACACCAACCTACAGGCCTTGTCTCCCACTTTTTCCAATCTCTTTCTGAATCTTGTTACGTCCTTATGCTATGTCCTAAGAGTATGTAACTTCTAACAATACAATTCACCATCGGTGAATTCCAATGGTTTCTGTCTCTTGTCAACATAGCTTTTCTATCTGCTCTGAGGTATTCTTAATCCTTCACAATTAACTGAACATTCTCAGATGTTTGTCTTACCAATTCGGGAACAAATTTCTATCTGTCACCCACTTCTTCTTATCCAAATCGACGAAACAATCCCTACGGCCATACAATGCCTCATCTGAAGTCATCCCAATACTCAAGTGACAACTATCATTATTGGCAAATTCAATTAGTAACAACTAATCATCCCAGGAGCTTATCAGATAAATGGCACACACTCTCATCATATCCTCCAGAACCTGTACAGTCTTCTCTGACTGACCATCTGTCTGAGGATGGAAAGCTGTGCTAATACTCAGTCGGATTCCCATAGCTTCTTGAAAACATTCCCCGAAGTGAGAAGTGAAGCGAGAATCCCTATATGATACAATGCTCCTTGGAACGCTATATAATGTTCCACAATCTTATACATAAATCCGCCTACACACTCAGAGTATCTGGGGATTTCATAATCAGAAGGTGGGTAGACTTAGTTAATCTATCGACTATCACCCAGATAGTCTCGTGATTCATTCAGGTCTTCTATAACCCATCATGATATTCATGGTAACTTGTTCCCATTTTCGTGTCGATATAGGCAGGAACTGTAATAACCCTACAACTTCTTTTGCTCTACCTTACTCTAATGACATACGAGATACTTTTTCACAATCTCTACCATGTCTCTTTTCATATCTGACCACCAATACCCTTTTCTAAAATCTCGATATATTTATTACTTCTCGGATGCACTATATATTTCAAAGAGTGAGCTTCTGACAATAACTCTATCTCATCACTGTGGTCTTGGGGAGCACTTCTACTGTCTCGAACCTCAGTAAGCCATCATCACTCCCTGTAAACTCTGTCACTGTACCCATCTGAATCTAAACCACACTATCGACACCCTGTCGATCATCACGTTAAGCCTGTCAAATTCGGTCACTTAAATCTGGTTCTAATCTCAGGCTAGCTGTCACACAATCGCTGTCATCATCAGAGAGAATCACATCACTACTGAGGCTTACAACTGCTCTAGCAGCTCACGTTCCCTGACCATCATATGTAATACCATCCCGAGGCTCTTTCTGCTCAAGGCATTCACCATCACATTAGCCTTTCCTGGGTGGTATAATTTTCACAATCATAATTCCTCAGAAGCTTTAACCATCTTTGTTATTTATATCCGACTCTTTCTATGAAAACAGATACTCGGGGCTTTTATGATCAGTGCATACCTAAAATTTCTCACCATATACATAGTAGTGTCATATACTCAATACAACTACTATCGCTGTCAACTTTAAATCATGGGCCGAATAGTCCTTTCATGATCCTTGAGTTGTTTGGATTCATAATTGACTATCTTCCCCTTTTTACATCAACACATAGCTCATTCATTATTTTGAGGTATCCATACACTCATGAGAAACCTCTTAATCTGTTGGGTATGGTGAGAATAAATGCGGTGTTCAATTCATTACTTCAGTATACCAAAACTCCTGTCACGTCTATCATCCCATTCAAATACAACTTTTTCTAAGTTAAACGTGTCAATAAAGTAGTCCATTTGGAGAACTCTCAACAAATCATCTGTAAAAACAATTTCCAATTGTTGCTTATAATTTTCCCTGGACTGTAAATACACCCAAAATATCATAAATATGGATGATAACAAATCGGTCCAGGTAAAGTTTAAATACCTCATCGTAGTTGTGTTCCACTAAATATTCCAATCACCCACATCTTTGACCTACGTACGTATAAACGTAAATCGTCATTTCGAAATCACTTCCGTTCAAGATACTAACCCGCGTCATTTTCTTTTTCTTATATTAACGGCTTTTATAAAATTTTAATTAATTTTTTAAACCTTCACAATTAATCGAATTCTATATTTTTTTTTATCGTACAAGTAAAGGTACCCTAATTTTAAATGTCTATATTACGACTGTCGATTTCAATTTATAGGTTGTGTATACTTTTAGATGTTGTCAAGTCTTCAGGCGGGGAGGTATTTTGAAAAACCTTTATTAACCCTCAGACTTGACCACAATTACTTTACACATAAGTCCATGTGGTCACAATTCATATCTGCTACTAATTGCTTTAATCCAAATTACTTCACGTATCATAGATATTCTTACCTTGCATATGCCTCTTATTCCAATTGATTTTGTATTCAGGATTTATCATATCTCAAAGCTTATCTCTTTTCGTATTCACTTATAACAAAAACTCTGTCATTACTCATTCCGTGAGTACAATCATTTACTTTTTTAATTTCAATCGCTGCACCCCTTTTATTACTTATAATCTCTTTATAATTATTCCGTTAGTTAACCCTTCTTCATTGGGGTACTAACTATCAATATTGTGCCCAAGGGTGTAGGCATTCATATCTCTTACTAACTTATATTCAAGTGAAGGCGATATGACTAAATACGTGGCACAAAGATTAATTAAAATAATTACTTCACTATTCATAACTAGTGTGGTATCTTTCACCACATCATATGAAACATCAATAGTGTCCTGGTCCAAGGCATACACTCACCCTCATCCAACAGCCTACTTTCCCTTTCTCTTCGCTGTGGCATCCCTTTTTGGTGCAGAGATATCAACAAGGTTTTCTCTGTCTCTTTGCCCTTCTGTGGGGCAGTCTCACCCAACTCTGAGCAATCATTAAATAATTGATCTGTCTTACCACACTTAACGCCTATTTTAGTAAATAAAGTGTAGGTGTAGGCCTTACTTCCATGGTATCTACCACACATCCTACACTGCTTACACTGCTACACTGCTTACACTGCTCTGTAGCAGGTTGGGGTCCTCCAATCACAATACCCCTTAAAAGTGTTGAAATTGGATATACTGGGGCCTTACCAATCATCTTACCCCGTAACTCATTAGAGCTAATCTCTAACCAACTGGTCTCTTTCCCGCTCTGACATCTCTGTCATTCTCTATTCTCTTCTGTCTCTATTTCGGCCCTTACTACCATTCTCAATCTTAGAGGTGTGCAACACATGATCTTATTCACGCAACTATAATCTACGCACTGCCTCATCATAAATAATGATATCTAATAGGACTAATCAGACTCTAATCGTCAATTTGAGCCCTTCCATGAACTTTTAGGCTTTTCGACTCTCATTGCCCATAGTGTTGGGGTAATATCTAGGCAAGTATATAAACTGAGATTCATACTCGTCAATCAACCAGTGTCTTTGGGTCAATGTAAGAAATTTTACTTGTAATTTTCCTTAAATAATGTCCGAGATATTCTGTCATCCAAAAATATTTCTCATGTCGGCTCTGGACGTCAAACTCTTCAGATGGTTCGAGCGAACTTCCACCAATGTTTCACCTCGCCCTCTAACATAAACGTATTTAAAAGTCACATTCTCAATCGACATACACCGAAAAAATCCATACAACTTCGCTATCTCATTTACCCAGTCCTCAGCAACTATTGGTTTCTTTACTTCGCTATATACTGGAGGGGTGTGAAAATCTCTATAGTTTGAGGCATCAGTTTAGGCTTTACCCTGCCTATCCTCAACTACCTGCATAGACTGAGTAAACAACTCCAAAATATTTTCTACACTCCACTCCATCCTCTCGGAGCGTGTCTCAATACTGTTTAGTCTCTTTATAGGACCCTGTGGAGTATGCTCATCATCAGCCTCCACCTCACTCTCATCTCGAGTCTCATGTGACGACTCATTCGACTCTCAGACCGATCTCTACGGTCTCGAGCATGTATACTCGTCCCTCTACCATAGTGGCTATCAGTTATAAACACTATATTCTTGCATTCGAAACTAAATTCTTAGCTGCAGTCCCATCTTGATATACACAATTGTATCTAAACAATGCACAGTACATGGGGATGTAAATTTACTTAACCACTAACATCGACTCATATCAGACCAACTCAGCTCTGATACCACCTTTTGTCACGACCCAAATTACCTAAAAATCAAAGTAAATTTTTCCTTACTTTTTCATTTCTTTACCTATCGTGAACAGTTTCACCACTAAACAGTTGGGCTATGATTCGGTGTTAGTCACCTCTCACTTATTTACCATTCCATTTTCATATTTCATTTACATATCAATTTATTTTAACCAAATACATCCCTAATATTACATCCATATACAGTACTATGCCTCTATATGTTCAGATACAAAAATTATACAAAATGTGTATACCTGGCCTTGATAAGAAGCAGCGGATAACCGAAATGCAAGACTACTGTCGCTCTCTTCTATTGAATGTACCCTGTGGGTGGAAAATGAAAGGGTGAGCAAAAATTGCTCATTAAGGCAATAATGTAAGCATGTAGACAACTATACTATCTACGTATTGATAATGTCATGATATAAAATCGTTTACATTTGGAGCATGAGGTATGACTAAAATGATGCCACATGTATGTATATATCATATAAGAGAAATCATGAAATCGACATATAAATCAAACATGGAAAATCATCATGTATGACATCTCATGCTCGTCACATTAAAACTTATTTGTTTCATCATAAACTCAACACTCAAAAACTTATATGTTTCATTACAAACTCATCACGTTAAAACTTATTTATTTTATCATAAAACAATCACATCAAGGCTAAACCCATCTCTCGGGAATACCTTGATTCATTAAATCACATCTCGTTTAAAAACATAAATTGGGACGTTACCCCTCCTTCGGGTTTGTCCTGGTCTATTCAGACCGTATGATATCATGTGAGGCATGTAGGTTACTATATGAAAATCGAGGATTATGGCCATATTATGTCCCTGTGATCCCAGGCTACATGGATCCCGGTGTACGGGGCATCACAATTGCAACGGGAGGTGGGGTCAAATCCTACCCGCCAGAATATCAAGTAACATCATCGAGTCATCATAACTGCAAGGTACAGCGTACTCCGTGTGACATACATGGTACATCGTACTCCGTGGACCCATATCATAGTCTGGGGGTGCCTGCCGTAGGTCTTATCCACCCCAATACTTTGTCGATAACCAACCCATGTCTCAAAGTACACGTGCGAGCATATCAACTCTCTGCGACACACAGTCTACAAGAGGCTTCCGCACGACTATATGCATGTCAACTCACGTCTAGTGCGAGCGAAGCTCCAGCACCACGCTATGCATATCATGATATCTAAAATCTCGTGCGAGCGAAGCTCCAGCACAGTTTTTTGCACACACAAATTTCTCGTACGAGCAATGCTCTAGTACGACTTTTCATGAGAAATAAATCAGTAAAATTTAGTGCAAGTAAGACTCTAGCACTCTTTTTATTCATGTAAATACGATAGGTGGCTTAATCTTGATAAAAACATCTTTTAAAATAGTAACCGGTACAAAGCGGTACCCTTTTGTATAATTCATGAAATCTATAGCCAACCTATGTGTATATTTGCTTAAATCAAAGCAATACATTCATATAACACATTAAAAACATGAAATCATGCAATTTATCTGCCTTACTACCCTTTTTGTAAATTTTACTTTCAGGGGCAATATCGTCTTTTTCCTTTATTCACCTATGCCTCGATTTTCGTAAAAATTATTCTTTCGTTTCCAGATACTTTAAGACATTCTACATCCTGTAAATCCCCTCAAAAATACGTATAGAAATCTCTATGCACCTATAAAATTTCCTTACCTCGATTTACGTGTAAATTTATCTCGTCTTGATAATACCCGATCTCTCAATCCAACTGCGCGTCAACCAAGTCCACAAAACTGCATATAACCACATATTTTTGGTTAATTCACTTATCTTTATCAGTAAATAACATTTACTGATCGAATCTAACGTACTAGGCTCATTTTACTTTATTGGGCCCAATTGCACCATAATGGGCCTCAACCCATTTTCATCCTGTTTCTACTTATTAAATCCCTTCTTCGGGTTTACTGGGCTCATTCAGCTTACCAATAATCATCGGGCTTCATTCCAAACTCATTGGATAGCCCGTATACTATTTACGTTAATTACGTTGCAATTCCGATTAATATGCCTTTTTATACAGAATTAATCCGTAAATTCCGTAAAATAATCGATACTCTGTATTAAAGGACTCATATTATCGTAATTAAAATATACTTACCCAATATGATGCGGGGTACGAAAATCGAATCTCAATCGGCTCTCGTTTGGGCTTTGTCGTAAAACTGCACAATTATTATATTTAATTTCGAGTTAATTTCTGATTAAATATAATTTAAATAAATTTCTCAAAATTAAAATCGATCAATTTTGACCTCGTATCGACTTATCCGAAGTCCGGTGTATCCCCAAAAATTCTTCCCTTTTTTTCTCTTTTTCTCCTTTTTTCCTTTCTTTCTTGGCTGAACCGGTTCAGTTCGGTCCAACCCGGTTCAGACCGATCTTGTTCAGTCCGGTTCACTCCGGTTCACCTCTTTACTGAATCGATCCGTATCAGTTCGAGCCTTTTCGCCGCCATTCACGACGTTTTCGGTCGGTTCCTGGCATGATTCTGGCTCCATTCGACGCGCCATCACCTGGAAGTTCAAAATCGGGCCTCGGTGTGGGTTGAAATGGCACCATCGCCGACGAATCTTCCCTTCTCCTCTGCGGCAGTCACCTCTTGATCTGGTGGATTCTGACGGTTTCGCTGGCCGATACTGGTCTCAAAAGAACCGCATCCTCTTCCCGATCACGCTGGTGCCCGCTGTTCAAGCCCAACTGCCGTGGATCACCGGGATCGAGCTCCTTTCTCCCGTCGGTTTCTCCTCCTCCATTCGTCAGATTCTACTGTCCTTGGCGCGCGTTGCCGGTGCCAACTTGCTCATCGGCTTCCCCTCTTTCTCCTCGGCTGTTCGTTGGGGCCGTCAGTTGCCGGTGGCCGTGGGTCGGTCGGGCCACGCGCGGTCTCCTTCCTCGGTTTCCTTTATTTTCTCTCTCCCTGATAACATTTTTTGATTCTCTCTCCTTTTTTTTAATTCATTTATTTTTTATTTATTATTTAATTTTATTAATATTTTAATCAATAAAATATATTAAAGAAATCAAAAATATCTACCAAAATAATTATTTTATTCAAATTAATTAATTTAATTTTATTTAATTTATTTATTATATTTTTAACCCTTTTTCAGGTATAATTTTTTCGTATTTTCAGGATATTGTCCCGAGCGAAAATTTTGATTAATTCCAGTAATTCATATCTTGATCAATTTAACCCGAAATTTAATTATTTCTTCGTTATTGATCAAGATTCTCAAATCCATTATTTTTAATTAAATTTTCTTATCGAATTTATACCGACTTTCGATCTTTTAACTATTTTGACCTTGCACGTGTTCGGGAATTCTATTTCAGTCTTTTTGCATTGTTTTTTGTGCTTTAACTAAATTCGAGTCTTACAGGCTCCCAACACGACTGTTTCATGCTCTTTTTCAAATTTGGTACGTACAAGTAAACTCTCAACACGGCCATATCACAATGGTATAACTTTAGCGCGAGCAATGCTCCCAGCACTATGTCATATAAAAACCTGAGTATGAGCAAAACTCCTAATACTCTATAATGCATAAATCAATGAAAACTGAGTACGAGCTAAGCTCCCAGTATTCTATCATGTAAAACTGAGTATGAATAAAGCTCTCAATACTCTACAATGCATCAATTAATAAAACTGAGTACGAGCAATGCTCTCAGTACTCTATCATGCATAAATCACATTTAAAATTTAGTACGAGAATACACTAAAGTACTATGTGATGTATATCTCAAAATCAAGTGCGAGTATTCTCTAGCACTTATGGTTTTCACACAAACTCGATAGATGGCTGTTCAAATCATAATTCACCCAAGTAAATCAAATAGGCACTCAAATGTGTTGTTTTCGCATTAACATGAAAACATTAGTCATTCTATCATACAACTATGAATATTAGTCACAAATATGTTTCTAAGGCTTTTTCACCCTATTTTTTGGATAAAATCACATTTTATCTCATCTGTCCCTATCACAACATGTCTATTCACAGGAATTCATATAGAATATAGTATCGAAATTCTATCCGAAATATGTGTAGCTATCTCTAGCTACTCACGAAATTCCCTTACCTCGGATCACGTCACGTGACCTCACTTCCTCGGTGCTGCTATGTGAGATCCGTAATTTTTGTATGATATTCCTTATGATTTCCATATTTTATGACATTATTATATGTTAATGGATTCATAAGATGGTTGGTTCGGATTTGATAAATGTGGATGAAACGAAATAATTTACGTAAAATCGAATATGGATAAATCGGGAAAACAACGAAGCAACAAGTTCATTTAAGGAATTTAATTAAGTTGACTGAAAATAAGGAATTGGAAATAGGGAAAAGATTATGGATTTATGAAAGAAAGTCGATTCAATTTAGTCTCGAACACATGCAAGGGTAAAATGGTCAAAAGACCAAAATTCGGTATAAATTCGATAAGTAATTTTCATTAAATTATGGAATTTACGAAATCAGATCAATACCGAGGAAAATATTTAAATTCGAGTCCGATTGATCTAGATATTAATTTATGAGAATTAATCGAAATTAATTCAGAATTAATCGGGATTTTTAATTCAAAAAAATTATCCCAAAAATAATCAAAAAATATATCGGGAAAGACGAAAATAGACTGAGAAATTCATTTATTGATTAAATGGATAAAATAATAATTTTTAAGATTTTTTTGGGATATTTGGATTATTTTAATAAATTTTAATGTATTACAATAATAATAAATAAACTAATAAGTGAAAAAAAATGGGAAATTGGAAATCTGAAATCGGGGAGAGAGAAAAATGGAAAGAGGACTCGAAAACCAACCCGCGAAACCCGTGAAGAATGCGACGAGCCCGATGATCCACTGGCGGCCGATGAGCCCAGGCGAAGGTCGGAGAAGATAGAGCGACGTCCGGGGGTTCCAACGGTACCGATAACGTGCGTCGACGGTCCCTATCTCCGGCGAATCGACGACCAAAAGATCCGAGGAGAAATCGCTTCAGTTCCGGCAAACGGCGGTGCCCCAACGCCGATTCGATCCAGCCGAGCACTCCCCTGGTCGAGGCGATTCTTTTGAGCATATTGGCAGCCGACGAGATGGCCGAAATCACCGGCGATGGCAAATGGGCCAAAACGGCACCGTAGCCGAGAAGGAAGAAAAGGAAAAAAAAGAAAAAGAAAAAAAAAGAAAAAGAAAAAAAAGAAAGAAAGGAAATAAAAAAAGGAAGAAAGTGTACCCGAGGATGACTCAAAATTCAGGTAAGTGATCGAGGGTTGGGGTTGACCTGCGAATAAATTTCGAGAATTCAATTTAATATTATTTTATTGGAAAATGACTCGGATTTAAATAATTGTGCAGTATTACTACAGAGCCCGAGCAAGAGTGATTTAGCTTCGATTTTCATACCCGGCATCATATTGGGTAAGTACATTTTAATTACAATAATATGAGTCCTTAAATGCAGAGTTAAGATTATTTTACGGATTTTACGGATTAATTCTGCATAAAATGAATTTTATTCGAAATTTCAAAGTAATTATCGTAAATAGTATTTAGGCTATCCAATGAGTTTGGAACGAAGCCCGATGATTATTGATAAGCCAAATAAGCCCAGTAAACCCGAAGAAGGGATTTAAAAGTGGAAACGGGCTAAAAAAAGGGTCAAGGCCCATTAAAGTGCAATCGTGCCCAATAGAGTAAAACGGGCCCAGAGCTTTAGATTTGATCAGTTACTGATCAGTAAATTTGAATTGAACCCATATGTGGTTATATGCAGCTCCGTAGACAAGCGAATTGGACTAAGAAACTTGGTACGGCCGAGTTGGGATAAGCTCGCGGTAATTCCAAGTAAGGGAATTTTATGAGCACTTAGAGGTAGCTGTACGTAGTTTGAAGGGGATTTACATTATGTTAAATTCATTAGGCTACCCGAAAACAGAATAATAATTTTTACAAAAAAATATGGAAATAGTGACAAATGACTATTTTACCCCTAGTTAGGAAAATTTCAAAGAGGGTAGTAAGGCTATAAAATTGCATGAAATTCATGATTTTAATGTTTTCATGATGATATTGCTTTAATTCAAGCAATTTATGGATAGGTTGGCTCTTATTTTCATGTTTTAAGTGAAAAGGCACAAGTTAGGTGCCAATTGATATTTATTTAACATGTTTTGATAAAATTGAGCCACCTATCAGTGTTATATGAGTTGAAACCATGCTTGAGCACTGCTAGCACTGAATTTTATATTTTAACTCATACACAGAGCGCTGGAGCCTTGCTAGCACTATTTTACAGATTTATTTTATATGACTACCGTACTGGAATTTTTCTCGTATGAGGTTTTCACTGAGTTTTAATACCTATCCGTACTAGAGCATTGCTCGTACGTGGATTTGAATTGAATTTATAATCAGTTTAAGTCGTACTGGAGCGCTGCTCGTATACAGATTTCATTTATTTCTATGAAACCATGCTAGAGCTTCGTTCGCACGCGATTTTCAGATACCATGAATATGCATGGAGCTGTGCTAGAGCTTTACTCACACAGGAATTTATATGACATGCATATAGCCGTGTTGGAGCCTCCTGTAGACTGTGTGTCACAGTGAGATGATATGCTCACACGTGCATACTGAGACAAACTTGACAAGGGTGGATAAGACCTATTATAGGTACCCACAATTGAGCTTGGGTTCACGGAGTACGTTGTACCGTGTATGTCATGCAGAGTACCCTGTACCATGGGGATTGTTGGAGTGGAGTGGCATTAGCCACGAGACAGCAAGTCTTGCCCTCGCAATCCTAATATTATGTTGTTCTGGCGAGTAGGATCGACCCACCTCTCGTTTCAGGTGTGACATCTCGCACACTAGGATCCGTGTGCCAGGGATCACAAGGTTATGGCCATAGTCCTGGATATTACCGATATAGTCGCTTACATGTCTCACATGATATAACTATTGGTCTTTATAGCCCAGGGTAGACCCAAGGGAGGGGTCAGGCCCCGATTTTCTTATGATTTCAAATGAGTTTTGATTGTTCCCATGGTGGGATTTTATGAAACTTTCATTGATTTGTAACCCTGTGAGAATGGTGATTTTATAACGAAAATTTGAAAATAAAGAATTTTATTAGAATGGATTTTTATTCGTTGAGTGTATCATATTTTGATCCAGATGGGGTATTTTAAAACGTGTTGATTCATTTGAGCATGAGATGCTTTCACATGAGAATTGTTCCATGTTTTATATGCCAATTTCCTGTTTTATAACAGATGATATTATATATATGGCATATCATTGTTTTTACCTCATGCTCACATATATCCTGATTTCTTATCAGCATGTAGATAGTATAGCTATCTACCTGTTTGTATTATTGCCTTACTGAGCATGTGGAGCTCACCCTTTCATTTTCCACCCACTTTCAATGTTTCCACCATAGAGATAGCGGGTGTAGAGAGTAGACGGCATAGCTGATATCTGTGATTCCTATCGACTTTCAGGTATACACCATGTATAGAATTTTGTATCAGTATGCTTACAACACAGTATTGTATATGAAAGAATATTTGGGGATGTAAATATAGAATCATGTGATGTATAAAACATACTGACCACTCTATTATAATATGATTGATGTCATTATATATATATGTATGTATGTGTGATATTGTAATGGTTATAAAGGGTATATCGATATTGATTCACAGCCCGACCTGTTTAGAGGGATATGTCACGAAGAGGTAAGAAAGATTTTCCAAAAGCGAAAAATTTGTACTGATTTTGGTAGTATTGGGTTGTGACATGCTAATCCTCGCAGTTCGATCAGCTTCCAATATCAACTTCAAAGCTGTTAATAATTATCCACATTAGTATACTTTAATATATTTGTTTTCACTTACATGACTCTAAGTCAATGCATTTAACTCTTCTCTTTCTCTAATTATGGTATTATTAAACCATAGTTCTCATATAACTATCTTCATTTCTCATCTACTCCAATTTATATATTTCATAAAATTACCCTTACAATCTCCCATACATGCTTATTTCATCATTTAATCCATGTTTACTTAACTTCCTCATCATTTTCTCAATTTCTTTTCAATAGCTAGGTCATGTGTATTTTTCATGATCCATTTATTTTCAGCAATTTAAACTTCTACCAATTCACTCACTAATACACCTAGATTAACATATATCAAAGTGGTGTATTAAATCTTACCTAGCTTGAACTTTTCCTCTTTTCACCTAAATTGGCAAAATCCACCTTGCTCCTTCAATCTTTGATTCCAACTTCTTATTTCCAAGTATGTTGTTCTCCTCTTTACTAAGAACAACTTTGCTGAATTGAATCTCACTCAAAACTACTTGCAAGATGAAGTTTTTTAATGTAAAAAGATTAGGTTAACTTTGGTTTCTTAAAAGGTTTGGCAATTCTCGGGAAAACAAAGGTTGTAGAGCCTTGTATTTATAGAATTGCTCTTAGAGATCGATCTGCTAACGATGGGGATCGATCTGTCCTGCCTTTTTCTCCTCAGAAATTGACTTTCCAAGCCTAGGGAGATCGATCTGCGTTGAAGCATGAGATCGATCTGCTTTACTCAGAACCTTAAGGAGATCGATCTGGCCTTTACAAGAGATCGATCTGTTCTACCCAGAACCTCTTCAAGATCGATCTACATTGAATGAGAGATCGATCTGCTCCTCTTCAGAAGTAGTTCTGCTGCAATTTCTCCTAGAATTTCATTGTTACATTCATTTTTTATTTACTTAACTACCCGTTTTACATTTCATACACATTGATAACTTAAATACATTTATTCCTTATGATTTATATGAAATGTGACTTGTCCATACATCATAAAATCATAAAGAATACATATTAAATTACGGGCTTTAAAACACTCCCCATCTTAAGAAATTTGGTCCTCCAAATTAGAACCAAGTTACTCTTCAAACAACTAGGGGCATCTCTCTCGCATCAGGCTCTCTAGATCCCAAGTAGCCTCTTCTAACGTGTGATGCTGCGAGAGAATCTTCACTAACCCAATAGTCTTATTCCTCAAGACTTTCTCCTTTCTATTCAATATCCGTATCGATTTCTCTACATATGTCAAATCATCTTTGAGCTCCAATGGCTCATGCCAAATCACATGATTTGGATCTGGATGATACTTCCTCAGCATTGAAATGTGGAAGACATTATGCACTCCCGATAATTCTGGTGGCAAAGCCAACCTGTATGCCTTATCTCCCACTCGATCAAGTATATCAAAGGGTCCAATGTAGCGAGGACTCAACTTACCTCTCTTTCCAAAACTTGCTATACCCTTGGAAGGAGAAACCTTCAGAAATACTGATTCACCAATCGCGAACTCAAGTGGTCTTCGTCTCTTGTCAGCGTAGCTTTTCTGTCTACTCTGAGCTATCCTCAATCTCTCAACAATCTATTAGACATCCTCAGAGGCTTGTGTAACCAAGTTAGGAGTAAAACTCTTTCTGTCACCCACTTCTTCCCAACCGATAGGGGAACGACATCTACGACCATATAAAGCCTCATACAGTGTCATCCCGATACTCGCATGATAACTATTGTTGTAGCAAAGTCACTAGTGACAAATGATCATCCCAGAAGCCTCTATAATACAGCATACATGCTCTCAACATATCCTCCAAAATCTATATAGTCCTCTCTGACTGACCATCTGTCTGAGGATGAAAAGCGATGCTCAAACTCAACTGGGTTCCCATGGCTTCCTGAAAATGTTCTCAAAAGTGGGAAGTGAAGCGGGAATCCCTAGCCGAGACAATGCTCACTAGAATACCATGCAACCTCACTACCTAGCATACATACAAATTTACCAATGAACTCAGAGTATCGGTAGCGCTCATAGCTAGAAAGTGGGTTGACTTCGTCAGTCTATCAACTATCACCCATATCGCATTGTGATTCCTCCGGGTCCTCGGTAAACCCATCACGAAATCCATAGTGATATACTCTCATTTCCATGTTGGTATAAGTAGAGGCTGCAATAACCCTGCAGGTTTCTGATACTCTCCATCACTTGTTGACATATTCCACCATATCTCTCTTCATACCTGACCATCAGTACACCTTCTGGAGATTCTGATAAATCTTCCATCAATATCAATCTCCTGAGCTCTGGTCCTTGAGAACACATAATCTGCCTCTGAACCTCAGTAGTCCATCAGAACTCAACTCAAAATCAGTCATTATGCCTCTCTGTATATGACCAGTCATATCAATGCAATACAGATCAGTCTGCTGAGCCTGTCTGATCCTTTCCAACAGATCTAGCTCTCAGTGTAGACTAGCAATCATACAGTCCTTATCCATGTTAGTAGGCATGACTTCCAAACTAAGGCTAGCAAATTGCTCTAGCAACTCATGTTCCCTGACCATCATATACAATACCATCCCAAGTCTCTTTCTGCTCAAAGCATCAGCTACAACATTAGCCTTACCCGGATGATAAAGTATCTCACAATCGTAGTCCTTTAGAAGCTCTAGCTATCTTCTCTGTCTCATGTTTAATTCTTTCTGTGAGAACAGATACTTGAGGCTCTTGTGGTCGATAAAAATTTGAAACTTTTCACCATACAAGTAGTGGCGCCATACCTTCAACGCAAACACTATTGCTACTAACTCCAAATCGTGGGTCGAATAGTTCTTCTCATGGTCCTTCAACTGTCTAGATCCATAAGCAACTACCCTCCCATCTTGCATCAATACACAGCCCAGTCCCTGATGCGAAGCATCGGTATACACTGAAAATCCTCTTGAGCTGGTATGGATAGTGAGAATTAGAGCAGTGGTCAATCGACTCTTCAACTTCTGAAAACTCTTCTCACAATCTTCATCCTACATGAATGCTACACCCTTCCGAGTGAGACGTGTCAACGGAGCAGCTAACTTCGAAAATCCTTCAACAAATCTTCAATAATATCTTGCTAAACCCAAAAAACTCCTGATCTCGGTGATTGTCCTCGGCTGTTCCCACTGAACTACAACCTCAATCTTGGATGGATCTACTGATACACCATCCCTTGACACAACGTGTCTCAAAAATGAGATCTGTGACAACCAAAAATCATACTTATTGAGTTTAGCATACAACTTTTGCTCTCGTAGGGTCTGTAATACAATCCTGAGGTGTTTCTCATGCTCTTCCTCGGATTTCGGGTATACCAATATGTCATCGATAAATAAGATAACAAACTGATCCAAACATGGCTTGAACACATTGTTCATCAAAGCCATAAAAGCTGCGGGAGCATTTGTCAATCCGAATGGCATAACCAAGAACTCATAATGGTCGTATCAGGTCCTAAATGTTGTCTTGGGTACATCTCCACTCCTAACTCTCAACTAATGATACCCAAACCTCAAATCAATCTTAGAAAAGACATGCACTCCCTGGAGTTGATCCAACAAATCATCAATGTGTGGAAGGGGATACCTATTCTTGATGGTTACCTTATTCAACAATCTATAATCTATACACAATTGGAGGCTTCTATCCTTCTTTTCACAAACAAAACTGGTGCTCCCCATGGTGAAACACTCGATCTGATGAAACCCCTATCCAACAACTCTTGTAACTATCTCTTGAGCTCCTCCAACTCAACTAAGGCCATGTGATATGGTGGTTCGATATAGGCTCAGTATCAGGCACCAAGTCTATACAAAACTCCATTTCTCTGTCTGGTGGTAACCTTGGCAATTCAATTGGAAAGACATCTGAGAACTCTCTAACCATAGGAATATCTGCCAACTCTGGATATACCTTATCTGTATCAACCACGTACGTAATAAAACATTCAACATTTTCATTTCTCAATCAGCATAGTACATTATCAATTTCAACCATAACTACTACTGTCATTTCTTTTCATCAAACTTTACAACATATTTTTCAGGGTTAGTGAACATAACTGTCTTAGCATAACAATCTAACACAGCATGGTTTAACGATAACCAATCCATTCCTAAGATTAAATCAAAATCACTCATGCTTAATAGTATTAGATTGGCTGTCATGTCCTTTTCCCCTACTCTTAGCTTACAATCATTTAACACATACTCAACTAGCTGACTATTATCCATAGGCGTACTAATCAACATCATCCTACTTAAAGGTGTACGCTCTACATGCTTTGCTAATTTACATGAAAATGAAGGCGATACGAATGAATGCGTGGCACCAGGATCAATTAAAACATGTGCTTCTAAATCATGCATCAGGATGTTACCTCTAATCACAATCGACGAAGAATCGACTATCCCCTGGTCCAAGGCATGTCATTGCCCTTGTCCAATGACCTACTTCCCTTTCTCTTCTGTTGTCGCTCTCCTCCTCGGAGCGGACGTATCAACTGGAGCTCTCTCTGGCTCCTTACCCTTCTGTGGGGCAATATCTATAACCTCTTGGCAAACTCTGGCCATGTGTCCTGGCTTTCCACATCTGAAGCACAAACCACGAGAAACGGGACAAGGTCTACCTCCATGGAATCTACCACATCTACTACACTGCTGAGTGGTAGGCATCGATCCTCCAATCACTACTCCTCTAGCTGGAGCTATAGCCTGGTATGCAAGAGATTTAACAGTCTTCTCCTGTATTTCCTCGATCTTTGGTCTCTTATCGAAGAGTCTCCTCCCTCCTCAATATTCAAAACCTCGGGCACTGTCACTCACCGTCCACTTCCTATCTCTATCTCTACCCTTTCTGATTGTCCTAACTCGGAGGCATTCCTCTTATAATCCTGCTCACATAGTTATGCCCTGTGCACTACCTCATCATAGGAAGAGATGTCAAATGGAACCAATTTAAATCGTAATACTGGTCTCAGTCCATCAATGAATCTGCGGACCTTCCTAGTCTCGCTACTCATGGTATCAGGGCCATAACTTCCCAAGGATACAAATCTGGTCTCATACTCATCTACTGAATGACTCCCCTAGCTTAACCCCAAACAATTGGTCTGCAGCCTCCACTTAGCCGTATCTGGAACAAACTACCTCCTAAAGGCATCCAGAAATATCTCCCAACTGATCTTTATATGTCAGGCTCTCAATATAGGTTGGATGGATTTCCACCAATGCTCTGTCGTCCCCTTCAGTAGGAACGCAGCAAATGCGACCATCTCTGAAGTCGTACACTCAAAGAATCTGTACAACTTCTCCATCTCTCATATCCACTCCTCAGCCAAAATTGGGTCCTTGACCCCTCTAAACGAAGGTGGTCCAACCTTCTGGAATTTTCAGAGTCTGTCAAGGTCACAACCATACCCCAAAGCACTACCGCCATGTCGTGGACCAACATGAGGCAGCGTATCATGAATTGGTAAGGGTGTAGTGTATCTGTAGGCTGTGGTATATAAGCTGGTTGTGCAAGCGTACCAAGTGCAGCTGCCTCTCTAGGCGCAGTCTCTGTATCCTGTCCCTGTCCTCCTGGCATAGTCTGTGCCAGTATCTCTACTATGGTCTCAAGGCAATTCTCTAGCCTCTCGAAACATGCCTCGGTACTCTCTGGTACCTCAGTGGGACTTGTAGTCTCATCTCAGGTCTCAGGCCTACCTCTACAGCCTCGAGCCCTACCTCTAGCCCCTCTACCACGGCTGGTATTAGCCATAATAGCTAATTTCTATCATTTATAATCATTAATTAGTATGATTTTCATCTCGTATACACAATTGTAATTGAACAAAGCACGGTATTATAGGGATGTAAACTTTCCTAATTACTAATATTGATTCACATCAGACCAACCCTACTCTGATACCATTCTGTCACGACCTCCCCTCCCTGACCTACCAAAATCACCATAAATTTTTCACATTTTACTTACCTTTCCTTCTGTCATCACCCACATCAACGGTTGGGCTGCGACTCGATATTGTCACCCATTCATATTCATTCGTAACATGCATACAAGTAAATATTATTTTCTATAATGTAAGCTCCTATACATTAATACAAATACTTATATATATATCCCTGATCGTACATTCGTTTACATGACTGTGCTTTTACATTGTTCAGTACAAAATTTTTTAAACATGTATAACTCTCGTAAGATGGATATGCAGCGGATCAAGGAATACCAGTCCTCAACCGTGCCAGACTACTGTGAACGCTCTATAGAGAGGGAAATAAAAAAAAAGGTGAGCTCACAGCTCAGTAAGAAAATCATACGAGCAAGTAAATAACCACACTATCTACAAAATACAATATTCATGCCTTGAAATCATTTCCTTATCGATTCATATCTAAAGCATGCACTCTACTTGAAACTTTTATGCAATACATATATATATATATAGATACAAATCATTAGTTAAAAAAACTGAAAACATGTTGGCTTAACAACCTCAGCAGTTTATGCAAAACATTGCATTTCTCATGTAATTTCACACAAATCAATTTTATCATGCCATTCAATTAATTCAAAATAATATGGCATACCATCATGTTTAAAACATGAAAATCTAGGCCCCACCCATCCCTCGGGTTACCCTTTATCACACACAAATTCACATGTCCACATTATAAAAACCATGTGATAGTTCATTCAAAAAACTCAATTTACATTGCATGAAAGGAAAACGAGATAGGTGACTACATGTTCCGAGATTATGATCATAACTCATTTTTCGTGATCCCAAGCTACACAGTACTCGATGTACGAAGTCTCATAATTGCTGTAACAGGAGGTGGGTCAAATCCTCAACTGTCAGCTCACAACTCACTCCTATCGTGTACTCACGGTACAACATACTCCATGTGACATACATGGTACACAGTAGTCCATGGACCCAAATCTCAAGGTCGAGATGCTCTCCATGAGTCTTAGTCCTCATGCCTTGGATATACCTCATAGTCGGGATGCTTGCCATAAGTCTTAGTCCTCATACTATGGGTTCTAATTTCGATAGCCCTCGGTCATATCTCAAAATATTACACATGTGAGCATATAATCGGTGTGACACACAGTCAGCACAGGCTCCCAACATAAATGTTTCATGCTCTTTTTTCAAATCCGATAGTGCGAGTAAACTCCCAACACGACCATATCACAATGATATAACTTTAGTGCGAGCAATGCTCCCAGCACTATGTCATATAAAAACCTGAGTACGAGCAAAGTTCCCAATATTCTATAATGCATAAATCAATGAAAACTGAGTACGAGCTAAGCTCTCAGTACTCTATCATGTAAAACGGAGTATGAGCAAAGCTCCTAATACTCTATAATTCATCAATCAATAAAACTGAGTACGAGCAATGCTCCCAGTAATCTTTCATGCATAAATCGCATTTAAAATTTAGTACAAGAATACACTCAAGTACTATGTGATGTATATCTCAAAATCAAATGCTAGTATTCTCTAGCACTTATGATTTTCACACAAACCCGATAGATGGTTGTTCATATCATAATTCACCCAAGTAAATTAAATAGGCATCAAATGTGTTATTTTCGTATTAACATGAAAACATTAGCCATTTTGTCATGCAACTATGAATATTAGTCACAAATATGTTTCTTAGGCCTTTTCACCCTATTTTTTGGATAAAATCACACTTGATCTCATTAGTCCCTATCACAACAAGTCTATTCATGGGAATTCATATAGAATATAGTATCGAAATTCTATCCGAAATACGAGTATCTATCTCTAGCTACTCACAAAATTCCCTTACCTCGGATCACGTCACGTGACCTCACTTCCTCGTTGCTGCTAATCCTCGCAATCCAATCAATTTCCAATATCAACTTTGAAGCTGTTAATAATTATCCACATCAGTATACTTTAATATACTTGTTTTCACTTGCATGACTCTAAAGCATTGCATTTAACTATTCTTTTTCTCCAATTATGGTATTATACCATAATTCTCATATAACTATCTTCATTTCCCTCTACTCCAATTTATATATTTCATAAAATTACCCTTACAATCTCCCATACATGCTTATTTCATCATTTAATCCATGTTTACTCAACTTCCTCATCATTTTCTCAATTTCTTTTTAATAGCTAGGTCATGGATATTTTTCATCATCCATTTATTTTCAGCAATTTAAACTTCTACCAATTCACTCACCAATACACCTAGGTTAACATATATCAAAGTGGTGTATTAAATCTTACCTAGCTTGAACTTTTCCTTTTTTCACCTAAATTGGTAAAATCCACCTTGCTCCTTCAATCTTTGATTCCAACTTCTTGTTTCCAAGTATGTTGCTCTCCTCTTTACTAAGAACAACTTTGTTGAACTGAATCTCACCCAAAACTACTTGCAAGATGAAGTTTTCTAGTGTAGAAAGATTAGGTTAACTTTGGTTTCTAGAAAGGTTCGGTAATTCTCGAGAAAACAGAGGTTGCAGAGCCTTTTATTTATAGAATTGCTCTAAGGAGATCGATCTGCTGCTAAGCATGAGATCAATCTACTTTACTCAGAACTTTAAGGAGATCGATCCGGCCCTTACAAGATATCGATCTATTCTACCCAGAACCTCTTCAAGATCGATCTACATTGAATGAGAGATCGATCTGCTCCTCTTCAGAAGCAGTTTTGCTGCAATTTCTCCTAGAATTTCACTTTTACATTCATTTTTTATTTACTTAACTACCCGTTTTACATTTCATACACATTCGTAACTTAAATACATTCATTCCTTATGATTTATATCAAATGTGACTTGTCCATACATCACAAAATCATAAAGAATACATATTAAATTACGGGCTTTACACAGTTGCACTTTAATAAAATCATGAGTCTACCTATCTTAGCTTGGCTGAGAGCTCCATGGATTTTTCTTCTTAAATTTCTTTTGAAAAAGTAAGCTAAGCTCACCTTGCCTTTTGGATGTTTTCTTCAATTGCTTGCACAAACCTTCCATACAAGTCATCCAACACTAGATTCTTAATATGTGAATTCGTACACAATAAACATTTCCAAAATCCTCACCTAAACATTGATGCCGAGAGTTTCAAGCCTACACTCCCTTCAGTTTTCTTTGTTTAATTCGTCATCAATACATACAACTAAGCCATTTATGATTAATTTCTTCAATTTAAAACTTAACAAGTAGAATATCCATTAGAGCTTGACAAGGGAAGCTATTGCCGAGACCAATTTCAAGTTTCCTTCTTCTCAACCTCAGTGGTGAAGCCACATAAAAGCAAGAGCCCCCCTCCCCCCTCTTAAGATTTTTGATGATTTTTACTTTAGTATGTATATATAATATAGGATTTAATCTAGAAGTGGCCCCTCCAAAAAATAAATTTGTTCCTTCCCTCCCTATAAATCCTAAGAAAAATAAAAAAGTCAATCTTTAAATTATAAGAGTTTAAATTTTAAAGTAAAAAAATTAATTATCAAATTTGCAAATAGTATTAATATCATTTTATATAATGAAAGAAATTATTAGATTTTAGTTTTTATTAAATTATTTTATATATGTTATTAATTTAAATTTTGTACATTAGATATATGTTAAAAAAAAATAAGTTAAGCATTTTTTATTGTCATTGTCTTATAAAAATATTTTAACTTCACTTAATTATCTTACACCTTAAATAAATACTATTATAAAAAATATCAATTAAAATTAAAAAATAATTAATTAATATAATTCAAGTTTTTTATTATTACTATTTTAGATTAACTTGTGATTGTGAAGAATGATTAAATTAAGATATATTTTCTTATTGATAGATTGATTGATCTTTTATCTTGTTTTTTTATTTTTACAACACCATTTTATAAAATAAACTTCAACAATGAAATTTGTTAAAACAAGGTTTTGAAACAAAATGGAAGAAAAGTTTCTAGCCAATAATCTTTATTCTTTATATTGAAAGAAAATTTGTTGAAACTTTTGAACATTATCATGCATAATTTTAAAAAAAAAAATATTCGACTTTCCTCTATTCTTAGAAGTACAAGCCAAAGTATACTGAAAAAGCAAAGAACAATCAAGCTTTCAAAAGAATAACCTTTCTATTCCGCAATAAAAAGGAATACAATCTAGCAAAGAAGACCGCTCTCCACTTTTCTCTCACACTCTCTTAAACTCTCTGAATGAATCTCTCAGGAATACATTCTACCCCCTCCACTGGGGTTTATATAGGCAAGTGAGGACATCCCTCTCACGTAGGCATTAGAGTTTGATTACAACAAAAACTCTTTAGGACTAATTCTCACTAAACTAAGGACTCTCCGGATGATCGCCACCTCAATGCTCCTCAGAGTCAAGGTCCATGATAATCTCCAGGGATTCAGTCTGCCAAGACTTCTCTGCTTATCTCGGCTTATGGCCCGTACTCATCCTTATCTCGACTTTCAAGGATCTGCCTTAGCTTTCTCACACATCTCTACCGACTGCTCAATTCTCTCTATGGCCGTTGTCAAATCACTTGGTTCACGTTTCTTGAAAATAAGTAGGTTCTCCCACAACTCGCATACCACGATCATCGTTCGTCAGCGTATCCGTTTCAAGTCTGGTAAGCCGCCCAGGCCAAGTGCCTGTCTTGCCTATTTTGGTGCGCGCCCTGTGCAAAGCTTTCTGATACGAAACTAGTGCCCACTCTAAGTGACCTACACGTGTATCTGCAAGTGCACGGGTCGTACAAGTAATAATGAGATTTGAGTCTCGGATTATCGTTCCACAGAGAAGTTGATTAGCCTAATTAACTACCGGTTAAGCTTACACTAAGTATATCCTAGCAAATTATGAAGTTATGATGGGTGATCTACAAGGCTGAAATTAAAAGTATTTAAAACAACAACAATTATAAAATAAAGAAAATAAAATCGAACTAAAATTACTTACAGTGCTCCAAGCAATTAAAAGCAAAATACCTATAAAACATAATTAAAACAGTTAAAATTAACTAATGCAATTAAACTAAAATGCAAAAATGAAAATAAAGAAACAAAATTAATTAAATTGAAATTAAACAAACCTAAAATAAAATGTGCATGTAATTAAACTAATTAATAAAAATGCAAATTAAGCTAACCTAAAGTCCAATAAAATAAAACTTCAATTAACCTAAAGAAATTCTTAAATCTAAATAAGAAATTAACTTCCTAAAAATTGATCCTAAATTAAATCTAACTCTATCTAATAAAACAAAATCTAAATAATGCATGAGAAATATTTTTGGATTTTTTTTCAATTTAACATGACAACTAAAAACATGCATAAAATGATTTTACTCTAATTTAATTCTAAATGTAACACCTAAAACTAAAATAGAAATTAACAAATGACATAATTAAATCTAAATTATGAACTAATCAAGCAAATGAATTATAACTCATCATGAAAATTAACTTTTAATTCTAACCTAACAAATGAGATTGAAATTAACAACTAAAATTGAAATAAAAAAATATTAACTATTTCAAAAACATGAAAAATGGATTATGCAATTAAAATCTAATGGTCAAACAAGGCTTTAACCAAATTTGGCAGCCAAGTGGTCCTGCGTGCACTGGTACACTACTGTTCTTCGTTTTGGTTCTGCCTCCAGGTGCTCCAGACGTTGCTCTCGGTCTGTTTGGTCCTGCCATCTGCTGCACGTCCTCGGCCTGACCAGCATGCCTCCTACTCCATGCAATTTTCGTCTCCCGCTCCTGCACCTGGTTACTGTCCTGCTCTGCACTGCACTACTTCATTTTTTGCACATGGTACACAGCAGCCTCCACATCCTGCTTGCCTAACTTGTGTTTACAGCAGCAGACCTGACAAGCACCAACACATTCCACTCTTCCAGTTTAAGGACAGCCACGGCATCCACTTCTAATGTCCAGTGCACCCCAGCAATAGCCACAGTCCATCCTTTCCTCACAACTACAACAGTAACAACAAGTAAAAAAATGTGAACAATAAAACTAATCAAAAACAGAGTAGAACAGAGATGCAAGTTAGTCCATGTCCTGATTCTGCACTGCTATAATGGACATTCCTGTCTGATTTTACACCTACACCGGTAGTTTAGAATGATGCTTCAATCACCTTGTTCAATGCCTCGGTACCATCCAGCTTTGCTATAACTTGACACTGAACAATCGTAAACTAACCAGCTTCAGCAGCCAACACATCTAAATTGATTGCTTCCTCATGCCATTCGGTTTTCCCCAGAAATAAAAATAAATGACAATACACTGATTGGAAACTTTAAAGGTAACGAAATGAACACATACGCAGGGGAAGAAAATAAACAGAGGCTAAGCTAATGAAGATATTGTTGTGTCACTCGGCCCTATCCACTGTTCTGAATTCAAGAAGCTACTACAGCAAAGTTATGAAATGAAACAAACTGGAAAATGTAAAACAAAAATTGCAGGAAATGAAAATGCAACAAGAAAACAGTAAAGGAAAATGTCTGCTTTGAATATAAGTTGGTAACAAAATGAAATACCATGCTTGAAATTATCTACTGAAAACATAAAAATAAAATGTTGAATAGGAAAGAAGACTATAGCCACTGTCACCAGCCAAACTTTCTTACTTCTTCATGTCCAACAATTGGTGAATCAAGAAAATAGACAAGTTAAGATGCAAAACCGAGAGCAAAGAAAGGAAAAATACAAGCTTTTCATAAAGAAAATGGAAATTACATGAACAGTAACTAAAACAAGAATGAAAAATGCTAACAGGAAAATGCTTAGAAATTAAACTAAAAAAAAACTTAAAACTAAAGCTACCCTAGAATTACAACTACTCCTAATTTACTTCTAAAAACTACTTCTAAATTACTCTACACGACTCCTACCCTAGACTACTTTTAAAAACTACACTACGTGATATTTTTCAATTGCCATCATGTTATATTTATACACATACTTAGGGGTACAATGGTAATTTTTCATCCTAGATGAGTTGGCATTATTTGGCTACTTGTCTTCCTTTGATTTGCTGCAGAGTAGATATTTCCATGTCACTCGTCTTTTTGTCCAATTGGATGTGCAATGTGGCCCGACGTGTGTCTTCGAGAAGGTTGGCACGGTGTCTGTCGATCTTATTGCTTCGAAGCGAATAAAATACGGACACCTGACATCATGCGTGTCCAGATGACTGGTGACTCGGTTTGTAAATTGGAAGTGGTACAGTCTCCTTTAACCTGTTTTCAGCCCATTTTTACTGAAACAACTGAATTTCATCCGAATTTATTTTATCTGCACATTAAAGAATTTTAATTAAATAAAGGGGATAATTAATAAAATAAATTGGAGATTTAAATAATTAATTAGGAAATTAAGCACAAATAATTCTATTAAAAATAGAATTATCACACCCCTAAACTTGAGCTTTTGCTTGTCCTCAAGCAAGACAAAACAAATGTAAGAATGACAAGTATTACACAAAATAATTTCTCCAATATTATCCTCAAAGAAAAAGTACAGACTATGATCTCAAAGACTCAAAATTACAAGTCCAACATTCAGAATCATCCAATCATAAGTCCTAACCCAAATTGGACTCCTCGTGTGTGTGTGAAAGTGTTAAAGCCACTTCACAATACATTATCCGGATCAGATTATGCAAACACAGTGAATACAAAGTCAATGACATGTGATCATTCCCCTAAGTTTGCTTTTCACTTCTCTCTCCACTAATGCAGTCACACTTAATCAAAGATCAATAGGACTTCATTAAGCTTGTAATGTAAGGCTGGTGTTAGGGTATGATAAAATCGATTTAGGTTTAATTACCCTTCAACATGCATTACTTTCTAGGAGCTATCATGTAAGAGTTCATATTTATTTCCTCCAAATTTATTTCTTTTGCTAAACATTTTATTCTATTTTTATATTTTTCTTATTTCTTCTTTTTCTTCTTTTCATCACTTTTTTTCATTTTTTTCAATAAATACTCCTGTACTATCACTTAATACCCATATGAACATATCTCACAATATATCCCAATGACTTTTCATGCTTTCGGGGTAAGGGATAGGAACAGAGTATTTAAGCTAAGAAAAATTATGCAGATGTATTTACAGAGAAAAGCTTATTTGGCCCAGATGGGTAACTAGGGATAAAATATGTACAGGGATGGCTAGAAAGGCTCAAATGATCCAAAGATGGCCTAAATCATCTCCCTAATTAAGTGTGATCTAATATTTCGCCTCGAGACAAAATCAAACAAATTCTAGAATATGATGCACAAAATCAATTGAACAGATGCAATCCTATGTCCACATAAGTTTTCTCTAAATAAATATACAGATTCATGACATGACATGTGCATAAAATGAGAAAATCACAATCAGAATCAAGACAAATTCAAGAACTCAACTTCATGCTTTTCCAATAATTATGCTTCTTATTCAATCAAAGTCATACTAAATCATGGGGTTATATCATCGGAATATGGGAAAAATATATGGTAAGTACTAAATCATCCCAAAATTAAACAATTTAAGCTCATATTTTCGAAAAATTTTTTAATTTTGCCCAAAATTGCTCAAGTGATATCCCCTCCCCCAAACTTAAAGTGTACAGTGTCCTTAGTGTGCAGATAATATAAAAATTGAAGTTCAGGAACAGAGTACTCCCCTATCTGATGATGATAACGAACAATCGAAACTTGATTGAAAACATAAAACTAGAAAAGCAATCTGCAAAATAAACAAAGAAAGAAATAGAAGAAAAGAAAAGAACTGTACAAAAAGTGAAAAAGAGAAATAAATCCACTTCAAATGTAGCTAAAGAACACAACACTCAGCAACAGGGCGAAGAGTAGGAGGGTCAGCCAAAGTGGTGACAGAATGTTAACAGTTAAATCCTCTTGAGCTCTATCTACTTCCCTCATTCTCTCAGATTTCTTGTGCTCAAGCCTTATATCCTCCTCAACATCCATCTTAAAACACTCTTGAGAGTTATTAGGGAGCATCAAAGGTTTGAAAACATAAAATGTCACCTCCTGATTTAGGACTCTCATAGTCAATTCCCCCTTCTGTACATCAATGAAAGTTCTACTAGTCGCTAGGAAAGGTCTACCTAGTATAATGGGGACTTCCCTGTCTTCCTCCATGTCTAATACAATAAAATCTATTGGGAAAATAAATTTGTCCACATTTACTAACACATCCTCAATGACCCCCTTCGGATGTTTAATGGATCGATCAGCTAGCTTAAGGGTCACTGTGGTAGGCTTGACATCCCCTATTCCTAACTTTTGGTAGATAGACAAAGGCATCAAATTGATACTGGCTCCTAAATCACACAGGGCTCTACCAAAGAACAGATTTTCAATAGTGCAAGGTATGGTAAAACTCCCGGGATCCTTGAGCTTGGGGGGTAATTTCCTCTGAATAATCACACTACATTCCTCAATTAAGGCCATTGTCTCATAATCTTCCAGTCTTCTCTTTCTCGAGAGGATATCCTTTATAAACCTCACATAACTTGACATTTGCTCTAAAGCATTTACAAAAGGAATGTTGATGTGAAGTTTCTTAAAAACCTCAAGAAATTTGACGAATTGTTATTCAAGCTTTTGGTTTTAAAACCTTTGAGGAAAATGTACTGGTGGTCTAACTGGAAGGGATGTAGTGGTAACATGTGTAGCATCAGAGGACGAGGAAGGCTGTGAAGAAGAAGAAGAAGGTAAAGATGAAGAAGCGCCTAGCTTTGTTTCCTTTGCAGCCCGATCCTGGTGTTCCTGCACTTTCTGAGCTGCTTCGTTAGAACTTAAGGATTCTTCAACTATGTGTTGTTCAGGGCTGGACTTAACTTGTGGATCATCCAACTTTCTGCCACTCCTAAGGGTGATGGATTTCACATGTTCTTTACCCTCCCTTTGTCTAACAGGGTTAACTTCAGTATTACTGGGTAGGGTCCCTTATGGACGTTGGCTAAGAGCACTAGCTATTTGTCCAACCTAAACTTCTAAGTTCTTAATTGAGGTAGCTTGATTTTGCAGGATAGTCGTGAACATTTCCTCAAGCGAGGGCTTCTTCTCAGCTGTTAGTGCATGGTAAAGTTGGGGCTGCTTAAGTGGTGGTGGTGGTGGTGATGGATGATGTTGAAATTGTTGTAGGGATGGTTGATGAGGCGGATGATATGGAAATTGCGGCTGTGGTGGTACATGAACCGGTGGAGCTTGAAAACTAAGGAGTCTTACAAGTCTAGAATTAGAAGATTGCCCTTGGTTTTGGCTCCAGGAAAAGTTAGGATGGTTCCTCCACCCTGGGTTGTAGGAGTTTGAAAAAGGGTTGTTCTGTTGCTTCTGAGATGGGGCAACGTACTTAAGGGTGTAAAACGGGCCGAACAGTGTGGACCGATGCGGATTAATGCGGATACGGGTTTAAACGAGTTGAGCCTGTTTAGGCCCGCATTTAAATGGATTAAATTTGTGAAGACCGATCCGATTCTAATGTGGGTCGGATCGGCCCGCGGGCTAACTTAACTAATTTTTTTTTTAAAATAAGGAATTGGACTTTAAAAAATAATGAATTGAGCCTAAACACTTAATTAAGTCTAATTTTAATTTGTTAAATGATTATTGGGTTTTAGGAATTAACCAAAATTGTTACAAAATCAAATCACATAGGTTTGAGACTAAAATACAAAGTTTAATTTAGAATTTTTTTAACAAGAGGAATTGTCAGACCCGCATTTTTGTAGCTTGTACCTTATGATTCCTATGTGTATGAATACTCTATTATTATAGTTGAATCATAAGAAGAGTATTTACTAGACTTAAAGTGTTAGTGAAATGATTTAACACGCAAAAGCTACATAAAAAGCCTAATGTGAGCTATAAGAGTCACAGGCTAAACCGAGTGAATCTAAATCATTCTGACTGAAAATAAGAACTTTAAATGAGAAAGCATAGAGAGCTCATAAAGGAAAGTTAGCTTGATTTAGTCTCAAACACAGAAAACGAGAGTAAAAGCTAAAAAGGGTAAAATGGACCTTTTTAGCGAGATAAGGTGTTTCGGGTATAATTATCCACTAGGAACGGTTGAAACATAAAGACGAGAGTGTAAGACATAAGATATGACACTTTCAAAATTTTGAGAAAAAGTCAACTTGGTCAATGGTTAAGGAAAAAGTCAACTATACTTAAGAAAGTGGACTTTTACCATAGTTGACTAATCATGGTTAAAAATTAACCTAAGTGTGGAAAAAAATTGGAGAAAAATATTCTTGGTTAGAATACAAGATAATCATCCCCGGAAGTAAGAAAAATTTATTCGAAAGGATTTTGGATTAAATTTAATGGTTAAAAATGTAATGGGCCTAAGGTGAAAATTTTAAAGCCTATTAAGGTATACTAAACGTATATTGAAATTCTTAGGTCCCTTAGATTGAATTGTTGGACCAATTGATTGGCCAATTATTGAGACAATTAAAGGCTCGAGGCATGGTGAAAATTTCAGCCCGAAAGCCCATTAAGAAAGCCCAAACCAAGAAGCCCAAATGGAAAGCCCATGAGATAAATATCTAACCATAGTTAAAGCTAACCATGACTCATAAGGTGACTAATTAGGTGACTCATGGCTAAGGCTTAGAAAGTCAAGCTAAATGGCTGAAAAGTAAAGCTTAATGGCTAAGTAAGTGGCTTATAAAATCAGCCACACCATTGTCATCTTCATCACACCAAATTCGGCTAGAAGAAGAAACCATTGAAACAAATTATCCAAGCTTTCTCTCACTAGAAATCACTAGAAATTAGGCATAATTGGAACTTGTATCCTTCATAGAACTTGTTTCAAATTGACAGGAGAGTGACATGTGTTGGAATTGGCTATCAAGGAGCCATAGAGTGCAAACCGTGAGCCTCCAAAGTATTTTCAAGTTTTCAATTTCATATATGTTAATGTATGAATGATTTTTTAAGTATATTGGTATATGTTTTAAGCATTGAAACATATTAAATCTCTATGATGTTGGTTAGGCCGAGAGTGAGTAGTGAGATATTGATTTATGTCCATATGATCTTAAGGCATAAATGGATTAATGTACATGTGTTAATGATTATGGTGTAATTAGAATTAATCAATTTGATTAATTAATACATGTAATTAGTTGGCAATCAAGGTGTTTGATAAAATGCCTAAATGAACTGTATGATGTTTAAGAAAGTTGCCAACCAAGTGTTTGTGAAAATGCCTAAGTGAATTGGCTAGACAAATAGGCATGGATGGCATGCCATGGTGTAACCGATGGCATGGATAGCTCTCGACCATGGCATGTGGCCGAGAGGCCCAATGGGCCAAGCCCAAATATTTTAGGCCCAATGTGATGTAATGGGTCTAGAACAAGCCTAATAAGAGTTGGTGGACCCCACAAGCCCAATAGGCCCAACGAAAATGAATAGTAAAATGAAAATGGGCTTAAGGCATGTTAGACCCATTAAGGATTATTAAAGCCTATTAAGGGAAATAGATTGTATTTAATGTGAAATACAGTAGATAAAGTGTAATTAACTTGATAAATGGTTATATGCAGCTCCAAAGATTATTGGAGGAGCAAACCGGACTACTGAAACGAGCAGCGCAGAGAAAGTGAAATTTCTCGAGTGATTGCAAGTAAGGGACTTTTGTGAGTAGTTAGAGATACCTGCATGTATTTTCGTCTGCTTTTACATTCACTTAAAAACTCTGAGGGTCATAGAAAGTGAATAATAATTATTGTGACCCGATAGTGGCAAATCATGATTTTGCCCCTAGTTAGTCAAAAAGTCAATTTTTATGAACAGTTGAAAAAAGCATGGAAACCATCATTTTAAGTGTTTTACTGCTGTTTAGCAGAAGAATAAATAGATGGGCTAACAATTTTGAGGTTGATGTGAATTAAGCACACTTTATAGTGCTGATTTTGATATTTTATAAATCATCCTTTTTTAAAGAGCCATCTATCATATTATGTGAGAATGAATCATGCTGGAGCACAGCTCGCATTAGATTTTATATATTTTCCACATACATTAGTGCTGGATTATGATTCGCACTAGATTTTCAGGACATGCATGATAGAGTGCTGGAGCGATTAGCTCATACTCGAGTTTTTCATGAGATGCATGACAGAGTGCTGGAGCGTTGCTCGTACTCGATTTTTCATGATTTATACATGACATAGTACTGGAGCTATTGCTCGTACTTGATTTGATGATATTGTGCATAGCATGGTACTGGAGCTATTGCTCGTACTTGATTTAATACATTAACTATGCATTAACCTAGTTGCTGGAGGTTTACTCGCACTAGAGTTGAGTTTTGTGATGTGAAACAGTGTTTGAGCGGAGTGTCGACTGTGAGTCGCGCTCAAAGGCGCGCACTGTATGTGATATATAATACATGTTAAAACCCATGCTTGATTCCTTGTGTGGACTGAGTGTCACATTATGTGAGAGGATATCCGCATGAGGATACTAGAGACGTGGTATGATATTCCATGGTCTGAGGGCTAAGACCTATGGCAGGCACCCCGACTATGATGTAGGGTCCAAGGAGTACGTTGTACCGTGCATGTGGCATGGGGTACACTGTACCGTGTGGTGTTGTGGAGTTGAGGAGGATATAGCTGGCAGTTGTGATGGACTGACCCCCCTCTCGTTGCAGCAGTGATGCCCCGCACACTAGGATTCCGTGTAGCTTAGGATCACATGTCGGATATGATCATAGTCCAGGATACTATTTACATTTCACCACAGAGTCTCACATGATATATCACTTGATTGACTGATTTAAATTGCAGACAGACCTAAGGGATGGGTCGGATTCCGATTTTGTGTTGGGAATTATTTAAATGTCATATTTATTGTGATTTAAATATACATGGCATGATTTATCTAAAGGCATGATTTATATAAAGATGCATTGTTTTACACTATATGCCTACATTTGAGAAAGAAAGCATGATTTCTGTACATGGGATTTAATCTGTACAAGTATACATATATATATATATATATTTAAAGACATGCTTTTAAAGTGAGTTAAGGAAATAATGTTTTCAAGGCATAGGATTATTTTGAGTAGATAGTGTAGATATCTACTTGCTTGCCTGATTTCCTTACTGAGCGCGTTGTATGCTCACCCCTCTTTCTTTACATCTCTTTACAGAGCATCAGCAGTAGATTGAGAGCTATTGAGGGATAGTGTTCCTGAGTCCATCGCTATTTCCTATCGATCGCCAAGTATACATATTTTGTACAGTTATGTATCTAAACAAAGAAATAGCACTGTGATGTATACGATATATATTATGGGGAATGTATTTGTATTAGCTTTTATATAATCTCACATGTATTATAAAAGCAGTACAGTCAGTAACAGTATATTGACATATATGTATGATAATGGATGATATGGTAAGCGAGGATTCTGACATCGAATCACAGCCCAACCATTGAAGAGAGGAAAGGTAAGTTAAAAATGCGAAAAAATTTGTAGTGGTTTTTGGTTAAGTCATGGATTGAGAACAGGTCCTGACAGGAATATTAGCTCATTCATGATCAAATATAACAAGTTCAAAGCAAAAGCCAAAATGATTTGGAGTTCTCCACTTAATTTCAAATTGTAAGTTAGTCACATAAAACAATATATTATGTACAAAAGCAAATTATGGGTTTGTAATATATATATATATATATATATAAATATAAATACATACATATATATATATATATGCATAAGCAATATATTATATCATAAGCAAGCAAGTCATAAAATTGTGAAAATAGTTCTACAAATATTATTATATTAATCTCAATAAAAATACAATCCACAAACATAATATCCTTTAAACAAACTCCCATTACAAATACAAACTACACGTGACATAATATTATGGTCTAAATAATTAAATAAAGAGTAGTAAATAAGTTTAAAAGTCATAAAATCTACAAGCATCCATTAAACTTCACATCAAATAACATTAAACTTGTGAGTTAATCTCATTATTCAAATGATTTGAATTATTTGATTCTTCCACCAATTCATCTTTGTTTTCCTCATCATCTTCCCAACCTATAAAATAAATTTTTCAATTATTAAATAAAAATACAATAACATTATTTTGTAAAAAAAATATTTATTCAATAAAAATAAATTACCACTCGATATGAAACCATGTAGCCAACTACGTGTGCAAATGAGAGCTTGAACCTTTTTAGGAAGAAGTCGACTCATATACTTGTTTAGCACACGTCCCCCAATGCTGAAGGCTGATTCGGAGGCCACAGTAGTTATCGATATACTCATCAAATCACAAGCCATGTTAGCCAAAATGGGAAATCTAAAACTGTGATCCTTCCACCAATTCAAGACATCTAAGTCTTTATTAGTGGAAAAATCAAGTTTTGGCATCTCCAAATATGCTTCCAATTGGGACTTGGAACTTGGGACATCATCATCTTCATCATTTGCCAAATCCATCCATACCTATATTGATGCATTTTATGCAAATTCAATTAACAAAAAATAAAAAAAATAAAAAGTTAGTATTGATAAATTGAAGTTAACAATAAGATGAATATAATATTTAAGATATATGTGTTTATTATTTATACTTACATCTGTATTGGAGATAGATCCATTACAATAGAAAAGGCAAGTGAAGTTTGGCTTTGTTGACCTTGGCCTTGACCATGTGATGAGCTAGAAGCATTCTTTGCATATTCTTCATAAAGCATAAATAGCTTCCTTTTTACCACATCTAACCTCTCTTGAAAACCTTGAGGATCAATTTTCAAAAAGCATCGTTTCAACATTGTAAACTTCACACGATGGTCAAGAACCACTGCCATTGCAAGTAGAACATTATACTCACTCCAATACTTGTCAAATTTTTTCTTCATATTAAAAGCCATGCCTTGTAACATCTCATCATCTCCACCCAAGTACTCTATTAAAAGCATCTAAATTTTCCAAACTTGAGGAAAATACAAGTTGGCGGTTAGATAACTAGTTCCCGAAATCATATTCGTGATTTCATAGAATGACTTCAAAAATTCACAAATTTTCTCTCCCCTCTTCCACTCTTCACTTGATGGACAATGCTTATAATTTCTATCATTTAATGCAAGCATAGAAAATGCATGCTTAAATTTCAAAGCACTTTCAAGCATCAAGTAAGTAGAGTTCCATCTAGTTGGTACATCTAAAACCAAATATGAATTTGAAAAATTTGAAACCTTTTTTACACATTCTTCAAAACTCTTCATTCTAGCCTCTGACCCCTTCACATACTTAATACTTTCTCTAATTTTTTCATTGGCAATAGAAGCTACTTTCAAACCTTCTTGAACAATAAGATTTAAAATATAGGCACAACATCGAACATGAAAAAATTCACCATCACATGATAAGCTCTCTTGTAAACAAAGCACATCCTTTAAATTGAGTTGCATGTTATTATTAGCAGAGGCATTATCCAAAGTAATGGAAAAAAAAATTTCTTGTCTATCCCCCAATCATTTAAAATTTCCATTACTTTTTTAGATAATTCATATCCCGAATGTGGAGGTTGCATATCACAAAAAGCAAGAATCTTACTACTTAGCTTCCAATCTAAATCAATATAATGAGCAGTTAAGCAAAGATACCCCTCATTAGTGCAAGCTGTCCATAAATCACAAATGAGACATATTCTACCTTGAATTAGAGCCAAGCATTCTTTCAATTTATTTTTATTTTCCTTGTAAAGGTTCCAAACATCAGAGACAGCAGTGATCCTAGAAATAAATTTCACCTCAGGGTTCAAATACTTCAACACATCCCTAACTCCATCATATTCAACAAATGAAAAAGGGAGGTCATGTCTTACTATTACCTTAACTACTAATTCTCGAAAAACTTTTTGATCAATTTTTCTACTTCTCATCTTTCCTTGATAGTCAATTATCATTTGAGACATATCTTTTTCCCTTAAGACTACTATCTTTTTACATGAAAGCACATGACACCTTAGAGATGAAGTTCCATATTGACTAAGACCCGCCTTATATACTATCCCACACCCTTTACATTTAGTACGTGGTTTACCATCATCAACATTGGTTTTTCAAAAAATTTCCACACTTCTAAAGTATTCTTTTTAACTTTTTTTGATTGATTTTCAGTTATTTCAATTTCAGTTCCAACCTCACATTCTTCATGTTCAACTTCATTAACACCATCTTCATTATCATTATCACTAGCTACGTTAATGTTATCACTATGTAGAGTCTGATTTTGAGAATGAGATGCCATTATCAACACTGTCAATAACACAAAAAAAAATCACAATTAACATTTAAGTAACACACAACATTGTTAACAAAGTCGTAGACTGTAGAGTATCCTAGAATAATGACAATGGAATTTAGTAACTAGTAAACTTTTTTTTAAAATTAAAAATAACATTGACCACAATCTAATGATCCTGATTCGCATCCAATTAAAGAAATTCAAAGTCAAAATTCACGTTATAAAGACTTGAAAAGAACTTAATCCTTCACCTCTTCTTTCCATAAAGACAAGATTTTTTTCTTCTTTCTCATGTTTTTCCCATTTTCAATTTCAAATGTGCACTAGTAGCTATATTTACTATTCCATTTTGTTTATTTCCAGTATGGTGGTAAAATTACAAATGTTCAAAGATGGATGGTAAATTTTAATTCATCAACTTAAGTGATAAATTTGGATCATATCTTATAAAGAAGAGAAGTTATAAATTTAGTCTTTATTTCTGAATTAAAACTATTAGGTCAGTGAATAAGATACGTGAATCCAATTCTCTAACTGCTTATTTATCCTATTGCACATGTACTGCTTATTAGCCATGTAGAAGGGGCAACTTTTGGGTCTGTTATGATTTTCAGTAAACATGGCATTTTTTATTGTTAGTTTTGAAATCACTTATTTCTTTTGCCCTTTTCTACAGGACAAAAAGGGTTAGGATTCGGATAGTTTCAGACAGTCTTCCAATTGCCAGTGCTGAAAAAAACTTATAGCATGCATAATCCATATGATTGGCCAATTTTTATCAGTAAAATTCCAGTAATAACATGCTGCTTATTATGGTAAATGGCTTACTTCTGACCCTAGTTCACTAAAGTGTAAAATCTTATAGCCTTGCATTATGATATGCTCCATTTTGGGAAATATGACAGATTTGCCAACCATGAAGTTGCAACTTTAAAGTTTCTATTTGGGTAATAAACTTCTTCAATCTCTATGGAGCATCCTCATGACACAACGCACTTTACCACATTAGCAAAGTCACTCTCCACTATTAATGCATGGGTCGAAACCCATTTTAAAGCAACAAAAATAAAAAATGCCTCACTTACTACTAAAAGCTCTACCACGTTAGAGTCATTAACCCTAAAAAAGTTAGGAAAAAAATTATCTTGACTGCTTCATTTTCATCTTTTAACACTCCTCCAATGCTAGTAGGACCGGTTTTACCACAAGCTGATTCATCCGCATTAAATTTAAGAAAACCATGAAGGTTTTATCCACACCAAAGCATGATTAATAACCTTCTGCTTAATTGGAACAGATTCAACATTAGATAATCTAAAAAATCAGTGTCAACTATCTCTTTGATGGCAGTATTAACATGAAAATGAATAATACTATCATTCACAGTAACTACCTAAATATAAATATTTTACGACAGAAAAGTTTTTGATAAAATAGGCTTAATAAACAATCACTGACCAATTTAGTTCGAGCACAAATTGTGAAGTCTCACTTACGAGATATTGTTTTCTTTAAATCAATGGTCTCAACTTTTACAGTTCATGTCACAAGCATAAATTAAAATATTTATTCATATACTGTATTCTGTTTGTTCAAGCCAAGACAAAGAACTAGTTCCATCAATGAAGTGAAGGAAATACCTGGAATTCTGGAAATCAGAAAGTTGTTCTTTAGTCCACTCTCCAGACCATGCTCTGCTCACGCACCAACCAAGCCTCCACTGAGTCGCACGCCGTGAGGAAGGAAGCAGACGATCTGCTACTGCTATCACCTTCGCCAGACCGTGCTCTGCTCACGCACCAACCAAGCCTCCACTGGGTCGCATGCCGTGAGGAAGGAAGTAGACGATCTGCTACTACTATCGCCTTCACCAGACCGTGCTCTGCTTACCCACCAACCAAGCCTCCACTAAGTCGCATGCCGTGAGGAAGGAAGCAGAAGATTTGCTACTGCTATCGCCTTCGCTAGACCGTGCTCTGCTCATGCACCAACCAAGCCTCCACTGAGTCACACGCCATGACGAAGGAAGCAGACGATCTGCTACTGTATCGCCTTCGCCTATATCGCAGCCTCTGTTTTGGGAATTAGGTTAATGGTTAGTTGTTAATGGTTTTTAGGAATAGTTGAATAGGGGTGTACAATACAGTATGGTAATGGACTAATGGTTAGTTGTTAGCCCGCGAGTCAACCCGTACCCGTATGAATTGGCCCGTAAAAATTATTTACCCATCGGGCTTGACCTGTATAAGCCCGTTTTTAAACGGGTCATATATTAATGGATCGGATTGTTAAAAGCCCGTGATTTTCACGGGCCAACCCGCTTTGAGCCTGTTTTACATCCCTAAACGTACTGAACCGATTCTAAGTTAAGCGGACACCTATTTACAGAGTGTGTACCACTACACAGCTCGTAGGAAAGAAAAGGACTTTAGACAGAATACACAGGGTTAGAACTGGTGAAAGGATTATGTTGGGTACTGAGCGACTCTATCTTCTTCGTAAGGTTAGAGATTTGAGAGGTCAAGGTAGACAGCGTGTTGAGCTCATAGATACCCGTCGACTTCTTAGGCAATTGCCTCTCTGAGGACCATAGATAGTTGTTAGCAGCCATCTTGTCAACAACTCGTAAGCTTCCTCCTCTGTTTTTCACATTAGAGCTCCACCACAGTAGCGTCAACGATAGTCCTATTTTGGCTTGTAAGTCCTTTGTAGAAGGCCTGGACTTGCAGCCATAAAGGTAGGCCATGATGAGGGCACTTCCTAAGAAGCTCCTTATATCGTTCCCATGCTTTGTAAAGAGATTCAGAATCGAATTTGGCAAAGGAAGATATGTCACTACGGAGTCTGGCCATTTTAGAGGGAGGGAAAAACTTAGCTAAAAATTGATGGGCTAACTCGTCCCAAGTAGAAATGGATCCTGGAGGCAATGAGGTTAACCAGTGTCGCGCCTTATCCCTAAGTGAGAAGGGGAATAATCTAAGCCTAAGTGCATCATCAGATAATCCATTGTGCTTGAATGTGTTGGACAGGTCCAGGAATTGCCCGAGGTGAGCATGTGGGTCGTCATGCGGAAGCCCACTGAACTGTAAAGAGGTCTGGATTATCTGGAGGATGGAAAGCTTAATTTCGAAATTGTTAGCAAGGACAGTTGGTGGCCTAATGTCGGTATAATACCCTCCAATAGTCGGCATTGCATAATCTCCAACGGTTCTAATTTTCCTATTTTCTGCCATGGTGTTTTGCAACGGAGTTATAAATTTCCTAGAATACTTTCGAATTTTTCTAATTGTTTGTTCAATTTCAAGATCTAAAGGAAATCAATCATAACTTCTGGCTCTACGCATGCAAACATCAAAAAGTCCTGAGAAAATTTTTTAAGTTTTTAAATTTTTCAATTTTTTTTTTTTTTTAGGAAAGGAGTAAATTAACTGATCTAGATTAAAGCTCTAAATATTTACAACCTAAGTATTTACAAGCTAGAATTACACCTAAGCATAATTTCACCGATATCAATTACTGGCTAATTAAGACTTCCCCGGCAACGGCGCCAAAAACTTGATACGAAACTAGTGCCCACTCTAAGTGACCTATACATGTATCCGCAAGTGCACAGGTCGTACAAATAATAATGGGATTTGAGTCCCGGATTATCGTCCCACAGAGAAGTTGATTAGCCTAATTAACTACCAGTTAATCTTACCCTAAGTATAGCAAATTATGAAGTTATGATGGGTGATCTACAAGGCTGAAATTAAAAGTATTGAAAACAATAACAATTATAAAATAAAGAAAATAAAACCGAGCTAAAATTACTTATAGTGCTCCAAGCAATTAAAAGCAAAATACTTACAAAAGATAATTAAAACAGTTAAAATTAATTAACGCAATTAAACTAAAATGCAAATATGAAAATAAAGAAACAAAATTAATTAAATTGAAATTAAACAAACCTCAAATAAAATGTGCATGTAATTAAACTAATTAATAAAAATGCAAATTAAGCTAACCTAAATAAAACTTCAATTAACCTAAAGAAATTCTTAAATCTAAATAAGAAATTAATTGCCTAAAAATTGATCCTAAATTAAATCTAACTCTATCTAATAAAACAAAATTAAATAATGAATGAGAAATATTTTTGGATTTTTTTTTCAATTTTACATGAAAACTAAAAACATGCATAAAATGATTTTACTCTAATTTAATTCTAAATGTAACACCTAAAACTAAAATAGAAATTAACTAATGACATAATTAAATCTAAATTATGAACTAATTAAGCAAATGAATTATAATTCATCATGCAAATTAACTTTTAATTATAATCTAACAAATGAGATTGAAATTAACAACTAAAATTGAAATAAAAAAATATTAACGATTTCAAAAACATGAAAAATGGATTATGCAATCAAAATCTAATGGCCAAACAAGGCCTTAACCAAATTTGGCAGCCAAGTAGTCCCGTGTGCACTGGTACACTACTGTTCTTCATTTTGGTTCTGCCTCCAGGTGCTCCAGACGTTGCTCTCGGTCTGTTCGGTCCTGCCATCTGCTCCATGTCCTCGGCCTGACTAGCATGCCTCCTACTCCATGCAATTTTCGGCTCCGCTCCTGCACCTGGTTGCTGTCCTGCTCTGCACTGCACTGCTTCATTTTCTGCACACGGTACACAGCAGCCTCCACATCCTGCTTGCCTCACTTGTGTTTATAGCAGCAGACCAGACAAGCACCAACACATTCCACTCTTCCGGTTTAAGGACAGCCACGACATCCACTTCTAATGTCCAGTGTACCCCAGCAATAGCCACAGTCCATCCATTCCTCACAACTACAACAGCAACAACAAGTAAAGAAAATGTGAACAGTAAAACTAATCAAAAACAGAGTAGAACAGAGATGCAAGTTAGTCCCTGTCCTGATTCTGCACTTCTATAATGGACACTCCTATCTGATCTTACACCTACACGGTAGTTTAGAATGATGCTTCAGTCACCCTGTTCAATGCCTCGGTACCATCTAGCTTTGCTATAACTTGACACCGAACAGTAGTAAACTAACCCGCTTCAACAGCCAACACATCTAAATCTACTGCTTCCTCATGCCATTCGGTTTTCCCTAGAAATAAAAAAAATATGACAATACACTGACTGGAAACTTTAAAGGCAACGAAAGGAACACATACGCAGGGGAAGAAAATAAACAGAGGCTAAGCTAATGAAGACATTGCTGTGTCACTCGACCCTATCCACTATCCCGAATTCAAGAAGCTACCACGACAAAGTTATGAAATGAAACAAACTGGAAAATGTAAAACAAAAATTGCAGGAAATGAAAATGCAACAAGAAAACAGTAAAGGAAAATTTTTGCTTTGAATATAAGTTGGTAACAAAATGAAATACCATGCTTGAAATTATCTACTGAAACATACAAATAAAATGTTGAACAGGAAAGAAGACTATGGCCACTGTCACCAGCTAAACTTTCTTACTTCTTCATGTCCAACAATCGGTGAATCAAGAAAATAGACAAGTTAAGATGCAAAACCGAGAGCAAAAAAAGGAAAAATATAAGCTTTTCATAAAGAAAATGGAAATTACATGAACACTAACTAAAACAAGAATGAAAAATGCTAACGGGAAAATGCTTGGAAATTAAACTAAAAAAAAAAAAAACTTAAAAACTAAAGCTACCCTAGAATTACAACTACTTCTAATTTACTTATAAAAACTACTCCTAAATTACTCTACACTACTCTTACCCTATACTACTTTTAAAAGCTACACTACGTGATTTTTTTCAATTGCCATCATGTTCTATTTATATACACACTTAGGGGTATAATGGTAATTTTTCATCCTAGATGAGTTAGCATTGTTTGGCCACTTGTCTTCCTTTGATTTGCTGTAGAGTAGATATTTTCATGTCACTCGTCTTTTTGTCCAATTGGATGTGGGATGTGGCCTGACGTGTGTCTTCCAGAAGGTTGGCACGGTGTCTATCGATCTTATCATTTCGAAGCAAATAAAATACGAACACCGGCATCATGCGTGTCCAGATGACTGGTGACTCAGTCTGCAAATTGGAAGTGGTCCAGTCTCCTTTAGCCCGTTTTCAGCTCATTTTTGACTGAAACGGTTGAGTTTCATCCGGATTTATTTTACCTGCACATTAAAGAATTTTAATAAAATAAATGGGATAATTAATAAAATAAATTGAAGATTTAAATAATTAATTAAAAATTAAGTACAAATAATTCTATTAAAAATAGAATTATCACTTTCCTTGTGCTCCGCACTCATCACAGCGCCCCAACCAAGTCTTTGCAAGCTGGGCGCCAGGTCAAGTAATTTGGATCTAACACTTTCCTTTTTCGGCTCGCAAGAGTTATCCTTTTATCTTTTCTACAATAACCACATGCAACATTGTAAGTATCATCTTCATAAGGCTTCCATGCTACAAACTTAGGAAAACATCAAATCTTACATCAAAAACTCCATGACCGAAAGTTCCTTAGCCTTCTTGCATTCGGTTCATGAAGGAAATCCAACAGAAATGGAAAATCCTCAAGTTCCTCACATCTCTCTTCTTAATCTTCCTCACAATGCACACTGTCTTGAAAATTTTCAAAACCGTGAATCTCTCTTGTGAAATCATCCAACCCGTGGCTGAATGGAAGAAATTTCTGGTCTCCCTTCAGTTTTCGCCGAACTCGTAGGGAAAGAGAAAGTAAAGTGCCAAATGCATTCTTATTTTGTTAACTTTAGACTTAAATTTAGCATTTAATGAGGCCATTAAGGCTTCTCAATTTAATAAATTGCTCTTAAATTTTCCCAATACCAAAAGCCTCACGGTTTGGGGGTTCACTTTAGCTTAATGGCATTAAAACTAATATGCAACTACCTATTCTTATTTTCCAAGAGATCGGTCTTTCAAAATTTTTGTTCTCAAATAAGGGTAATTTCAAACTTATTTATTGAAATGATGTGTTTTAATCCAAATGAATGTTATGTCTTATTTTAACCTATCGTATCGAAAAGTAAAAAATCTTAACTTTCAAAACCAATTATTGAACAGAACCCACTGCCTTGAAAAGTCAAATCTTAAAAGTATCAAATCCAACTACATAAAAAAGCCTTGAAGAATTCACCTGGATTGAATAACTTTAAGTTAATTCCCAATCATCCTTCCTTCCCATCCACACAATTACTTCCCCATCTGAACTCTACTTCATAACCGCAAGCTTTGCTTTCAATCTTTCAATTAGCGGCTTCGAAAAAAAATCATCTATCACAGGCTTTTTTTTTTTTTTTCTTGGTTCATCATCTATCGCAAGCTATGCTCGTCCAGTCACTTACCTTTTTAACTTCCCAGATGAAAGTAGAATGGGCTTGTCATAATTTTGAATCCCAAATATAGTGGGGTTACCATTGCACAATAAACTACATTTGATAACAATTTCTTGTTTTCCAGAACCAACTTAGGAAAAGAAAAGTTGTATTTGCAAAAATATTGCAGAGACCTCACTTACTATTCCTGGGATCAAGTATGTGATTGATTCTAGTATGGTCAAGGAGAGTAAATTTGAAACTGGCACTGGAATGAATGTTCTCACAGTGTGCTTGATCAACCAGAGTTTTCTAATTTCTTTTGTCTCTCTAGGTAATCTCTTATCAATTATATTTCATTGCCATTGTCCGGGCTCAATTTCCAGAATTCAATGTGAGGGGACAGACCTAAAAAATTTCCATTAGTATTCAAATAAGAAAACACTTGAAGAAGGAAGGCGACGATGATTTGGCATAAAGTATCCTATTTAGAGAAATAAATTTATGGATTAATTTTTCATAAATTATGAGTGAAATTTTTTAATTTTATAAGTAGAGTTAAAATAATGATATATATATATATATATTAATTTATTTATTATTTAATTTTTGATATATTTAAAAGACATGTTTCATCAAAATAAAAAATAAAAAACTCAATTAATAATTTATAAGATAATTATTTAAGTTTTAAATTACTCTTATTAAAGAATAAAAATTTTAAAATATCCTATTATAAAAAAAAATTCAACATTTCAAAATAAAAATTACTTCCGCACCAATTTATGCTTAGGCATTAAAAGTTAAAACTAATATTCAACTACCCATATCTAATAAAGGCATAAATGCACTTAGTATTTAATACCATCATTTTTTAAATTTTAAAATACATTTAAATCTTTAAATATAAATATCGAGATGAAAAAAAATTATTAAAATATCCTTAATCTTAGAATTGAACCAAATTTTAGATGTGACTTCATCTCATCCTTGAGTTTCATAATCTGACAGTATTTTAAATTAAAAACTTATATTCGAGTTCAATTCTTAATAATTATGTTTATACAAAAAATTAAGAAATTGCAATCGTTACATTTTAAATTTCAATGAAGTCAAATGACCCACAGTCATAATTAGCTACGCCATTGTCTTTAATAAGTTGACTTTTTTCAAGGATTTTGTATAGGGTAGATTCTGTAACATATATAATTTGACAAAACTATTATAAAAAAAGGCTTAAAAAATAAACACGTGATGAATTTAAAATTTAGGAATAATGCTTTTGCATTTGAAAAAAAAATTCAGATATTATAATTTATATTGGCAGATAAGTTTAGTTTTTGAAGTTTAATGTCAACTCAACAAAATATTTGAGTTATTTGATTTTGAGTTATTAGATTTGATTTGTCATTTTTTAATTATATATTATAAGTAAAATAATAAAATAAAAGTAAAAAATAAAAAAATATAAGTTACAAAACTCGATAAAGATTATGAATCGCTTAAACCGAGTATTAAAACACTCGAATTCGACTTGACTAGTTGTTCAAGTAGTTTGAGATTAGTTCTAAAATAAATGAGTCAAATTCAAATAATTTTCAAATCAATTTTAAATAATTCATTAATAATTTAACTCGTTTACACTCTTAAAAATAAATATGTTAAAAAATTTTCTCATGGAGATAGCAATAGATAGATTATTGATACATGTACATAATTAGTTGAAAAATGTTGTGGATTCAGTCCGACTCAACTAGGCTTGGACATTTTTTTTTTTAAGGTTTGTGTCAGGCCAAGAAAAATATTTATTAACACTAATATATTTTTATTTAATTTAAATTTTAAAATATGATTACAATATTATTAATAATAAAATAATAAATAAATGGACTTTTAAATGGGGCCAATAGTGAATTGAGAGTGGTGGAGTGGGGGCAGGCATGGGGACATCTAAGTCCAAACTCCAGAAAGGTACCCAGTAAAATTGGTATAATGCATTGTTGATTTACTAGGATTTCCATTATGTAAAGTTTTTATATAGCTTCTGTTGGACTTGGGCTAATCGTGTGTTAGTTCTGCAAGGCCCTTTTCTACTAATAAGCATGAATCATGGCACAAGGTATATATATGAAGTTTCCTCGAATTTTTTAATTTTCTTGACATATCGTATTCCAAATGTATTATGTTCTGCTTACTGCATACCTAAGTTTCTTCATTTTGTCATAGTCATGGATGCCCCAACACTATCTTCTCATTGTCCATATAGATGGACAAGAGTTATTTGAAGTTTAAAAGAGGAGCATACACATCGATTTTACTGTGTAAATTTACCAGATATTACGTCAGAAAGAGATACAAGGAAAAAAAAGAGAGAGAAGGAAATCAATAGTTAAATCTTAAATCTAATCTTTCCAAAAGAAAGATAATAACTGTTAAATTAAGTATTGATTGTTGATATTACTGGAAATATTGTGTCCAATCAAATGTGTGGACCTTATATGACTTTTGCCTTCCTGAGATAAAAGAGAAAAATAATCTAATGGTTTAGCTAAATCATGCAGACTCTATTGTGTAATCCAATCTATATAATGCATCTCCAGGGATTGAATTAAAATATTCCGTGATTGTAGGAATAAGAAACTCAAGAAGAATCTACATATTTAAGATGTAAGTAAATATTGTCCAAAGAGTTCTCGAAGTATCCATTACCCTGAAGTGGCATTAGTTGATTCCCATCATCAATTCTAGAAATGCTTTAAAGTTTGTAGGAGCTATCACCTTCGTGCGTAAGTTCTGGAACAAACACATCAAAATCACTTACAGTCCATTCTGCAGTCTCTCCTGTGTGGCTCACATATATTTCAGTACCAACATTGATTGAAGACCAGATGCGCCTGGCAGGTTTCGTTCCTGGATCCTGTGCAACATAGCATGGATATAGCTTTTGTAATCACTCCACAGAACACATCAAACAACAATAATGATATTCAAGAGCACTAAGCAGGAAGCATATTATCAATGAAAACTTAAAACAAAAACTGTTTATCCTCAAGAGTTAACTTAGGGAACTGCTCATGTTAAATCTGAAGTGATAATAATTGTTCGATGTAATTACATTTGTAATTGTACTATACCTGTTCAACTTAAAACAAACCTAATAGTTGAGAAGGTTGGATAGCAATTTCGATCATATTCATATGTTTGTTGTACCATGCCTTTCAAGAATCTAAATAGTTTTCCCTCTAGGGAAATATTTTCAATGGTTCATATGAATTTGATATAAATAAATGGTGCAATGACAGTTTTTCGATGACCCAAAGGAAATGGTTGATTATAACCAGATATGCACTGCATATTGCATCTACAGCCAAAAGTCACCAATACCTCCTTGAGCAAGAAATGCACAGGTGAAAAAGAAGATCTGAGTTCCATTTTTCCCATTTTGAATTCAATCAACTTTCATATGTAAATGAGAGAGAGAGAGAGAGAGAGAGAGAGAGAGATTAAAGCAGAAATCATGTTGAGTCATATGTGTTGACAATAACCTATGGTCAATAAAACACCATAATGCCCTTGTTGAGCTACATGTGAAGGGGAGTCTTAATTGGTGCTATCCCACATCTCCTAAGTCTTGAGTTGCTTATGATCTTATGGTTATTACTTATTCGTTTGCATTGAATCATGTCATTTTATATTGCATCTTTCTTTCTTTCCTCTTTTTTTTTTTTTCCTCCAAATAGCAAACTATTAGTGATGAATTTACTCTGTGAAACAGTTGTAAAATTAACTTCAAAAATTAGAAAAACTTAAAAAAAGGGAGGTACTAAAGAGTACAAACTAGTGTATTGAAAGGCAGCATACTATAGCTTAGAGAAACAAAGTAATAAGACACAAGCTTTGAAGCTTGGAGTTTAAGCCTTCCCAGGAGCATTTCATAAATTTAATAAATATACAGCTAACATTAGAAAATTAATAAAATATAGATGCAGAAATTGTTTGAAGGAAATATAAAGTTTATCCCTTTCTGTCTCTATAGGCAGGTTGGTAGCCTTTGCCCTGTGAGATAAATCCTATAAAACCTTAACATTTCAATCCTAAAACTAGGAAATTAATTACCAGCCTGGAGAGTGATCCCCTCCTCAAAATAGGAAACTAATTTTCTTAGCAGTGATCTGGACTTAATGACCGAGACTCACCTTTATTTGCTAACTCTAAATAATAATAAAAAACATATGCCAGCTATTCCTATTAATCAAATCCAAAATCCACAACAGAAATTGTTATGAGACCAAAATGAATAAATCATTACTCCTATGACGCAAATATGCTGTGCAAACCAATTATTCATACTTTTCTAATTCTATCCTATGGGAGAACTAAGCCTAAATGACTTTAATAAAAAGAAGAAACAAACCTACGAAAAAATGTCTAGCCTGCTAAAACAGTGACGGAAAAATGACCTTTCCCTTCACTTTAAACTCTTCCTCCCTAGAACCTTCTCTATGAATTTTCTGTTTCAAATACATTTCTATTTTACACTTATTTATAGCACCAACTGATTGACTACTTTCGCACTTCTTTCCCACTCCCTGTTTGATACTCCATTAATCTTTCCCGATGTCTGCCAAAAATTTTGCCTTTTCTCGTCTTTCCATCGTTCTTTCATCTTTACAAATCTAGTTTATATCTCAAAACCACACCTCCTTTTTTATTTCTAAACCCAATTTCTGCTACTTTATCTGCTCTTAGTAAACAAAAAAAAGTGGAAAGATACGTTTGTAGTGGCAAGAGGTGTTGTACATGGAAATGATCCTTTAAAAGCGTCAACCTTGGCTGTTTGTGCAAAAGAGCATGCTACATTCTACCAGCTATCTTTGCTCCAATTTAAAACGAACATGTCTATAAAGTATAGCACCTTATATCAGGAGCCTGGCGCAATTATGTGATGCCTCACTTTCAGGCATACTTCAAAGGCCCTTTTACAACAGTGGTAGTTACTAAAATCCTCATTAATGTGATAATGGCTAGTATAACAACTAATTCAAACTATCATTCTGAAAATCTTACAAGATTAAATACAGATGAAAAGAACTGCAAGGCAGAAATTCCACGCACCAAAGAGGGAGAGCATCAATAAAGAGAGGGAACTAGACATAAATGAGGCATTCAACCATTTTTTTTTCTTTTTTAACTGATTTCATCATTCTGCTTTGCTAAAACAACAAAATACCTGGTAGAAGTATAAACGGCTTGAGAGAGCACCCACATCAAGCTCCCAGGTTCTTGGGTCTCCAATCCATCCAACTCCTTTCTTTTCAGGAAAGCCATTTACAGCCCATTCAGGATGTGGAAGAATTTGTACCAATTCCTGCGATTGTGGATTGCTGTATGGATCACAGATATCATATGGTTCCTCCAGATATTTGGCATTTCCTGGACTGCAATATAGATGATATGCAGAGTATGGAAAACGAGCTGTCTCATTTCTATTTATTATCTCACCGGTAGCACTAATATGGTAAGGTGGGCAGGAGACCAAGTTATCAGGGCGACACCAGCTTGTCGTTGCTGGATTAATTATCATCTCACTGTATCTAGTCACATCTGTGAGAACATCACCATCACAAGGTTCTCCATTGTTTTTCCAACAGCTTCCTATGTCAAGTAGATAAAATTGACTGTTGGGTCCTCCTCCAAGTTTTATATCAAGTGTCAGGCTTACCACAAAATTTGGAGATTCTGGCAACTGAGTGATCAAAAGAAATTCAAACAGATCATGTTTACTAAAAGACTTAAATCCTCATCAACAGATACATTTGACAGGAAAAGGAGAGACAGACATTCAAATAGAAATTGAAGCAATTAGGATGAAAGAAAACACAATGCTTTTATGTCTCTTGGAAGATAAAAGATGTAAGGCAAATTCAGCGTAAGATCTCTAGTGAATATGCTTAAATTTACAAGAAAAGCAAATTCAGACCTCTATATTTCAATTCTAAGTATGAACAACTAAGCAGCATGCATGTTCAAAGAAAATACTCACATACAAGTGTCAGTTTTGCAGAGTATATATGCAGCCAACAAACCTTTACCAACATGCCACGTCCATTATAGTGATAACCACCATTAAATCCTTTTGTTGCATCTGCACGTAGATATAACATAAGCCAGGGATAATTAGTTGATGTTGTCAACCTGTGAGAAAAAATCCAACTCCCTGTGCTTATATTTTTTTTCCATGAGACTGAAAAGAAGGAGTTGTTTCCTAAGTTGGCATCAAGGTCATATGTTCCATTAAATTCTCCAGTTAAATAAAGCTTCTTGTCACCAAAGGAATCCAATAGTGAGTACTTGTGGTAAACAAGCGGCTGATTCATACATCCTTCACCAAAACAGGGAAATTTTCTGTCTGTCACTATTTTACTTACTTTTTGTCCATTCTCAGGACAAAGAGTAGTATTTTTGTCAAAGTTCCCATTTTTAACCATGATCATCCAAAATTGCCAGGGATTTGAGGATTCCAGTACCTCACATAAAGAGCCGAGATACAGTTCTTTCTCCTTTGCAAACAGGTCAGGGTCTTCGTAGGAGTCAAAACCTATTATAGGAAACTTATCACCAGCTCCTAAGTTGTTGTCAGTGTCATTCACTTTGTGAAGTACGCTGCACTGACTGCCATTATTAACAAGGCCATCACCCAGATAAGCTGATGATCACAACAGAAAGTAAGATAGCCAACATTCGAAATGGATGTGCTACTATTCTTTTCCAATTTTATGTCAAGCAGATAAAATTTTGAGATCTTGACATTTTCTTCAGTTGCTTGTTATGGTTAAAAAGATGACAATGAAACTGAATGCAGTAGCATTCTCAAAGATAAATTACAGCCTTTTAAATCAGGACTCCTACAGATTCTTCAATTCCTATCACTACCTTGAGAATTTAAATATTTGGGTTTGATGTGGGAGAAACTAAGATCAACCACAAATAAATTGAGGACAGAATTGGAATAATGCTATAGGATTGGACAAGCTTTAAGGTTGTATCAAAGAAATCAAAACAAATTATGGAAAATGAATTTGTATCAAAGGACTCAAATGGCAAGCAAGGTTATAAACAATGAAAGAATTAACACAAAAAGAAGTAGAGTAGCTTGGATAAAAGATTAAGGAGCCTAACTGTACACTTTATAGACTTAAACCTAAAAAGTAAGAGTTCCAATGCAAGACATAATAGCATAATCGTTATTCGCATATACAGCTTTATAAAAGGAGTACCTTGCCATTTTTTCAACATATAATACAAAAGAAACAAAATAAATTCTAGCAAATAAATAACTTAAAAATTAAAAATTAAAAGACTAATGGCTAGCATTAAATTTAGTTTTCACGCCAAAAAGAATTCTTGAACTTGTACAAAAGGGCTGATTTTTTTTCTTTGTTCTTTTCTCTGTCTTCCACATGAGATGATATCTTCTATCCAAGACAAAGCTGCAGCATAATTTTATTTACAAACAAGTTGGATGACACCTTTAGGAGTATAATTAGTTGAGAATAACACATGCCTTTCAACTGTGAAGTTAAGAACTAAATGGCAAAGCATATTTTTAACGTCAAAGTTTGAAATTGGTCCTTATTTTATCTCAAATTGGCAGTTTTAGTTCCTCTACCTTATGTTTAATGAGTTTAATCATGTGCTTTTATTAAAAGTTGACTTAAGGAAAACCATAACACTGTTAAAATTTTGCCTTTAACTTGGATGACCTAATACGCTGAAGTGGATTAATTTTTCGGCTTAATGCCACATATGAATATAAAAATTATTTTTTTAGCTAAATAATAATCAATATTGCTTTAAAATTCTTAAAGAAATAACTTTTAGTAATATAGTTAAAAATAGTTTTTTTGTACTAATATGTGCCACCATCTTAAAAAAATTCAACATCTCATGTCATCAACAAGAAAGACAAAAGGCCAAATTTAACAACAAAAATTTCACACAGTTATCAATTGTCCTTAAATCAAATTTTAAAGGTGCATGGGTTAAATTCAGAAAAATAGGGGCCAAGGGACTAAAACCACTTAATGAGATAGTAGATTAACCAAATTCAGATTTGGACCTATTTTTGAATACTAGAATCTGAGTGAATGCCTAAAAAATTCAACAAAAATGACAAGTTTGGGCTAAGTGATCTTGGCTACCACAAAATATGACCAAGAAGAAAATATGGACCCCAATAGCAACAAAAGTAGCGATGGAAATGAGATTCAACACTTTTGGGTAAAGTGCATTTGAAATCCCAAACTTTTCATGTGAGTTCCATTTTGGTCTATAATCTTTAAATTGTTCCATGAAAGTCCCAAAACTTTTTAAAAAGTTGTCAACATGGTCATCCCATCAAATTTTGCATAAAAATAAGAGAAAATTATAGGTCAGGGTAATAGATCTAAAATTATTTTACTCATTGCTCTAACTAAAATGTATTTATTAAAAAAGTTAACATTTTTATTTTTTATTTTTGAAAGAAAACAGATGTATCATTTTTGCTTTTGCTGAAAATGGTACTTCAATTTCTTTCTTAATAATTTTACAAATTTTATTTCCTTTTTAGTAAATCTATATCTCTATGATAGCTAAGAATAATAATTTCTGATCCATTCTCTGATTTTATTTTCTTTCGTTATTTTTATTTTATTAAATTTTGTTTCTTAAATATTCATAAATTTTGTCAAATAAAATGAAATACAACAAAAAAGGAAATTAATATACCCAATAATTTTTACTCTCGAGTGATTGACATTTATTTTCTCAAAAAAAATAAAAATAAAAAGCTGTATATAATAAAGGAAGGCTTAATTAATATTCTTATTCTAGTTAAAATTTTACACTTAAACGGTAAGAAAATTATATTCATTGCTAAATAATCTTAAATGGATTACTTCTAAGAAAATATTTCTTCAAAAGATTATAAGAATAAATAAGTTAATGGTTTTAGGTTAGCATAATTTTAGAAAATTTCAAAAATTATACAAGTAATAATTTACATAAAGTATTTTCCAGGATTAGTAATTAATATATATTTTTATTTTGTTATGTGTTAAAAAAATTATTTAGATAGGTTTCATTTCTTTATTTTCTGTTAAAAATTTTTAAGTTTGCTTTTAATAGGATTTAATTTTATATATGTTGATCAAAATTTATAAATAAATGGGACATAAATTTGATAAAATAATAACAAAAAAGGGAAATAAAATCAAGATAAAAAACTCAAAATTTTTACTCTTAACTGTCATAGAAAAATGTATTTATTAACAAAATAAATTTTTTAACATTTTTTTCCTTTAATTTTAAGTTGAATTTTTTAATATTATGTGTAGAATTATACTTTGTTTCATTTTTAAAAATTTTATTTGTTTTTAATAAGAACATTTTAGTATTATAGCAAAAAATAATAATTTTAAATTCATTATCTTAATTTGTAATTTTATTTTCTTATTTTTATTCTAAACTGGTTGAGAGGACCACAATGACACTCTTTGAAAAAGGTTTGGGACTATCTCAGAACGATTTAAATATTAGGAATCAAAATAAGTGACTGAGAAAAATGGTAACTAAGGTCACTGATCAATTGTGTTTTTCCAGTGATGTCCCCATCTGAATGATGAAATAAAATATAATAAAAGTGTTCAAGTCTACTTTGTGGTTCAAGTTCTGCCTTAGGAAAGTCCTTAGATATTTTAGGAATATATCATCTTGCTTTGTGATCAAGCAAGCAATATCAATTACTAGGAATTCAAGATGCATTAAACTACACATTTCAATAGGTTTACAGTTAAATTTGCTTTTATTTCTTTAACACTCTAATATTTGGCAAAATGAATCGCCAGTATAATCAAACACAGAGTTGATCAGGTAGCTTTGAAGTATAATGAGTAACGCTAAGAAACTCTGTTACCTGGCCAATTGATTCCCAGGTTTATCACTTTTCTTTGAAACCAAAGATTCTGCAAGCTTCTCAAAATCAAGGCATTTGGAAAAGTACTTAACTTCAAGTATACCTCTAACAATTTTTATCAGGTTAAAGATTCTCAACTATACATCCACCTTTTACCAAATCCCGTTAATAGAAAAACGGCCCACATCTATCCAATGTTGCTTGCTTACTATTACCGTCCTTTGAACTGATGTACCGAAAATTTCAATGTCCAATGTAAAAGGAAGCAATCTTAACCAAAAAAAAAAAAAAAACCGACCACTTTAAGCTCATTTGGATAAACTTCATAGATAAAATGGAAGCGAGTGAGAAAGTACCAGTGTCGGAAGAACAGTAAAGATCAGCACAGTCGGCCCATCGGGGGCTGCCTGTGTTAAGAACTTCAAATCCAACTTCGTTGCAGAAATTCCAAGCTTCCAGAGCAACTCTGACATTTGGGTTTGTCATTCCAGGGTCCCCAACGGCAGAAACGTAGTTGGTAGACTCACCATGCATCAACAAACGTGCACAAGTCAGAACAAACAATTGTTGGAAAACAACCAGAACAAGTACCCAACAACAAAAACCCATGTTTCGCTTTTACGACAATGAATTGCTGTTGTTCGCGCTCACTGAGAGGGGCAAAAGGAGGCACGCGTTTTAGCAGGACGTTCCATCTTTGAACGTGCTGGCACTGGTGGGGGATTTGGGAGATGCCCTTCAGATAATTCATGATTGGAATCGGATTGAGAGAAGTTTACTGCTTTCCTGGGCTTTGACGACAATTTTTGGACGCGCTGCCTCCTTTTCTTTCTTCCGCTTTGTGACTTCTCATTGGTTTGTTATGCTCTCATTTTTTATGGAGTTTAAGTACAGGTGGCAAAACCGGAGGGTTGGGCCGGTTTGGGCACGGCAGGACCCACGGTTAGACAAAATGCAATTCTATCCGTGCCGATCCAGCTCGCCCACGGTATAGACCGTGACGGGCACAATCCAAATTTATCAAGGGTACGTTCCATGTGGTCTGATGTTGAAACATGACGGGTATGTAGAGGTCAAACGGATTAAGCGATCCATGACACAATACAATTGGAGTCGTGCCAATCCGTTCTTAAATAAATAGATCAAGTATAATATATACTTAAATCATATTGAATTAAAAGTTTTTTAGCACATGAGTTGACACGACACGACTCATGAAGGGTCAATGTTGTATTGATAAATAAGTATTATTATAAATAGGTTCAATCAACTCATGATCTATGTCCTATCCAAGTTGACTAAGTCTCGTGATGAAATCTATCATCTTGTATATATGAAGCCTCGTAAGGCTTATTTCGACTATTCTTATTTATAGAACAATCCCTTAAAGATGTCGAACCTTTTAATGTGTCTTTCTTAAAACTATTCTTAAGGGTCTAAGATGATATTAAGAGCGCTCATTGTTTCATGTTGCCTTTTTAAAGGTTGGGAGCCATGCTAAACAACATCATTATATTGCTTAAATTAAGCCATTCATATAAAATTATAAGCCTTCCTTATTCTAGCATCATGATTAGGCTTATTTATAATAGGTTAATCAAGGACATAGTCTTTCTTCTTTTGCTTTAGGACAAGTTTCATTTTGTGAAATCAATCAATAAAATTTTATCTATATTATTATTAGTATCTTGTATACTATTAAGATATAGATTACTTATCATCAAAATATTTTATATCTATTTATATAAATAATATATAACATATTTAGTGCATATATATCAATCATTAGAAATAAAGGTTTCAACTTTAAAATGACTGGTCTCACTATTTTGTCGAAATAATAATCCTCTTCTACTATTTCGAGTGTTTAATTCCTGAATCTCTTAGTAAGTTAAGATCCCTGTCAATCTTAATTGCAATCCTTGATTTCACAAGCCAGTACAGTAAGACCTTTTTGAGTTGATAACATTGCTTATCAATCACATCACAATGCAATTCGCAGATCAATTGGGTAATAACTCTTTACTTAAACATATCATATATGTTTCACCCAACCTTTGCCTTTAAAGTCATAAGTCAACTTTTTCGCAAATAAAACCCTCCATTAATTAGCTCAAATGTATAAAGGAAGATTAACCAAATCCAAGTGAAGATCAGACAAGCAGAAAAATCAGCAACAATCAGATCTAACAGCAAGCATATCACAGTTTGAATTTTGAAATTCAAGTTTATCTGTAAACTGATAGAAATCTAAGCCTTTTTTTTTCTACAACTGGATGCTAAAAATAAGGCTTAGATTTCTATCAGTTTACAGATAAACTTGAATTTCAAAATTCAAACTGTGATATGCTTGCTGTTAGATCTGATTGTTGCTGATTTTTCTGCTTGTCTGACTCTTCCTTGTTCATTTACAAATCCAAATCTACTCTTTGCTATTTTCTGGTGTATGTGGATGATTTGATTATCACAGGAAATGATCCTACATTTGTTTCATCAATTATTACACAACTTGGACATAGATTCTCTTTAAAGGATTTGGGTCCACTTCATTTCTTCTTGGGTATGGAGGTTATTCCAACAAAAAAAGGGCTCCTCTTATCTCAACACAAATACATTAGAGATTTATTGACAAAGACCAATATGCAAAGTGCAAACTGTTACCACCCCGCTGTCCACCAGCACTTCACTTACTCTAAGTGATGGAACATCTTCTATTGATAGCACCGAATTTAGGAGTGTAATTGGTGCTTTGCAATATTTGTCTCTTACACGTCCGGACATCTCCTTTGCTGTGAATAAGTTGTCCCAATTCATGCATAAACCCACAACAACTCACTGGACAGCTGCAAAAAGGTTGCTTCGATACTTGAAGCACACTATTTTTCATGGGATTCACATTCAGAAGAGTTCATCTACAAATCTCACCACCTACTCCGATGCTGATTGGGCAGGTAATTTTGATGATCGAAAATTAACTTCTGCATACATAAGTTTTCTTGGTTCTAACCCCATATCCTGGAGTTCAAAAAAACAAAGGGCTGTCGCAAGATCATCAACTGAAGCCGAATATCGAGCACTTGCAAATGCTGCTTCCGAAACACTATGGCTTCTCTATCTATTTGCTGAACTCGGTTTCCCTCTTCAAGCTTCTCCAAAACTATTATGTGATAATTTAGGAGCAACCCATTTGAGTCTGAATCCTGTCCAGCATTCCAGGATGAAGCATATTCAGATTGATTTGCATTTTGTTCGTGATATTGTGAAAAAGGGTACTCTAAATGTTCATCATGTCAACACCCAAGATCAACTTGCTGATCTCTTAACAAAACCTTTGTCAAAGCAGCGTACAGAAATTCTCAGAAACAAGATTGGAGTAGCTGATGGCACCTCCATCTTGCGGGGGCGTATAAAGGAAGATTAGCCAAATCCAAGTGAAGATCAGACAAGCAGAAAAATCAGCAACAATCAGATCTAACAGCAAGCATATCACAGTTTGAATTTTGAAATTCAAGTTTATCTGTAAACTGATAGAAATCTAAGCCTTATTTTTAGCATCCAGTTGTAGAACCAGTGCTTGTAAAATCTGTATATATACTACACGAAAATAGTGTATTAACTATGAGTTGCAATACACCTATTATTCATTGAAGACAAATACTCTGTGCATATTTATTATTTTTCTCATGGTATCAGAGCTTCAAATGGAGTTTTATTTTTTAACAAGGGAGTGGGTTGCTGATTAATGAGGTAAGCGGCTGTGGAAAATGCATAAGGCCAATAGGATAAGGAAAGCGACGCATCATGTAAAAGAGTGAGACCCGTTTCTACTAAATGGAGATGGCGACGCTCAGAAACACCATTTTATTGTGGTGTGTGAGGGGCAGTAGTATAGTGGCTTATTCCATGGGTAGAGAGGTATGGTTTAAGTGCAATAAATTCACCACCATTATCTGAATAAAGACTTTTTATTTTGGTCGCAAATTTTGTTTCAACTAGATGTTTGAATTGAGGGAAAATACTACTGACACTGGATTTTGTCATCATAGGACAAAACCATATGTATTTAGTAAAATGATAAACTAAGATTAAATAAAACTGAGACCCATCAAGACCAACCGTGTTGGAAGGTCCCCAAACATCTGTGTAAATAAGATCAAGCGGGGCATGACTTTGAAGACTATTTGATCGAAATGGTTGTTTGTGTGCTTTATTGATTGAACAAGAAGTACAAAGATGAGAAACTTGTTCATTTTTTATTGGAAGTGAAAAAGAATTAACAAGATGCTGAACTATTTTTTGAGACGGATGTCCTAGACGCTTGTGCCACCCATCGAGCGACGTCCGTTCGTGCATATTGGCAACCATTTGGGGAGTGGAGACCAGTGAATCCGGAAGCGTGTAGACACCATTTTTGCATTTACCTATGAGTAAAACCGCCCCCGTGATCTGATCCTTCACAAGAAAAAACAAGGGATGAAATTCAACAAAAACTTTATTTTGAGTTGTGAAGTGATGAACAGAAACAAGGTTTTTACGTATACTAGGAACACAAAGGGTATTATTTAAATGAAAAGTTCGAGAGGGTGAATGGAAGACCAAAGGACCTATGTGTGAGACACGCAAACCTGATCCATCACCGATGACAACTTCATCAGTTCCATCATATTCGGAGTGAACCGATAAATTTGCAAGATCACCAGTAATATTATGAGATGCAACCGAGTCAATGAGCCACTTGATGTCAAAAGTTGTTGCAGTGGAAACACAATTTGCTGATGGCACAGAGAGATTTATGCGAGGACAAGACTTTGCAAAATGGCCAAATTCATCACAAAGTTGACATTTTGATTGATACTGACGCTGACCAGTGGGCTTATTATTCTTCTTGTGGTCCCGTGAGCCACTATAAGGACGATTTTGGACCGAACTGCCATCAGATCTGGGTTGACCAGTTTTGTTGCCTCTGTTAAAACTTTTGGAGTTGACCAGTTTTTTTTTTGATACCTGCCCAATCAACATCGGAGTAGGTGGTGAGATTTGTAGATGAACTCTTCTGAATGTGAATCCCATGAAAAATAGTGTGCTTCAAGTATCGAAGCAACCTTTTTGCAGCTGTCCAGTGAGTTGTTATGGGTTTATGCATGAATTGGGACAACTTATTCACAGCAAAGGAGATGTCCGGACGTGTAAGAGACAAATATTGCAAAGCTACAATTACACTCCTAAATTCGGTGCTATCAATAGAAGATGTTCCATCACTTAGAGTAAGTGAAGTGCTGGTGGACAGAGGGGTGGTAACAGTTTTTGCACTTTGCATATTGGTCTTTGTCAACAAATCTCTAATGTATTTGTGTTGAGATAAGAGGAGCCCTTTTTTTGTTGGAATAACCTCCATACCCAAGAAGAAATGAAGTGGACCCAAATCCTTTAAAGAGAATCTATGTCCAAGTTGTGTAATAATTGATGAAACAAATGTAGGATCATTTCCTGTGATAACCAAATCATCCACATACACCAGAAAATAGCAAAGAGTAGATTTGGATTTGTAAATGAATAAGGAAGAGTCAGCCTTGGAATTTTGGAAACCAAAGTCCAGAATTGCTCCTTTAAGAGCTGAATACCATGCTCGTGGGGCCTGTTTAAGACCATAAATTGCTTTTTTTAACTTGCAGACATGGTGAGTTTTCGTGTCATCTTTAAAACCTGGAGGTTGGACCATGTATACATCCTCAATCAAATGTCCATGCAAAAATGCATTATTAACATCAAGTTGTCTCAAGGACCACCCTTGGGTTACTGCAACTGTTAAAACAGTCCTAATAGTGGCTGGTTTCACAACGGGACTAAAGGTTTCCTTGTAGTCTAGACCCAGTTGTTGATTGTATCCCTTTGCTACAAGTCTCGCTTTAAAGCGATTAATCGGCCCATCCGCTGTTCTCTTTACCCGAAACACCCATTTGTAACCTATGGGATTACATTGTTTGGGTGGCAAAACTAGATCCCATGTGCCGTGTCTCATTAGAGCTGTGAGCTCTTCAGACATGGCTTGTCTCCAGTGAGACTCACGGAGTGCATGACTCACACAGCTGGGTTCAATAGTGGGGAGAATTGGGTGTTTTGTGACAGCATGAAATTGTTTGGGTTTATAGATTTGATTCATTGACCGAGTGACCATGGAATGGGTTCTCTGTGGTTGAGGGATGTTCTTAACAGGGGGCACATGGGCTGGAGAATTTGGGGAAGCAGTGACATCTGTATGGGATTGGGGCAAGGTAGTGTCGTGGTGCTTAGATGAGGAAGAACCCTCTGTGCGATGCAAAAAATTAGGGCTAGGGCAAAAGGGATTTGCTGGAAAATCTAGGAATATATGTGAAGAGAGATCAGAGGGAGTACCTGAGGATGATGTGGACGGGGTGGCATGATCGGAGTTCACTGGTGGAGACGGCACGCTTATGGGTGGTGCTGCGATCCGAGACGGAGACTGGACTGATTGCGACACAGGGAGAGAAGTTGATAGGGGAGTTTGTGTCTCATCAAAAAGAACATGCCTAGAGAAGTAAACTTTGCTCGTGATTAGATCGAGACACTTGTAGGGATTCTGGGTTTGTGAATAGCCTATGAACAGACATGGAACAGCTTTCAGTTGAAGTTTGTTTGTGTTGTAAGGTTTGGTAAGGGGAAAACAAAGACAACCAAATTTTCTTAATTTAAGATAATTTGGTGTTTGCTTGAATAGAGTTTCAAATGGAGTTTTATTTTTTAACAAGGGAGTGGGTTGCCGATTAATGAGGTAAACGGCTGTGGAAAATGCATGAGGCCAATAGGATAAGGAAAGCGACGCATCATGTAAAAGAGTGAGACCCGTTTCTACTAAATGGTGATGGCGACGCTCGGAAACACCATTTTGTTGTGGTGTGTGAGGGGCAGTAGTATAATGGCTTATTCCATGGGTAGAGAGGTATGGTTTAAGTGCAATAAATTCACCACCATTATCTGAATAAAGACTTTTTATTTTGGTCGCAAATTTTGTTTCAACTAGATGTTTGAATTGAGGGAAAATACTACTGACACTGGATTTTATCACCATAGGATAAAACCATATGTATTTAGTAAAATGATCAACTAAGATTAAATAAAATCGAGACCCATCAAGACCAACCGTGTTGGAAGGTCCCCAAACATCTGTGTAAATAAGATCAAGCGGGGCATGACTTTGAAGACTGTTTGATCGAAATGGTTGTTTGTGTGCTTTATTGATTGAACAAGAAGTACAAAGATGAGAAACTTGTTCATTTTTTATTGGAAGTGAAAAAGAATTAACAAGATGCTGAACTATTTTTTGAGACGGATGTCCTAGACGCTTGTGCCACCCATCGAGCGACGTCCGTTCGTGCACATTGGCAACCATTTGGGGAGTGGAGACCAGTGAATCCGAAAGCGTGTAGACACCATTTTCGCATTTACCTCTGAGTAAAACTGCCCCCGTGATCTGATCCTTCACAAGAAAAAACAAGGGATGAAATTCAACAAAAACGTTATTTTGAGTTGTGAAGTGATGAACAGAAATAAGGTTTTTACGTATACTAGGAACACAAAGGGTATTATTTAAATGAAAAGTTCGAGAGGGTGAATGGAAGACCAAAGAACCTATGTGTGAGACACGCAAACCTGATCCATCACCGATGACAACTTCATCAGTTCCATCATATTCGGAGTGAACCGATAAATTTGCAAGATCACCAGTAATATTATGAGATGTAGTCGAGTCAATGAGCCACTTGGTGTCAGAAGCTGTTGCAGTGGAAACACAATTTGCTGATGGCACAGAGAGATTTATGCGAGGAAAAGACTTTGCAATATGGCCAAATTCATCACAAAGTTGACATTTTGATTGATACCGACGCTGACTAGTGGGCTTATTATTCTTCTTGTGGTCCCGTGAGCCACTATAAGGACGATTTTGGATCGAATTGCCATCAGATCTAGGTTGACCAGTTTTGTTGCCTCTGTTAAAACTTTTGGAGTTGGTGTTGCCGCCTGAAGGATTTGAGAAAGACCTGCAATGAGAGTAGTTGGTTGTGGCAACCAGCTGCTGCGAGGAGGCTTCAAGTCGACGCAGATAGCTCTCATGGCTCATGAGAAGGTCATGAAGTTCCTCAAAGTAAAGTGGACGTTCCCTCGCATGAATAGGAACAACAATCTCTCAAAAATCTGGTCCGAGACCATTGAGGATGTAGAGAGTAAGATCATCCTCTGAAATGGGATGATCGATGAGTGCGATCTCATTGGCAAGAGCCTTGATAGTGTGCATATAGTCTTGAATCAAGCGATTGTCCTTCTTGATCAAGGTGAGTTCCTCCTTCAATTGCATTGCACGGCTCCGAGATTTGCTTGCATACATCATCTTTAATTTTTGCCATGCTTGTTGGGAGGTGGTAGCAGCAGAGATGAAAGGGGTAATGGTAGGGGAAGTGGAGGCTAGAATGGCACTTAGGATTAATTTGTCCTGCCTGACCCAATGAGTTTTTTGAAGGGCAGAAATGGAGGAATTTTCGATCGGAGGGCACGGTTTATCACCGGTAACGTAATCAAATAAATTGTAGCCGATAAGTAGGGCTTCAAATTGGGCACGCCATTGTGGAAAGGTGGAGGGAGTAAGTTTGTCATTGATCTGGGATGTAATGTTGAAGGCAATCAGAGGGGTTTCTGTGGTGGGTGGGGGATTACTTGTGATTGCAGGAGACATTTCTGGAATAGGGATCGAATTCTCGTTGGAGTTTGGCTCTTCTGATACCATGAGAAAAATAATAAATATGCACAGAGTATTTGTCTTCAATGAATAACAGGTGTATTGCAACTCATAGTTAATACACTATTTTCGTGTAGTATATATACAGATTTTACAAGCACTGGTTCTACAACTGGATGCTAAAAATAAGGCTTAGATTTCTATCAGTTTACAGATAAACTTGAATTTCAAAATTCAAACTGTGATATGCTTGCTGTTAGATCTGATTGTTGCTGATTTTTCTACTTGTCTGATCTTCACTTGGATTTGGCTAATCTTCCTTTATAAAATGTATTGTGTAAAAGTTTGACCTTTGAATTTCATCAAGATGTAAGACCTGATTTTATTGTAAGAGCAAAAGGGAATGAATAGAAATTTACGAGTGCATTTAAAAAATGCAAAAGGACTGAAATAGAATTTTTGAACACGTTGAAGGGCAAAATGGTCAAAAGATCAAAAATCGGTATAAATTCGATAAGAAAAATTTATTAAAAATAATGGATTGAGAAATCTTGGTCAATAAAGGTGAAATAAATTTATTCTGGGTTAAATTGATCAAGATATCAATTTATTGGAATTAATCGGGATTAATCAAAATTTTTAATTCGAAAAATCATTCCGAAAATAATCGAAAAATATACTGGAAAGACGAAAATAGACTGATAAATTCATTTATTGAATAAAGGAATTAAATAATAATTTTTAGGATATTTTAAGAGATATTTGGGTATTTTTAATGTATTTTATTAATTAAAATAATAATAAATTAATTAATTAAAAAAAAGAAGAGAATAATTGAAAAAAAAGATCGAAAACGCGAAAGTCGCGCGAAAACGAAAACCACCAAGGAAAACCCATCCCCGACGGCCACCGATGACCGCCCAGGCCAGCCACCGGCGAGGGGAAAGACGCTGAGCCATCACCGACCTAACGGAGACGCGAACGGCGGCGAACGGTGGAGCAAAAATCGAGAAAAATGAAATCGAGAGAAGAGAAGGAGATTCCCGACGACCGGCGCCGATCTGGCCGACCCCACCCCCAGTCGAACGTTCTCGAGGCGCAGGTGAGCTGATTGGTGGCGACCACGACTGGCGAAACTACCGGCAAACGCCGAAAACGTCGGAAAGAGGAAATGGGTACCGACGGTGGAGAGAACAGTCCGGACCGACGACTTTTCGGCGGCCTTGGACGAAATCGAGGGCAGATTTGTGCTACAGACTGCCTAACGAAGCCACTGGCGGCGGAAGCCAGTGGGGACCCGATCGAACCGGAGTGAACCGACGGTCCGAACCGGGTCTGAACCAGACCAAACCGGTTCAGCCAAGAAAGAGGGGAAAAAAGGAGAAAAAGGGAAAAAGAAAAAGAGCAAAAAATTGGGGAAAAATCTCGGAGATGTAATCGAGCTACGGGTAAGTCAGTAGCGATCGAAATTGATCGATTTAAATTTTGGAATATTTTATTTAATTATTATTCGACTGGAAATTTATCCGAAAATTTATTAAATTGTGTAGCTCGACAATTGGCATCCAACGAGAGCTCGAGATAGCCTCGATTTGCGTACTAGCATGGAATCTCGGGTAGGTAACCCTTATTTACGATAATTTACATCGTTATGCGTGCTTCGAATTTGATTTCCGCATTAATTAAATTAAATTATGAAAATTTAGATAAATTGTCGTAAATAATAAATTGAGGTATTCAAGAGTTAGAACGAGGTCTAAGAAATTGTTGGTGGGCCCAATGAGCCCAATAGGATTCGATAATGTGAAAATTAAGTGAAAAACGGGCTTAAGGTTGATTAAGGCCCATTAAGGTGCAATCGGGCCCAATAGGGGTAAATGGGCCCAATGATTTAAATTAAACCCAAAAATAGGAAATACAATTAAATTGTATGATATTTGACTTGAGGAATATTTATACGCAGTTCCAGACATTGAGTTGGGAGAAGATCGGACTACGTGACGAGACAGCAGTGGAAAATGAAAGGTCAGACTCTACAGAAAAATAAGGTAAGGGAATTCTACGGACTGCTAGAGGCCACTTTATGAAATTTCAAAGTCATATGCAGTCTTTTAAATTATCTGAAGGGTCTAGAAGTAAGTTAATAATTTTAGTGCACCGAATGGGCAAATTACCAAAATACCCTTGTTAAGGGTAAAATTTACAATTTTAGGAAAAATTGTAAGGAGCAAGAACAAGAGGTTCCTGCTCGTTCTGGAGATGTTTTGATGCATGCATGAGTAGGTTGGCTAACCTTGAAAGAAAAATGCACAGCATTGTATATTTTCAACGATGAAATTGTTTTGAAGAAACAGAGCCGCCTTCGTGTTTTTATTGACATGTGACGTGATAGAGCTTAGCTCCCACGATATTTTGATTTGGGTGATGCATGCATTAGTGCTGGAGCGAGAGCTCGTACTAGAGTTTTACATGCATTGGTGCTGGAGTCTAACTCGCACCTGATTTTAACATGATTTTTGTGATACGGTGCTCGAGTCTAACTCGCACCATATTTTTTATATGATTTTTGAAGACAGGGTGTTGGAGCTTCGTTCGCACCAAATTTTCACATGGTTTGCATACAGAGTGCTAGAACTTAGCTCGCACTAGTTTTACTTGATTTGATGAGAGTGCTGAGCATCACTCGCACTGATTTTATGAGAATATGCGATGAGCCATGCTTGGAGCATCGGGTAGACTGTGTCACCGATTAAATAGGCTCGCACGTGCGTTTGGAGACATGGCATGAGTATGCAGATATGATATGGGTCCACGGAGCATGTTGTACCGTGCAAGTAGCATGGAGTACGCTGTACCATGTGGCATCTTCGGATGCGTGGTATCTTCGGATACGTGTGGCATCTTAGGATGCGTGGTATCTTCGGATACGTGTGGCATCTTCGGATGCATGGTATCTTCGGATACGTGTGGCATCTACGGATGCGTAGGGTCGAATAAGACCGACGGGATGGAGTGACCCACCTCCCGGGCGGTTTCCGATCGTAGTGAGACCCCGCACACTAGGATCCGTGTAGCAGAGGGACTCCCGAGGACACATGGCCATAGTCCTGGTTATTACCGATATACAGATATTGCCTAGTCTCGCATGTTGACGATTTTGATGAGATCAAAACTAGGTTTTAAATCAAATGTGTATGATGATTATTTCCATGCTTTTTAAACCCATGTGTGATGTAAACTGATTTTCATGGTTTTGTGTGAGTCAGGACCACCCGAAGGAGGGGTTGAGTCCTGACTTTATTGTGAAATTTTTAAATGAGGAAGAAATGATTTAAAAAGAGTTGCATGTTGAATTTTCCATGCGAACGTGTTTTACATGACATCATGAATCATAGCATCAGTTTTAAAATGTGTGGAGAAAGGGTGGTTTATACTTGGCACCACGTTCATGTAGGTAGTATGGTTACCTACTTGTTCATAGGATTGCCTTACTGAGCTTGATGTGCTCACCCCTTTCATTTTCTCACACAGATAATCTCCAGTAGATGTTGAGGCGACTGAGTACTGCATTCCGGATATCCGCTGCTGCCCATCATTTAAGGTAATACACTTATATATATTGTATCTAAATAAGCATAGCACAGTAACATGTTTGTAACTAACTTTAGGGGATGTATAAATATTGTAAACATTTATAAATGACTGAGAAAGAATTAAATTGGTGGGACTGGCATTGACGCACAGCCCAATTGTTAGTGGAGTGTGATCACGATCAGATGACAGGTAAGCATGAAAGAAAATAATAAAACGCGAAAAATTAACTCTGATTTTTGGGTAGTTTTGGGTCGTGACACAAGAAGCCTACGATTAAAAAAACTTTGGTTATATTGTCGAGATAGTTGGAAGACATCTTAATCATGTTAGCATGTGACTTAATATTTTGATGAGGCATTTGGTTTTTGCATCGTTGTAGTCTCATTTATTCATATAGACATCATAGCGTTTATCATATTCAAATATCACATATATCGCAAATATATAAATCTATCAGGTGCCAACTACTAAGGATGATTATGGACTTTTTTAAGGTTAGCTTCCTTTGAGCCATAAAGTGTTAGATGATAAAATGAATGAATGCAACTTATCTTTAAGCTTCTAAAACTCAATTGCCGATTTATCTTAATTGTCTCCATGGTGCCTTTGTGTCTTCAATTTTTGGATTTACAACTTAATTACTATCTTAAATCTAGCCTATGTGTAACTATTAAATATCATAGAGAAACCTTCAATTGCATTCAAGGAGAGTAAGATGAAAAAAGAAGGGTATAACCTAGAAAAATTAAAGAGATGAGGCAAGACAAGCATGCCTTCTTTCAAAAATTGAAATACCATAAAGAAAAATATTAATCATTTATCCATGATGAATCCTAAAGTTCATAATCATCTTTCATGCTTTCATCATATCAATATATATGTGAAAAATAATAAGAACAACATACTTGGTCAATTTTTTTGTCATATATGTACCTTTTGAAGTTAATATTAATATCACTATATAAATCATTAATCAAACAATGAGATGTAAGGCTATGATCAAAATCATTAAGATTATGCTTTACCCAAAATTATGATGAGTTTAGAAGACCATGACTAAAACTTATATTAGTTGATGTCTTCAAGTTGAGAATCACTTTTAACATCTCTAAGATTCGATGGTCATGTTGCATTGCTAGATACCACTTTTGATCTATGAATTAAATAAAGATCTAATACATTGCCAACTTGTTAGGAGCCATGTCATACAAAAAAGAGTAGTGAATGGAGTAAATTGAATTAGAAAAGGTTTAGGGGAATTTGGAATTTCCCATTGACTTATTAATTAATGAATTTAATTAAAGAGTTTAATTAAATCAAGATGCTCAATTAAATAATGGATTTAATTAAAAGGCATTAATTAAATTATAAGGCTAACTTTAGTTAAAAGGTTTGATTAAGTACTGGGACCTTTTATCATTAAAAGGTTTGTAAGATAGGGTTGACGTATGTTTTTAATAAATCCAAAGGCTAAAAGGATTAGGGAAAACCATAGCCTATAATAACCCTATCATGGTTGGCTTCCCTATATATATGTATTGGGCAGCAACCCTAAGGGAAATTGTAAGACCCGAATTATATCGTAATTTCATATGAAGCATTGAAAATGGTCCCAAATTAAATGAAACGGGATTCGGACAAGAGATAAAGATTTAAAATACGAAATGAATGAGTATTCGTGAAGGGAAGTCGGGTTAAATTTATCCCGAATACATGCAAGGGCAAAACGGTCAAAAGATCGAAATTCGATATAAACCCGATAAGAAAATTTAATTAAAAATAATGGATTTGAGAATCTTGATCAATAACGAAGAAATAATTAAATTTCGAGTCCAATTGATCAAGATCCGAAATTTTTAGAAATACCGAAAAGTCACCCGAGACAATATCTCGAAAATACGAAGAAATTATACCCGAAAAATGGTTAAAAATATAATAAATTAAATTAAATTAAATTAAATTGTTTGGAATAAAATAATATAATTGTAGATATTTTAGAATATTTTTGACTAAAATAATGAATATAATAATAATAAACTAATTTATAAATAATAATAAATAAAAATAATAGTAAAAAAAGGAGAAAAAGAGAAAAAGGAAAAAGGGAAAGAATTTTCGGGGATACACCGGACTTCGGGTAAGTCGGTAAGAGGTCAAAAGTGACCAATTTGACTTTCGAGAAATTTATTTAAATTATATTTAATCGAAAAGTAACCCGAGATTAAATATATAATTGTGCAGTTGTACGATAAAGCTCGAACGAGAACCGATTGAGCTCCGATTTTCATATCCCGCATCATATTAGGTAAGTATATTTTAATCCCGATAATTAAAGTCATTTAATACATAGTTTCGATTATTTTACGGAATTTACGGAATAATTCTGTATAAAAAGGAATATTATTCGAAATTTTACAGTAATTATCGTAAATAGTATACGGGCTATCCAATAAGTTTGGAACGAAGCCCGATGATTATTGGTAAACTGAATGAGCCCAGTAAACCCGAAGAAGGGATTTAATAAGTAGAAACGGGCTGAAAATGGGTCGAGGTCCATTTAGGTGCGATCGGGCCCAATAAGAGTAAATTGGCACAATTAGTTAAATCGACTATAGTAAACAGGAGAATTATATTTATTTGGTTAAATTGACGTGATAAATAATTATCTGCAGCCCCAGAGACTGGATTAGCAGTAAATCGGATCGGACAAGCCTCCGACAGTGGAATTTAGATACGCACTCGACGAGAATCGAGGTAAGGGAATTTTGTAGGTGCATAGAGATACCTATATGTAATTTTGAGGGGAATTACAGGGTCTAGAATTACTTAAAGTATTTAGAAAATGAAATGAAAATTTTACGAAAATCGGGGCTTAGATGAATAAAGAAAAAAACGATTTTGCCCCTGAGAGTAAAATTTACAAAAAAAGGTAGTAAGGCAGATAAATTGCATGATTTTCATGTTTTGATGCTTTATATGAATGTATTGCTTTGATTTAAGCAAATATGCACATATGTTGGCTGTTGATTTCGTGATTTATACGAAAGGGTACCGGTTTGGACCGGTTACTATTTTAAAAAGATGTTTTATAAGATTGAGCCACGTATCGTATTTACATGAATAAAAAGAGTGCTAGAGTCTTTATCGCACTCAAGTTTACTGATTTATTTCTCATGAAAAGCCGTACTGGAGCATTGCTCGTACGAGAAATTTGTGTGTGCACAAAATCGTGCTGGAGCTTCGCTCGCACAAGATTTTAGATATTATGAAATGCATAGCGTGGTGCTGGAGCTTCGCTCGCACTAGACGTGAGTTGACATGCATATAGTCATGCGGAAGCCTCATGTAGACTGTGTGTCACAGAGAGTTGAGATGCTCGAACGTATACTTTGAGACATGGGTTAGTTATCGACATAGTATTGGGGTGGGTAAGACCTACGACAGGTGCCCCCAGACTATGATATGGGTCCACGGAGTACGATGTACCGTGTATGTCACACGGAGTACGCTGTACCGTGCAGTCATGATGACTCTATGATGTTACTTGCTATTCTGACGGGTAGGAATTGACCCCACCTCCCGTTGCAGTTGTGATGCCCCGCACACCGGGATCCGTGTAGCCTGGGATCACAGGGACAAAGTATGGCCATAGTCCTCGATTTTTCATACAGTAACCTACATGCCTCACATGATATCATACGGTCTGAATAGACCAGGACAAACCCAAGGGAGGGGTAATGTCCCGATTTTATGTTTCTAAAAGAGATGTGATTTAATGAATCAAGGTATTCCCGAGAGATGGGTTTGACCTTGATGAAGTTTTATGATGAAACAAATGAGTATTAATGTGATGAGTATATGATTAAACAAATAAGTTTCAAAGTGATGAGTTTGTGATGAAACAAATAAGTTTTAAATGTGACGAGCATGAGATGACATACATGATGATTTTTCCATGTTTGTTTATATGTCGATTTCATGATTTCTCTTATATGATATCTACATACATGTGGCATCATTTTAGTCATACCTCATGCTCCAAATACAAACGATTTTATATCATGACATTATCAGCACGTAGATAGTATAGTTATCTACCTGCTTACATTATTGCCTTACTGAGCTGTTTATGCTCACCCTTTCATTTTCCACCACACAGGGTATATTTAGTAGAAGAGAACGACAGTAGTCATATCCGCTGCTTCTTATCAAGACCAGGTATACACATTTGTATAATTTTGTATCTGAACATATAGATGCACAGTACTGTATATGGATGTAATGTTGGGGATGTATTTAGTTTAAATAAATTGATATGTAAATGAAATATGAAATGGAAAGGTAAATAGGTGAGAGGTGACTAACATCGAATCATAGCCCAACTGTTTAGTAGTGTAACTGTTCACGATGGGTAAGGAAATGAAAAAGTGAAAAATTTACTCTGATTTTTAGGTAATTTGGGTCGTGACAGAAAAGATGGTATCAGAGCTGAGTTGGCCTGATATGAGTCGGTGTTAGTGGTTAAGTAAATTTACATCCCCATGTACTGTACATTATTTAGATACAATTGTGTATATCAAGGTGGAACAACAGCTAAGAATTTAGTTTCGAATGCAATAATCTAGTTTTTATAAACGATAGCCGCTATGGTAGAGGGGCGAGTACACATGCTCGAGGCCGTAGAGATAGGTGGAGGCTGATGTTGAGCATACTCCACAGGGTCTTATAAAGAGACCAAACAGTATTGAGACACGCTCCGAGAAGATGGAGTGAAGTGTAGAAAATATTTCAGAGTTGTTTACTCAGTCTATGCAGGTAGTTGAGGATAGGCATAGTAAAGCCTAAACAGGTGCCTCAGACTATAGAGATTTTCACACCCCTTCGGTGTATAGCGAAGTGCTATGGATTTTTCGGTGTATGTCGATTGAGAAGGTGACTTTTAAATACGTTTATGTTGGAGTCGAGGCAGAACATTGGTGGAAGTCCGCTAGACCAATTTAAAGAGTTAGACGTCCAAAGTCAACATGAAAAATATTTCTGGATGTATTCTGGTGACAGAATATCCCGGACTTTGCTTAAAGGGAAATTACAGATAAAATTTCTTACACTGACCCAGAGTCATTGGTTGATTGATGAGTATGAATCTCAGATTACATCCCTGAGCAAGTGTGAACCTGATACCATGGGCAGTGAGAGTCAGAAAGCCCAAAAGTTCATGGAATGCTCAAATTTTCGATTAGAGTCCGATTGGTTCATTACCTATGCGAGGCAGTGCGTAGATTACAGTTGCATAAAGAAGATCATGTGTTGCACGCCTCTGAGATTGGGAAAGGTAGTAAGAGCCAAAATAGAGACAAAAGAGAATAGAGAATGACAGAGATGCCAGAGCGGGAAAGAGACCAGTTGGTAAAAGATTACAGCTGATGAGTCATGGGGTAAGATGATTGGTAAGGCCCTAGTGTATTCAATTTAACACTTATGAGGGGTATTATGATTGGAGAACCCCGACCTGCTACGAAGCAGAGTAGCAGTGTAAGCAGTGTAGGATGTGTGGTAGATACCACGGAAGTAAAGGCCTACACCTACACCTTATTAACTAAAATAGGCGTTAAGTGTGGTAAGACGGACCACTTAATTAATGATTGCTCAGAGTTGGGTGAGACTACCCTACAGAAGAGCAAAGAGACAGAGAAAACCCTATTGATATCCCTACATCGAAAAGGGAGGCCACAATCGAAGAAAAAAGGAAAGTAGGCTATTGGATGGAGGCGAGTGTATGTCTTGGACCAGGACACTACTGATGTTTCATATGATGTGGTGAAAGATACCACACTAGTTATGAATAAAGAAGTAATTACTTTAATTAATCCTGGTGCCACGTATATATTTATACCGCCTTCATTTGTATATAAGTTAGTAAAAGACGTGAATGCCTACACTCATGAGCATAATGCTAATAGTTAGTACCCCAATAGAAGGAGGGTTAACTAACGAAATAATTATGAAGAAATTGTAAGTTGAAAATAGGGGTGAAAACATCACTGGAAAGTATACGGTAAGTTTTAATAACTAATAAAAAGGGGAGTAGCGATTGAAATTGAAGGAGCAAATGATTGTACTCATGAAATGAGTAATGACAGAGTTTGTTATAAGTGATATACGAAAAGAGATAAGTTTTAAGATGTGATAAATCCTGATTACGAGATAGACTGGAATAAGAGACGTATGTAAGGTAAGAATATCTGTGATACGTGAAGTAAATTGGGATTAAAGCAATTAGTAGCGAATATGAATTGTGACCACATGGACCGATACGTAAAGTAATTGTGGTCAAGTCTAAGGGTTAATAAAGGTATTTCAAAATACCTCCCCGCCTGAAGACTTGACAGCGTCTAAAAGTATACGCAACCTATAAATAGAAATCAATAGTCGAAATAATATACATTTAAAATTAGGGTACCTTTACTGGTACGATAAGAAATATAGAATTCGATTAATCAGGAAAGTTTAAAAATTTAAAATTTTATAAAAATCCATTAATATAAGAAAAAAGGAAATGACGCGGGTTAGTAGCTTCAACGGAAGCGATTTTGGAAGGATATTATACGTTATGCGCACATAGGTCGAAGATATGAATGATTGAAATATTCAGTGGAAGTCAACTACGACAAGTTATTTAAATTTACTTGGACCGAATTGTTATCGTCCATATTTATGATATTCTGGGTGTATTTACAGTCCAGGGAAATCATAAGCAATAATTGGAGATTGTTTTTACAGATGATTTGTGGAGAGTTCTCGAAATAGACTACTTTATTGACACGTTTAACTTAGAAAAAGTTGTATTTGAATGAGATAATAGACGTGACAGGAGTTTTGGTGTACTGAAGTAATAAACTGACCACCGCATTTATTCTCACCATACCCAATAGATTAAGAGGTTTCTCATGAATCTATAAATACCTCAAAATAATGAATGAGCTAGATATTGATGCAAAAAAAGAAGATAGTCGATTATGAATCCAGACAATTCAAAGATCATGAAAGGACTATCCGGCCCATGATTTAAGGTTGACAGTGACAGTGGTTGTATTTAGTATATGACACTACTGTGTATACTGTGAAAAATTTTAGGTATGCACTGATCATAAAAGCCCCGAGTATCTGTTTTCACAGAAAGAGTCGGATATGAGAATACATAGTGGGTTAGAGCTTCTGAGAGATTTTGATTATGAAAATTGTACCACCCAGGAAAAGGTTAATGTAATGGCTAATGCTTTGAGTAGAAAGAGCCTCAGGATGGTATTACATATGATGGTCAGGGAGCGTGAGCTGCTAGAGCAGTTGTGAGCCTCAGTAGTGATGTGATCCCTTCTGATGATGACAGTGATTGTGTGACAGCTAGCCTGAGACTAGAACCGGATGAGAGTGCCCGGATTTGACAGGCTTAGCGTGATAATCGGTATGGTGTCGATAATTTGGGTCAGATTCAGATGGGTACAGTGATAGAGTTCATAGAGAGTGATAATGACTTATTGAGGTTCAGAGATAGTATAAGTACTCCCCATGACCACAATGATGATATAATGTTATTGCCAGAAGCTCACTCTTCGGGATATACAGTGCATTTGAGAAGTAATAATATATCGAAATCTTAAAAAGGGTATTGGTGGTCAAATATGAAAAGAGATATGGTAGAGATTGTGAAAAAAGTATCTCGTATGTCAGCAGAGTAAGGTAGAGCAAAAGAAGTTGCAGGGTTATTGCAATTTCTGCCTATATTGACACGAAAATAGGAACAAGTTACCATGAATTTCGTGAAGGGTTACAGAGGACCCGGATGAATCATAAGGCTATTTGGGTGATAGTCGATAGATTGACTAAGTCTACCCATCTTCTGATTAGGAAATCCCTAGACACTCTGAGTGTGTAGGCGAATTTATGTGTATGGAAAATTGTGGAACACAAAGTATTTTTCCAGTGAGCATTGTATCATATAGGGATTCCTTCTTCACTTCCCACTTCTGGGAATATTGTTTCAGGAAGCTATGGGAACCCAACTGAGTGTTAGCACAGCTTTCCATCCTCAGACAGATGGTCAGTCAGAGAGGACTGTACAGGTTCCGGAGGATATGATAAGAGCGTGTGCCATTTATCTGATCAGCTCCTGGGATGATCAGTTGTTACTAATTGAATTTGCCAATAATGACAGTTGTCACTTGAGTATCGGGATGACTTCAGATGAGACATTGTATAACCGTAAGGGTTGTTTCCCCGATTTGGATAAGAAGAAGTGGGTAACAGATAGACAATTATTCTCGAATTGGTAAGACAAACCTCTTAGGATGTTCAGTTAGATTGTGAAGAATTAAGAATGCCTCAGAGCAGATAGAAAAGTTATGCTAACAAGAGACAGAAACCATTGGAATTCACCGAGGGTGAATTAGTATTGTTGGAAGTTACATGCCCTTAGGACATAGCATAAGGACATAACGAGATTTGGAAAGAGATTGGACAAAGTGGGAGATAAGACCTGTAGGTTGGCGTTACTACCTGAATTAGCAGGCATCCACAATGTGTCCTATCTTATGATGCTTCGAAATTACTGTCCGGACCCAACGTATGTGATCAGATATGAGCTTCAACAGCTCAGCTCAACGAAAGTTTAACGTATGATTGGAAAATTAATTTGGGTATTAGTTGGAAGGAGGAAGTGTTGAGGTTTAAGATGATCTCCCTAATTAAAGTCCTTTGGTAGTAGTACACTCCGAAAAAGTCAAAAAGGAATTATAGAGTATGATATGTGTGAAATATACAGAGTGATTTACAGACTAACTAGGTTCTAATTTGGAGGACCAAATTTCTTAAGTGGGGGAGATTATGTAAGACCCGAATTATATCGTAATTTCGTATGAAGCATTGAAAATGGTCCCAGATTAAATGAAATGGGATTCGGACAAGAGATAAAGATTTCAAATACGAAATGAATGAGTATTCGTGAAGGGAAGTCGGGTTAAATTTATCTCGAACACGTGCAAGGGCAAAACGGTCAAAAGAACGAAATTCGGTATAAACCCGATAAGAAAATTTAATTAAAAATAATGGATTTGAGAATCTTGATCAATAACGAAGAAATAATTAAATTTCGAGTCCAATTGATCAAGATCCGGAATTTTTAGAAATACCGAAAAGTCACCCGAGATAATATCTCGAAAATACGAAGAAATTATACCCGAAAAATGGTTAAAAATATAATAAATAAATTAAATTAAATTAAATTAAATTTTTTGGAATAAAATAATATAATTGTAGATATTTTAGAATATTTTTGACTAAAATAATGAATAAAATAATAATAAACTAATTTATAAATAATAATAAATAAAAATAATAATAAAAAAAAGAGAAAAAGAGAAAAAGGAAAAAGGGAAAGAATTTTCGGGGATACACCGGATTTCGGGTAAGTCTGTAAGAGGTCAAAAGTGACCAATTTGACTTTCGAAAAATTTATTTAAATTATATTTAATCGAAAAGTAACCCGGGATTAAATATATAATTGTGCAGTTGTACGACAAAGCCCGAACGAGAACCGATAGAGCCCTGATTTTTATATCCCGCATCATATTGGGTAAGTATATTTTAATCCCAACAATTAAAGTCATTTAATACAAAGTTTCGATTGTTTTACGGAATTTACGGAATAATTATGTAAAAAAGGAATATTATTCGGAATTTTACAGTAATTATTGTAAATAGTATACGGGCTATCCAATAAGTTTGGAATGAAGCCCGATGATTATTGGTAAACTGAATGAGCCCAGTAAACTCGAAGAAGGGATTTAATAAGTAGAAACGGGCTGAAAATGGGATGAGGCCCATTTAGGTGCGATTGGGCCCAATAAGAGTAAATTAGCCCAATTAGTTAAATCGACTATAGTAAACAGGAGAATTATATTTATTGGGTTAAATTGACGTGATAAATAATTATCTGCAGCCCCAGCGACTGGATTAGCAGCAAATCGGATCGGACGAGCCTCCGACAGTGGAATTTAGATACGCACTCGACGAGAATCGAGGTAAGGGAATTTTGTAGGTGCATAGAGATACCTATACGTAATTTTGAGGAGAATTACAGGGTCTAGAATTACTTAAAGTATTTAGAAAACGAAATGAAAATTTTACGAAAATCGGGGCTTAGATGAATAAAGAAAAAGTTGATTTTGCCCCTGAGAGTAAAATTTACAAAAAATGTAGTAAGGCAGATAAATTGCATGATTTTCATGTTTTGATGCTTTATATGAATGTATTGCTTTGATTTAAGCAAATATGCACATAGGTTGGCTATTGATTTCGTGATTTATACGAAAGGGTACCGGTTTGGACCGGTTACTATTTTAAAAAGATGTTTTTTAAGATTGAGCCACCTATCATATTTACATGAATAAAAAGAGTGCTAGAGTCTTTATCGCACTCAAGTTTACTGATTTATTTCTCATGAAAAGCCGTACTGGAGCATTGCTCGTACGAGAAATTTGTGTGTGCACAAAACCGTGCTGGAGCTTTGCTCGCACGAGATTTTAGATATCATGATATGCATAGCGTGGTGCTGGAGCTTCGCTCGCACTAGACGTGAGTTGACATGCATATAGTCGTGTGGAAGCCTCCTGTAGACTGTGTGTCACAGAGAGTTGAGATGCTCGCACGTATACTTTGAGACATGGGTTGGTTATCGACATAGTATTAGGGTGGGTAAGACCTACGGCAGGCACCCCTAGACTATGATATGGGTCCACGGAGTACGATGTACCGTGTATGTCACACGGAGTACGCTGTACCGTGCAGTCATGATGACTCTATGATGTTACTTGCTATTCTGGAGAGTAGGAATTGACCCCACCTCCTGTTGTAGTTGTGATGCCCTGCACACCGGGATCCTTGTAGCTTGGGATCACAGGGACAAAGTATGGCCATAGTCCTCGATTTTTCATACAGTAACCTACATGCCTCACATGATATCATATGATCTGAATAGACCAGGACAAACTCGAGGGAGGGGTAATGTCCCGATTTTATGTTTTTAAAAGAGATGTGATTTAATGAATCAAGGTATTCCCAAGAGATGGGTTTGACCTTGGTGAAGTTGTTTTATGATGAAACAAATGAGTTTTAATGTGATGAGTATATGATTAAACAAATAAGTTTCAAAGTGATGAGTTTGTGATGAAACAAATAAGTTTTAAATGTGACGAGCATGAGATGACATACATGATGATTTTTCCATTTTGTTTATATGTCGATTTCATGATTTCTCTTATATGATATCTACATACATGTGGCATCGTTTTAGTCATACCTCATGCTCCAAATACAAACGATTGTATATCATGACATTATCAGCACGTAGATAGTATAGTTATCTACCTGCTTACATTATTGCCTTACTGAGCTGTTTATGCTCACCCTTTCATTTTCCACTACATAAGGTATATTCAGTAGAAGAGAACGACAGTAGTCATATCCGCTGCTTCTTATCAAGACCAGGTATACACATTTGTATAATTTTGTATCTGAACATATAGATGCATAGTACTGTATATGGATGTAATGTTGGGGATGTATTTAGTTTAAATAAATTGATATGTAAATGAAATATGAAATGGAAAGGTAAATAGGTGAGAGGTGACTAACACCGAATCATAGCCCAACTGTTTAGTAGTGTAACTGTTCACGACGGGTAAGGAAATGAAAAAGTGAAAAATTTACTCTGATTTTTAGGTAATTTGGGTCGTGACAGAATTTAAGGCATGAAGCAAAACTAGCGTAGCTTGTACCCATTGTTGCCTCTTCCATAGTCTATCTCTCTTGGTCTTCCTCTTCTTAATCAAGAAGAAAATTTTTTCTTCTTAGTTCTTGATCTTTAAAAGATGGAGAGATGAATGGATGCGAGTTTATGAAACTTAAGCCACTAGCATGGTAATAGTTGTGATACAATCCAACCATCTTGAAGGCTCCATTGCTACTTTTGTAGATTACCATTATAGGCTGGAGACTTGGACAACTTACCTTGAGCTTCAAGACAAGAAGATCATGCATCATTAATAAGGAGTAAGCCTTAGATTATGAAACATCTTTATGATTCTTGATATGTGTTTGTATGATATTTGAATGTTCTTGATCAATGAAATCCATTTGGATTGATTTCTTGGTTGTAGAATTTTAATTTTGCAGCGTATATTCTGATCTTATATGTATGATCCACCAATGCATGACCCAAGAAACCTACAAAATTTTCACCTATGGCACGCCTTAAAAGTCTAAGCTTGTGCACATTTGTAAGACTGCTAGCTCTTGTACCCTAACATGTAGTTAAATACTATATTACTTGAGTGTTAATGCACGAATTAGCTTATATAGCTAAGTCAAGTATAGGAGCTTAATTTAATAAGGTAAAGCCTTAAAATCTAAAGCTAGTTAAATCTTGGTGTAGCTATATTACTAAGGTCTAAATTATATTAATTAGACCTTTGTAATATAGCTACACCAAGATTTAACTAGCTTTAGATTTTAAGGCTTTACCTTATTAAATTAAGCTCCTATACCCGACTCAGCTATATAAGTTAATTCATGCATTAACACTCAAGTAATATTATTGATCCATCCAAGATTGAAGTAATAGTGAACTGAGAGAGACCAAAGACAATGACGGAGATACGAAGTTTCCTTGGATTAGTCGAGTATTACAGAAGGTTCGTAGAAGGATTTTCGAAGATTGTCGCTCCTTTGACACGTCTTACTTGTAAAGACGTTAAATTCAGGTGGAGTGATGCATGTGAGTGCAATTTTCAAGAGCTCAAGCATCAATTGACTTCTGCACCAATCCTTACCATACCAGATGGTCCTAGAGGATTCACGGTGTATAGTGATGCTTTCCATAATGGTTTAGGATGTGTGTTGATGCAAGACGAGAAAATGGTTGCATATGGTTCCTGACCGTTGAAGGAGCATGAAAAGAATTATCCCATACATGATCTAGATTTGGCAGTGGTGTTATTTGCATTGAAAATATGGAGGCATTACCTTTATGGAAAAAAATTCCAGATTTATACAGATCACAAGAGCCTTAAGTACCTATTTTCACAGAAGGAGCTGAACATAAGGCAGCGTAGATGGATGGAGTTGTTGAAGGACTATGATTGTGAGATACTGTATCACTCGGGGAAAGCTAATGTTGTAGCTGATGCTTTAAGTAGGAAAAGCTTGGGTGCAGTGTCTTATATGATGGTTAATGAATGGGGATTGTTGGGATAGTTTGCAAGCTTGAGTATTGACATAACACCCTCCGAGCAGAGTCCTATAGTTGCTAGTCTCAGGGTTGAACCAGAGTTGATGGAATATAGTAACAAACTCAAAAGTTTGATCAGAAGTTGCTTGAGGTATTTGGGCATATTCATGAGGGCCAAAAAATGCAGTTTGAGATTGGTAGTGATGGATTGTTGGGATTTCAAGGTCGGATATGTGTGCTTAAAGATGATGATCTCAAGAGACTGATTTTGATTAAAGCCCACAATAGTAAGTACACTCTACATCCCGAAAGCACCAAAATGTACCATAACCTATGTAAGGTTTATTGGTGGCCTGGAATGAAAAGAAAGGATGCAGAGTTTGTAGCTAGATGCCTTGTATGTCAACAAGTGAAGGTAGAACATCAGAAGCCGACAGGCTTACTCCAACCCTTGTGCCAACTTGAAAGTGGGAACACATAACCATGGAACTTGTTATAGGTTTACCTAGAACTCGGAGAAAGCATTATGCAATTTAGGTAGTGGTTGATAGACTTACAAAGTCAGCACACTTCTTGGCCATTAGCTCCACTACTCCTTTGAATGTGTTGGCAGAATTGTTTACTGAGGAGATAGTGCGACTACATGGAACCCTAGTTAGTATCACTTTCGACAGGGACTCTAGGTTCACTTCTCGATTTTTGAAGCAAATTCAAGAGTCCTTAGGATCTAAGACACAGTTTAGCGCAACATACCACCCACAGGCTGATGGACAGTCTGAACGGACTATACAAACTTTGGAGGATATGCTACGTGCTTGTGTGATTGACTTTGGAGGTTCCTGGGATGAGCACTTGCCGTTGATAGAATTTGCGTATAACAATAGCTACCATGCCAGCATAGGAATGGCCTCGTATGAAGCTCTTTATGGACGAAGATGTAGATCACCGATTGGTTGGGAAGAGGTTGGTGATAGAAAGATTTATGTTCTGGACTTGGTTGAGTAGGCATCTGAAAAGGTGCGTATGATTTGTAATAGGCTCAAGACAGCCCAAGATAGATAGAAAAGTTATGCAGATCATCAGAGAAGAGATTTGAAGTTTGTTGTTGGTGATCATATCTTCTTGAAAGTTTGCCATACAAAAGGTGTGATGAGATTTGGGAAGACGGGCAACTTGAGTCCTCGGTATATAGGACCATTCGAGATATTGGAGCGTGTTGGTGAGGTAGCATACCGACTAGCTTTACCTCCTTAGCTAGTCAATGTACACAATGTATTCCACGTGTCCATGCTCCATAAATACTAACCTGATCCTTCACATATTATTGCTTATGAACCCTTGGAGATAGAGAAAGACTTGTGTTATGAGGAGAAACCAATTTGGATTCTTGCTAGAAAAGATAAAGTCCTGAGGTCTAGAACAATTCCTCTTGTCAAAGTTCTTTGGCAACACCATTCTACTGAGGAAGCGATATGGGAGTTGGAGAGCTTGATGCGAGAGAGATACCCACATCTCTTCTGATTTGGCTCGAGAATTCGGAGGACCTAATTCCATAAGTTAGGGAGAAATGTAAGACTGCTAACTCTTGTACCTCAACATGTAGTTAAATACTATATTACTGGAGTGTTAATGCACGAATTAGCTTATATAGCTGAGTCGGGTATAGGAGCTTAATTTAATAAGGTAAAGCCTTAAAATCTAAAGCTAGTTAAATCTTGGTGTAGCTATATTACTAAGGTCCAATAAATATAATTTGGACAAAATTAATGTATTAATAAGAATATTTATAGAAAATAAATTAGATTTATGTAGTAATTAAGGCTAATGTACTTAAATTTAATTTACATATTTAATATAAATGAAATACATTGTATATTACATATGGTATAACAATTTAATTAAACTAATAAACAAAATATAAATAAAAAATGAAATATAAATTAAAGAGGGAAAATATATTATATACATGTAAGTAATAATTTAATAGTAAAAAATTTGAATTATTGCATGTATATAGGTATATTTATTTAGGTTATAAGTAAATAAATAATAAGTTAAAAAAAATGGAATTGCGACACTATCTCCACCCCCCTTTTTCTATCGTGCGATACACCCCTCTCCCCGATTTTCCTCTGTTGTCCTTCCTCTTCACCGTCGATGACCAAGACCAGAGACCCCACCTGAACCGACACCTCTCCGACCACCGACGACTCCCCCCTTCCTTTCACTGAAACCCGATAACTCAACAAAACCCGAACCCCTTTTGTTTTCCTCTGCCTCATGAACCAGCCATTGACGAGGACATCGACCCCTCTAACTTACGAGCCCCGATAACCACCGATGTCCCGTCCTCCCCCTCAAGCCTTCCCCTCTCCCCTTCGACGCCAACGGTAGCCAAACTAACAAAATACTCATTTTCCTGCTACTCTAATGTTGAACCAATAAACTTCTCGGTAAAACCAAATTTTTTATCTAGCTAAATTAGTATACAAAATGTGTTATAGAAATATTATTGTCGTAGAAATCAATTTAAATTGTGCTTAGAAGAATTTAGGAAAATTAGGGATTTGTAATTTGACAAAAAAATGGAAATTTCGGGAATTAGGGATAGAAATTTATGTTTTTAACTAAAAAGGTTTTGAGAATTTAAACAAGTAAACTTGTGACGCCCCGAAAGCGTGGAAAACAGGGCAAATTTAAACTTTATTTCACATCTATTCACAATTAAGGGTACATTCCTGTGCAGTTTCATATATCATCATACACATCATACCTCAGGATCTCATCATCTCATAGTTATATTTCATACAATATACATTACTTCATTCAAGGTTAATTAATCCTAATACATCCCATACATCATTGTACATCAAGTGTATGTAAATACAATATCAGTCTGGGTACATGAAATGATAAATTATACCTCAAAGTACAATATATGGCCTGGAGCTCAAGTCCTCCACTAGCCACTACTCCGTACGTCGCAGGAAAACTCTCTTCACTTGAAGAAATCTGGGGGGAAAGATAAAACAGGGTGAGCTTCTAAATCGCTCAGTAAGGAGGTAAGGGGCTCTTTACAATTAATGATTTGCACAGTACAATAATTTGTTTTGTAGTTGAAAACTCGATAAAAATGTAGCATGACTCAATAAAACATCATTCTCATCTCATTCTCTAAAATCATGTAAAACATGAGAGTACATAATTTAGTACGAAGTACAATTACAAGCATGTGGAAATCAATATGCGATAATGACTTTTCTCATAAAACGTGATAAAAATCACCACAAAACACAATCTCATGTGTATAGAAAGGAGACTAGGCAAGAAAACTCATATAAAACTCGTCATGGCACATCAAATTAATCTCTTCTGGGTGCGCATCCCAAGCATCCTCAAAAGAGGGAATGTCGACAATATGGTTATGTACATGGTATATTGGACTTACGCGTTACCAAAAGAAGGCCCGACCTTACATGCTACCAAAATAATGCCTCTCCTCATGTACACTATCGGTCTTACATGCTACCAAAGCAATGCTTCCTAGCGCTACCAAAACGGGGAATAATATCGGCCTTACATGCTACCAAAGCAATGCCTCCCAACGCTACCAAAGCGGAGAATAATATCGGCCTTACATGCTACTAAAGCAATGCCTCCCAACGCTACCAAAGCGGGGAATAATATCGGCCTTACATGCTACCAAAGCAATGCATCCCAAACGCTACCAAAGCGAGGAATAATATCGGCCTTACATGCTACCAAAGCAATGCTTGATGTGTATTCAACATGACACGCCTGAGTCTCAATCATTAGCCATTATCATATAAAACGTTTTGCCTTCATGTAGAACTCATAATGGTTTTCTCTCATAAATCTCATTTAAAACATTTGTGTACTCAACACAAAACATGTTAAAACTGAGTTCCAACCGGCAAAACTACTCACACATTTCTCAATCTCAGTACGCCTTAACGTAGAGCCCAAATATCTTTTCACGTTTTAAACACAAAACGGTTGTAAAACATTTTCACGCTTAGTTTACAACTTATAAAAGTTGGGCCCCAACCGATTATAAAATCGTGTGCAATACTCATAACAACTCATAAAACATGCTTGTTTTCTCAAATCATAATTCATGCTACAATATTGTCACAAAAATACACACACAAATGAGTTTAAGTTTTCCTTTACCTCGTTGCACCTCGTATAGTGCAATCGTTCCCCCGTATCATGGACTAGCCTCGCATTCCTCTTTGGAACTCCCGAGCGTCCAAACGATGTTAAAACATCAATAACCCAACTCAATTGCATCATCGAGCACATATTTGCTCATATTCTCGTTAAATACTCAAACAACCCAACTCTCATAATTTTATCACAATCCACATTCTCATCTACTACATTTCAAATTCTACATTTTTCATGTATAATATCCATGCCCAATTCATCTCATTGCCTCAATTCCAAACTTATAGTCATAAATCTCAAAATTACCACAATTGCATAATGTTATCTTTGCTCCAATAAAATCATAGTTTCATCAATCCCTAACCATTTCCTAGCTATTTATCATAATGCCTACAGCCATACCTACCAAAATCACTTAAAAATCCAAGATCGAGGTTCCCAAAACTTATGGAGTACTTAACTCTTACCTTGATTCAATCTGCCTTTTGATTTCCAAGTATGTTGTTCTCATTTTGATGAGGAACAACTTTTCTTCTTGCCACAACCTTTGATTTGGATGAAAATGAGTGTTTTGGAAGAGAGAGAAAGCTAGGGCTTGATTGAAATAGAGGTTTAGAAGAGAGAGAAAAGATGAAATGCAGAAAAACACAGGGGTCCTTCTATATATGGAGGGTAAGAGATCGATCTGGTCCTTGATGAGATCGATCTACATTTGAATTTGGGAGCACTTTGGGGTAATTTTATGCCTAGGAGATTGATCTGTCGTGGGGTGAGATCGATCTCTTAATCGCTTAATGAGATCGATCTGCTCCTTAAGAAGATCGATCTTCTATTTTATAGAATGCTTCATGAGATCGATCTGCTCTTTGAGGAGATTGATCTTCTCCTTACAAAATGCTTCATGAGATCGATTTCTTCCTCATAAGATCGATCTCTTCATTACAGAATCAAAAGGAGATCGATCTGCTCATTTAATTTCCTCATTCCTTGTCATTTTGGCCTATCAGATCGATCCTCTCTTTTCCAAGATCGATCTGGCCTCATAGTTTCACACCATGGTTAAACACTTAACATAAAATCTCATTCATGACTCATTCATCACTTAGAAATTCATTCCATACCACCTCAATGTATGAGTACATTAATTCAGCTAAATAAATTACACTTCAAGTTCACATTACATAATTGGATATGTGTAAAATTCTTAGATCTCACATCCTCCCCACCTTAAAAAGAATTTGGTCCTCCAAATTCAACTAAACTCGTCAAACAGATGGGGGTACTTCTCATTCATCAGACTATCCAGTTCCCAAGTCACCTCCTCCATTGAGTGATATTTCCACAAAACTTTCACTAATGGGATGCTCTTAGTCCGAAGCACCTTCTCTTTTCTATCGAGAATCCGGACGGGTTCTTCGGTGTAGCTCATGTCCTCTTGTATGTCCATCTCTTCATACTCTATGACATGAGAAGGGTCCGAGTGGTACTTCCTCAACATGGACACATGGAAGACGTTGTGTATTCCAAACATCTATGAGGGTAATGCCAACCTGTAGGCTACCTCTCCCACACTCTCAAGAATCTCGAATGGTCCGATGTATCGAGGACTCAATTTCCCTTTCTTTCCAAATCTCATGATACCCTTACTCGGTGATATCTTCAGAAATACTGCATCACTAACATCAAACTCAAGTGGCTGTCTACGCACATTCGAGTAGCTTTTCTATCTACTCTGTACAGCCCGTAATCTCTCACATATGAGTTTCACACTCTGTACAGCCTGTTCAACAAGTTCGGGAGCATTTATCTTTCTGTCACTCACTTCTTCCCAAGCTACAGGGGATCTACACCTCCTGCCATATAGAGCCTCAAAAGGTGCCATTCCAATACTCGCATGATAGTTATTATTGTATACAAACTCTGCTAGGGGCAGGTGATCATCCCATGATCCCTTAAAATCCACTGTACATGCCCTCAACATATCTTTCAGGGTCTGAATAGTCTTCTCTAACTGACCATTTGTCTGAGGATGATAGACAGTATTAAAACTCAATCGAGATCCCCTAGACTCCTAAAATTAGGTCCAAAATCTGGAAGTTAATAGAGAATCTCTGTTAGAAGTAATACTCATTGGAGCCTCATGTAATCTAGCTATCTCGTTGACATATAATTTAGCTAAGGCATCCACAGTATCTGTGCTCTTGATGGCAACAAAGTGGGCACTTTTTGTCCGTGTATCCACTATGACTCATATCGCATCACGACCCCTTCGGGTCCTCGGTAAACCCATAATAAAGTCTATGGTGACATGCTCCCATTTCCATGTAGGCACAGGTAAAGGTTGCAATAATCCTCCGGGCTTCTGATGCTCAGCTTTCACTTGCTGGCACACTAAACATCTGGCCACATAATCTACCACGTCTCGCTTCATGCCACTCCACCAGTACACCTTTTTCAAAGCTCGGTACATCTTAGTACTTCCTAGGTGCATGGTGTATCGCGAGCAGTGGGACTCTCTCAGTATTTGTCTCTTCAGGGCATCATCGTCCGGTACACAAATTCATCCTCTAAATCTCAACAATCCATCCTCACTAACTATGAGGTCTGACTGCAAAACTTGCTCAGCCTGACTAACCATATCAATCAACCTCTGATCATCACGCTGCCCAGTTCTAATCTAATCCATGATCCTGGGCTCTATTCGCAAGCTAGCCAAAAATTCAGTCTCTACCTCTTTAACCTTGATCCAGAGTTCGGCAAACTGCTCTAACAAATCCCATTCCTTAACCATCATAGCAGATATCATACTCTTCCTGCTTAAGGCATCAGTAACTACATTCACCTTTCTCGGATGGTACAGAATCTTGCAGTTATAATCCTTAAGTAGTTCCATCTATCTCCTTTGTCTCATGTTTAACTCTTTTTGATCAAACAAATACCTCAAACTCTTGTGGTCAGTGAAGATCTGGAATCTTTCCCTATATAAGTAGTGCCGCTAGATCTTTAAGGCAATCACCACAGCAGCTAACTCTAAATCATGCATGGGGTAATTTCGTTCATGATCCTTCAACTATCGCGATCCATAAACAACCACTCTTCCATGTTGCATGAGCACACACCCCAATCCTTGATGAGAAGCATCATTGTACACTGAAAATTCTCCTGATCCCTCGGGGATAGTCAACATAGGTATCGCTGTTAATCTCCTCTTTAATTCCTGAAAATGGAGCTCACATTGATCAATCCATATGAACGGGGTTTCCTTGTGCGTGAGCTTGGTCAAAGGAACGGCAATCCTGGAAAATCCTTCTATAAATCTTCTATAATACCCTGTCAAACCAAGAAAACTTCGTACCTCAGTAACTGTCTTCGATCTTTCACAATTAATCACAGCCTCTACTTTAGTTGGATCAACTGATACTCCTTCCTCTGAAACTATGTGACTAAGGAAAGCTATCTGATCCAGCCAAAACTCACACTTACTAAGCTTTCCATATAATTGCTTATCTAGGAATATCTGAAGTACTAACCACAAGTGCTATGCATGCTCCTCATAAGACCGAGAGTACACCAAGATATCATCAATAGAGAATATCACAAACTTATCTAGATAGTCTCTGAACACTTTATTCATTAACCTCATAAAGGTTGCAGGGGCATTTATCAATCTGAAGGACATCACTAGAAATTCATAATAGCCATACCTTGTCTTGAAGGCCGTCTTCGGAATATCTTCTTTCTTAATCCTCAATTAGTGATAGCCCGATCTCAAATCAATCTTAGAGAAGACTGTAGCCCCTCTCAGCTGATCAAGTAAGTCATCAATCTTGGGCAATGGGTACTTATTCTTCACCGTGACTTTATTCAACAGTCGGTAATCTATGCATAATCTGAGACTACCATATTTCTTCCTCACGAATAACACTGGTGCTCCCCACGATATGACATTGGGTCTAATAAACCCTTGGTCCAACAACTCTTGTAATTACTTATTCAATTCCTAAGTTCCACTAAGGCCATCCTATATGGAGGTCTAGAGATAGGTTGAGTATCTGGTACTAAATCAATGGTAAACTCCAGCTCTCTCTCTAGTGGTAAACCTGGCAACTCATCTGGGAAGACATCTGAAAATTCACACACAGTAGGTATATCCTCAATCCTCAGACGTTCCCGATCATCATCTGAGATGAATGTTTCATAACCTTCACATGAATACTCAAATTTAGTACTCTCAAAAGTAACATAAAAAATTTTAATTTGCTTACTAAAATTCCACACATTTACTTACTCAATATTTCAAACATACACTGTAAGGTTCAGGTAGGGAGAAAGTTACAATCTTAGTGTACCGATCTAAACTCACTCGATTGGTTACCAGCCAATCCATTCCCAAAATTACATCAAATCCATGCATATTTAACATTATTAGATCTGCTAACATTACTCTATCTTCCACCTTTATTTCACATCCTCTACAGATCAACTTGGTTCTCTAGGATTCACGCATAGGCGTATTTACATGTAGTATATACTCTAGAGGTTTAAACTTCAAATTTAATCTACATGCAAAATACTCAGAAATAAACAAATGCGTGGACCTTGAATCAATCAACACATGAGCCTTATGATTACAGACAGAGAGTATACCTCTTATAGTTTCTGCTAAAGTGTCTGCTATTTCCTTATCTAGAGCAAACATGCGTCCCACTGTAACAGGCTTCTTTCCTTTCTCTACAGCAGTGGCCCTTCTCGGGGGATTCACTCTCTGAAGCTGTTGTCTAGTAGGCTCTGGAGTATGTGGTTTTTGAGGTTGAGGGCAATTGCTTAGTCTGTGACCTATGTCTCCACATCTGAAACATCCACAGATCATCCCAGTACAACTTCCCTCATGCAGTCGGCCACAGTCTCTACAAACCCTTATCTCAGGCCTGACATCTCGAGGGGTCTCTCTGATGATGGGATAAGCTCTGGGTCTCTCAAATCTGCCCTTCTGTACCTCAATCCTTCCTCTCCTGAAGGAACCTTTTCAAACATCTGCTTGGGACATCGCTGGCCTCTTACCCTTATCCCTAGTCATAACACTGAACTCATTCTGGGACTGTACAATTTTGATTCCCCTCTCAATCTCTTGTGCTCGTCTCAGAGCATCTCTAAACTCAGTAATACATAGCCCTATTAATCGATCTCTAATGATGGGCTTTAATCCATACACAAATCTCTCTATGCGAGCTCTTCATTTTTGAAGGTCTCTAGATCATACTTCAATAGAGAGATAAATCGACTCTCATAATCATCCAAAGACATATCGCCCTGTACCAGATTCAAAAACTCTGCTAGCTTCCTTCTCTGAGCAGCTCGTGGTACAAATTGGGCTCTAAAGGTCGCCTGAAATTTTTCCCAGCTAACCACATTCGGGCTGGACATCAGAATACCCTGGGTAGTACCCCACAAATCTCGAGCTCTCCCTTTCAAACAGCCATACTGACCCTCTCAGCATCAGTGCATCCCAAATAGTCAAATATGACTCTCAACTCAGTCAGCCACTCCTCAGCCTTTGCAAGATCATTTTTCCCTCTGAATACGGGCAGATTCATTTTCAAAAAGTCTTTCAGTCGAACCATACTCCTATCATCGGGCTGAGTAACGGGAGGCACCGGGTCAATCTATACTGGGGGCATGGGAGGTCCTTGTGGTGGTGTAGGGTAGTACCCGAGGCATTAACTCCAAAATGTTACGCGAATAATGCTGCCATTTGCTCAAAACCTTGCCGCACATCATGCTCAATCCGGTTAAATCGAGAGTTAGGACTCTTCGGTTGTGGGACAGGTGGCGAAGGTGGCTCTGTCTGCCTCCTCGAATGACCTCGTCATCCACTCATTCTTAATCTCAACTCTTTTTCTTCTCGTACACATTCAACTTGATTGAAATCTCAATCCTCAATTTCAGTTCATAACCAGACTTATACACGCCCAAAAGGTATTGTCCACAAGTTCACAGGTCGTACAAGTAATAATGGGATTTGAGTCCTGAGTTATCGTCCCACAGAGAAGTTGACTAGCCTAATTAACTACCGGTTAATCTTAGCCTAAGTATATCCTAGCAAATTATGAAGTTTTGATTATTGGTGGTCTACTAAGTTTGAAATTAAAAATACTGAAAATAATAAAACTATAAAATAAAGAAAATAAAACCGAGCTAAGATTTACTTACCGAGCTCCATGTAATTAAAAGCAAATACCTACGAAAATAATTAAACAGTTAAGATTAATTAACGCAATTAAAATAAAAAGCAAAAATGAAAATAAAGAAACAAGATTAGCCAAAAACCATCACCGGCAAGCCACCACCGGCGCCGGATGAAGGACCACGACCACCGCAAAAGGAAGAGGAGAGGCCGGCGATCTCCCTGGTACCGGAGACGAAGCCCACCGACGCCGAAATCCGGCGGATCGAGGGAGAGAAACCGATGGGGAGAGAAGAGATTTTTTCGACGATCGACGCCGATTCGGCCCCAACCACCGGCCACTGAAGAACCCCTACGTGATGCCGAGCCGAATGGGGGTGGAAACAGTCGGGGAAACGGTGGCCAGCGCCGACAACGGCGAGAAACGAGGAAGCCACCGACGCTGAAAAGGAGAAGAGGCCGGACCGGCTACTTTTCGGCGACCTCGTGCGAAACCGACACCAGATTCGAGCTGCGAACGACCTCGCGGAGCTGCTGGCGATGGAAGCCGGTGGAGAATCGACTGGCGAGGCACCGAACCGGTCGAACCAGAGTGAACCGACTGAACCAAATCGCTCTGAATCGGGTTGAACCGGACTGAACCGGTTCAGCCAAGAAAGAAGGGAAAAAAGGAGAAAAAGAGAAAAAAGAAAAAGGGAAAGAATTTTTGGGGATACACCGAACTTCGGGTAAGTCAGTAAGAGGTCAAAAGTGACCAATTTGACTCTCGAGAAAATTATTTAAATTATGTTTAATCGAAAAGTAAATCGGGATTAAATATATAATTGTGCAGTTGTACGACAAAGCCCGAACGAGAGCCGATTGAGCTCCGATTTTTGTATCCCGCATCATATTGGGTAAGTACATTTTAATTTCGACAATTAAAATCCTTTAATACAGAGTTTCGATTATTTTACGGAATTTACGGATTAATTTCATATAGAAAGGAATATTTTTCGAAATTATAATGTAATTGCCAGAAATGGTATACGGGCTATCCAATGAGTTTGGAACGAAGTCCGATAATTATCGGTAAGCTGCATGAGCCCAGTAAACCTGAAGAAGGGATTTAAATAGTAAAAACGGGCTGAAAATGGGTCGAGGCCCATTAAGGTGCGATTGGGCCCAATAAGAGTAAATTGGCCCAATTAGTTAAATCGACTGTAGTAAACAGGAGAATTATATTTATTGGGTTAAATTGATGTGATAAATAATTATCTGCAGCCCCAGAGACTAGATTAGCAGCAAATCGGATCAGACGAGCCTCCGACAGTGGAATTTAGATACGCGCTCGACGAGAATCGAGGTAAGGGAATTTTGTAGGTGTATAGAGATTTCTATATGTATTTATTGAGGGGATTTACAGGGTTTAGAATTCCTTTAAATATCTAGAAATGAAATAATAATTTTTGTGAAAAACCGGGGGTATAGGTGAATAAAGAAAAAAGATAATTTTACCCCTAGGAGTAAAATTTACAAAAAGGGTAGTAAGGCAGGTAAATTACATGATTTCATGTTTTTAACGTGTTATATGAATGTATTGCTTTGATTTAAGCAAATATACACATAGGTTGGCTATTGATTTCTTGAATTATATGAAAGGGAACCGGTTTATACCGGTTACTATTTTAAAAGATGTTTTATCAAGATTGAGCCACCTATCATATTTACATGAATAAAAAAAGTGCTAGAGTCTTTCTCGCACTCAAGTTTACTGATTTATTTCTCATGAAAAGTCGTACTGGAGCATTGCTCGTACGAGAAATTTGTGTGTGCACAAAACCGTGCTGGAGCTTCGCTCGCACGAGATTTTAGATATCATGATATGCATAGTGTGGTGCTGGAGCTTCGCTCACACTAGACGTGAGTTGACATGCATATAGTCGTGCGGAAGCCTCCTGTAGACTGTGTCAAAGAGAGTTGAGATGCTCGAACATATACTTTGAGACATGGGTTGGTTATCGACATAGTATTGGGGTGGATAAGACCTACGGCAGGTACCCCCAAAGTATGATATGGGTCCACGGAGTACGATGTACCGTATATGTCACACGGAGTACGCTGTACCGTGCAGTCATGATGACTCTATGATGTTACTTGATATTCTGACGGGTAGGACTTGACCCCACCTCCCGTTGCAGTTGTGATGCCCCGCACACCGGGATCCGTGTAGCCTGGGATCACAGGGACAAAGTATGGCCATAGTCCTCGATTTTTCATACAGTAACCTACATGCCTCACATGATATCATAGGGTCTAGATAGACCAGGACAAACCCGAGGGAGGGGTAAGGTCCCGATTTATGTTTTTAAACGAAATGCTATTTAATGAATCAAGGTATTCCCGAGAGATGGGTTTAGCCTTGATGTGGTTGTTTCATAATGAAACAAATGAGTTTTAAAGTGATGAGTTTATGATGAAACAAATAAGTTTTAAATGTGACGAGCATGAGATGACATACATGAGGATTTTTCCATGTTTGTTTTATATATGGATTTCATGATTTCTCTTATATGATATATACATACATGTGGCATCGTTTTAGTCTTACCTCATGCTCCAAATACAAATGATTTTATATCATGACATTATCAGCACGTAGATAGTATAGTTATCTACCTGCTTACATTATTGCCTTACTGAGCTGTTTATGCTCACCCTTTTATTTTCCACCCCACAGGATACATTCAGTAGAAGAGAACGACAGTAGTCATATCCGCTGCTTCTTATCAGGACCAGGTATACACATTTGTATAATTTTTGTATCTGAAAATATAGAGGCACAGTACTGTACATGGATGTAATATTGGGGATGTATTTATTCAAAATAAATTGATATGTAAATGAAATATGAAAATGGAATGGTAAATAGGTGAGAGGTGACTAACACCAAATCATAGCCCAACTGTTTAGTAGTGTAACTGTTCACGACGGGTAAAGAAATTAAAAAGTGAAAAATTTACTCTGATTTTAGGTAATTTAGGTCGTGACAGAAAAGATGGTATCAGAGCTGAGTTGGCCTGATATGAGTTGGTGTTAGTGGTTAAGTAAATTTACATCCTCATGTACTGTGCATTGTTTAGATACAATTGTGTATATCAAGGTGGAACAACAGCTAAGAATTTAGTTTCGAATGCAAGAATATAGTTTTTATAAATGATAGCCGCTATGGTTGAGGGGCGAGTACACATGCTCGAGACCATAGAGATCGGCCTGAGAGTCGAATGAGTCGTCACATGAGACTCAAGATGAGAGTGAAGTGGAGGCTGATGTTGAGCATACTCCACAAGGTCCTATAAAGAGACCAAATAGTATTGAGACACGCTCCAAGAGGATGAAGTAGAGTGTAGAAAATATTTTGGAGTTGTTTACTCAGTCTGTACAGGTAGTTGAGGATAGGCAGGATAAAGCCTAAACAGATGCCTCAAACTATAGAGATTTTCAAACCCCTCCGGTATATAGCGAAGTAAAGAAACCAATAGTTGCTGAGGACTGGGTGTATGAGATAGTGAAGTATGGATTTTTCGGTGTATGTTGACCAAGAAAGTTACTTTTAAATACGTTTATGTTAGAGTTGAGGCGAAGCATTGGTGGAAGTCCGCTCGACCAATCTGAAGAGTTAGACGTCCAGAGCCGACATGAAAAGTATTTTGGATGTATTCCACTGACAGAATATCCCGGACTCTACTTAAAGGGAAATTACAGGTAAAATTTCTTACACTACCCATAGTCATGGGTTGATTGATGAGTATGAATCTCAGATTACATCCCTGAGTAAGTATGAACCCGATATTGTGGACAGTGAGAGTCGGAAAGCCCAAAAGTTCATGGAATGGCTCAAATTATCGATTAGAGTCTGATTGGCTCACTACTTATGTCGAGGCAGTGCGCAGAATACAGTTACGTGAAGAAAATCATGTGTTGCACGCCTCTGAGATTGGAAAAGGTAGTAAGGGCCAAAATAGAGACAAAAGAGAATAGAGAATGATTGAGATGTCAGAGCAGGAAAAAGAAACCAATTGATAAGAAATTAGAGCTGATGAGTCACAGGGTAAGATTATTGGTAAGGCCCCAGTGCATCCAATTTAACACTTATGAGGGGTATTGTGATTGGAGAACCCCGACCTGTTACGAAGCAGTGTAGCAGTGTAAGCAGAGTAACAGTGTAAGCAGTGTAGGATGTGTGGTAGATACCACGGAAGTAAAGGCCTACACCTACACCTTATTAACTAAAATAGGCGTTAAGTGTGGTAAGACGGACCACTTAATTAATGATTACTCAGAGTTGGGTGAGACTACCCTACAGAAGAGCAAAGAGATAGAGAAAACCCTGTTGATATCTTTGCACCAAAAAGGGAGGCCACAGCCAAAGAGAAAGGGAAAGTAGGATATTGGATGAGGGCGAGTGTATGCCTTGGACCAGGATACTATTGATGTTTCATATGATGTGGTGAAAGATACCACACAAGTTATGAATAAAGAAGTAATTATTTTAATTGATCCTGGTGCCACGTATATATTTATATCGCCTTCATTTGTATATAAGTTAGTAAAAGACGTGAATGCCTACACCCATGAGCACAATGCTGATAGTTAGTACCCCAACGAAGGAGGGTTAACTAACGAAATAATTATGAAGAAATTGTAAGTTGAAAATAGGGGTGAAAACATCACTGAAAGTATACGGTAAGTTTTAACAAGTAATAAAAGGGGTGTAGCGATTGAAATTAAAGGAGTAAATGATGGTACTCACGAAATGAATAATGACAGAGTTTTGCTATAAGTGATATACGAAAAGAGATAAGTTTTGTGATAAATCCTAAATACGAGATAGACTGGAATAGGAGGCGTATGTAAAGTACGAATATCTTTGATACGTGAAGTAATTTAGATTAAAGCAATTAGTAGCGAATATGAATTGTGACCACATGGACCGATACGTAAAGTAATTGTGGTCAAGTCTGAGGGTTAATAAAGGTATTTCAAAATACCTCCCCGCCTGAAGACTTGACAGCGTCTAAAAGTATACACAACCTATAAATTGAAATCGACAGTCGTAATATATACATTTAAAATTAGGGTACCTTCACTTGTACGATAAAGAAATATAGATTTCGATTAATCAGGAAAGTTTAAAAATTTAAAATTTTATAAAATCTGTTAAAAAAGGAAAATGACGCGGGTTAGTAGCTTCAAGCGATTTTGAAGGACATTTTACGTTATGCGCACATTGGTCGAAGATATGAGTGATTGAAATATTCAGTGGAAGTCAACTACGACAAGTTATTTAAATTTACTTGGACCGATTTGTCATCATCCATATTGATGATATTTTGGGTGTATTTACTGTCCAGGGAAATTATAAGCAACAATTGGAGATTGTTTTTACAAATGATTTGTTGAGAGTTCTCGAAATAGACTACTTTATTAACACGTTTAACTTAGAAAAAAAGTTATATTTGAATGGGGTAATAGACATGACAGGAGTTTTGGTGTACTGAAGTAATAAACTGACCACCGCATTTATTCTCACCATACCCAACAGATTAAGAGGTTTCTCATGAGTCTATGGATACCTCAAAATATTGAATGGGCTGTGTATAGATGCAAAAGGGAAGATAGTTGATTTTAGATCCAGACAACTCAAGGATCATGAAAGGACTATCGACCCATGAATTAAAAGTTAGTAGCGATAGTATTTGTATTGAGTATATGACACTACTATGTATACGGTGAGAAATTTTAGGTATGCACTGATCATAAAAGCCCCAAGTATCTATTTTTACAGAAAGAGTCTGATATGAGAACAAAGTGTGTTAGAGCTTCTGAGAGATTTTGATTGCGAAAAATTGTACCACCCAGGAAAGGCTAATGTGATGGCTGATCCCTTGAGCAGAAAGAGCCTCGGGATGGTATTACATATGATGGTCAGGAAGCGTGAGCTGTTAGAGCAGTTGTAAGCCTCAGTAGTGACGGTTAGCCTGAGATTAGAACCGAATGAGAGTGCCCGGATTTGACAGGCTTAGCATGATGATCGGCATGGTGTCGATAGTGTGGGTCAAATTCAGATGGGTACAGTGACAGAGTTCACAAAGAGAGATGATGGCTTACTGAGGTTCAGAGATAGTATAAGTGCTCCCCAAGACCATAGTTGATGAGATAGTGATATTGACAGAAGCTCACTCTTCGGGATATTTAGTGCATTCGAGAAGTAATAAATATATCGAAATCTTAGAAAGGTTATTGGTGGTCAGATGTGAAAAGAGACATGGTAGAGATTGTGGGAAAGTGTCTCGTATGTCAGCAGAGTAAGGTAGAGCAAAAGAAGTTGAAGGGTTATTGCAATTTCTACCTATATTGACACGGAAATGGGAACAAGTTACCATGACTTTTGTGATGGGTTACAGAGGACCCTGATGAATCATAAGGCTATCTGGGTGATAGTCAATGGATTGATTAAGCCTACCCACCTTTTGGTTATAAAGTCCCCAGATACTTTAAGTACGTAGGCGGATTTATGTGTATGAAAAATTGTAGAACACCAAGTATTTTCCAGGGAGCATGGTACAGATAAGGATTCCCGCTTCACTTCCCACTCTTGGGAACGTTTTTCAGGAAGCTATGGGAACCCGACTGAGTGTTAGTACGACTTTTCTATCCTCAGACAGATGGTCAGTCAAAGGAGACTGTACAGGTTCTGAAGGATATGATGAGAGTGTGTGCTTGATATGATAAGCTCCTGGGATGATCAGTTGTTACTAATTGAATTCGCCAATAATGACAGTTATCACTTGAGTATCGGGATGACTTCAGATGAGACATTATATGGTCGTAAGGGTTGTTTCTCCGATTTGGATAAAAAGTGGGTGACAGATAGAAAATTGTTCCCAAATTAGTAAGACAAATCTCTGAGGATGTTTAGTTAATTGTGAAGGATTAAGAACACCTCAGAGCAGATAGAAAGCTATGCTGACAAGAGACAAAAACCATTGGAATTCACCGAGGGTGAATTTATATTGTTGGAAGTTACATGCCATTGAACATAGTATAAGGACGTAACGAGATCCAGAAGGAGATTGGACAAAGTGGGAGACAAGGCCTGTAGGTTGATGTTACTACCTGAATTAGCAGGCATCCATAATGTGTCTTATCTTATGATGCTTCGAAAATATTATCCGGACCCCATGTATGTGATCAGATTTGAGCTTGAACAGTTTAGCTCAATGAAAGTATAACGTATGATTGGAAAAATTGATTCGGGTATTAGATGGAAGGAGAAAGTGTTGAAGTTTAAGATGATCTCCCTAATTAAAGTCCTTTGGTAGTAGTATACTCCGAAAAAGTCACAAGGGAATTAAAGAGTATGATATGTGTGAAATATCCGGAGTGATTTACAGACTAACTTGGTTCTAATTTGGAGGACCAAATTTCTTAAGTGGGGGAGATTTTGTAAGACTCGAATTTAATTAAAAACACAAAATGAATGAGTATTTGTGAAGGGAAGTCGGGTTAAATTTATCCCAAACACGTGTAAGGGCAAAACGGTCAAAAGATCGAAAGCCGAAATAAATTCGATAAGAAAATTTAGTTAAAAATAATGGATTTGAGAATCTTGATCAATAACGAATAAATAATTAAATTTCGAGTCCAATTGATTAAGATCCAGAATTTTTAGAAATACCGAAAAGTCACTCGGGACAATATCCCGAAAATACGAAAAAAATTATACCCAAAAAAATGGTTAAAATAAAATAAATAAATAAAATTAAATTAAATAAATTAATTTGAATAAAATAATAATTTTGGTAGATATTTTTGGCAAAATAATAATAAAATAATGAATATAATAATAATAAACTAAATTATAAATAATAATAAATAAAAATAATAATAATTGTAAAAAAAAAAAGAAAAGAGAAAATCAGAAGCTTTAGTCGGGAGAGAGAAAGAGGAGAGAAACAGAAACAGAAGCCAAAAACCATCACCGGCAAGCCACCACTGGCGCCGGATGAAGGACCACGACCACCGAAAAAGGAAGAGGAGAGGCCGGCGATCTCCCTGGTACCAGAGATGAAGCCCACCGACGCCGAAATCTGGCGGATCGAGGGAGAGAAACCGACGGGGAGAGAAGAGATTTTTTCGACGATCGACGCCGATTCGGCCCCAACCACCGACCATCGAAGAACCCCCACGTGATGTCAAGCCGAATGGGGGCGAAAACAGCCGGGGAAACGGCGGCCAGGGCCAGCAACGGCGAGAAACAAGGAAGCCACCGACGTCGGAAAGGAAAAGAGGCCGGACCGGCCACTTTCCGGCGACCTCGTGCGAAACTGACACCAGATCCGAGCTGCAGACGACCTCGCAGAGCTGCTGGCGATGGAAGCCGGTGGAGAATCGACTGGCGAGGCACCGAACCTGTCGAACCGGAGTGAACCGACTGAACCGAACCGGTCTGAACCGGGTTGAACCGGACTGAACCGGTTCAGCCAAGAAAGAAGGGAAAAAAGGAGAAAAATAGAAAAAGGAAAAAGGGAAAGAATTTTTGGGGATACATCGAACTTCGAGTAAGTCGATAAGAGGTCAAAAGTGACCAATTTGACTCTCGAGAAAATTATTTAAATTATATTTAATCGAAAAGTAACCCGAGATTAAATATATAATTGTGCAGTTGTACGACAAAGCCCAAACGAGAGCCGATTGAGCTCCGATTTTCGTATCCCACATCATATTGGGTAAGTACATTTTAATTTTGACAATTAGAATCCTTTAATACAGAGTTTCGATTATTTTACGAAATTTACGGATTAATTTCGTATAGAAAGGAATATTTTTCAGAATTATAATGTAATTGCCATAAATGGTATACGGGCTATCCAATGAGTTTAAAACGAAGCTCGATAATTATCGGTAAGCTGCATGAGCCCAGTAAACCTGAAGAAGGGATTTAAATAGTAAAAATGGGTTAAAAAGGGGTCGAGGCCCATTAAGGTGCGATTGGGCCCAATAAGAGTAAATTGGCCCAATTAGTTAAATCGACTGTTGTAAACAGGAGAATTATATTTATTGGGTTAAATTGACGTGATAAATAATTATCTGCAGCCCCAGAGACTGGATTAGCAGCAAATCGGATCGGACAAGCCTCCGACAGTGGAATTTAGATACGCGCTCGACGAGAATCGAGGTAAGAAAATTTTGTAGGTGTATAGAGATTTCTATACGTATTTATTGAGGGGATTTACAGGGTTTAGAATTCCTTTAAATATCTAGAAATGAAATAATAATTTTTGCAAAAAATCGGGGGTATATGTGAATAAAGAAAAAAGACGATTTTGCCCCTAGGAGTAAAATTTACAGAAAGGGTAGTAAGGCAGGTAAATTGCATGATTTCATGTTTTTAACGTGTTATATGAATGTATTGCTTTGATTTAAGCAAATATACACATAGGTTGGCTATTGATTGCTTGAATTATAAGAAAGGGAACCGGTTTGTACCGGTTACTATTTTAAAAGATGTTTTATCAAGATTGAGCCACCTATCGTATTTACATGAATAAAAAGAGTGCTAGAGTCTTTCTCGCACTCAAGTTTACTGATTTATTTCTCATGAAAGTCGTACTGGAGCATTACTCGTACGAGAAATTTGTGTGTGCACAAAACCGTGCTGGAGCTTCGCTCGCATGAGATTTTAGATATCATGATATGCATAGCGTGGTGCTGGAGCTTCGCTCGCACTAGACATGAGTTGACATGCATATAGTCGTGCGAAAGCCTCCTGTAGACTGTGTGTCACAGAGAGTTGAGATGCTCGCACATATACTTTGAGACATGGGTTGGTTATCGACATAGTATTGGGGTGGATAAGACCTACGGCAAGCACCCCCAGACTATGATATGGTCCTCGGAGTACGATGTACCGTGTATGTCACACGGAGTACGCTGTACCGTGCAGTTATGATGACTCTATGATGTTACTTGATATTCTGGCGGGTAGGACTTGACCCCACCTCCCGTTGCAGTTGTGATGCCCCGCACACCGGGATCCGTGTAGCCTGGGATCACAGGGACAAAGTATGGCCATAGTCCTCGATTTTTCATACAGTAACCTACATGCCTCACATGATATCATACGGTCTAGATAGACCAGGACACACCCGAGGGAGGGGTAAGGTCCTGATTTATGTTTTTAAACGAAATGCGATTTAATGAATCAAGGTATTCCCGAGAGATAAGTTTAGCCTTGATGTGGTTGTTTCATAATGAAACAAATGAGTTTTAAAGTGATGAGTTTATGATGAAACAAATAAGTTTTAAATGTGACGAGCATGAGATGACATATATGAGGATTTTTCCATGTTTGTTTTATATATGGATTTCATGATTTCTCTTATATGATATATACATACATGTGGCATCGTTTTAGTCTTTCCTCATATTCCAAATACAAACGATTTTATATCATGACATTATCAGCACGTAGATAGTATAGTTATCTACCTGCTTACATTATTGCCTTACTAAGCTGTTTATGCTCACCCTTTTATTTTCCACCCCACAGGGTACATTCAGTAGAAGAGAACGACAATAGTCATATCCGCTGCTTCTTATCAGTACCTGGTATACACATTTGTATAATTTTTGTATCTGAACATATAGAGGCACAGTACTGTACATGGATGTAATATTGGGGATGTATTTATTTAAAATAAATTGATATGTAAATGAAATATGAAAATGGAATGGTAAATAGGTGAGAGGTGACTAACACCGAATCATAGCCCAACTGTTTAGTAGTGTAACTATTCACGACGGGTAAAGAAATTAAAAAGTGAAAAATTTACTCTCATTTTAGGTAATTTGGGTCGTGACATCGGGACTAGAAGAAAATTGAGCTAAAAAAAATAACAAACGACAGTAAGACAGTAAGCTAAAGCTAGAACTGAAATCTTAATGAGTTGAACATTTAAATAGTTGAAGAAATTGCCACTGTCACCGACATCTCCTTCTCCTCTTTATTGTCCATCTAAACTCTAAAAAATTAAAGGAATAAAACTACTAACTAAGCAACCCGAGACTAGCAACTAGGAAATAAAGCTATGTAATAGAACTAAAAAGTAAAAGAAATGAAGTTAACAAGATGAAACCGAAGGCAAAGAGAATGAAAAACTAACTTGAAAAGCTTGTAAAAATAACAATGGAAATTATTTGTGAACGGTAAAAAATAAATGGGAGCTAAACGGAAAAGTGAAGCTTGAAAACAAGGAAAAATAAATTAAAACTATTCTAACACTACTCCTAACTTACTCCTATTCCTACTTACTTCTACTACTACTCCTAAATTACATAGTTTTTCAATTGCTATCCTTTCCTATTTATACACACAATAGGGGTAAAATTGTAATTTTCCATCCTAGATGAGTTGGCATTGTTTGGCCACTTGTCTTAACACCATTGGCTCATTGAAAAGATATTTCCATATCATCTGTCTTCTTGTCCAATTAGATGTGCTAGGTGGTATGGCTTATATTGTCCGCGTGGTCCAATCTCGATTTTAGCCAAATTTCGGTCCATTTTCTACCGAAATATTCAAAATTCATCTGGATTTAATTTATCTGCAAACATGAGAATTTTAATTAAATAAAGGGGATAATTAACAAAATAAATTTGGGATTTAAATAATTAATTAGAAAATTAAGCACAAATAATTCTAAAAATATAGAATTATCAAAAGGGTACCCAGAAGTGGGGTGTGACATCCAATGCTACCAAAGCGGGGAATAATATCGGCCTTACTTGCTACCAAAGCGATACCTCCCAATGCTACCAAAGCGGGGAATAATATTGGCCTTACATGCTACCAAAACAATGCCTGATGTGTATTCAACATGACACGCCTAAGTCTCAATCATTAGCCATTATCATATAAAACATTTTGCCTTCATGTTGAACTCATAATGGTTTTCTCTCATAAATCTCATTTAAAACATTTGTGTACTCAACACAAAACATGTTAAAACCGAGTTCCAACTGGAAAAACCACATACACATTTCTCAATCGCAGTACACCTTAACGTAGAGCCTAAATCTCTTTTCACATTTTAAACACAAAACGATTGTAAAACATTTTCACACTTAGTTTATAACTAAAAAAAGTTGGGCCCCAATCGGCTATAAAACCGTGTACAATACTCATTCACAACTCATAAAACATGCTTATTTTCTCAAATCATAATTCATGCTACAATATTGTCACAAAAACACACACACAAACGAGTTTAAGTTTTCCCTTACCTCGTTGCACCTCATATAGTGCAATTGTTCCCCCGTATCATGGACTAGCCTCACATTCCTCTCTGAAACTCTCGAGCTGTCCAAACGATGTTAAAACATTAATAACCCAACTCAATCGCATCATCGAGCACATATTTGCTCATATTCTCGTTAAATACTTAAACAACCCCTCTCATAATTTTATCACAATCCACATTCTCGTCTACTACATTTCAAATTCTACATTTTTCATGTATAATATCCATGCCCAATTCACGTCATTGCCTTAATTCCAAACTTATAGTCATAAATCTCAAAATTACCATAATTGCATAGTGTTATCTTTACTCCAACAAAATCATAGTTTCATCACCTTAACCATTTCCTAGCTATTTATCATAATGCCTACAGCCATACTCACCAAAATCACTTAAAAAATCCAAGACCGAGGTTTAAAAAATTACCCAAAACTTGTGGAGTGCTTAACTCTTACCTCGATTCAATCCGTCCTTCGATTTCCAAGTATGTTGTTCTCTTTTTGATGAGAAACAAGTTTCCTTCTTGCCACAACATTTGATTTGGATGAAAATGGGTGTTTTAGAAGAGAGAGAAAGCTAGGGCTCGACTGAAATGGAGGTTTAGAAGAGAGAGAAAAGATGAAATGCAGGAAAACATAGGGGTCCTTTTATAGACGGAGGGTAGGAGATCGATCAGGTCCTTAATGAGATCGATCTGCATTTGAATTTGGGAGCGTTTTGGGGTAATTTTATGCCTAGGAGATCGATCTATGATGGGGTGAGATCGATCTCTTAATGGCTTAGTGAGATCGATCTGCTCCTTGAGGAGATCGATCTTCTCCTTACAGAATACTTCATGAGATCGATCTCTTCATTACAGAATCAAAAGGAGATCGATCATCTTCCATTGGAGATCGATTTGCTCACTTAATTTCCTCCTTCCTTGTCATTTGGCCTACCAGATCGATCCTCTCTTTTCAAAGATCGATCTGGCCTCATAGTTTCACACCTTGGTTAAACACTTAACATAAAATCTCATTCATGAGTCATTCATCACTTAGAAATTCATTCCATACCACCTCAATGTATGAGTATATTACATTCAGCTCAATAAATTACACTTCAAGTTCACATTACATAATTGGATATGTGTAAAATTCTTAGATCTCATAAAACTACAATGTAATCAGTATGTATATTAGCTTGCATGTAGTGAATAAGGATAAAAAGGTTAGAGTTGGAGTTGAGAAAGTATTCGGCTAACTTGAATAAGTTGAGGATTTTGAGTTTGCTTAGAGAATTTAAGCATAAAACACTAGGTTACTGTCACACCCCACTTTCGGGTGTCCTTTATCCATACTTACGCTACAACGGTTGGGCTGTGAGGCGATGCAATTACTAAAGTTTAAAAAATTTATAGTGAAAATATTTAAGATTTAATTCACACTCCCAGGTGTGTGCGTAAATATACAAGATTAATTAAATATTAATATATTTACATAACATCCCCACAAAACTGTTACATTTCTAAGGTACAACTATGCGATACAAGATAATAGATATAAAATACTCTAGTGTATATAAATCTTATACCTTTGCAATTGGTGGGAGCTGTCTAACACAAAAAGGATCTAGAGATCACCTCACTGCTCTACTTCACAGTATCTGGAGGGGGAAAATTGTGGGATGAGCAAACCACAGCTCAGTAAGGAAATGAATGCTAGCAGGTAGATATCGTATTACCTACATAGCCCATGCATGTATAAAACAAAACCATGTTTTCATTATAAATGGAAATATCATCGAAAAATGCAGTAAACATATATTTCTCATTTGGCATTTTCATGAACACAAATACTAAATATTTCCACTTAAAACATGTTTCATAAAATAGTGCCCTCTCGGCACAAGTGATTAAATCAGATATTTTCAAATACATAAGAATCTCTTTCTTTTTTGAGTTCTCCTCAATTTCTCGAATCTCTAAGACAGGCATGGAATTTTCGACAATCAAATATCCATGACATATGGCAATAGTCAGTGATCCCAGGCCTCACTGATTAGGTATGCATAGGGTATCACTTCGCCTGAAGGGAGATGGGTCAGTCTTACCATCCGGCTCATCTCAATCAACCTCATCTCCTCACATACTCACGGTATAAGGTACATCATGTGTCATGTACGCGATACTCGTACTCACGTGCACCCAGTACGGTACATAGTATACCAATGGACAACTACACAGTACTACGTATGATCGTGGACCCAAGTCCATACTCCAACTCTGATGGACTTTTCATCTTGAACCATGTCTCATATACTAGGTGAGCAAGCAACGTGACAGACAGTCATCGCAAAGCTCCAGCACAGTACGAGGTATTGTTAAGGCCCAGCCTGTTCGAAGGTCGTCGGCTGGCATCTCCTTGGGTCCAGACCCCCAGGTTTACCTCAACTCAGTAAAAACATGTGCGAACTAACACTCCAGCACATTATCATCATAAAACCACATGCGAGTCACGCTCCAGCACGGTTTATCAAATCATGTAGACGTATGCGAGTCAAACTCTAGCATAGTCAGAATCATTAAAATGGGTGTGAGCTAGAGCTCCAACACCAATCTCATCTCAAATCCAATAGGTGGCTATTTTCTCTTTTAAAACTCAAAACATGTTTATTTATACAACATGCCTTTCCATGCTAAAACATGTAAAACTAGCCAACTTGTCATCATCATTTCTCAATCACCACATCAATACAAATTGAGAAAACTTTGAAATCATGCATATCATGCTATTTTCTTACCCCATCCCATTTCTCAATACATATATATCATAGTACATTTCATGCTTCCATATCATTTTGTAGAATTGTAGTATCGTACTAACTCTAGTGATATATCTATGAAATTACCGTAAAATACGTACAAACATCTCTATAGCTAACATACAGTCCCTTACCTCGAATCACACTGGTATTTCCTTTGTCACATATGCCCCGTTCGCGATCCGGGTTAGTCGTGTTCCACGTTCTTCCAATCTACACACATAACCATTAAGTCATTTCTTTTCTTTCTCCCAAATATCCTCATTGTCAATTATTCTCCCATTTATACCTTTCAAGCCTTTAAATCGTATATCACTTTTCCATTATATCACTTATCTCATTAAACTATTTCTCAAGCTTTCCATAAATTTTCATCTTCTTAAATTTCTCTTAACATTACTCACTCATCACTAGAAATCACTCTTATTAACATTTTGCATACCATTCGACCCATACAAAGTCTAGAATCCTTATTTAATGTAAGACCCGATATTTTCGAGTGCATTTAAAAATGCAAAAGGACTTAAATGGTATTCCCGAATACGTGCAAGGGCAAAATAGTCAAAAGACCAAAATTCGGTATTAATCGGGACAAGAAATTTTAATTAAAAATATGCGATTGAGAAATCTTGATCAATAACGAAGAAATAATTAAATGTCGGGTTAAATTGATCAAGATATGAATTTATTGGGATAAACCGAAATTTTCGTATTGGAAAAATAATCCCGAAAATAATCGAAAAATATACCGAAAAGGTAAAATCGAACTGATAAATTCATTTACGGAATAAATGAATAAAATAATGTTTTACTTAGATATTTTTAGATTTTAATAATATTTTAATTGATTAAAATATTATTAAAAATAAAATAAGAATAAAATAAATAATAAAACAAAATAAAGTAAAAAAAACGAATTCTGAAAAAAAAAACACGCGAAACAGAAGCGAAAATGGAGAGGAAAAGAAAAGTAAAAGGCGAAAGGCGAACCGAGGAGGATTTCTCACCGGCGAGCCACCACCGGCGGGGCTAAGGGGCCGACGAGGGCCGGCGAAGGTAGCCCTACACCAGGTGAACCCACAGGCGGCCGCGACGTGCGGCGAGGTGGCCGGAAAATGTCAGAAAATGAAGGAGAATCCGCGGGGAAGAAATCTCGATTCGCTGGCGATGGCGTCGATTCGACCCCAGTCGAGGCCCGATTTAGGAAGCCCAGGCCATGGCGCATCGAACGGCGGTGGAATCACGCCGGGAACCGGCCGGACGGCGCCGGCACGACCAAATGTTGCCTGAACCGATCGAACCGGACTGAATTGACCGAACCGAACCAGACTGAATCGACGGTCCAAACTGGGTTGAACCGGACCGGTTCAGCCAAAAAGAGAGGGAAAAAAGGAAGAAAAAGGGAAAAAGAAAAAGAGGAAAAATTGGAGAAAATTTCAGTGATGCAATCGAGCTTCGGGTAAGTCGGTAAGTGGTCAAATTGATCGATTTAATTTTTGGAATATTTAATTTGATAATTAATCGACTGAAAGTTTACCCGAAAATATATTTAATTGTGTAGCTCGACAATTGGCATCAACCGAGAGCTCGAGACAGCCTCGATTTGAGTACTATCATGGAATCATGGGTAAGTAACCCTTATTTACGATAATTTACATCGTTATGCATGATTGATATTTAACGCATAAATTACGGATTTAATTTCTGCATAAATGAATTTAATTCTGGAAAATTGGGATAAATTGTCGTAAATAATTCATAAGTTGTCTGAGAGTTTAGAACGAGGCTAAATAAATACTGCTAGGCCCAATGAGCCCAATAGGCCTCAATAAAGAGTAGTAAACGGGCTTAAGGCCGATTAAGGCCCATTAAGGTGCAATCGGGCGCAATATGAGAAACGAGCCCAATGATTTAAAATTAAGCCCAGAAAATTATGAAATACATTAAATTGTATTGTATTTGACCTGATGAATGTGTATCCGCACTTTCGGAGATTTGATTTGGATTGAGAGAAAATCGGACTGCGTGACGAGTCATCAGAGGAAAGGTCAGACTGTACAGATAAATGAGGTAAGGGAATTGTGTGAGTAGCTAGAGGTAGCTACGCGTATTTTAATATATTTTCTGTACACTGAATATGTATGTATACCTTGATTATGCATAATGATCCTAAAAGTGGTTTAAATGATTTTTAAGGATCGAAATAGGTGAAATGTCTATTTTACCCCTATTGAGGGAAGTTCACCTAAGGATGGTGAAAGCATGACATGCATGAAATGCATGATTTAAGGATTTTATGATTAAGGAATTTTCTTGGTTTTAATCAAAGTAAATCGTTAGATTGGCCAATAATTGGATAAGTTTCCCAAAATAACACTACGTAGGTGTATTTAATATTTAAATGAAATTATTTGGAAAATGGGCCAACTATCAAGTTTATATGGAAACAGATAGTGCCGACATGTAGTTCGCACTATATCTACGTTTGTGAATGTGCATAAATGTGCTTGAGCGGTTGCTCGCACCGATTTGTGTGACATCATATGCATGAAATGTGCTGGAGCTGTTTCTCGCACTGATTTTTATTATTGTGAAATGAGAGCTGCTGGAGCCTAGCTCGCACTTTATTTTGACATGTTTTGACATGTTTTGATTTGTTTTGAAGTGGTATGCATAAAATGGTGCTGGAGCGATTGCTCGCACTAGTTTTAATTGTTTGACATGCATGAGAGATGCTGGAGCTTAGCTCGCATCCTGTTTTGATTTAATTATGCATGAAGCCGTGCTGGAGTGTAACTCGCACGAGATTTGATTTAATTATGCATAAAGCCGTGCTGGAGTGTAACTCGTACGAGATTTGATTTACTTGAGCATTCATTTGTGCTGGAGCGTTGCTCGCACCAAGTTTTACATGGTTTTTATAATTCATTTGAATGTCGTACTGGAGTTTTTCTCGTACGAGGTTTTCACTGAGTTTCTATACATATCCGTACTAGAGCATTTCTCGTACGTGGAATTTACTTGAAATTATAATCAGTTTAAGTCGTACTGGAGCGCTGCTCGTACGCGGATTTCTCGGGTGGTTTATGCCATCCTAGCTCCCCACATTCTCGAGTAACAAGGACAGCAAACGAAGAGGAAAAATAAACTTACCAATGGAAGCAACCGAGAATTATAAACATAACAAAAACAAAATTGAAAAATGAAGGAGAAACCGAGAAGAGCAAAGACAAGGAAATGAGATCAAATGCTGTAAGAGAAAATTAGCAACTAGGATTAAACTTTTTCATTTTAAAGAAAATAAAACAAAGCTTGTAAATTGAAACAATGGTGGCTAACTAAGAACTAACCGGAAATCATTGCAAATGAAAAACAAAATAAATCTAACAACCAAGCTTTTGAAATAAAACTTTAAACTATATTAAAAATACCTCTAATTTACATTACACTACTCCTACTCCTAAAAATTACATTAACCTCTACTCCTAAAATTACATTCCTTTCAATTGTCATCTTCCTATTTATAAGCACAGTAGGGGCAAAATGGTAATTTTCACATCCTTGATTAGTTGGCATTTTTTTGGCCACTTGTCTTCACACCATTGGCTCCTTGAAAAGATATTTCCATGTCATCGGTCTTTTTGTCCAATTGGATGTGTTAGGTGGCATGACTCGTGTTGTCCGCGTGGCTCAATCTCGATTTTAGCCCAATTCCGGTCTATTTTCTACCGAAATATTCAAAACTCATCCGGATTTGATTTATCTGCAAAAATGAGAATTTTAATTAAATAAAGGGGATAATTAACAAAATAAATTGAGGATTTAAATAATTATTTAGGAAATTAAGCACAAATAATTCTAAAAATATAGAATTATCACACTCCCAAACTTGAGCTTTTGCTTGTCCTCAAGCAAAACAAAATGATTGTGAGAATGACAAGTACTAAACACAATAATTTTTCCAATATTATCCTCAAAGAAAAAGTACAGACTATGAAATCAAAGAATTACAATTACAAGTCCAGCACTTAGAATTATTCAATCATAAGTCCTAACCCAAATTGGACTCCTCGTGAGTGTGTGAAAAAATGTCTAAGTCACTTCTCAGTACATTATCCAGATCAGATTATGCAACACAGTGAATGCAAATTCAATGACAAGTGATCATTCCCATAAGTTTGCTTTTCACTAATCTCTCCACTAATGTAGTCACACTTAACTAAAGATTATTAGGAATTCATTAAGCTTATAATGTAAGGCTGGGGTTAAGGTATGATAAAGTCGATTTAGGTTTAATTACCCCTTAACATGCATTACTTCTAGGATCTTCAATGTAAGAGCTCTAATTATTTCCCCCAAACTTATTTCTTTTGCTAAACATTTTTTTCTTGAATTTTTCTATTTTCTTTTTTTTCTTTTTCATCATTTTTCATTTTTTTTTTTTACATACTCATTCACTATCACTTAATACCCATATAGATCACAATATATCCAATGACTTTTCATGCTTTCGGGGTAAGGGATAGGAAAAAGTATTTAAGCTAAGGAAACAAAAATAAGCAGATGTATTTCCAGAGAAAAGCTTATTTGGCCCAGATGGGTGACTAGGGGTAGCATATGTACAAGGAAGGCTAGAAAGGCTCAAACGATCCAAAGATGGCCTAAATCATCTCCCTAATTAAGTGTGATCTAATATTTCGCCTCGAGATCAGATCAAACAAATTCTAGAATATGATGCACCAAATCAACTGAACAAATGCAATCCTATGTACACATAAGCTTTCTCTAAATAAATATACAGATTCATGACATGACATGTGCATAAAATGAGGAAATCACAATTAGAATCAAGACAAATTCAAGAATTCAACTTCATGCTTTTTCTATAATCATGCTTCTCATTCAGTCAAAGTCAGACTAAATCACGGGGTCATATCATTGGAATATGGGAAAACTACATGCTAAGCATTAAATCATCCCAAAATCAAACAATTTAAGCTCATGTTATCGAAAAAATTTTGAAAATTCTTTCTCAAATTTTCGAAAAAATTTTGAATTTTTTTTCAATTTTTCACAAAATTGCTCAAGTAATATGCCCTCCCCCAAACTTAAAATGCACAATGTCATCAGTGTGCAGATAACATAAGAATTTAAGTTCAAGAACAAAGTACTCCCCTTTCTGATGATGATGAACAACTGAAGCTTTGATTGAAAGCATAAAACTAGAAAATAAACCTGCAACACAAACAAAGAAAGAAACAACAGAAAAGAGAAAGAAAAAAGAACTATATACAAAGTGAAAATGAAAACACAACCACTTCAAATGCAGCTGAAAAACACTACACTCAGCAGCAGGGCGAAGAGCAGGAGGATTAGCCAAAATGGTGACAGAATGTTAACAGTTAAATCCTCCTGAGCTCTCGTTACTTCCCTCCTTCTTTGAGAATTCTTGTGCTCAAGCCTTATATTCTCCTCAATCTCTATCTTAAAACACTCTTGAGAGTCATCAGGGAGCTTCAAAGGTTTGAAAACATTAAACTTCACTTCCTGGTCTTGGACTCTCATCGTCAACTTTGTAGAATCAGAAGGCGAGGAAGGCAATGAATAAGAAGAAGGTTTAGATGAAGAAGCGCTTAGCTTTATTTCCTTGGTAGCCCAATCCTTATGTTCCTACTCTTTCTGAGCTGCTTTGTTAGAACTTACGAATTCTTCAACTATGTGCTGTTCAGGTTGGGACTTAACTTGTGGTTCCTCTAGCTCTCTGCCACTCCTAAGGGTGATAGATCTAACATGTTCCTTACCATCCTTTTGCTTAACAGGGTTAACTTCAGTGTTACTAGGGAGGGTCCCTTGAGGACGTTGGCTAAGAGCACTAGCTATTTGTCCCACCTGAACCTCTAAGTTCTTAATTGAAGCAACTTGATCTTGCAGGATAGTCGTGAACATCTCCTCTAATGTAGGCTTCTTCTCAGCTGCTGGTGCATGGTAGAGTTGGGGCTGCATAAGTGGTGGTGGTGGTGGTGGTGGTGATGGATGATATTGAAATTGAGGTGGGGATGGATGATGTGGATGGTGGTAAGGAAATTGAAATTTCGGCTGTGGTGGTACCTGAACCGGTGGAGCTTGAAAACTAGGGGGTCCTACAGATATGGAATTAAAAGGTTGCCCTTGGTTTTGGCTCCAAGAGAAGTTAGGATGGTTCCTCCACCCTGAATTGTAGGTGTTTGAAAAAAAGTTGTTCTGTTGCGTTTGAGAAGGGGCAACATACTGAACCGATTCTAAGTTGAGCGGACACCTATCTACAGAGGGGGTACCACTATACAGCTCGCAGGAAGGAAAAGGACTTTGGACAGAATAAATCGGATTAGGACTGGTGGGAGGATTATGCTGGGTACTGAGCGACTCCACCTTCTTTGTAAGATTGGCGATCTGAGAGGTCAAGGTGGACAGCGTGTCAAGCTCATATATACCCATTGATTTCTCTAGCATTTGCCTTTCCGAGGACCATTGATAGTTGTTAGCCGCCATTTTGTCTAGCAACTCATAAGCCTCCTCCTCTGTTTTGCACATCAAGGCTCCATCCGAAGCAGCGTCCACTATGGTCCTATTTTAGCTTGTAAGTCCATTATAGAAAGTTTGGACTTGAAGCCATAGAGGTAGGTCGTGGTGAGGGCACTTCCTAAGAAGCTCCTTATATCGTTCCCATGCTTCATAAAGAGATTCTAAGTCGTACTGGGCAAACGAAGATATATTGCTACGGAGTTGGGCTAGTTTAGAGGGATGAAAGAATTTGGCTAGAAATTGGTGGGCTAACTCGTCCCATGTGGAAATTGATCCCAGAGGCAGAGAGGTCAATCAATGTCTCGCCCTATCCCTTAGTGAGAAGGGGAATAATCTAAGCCTAACAGTATCGTCAGATAATCCATTATATTTAAATGTGTTGCACAAGTCTAAGAATTGCCCAAGGTGAGCATGTGGGTCATCGTGAGGAAGCCCACTGAACTGCAAAGATGTTTGGATCATCTGGATGATTGCGGGCTTAATTTCAAAATTGTTTGCATGGACAGCTGGTGGCCTAATGCCGGTATAATATCCTTCGACTGTCGGCAACGCATAATCTCCAACGGTCCTACTCTCCCTATTCTCTGCCATCGTGTTTTGCTACGGAGCTGTAAATTTCTTAGAATCCTTTCGAATTTGTCTAAGAGTTCGTTCGATTTCAAGATCTAGAGGAAAGCAATCAAGACTCCTTGCTCTACGCATGCAAACATCAGAAAGTCCTTAGAATTTTTTTTAATTAATTATGAGAAAATTAACTAAACTAGATTAAGGATCTCAATATTTACAACCTAAATATTTACAGGCTAAAATTACACCTAAGTATAATTTCACCGATATTAACTAATGGCTAATTAAGACTTCCCCGGCAACGGCACCAAAAACTTGACGAGCCCAAAGGGTATATATCCGCAAGTGCACGGGTCGTACAAGTAATAATGGGATTTGAGTCCCGAGTTATCGTCCCACAGAGAAGTTGACTAGCCTAATTAAGTACCGGTTACTTTTACCCTAAGTATATTCTATCAAATTATGAAATTAAAGGGGTTGATCTACATAGCTAGAATTAAAAATACTGAAAGCAATAAAATAATAAAACTATAAAATAAAGGAAATAAAAACGAGCAAAATTACTTACAGTGCTCCACGCAATTAAAATCGAAAACCTACAAAAGAAATTAAAACAGTTAAAATTAACTAACGCAATTAAAATAAAATGCAATCATGAAAATAAAGCAATAAAGTTAAACTACAATTAACTAACCTAAAAATGCAATTAAACTACTTAATTAAAATGCATGAGTTTATCTAAATTAATTTTAAGCACTACCCCTAATACTAGAATAAAAATTACTTAGTACCAACTTAAATATAAGTTAAACTAATGCATTGAATTTAATCTAACTAAGCTAACTAAAAACATTAAAATTAATCTAACTAAAGTGCATGCAAAAAATGAATTAATGCCATAATGCAAAAACCAAACAAGGCCTTAACAATTTAAATCCTTCCAACAACTCCCTCCAACTACTGTTCATATAACATTTCTGCATTTCTTTTCCAGGTGGTCACGGCTCGAGTTGGCTGCTGTTGCCCGCTGGTCCGCTGCTTCCGTTGTTGTTTCCGCTGGTCAGCTGCTGTTAGCTCACGGGTGAGGCTTGTTGTTCGGTCTCCATCTCGGTCTGTCGTGCAATACTGTCCCACTGCTGTCCCAGGTTACAGCTATGCTCTCGGTTCTGCCAGGCTCACCAACTCTGCTCGGTTCCGTGTGCTTCACATTTCCTGCACTCAACACAGCTTCACGTTTTATTCATCAGCGACCAAACACCAACACGCCAACCTGCCCAGACCTGCTCGTCCAGGTCCTGTCTCGGTTGCAGGCTGCCAACTGCTCCAGGCTACTCGGTTCAGTGCTTCTGCTCCTGCCAGGCTGCTGCGTATAGGTTGCACTTCCTCGGTTCTGTCCTGCACTGCCTGTCGAGCCTGCTCCAGCTGCTAGTATTGAAGGTATGTCCGGCTTCTGCTCCCGCTTTGTGCTACTGCTGGTGTGCGCAACCTCTGCCCAGCTAGCAGGAAACGTTGGCCTCCCCGAACTGGTCCTGCACTGCCTCCCTCCTTGTCCTGCTGTCCAGGTCTGCTCTCGGATTGCCCAGCTCGCTGTACATACTCCTCGCTTGCAGGACCTGTCTTCCTTGCAACAGAACAGAATGTATAAAGCACAGGGGAAATATCATCATGGACACCATTGCAGGAGAAACATCATGAACAGTGATGGAAACAAATAACAGAGGAGAACAGAGGAAGCTCTCGGTCTGTCCAGCTTCACTCTCGGTTCATGGTCTGCTGCCAGGATCTCGGGTGGTTTATGAAATCAGCCTAGCTCCCCACATTCTCGAGTAACAAGGACAGCAAACGAAGAGGAAAAATAAACTTACCAATGGAAGCAACCGAGAATTATAAACATAACAAAAACAAAATTGAAAAATGAAGGAGAAACCGAGAAGAGCAAAGACAAGGAAATGAGATCAAATGCTGTAAGAGAAAATTAGCAACTAGGATTAAACTTTTTCATTTTAAAGAAAATAAAACAAAGCTTGTAAATTGAAACAATGGTGGCTAACTAAGAACTAACCGGAAATCATTGCAAATGAAAAACAAAATAAATCTAACAACAAAGCTTTTGAAATAAAACTTTAAACTATATTAAAAATACCTCTAATTTACATTACACTACTCCAAACTACATTACACTACTCCTACTCCTAAAAATTACATTAACCTCTACTCCTAAAATTACATTCCTTTCAATTGTCATCTTCCTATTTATAAGCACACTAGGGGCAAAATGGTAATTTTCACATCCTTGATGAGTTGACATTTTTTTTTGGCCACTTGTCTTCACACCATTGGCTCCTTGAAAAGATATTTCCATGCCATCGGTCTTCTTGTCCAATTGGATGTGTTAGGTGGCATGACTCGTGTTGTCCGCGTGGCTCAATCTCGATTTTAGCCCAATTCCGGTTCATTTTCTACCGAAATATTCAAAACTCATCCGGATTTGATTTATCTGCAAAAAATGAGAATTTTAATTAAATAAAGGGGATAATTAACAAAATAAATTGAGGATTTAAATAATTATTTAGGAAATTAAGCACAAATAATTCTAAAAATATAGAATTATCAATGATGATTTAATGATGTCACATAAAATGCTTTGAATGCATGAATTACATGATTTATATATGCACAAATAGTTTTGGATAAACAATGGCATTGAATATGCATGATTTTGTGCGTGAAATTTTAAATGAAAAGAAATGGATTTAAGGGCATGGCATTATGAGCATGTAGATAGTAGAGTTATCTACTTACTTGCATAATTGCCTTACTGAGCGTGTGGTTTGCTCACCCCCATTATTTTGTCATCTTTTCAGAGCACTTGCAATAGTTATTAAGCGGCTGAGGACTTGCATGCTTGATATCCGCTGCTTCCCATCGAGAGACAGGTATACACATTTGTATAGTGTTGTATCTAAATATGTAATGCACAGTACTGTAAACGGATATTGATGTCGGGGATGTAGAGTTATAAATACCAATGTATATGTATTTATTTAAAGTCAAAAGATAGTAAACTCTGATATATGATTATGAAAATGGAATGGTAAATAGTGTGAGGTGACTAACACCGAATCATAGTCCAACTGTGTTGTAAGATGGTCACGATGAGAGAAAGATAAGAATTAAATAATAAATGAAAAAATCGAAAAAATTTACTCTGATTTTTAGGTAATTCGGGTCGTGAAATTTAAAGCTTGAGGGTTGAAGAACTTACCCCTTTTCCTTAGCCAAACTTGTGGTAGGCACAACTCCTTCTCTTGATCACACCAGTGTGAGATTTTTAGGTATGTTGTTCTCCTTGCTCCAAGGAAAAACTTTCCCTTCTTGAGCTTCTTCCAGAACTAGTTGGAATGTAGTGATTTTGAGAGTGAGAAAGCTTGGGTTTTGAGAGAAAATGACAGGTGAGGTTTGGTGGAGGAAGAGTTCTAAGGTTTCATCTCAATCCTGTGCTCTTTTTATAGATGTAGGCTTATGAGATCGATCTGATCCTTGTAGAGATCGATTTCTGCACGTTTGGTAGTCCTTTTCACCTAACATAACCACTCCTAGATCGATCTTCTTCCTTGATGAGATCGATCTGTCAAAGGCCAATTTTCCTCTTAGAGATCAATCTGCCCCTTATAGGAAATCGATCTGCTCTTTACAAAACCCTTAAGGAGATCGATCTGTCTAGTCTTGAGATCAATCTGTCTCAAACAGAGAGCTAAGGAGATTGATCTGTTTGCCTTAAAATCGACCCTCTCATTACAGAATGCTTTGCAGATCGATCTGTCCTACTCCATAGCTCAAAATAAGTTCATTTTGGCTCTTCCGAATCGATCTCTCATCCCATGAGATCGATCTGACCTTCATATTTTCCAGTTTTCCTACAGTTTTTCTGCAGTAACTTCACTCAAAACATCCTTAATTTGCTGCCATAGTAATTTCCTCATTCATCCATCCTCGAGACTTGAAAATGGCATCCAATCACACTTTGTACACATTAAAACTTGTGTGTAATTCTTGCATGACCAAATATATAAAATATATAACTAAATGGAAGTGCATAACTTATGTAAATCTTCATTCCATTTACTACACTACTCATTTCCCATTCCACTCACGTTCATCACATGTTTAAGTCCATTTCTTCATATTTATACTTAATGTAACTTATACGTACAATCACCATCTCTCGTTACAAGTGTGTACATTTAACTTATGGACTTTATATCACATATGCTTCACATTACTAATACATCTTCATACTTATGAATTCATTTACATATGTTCAAGGTTAAACCTATACGGGGTCTCACATTCTCCCCCACTTAGAAAATTTGATCCTCCAAATTGGAACCAATCATTCTGTGAATAACTCGGGATACTTCTCCCACATCGAACTCTCCAATTCCCATATGGTTTTTTCTGCTATATGATATTGTCACAAAACCTTAACCAATGAAATTGTCTTGTTTCACAACGCGTTCTCCTTCCTGTCCAATATCCGGATTGGTTCCTCCACATACGACATGTCCTCCTTGAGCACTAATGGCTCATAGCTAATTACATGTGTCGGATCCGGATAGTACTTTCGAAGCATAGAAACATGAAAGACATTATGGACTCCTACTAGCTCAGGTGGTAAGGCTAGCCTATATGCTCCATCTCCCACTCTATCCAAAATCTCGAAGGGACTAATGTAACAAGGACTTAGTTTTCCTTTCTTCCAGAACCTTGTTATTCCCTTAAAAGGAGACACTTTTAAAAATACGGACTCACCCACATCGAACTCAAGTGGTCTTTGTCTCCTGTCAGCATAGCTCTTTTGTCGACATTGAGCTGTTTGCAACCTCTCACATATTAGCTGAACATCTTCGAAGGCTTGTTTAACCAAATCGAGAGTGAGCAACTGTCTGTCACCAACCTCTTCCCATCAAATGGGTGATCGACATCTACGACCGTATAGTGCCTCATAAGGGGCCATACCAATACTTGAGTGACAACTATTATTGTAGGTGAACTAAATCAATGGCAAGTGATAGTCCTATGAGCCTCTAAAATCCAGCACACATGCTCTCAACATATCCTCCAGGGTCAGTATAGTCCTCTCTGACTGACCATCTGTCTGAGGATGAAAAGTGGTGCTAAAGCTCAACTGGGTCCCCACGCTTCCTGAAAATGTCCCCAAAAGCAGGAAGTGAAGCGGGCATTCCGATTAGAAACAACATTCACTGGGACTCCATGCAATCTCGCTATTTCCCACGCATACAGGTTCGCCAATGCACTCAATGTATCTGTAGATCTTATGGCTAAAAAGTGTGTCGATTTTGTTAACCGATCTACTATCACCCATATAGCATCATGGTTCTTACGGGTTCTCGGTAACCCCATCACAAAGTCCATGGTGACGTACTCCCACTTCCATGTCGGTATCGGTAGAGGTTGTGACAATCCACCTGGTTTTTGATGTTCGACCTTTACTTGCTAACAAATGAGACATCTAGCAACATACTCGGCTATGTCTCTCTTCATTCCAGACCACCAATATACCTTTCAAAGATTCTGATACATTTTACTACTCCCCGGGTGTACTATATATCTCGACGAGTGAGCCTCTGATAAGATCATTTTCCTTAGCTCCGAATCCTTAGGAACACACATTCTATTTTCGAACCTTAGTATTCTATCTGAACTCAATTCAAATTTCATACCCATACCCTTCTGGATTTAGCTAGTCACCTCAATACACCATTGATCAACTTGCTGAGCTTGCCAGATTCTCTCAATCAACTCGGTTCTAATCTCAAGCTAGCAATAATCTCATAGCTGCTAATCTCAGGTAGGGTCATATCCAGACTAAGGTTCATGAATTGCTCCACCAACTTGTGTTCTCTAACCATCATATGCGATATCAATCCGAGACTCTTCCTACTCAATGCATCGGCAACCACATTTGCCTTCCCCGGGTGGTACAAGATCTCACAATCGTAGTCCTTGAGAAGTTCTAACCACCTTCTTTGTCTCATATTTAACTCCTTTTGTGAGAATAGATATTTAAAACTCTTGTGATCCGTAAAGATCTAAAATCTCTCACCATACAAGTAGTGGCGCCATATCTTCAATGTAAACACTACGGCAGCCAACTCCAAATCATGAGTGGGGTAGTTCTTCTCATGATCTTTCATCTGTCTAGATCCATAAGATATTACCCTTCCATCTTGCATCAAAACATAACCTAGTCCTTGATGCGAAGCATCTGTATACACCGAGTAGTTTCTTGAATTGTTAGGGATGATAAGAACTGGCGCAGTGGTTAATCTGCGCTTAAGTTCCAAAAAACTTCTCTCACATGCTTCATCCCATATAAACTCCACATCTTTCCTCGTAAGTCGTGTTAACGGAGCAGCCAATCTAGAGAAACTCTCTACAAATCTCTTGTAGTAACCAGCCAAACCCAAAAAACTCCTAATCTCTGTGACTGTTCTGGGCTATTCCCATTGAACAACGGCCTTAATCTTGGATGGATCTACTGACACCCCATCCTTTGATACAACATGGCCCAGAAAAGAGATCTGCTCTAGCCAGAAGTCACATTTACTCAATTTGGCATACATCCTTCTCTCTCGGAGGGTTTGCAAAACAATCCTTAAGTGCTGCTCATGATCTTCCTTGGACATTAAATATACCAATATATCATCAATGAAGACGATTATGAACTGGTCCAAGTATGGCTTGAATATCTCATTTATTAGAAACATAAAAACTGCTGGTGCATTCGTCAATCCGAAAGGCATCACTAGGAATTCGTAATGACCATAGCGGGTACGAAAAGCTGTCTTAGGCACATCCTCCTTCCGAATCTTCAATTGATGATACCCAGACCTCATATTTATCTTGAAAAAGATCTGCGCTCCCTGAAGCTAATCCAATAAATCATCAATGAGCGACAAGGGGTATTTATTCTTGATGGTAGCCTTGTTCAACATCCTGTAGTCAATACACAACCTAAGGCTCCCATCTCTCTTCTTCATAAATAATACTGGAGCTCCCCATGGTGAGACGCTAGGTCTTATAAACCCCTTATCTAGCATATCTTGCAACTGCTTCCTTAATTCCTCTAGCCCAACTGGAGCCATCCTATATGGTGACTTGGATATTAGCTCGGTTTCGGGTGTAAATTTGATACCAAATTCCATTTCCCTATCCGGTGGCAATCCCGATAAGTCGTCTGGAAAGAAATCAGGGAATTCTCTAACAACTGGAATGTCCTCTATATCCGAATGTACTTTGTCCAAATCCACCACATAAGCAATAAAACCTTCAAAACAACATTCACGTCATTTGATACCAATGTACTTTACTTGTCACAAAATTCAAAATTTCATTTCTTTTCTTAAAATCTTACAACATATTTTCCAGGTAGAGAAAACATAATAGACTTAGTGTGGCAATCTAAGACAGCATGTTTGGTAGCTAACCAATCCATTCCCAAAATTACATAATATCATACATATTTAACAAGATCAAGTTGGCTGTCGCACACTTATCTCCTACCCTCACCTTACAATCCTTATATACTTGTTCAGCCAATTGGCTAACTCTCATTAGAGTACTTATTAACAAAGTCCTATTTAAGTGTGTGGGTTCTACAAGTCTTATTAACTTTGATACACATGCAGGTGATATGAAAGAATGCATAGCACCAGAATCAAACAAAGCCATAGCTTCCAAATTGGAGATCAAAATTGTATATTTTATCACTTTAGAAGAGGTATCAGCTGATGCCTGGTCTATCGCATACGCCTTGCCTTAACCCACAACTTGCTTTCCTTTTTCTTCAGTTGTGGCTCTCTTCCTTGCAGGAGGTGTAACTGTAGGAACTCTCTCTGGCTCCTTACCCCTCTGTGGAACTACCTCAACTACCTCTAGACATTCTTTTGCATAATGTCAGAACTTGCTACATCTGAAGCATCGTGTACTCTGAAGATAACAGGGCCTACAACCATGATATCAACTACATATTCTGCACTGATCGGTAGTCGGTCCTGGTGCACCAATCACTATACCCCTGGTTGGTGTCTGAGTCGGAGACATAAAAGGTCTAGCAGCCCTTTTTTGTGACTCATCTGCCTCTCTCGGACGCTTACTCATAAATCTCTGATCAAACTTGGCACTCTTGCCATCTCCCATTCTCCTCAGACCCTTGTCCTTACCCCAACTAAACTAAAAAATCTATAGGTCATAATCTTGCTCACACAATTGGGCTCGTCGCACAACCTATTTATACGTAGCGACATCAAACGAGGCCAACTTAGCTCGAATCGAAGGCCTCAATCTATCTATAAATCTACAGACCCTTATAGCCTCACTCCTGATCGAGTCCGGATCATATTTGCCTAGTGAAGTGAATCGTGACTCGTACTCATCAACTGTTTGATTCCCTTTAGTCAGATTCAAAAAATTCCATCTGCAACCTACGTTGAGTGGTATCTGGGATGTATTGCTCTCTGAAAGCACACAAAAACATATCCCACATGATAGCCATACCCTGAGCTCTCAACATAGGCCTGGTGGACTTCCACCAGTGCTTTGCTTCGCCTCTCAGTATAAAGGCCGTAAGCGCTACTCTTTCTGTAGTCGAACATCTACAAAAGTCAAACAACTTTTCCATCTAACTGATCCAGTCCTCAGTCACTGCCAGATCCTTTACCCTGCTAAAAGAAGGAAGCTTGAAGTCCATGAAATGCCTCAAACCTCTCCATATCACAATCATATCCATACCCCAAATCATCCTCATCATACTGCTGTGGGGCTACTAGAGGAGGTACTGGTCGAATATGGGATCTCGTGGCCTAACCTGTTTAGGTTGTGCAGGTGCAACATTCTCAGGTTCAGGTGTAGCTGTTGGCGGATTCGGTGCAGTCTGTCTTGCTGTACCAGTTGTACCGTCAAACTTAGCCATGATCTGACCCATCATGGTCATCATCGTGCACATGTCTTCCTCTAATCGCGCTATCCGAGAATCAAAAGCCTCTATCTGTTCCTGGGGCTCATGACTAGAGGACAATCTACTGTGCCTCTCAGTCCTGTCATTCCGCCCTTGAGCTCTCGAGTTCTCTCCCCTCTTGCGGTGTCTCTCAGCCATAACTCACTATCTTGATAACTTCCTGCATTTATCACAAACTCTTAATTTACTATCAGCTCCGTATACATATTTGTATCTAAAGATCGCACAGTAACTTTGGGATGTATGTTTTCTTAGTCCTAAACATCGACTCACATCAGACCAACCATGCTCTGATACCAAATCTGTCACACCCCATATCCGGGTGTCCTTTATCCATACTTACGCTACTACGGTTGGGCTGTGAGGCGATGCAATTACTAAAGTTCCAAAAATTTACAGCGAAAATATTTAAGATTTAATTCACACTCCCAGATGTGTGCGTAAATATACAAGATTAATTGAATATTAATATCTTTACATAACATCCCCATAAAACTATTATATTTTCAAGGTATAACTGTGCGATACAAGATAATAGATACAAAATACTCTTGTGTATACAAATCTTATACCTTTGCAATTGGTTGGAGCTGTCCAACAAAAAAAGGATCTAGAGATCATCGCACTGCTCTACTTTTCAGTATCTGGAGGGAAAAAATAGTGGGATGAGCAAACCACAGCTTAGTAAGGAAATGAATGCTAGCAGGTACATATCGTACTACCTACATAACCCATGCATGTATAAAACAAAACCATGTTTTCATTATAAATGGAAATATCATCGAAAAATGCAGTAAACATATATTTCTCATTTGGCATTTTCATGAACACAAATACTAAATATTTCCACTTAAGATATGTTTCATAAAACAGTGCCCTCTCGGCACAAGTGATTAAATCAGATATTTTCAAATACACACGGATCTCTTTCTTTTCAAGTTCTCCTCAATTTCTCGAATCTCTGAGATAGGCATGGAATTTTTGACAATCAAATATCCACGACATATGGCCATAGTCAGTGATCCCAGGCCTCACTGATCAGGTGTGCACAGGGCATCACTTCGCCTAAAGAGGGATGGGTCAGTCCTACCCTCCGGCTCATCTCAATCAACCTCATCTCTTTACATACTCATGGTATAAGGTACGCCATGTGTCATCTACACAATACTCGTACTCACATGCACCCAGCATGATACATAGTATACCAACTGACAACTACACAGTACTACGTACGACTGTGGACCCAAGTCCATACTTCAACTCTGATGGACTTTTCATCCTGAACCATGTCTCATATACTAGGCAAGAAAGCAGCGTGACACATAGTCATCACAAGGCTCCAACGCGGTACGAGGTATTATTAAGGCCCAGCTCGTTCAAAGGCTATCGGTTGGCATCTCCTTGGGTCCCAAACCCCCAGGTTTACCTCAACTTAGTAAAAACATGTGCGAGCTAACACTCCAACACATTATCATCATAAAACCACGTGTGAGTCACGCTTCAGCACGGTTTATCAAATCATGCAGACATATGCGAGTCAAACTCCGCCATAGTCAGAATCATTAAAACGAATGTGAGCTAGAGCTCCAACACCAATCTCATCTCAAATCCAATAGGTGGCTATTTTCTCTTTTAAAACTTAAAACATGTTTATTTATGCAGCATTCCTTTCCATGCTAAAACATGCAAAACTAGCTAACCTATCATCATCATTTCTCAATCACCACATCAATACAAAATTGAGAAAACATTGAAATCATGCATATCATGCTATTTCCTTACCTCATCCCATTTCTCAATACATATATATATCATAGTACTTTTCATGCTTACATATCATTTATAGAATTGTAGTATCGTACTAACTCTAGCGATATATCTACGAAATTGCCGTAAAATACGTACAAACATCTTTATAGCTAACACACAGTCCCTTACCTCAAATCGCGCTCGTATTTCCTTTGTCACGTATGCTCCGTTCGCGATCCGGGTTAGCCGTGTTCCTCGTTCTTCCAATCTACACACATAACCATTAAGTCATTTCTTTTCTTTCTCCCAAATATCCTCATTGTCAATTATTCTCCCATTTATACCTTTCAAGCCTTTAAATCATATATCACTTTTCTATTGCATCACTTATCTCATTAAACTATTTCTCAAGCTTTCCATAAATTTCCATCTTCTTAAATTTCTCTTAACATTACTCACTTATCACTATAAATCACTCTTATCAACATTTTGCATACCATTCAGCCCATACAATGTCTAGAATCCTTATTTAAAGCTTGAGGGTTAAAGAACTTACCCCTTTTTCTTAGCTAAACTTGTGGTAGCCACAACTCCTTCTCTTGATCACACCAATGTGAGATTTTTGGGTATATTGTTCTCCTTGCTCCAAGGAACAACTTTACCTTCTTGAGCTTCTTCCAAAACTGGTTGGAATATAGTGATTTTTAGAGTGAGAAAGCTTGGGTTTTGAGAGAAAATGGCAGGTGAGGTTTGGTAGAGAAAGAGTTCTAAGTTTTCATCTCAATCCCGTGCTCTTTTTGTAGATGTAGGCTTATGAGATCGATCTGGTCCTTATAGAGATTGATTTTTGCACGTTTGGTAGTCCTTTTCACCTAACATAACCACTCCCAGATTGATCTTCTCCCTTGATGAGATCGATCTATTGAAGGTAAATTTTCCTCTTAGAGATTGATCTGCCCCTTGTAGGAGATCGATCTGCTCTTTACAGAACCCTTAAGGAGATCGATCTGTCTAGTCTTGAGATCGATTTGTCTCAAACAAAGAGCTAAGGAGATCGATCTGTTTACTTAAAATCGATACTCTCATTACAAAATGCTTAGCCGATCGATCTGAATCCATTGGGGATCGATTTGTCCTACTCCATAGCTCAAAATAAATTCATTTTGGCTCTTTCAGATCGATCTCTCATCCCATGAGATTGATCCGACCTTCATATTTTCTAGTTTTCCTGCAGTTTTTCTATATTAACTTCACTCAAACATCCTTAGTTTGCTGCCATAGTCATTTCCTCATTCATCCATCCTCGAGACTTGAAAATGGCATCCAATCACACTTTGTACACATTAAAACTTATGTGTAATTCTTGCATGACCAAATATATACAATATATAACTAAATGGAAGTGCATAACTTATGCAAATCTTCATTCCATTTACTACACTACTCATTTCCCATTCCACTCACGTTCATCACATGTTTAAGTCCATTTCTTCATATTTATACTTAATGTAACTTGTACGTACAATCACCATCTCTCGTTACAAGTGTGTACATTTAACTTATGGACTTTATATCACATATGCTTCACATTACTAATACATCTTCATACTTATGAATTCATTTACATATGTTCAAGCTTAAACTTATACGGGGTCTCACAGTTACAAGGTGAATATGTAATTATAGGGTTGCATGATTTAAAATATAGCATGGAAAAATTGGGAATTTGACTTTTGGTATTCGACCATTTTGGAATAATTAGGAATAATTCTTTCAGCTGGAATTTAAAGATTAGATCAAAAAATTATGACACAAATATATCGAAAGAATATGCTAGTGTAACACAAGTAGAAATTTAACTGTTTTAAGTAAATGATAAACTGAAATGAGTATGAAGACTAATAATTGGATGTTCTTACGTATGAATTTACAGCGACTACCTTGTCAATTGCCAAGAAAGCTTAGACACATATATGCGTGCCTAAGACGAGAAGGGTAATTGTTACGCTTCGCTTTTGTGGTAAGGGATTTATATAGCTCATAGCTAGTAGGATATCTCAGGTTAAGCTAAAACTTTACTATGAACCATAGGCTGTTAGTTTAGTTAGGATCTTTTTTTAAGCTAATTACCTACCTTACCCACTTTTCATAAATACCGAAACTTTGTTTGTAATCACTAGCTTTAGTCAAAATGAGGTTATAAATATCAGTTTACTAAATTTTAGTATCAAATAAAAATAGTTAAAGCCAAATGAGTACAAACGTCTTACTACCTGATTTTATCGTTTTGCGCATCTATGCATGATGTTTATAACTTGATTGCATAGGCTGTTTTCAAATATCATTTGGGAAAGCATAATGGTGTACAGAATGATGTTAGCATGCTTTATGATAATATTACATGTTTCTAAAGTTATTGGTATATTTTTCCATGAACTTGATGTTGAATTGAAACATTTTTTATGCTTTCACCATACACCTATTCATGTCGATTTTAAGATTATTGGCGATCCTAAAAAATGCCTTTGTGGCAGTCATGTCCTGTGAGAGCCATCTCTAGCACCGGTAGGAGGTTCTGTGTGATTGCTTTACTGTGCTAAGTGCTTCACAGGGATGCCTAGGTGGCATCGAGTTTATGGGACGTGAGAGCCATCTCTAGCACCGATAGGAGGTTCTCTGTGATTGCCTTACGATGCCAAGTGTTTCACATAGATGCCTTCGTGGCATCAAGATTTTTATTCTACCTACTACTGTAGACCTTGATCCCGTTTTCAGTACCCTAGTCCAAACCTGATCAGTTTAGGATATGGCGATAGTCACTCTGGCCATAGGTGTTTACATTGCGTTACTGATTCCATGACATGTTAAGAAATGTGCCACATCTATCCTATTTGTATCAAATGTTTAATTTAAGCCCATGTATGCATTTTGCTAGACTGTAATTGTTTTCAACATGAAGGGTATGCTACCTGATTTTCAAGGTTTTCATGTTTTGAATTCTGAACTGATGATTTATAAACTATGGTTAGTAAGTTTTGTGAAATCTTCAGTTTTGAAAAGAATGTTGAATGACCAAATTAAAAGTTTGTTCATTGCTCTACAAAGTGCATGTTTTACTAAACAGAGAAAATATTTTTATAACCACTTACTTGGTATGTTATTAGCCTCAGTTATTTGTTTTCCTTACTGAGCGTGTGGTTGCTCACCCCTTTCCTTAAAACATTTCATATTAATTCGTAGGTGAACCACACGAAAATCACTGATTTCTCATGCTAAGAGTGCGACTTTTGTGCTAAGGTATACGCAACAATTGTAATGTTTTTATTTCAGACTGGTATGTATGCACAGATTTAAGTAATAGTTGTTTAGGATGTATTAGCTGAGTTTAGAGCATTGTTTCTATGATAGGATTTATGTACTCATATTGTTAATACTTCGTAAATCGATTCAATACTTTAGCGATTAGGCTATTGTCAATAGTTAGCAACTTGGGATTACAAAATATTGTGGTTGCTGATTTTGCAATGTGATTAAATGGTTGTTGGTTGTAGATAGCTAGGGTTGCTGATATGGTTTGAATTAAGATCGATAAGTAATTGTGGTTTGCGAAATCAATGAATTACGGATTTGGGTTGCCATACTGCTTTTGTTTGCAAGTTGGGTTAGGTCCAATTGCAGTCGTTATGCAGCCCAAATTTCTAGAAAATTTAGGACTTAAATAAAATCCTCCACATATTAGTCTAAAAGTTTTAACCTATATCGGACACGGAACTATAGGAAAAAGATCCTAAAGAAACAATAATAAACACTAGCCAATGTTAATTCACTTTAAAATGTTTTCCTCCTATATATGTGCTTAGGGATAGTTGTAAATGTCACGGGTCATGACAACATTAAACTCTGCTATCTAATAGAACCAAGGTAGTTATTCAAAATACTAAACTTTAAACTTATGATTAAAGCTCGACTCTTTATAAAGAGGCATGGGCATAAAAATCAGTCAACGACTTATGAAGAAACATGTCCTATGGAGGAAAAGGAACATGCCCATGTGTAATGTGTAAGACCTAATTTTTATCGAAATTCCTTATGATTCATGTGATGTAAACATGGTTATATGTAAATTGAATCATAAGAAGAGTTGTACGTGAATAAAAAAATGAAAATGAAATGAATAAAAATTTCAGAATGCATTTAAAGGTCAAATGAAGGATTGAAATGGTCACAAATTAAACGAATGGGATTCAGACCTTTCGGATTGGAGATAAGGATTTAAAACACGAAATAGGAAAGGGTTCGTGAAAGGAAGTTGGATTGGTTTGGTCCCGAACACGTTGAAGAATAAAACAGTCAAAAAACCCAAAATTCGATGTCAATTCGGTAAGAAATTGACACTGTAAACATGGATTCAGAGAATCTTGACCAATAAAGGAGTAATAATTAAATTTCAGGTTAAATTGATCAAGATATGAATTTATCGGAATTAACCAAAATTTTCACCTCGAAAAATTATCCCAAAATTATTAGAAAAATATACCGAAAAGACAAAATAAGATTGATAAATTCATTTATTGATTAAATGAATAAAATAAGATTTTTAGAGATATTTTGGATTTTTAATGTATTTTAATGGATTAAAATAATAATAAAATAATTTAAATAAAAAAAAGAAAAGAGAGAAATCGCGAATGGCGATTTCTGAAGAAGACGAAATCGAGGGAACGATTTCCCTCAGCTCGGATGAAACCGTCGACGGATGATGCGAAGAGGCGGACGGTGAAGGGCGATCGGTATCCCAGGATGCCAACCCGCATACCTACTCGCGGTGAAATCATCGGAGAATGTCGGATCAAGAGGGAGAGATCGCGGGAGAGAAGACGGGATCGGGTGCCACCGGCGCCGATTCGACCCACCCCAAGGCCAATCGAATGTTCCCCTCGTGATGGTGCACTGATTGGTGTAGAAAACTATCAGAGAAATGGCGGCCAGCATCGTCAACGACGAGAAAGGAGAATCGATAGTGCAATTGAGGAGAGAAGAGGCCAGACCGACCACTTTCTAGCCAGTCCTGGCGAAACCGACCCCAGATCTGTGCACCGAACGACCCCGCAGATCTGTTGAAGATGAAAGCTGATGAAGAACCGGCTGCGATGCTCCAAATGGTGAAGGAGAAAACTAAGTCAGACTGAACTGGTTGAGCCAAACCGGTCTGAACCGGGTTGAACCGGACCAAACCGGTTCAGCCAGAAAAGAAGAAAAAGAAAGAGAAAAAGGGGAAAAAGAAAAAGAGAAAAAATTGGAGAAAATTTCAGTGATGCAATCGAGCTACGGGTAAGCCGGTAAGCGGTCGAAATTGACAGAGTTAAATTTCAGAATATTTAAGTTGATTAATATTCAACTGAAAATTGACCCGAAAAAATATGTAATTGTGTAGCTCGACAATTGATGTCAAACGAGAGCTCGAGTCAGCCTCGATTTGTGTAATATCATGGAATCTTGTGTAAGTAACCCTTTGTTACGATAATTTGTCTAGCTATTCGTGTTAGAAATTTACCGCATAAATTACGGATTAATTTCGTATAAAATGAATTAACTTCTGGAATTTAAGAAAATTGTCGTAAATAATTAATTGAGCTATCCACGAGTTTAGAACGAGGTCCAATAAATACTGATGGGCCCAATGAGCCCAATAGGCCTCGATGATGTGAATAGTATGTGAAAAATGGGCTCAAGGTCGGTTAAAGCCCATTATGGTACAATCGGGCCCAATATGGGTAAACAGGCTCAATGATTTAAATTAAGCCTAGAAAATATGAAATACAATTAATTATATTGTATTTGACCTGATGAATATTTATATGCAGTTTCGAAGATTTGATTGGGAGCAAATCGGACTGCGTGACGAGACATCAGTGGAAAGGTTAGACTGTACAGAAAAATGAGGTAAGTGAATTTTGTGAGTAGCTAGAGGTAGCTACGCGTATTTTTAATAGCCTTTGTATATAATGAAAATGTATAAAGGTCATAGAAATGGATTAAAATTTTTAAGGACTCGGGATAGGTAAAAGACTATTTTACCCCTACTGAGGGAAATTCACCTAAGGATGGTGAAAGCATGACATGCATGAAATGCATGATTTGGAAGATTTTCGTGAAATTTTAGCAAAGCAAATTGGTAGATTGGTCAGTAATTGCATAAATTTCACAAGATAACACTACTTCAGTGTTATTTAGATTTAAATGAAATTTCTTTGGAAAATTGGCCAACTATCCAATTTATATGGAAACAGATAGTGCTGGAGCATTTTCTCGCACTATATCTGAGTTTGTGAGTATGCATAATGGTGCTGGAGCTGTTGCTCGCACCGATTTGTGTGACATCATGTGCATAAAATGTGCTAGAGCGATTGCTCGCACTGATTTTTATTATTGTGAAATGCATGAGAGGTATTGTGAAATGCATGAGAGGTGCTAGAGCCTAGCTCGCACCCTGTTTTGACTTGATATGCATTAAAAAAGGTGCTAGAGCGATTGCTCGCACTAGTTTTAATGATTTGACATGCATGAGAGGTGCTAGAGCTTAGCTCGCATCCTGTTTTGATAAGAAAATTGCATAAAAGCCATATTGGAGCCTTGCTCGTACGTGATTTAATCGATTTAAGTGCATAAAAGCGGTGCTGAAGTGTAACTCGCACGAGATTTGATTTCTTTATGCATGAAACTGTGCTGGAGAGTTGCTCGCACGAAGTTTTGATTTACTTGAGCATTCATTCGTGCTGAAACGTTTCTCACACGAAGTTTTGAATGAGTTATGCATGATGCCGTGTTGGAGCATTGCTCGCACGAGCCTTTGATGGATTTTATGCATAAAACCGTGCTGGAGCTTACTCGCACGTGATTTTATATGGATTTATAATTCTTTCAAAGTCGTATTGGAGTGCTGCTCGTACGCAGATTTTACTAATTTTTATAAAAACGTGTTGGAGCTTCACTTGCACGAGGTTTTCAGATATCATGAATATGCATGGAGCCGTACAGGAGCTTTGATCGCACAGGGATTTATTTGACATGAATATAGAAGTGTTGGAGCCTCCTGTAGACTGTGTGTCACAGTGAGATGATATGCCCACACGTGCATACTGAGACATAGGTTGGGTGGATAAGACCTAGGCAGGAACCCCCTGACTATGATTTGGGTTCTCGGAGTACGTTGTACCGTGTATGTCACGCAGAGTGCATTGTACTGTGGGGATTGTTAGAGTGGAGTGGCAGTAGGCACGAGGCTGTAAGCCTTGCCCTCATAGTTGTAGTATTTATGTTATTCTGGCGGCAGGACTGACCCACCTCCCGTTTCAGGTGTGATGCCCCGCACACTAGGTACCGTGTAGCCAGAGATCACAATGATATGGCCATAGTCCTCGATATTACTGATATAGTCACCTATATGTCTCACATGATATAACTTTTATTCTCGATAGACCAGGGTAGACCCGAGGGAGGGGTCAGGCCCCCGATTTTGTGATTTTCACTGAGATGTGATTTTCTACTATGATGATAGATTTTTTAGAGGATTTTATGACATGTGACCCTAAAAGAAGGGTGATTTTATAACAGTATTTTATAATGAATTTTAATGAGTTTGAGATTGATTTATGAGATGATTGACCCGGAGGGGTTATTATATACTAAGCTTTAATGAAGTGATTTAAATGCAGTAGCATGAGGAGTTTTCCATGCTTTAATTACAAATTCATGAAAAGAATTGTCTCTTATGATTTGTTTTACATGACATGAAATAATGCATGATCTTGATTTACTTCATGCGAATTATGATTTTACATAAAATGCCATTGATGCATGAGTTGCATGATTTCTATATGCACGAATAGTTTTTATAAACTATGGACTTGATGTATGCATGATTTCATGCATCAGATTTAAATGAAAAGAAATGGATTTAAGGGCATGACTTTATGAACATGTAGATAGTGGAGCTATCTACTTACTTGCATAATTGCCTTACTAAGCGCGTGGTTGCTCACCCCCTTATTTTCCTCCTCTACAGTGTACTTTTAGTAGTTTAAGTGTGGCTGAGGACTTGAATCTTTGGTATCTACTGCATCCCATCGAGAGACAGGTATACACATTTGTATAGTTTTGTATAACATGTAAATGCACAGTACTGTAAACGGATATGATGTTGGGGATGTAAGGTTATGTAAATACCATTGTGAATGTATTTAGTTAAATTCAAATGATAGTAAATCCTGATGTGTGAATGTGAATATGGAATGGTAAATAGGTGAGAGAGGACTAACACCTGTTGGTAGGATGGTCACGATCAGAGAAAGGTAAGAATTAAATAACAAATGAAAAATTTATAGTGATTTTTAGGTAATTTGGGTTGTGATAATTTTTTGTATCAGAGCTAAGTTGGCCTGATATGAGTCAGTGTTAATGGTTAAGGAAGTTTACATCCTCATGTACTGTGCATTATTTAGATACAATTGTGTATATCGAGATGAAATTGCAGCTAAGAATTTGGTTTCAAATGCAAGAATATAGACTTATTAACTGATAGTCGCTATGGTAGAGGGGCGAGTACACGAGGTCGAGGCCATAGAGGGAGGCCTGAGAGTCGTACTGAGTTGCCACATGAGACTCAAGATGGGATTGAAGTGGAGGCTGATGTTGAGTATGCCCCAAAGAGTCCAATAGAGAGATCGGACAGTATTGAGACACGTTTCGCGAGATTGGAGCGGAGTGTGGAGAATATTTTGGGAACTAATTGCTCAGAGTATGCATGGGATTTAAGGGCGAGTCGGAGCATTGGTGGGAGTCCGCTCAACCCATATTAAGAGTTAGACATCCAGAATGGACATGGAAAATAATTCTAGATGTATTCTGGTAACAGAATATCCCAGACACTGCTTAAAGGAAATTATAAATAAAATTCTTTACTCTGACCCAGTGGAACTAGTTGATTGACGAGTATGAAACTCAGTTTATATTCCTGGGCAGGTATGACCCCGACACTATGAACAGTAAGAGTCAGGATGTCTGAAAGTGCATGGAAGGGCTCAGATTGTCAATTAGAGTTCAATTGGCCCCGCTAGATATCATTACTTAGGCGGAGGCAGTCCACAGACTACAGTTGTGTGAATAAGATCATGAGTTACATGCCTCTGAGATTGGGAAAGGTAGTAAGGGCCGAAATAGAGACAGAAGATAATAGAGAATGACAGAGATGTCAGAATGGGAAAAAGGTAATTTGGTAAGAGATTAGAGTTGATGAGTCACGGAGTAAGATGATTGGTAAGGCCCCAGTGTATCCAATTTCAACACTTTTGAGGGGTATTGTGATTGGAGGACCTCGACCTGCTACGGAGCAGTGTAGGATGTGTGGTAGATACCACGAAAGTAGGTCATACACCTTATTGACTAAAATAGGCATTAAGTGTGGTAAGATAGGTAATTTATTTAATGATTGCTTAGAGTTGGGTGAGACTGCCCCACAAAAGGGCAAAGAGATAGAGAAAACCCTGTTGATATCTCTGCACTGAAAAGGGAGGCCACAACCGAAGAGAAAGGGAAAGTAGGCTATTGGACGAGGGCGAGTGTATGCCTTGGACCAGAACAATATTGATGTTTCATCTGATGTGGTGGAAGATACCACACTAGCTGTGAATAATGAAGTAATTATTTTCATTGATCCTGGTACCACACATTTATTCATACCGCCTTCAGTTGCTTATAAGTTAGTGAAAGATGTGCAGCCTGTACCCTTAGGCGAGATGATGATATTTAGCTGATTCTCACTAACTGAATATGAGTATAGGGATTTTAAGTTGAAAACGGAGGAAAAAGTATATGTCAGCCGATTTTATTTAATGGAATATGAATAATTTTGAAGTAATATTTGAGAATAGATTGATTCGGCTGCAAACTATGCTGTTTAGATAGTGATGTTTTCACCTAAGATAGTGATGTTTTCACCCCTGAAAAGTGTACTGTAAGTTTGACATGTAATGAAAGAGGTGTAGCGATTGTAATTAAAGGTGTAAATGATTGTACTCATGGAATGAGTAATGATGGAAATGTTTTCTCGCTTGTGTGGTTGGTATGGATAAGGCATATCCGAAATTAACAGATATCCAAGTGGTCAGGGAGTTTCCTGAAATCTTTTCGGATAATCTACTAGGGCTACCATCAGATAAAGAGATAGAATTTTGTATTGAGTTGGTACCTGGTACGGAGCCGATATCCTAACCACGATATAAAATGTAGTGGAACTGGAAGGACTAAAGAAAAAAATTACAGGAGTTATTGGATAAGCGTTCCTCAAACCGAATGTGTAACTTGAGGAGCACTTGTTCTATTTGTGAAAAGAGAATGGAAGCCTCTGACCATGTATTGAATTTTGATTGTCAAACGAGGCTAACATCAAGAATAAGTGTTTCCTCCCACTATAAATCATTTATTGGATTAGCTGTGAAAAACGCATATCTTTTTAGAGATCGATTTGAAGTCTGGGTAACATCCGTTAAGAATTCGGAATGTGAATGTATCCAAGATGATTTTCGTAACCATTAGGCCATTGATGAACAAGGTATTTAAACCTTACCTGGACCGATTATTTGTCATCCTTAGAGATGATATTTTGATGTATTCGAAGTCCAGAGAAGAGCATGACTAGCAACTGAAAACTATTTTACAGATGAATTAATGAGGGTTCTCGAAATTGGTTAATCCGTTGACACATCTCGTTTGGAAAAAGATTGCATATGAGTGGGATGATAAGTATGAAAGTAGCTTCTGTGAGTTTTGGTATATAGAAGTAATAAACTGACCACCGTAATTATTCTCACCATAACTAACAGCTCAAGAGGTTTCAGTGTGTATGGATACCTTAAAATAAGGATTGGGCTATGTATTGATGTAAAATGGGAAGATAGTCGTTTATGGATCCAGATAGTTCGAGGACCATGAGAGAAACTATCTGACTCATGATTTAAAGTTGGCAGCGTTAGTGTTTGTACTGAGTATATGACACTACTATGTACACGGTGAGAAATTTCGAGTATGCACTGATCATAAAAGCCTCGAGTATCTATTTTCACAGAAAAAGTAGAATATGAGAAAACATAGAGGGTTAGAGCTTCTGAAGGATTAAAATTGTGAAATTGTACCATCTAGGAAAGAGCCTCAGGATGGTATCACATCATCGTCAGGGAGCGTGAGCTGCTAAAGCAGTTGTGAGCCTCCGTAGTGATGAGATCCCGTCATCACCATTTGATGATAACAGTGATTTTGTGACAGTTAGCCTGAGATTAGAACCGAATTTGAGTGACCGAATTTGACAGGCTTAGCGTGATGATCGACAGGGTGCCGATAGTGTGGGTTAGATTCAGATGTGTGCAGTGACAGAGTTCACAATGAATAATGATGGCTTACTGAGGTTCAGAGACAGTATAAGTGCTCCCCATGACCACAGCAAATGAGATAGTGTTATTGTCAGAAGCTCACTTTTCGGGATATACAGTGCATCTGGGAAGTAATAAATATATCAAAATCTTTGAAAAAGGGTATTGGAGGTCAGATATGAAAAGAGATATTATAGAGATTGTGGAGAAGTGTCTCGTATGTCAGTAATTTAAAGTAGAGCAATAGACGTTTGCAGGGTTATTGCAGCCTCTACCTATATCAACATGGATATAGGAGCAAGTTACCATGTATATCGTGATGGATTATAGAGGATCGCAGGAATCACGAGGCTATCTGGGAGATAGTCGATAGATTGACTAAGTTTACCCACCTTCTGGTTATGAAATCCCTAAATACTCTGAGTGTGTAGGCGGATTTATGTGTACAGAAAATTGTGAAACATTATGTAGCGTCCCAGGGAGCATGATAACAAATAGGGATTCCCGCTTCACTTCCCACTTCTGGGAATATTTTCAGGAAGCTATGAGAACCCGATTGGGTGTTAGCGCAACTTTTCATCCTCAGACAGATGGTCAGTCAGAGAGGACTGTACAAGTTTTGGAGGATATGATGAGAGCGTGTGCCCTTGATTTATAAGCTCCTGGGATGATAGTTGCTACTAATTGAATTTGCAAATAGCGACAGTTATCACTTGAGTATCGGGATAACATTATATGAGGCATTGTATGGCCGCAGGAGTTGTTCCCCGACTTGGATAGGAAGAAGTGGGTGACTGATAGAGAATTGCTCTCGAATTGGTATAATAAGTCTCTAAAGGTGTTGAGTTGATTGTGAGTGATGGAGCATACCTCAGAGCAGACAGAAAACCTATGCTGACAAGAGACAGAAAATCATTGGAATTCACCGAGGGTGAATTAGTATTGTTGGAAGTTACTTGTCCTAAGGGCATAACAAGATTCGAAAAAAAGGCAAATTGAGTTTCGTTAGATTGAATCCTTTGAGATATTGGACAAAGTGGGAGATAAGGCCTGTAGGTTGACGTTACCACCTGAATTAGCAGGCATCCACAATTTGTCCTATCTTTTGATGCTTCGAAAATACTAACGGACCCAACATATGTGATTAGATATGAGCTGTTGGAGCTCAATGAAAGTATAACCTATGTTAAAAAAATTGATTCGGATATTAGACGGAAGGAGAAGGTGTTGAGGTTTAAGACGATCTCCCTAGTCAAAGTCCCTTGGTAGTATGACACTTCGAAAAAAGTCACATGAGAATTAAAGAGTATCATGCGATAGACGTACCCGGAGTTGTTTATGAACCCATTTGACTTGGTTCTAATTTGGAGGACCAAATTTCTTAAGTGGGGAAGATTATGTAAGACCTGATTTTTATCAAAATTCCTTATTATTCATGTGATGTAAACAATGTTATATGTAAATTGAATCATAAGAAGAGTTGTACGTGAATAAAAAATGCAAATGGAATGAATAAAAATTTCTGAATGCATTTAAAGGTCAAATGAAGGATTGAAATGGTCATAAATTAAACGAATGGGATTCAGACCATTCAGATTGGAGATAAGGATTTAAAACACGAATTGGGAAAGGGTTCGTGAAGGGAAGTTGAATTGGTTTGGTCCCGAACACGTTGAAGGGTAAAATGGTCAAAATACCCAAAATTTAATGTCAATTCGGTAAGAAATTGACACTGTAAACATGGATTCAGGGAATCTTGATCAATAAAGGAGCAATAATTAAATTTCATGTTAAATTGATCAAGATATGAATTTATCGGAGTTAACCGAAATTTTCACCTCGAAAAATTATCTTGAAATTATTGAAAAAATATACCAGAAAGACAAAATAAGACTGAAAAATTCATTTAGTGATTAAATGAATAAAATAAGATTTTTTAGAGATATTTTGGATTTTTAATGTATTTTAATGGATTAAAATAATAATAAAATAATTTAAATAAATAAATAAAAAGAAAAGAGAGAAATTGTGAATGGCGATTTCTGAAGAAGACAAAACCGAGGGAACAATTTCCCTCGACTCTGACGAAACCGCCGGTGGACGATGCGAAGAAGCAGATGACAAAGGGCGATCAGCACCCCAGGAAGCTGACCCGCACAGCCACGCGCGGTGAAATCACCGGAGAACGCCTGATCGAGAAGGAGAGATTGCAGGAGAGAAGACGCCGGTGTCGATTCGACCCATCCCGAGGCCAGTCGAAGGTTCCTCTCATAATGGCACGCCGATTGGTGTAGAAAACTACCGGAGAAACGATAGCTAGCACCAACAACGGCGAGAAAGGAGAATCGGTTGTGAAACCGAGGAGAGAAAAGGTCGGACCGACCACTTTTTGGCCAGTCCTGGCGAAACCGACACCAGATCCGTGCAACGAATGACCTTGCGGATCTGCTGGAGATGGAAGCCGATGAAGAATTGGCTGGCGATACTCTGAACGATGAAGGAGAAAATCGAACCAGACTGAACCGACTAAGCTGAACCGGGTTGCCGGATCGAACCGGTTCAGCTAGAAAAGAAGAAAAAGAAAGAGCAAAATGGGAAAAAGAAAAAGAAAAAAATTAGAAAAATTTTCAGTGATGCAATCGAGCTACGGGTAAGCTGGTAAGCACTCGAAATTGACCGAGTTAAATTTTGGAATATTTAAGTTGATTAATATTCGACAAAAAATTGACCCGAAAAAATATCTTATTGTGTAGCTCGACAATTGACGTCAAACGAGAGCTCGAGTCAGCCTTGATTTGTGTACTATCATGGATTCTCGGGTAAGTAACCCTTATTTACGATAATTTGCATAGTTATGAGTGTTAGAAATTTACCGCATAAAGTACAGATTAATTCCTTATAAAATGAATTAAATTCTGGAATTTAAGATAAATTATCGTAAATAATTAATTGAGCTATCCAAGAGTTTAGAACGAGGCCCAATAAATACTGATGGGCCCAATGAACCCAATAGGCCTCGATGATGTGAATAGTAAGTGGAAAATGGGCTTAAGGCTGGTTAAGGCCCATTAAGGTACAATCGGGCCCAATATGGGTAAACGGGCTTAATGATTTAAATTAAGCCTAGAAAATATGAAATAGAATTAATTATATTATATTTTACCTGATGAATATTTATACGCAGTTCCAGAGATTTGATTGAGAGAAAATCGGACTGCGTGACGAGACATTAGTGGAAATGTCAGACTGTACAGAAAAATGAGGTAAGGGAATTTTATGAGTAGCTAGAGGTAACTACATGTATTTTTAATAGCTTTTATATACATTGAAAATGTATAAAGGTCTTAGAAATGGATTAAAAATTTTAAGGAATCGGGATAGGTAAAAGACTATTTTACCCCTACTGAGGGAAATTCACCTAAGGATGGTGAAAGCATGACATGCATGAAATGCATGAAATGCATGATTTAGAAGATTTCCATGAAATTTTAGCAAAGCAAATTGGTAGATTGGCCAGTAATTGTATAAATTTCACAAGATAACACTACTTAAGTGTTATTTAGATTTAAATGAAATTTCTTTGGAAAATGGGCCAACTATCAAGTTTATATAGAAACAGATAGTGCTGGAGCATTTCCTCGCACTATATCTGAGTTTGTGAGTGTGCATAATGGTGCTGGAGCGGTTGCTCGCTCTGATTTGTGTGACATCATATGCATAAAATATGCTAGAGCGGTTGCTCGCACTGATTTTTATTATTGTGAAATGCATGAGAGGTGCTAGAGCTTAGCTCGCACCCTGTTTTGACTTTATATGCATAAAAAAGGTGCTAGAGCGATTGCTCGCACTAGTTTTAATGATTTGACATGCATGAGAGGTGCTGGAGCTTAGCTCGCATCCTGTTTTGATATGATAATTTCATAAGAGCCATATTGGAGCCTTGCTCGTATGTGATTTAATCGATTTAATTGCATAAAAGCCGTGTTGGAGTGTAACTCGCACGAGATTTGATTTCTTTATGCATGAAACCATGCTGGAGCGTTGCTCACATGAAGTTTTGATTTACTTGAACATTCATTCGTGCTGGAACATTTCTCACACGAAATTTTGAATGATTTATGCATGATGTCGTGTTGGAGCGTTGCTCGCATGAGGCTTTGATGGATTTTATGCATAAAACCGTACTGGAGCTTGCTCGCACGTGATTTTATATGGATTTATAACTCTTTTAAAGTCGTACTAGAGTGCTGCTCGTACGTAGATTTTACTGATTTTTATAAAAACGTGTTGGAGCTTCGTTCGTACGAGGTTTTCAAATATCATGAATATGCATGGAGCCCTGCTGGAGCTTTTCTCGCACAGGGATTTATATGACATGCATATAGCCGTGTTGGAGCCTCCTGTAGACTGTGTGTCACAGTGAGATGATATGCCCACACGTGCATACTGAGACATAGGTTTGGTGGATATGACTTACGGCAGGCACCACCTGTTTATGATTTGGGTTCACGGAATACGTTGTACCGTGTATGTCACACGACGTACGCTGTACCGTGGGGATTGTTGGAGTATAGTGACATTAGCCACGAGGCTGTAAGCCTTGCCCTCACAATCTTGGAATTTATGTTGTTCTGGCGGCAGGAGTGACCCACCTCCCATTTCAGGTGTGATGCCCCGTACACTAGGTACCATGTAGCCAGGGATCACTAGGATATGGTCATAGTCCTCGATGTTACTGATATAGTCACCTACATGTCTCACATGATATAACTTTTGGTCTCGATAGACTAGGGTAGACCCGAGGGAGGGGTTAGGCCCCCGATTTTGTGATTTTCACTGAGATGTGATTTTCTACTATGATGATAGATTTTTCAGAGGATTTTATGTTGTGTGACCTTAAAAGAAGGGTGATTTTATAACAGAATTTTATAATGAATTTTAATGAGTTTGAGATTGATTAATTAGATGATTGACCCGAAGGGGTTATTTTATAATAAGCTTTAATGAAGTGATTTAAATACAGTAGCATGTGGAGTTTTCCGTGCTTTAATTACAAATTCATGAAAAGAATTGTCTTTCATGATTTGTTTTACATGACATGAAATAATGCATGATCTTGATTTACCTCATGCGAATTATGATTTTACATAAAATGCCATTGAAGCATGAGTTGCATGATTTCTATATGCACGAATAGTTTTTATAAACTATGGCATTGATGTATGCATGATTTCATGCGTGAGATTTAAACGAAAAGAAATGGATTTAAGGGCATGACATTATGAACATGTAGATAGTGGAGCTATCTAGTTACTTGCATAATTGCCTTACTGAGTGTGTGGTTGCTTACCCCCTTATTTTCCTCCTCTACAGAATACTTTCAGTAGTTTAAGCGCGGCTAAGGACTTGCATCTTTGGTATCCGTTGCGTCCCATCGAGAGACAGGCATACACATTTGTATAGTTTTGTATCTGAACATGTAAATGCACAGTACTGTAAACAGATATAATGTTAGGGATGTAAGGTTATGTAAATACCATTGCGAATGTATTTAGTTTAAGTCAAATGATAGTAAATCCTGATGTGTGAATGTGAATATGGAATGCTAACTAGGTGAGAGGGGACTAACACCGAATCATAGTCCAACTGTTGGTAGGATGGTCACGATCAGAGAAAGGTAAGAATTGAATAACAAACGAAAGATTTGTAGTGATTTTTAGGTAATTTGGGTCGTGACATAATGCCTCATAAGAGAACCACGAGGGACATCATCTGAACTAAAGAATGGTAACCCAAGCCTGTTCAAGGGCTGAATGAAACAACTAAAAGTAGAAAGTCATCACTATTACAAAAATACCCTTGGTGACAATTTCTACGTTTCTTCCATGCAAGAGATTGATAAAGCTATAAGTCAAGTCCATTGCCAAGTCATTGCATTTTCTTCTTTCATACAACTTAAGAGGTAACAACCAATTATGCTCCCTTCATCCACACATCACATTACTATTTCCAAAAATTCGATGATCGAAGGTATCTTTTTATTAATAGCATGGTTTGTGACCCATGCTCAAATTTTACAACTCTATCTTCATTTTTAAGATAGAAGAATGTGGTAGAGGTTGAGGATTTTAAGGGAAAGCTTTCTTTAGTATTTTAGAATTCTAGTGGTTAACCCTCATAAGTAAATGCGAAAGTGATTGTAGACACCATTTTTTTGTTTGTATCTTTGATTTTTACTTTGGTTATTTTTTTTTGAATTTTATTTTGATTTTGATTTTAATTTTGATTTCTTGATTTTGATTTAATTTTTATTCAATTAATTGTCTCCATGGTGCCTCTTTGTCTTTAATTTTTGGATTTACAACTTAATTGCTATCTTAAATCTAGCATATGTGTAACTATTAAATATCATAGAGAAAAACCTTCAATTACATTCAAGGAGAGTAAGATGAAAAGAAGGGTATAACCTTGAAAAATTAAAGAGATGAGGCAAGACAAGCATGCCTTCTTTCAAAAATTGAAATACCATAAAGCAAAATATTAATCATTTATCCATGTTGAATCCTAAAGTTCATAATCATTTGTCATGCTTTCATCATATTAATATATATGAAAAATAATAAGAATAACATGCTTGGTCAAATTATTTATCATGCATGTACCTTTTGAAGTTAATATTAATATCACTATATAAATCATTAACAAACAATGAGATGTAACACTATGATCAAAATCATTAAAATTATGCTTTACCCAAAACTATGATGAGTTTAGAAAACTATGACTAAAACCTATATTAGTTGATGTCTTCAAGTTGAAAATCACTTTTAACATCTCTAAGATTCGGTGGTCGTGTTGCATTGCTAGATGCCACTTTTCATCTATGAATTAAATAAAGATTTAATACATTGCCAACTTGTTAGGAGCCATACGTCTTTCACAAAAGAGTAGTGAATGGAGTAAATTGAATTAGAAAAGGTTTAGGGGAATTCAGAATTTCCTATGGAATTATTAATTATTGAATTTAATTAAAGAGTTTAATTAAATCAAGATGCTTAATTAAAAGGCATTAATTAAATTATAAGGCTAACTTTAGTTAAAGGGTTTATTAAGTACTGGGACCTTTTATCATTAAAAGGTTTGTAAGATAGGGCTGACGTATGTTTTTAATAAATCCAAAGGCTAAAAGGATTAGGGAAAACCATAGCCTATAATAACCCTATCATGGTTGGCTTCCCTATACATATAACATGCAATGGGCAGCAACCCTAAGGGAAATTAAGGCCTGAAGCAAAACTAGCGTAACTTGTACCCATTGTCGCCTCTTCCCTAGTCTATCTCTCTTGGTCTTCCTTTTCTTAATCAAGAAGAAAATTTTTTTTCTTCTTAGTTCTTGATCTCTAAAAGATTGAGAGGTGAATGGATGCGAGTTTATGAAACTTGAGCCATTAGCATGGTAATAGTTGTGATACAATCCAACCATCTTGAATGCTCCATTGCTACTTTTATGGATTACCATTATAGGCTGGAGACTTGGACAGCTTACCTTGAGCTTCAAGACGAGAAGATCATGCATCATCAATAAGGAGTAAGCTTTAGATTATGAAACATCTTTATGATTCTTGATATGTGTTTGAATGATGTTTGAATGTTCTTAATCAATGAAATCCATTAGGATTAATTTCTTGGTTGTAGAATTTTAATTCTGCCGCGTAAATTCTGATTTTATATGTATGATCTACCAATGCATAACCCAAGAAACCTAAAAAATTTTCACCTATGGCACGCCTTAAAAGTGTAAGTTTGTGCACATTAAAGTCTGCTATCTACTAGAACTAAGATAGTTATTCAAAATATTGAACTTTAAACTTATGATTGAAGCTCGACTCTTTATAAAGAGGCATGCGCAAAAGAAATCAATAACTACTCATGAAAAATCATGTCCTATGGAGGAAAAGGAACATGCCCACACATAATGCCTCATAAGAGAACCACGAGGGACATCATCTAAGCTAAAGCATGGCAACCCAAGCTTGTTCAAGGGCTGAATGAAACAACTAAAAGTAGAAAGTTATCACTATTACAAAAATACCCTTGGTGACAATTTCTTTGCTTCTTCCATGCACGAGATTGATAAAGCTATAAGTCAAGTCCACCGCCAAGTCATTATATTTTCTTCTTGCATACAACTTAAGAGGTAACAACCAATTACGCTCCCTTCATCAACACATCACACTACTATTTCCAAAATTTCGATGCTCAAAGGTATCTTTTTATTAATGGCATGGTTTGTGACCCATGCTCAAATGTTATAACCCTGTCTTCTTTTTTAAGATGGAAGCATGTGGTAGAGGTTGAGGATTTTGAGGGAAAACATTCTTCAGTATTTAGCATTCTAGTGGTTAACCCTTATAAGTGAAGGCGAAAGTGATTGTAGACACCAATTTTTGCCTGTATCTTTGACTTTTACTTTGGTTGTTTTTTATTTTATTTTAAATTTTGATTTTGATTTTGATTTTGATTTTGATTTCTTGATTTTGATTTAATTTTTATTCAATTAATTGTCTACATGGTGCCTCCGTGTCTTCAATTTTTGGATTTAAACTTAATTGCTATCTTAAATCTAGCCTATTTGTAACTATTAAATAACATAGAGAAACCTTCAAATACATTCAAGGAGAGTAAGATGAAAAAAGAAGGGTATAACCTCGAAAAATTAAAGAGACGAGGCAAGACAATCATGCCTTCTTTAAAAAATTGAAATACCATAAAGCAAAATATTAATCATTTATCCATGTTGAAAGTTCAAAATCATCTTTCATGCTTTCATATCATATCAATATATATATGAAAAATAATAAGAACAACATGCTTGGTCAAATTTTTTTATCATGCATGTACCTTTTGAAGTTAATATTAATATCACTATATAAATCATTAATCAAACAATGAGATGTAAGGCTACGGTCAAAATCATTAAAATTATGCTTTACCCAAAATTATGATGAGTTTAGAAGACCATGACTAAAACTTATATTACTTAATGTCTTCAAGTTGAGAATCACTTTTAACATCTCTAAGACTCGGTGGTCATGTTGCATTGCTGGATGCCATTTTTCATCTATGAATTAATTGAAGATTTAATACATTGCCAACTTATTAGGAGCCATACGTCATACACAAAAGAGTAGTGAATGGAGTAAACTGAATTAGAAAAGGTTTAGGGGAATTCAGAATTTCCTATGAAATTATTAATTATTGAATTTAACTACAGAGTTTAATTAAATGAAGATGCTCAATTAATTAATGGATTTAATTAAAAGGCATTAATTAAATTATAAGGCTAAGTTTAGTTAAAGGGTTTGATTAAGTACTAGGACCTTTTATCATTAAAGGTTTGTAAGATACGGTTGACGTATGTTTTTAATAAATCCAAATGCTAAAAGGATTAGGGAAAACCATAGCCTATAATAACCCTATCACAGCTGGCTTCCCTATACATATAACATGCATTGGGCAGCAACCCTAAGGGAAATTAAGGCTTGAAGCAAAACTAGCGTAGCTTGTACCCATTGTCGCCTCTTCCCTAGTCTATGTAAGACCCGTATTTTTGGATGTAAACCTTATGGATTCATAAGTGTGGTAATGTACTTGTAATGTGAATTACAATTTATGTAAAGTCCATAAATGTAATGTATATACATGTAATATGCGTTTATAATGTACATACAAGTTTCGTTGGATATGAACATGAAGAAATGAGCTTTTATTAGTGATGAATGTGATTGGAACTCAAAATGACTAGTGTAGTGAAATGGAATGAAGTTGAACTTCCATTTAGCTTGGTATGGTATACCTTTGGCTATGTAAAGAATACACACAAGTTTTAATGTATATAAGCTATGGATGGATGCCATTTTCAAGTCTTGAAGGTGGTTGGATGAGAAAATGACTATGGCAGCAAATTAAGGATGTTTGGGTGTGTATTGCTGCAAAAAAACTGCAGAAAATCTGGAAAATATGAAGGCCAGATCGATCTCATAGGATGAAAGATTGAGCTGGAAGAGTCAAAATCCTCTTATTTGAGCAATGTGATAGAGCAGATCGATCTCCCATGGGGCCAGATCAATCACCTAAACATTCTGTAATGAAAAGATCGATCCTCAAGCATACAGATCGATCTCCTTTGCTCTCTGTTAGAGCAGATCGATCTCAAGCTTCGACAGATAGATCTCATGCTTGAAAATACCAAGAAAAAGAGGAATTTAAGGGGACTAGATTGATCTCCTCCTAGTGCAGATCGATCTCCTCAAGTGATTTCTATAAAAGGGCGCTGAAAATCTACAAATTTTGAGAAAAAAACATCACCCTTTCCATTTCCAACCCAAACCTAAGTTTATCTCTCTAAAATCAGTCTATTTCTAGTAAGAACTGAGGGGAAGCTATTAGATACAAAGTTGCTCATCTTGAGGAAGAGAACAACATAGTTGAAACCCAAAACTTCATTGTTGATATTGAAGGAGCAAGGAACATTTCCCTTTGGAGCAAGAAGAGAAATTAGATTGGTAAGTTTCTAATACTTCAACCCAAGTACATTGGTTTATTTGTTGATTTTAGAGTTGAGTTGGATGTGTATTGATGGATAAATTATCTAGGAATGTGGTGGAATTGGTGTGACCTAGAAAACCTAGAATGGGTATAATGTGAGGAGATGTGGGTTGAATGAGTTTATAGTTTATGGGCATGCTAAAGTGTTTATTGAGGTAATGTGTACGATTTTAGTTAGTTAAATGGAACTACATTGTGGATTTAAATGAAATTATGAAAATCAGCACATGTAGTGTTTGATGAATGCCATAGTGAAGCAATGATGAAATATGAACGCTATGATCTTAATATCGATTTAACATCAATTTGGTAAGAATCAATAGACTCGAGTCATGGGTAGAGTAATGAAACGAGGCCTTATAAGCATTCATAGAGACTATAGGTCGAATCGACTATAGTAAACGCAAGTATTGGATTATAATGGGCTAAAATGTTGTTAAATACGTTTATGCGCAGTTTTAGAGAGTTCGTTGGAGACGAATCGAACTGCACACGTAAGCAGCTTAAAGGAAGTGGAAATCTCGCGACGCAATTTCCAAGTAAGGGAATTATGTAAGTATATAGAGGTAGCTGCTCGTATTTTGTGGGTGGATATAAGGCGCTTATGAAATACATGAATGTTTAAGTAAATGATTGTTGATATACGTGAATAGCTGCGAGAAATTGTATGAGATTTGGTTTCCAAAATAGTTCTTGAAAAAGGGGATAGTAAGGCTAATAATTGCATAAATCACGTGTTTTGAATGTTAGGCAGTGTCAAGACCCCATTCTCAATCCATGACTTTATCCAAAAATCACTATAAACTTTTTCGCATTTTTAACTTACCTTTCCTCTCTTCAATGGTTGGGCTGTGATTCGATGTCAGAGTCTTCACTTACCACATCATCCATTCTCATACATACATGTCAATATATTATTACTGACTGTAACTGCTTTTATTATACATGTAAGATTATATAAAATCTAATACAAATACATTCCCCATAATATATAACGTATACATCACTGTGCTGTTTCTATGTTTAGATACACAACTGTACATAATATGTATACCTGGCGATCGATAGGAACTAGCAGTGGACTCTGGGACACTATCCCTCGATAGCTCTCGCTCTACTGACGCTCTGTAGAGAGATGTAAAGAAAGGGGGTGAGCATACAACGCGCTCAGCAAGGAAATCAGGCAAGCAAGTAGATATCAACACAATCTACTCAAAATAATGCTATGCCTTGAAAACATTATTTCCTTTACTCACTTTAAAAAAACATGTCTTGAAATATAATATATATACTTGTACAGAATAAATCCCATGTACAGAAAACCATGCTTTCTTTCTCAAATGTAGGCATGTAGTGCAAAACAATGCATCGTATATAAATCATGCCCTTATGTAAATCATGCCATGTATATTTAAATCACGATAAATATGGCATTAAATGATTCACAACACAAAATTGGAGTCCGACCCATCCCTCAGGTCTGTCCGCAGTTTAAATCAGTCAATCAATGTGATATATCATGTAAGACTCTGTGGTTAAGTGCAAATAGTATCCAGGATTATGATCATATCCGAAAATGTGATCCCAAGCAACACAGATCTCGGTGTGCGGGGCATCACTGCTGCAACGGGAGGATGGTCAGTCCACTACAGCCATCAGCTACGCGTAACACACGGTACAACGTACACCTCGTGCCCCGGGCACGATACAAAGTACACCCGTGGACCCTCACATCCAGGGTGCCTCCCATAGGACTTAGCCCTCGAAACTATGGAAATATTTTTACCACGTCTATATCAACCTCATGCGGATATCCTCTCTAGCTATGACACACAGTCACATAAGGACTCAGGCATGGGTTTTAACATGTATTACATATCACATACAGTGTGCGTCTTGAGTGCGACTCACAGTCGTCACTCCGCTCAACACTGTTTCATGTCACAAACTCAACTCTAGTGCGAGCAACCTCCAGCAACTAGGTCTATGCATAGTTTATGTATTAAATCAAGTACGAGCAATAGCTCCCAGTACTATGCTATGCACAATATCAAAATCAAATACGAGCAATAGCTCCCAGTACTATATCATGTATAAACCATGAAGAATTGAGTACAAGCAACGCTCTAGCACTCTGTCATGCATATATCATTCAAAGATGAGTACGAGTGAGAACTCCAGTACTCTATCATGCATGTCATGAAAATCTAGTGCGTATCAAAATTCAGCACTAATATTATGTGGAAAACATATGAATCCCAGTGCGAGATATGCTCTAGCACGATTCATTCTCACAAAACATGATAGATGGCTATTTAAAAAGGGATTGTTTACAAAATAGTAAAATCAGCACTAAAAATGTGCTTAAGTCATATCAACCTTAAAATCATTAGCCCATCTATTTATTTTCATGCTAATAGCAATTAAACACTCACAATAGTATTTTCCATGCTTCTTGCAACTTCTCACAAAAGTTGACTTTTTGACTAACTAGGGGTAAAATCGTAATTTGCCACTATAGGGTCGCAATAATTATTATTCACTTTCTCTGACCCTCAGAGTTTTTAAGTGAATGTAAAAGCAGACGAAAATACGTGCAGGTATCTCTAACTACTAGCAAAAGTCCCTTACCTCGGATCACGTCACGTGACCTCACTTCCTCGGTGCTTCTAAATCCCGCAGTCTGATAAGCTCTCAATGTAAACTCCGGATCTATAAATAACCATTCCTCAGGTTAATCATAATTTTCCTACTGTATTACACATTAATACAGTCTATTTTCCCTTAATGGGCCTCAAAATCCTTAATGGGCCTAACTAGGCCTTAAGTCCATTTTCATTTTACTATTCACTTTTGTTAGGCCTATTGGGCTTGTGGGGCCCACCAACTCTTATTGGGCTTGTCCTAGGCCCATTACACCTTATTGGGCCTAAAATAATTAGGCTTGGCCCATTGGGCCTCTCGGCCACATGCCATGGCCTAGAGCTAGCCATGTCTCGGTTTCACGATGACATGTTATCCATGCCTATTTTCTAGCCATTTTCACTTAGGCATTTCCACAAACACTTGGTAGGCAACATTACCAATCATCATATGGTTCATTTAGGCATTTTATCAAACACCTTGATTGCCAACAATTTACATGTATAAATTAATCAATTTGATTAATTCTAATTATACCATTAACATTAACACATGTATACTAATCCATTTATGTCTTAAAATCAAATTGACATATTTCAATACCCCATTGATCACTCTCGGCCTAACCCATTTCATGGTGATTTAATATGTTTCAATACTTAAAACATACATCAACATACTTGAAATCATTCATACATTAACATATATGAAATTGGAAATTAGAAAATATACCAATTGTTGTGTTCACCCTTTGGCCGAAACTTTGGAGGCTCTCGGTTTGTACTCTATGGCTCCTTGATAGCCAATTCCAACATATGTTAATCTCCTTTCAATTTGGAACAACTTCCATGAAGAATGCAAGTTCCAAATATGCCTAATTCCTAGTGATTTCTAGTGAGAGAAAGCTTGGATGTTTATGTTTCAAAGGTTTCTTCTCTAGCCGGAATTGGTATGATGAAGATGACAATGGTGTGGCTGCATTTATAAGCCACTTACTTAGCCATTAAGCCTTACTTTTCAGCCATTATGTTTGACTTTCCAAATCTGAACTAGGAGTCACCTTATGAGTCATAGTTAACTTTAACTATGGTTAGATATTTATCTCATGGGCTTTTCCATTTGGGCTTCTTGGTTTGGGCTTTCCTAATGGGCTTTCTGGCTGAAATTTTTCTATACCTCGGGCCTTTTATTGTCTCAAAATTTGGCCGATCAATTGGTCCAACAATTCGATCTAAAGGACCTAAGAATTTCGATATACATTTTGTATACCTTAATGGGCTTTAAAATTTTCACCTTAGGCCCATTACGTTTTTAACCATTTAATTTATTCCGGAATCCTTCCGAATAAATTTTTCTTACTTCCGGGGATGATTATCTTGTATTCTAGCCAAGAATATTTTTCTCCAAATTTTTCTCCACACTTAGGTTAATTTTTAACCATGATTGTCAACTATGGTAAAAATCCACTTTCTTAACTATAGTTGACTTTTTTCTTAACCATTGACTATGTTGACTTTTTCTCCAAATTTCGAAAGTGTCATATCTTATGTCTTACACTCTCGTCTCTATATTCCAACTGCTCCCGGTGGATAATTTCACCCGAAACTCCTTTTCTCGCCAAAAAGGTCCATTTTACCCTTTTTAGCTTTTACACTTATTTTATATGTTCGGGTCTAAATCAAGCTGACTTTCCTTCATGAGCTCTCTACGCTCTCTTATTTTAAGTTCTTATTTTTAGTCAGAATGATTTAGAATAACTCGGTTTAGCCTGTGATACTCATCGCTCACATTAGGTATTTTATGTAGCTTTTGCGTGTTAAATCATTTCAATAACACTGTATGTCAAATAAATACTCTTCTTATGTCATACCCGCTTTTGTGAACCATTCTATCCACACTTACTCTAATACGGTTGGGCTGTGAGAAGATACAATTAGTAAAAATTCATTCATTTACAGCGGAATATTTAAAGCTTTAATTTACACTCCCAGGTGTGTGTAGATACACAAAATTAATTGTATAAATACCATGTGCTTACATATCATCCCCATAATACTATTTACAATTCCAAGATATAACTGTGCGATAAATATATTAGATACAAAATACTCGTGTATACAAATCTTATACTTTTGCGGATTTTGGGAGCTGTTTAACACAAAAGATCTAGAGACCACCGCTCTCTTACTTCTCAGTACCTGGAGGGGGAAAATAGTGGGATGAGCAAACCACAGCTCAGTAAGGAAATGTATGCTAGCAGGTAGATATCGTACTACCTACATAGCCCATGCATGCATAAACCAAAACCATGTTTTCATTATAAATGGAAATATCATACGAAAAATGCATTTAAACATATATTTCTCAATAGCATTTTCGTGTAAAATGAATATCAAGCTTCCATTTAAAACATGCTCATAAATAGTGCCCTCACGGCACGAATGTGAAATTAGAGATTTATCAAAAACACGAAATCTCTTTCATTTCTCAAATCATTCTTTCCGCAATTCTCTTTCTTTTCTGAGATTATCTCTGTTTCTCAAATCTCTGAGACAGGCATGGAATTTTCGGCAATCAAATATCCACGACATATGGCTATAGTCAGTGATCCCAGGCCTCACTGATCAAGTGTGCATAGGGTATCACTTCGCCTGAAGGGGGATGGGTCAGTCCTACCCTCCGGCTCATCTCAATCCTCCTCATCTCCTCGTATACTCACGGTGAAGATACGTCGTGTGTCATCTACGCGATACTCGTACTCACGTGCACCCAGCACGGTACATAGTATACCAACGGGTGACTACACTATTCTACGTACGACCGTGGACCCAAGTCCATACTCCAACTCCGATGGACTTTTCATCCTAAACCATGTCTCATATACCAGGTGAGCAAGCAGCGTGACACACAGTCAACGCAAAGCTCCATCGCGGTACGATCTATCGTTAAGGCCCAGCCCGTTCAAATGGCCGTCGGCTGGTATCCCCTTGGGTCCCAGACCCTCAGGTTTACCTCAACTCAACCAAAACAGGTGCGAGCAAAGTTCTCGCACTTTCTCAAAACCATCGTGCGAGTTAAACTCCAACACGGTACATCAAGGCATTAAAAATAGGTGTGAGCTAGCGCTTCAACACCAAATCTCATCTCAAAGCTGATAGATGGCTATTTTCTCTTTTAAAACTCAAAACACGTTTATTCATACAACATGCCTCTTCATGCTAAAACATGTAAAATTAGCCAACCTATCATCAAATTTTCTCAATCAGCAATAACAATATAAAATTTAGAATATCATTGAAAACATGCATATCATGCTATTTCCTTACCCTATCCCATTACTCAATACATATATACATCATAGTACTTTTCATACATCATTTCACAGAATTATAATATCGTACTAGTTCTAGCAATATATCTACGAAATTGCTGAAATTACGCACGAACATCTCTATAGCTAACACACAGTCCCTTACCTCGCTTTACTTGTGTGCAACTATCCGCCTTTATGCTCCTCGCGTTCTCCTCTCGACTTACTCCGACGTATCATCCGAAACTGAAATTCATCCATCAAACACTCAAGTTAACGTTTCTAACTCTTGTTCAACTAATCACTTATCCAATGCCTTAAATACACATTTTACCCCTTGTGGTAAACCTCAATATTTTATCCCAATATTAATATGCCCAAACCATTCCCACAACATGTTCCTCCACTCAAGATATCTCATTCATCATTAACACCTCTACATTCCACTTTCTCACACTAGACTATTTCTAAGTTATATTCATTTCATGCCATTCTAGGTGGTTCTACCTACAATGTGCACAACCAAATATCTTTATAATCATTAACTAAACCAATGTACTTAGATTTGTGCACTAGAACTTACCTCATTGGATTTCCTCTTGCTCCAATTAGGAATGCCCTTTATTTCTTCAATCCATCAAATGGGGAAACGCCTCTAGACTATGTTGTTCTTCTCTTTGTCGTGATCAACTTTGTCTCTAATAGACTTTCCTTAAATCTCACTGAAAATGGCTGGATTTAGGAGTGAGAAAGCTAGTTTTCTTTGAGTTGAAGTGAGAGGAAATGGTTTATCCCGAAATTCTGCAGATCCAACTGCTCCTATTTATAGTTTTGACTTAATGAGATCGATCTCCCTTGGGTGGAGATCGATCTGGTCCTCTGAAAATTCCTCTTTTCTAAGGCATTTTAAAGGCAGGAGATCGATCTGTCGAGACTGGAGATCGATCTGCTGTCGAACAGAAGCTTAAGGAGATCGATCTGGTCTTAGGGGAGATCGATCTGCCTCCAACTCGAGAGCTAAAGAGATCGATCTGCTTCCTTTGGAGATCGATCTATTCCCTTCCATTACTCACATAAGAGCATTCTGGCTCTCCCAGATCAATCTCTCATCCTATGAGATCGATCTGGCCTTCACAAATTCCAGATTTCCTGCAGTTTTTCTGCAACAACTCCCTTCAAGACTTCCTCAATTTACCTTCATAGTCCTTTCCTCATTCATCGCTCCTTGAGACTTAAAAATGTCATCCCATCCCACTTAATATATTTTAAAACTTGTGAGAAATCTTTGTATAACCAAATATACACGATATTACTCGAATGGAAATATACACTTATGTAAATCTTTCCTTCCATTTTACTATACTACTCATATTCCATTTCGATCACATTCTTCTCGTGTTCAAGTTTATTTCCTCCTACTCATTCATAATGCAACTTGTACGTATAATCACAATTCTTATTACAAGTGCGTACATAATCTTATGAACTTACATTGCATATACTTCACATTACAATGTATCATCATACTTATGATTTTATTTACATTCCCATGTTCCTATATACATAGCTATACATATACGGGGTCTCACATCTTATGATTCAACTATAATAACATAGTGTTCATACACATAAGAATCATAAGGAAATAAGCTACAAATATCTGGGTCTGACAATCCTTCCCCACTCAGAAAATTTGGTCCTCCAAATTAGAACCAAGTCAGTCCTCAAATAGGTGAGGGTACTTCTCTCGCATCAGACTCTCTAGCTCCCAAGTAGCTTCCTCTGAAGTATGATGCTGCCAGAGAATCTTCACTAATCTGATGGTCTTCGATCTCAGTACCTTCTCCTTCCTATCCAATATCCGAATCGGTCTCTCAACATATGACATGTCCTCTCAGAGCTCCAAAGGCTCGTAACTAATCACATGTGACGGATCCGGGTGATACTTCCGAAGCATCGATATGTGGAAGACGTTGTGGACACCTGATAAGTCCGGTGGTAATGCCAACCTATACGCCTTATCTCCCACTCGATCAAGTATCTCAAAGGGTCCAATATAGCGAGGATTTAGTTTCCCTCTCTTCCCAAATCTCGCTATGCCCTTGGAAGGAGAAACTCTCAAAAACACGGATTCACCAACTGCAAACTCTAGTGGTCTACGTCTCCTGTCAGCGTAACTCTTCTGTCTGCTCTGAGCTATCCTCAGTCTCTCTACTATCAAGCGAAAATCCTCAGATGCTTGGGTAACCATGTCATGAGCGAAAATCTTATGGTCACCCACTTCTTCCCATCTAATAGGGGAACGACATCTACGGCTATACAAAGCCTCATACGGTGCCATCTCGATACTCGAATGATAACTGTTGTTGTAGGCGAACTCGGCTAGTGGCAGGTGGTCATCCCAGGAGCCTCGATAATCTAGCACACATGCTCTCAACATGTCCTCCAGAGTCTGTATGGTCCTCTCTGACTGACCATCTGTCTGAGGATGGAAAGCGGTGCTCAAACTCAACTGGGTTCCCATGGCTTCCTGAAAATGTCCCCAAAAGTAGGATGTGAAGCGGGAATCCCTATCAGAGACTATGCTCACTGGTACACCGTGTAACCTCACTACCTCGCGTACGTACAGTTCTGCTAATGAACTCAGAGTATCGGTCGCTCTCATAGCTAGGAAGTGGGCTGACTTCGTCAGTCTGTCAACGATCACCCATATAGCATCGTGATTCCTGCGGGTCCTCGGTAAACCCATCACGAAATCCATGGTGATATGCTCCCATTTCCATGTCGGTATAGGTAGAGACTGCAATAAGCCTGCAGGTTTTTGATGCTCTACCTTCACCTGCTGACATATGAGACACTTTGCCACGAAGTCTGCTACATCTCTCTTCATACCTGACCACCAGTATACCTTCCGGAGGTTCTGATACATCTTGTTACTCCCCGGATGTAACGTATACCTCGACGAATGAGCTTCCGTCAATATCAATCTCCTGAGTCCTGGATCCCCGGGAACACACAATTTGCCTCTGAACCTCAATAGTCCATCAGAACTCAACTCAAAGTCAGTCACGGTGCCCTTCTGCATCTGACTGCCCACATCCATACAAAATGGATCAGTCTGCTGAGCTACTCTGATCCTGTCCAACAGATCTGGCTCCAAGCGTAGACTAGCTATCACATAGCCTGTATCCATGTCAGAAGGCACAACTCCCAAACTGAGTCTAGCAAACTGCTCTAGCAAATCATGTTCCCTAATCATCATGTACGATACCATCCCCAGGCTCTTCCTGCTCAAGGCATCAGCTACAACGTTAGCCTTACCCGGATGATAAATTATCTCACAATCGTAGTCCTTCATAAGCTCTAGCCATCTTCTCTGTCTCATGTTCAGCTCATTCTGTGAGAACAGGTACTTGAGGCTCTTGTGGTCGGTAAATATCTGGAACTTCTCGCCATATAAGTAGTGGCGCCATACCTTCAACGCAAACACTACTGTAGCTAGCTCCAAATCATGGGTCGGATAGTTCTTCTCATGATCTTTCAGCTGTCTGGATCCATAAGTAACTACCTTCCCGTCCTGCATCAATACGCAGCCCAGTCCCTGATGCGAAGCATCGGTATACACTGTAAATCCTCCTGAGCTGGTAGGGATAGTGAGAATCAGAGCGGTGGTCAATCGACGCTTCAACTCCTCAAAACTCTTCTCACAATCCTCGTTCCATACGAATGGTGTATTCGTTCGAGTAAGACGTGTCAACGGAGAAGCTAACTTCGAAAATCCCTCAACGAATCTCCGATAGTATCCAGCTAAACCCAAAAAACTCCTGATCTCGGTGACTGTCCTTGGCTGTTCCCACTGAACTACCGCCTCTATCTTAGATGGATCAACTGATACACCATCTCTCGATACAACATGACCCAAAAACGAGATCTGTGACAACCAAAAGTCACACTTGCTGAGCTTAGCATATAACTCATGCTCCCGTAACGTCTTCAATACGATCCAGAGGTGCTCCTCATGCTCCTCCTTGGACCTCGAATACACCAATATGTCGTCGATGAAGACGATAACAAACTGGTCCAAATATGGCTTGAACACATCGTTCATCAAAGCCATGAAAGCAGCTGGAGCATTCGTCAATCCGAATGGCATGACCAAGAACTCATAATGGCCATATCGGGTACAAAATGCTGTCTTGGGTACATCTCCACTTTGAACCTTCAGCTGATGATACCCAGATCTCAAGTCAATCTTGGAAAAGACCTGTTCTCCATGAAGCTGATCTAACAAGTCGTCAATGCGTGGAAGGGGGTATCTATTCTTGATGGTGGCCTTATTCAACAATCGGTAATCTATACACAATCGGAGGCTCCCATCCTTCTTCCTCACAAATAGAACCGGTGCTCCCCAAGGTGAAACACTCGGTTGAACAAAACCCCTATCCAATAGCTCCTGCAACTGTCTCTTGAGCTCCTCCAGCTCAACTAATGCCATGTGATATGGTGGTCTCAAAATAGGCTTTGTATCAGGTACCAAATCTATACAGAACTCCATCTCTCTGTCTGGTGGTAACCTTGGCAATTCATCCGGGAAAACATCTGGGTACTCACTGACCACAGTGATATCTGACAACTCTGGATGTGCCTTATCCATATCTACCACGTACGCAATGAAACCTTGATATGTTGAAGGTTTTCTAAATCAGTAACCATGTAATAATCATAACCACTCCTTTCATTTATTCTTATTAAACTTTACAACATATCTAGTAGGGTGAGGAAACATAACTGTCTTAGCATAACAATCTAAAACAGCATGGTTTGCAGATAGCCAATCCATTCCTAATATTATATCAAAGTCACTCATACTTAGTAATATTAGATTGGCTGTCATCTCCTTATCCCCTACTCTCATCTTGCAGTCATTATATACATATTCTACAACTTGATTACTATTTATAGGCGTACTGATTAACATAATCATACATAAACATGTACGCTCTACATGTCTTGCTAATTTACATGCAAATGAAGGCGATACAAAAGAATGCGTGGCACCAGGATCAATTAAAACATATGCTTCAATATCATAAATTAGGATGTTCCTCGAATCACATCTGATGAAGCATCAGCTGTTCCCTGGTCCAAAGCATGTACTCGCCCTTGACCCATCACTTGTTTCCCTTTCTCCTCTGCCGTCGCTCTACCTCTCTGAGCAGACATACCAGCTGGGGTTCTATCAAACTCCCTGCCCCTCTGTGGTGCAATCACAAATGGCGCTGGGCACTCTCTAGCCATGTGCCCCTGTTTCCCACATCGAAAACATACCATAGCACCCTGTGAACACGGTCTATCTCCATGTGATCTATCGCATCTTCTACACTGATCTGCAGCAGGTCTTTATCCTCCTATGACAATGCCCTTTGCTGGGGCTACAGTCGGATAAACAGGAGGTCTAGCATATCTATCCCGTACCTCCTCCACCCGTGATTTCTTACCGAAGGATCTCTTCCTTCCTCAATAACTGACATCTATAGCCGACCTCTTCCTTTGTACATCTCGGCTACGGCTAAACTTCCCAAACTCGAAAGCATTCCTCTCGTAGTCCTGCTCACATAGTTGCGCCCTGCGCACCGCCTCCTCATAGGTCACTATGTCCAGCGGAACCAACTTAGACCGCAGAATCGGTCTCAACCCGTCGATAAACCTGTGGACCTTCCTGGTCTCACTGTACATGGTATCCGGGTCATATCTTCCTAGGGATAGGAATCGAGTCTCATACTCATCCACAGATAGACTCCTCTGGCGTAGTCCCAAAAATTCGACCTGTAGCCTCCGCTGTGCAGTGTCGGGAACAAACTGCCTCTTGAAGGCCTCCCGAAATATATCCCAACTGATATCTATGTGGCGGGATCTCAATATAGGTCGGGTGGACTTCCACCAATGCTCTGCAGCTCCCTTCAGTAGGAAAGCAGCAAACGCGACCATCTCCGAGGTCGTACACTCGAAGAATCCATAAAGCTTCTCCAGTTCTGCTAACCACTCCTCAGCAGCCACTGGGTCCTTGACCCCACTAAATGATGGAGTCTAAACTTCTGGAATTCTTGCAACCGATGTAGATCACATCCATATCCTAATCCACTACCACCCGAAATCGGTAGGGGTGTAGGAGTATCTACTGTCCTCTGTGCATCAGCTGTCTGCGTAGGTGTATCAGGGGCAACTGCCTCTCCTGTAGCAGCTCCTGCCTCCTGTCTCTGCCTACCTGGCATCGTCTGTGCCAGTATCTCAATAATAGTCTCGAGACCATGCTCTAATCTCATGAAGCGCATCTCTGCACACTCGGGTGCCTCAGTAGCACCTGGAGTCTCATGCGTAGGTAAAGGTCCGGCAGCGGCTCATCCCTCGGGTCTATCTCCCCGGCCTCGAGCCCTACCTCTCATAACTCTACCACTACGCGTATTTGCTATATAGGCAAAGTTCCTGCATTCATAATAATGAATTAGTCCATCTCCTATCCGGTATACACAGTTATATCTAAACACAGCACAGTACTATGGGATATACACTTTCCTATTTTCTAACACCGACTCACATCAGACCAACCTCTGCTCTGATACCATTCTATCAGGACCCCATTCTCAATTCATGACTTTATCCAAAAATCACTATAAATTTTTTTGCATTTTTAACTTACCTTTCCTCTCTTCAATGGTTGGGCTGTGATTCGATGTCAGAGTCTTCACTTACCACATCATCCATTCTCATACATACATGTCAATATATTATTACTGACTGTAACTGCTTTTATTATACATGTAAGATTATATAAAATCTAATACAAATACATTCCCCATAATATATAACGTATACATCACTGTGCTGTTTCTATGTTTAGATACATAACTGTACATAATATGTATACCTGGCGATCGATAGGAACTAGCAGTGGACTCTGGGACACTATCCCTCGATAGCTCTCGCTCTACTGACGCTCTGTAGAGAGATGTAAAGAAAGGGGGTGAGCATACAATGCGCTCAGCAAGGAAATCAGGCAAGCAAGTAGATATCAACACTATCTACTCAAAATAATGCTATGCCTTGAAAACATTATTTCCTTTACTCACTTTAAAAAAACATGTCTTGAAATATAATATATATGCTTGTACAGAATAAATCTCATGTACAGAAAATCATGCTTTCTTTCTCAAATGTAGGCATGTAGTGCAAAACAATGCATCGTATATAAATCATGCCTTTATGTAAATCATGCCATGTATATTTAAATCACGATAAATATGGCATCAAATGATTCACAACACAAAATCGGAGTCCGACCCATCCCTCAGGTCTGTCCGCAGTTTAAATCAGTCAATCAATGTGATATATCATGTAAGACTCTGTGGTTAAGTGCAAATAGTATCCTGGATTATGATCATATTCGAAAATGTGATCCCAAGCAACACAGATCTCGGTGTGCGGGGCATCACTGCTGCAACGGGAGGATGGTCAGTCCACTACAGCCGTCAGCTATGCGTAACACACGGTACAACGTACACCTCGTGCACCGGGCACGGTACAAAGTACACCTGTGGACCCTCATAGCCAGGGTGCCTCCCATAGGACTTAGCCCTCGAAACTATGGAAATATTTTTACCACGTCTATATCAACCTCATGCGGATATCCTCTCTAGCTATGACACACAGTCACACAAGGACTCAGGCATGGGTTTTAACATGTATTACATATCACATACAGTGTGCATCTTGAGTGCGACTCACAGTCGTCACTCCGCTCAAATACTGTTTCATGTCACAAACTCAACTGTAGTGCGAGCAACCTCTAGCAACTAGGTCTATGCATAGTTTATGTATTAAATCAAGTACGAGCAATAGCTCCCAGTACTATGCTATGCACAATAGCAAAATCAAATACGAGTAATAGCTCCCAGTACTATATCATGTATAAACCATGAAGAATCAAGTACGAGCAACGCTCTAGCACTCTGTCATGCATATATCATTCAAAGCTGAGTACGAGTGAGAACTCCAGTACTCTATCATGCATGTCATGAAAATCTAGTGCGTATCAAAATTCGGCACTAATATTATGTGGAAAACATATGAATCCCAGTGTGAGATATGCTCTAGCACGATTCATTCTCACAAAATATGATAGATGGCTATTTAAAAAGGGATTGTTTACAAAATAGTAAAATCAGCACTAAAAATGTGCTTAAGTCATATCAACCTTAAAATCATTAGCCCATCTATTTATTTTCATGCTAATAGCAATTAAACACTCACAATAGTATTTTCCATTCTTCTTGCAACTTCTCACAAAAGTTGACTTTTTGACTAACTAGGGGCAAAATCGTAATTTGCCACTATCGGGTCGCAATAATTATTATTCACTTTCTCTGACCCTCAGAGTTTTTAAGTGAATGTAACAGCAGACGAAAATACGTGCAGGTATCTCTAACTACTCGCAAAAGTCCCTTACCTCGGATCACGTCACGTGACCTCACTTCCTCGGTGCTGCTAAATCCCGCAGTCTGATCAGCTCTCAATGTAAACTCCGGATCTGTAAATAACCATTCCTCAGTTTAATCATAATTTTCCTACTGTATTACACATTAATACAGTCTATTTTCCCTTAATGGGCCTTAAAATCCTTAATGGGCCTAACTAGGCCTTAAGTCCATTTTCATTTTACTATTCACTTTTGTTGGGCCTATTGGGCTTGTGGGGCCCACCAACTCTTATTGGGCTTGTCCTAGGCCCATTACACCTTATTGGGCCTAAAATAATTGGGCTTGGCCCATTGGGCCTCTCGACCACATGCCATGGCCGAGAGCTAGCCATGTCTCAGTTTCACCATGACATGTTATCCATGCCTATTTTCTAGCCATTTTCACTTAGGCATTTCCACAAACACTTGGTAGGCAACATTACCAATCATCATATGGTTCATTTAGGCATTTTATCAAACACCTTGATTGCCAACAATTTACATGTATAAATTAATCAATTTGATTAATTCTAATTATACCATTAACATTAACACATGTATACTAATCCATTTATGTCTTAAAATCAAATTGACATATTTCAATACCCCATTGATCACTCTCGACCTAACCCATTTCATGGTGATTTAATATGTTTCAATACTTAAAACATACATCAACATACTTGAAATCATTCATACATTAACATATATGAAATTGGAAATTAGAAAATATACCAATTGTTGTGTTCACCCTTTGGCCGAAACTTTGGAGGCTCTCGATTTACACTCTATGGCTCCTTGATAGCCAATTCCAACATATGTTAATCTCCTTTCAATTTGGAACAACTTCCATGAAGAATGCAAGTTCCAAATATGCCTAATTCCTAGTGATTTCTAGTAAGAGAAAGCTTGGATGTTTATGTTTCAATGGTTTCTTCTCTAGCCGGAATTGGTATGATGAAGATGACAATGGTGTGGCTGCATTTATAAGCCACTTACTTAGCCATTAAGCCTTACTTTTCAGCCATTGTGCTTGACTTTCCAAATCTGAACCATGAGTCACCTTATGAGTCACCTTATGAGTCATAGTTAACTTTAACTATGGTTAGATATTTATCTCATCGGCTTTTCCATTTGGGCTTCTCGGTTTGGGCTTTCCTAATGGGCTTTCGAGCTGAAATTTTTACTATACCTCGGGCCTTTTTTGTCTCAAAATTTGGCCGATCAATTGGTCTAACAATTCGATCTAAAGGACCTAAGAATTTCGATATACATTTTGTATACCTTAATGGGCTTTAAAATTTTCACCTTAGGCCCATTACGTTTTTAACCATTTAATTTATTCCGGAATCCTTCCGAATAAATTTTCCTTACTTTCGGGGATGATTATCTTGTATTCTGGCCAAGAATATTTTTTCCCAAATTTTTCTCCACACTTAGGTTAATTTTTAACCATGATTAGTCAACTATGGTAAAAATCCACTTTCTTAACTATAGTTGACTTTTTTCTTAACCATTGACTATGTTGACTTTTTCTCCAAATTTTGAAAGTGTCATATCTTATGTCTTACACTCTTGTCTTTATATTCCAACCGCTCCCGGTGGATAATTTCACCCGAAACTGCTTTTCTCGCCAAAAAGGTCCATTTTACCCTTTTTAGCTTTTACACTTATTTTATATGTTCGGGTCTAAATCAAGCTGACTTTCCTTCATGAGCTCTCTACGCTCTCTTATTTTAAGTTTTTATTTTTAGTCAGAATGATTTAGAATAACTCGGTTTAGCCTATGATACTCATCGCTCACATTAGGTATCTTTTGTAGCTTTTGCGTGTTAAATCATTTCAATAACACTGTATGTCAAATAAATACTCTTCTTATGATTCAACTATAATAACATAGTGTTCATACACATAAGAATCATAAGGAAATAAGCTACAAATATCCAGGTCTGACAGGCAGGGAGGCTCTCTTACAGTAAGATCATTAAACCTTACATCCTTAAGCAAACATCCTTAAGCCCGAGGAGGCGGGGAAGCTCTGTTAGGCATGGAGGCTCTGTACGGTGGGGAGGCTCTCTTACGGAAGGATCCTTAAGCCAACATCCTTAAGCCCTGAAGGGGTGGGGAGGCTTTGTTCGGTAGGGAGGCTCTCCTACACGGGTACGAAAAGTTATTGGTATGGGGTAGATAAGACCCACGACTGGCACCCCCAATCACGATATGAGTCTGCGGAGTACAATGTACTGTGTATGTCACATGGAGTACGATGTACCACGTGGTGATTTTGTGATGAGAAAGTCTGGCGAGGGATAATCCACCTTCGTGCCAGCACGATACCCCACACACCTGGATGCGTGTGGTCTGGGATGATTTATGATGTAGTTGGTCCACATTGTCACTTGTGATATAGTGATCTGGTTTTTATACATATGTGTGATTATGGTTGTTCAAGGTAGACCCGAAGGAGGGGTAGAGCCTTGTGAACTTGATTTGTGAAATGATAATGAGGTTTGTGATTGCGAAAATGATTTGTGATAGGATGATATGTATTTGAGAAAGAGATGCAATTTAAAAAGGAAGTTTCTTAAATGAATTACCCTTTTTATGAGTTTAATGAGAATGAGCATGAGATGTTTTCACATGTTGATATTCCATGTTTTATATGCCAATTTTACATGATTTTGATACATGATATATATATATACTCATATGGCATAGTTTTATTCCTCATGCTCCTATTATAAATGATTTATGCATAACACTATCAGCATGTAGATAGAGTAGTTATCTACCATGCTTGCATTATTGCCTTACTGAGTGTGTGGTTGCTCATCCCTCTTTATTTTCCCCCTCCTACAGAGCGTACATAGTAGCCCAGTGAGGACTGAGGCGTGGTATTTTGGACATCCGCTGCCATCCATTGCTGAGAGGTATACACATGAAGATTCTTTTTGTATCCAAACAATTGTAAAAGCATAGTACTCATTTTGAGTTGTAGTTATGGGGGATGTAGATGTCAGTAATCATATTTTGTATAAATGAATGAATGACGTTCAAATGTATGACATCACTTTTATTAACCGAGTATGGATATTGCGAGTGGATTATTATTAACTCACAGCCCAACTGTGTGGCGATGAGTTGTTCACGACCGGGTAAGGAGAGAAAAACGCGAAAAAATCTATAGTGATTTTCGGTTAAAGGGAATGAAAAAGGGTCGTGACAGTCTATCTCTCTTGGTTATACTCTTCTTAATCAAGAAGAAAATTTTTTTCTTCTTAGTTCTTGATCTCTAAAAGATTAAGAGGTGAATGGATACGAGTTTATGAAACTTGAGCCACTAGTATGGTAATAGTTGTGATATAATCCAACCATCTTGAAGGCTCCATTGCTACTTTTGTGGATTACCATTAAAGGCTGGAGACTTGGACAGCTTACCTTGAGCTTTAAGATGAGAAGATCATGCATCATCAATAAGGAGTAAGCCTTAGACTACGAAACATCTTTATGATTCTTGATATGTGTTTGTATGATATTTGAATGTTCTTGATCAATGAAATCCATTAGGATTGATTTCTTGGTTGTAGAATTTTAATTCTGCCGCGTATATTCTAATTTTATATGTATGATCCACCAATGCATGACCCAAGAGACCTAAAACATTTTCACCTATGGCATGCCTTAAAAGTGTAAGTTTGTGCACATTAAACGCTGCTATCTACTAGAACCAAGATAGTTATTCAAAATATTGAACTTTAAACTTATGATTGGAGCTCGACTCTTTATAAAGAGGCATGTGCAAAAGAAATCAGTCAACGACTCATGAAAAAACATGTCCTATGAAGGAAAAGGAACATGCCCAAGCGTAATGCCTTATAAGAGACCCACAAGGACATCATCTGAGCTAAAGAATGGCAACCCAAGCCTGCTCAAGGGTTGAATGAAACAACTAAAAGAAGAAAGACTTCACTATTACAAAAAATACCCTTAGTGACAATTTCTACATTTCTTCCATGCACGAGATTGATAAAACTATAAGTCAAGTCCACTGCAAAGTCATTGCATTTTCTTCTTGCATAAAACTTAAGAGGAAATAACCAATTACGCTCCCTTCATCCACGCATCTGTCACGACCCAAATTACCTAAAAATGAGAGTAAATTTTTCGCTTTTTCATTTATTATTTAATTCTTACCTTTCTCTCATCGTGACCATCCTACAAACAGTTGGGCTATGATTCGGTGTTAGTCACCTCTCACCTATTTACCAACCATTTCCATATTCACATTCATATATCAGAGTTTACTATTTTTTGATTTTAAATAATACATACTCAATGGTATTTATAACCCTACATCCCCGACATTATATCTGTTTACAGTACTATGCATTACATATTTAGATACAAAACCATACAAATGTGTATACCTGTCTCTCGATGGGTAGCAGCGGATATCAAGCATGCAAGTCCTCAGCCGCTCAATAACTATTATAAGTGCTTTGAAAAGATGGGAAAATAAGGGGGTGAGCAAACCACACGCTCAGTAAGGCAATTATGCAAGTAAGTAGATAGCTCCACTATCTACATGCTCATAATGCCATGCCCTTAAATCCATTTCTTTTCATTATAATCATCAAGCACAAAATCATGCAACCATCAATGACATAGTTTATAAAACTGTTCGTGCATATATAAATCATACTACTTATGCATCATAGCATTTTATGTGACATCATTAAATCATAATAAGCATGAATTAAATCAAGATCATGCGGTCTTTCATGTCATGTAAGACAAATTATGGATTTCAAATGAAAGCATGGAAAACTTCACATGCTACTGCATTTAAATCAATTCATTAAAACTACAGTAAAAACTAACCCTTTCGGGTCAATCAACTCATAAAACAATCTCATAATTCCATTTCAAACTCATAAAACAATTCGTTAAAATTCATTATAAAACTTTAGTTATAAAACCACCCTTCTTTCAGGGTCACATATCATAAAATCATCTGAAATCTAGCAATCACAGTATAAAATCATAAAATCGAGGGCATGACCCCTCATTCGAGTCTACCCTGGTCTATCGACCAATATTTATATCATGTGAGACAATCAGCTGATTATATCAGTAACATCGAGGACTATGGCCATATCCTAGTGATCCCTGGCAACACGGTACCTAGTGTGCGGGGTATCAAACCTGAAACGGGAGGTGGGTCGTCCTACCCGCCAGAACAGCATAACACCAGGATTGCGAGGGCAAGGCTTGCTGCCTCGTGGCTAATGCCACTCCACTCCAACAATCCCCACGGTACAACGTACTCCGCGTGACATACACGGTACAACGTACTCCGTGAACCCAAGCTCAGTCAGGGGTGCCTGTAATAGGTCTTATCCACCCATATCATCTCTGTCTCAGTATGTACGTGTGAGCATATGATCTCATTGTGACACACAGTCTACAAGAGGCTCCAACACGGCTATATGCATGTAATATAAATCCCTGTGCGAGTGAAGCTCAAGCACGGCTCCATGCATATTCATGATATCAGAAAATCTCATGAGAGCGAAGCTCTAGCACGGTTTCATAAAAATCAGTAAAATCTGCGTACGAGCAGCACTCCAGTACGACTTAAACTGATTATAATTTCAAGTAAAATCCACGTACGAGCAATGCTATAGTACGAATATGTATATAAAACTTAGTGAAAACCTCGTACGAGAAAAACTCCAGTACGGCATTCAAATGAATTATGAAAACCATGTAAAACTTTGTGCGAGCAACGCTCCAACACAAATGAATGCTCAAGTAAATCAAATCTCGTGCGAGTTACACTCCAACACGGCTTTATGCATAAATTAATCAAATCTCATGCGAGTTACACTCCAGCGCAGCTTTATGTAATATCAAATCAAAACAGGATGCGAGCTAAGCTCCAGCATCTCTCATGCATGTCAAATCATTAAAACTAGTGCGAGCAATCGCTCTAGCACCATTTTATGCATGCCACGTCAAAACAAATCCAAAACATGTCAAAACATGTCAAAACAGAGTGCGTGCTAGGCTCCAGCAACTCTCATGCATATCAAATCATGAAATCAGTGTGAGCAACCACTCTAGCACATTTCATGCATATGATGTCACACAAATCAGTGCGAGCAACTGCTCAAGCACATTTATGCACATTCACAAACGCAGATATAGTGTGAACTACATGTCGGTAATATCTGTTTCCATATAGACTTGATAGTTGGCCTGTTTCCAAAGAAATTCATTTAAATACAAATAACACTTATGTAGTGTTATCATGTGAAATTCATGCAATTACTGGCCAATATATCGATTTGCTTTGATTAAAACCAATAAAATCCTTAAACCATAAATTTTCTTCAATCATGCATTTCATGCATGTCATGCTTTCACCATCCTTAGGTGAACTTCCCTCAATAGGGGTAAAATAGACATTTCACCTATTTCGATCGCTAAAAATAATTTAAACCACTTTTAGGATCATTATACAATAATCGCGTATACATACATAATCAGTGTATACAAAATCTATTAAAATATGCGTAGCTACCTCTAGTTACTCACACAATTCCCTTACCTCATTTTTTTGTACAGTTTGACCTTTCCACTGATGACTCGTCACACAGTCCGATTTGCTCCAAATCCAATCTCCGGAACTACGGATACACATTCATCAGGTCAAATACAATACAATTTAATTGTATTTCATATTCTCTGGGCTTAATTTAAATCATTGGGCCCGTTTACCCATATTGGGCCCAATTGCACCATAATGGACCTTAATCGGCCTTAAGCGCATTTACCACACTTTATCGAGGCCTATTGGGCTCATTAGGCCCAGCAGTATTTATTTAGCCTCATTCTAAACTCTCAGACAACTTATTAATTATTTACGACAATTTATCCCAATTTCTAGAATTTAATTCATTTAATGTGAAAATTAGATTCGTAATTTATCTAACACGCATAATGATGCAAAATTGTCGTAAATAAGGGTTACTTACCCGTGATCTCATGATAGTATGCAAATCAAGGCTGTCTCGAGCTCTCGGTGGATTCCAATTGTCGAGCTACATAATTAAATATTTTTTCGGGTAAATTTTTCAGTCGGATATTAATCAAATTAAATATTTCAAAATTTAAATCGGTCAATTCGACCGCTTACCGACTTACCCGAAGCTCGACTGTATCACTGAAATATTCTCCAATTTTTTCTCTTTTTCTTTTTCCCTTTTTCTTCCTTTTTTTCCTTCTCTTTTTGGCTGAACCGGTCCGGTCCAGTTCAACCCGGTTCAGACCGTCGGTTCAGTCTAGTTCAGCCGGTTTAGTGCCTTGCCAATCGGTTCTCTGTCGATTTCCACCGCCAGTGGCTCCGCTGGGTCGTCCGCATCTTGGATCTGGGGTTGGTTTCGTTTAAGGCCGCCAGAAAGTGGCTGGTCTGGCCTGTTCTCCTTTTCGCCATCGGCACTTCTCTCTTTCTTGTCGTTTTCGGCATTGGCCACCATTCTTCCTGTCGTTACTGCCACAAATCGAGCCGCCTGCGCCTGGGGGATGCTCGGCTGGTGGTGGCCAGCCTCGAATCGACGCTGGTCACAGGGAAAAGCCTTTCTCCCTCTCGGTTCTATTTTCCTCTCTCTTTCTCTCGTCGATCCTCTCTCTTCACCGCCGATCATCGCCTGGGTCGACGTCGGCTATCTTCGCCTGGTGGGTGCGCCGCCGGCCGCTCTGTCCGATGAAGGTAAGGGGCTCAGCCTCGTCGGCTTCTCCAGAAATCACGTTTTCGCGATTTCTGCTCTTTTGTTTATTCAGTTTTTTTTATTATTTTATTTTTAATAATATTTTAATCAACCAAAAATATCTTTAAAAAAATACTATTTTATTCATTTAATCCGTAAATGAATTTTTCTGTCCGATTTTACCTTTTCGGTATATTTTTCGATTAATTTTGGGATTATTTTTCGATACAAAAATTTTGATTTATTCTAATAAATTCATATCTTAATCAATTTAATCCAAAATTTAATTATTTCTTCGTTATTGATCAAGATTTCTCAATCCCATATTTTTAATTAAATATTGTTGTCGAATTTATACCGACTTTCGATCTTTTGACCGTTTTACCCTTGCACATTTTTGGGAATACCATTTCTGTCATTTGCATTTTTAAATGCACTCAAAAATTTCTATTCATTCCCTTTTGCTCTTACGATAAAAAATTCGAGTCTTACAACATCACACTACTATTTCCAAAAATTTGATGCTCAAAGGTATCTTTTTATTAATGGGATGGTTTGTGACCCATGCTCAAATGTTATAACTCTATCTTCATTTTTAGGATGAAATATGTGGTAGAGGTTAAGGATTTTGAGGGAAAGGATTATTCAGTATTTTAGAATTCTAGTGGTTAACCCTCATAAGTAAAGGCGAAAATGATTGTAGACACCATTTTTTGTCTATACCTTTAATTTTTACTTTTGCTGTTTTTTTATTTTGAATTTTGATTTTGATTTTGATTTTAATTTCAATTTTGATTTTGATTTCTTGATTTTGATTTAAATTTTATACAATTAGTTGTCTCCATGGTGCCTCTGTGTCTTCAATTTTTAGATTTACAACTTAATTACTATCTTAAATCTAACCTATGTGTAGCTATTAAATATCATAGAGAAACCTTCAATTACATTCAAGGCGAGTAAGATGAAAAAAGAAGGGTATAACCTTGAAAAATTAAAGAGATAAGGCAAGACAAGCATGCGTTATTTCAAAAATTAAAATGCCATAATGCAAAATATTAATCATTTATCCATGATGAATCCTAAATTTCATAATCATCTTTCATGCTTTCATAATATCAATATATATAAAAAATAATAAGAACAACATGCTGGGTCAAATAATTTATCATGCACGTACCTTTTGAATTTAATATTAATATCACTATAGAATTTATTAATCAAACAATGAGATGTAAGGCTATGATCAAAATCATTAAAATTATGCTTTACCTAAAATTATGATGCGTTTAGAAGACCATGACTAAAACTTATATTAGTTGATGTCTTCAAGTTGAGAATCACTTACATCTCTAAGATTCGGTGGTCATGTTGCATTGCTAGATGCCACTTTTGATCTATGAATTAAATAAAGATTTAATACATTGCCAACTTGTTAGAAGCCATATGTCATACATAATAGAGTAGTGAATGGAGTAAATTGAATTAGAGAAGGTTTAGGGGAATTTGGAATTTCCCATGGACTTATTAATTATTGAATTTAATTAAAGACTTTACTTAAATCAAGATGCTCAATTAATTAATGGATTTAATTAAAAGGCATTAATTAAATTATAAGGCTAACTTTAGTTAAAGGGTTTGATTAAGTACTGGGACCTTTTATCATTAAAAGGTTTGTAAGATAGGGCTGACGTATGTTTTTAATAAATCCAAAGGCTAAAAGGATTAGGGAAAACCATAGCCTATAATAACCCTATCATGGTTGGCTTCCCTAAACATATAACATGCGTTGGGCAGCAACCTTAAGGGAAATTAAGGCATGCAGCAAAACTAGCGTAGCTTGTACCGATTGTCGCCTCTTCCCTAGTCTATCTCTCTTGGTCTTCCTCTTCATAATCAAGAAGAAAATTGTTTTCTTCTTAGTTCTTGATCTTTAAAAGATGGAGAGATGAATGGATGCGAGTTTATGAAACTTGAGCCACTAGCATGGTAATAGTTGTGATACACTCCAACCATCTTAAAGGATCCGTTGCTACTTTTGTGGATTACCATTATAGGCTGGAGACTTGGACAACTTACCTTGAGCTTCAAGACGAGAAGATCATGCATCATCAATAAGGAGTAAGCCTTATGTAAGACCCAATTTTTATCAAAATTTCTTATGATTCAAATGATGTAAACATGGTTTTATGTAAATTGAATCATAAGAAGACATGTATATGAATGAAAAATGCAAATGGAATGAATAAAAATTCCCGAATGCATTTAAAGGTCAAATGAAGGATTGAAATGGTCACAAATTAAACGAATGGGATTTTGACCATTCGGATTAGAGATAAGAATTTGAAACATGAAATGAGAAAGGGTTCATGAAGGGAAGTTGTGTTGGTTTGGTCCCGAACACGTTGAAGGGTAAAACGGTCAAAAGACCAAAATTTAGTAAAAATTCGATAAGAAACATTTCATTAAAAATATGGAATTGAGAAATCTTGATCAATAACAAGGAAAATATTTAAATTTCGAATCCAATTGATCAAGATATGAACTGATTAGAATTAATCAAAATTTTTACTTCGAAAAATTATCCCAAAAATATTGAAAAAATATACCGAAAAGATGAAATAAGATTGATAAATTCATTTATTGATTAAACGAATAAAATAAGATTTTTTGAAGAAATTTTGGATTTTTATAATATTTTAATGAATAAAATAATAAAAAAATAAATTATAAATAAAAAATAATAATAAATAAAAAGAAGAAATCGTAAATTGCGATTTCTAAAGAAACGAAACGAAGGAAGCCGAAAAACATGGGAAACAGTTTCCCCTGCTCTGACGAAACCACCGGTGGACGTTGTGAGGAGGCGGACGATGAAAGGCGATTGACACCCCAGGAAGCCGACCAGCACACCCACGCGCGGTGAGACCGCCAGATCGAGAGGAGATTGTCGCTGGAGAGAAGAGGAAATCGGCGGCCATCGGCGTCGATTTGATCAAACCCGAGGCCCGACGAAGAACTCCCAGGCCATGGCGAGCCGATTGGCACCAGAATCGAGCCGAGAACCGACCGGAGACGTCGTGAACGGTGAAAATGAGCCTTAATCGATACGGATCGGTTCAGTGCAGTGCAGTTATGCTGAACAGGACCGGACCGGTTCAGCCAAAAAGAAGAGAAAGAAAAGAAAAGGAAAAGAAAAAGGGAAAAAGAAAAAGAGAAAAAATTGGAGAAAAATCCCAGTGATGCAGTCGAGTTACGGGTAAGCCGGTAAGCGGTCGAAATTGACTGATTTAAATTTCAGAATATTTAATTTGATTAATATTTGACTGAAAATTTACTCGAAAAAATATTTAATTGTGTAGCTCGACAATTGACGTCAAACGAGAGATCGAGTCAGCCTCGATTTGTGTACTATCATGGAATCTCAGGTAAGTAACCTTTATTTATGACAATTTACATAGTTATGCGTGTTAGAAATTTACCGCATAAATTACGAATTAATTCCGTATAAAATGAATTAAATTCTGGAATTTAAGATAAATTGTCGTAAATAATTAATTGAGCTATCCAAGAGCTTAGAACGAGGCCCAATAAATACGGATGGGCCCAATGAGCCCAATAGGCCTCGATATTGTGAATAGAAAGTGGAAAACGGGCTTATGGCCGGTTAAGGCCCATTATGGTGCGACCAGGCCCAATAGGGGTAAACGGGCCCAATGGTTTAAATTAAGCCCAAAAAATACGAAATACAATTAATTATATTGTATTTGACTTGATGAATATTTATACACCGTGCCAAAGATTGGATTAGGAGCAAATCGGACTACGTGATGAGACATTAGTGAAAAGGTCAGACTGTACAGAAAAAATGAGGTAAGGGAATTTTGCGAGTAGCTAGAGGTAGCTACGCGTATTTTTAACAGCTTTTACATACATTGAAACTGTATAAAGATCCTAGAAATGGATTAAAAATTTTAAGGACCCGAGATGGGTAAAAGACTATTTTACCCCTACTGAGGGAAAATGCACCTATGTATGGTGAAAGCATGACATGCATGAAATGCATGCTTTGAAAGCTTTCCGTTAAATTTTATCAAAGCAAATTGGTAGATTGGCCAGTAATTGCATAAATTTTACAAGATAACACTACTTAAGTGTTATTTAGATTTAAATGAAATTTCTTTGGAAAATGGGCCAACTATCAAGTTTATATGGAAACAGATAGTGCTGGAGCATTTCCTCGCACTATATCTGAGTTTGTGAGTGTGCATAATAGTGCTGGAGCGGTTGCTCGCACCGATTTGTGTGACATCATATGCATAAAATATGCTAGAGCAGTTGCTCGCACTAATTTTTATTATTGTGAAATGCATGAGAGGTGCTAGAGCTTAGCTCGCACCCTGTTTTGACTTTATATGCATAAAAAAGGTGCTAGAGCGATTGCTCGCACTAGTTTTAATGGTTTGACATGCATGAGAGGTGCTGTAGCTTAGCTCGCATCCTGTTTTGATATGATAATTTCATAAGAGCCATATTGGAGCCTTGCTCGTATGTGATTTAATCGATTTAATTGCATAAAAGCCGTGTTGGAGTGTAACTCGCACGAGATTTGATTTCTGTATGCATGAAACCGTGTTGGAGCGTTGCTCGCATGAAGTTTTGATTTACTTGAGCATTCATTCGTGCTGGAACATTTCTCACACGAAATTTTGAATGATTTATGCATGATTCCGTGTTGGAGCGTTGCTCGCATGAGGCTTTGATGGATTTTATGCATAAAATCGTACTGGAGCTTGCTCGCACGTGATTTTATATGGATTTATAACTCTTTTAAAGTCGTACTGGAGTGCTGTTCGTACGCAAATTTTACTGATTTTTATAAAAACGTACTGGAGCTTCGCTCGCACGAGGTTTTCAGATATCATAAATATGCATGGAGCTGTGCTGGAGCTTTGCTCGTTCAGGGATTTATATGACATGCATATAGCCGTGTTGGAGCCTCCTGTAGACTGAGTGTCACAATGAGATGATATGCCCACACGTGCATATTGAGGAACCCCCTGACTATGATCTGGGTTCACAAAGTATGTTGTACCGTATATGTCACGCGGAGTACGTGGTACCGTGGGGATTGTTGGAGTGGAGTGGCATTAGCCACAAGGCTATAAGCCTTGCCCTCACAATCCTAGTATTTATGTTGTTCTAGCTATAGGACTGACCCACCTCCCGTTTTAGGTGTGATACTCCGCACACTAGGTACCCTGTAGCCAGGGATCACTAAGATATGGCCATAGTCCTCGATGTTACTGTTATAGTCACTTACATGTCTCAGATGATATAACTTTTGGTCTCGATAAACCAGGGTAGACCCGAGGGAGGGGCCAAGCCCCCGATTTAGTGATTTTTACTATGATGTGATTTTTTTCTATGATGATAGATTTTTCAGAGGATTTTATGACATGTGACCCTAAAAGAAGGGTGATTTTATAACATAATTTTTATAACGAAATTTTTAATGAGTTTGAGATTGATTTATGAGATTTAAATTAAATTTCTTTGGAAAATGGGCCAACTATCTAGTTTATATGGAAACAGATGGTGCTGGAGCATTTCGTCGCACTATATCTGAGTTTGTGAGTGTGCATAAAAGGTGTTGAAACGGTTGCTTGCACCGATTTGTGTGACATCATATGCATGAAATGTGCTAGAATGGTTGCTCGCACTGATTTTTACAATTGTGAAATGCATGAGAGGTACTGGACCCTAGCTCGCACCCTGTGTTGACTTTTTTGACTTAATATGCATAAAAAGGTGCTAGAGTAATTGCTCGCACTAGTTTTAATGATTTGACATGCATGAGAGGTGCTGGAGCTTAGCTTGCATCCTATTTTGATATGATAATTCCATAAAATTCGTACTGGAGCGTTGCTCATACGTGATTTAATCAATTTAATTGCATAAAAGCCGTGCTGAAGTGTAACTCACACGAGATTTGATTTCTTTATGCATGAAACTATGCTGGAGCGTTACTCGCACGAAGTTTTGATTTACTTGAGCATTCATTCGTGCTGGAGCATCGCTCACACGAGGCTTTGATAGATTTTATGCATAAAACCATGCTCGAGCTTGCTCGCATGTGATTTTATATGGATTTGTAACTCTTTTTAAAGTCGTACTGGAGTGCTGCTCATACGCAGATTTTACTGATTTTTACGAAAATGTGTTGGAGCTTCGTTCACACGAGGTTTTCAGATATCATGAATATGCATGGAGCTGTGCTGGGGCTTTGCTCGTACAGGGATTTATATGACATGCATATAGCCGTGTTGGAACCTCCTGTAGACTGAGTGTCACAGTGAGATGATATGCCCACACGTGCATACTGAGGCACCCCCTGACTATGATCTGGGTTCACAAAGTATGTTGTACCGTGTATGTCACGCAGAGTACGTGGTATTGTGGGGATTGTTGGAGTGGAGTGGCATTAGCCACAAGGCTGTAAGCCTTACGCTCACAATCCTGATATTTATCTTGTTCTGGCGGCAGGACTGACCCACCTCCCGTTTCAGGTGTGATACCCCGCACACTAGGTACCGTGTAGCCAGGGATCACTAGGATATGACCATAGTCCTCGATGTTACTATTATAGTCACCTACATGTCTCACATGATATAACTTTTGGTCTCGATACACCAGGGTAGACCCGAGAGAGGGGTCAGGCCCCCGATTTTGTGATTTTTACTATGATATGATTTTTTTCTATGATGATAGATTTTTCAGAGGATTTTATGACATGTGACCCTAAAAGAAGGGTTATTTTATAACATAATTTTTATAACGAAATTTTTAATGAGTTTGAGATTGATTTACGAGATGATTTACTCGGAGAGGTTATTTTATACTGAGCTTTAATGAAGTGATTTAAATACAGTGGCATGGGGAGTTTTCCATGCTTTAATCACAAATTCATGAAAGGAATTGTCTCTCATGATTTGTTTTATATGGAATGAAATAATGCATGATCTTGATTTAATTCATGCGAATTATGATTTTACATAAAATGCCATTGATTCATGAGTTACATGATTTCTATATGCACGAATAGTTTTTATAAACTATGGCATTGATGTATGCATGATTTTGTGCGTGAGATTTAAATGAAAAGAAATGGATTTAAGGGCATGGCATTATGAGCATGTAGATAGTGGAGCTATCTACTTACTTACATAATTGCCTTACTAAGCGTGTGGTTTGTTCACCCCCTTATTTTCTTCCTCTCCAGAGTACTTTCAGTAGTTTGTGTGCGGCTGAGGACTTGCATCTTTGGTATCCCCTGCATTCTATCGAGAGACAGGTATACACATTTGTATAGTTTTGTATCTGAACATGAAAATGCACAGTACTGTAAACGGATATGATATCGGGGATGTAAGGTTAAGTAAATCCAATTTTGAATGTATTAGCTTAAGTCAAAGGATAGAAAAATCATAATATGTAAATGTAACATGGAAATGGAATGGTAAGTAGTGTGAGGGGACTAACACCAAATCATAGTCCAACTATTGGTAGGATGGTCACGATGAGAGGAAGGTAAGAATTAAATATGAAAGAAAAATAAAAAAATTTACTCTGATTTTTAGGTCGTGACAGTTTTTGGTATCAGAGCTGAGTTGGCCTGATACGAGTCGGTGTTAGTGGTTAATAAAGTTTACATCCCCATGTACTGTGCTGTGTTTAGATACAATTGTGTATATCGAGATGGAATTGCAACTAAGAATTTGGTTTCAAATGCAAGAATATAGACTCATTAACTAATAGCTCCTATGGTAGGGGGGCGAGTACACGAGCTCAAGGCCGTAGAGGTTGGACTGAGAGTCGTATTGAGTGGCCACTTGAGACTCAAGATGAGATTAAAGTGGAGGCTGATGTTGAGCATGCCCCACTGTGAGATCTGAGAATTTTAGATATATTTTAATGATGTAATAAGAACTTGAAGTGTAAATTATTGAGCTAGATGAATTGTGGGAATTATAATTGGAGATTTATATGTTAAGTGTGTAAAATAAGCATGAAGTATGAGGACAGATCGATCTGGGAGAAGGAGAGATCGATCTGGTGAGTTAAAAATGACGAGGAAGGAGGAATTTGAGGAGCAAATCGATCTCCAATGGAAGAGATCGATCTCCAAATGATTCTGTTTGAGAAAGGATCGATCTCATGAGGAAGAGATCGATCTCCAAATGATTCTGTTTGGGAGAAGATCGATCTCCTTAGGAGCAGATCGATCTCATAAAGTCATAAAGAGATCGATCTCACCCCTCGACAGATCGATCTCCTAGGCATAAAATTGCCCAGATCGTCCTCAAAATTCAAACGCAGATCGATCTCACCCCTCGACAGATCGATCTCCTAACCTCAGCCTATATAAGGAACCTCTATTTTTCTCCTGCAAACTCACTTTCTCTCTCTTCCAACCCCATTTCCACCAAAAACCTAACTTTCTCACTCATCCAAAACACCCATTTCCGGCTAAATCAAGAGTTGTGGTAAGAAGGAAAGTTGTTCCTCATCAAAGGGAGAACAACATACTTGGAAATCGAAGGACGAATCGGATCAAGGCATGGGTTGTGCGTCTCACAAGCTTTGGGTAATTTCTAAACCTCGATCTTGATATTTGAGATGATTTTGATGATATTGGTGGTTGTCATTGTGTTGTAATAGCTAAGAAATGATTAGGGATTGATGAAATTGCAATGTGGTTGGAATGATAATGATATTTAGCAATTTTGGTAATTTTAGGAATTTTATAAAGCAAATGTGGTGAATTAGCATAGATAATTGGTATTAGAGATGTAGAATGTCGAGATGTTGTGAATGAGAGTGTAGTTTGGGGTAGAGTTACGAGAATCAAGGGATTTGAGGAGTTATGAGCAATTATGCTCCATTTTGAGAATTGAGGTTGATGAGATAATTGAGTATTGATGTTTTAACATCGTTTGGACAGCTCGGGAGTTCCAGAGTGGAATGCGAGGCTAGTCCATGATACGGGGGAAACGATTGCACTATAAGAGGTGCAAAGAGGTAAGGGAAATCTAAACCATTTGTGTATGTGATTTGTAAACTATTATAGCATGATTTGTGGTTTATAAAACAAGCATGTTGAGTGTTGTATTGAGATTTAATTGCACACGGTTTTTTTATAGCCGGTTGGAGCCCATAATTTTATGAGTTTATATGCTGAGTGTGAAATTGCTTTATAAACCGTTGAATTTTGTATGAGTAATGAATTGGGCTCTACGTTAAGGCAATATCGAGATTTGAGAAATGTGTGCGTGTTTTACCGATTGGAACTCGGTTTTATTACGTTTTGTGTTGAGTACAAAACGGTTTTCAATTGAGTTTTATGAGTGAAAAACCCCTATGAGTTCTACGTGAAGGCAAACCAGTCTTATGTGATAAGACGTAGGTGTGTAGTGGTGAGTACACACCGGCATTGCTCTGGTAGCATGTAAGCCCGATTTCTTCTCCGTTCTGGTAACGTGAGAATAGCCTATTCTGTGGCTATGCCACGTATACTTGGTGGCCGTTGCCACGTGAGAAACCCCATTGGCGGCCGTTGCCACGTGATACCCCATTGGTGGCCGTTGCCACATGATACCCCATTGTTGGCCGTTGCCAGTGATACCCCATTTGGTGGCCGTTGCCACGTGAGAAACCCAATTTGGTGGCCGTTGCCACGTGAAACCCTATTCTGTGGCTGTACCACGAATGAAATTAAATCAGTGGCTTTGCCACGTGAGATAGTGGATGTGCCACGTGTGAATTCAAATCAGTGGCTATGCCACGTGTGTTTAGTGGCCATGCCACGAGTGATTTTAAATTAGTGGCCATGCCACGTGTGTTTTGTGGCTATGCCACGTGTGAATTTAAATCAGTGGCTATGCCACGTGTGTTTAGTGGCTGTGCCACGTGCATTACTATTTCAGTGATTTTATCACGTGCATTGAGAAAGCATTTATCGCATTAATTTCACATGCTTTGTTATTGCTCTAGAGTGAGCCTTTTACTTCATGTTTTCACATGACTTGACACATGAGGATGTCGTTTTGAGTACTTTCATGCTATGGTTTTCAAATGAGTTTCACATACAAATAAACATTTTGTGATGTGCATTTTGGTTTATGAAATGAGTTCCTTACCCCCTTTACTGAGCGATTTAGAAGCTCACCCTGTTTTCTTTTCCCCCCAGATTTCTTCAAGTGAAAAGGGTTTCCCTGCGACATACGGAGTAGTGGCTAGTGGAGGACTTAAGCTCCAGGCCATATATTGTATTTTAAGGTATCTTTTATCTTTTCATGTACCCAGACAATTACTGTAATTGCAGACACTTGATGTATAACATTATATGGGATGTATTAGGATTAATTAACTTGAGATGGATTAATGTATTTGATATGATATATAAATTCTATTGATGAGATCCTGAGGAATGATAATTATGATGATGTATGACACTGCACAGGAATGCACCTTTAATTGTGAATTAACGAGTAAAAAGTTTTAAATTAGCCCTATTTTCTGCATTTTCGGGGCGTGACAGAGTTTTCTTGGTATCAGAGCTTAGGGTGTCTAGTACTGTCAGTGTCGGTTAAGTGAAATAGAATACATCCCAAGTGTCTGTAATAGTCTGGTCATGAACTGAAATTGAGGATTGAGATTTCAATCAATTTTGATATGTACGCGCAGGAGACGAGTTGAGATAGAGAATGAGTAAACGACGAGGTCGTTCGAGGAGGCAGGCAGAGTCCCCTCCGCCACCTGTTCCACAACCAGAGAGTCCTAACTCTCGATTTAATCGGATTGAGACCGATGTGAGGCAAGGTTTTGAGCAGATGGCAGCGTTATTCGCGCAACACTTTGGAGTTAATGCCTCAGATACTACCCCTACACCACCACAAGGACCTCCCATACCCCTAGTGCCTCCCGTCACTCAGCCTGAGGATAGAAGTATGGTCCGACTAAAGGATTTTTTGAAAATGAATCCACCCGCATTTAAGGGAAAGAGGGATCCTACAGAGGCTGAGGAGTGGTTGACGGAATTGAGAGTTATATTTGATTTTCTGGGGTGCACCGATGCTGAGAGGGTCAGTATGAGTGCCTATATGCTGAAGGGGAGAGCTCGAGATTGGTGGGGTACTACCCAGGGTATTTTGATATCCTGCCAGGATGTGATTGGTTGGGAAGAGTTCCAGACAGCTTTTAGGACCCAATATGTACCACGAGCCGCCCAGAGAAAGAAACATGCCGAGTTTTTTAGTTTGGTATAGGGTGACATGTCTGTGGATGACTATGAGAGCCAATTCACAGCGCTATTGAGGTATGACCCAGAGACCTTCAAGAGTGAAGAGCTCCGCACAGAGAAGTTTGTGTATGGGTTGAAGCCCGTTATCAGAGATAGATTGATAGGGCTATGTATTACTGAGTTTGGAGATGCTCTGAGACGAGCACAAGAGATTGAAAGAGGAATTGAGATGGTACAATCCCAGAATGAGCTCAGAGCAGTGAATAGAGATAAGGGCAAGAGGCCAGCGCTTTTCCAAACAGAGGCTCGGAGAGGTTCCTTCAGAAGAGGAAGGATTGAGGTACAGAAGTGCAGATTAGAGAGACCCAGAGGGTACCCTAACATTAGAGAGACCCCTCGAAATGTCAGGCCAGAGACAAGGTTTTGCAGGAATTGTGGCCGAATGCATGAGGGAAGTTGTACCGGGTCGATCCATGGATGTTTTAGATGTGGAGACATGGGTCACATGGTGAAGGATTGCCCTCAACCTCAGAAACCACATGGATTGGAGCCTACTAGACAACAGCCTCAGAGAGTGGATCCCCGGAGACGGGCCACTGCGGCAGAGAAAGGGAAGAAACCTGTGGCACAGGGACATGTGTTTGCCCTGGATAAGGAAACCGTAGACACTTCGGTAGAAACTATAAGAGGTACACTGTCTGTCTGTAATCATAAGGCTCATGTGTTGATTGACTCAGGATCCACGCATTCCTTTATTTCTGAGCATTTTGCATGTAGATTAAACTTGAAGTTTGAACCTCTAGAATATATACTACATGTAAATACCCCTATGCGTGAATCCTAGAGAACTGAGTTAATCTGTAGAGGATGTGAAATAAAGGTGGGAGATAGAGTGATGTTAGCAGATCTAATCATGTTGAATATACATGGGTTTGATGTAATTCTGGGGATGGATTGGTTGGCAACCAATCGAGTGAGTTTAGACTGCTACACTAAGATTGTAACTTTCTCCCTACCTGAACCTTACAGTGTACGATTGAGATATTGAGGAAATGAATATGTGCAATTCTAGTAAGTAATTTGCGAATTTTAATATTATTTTGGAGAATATTAAATATGATTGTTCATGTGAAGGTTATGAGATACTCATCTCAGACGATGAGCGGGAACATCCGAGGATTGAGGATATACCTGTGGTGTGTGAATTTCTGGATGTTTTCCCAGCTGAATTGCCAGGTTTACCACCAGAGAGAGAGCTGGAGTTTACCATTGATTTGGTACCAGATACTCAGCCGATCTCTAAACCTCCCTATAGGATGGCATTAGTGGAACTTGAGGAATTGAAGAGACAACTACAGGAGTTATTGGATCAAAGGTTTATTAGACCCAGTATTTCGCCGTGGGGAGCGCCAGTACTATTTGTTAAGAAGAAGGATGGTAGTCTCAGATTATATGTAGACTACCAGTTGTTGAATAAAGCCACGGTGAAGAATAAATACCCACTACCCAGGATTGATGATCTACTTGATCAGCTAAGAGGGGCATCAGTCTTTTTTAAGATTGATTTGAGATCGGGCTATCACCAATTGAGGATCAAGGAAGAAGATATTCCAAAGACGGCCTTCAGGACAAGGTATGGCCATTACGAATTTCTGGTGATGTCCTTCGGATTGACGAACGCCCCTGCAACATTCATGAGATTGATGAACGAGGTGTTCAGAGATTATCTGGATAAGTTTGTGATAGTCTTTATTGATGATATCCTGGTGTACTCTCGATCGTAACAGGAGCATGCACAGCATTTGTGGTTAGTACTACAGATACTCCGAGATAAGCAATTATACGGAAAGCTTAGTAAGTGTGAGTTTTGGCTGAATCGGATAGCTTTCCTTGGTCATATAGTCTCAGAGGAAGGAGTATCAGTGGACCCAAGTAAGGTGGAGGCTGTGCTTAATTGGGAGAGACCGAGGACAGTCACTAAGGTACGAAGCTTCCTTGGTTTGGCAGGGTATTACAGAAGATTTGTGGAAGGATTTTTAAGGATTGTTGCTCCTTTAACTAAGCTCACGCGTAAGGAGACTCCAATTATATGGACTGACCAATGTGAGCTCAGTTTTCAGGAATTAAAGAGGAGGTTGACAGCGGCACCTGTGTTAACCATTCGTGAGGGATCAGGAGGATTTTCGGTGTATAGTGATGCATCTCACCAAGGATTGGGGTGTGTGCTTATGCAGCACGGAAGAGTGGTCGCATATGGATTACGACAGCTGAAAGACCATGAGCGGAATTACCCCACGCATGATTTGGAGTTAGCCGCTGTGGTATTTGCTTTGAAGATCTGGCGACACTACTTATATGGGGAAAGATTCCAGATCTTCACTGATCACAAGAGTTTGAGATATCTCTTTGATCAGAAAGAGTTAAACATGAGACAAAGGAGATGGATGGAACTCCTTAAGGATTATGACTGCGAGATTCTATATCATCCGGGTAAGGTGAATGTAGTTACTGATGCCCTGACGATTAAGGGTGCATTCCTGTGCAGTGTCATACATCATCATACTTATCATGCCTCAAGATCTCATCATAAATAGTATATATCATATCATATACATTACTCAATTTCGAGTTAATTAATCCTAATACATCCCATACATCATTGTACAACAAGTGTTTGTAATTACAACTTTAGTCTGGGTACATGAAAAGATAAATTACACCTCAATACAATATATGGCCTGGAGCTCAAGTCCTCCACTAGCTACTACTCCATACATCGCAGGGAAAACTCTCTTCACCTGAAGAAATCTTAGGGGGAAGAGAAAACAGGGTGAGCTTCTAAATCGCTCAGAAAGGGGGTTAAGGGACTCGTCAATAAAACAATGATTTGCATAACACTATCATTTTAGCTCATAGTTGAAAACTCGTTAGAAAATGTAGCATGACTTAATAAAACATCATTCTCATCTCGTTCTCTAAAATCATGTGAAAACATGAGAGTACATAACTCAGTATACACCACAGTTATAAGCATATGAAAATCATGATGCGATAATGGCTTTTCTCATTAAAACGTGATAAAAATCATCGCAATAAAATACACGTGGCACAGCCACAAAACACAACTCATGTGTATAAAAAAGAGACTAGGTAATAAAACTCATAAAATTTTTCATGGCACATCAATAATATATCTCCTCTGGGTACGCATCCTAGGCATCCTCATAAGAGGGAACGTCGACATATGGTCGTGTACATGGTATATTGGACTTACGCGTTACCAGAACAAGGCCCGACCTTACATGCTGCCAGAGCAATGCCTGTCCTCATGCACACTATCATGTGGTCCCTGGGTCAGTTCCTAGGTGGCCCATTCTATCGATCTTACATGCTACCAAAACAAGGTCCGAACTTACATGCTACTAAAGCAAAGCCACCCAGCGTTACCAGAACGGGGGTCATCTCACGTTACCAAAACGGAGGCATCTCTCGTTACCAAAACGGAGGAATATCGGACTTACATGCTACCAGAGCAAGGCCTCCCAACGCTACCAAAGCAGAGGAATAATCGAACTTACATGTTACGAGAACAAGGCCCGGATTTACATGCTACCAAAGCAAGGCCTGATGTGTATTCAACATGACACGCCTAAGTCTCAATCATTAGCCATTATAATATAAAACGTTTTGCCTTCACGTAGAACTCATAATGGTTTTCTTTCATAAATCTCATTTAAAACGTTTGTGTACTTAACACAAAACATGTTAAAATCGAGTTCCAACCGGTAAAACCACACACACATTTCTCAATCTCAGTATGCCTTAATGTAGAGCCCAAATCTCTTTTTCACATTATAAACACAAAATGGTTGTAAAACATTTTCACACATAGTTTACAACTCATAAAAATTGGGCCCCAATCGGCTATAAAATCGTGTGCAATCTCTTATTTACAACACATAAAACATGCTTATTTTCTCAATCACAATTCATGCTACAACATTTCACAATTCACATACACAAATGAGTTTAAGTTTTCCTTACCTCTTTGCACCTCGTATAGTGCAATCATTCCCCCGTATCATGGACTAGTCTCGTATTCTCTCTAGAACTCCCGAGCTGTCCAAACAATGTAAAAATATCAAAACTCATTATCACATAACCTCCAAATCTCTACATCAAGCATATTGCCCATATTCTCATTAAATACCTCAATTATCCCATTTCTCATGACTCTATCAAATTCATAATCTCATCCACTACATTTCAACCTTCTACATTTCTCATGCATAATACCCATGCCAAAATCACTTCATTGCCTAAATTTCCAATTTATAGATAAAAATCCCAATTTAGCATAATTTACTTAATATCATCATCACTCCAATAAAATCACAATTTTTGTCAACTCTAATCCTTTCCTAACTATTTCACCACAATGCCCATATTCCTAATCACCAAAAATCACTTCAAAATCCAAGATTGAAGTTTAGAGATTACCCACACTTGTGGAGTGCTCAACTCACACCTCGATTCGATTCGTCTTTTGATTTCCAAGTATGTTGTTCTCCTTTGGATGAGGAACAACTTTCCTTCTTGCTACAACCCTTGATTTGGATGAAAATAGGGACTTTAAAAGAGAGAGAAAGTTGGGATTCGACTGAAATAGAGGTTTGGGAGAGAGAGAGAGATCCATTTTCAAGAAAAATAAAGGGGTCTTTATATAGACTGAGGGTAGGAGATCGATCTGGCTCTTGATGAGATCGATCTGCATTTGAATTTGAGGATGATTTGGGGTAATTTTATGCCTAGGAGATCGATCTGTCGTGGGGTAAGATCGATCTCTTAATGGCTTTATGAGATCGATCAGCTCAAATTATGAGATCGATCTCTAGTTTACAGAATGCTTCATGAGATCAATTTGCTCCTTGGGGAGATCGATCTTCTCCTTAACAGAAACATTTTGAGATCAATTCTTTCCTAATGAGATCGATCTCTTCATTACAGAATCCTAAGGAGATCGATCTGCTCGCTTAAATTCCTCCTTCCTTGTCATTTTTGACCTACCAGATCGATCCTCTCTTCTCCAAGATCGATCTGGCCCCATAGTTTCACACTTTAACATAAAATCTCATTTATAACTCATTCATCACTTAAAATTTCATTCCATACCACCTCAACATATGAGTACATCATATTTAGTTCAATCAATTACACTTCATGTTCTCATTACATAATTTGATATGTGTAAAATTCTCAGATCTCACAACTGATGTTTCATCTGATGTGTTGGAAGATACCACACTGGTTATGAATAATGAAGTAATTATTTTAATTGATCTTGGTGCTATGCATTTATTTATACCGCCTTCAGTTGCTTATAAGCTAGTGAAAGATGTGAAGCCTGTACCCTTAGGCAAGATGATTATAGTTAGCTGATTATCACTAACTGAATATGGGTATAATGATTTAAGTTGAAAATGGAGGAAAAAAGATATGTCAGTCAATTTTATTCAATGGAATATGAATAATTTTAAAGTAATATTTGAGAATAGAATGATTCGGCTGTAAACTATGCTGTTTAGATTGCTATCCTAAGGTAGTGATGTTTTAACCCCTGAAACGTATACTGTAAGTTTTGACAAGTAATGAAAGGGGTGTAGCGATTGTAATTAAAGAAGTAAATGATTGTACTCACGGAATGAGTAATGTTGGGAATGTTTTCTCACTTGTGTGGTTGGTATGGATAAGGCACATCTGGAGTTAACAGATATCCTTATGGTTAGAGAGTTTCATGATATCTTCTCGGATAATCTACCAGGGCTACCATCAGATAAAGAGATAGAATTTTGCATTGAATTGGTACCTGGTACGGAGTCGATATCCAAACCACGGTATAAAATGGTAATAGTGGAACTGGAAGGACTAAAGAAGCAATTATAAGAGTGATTGGATAAAAGTTCATCAGATCTTTTAGAGATCGATTTGAAGTCTGGGTAACATCCATTAAGAATTCGAAATGTGAATGTGCCCAAATTGATTTTCGTAACTGTTAGGGCATTGATGAACAAGGTATTTAAACTGTACCTGGACTGATTTGTGGTCATCCTTAGCGATGATATTTTGATGTATTCGAAGTCCAGGGAAAAGCATGAGTAGTAACTGGAAACTATCTTACAGACGAGGTGTTATGAGTTTCTCAAAATGGGCTGCTCAGTTGACATATCTCGTTTGGAAAAAGGTTGTATGCTAGTGGGATGATAAGTATGAAAATGGTTTCCTTGAGTTTTAGTATATTGAAGTAATAAATTGACCACCGTAATTATTCTTACCCTAACCAACAGCTCAAGAGGTTTCAGTGTGTATGGATACCTCAAAATAAGGATTGGGCTGTGTGTTGATATAAAATGGGAAGATAGTGATTTATGGGTCCAGATAGTTCGAGGACCATGAGAGAAACTATCTGACCCATGATTTAGAGTTGGCAGTCGTAGCATTTACACTGAAGGTATGGTACCACCACTTATATAGTGAAAAATTTTGGATATGCACTGATCATAAAAGCCTCAATATCTGTTTTCACAAAAAGAGTGGAATATGAGAGAACAAAGAGGGTTATAGCTTCTGAAGGATTATGATTGTGAAAATTGTACCACCTAAGAAAGGCTAATGTAATGGCTGATGCCTTGAGCAGAAAGAGCCTTAGAATGGTATCACATATGATGGATAGGGAGCGTGAGCTGCTAGAGCAGTTGTGAGCCTCAGTAGTGATGTGATCCCTTCTGATGATGATAGTGATCTTGTGATAGCTAGCCTGAGATTAGAGCCGTATTTGAGTGACCAGGTTTGACAGGCTTAGCGTGATGATCAGCAGGGTGTCGATAGTGTGGGTTAGATTCAGATGGGTACAGTGACAGTGTTCACAGTGAATAATGATGGCTTACTGAGGTTCAGAGATAATATAAGTGCTCCCAATGACCACAGTTGATGAGATAGTGTTATTGTCAGAAGCTCACTCTTCGGGATATACAGTGCATCCGAGAAGTAATAAATATATCGAAATCTCTAAAAAAAGGGTATTAATGGTCACATATGAAAAGAGACATTGTAGAGATTGTGGAGAAGTGTCTCATATGTCAGCAGATTAAGGTGTAGCAATAGACGTTGTAGGGTTATTGCAGCCTCTACCTATATCGATACAGAAATGAGAGCAAGTTACCATGGATATCTTGATGGATTATAGAGGACCGCAGGAATCACGAGGCTATCTGGGTGATAGTCGATAGATTGACTAAGTCTACCCACATTCTGGTTATGAAAGCTACTGATACTCTAAGTGTGTAGGCGGATTTATGTATATGAAAAAAATTGTGAAATGTTATGTAGCGTCCCAGGGAGCATGATATCAAATAGGGATTCCCGCTTCACCTCCCACTTCTGGGAACGTTTTTTAGGAAGCTATGGGAGCCCAACTGAGTGCTAGCATAGCTTTTCGTTCTCAGACAGATGGTCAGTCAGAGGGGACTATACAGATTTTAGAGGATATGATGAGAGCATGTGCCATTGATTTTATAAGCTTCTGGGATGATCGGTTGTTACTAATTGAATTCACCAATAGCGACAGTTATCACTTGAGTATCGGGATAACATTATATAAGGCATTGTATATTCGTAAGAGTTGTTCCCCGACTTGGATATAAAGAAATGGATGACAAATAGAGAATTACCCCCGAATCGGTAAGACAAACCTCTGAGGATGTTCAGTTTATTTGTGAGAGATTAAGAACATCTCAGAGCAGACAGAAAAGCTATGCTGATAAGAGACAGAAAACCATTGGAATTCACCAAGGGTGAATCAGTATTGTTGGAAGTTACTTGTCCTAAGGGCATAACGAGATTCGAAAATAAGGCAAATTGAGTTTCGTTAGATTGAATCCTTTGAGATATTGGACAAAGTGGGAGATAAGGACTGTAGGTTGGCGTTACCACCTGAATTAGTAGGCATCCACAATGTCCCATCTTTTGATGCTTTAGAAATACTATCTGGACCCAGCATATGTGATCGAATATGAGCTATTGGAGCTCAATGGAAGTATAACGTATATTGAAAAATAGATTCAGGCATTAAACAGGAAGGAGAAAGTGTTGAGGTTTAAGATGATCTCCCTAGTCAAGTCCGTTAGTAGTATGACACTCCGAAAAAAGTCACATGGGAATTAAAGAGTATGATGCGATAGACGTACCCAGAGTTGGTTATGGACCGATTTGACTTGGTTCTAATTTGGAGGACCAAATTTCTTAAGTGGGGGAGATTATGTAAGACCCAATTTTTATCGAAATTTCTTATGATTCAAATGATGTAAACATGGTTTTATGTAAATTGAATCATAAGAAGACTTGTATATGAATGAAAAAATGCAAATGGAATGAATAAAAATTCTCGAATGCATTTAAAGGTCAAATGAAGGATTGAAATGGTCACAAGTTAAACGAATGGGATTTGGACCATTCGGATTAGAGATAAGAATTTAAAACATGAAATGAGAAAGGGTTTGTGAACGGAAGTTGTGTTGGTTTGGTCACGAACACATTGAACGATAAAATTGTCAAAAGATCGAAATTCGGTATAAATTCGACAAGAAAAATTTCATTACAAATATGGAATTGAGAAATCTTGATCAATAACGAGGAAAATAATTAAATTTCGAATCCAATTAATCAAAATATGAATTTATTGGAATTAATCGAAATTTTTACTTCAAAAAGTTATCCCGAAAATATTGGAAAAATATACTGAAAAGACGAAATAAGATTGATAAATTCATTTATTGATTAAATGAATAAAATAAGATTTTTTGAAGATATTTTGGATTTTTATAATATTTTAATGAATAAATAATAATAAAATAAATTATAAATAAAAAATAATAATAAATAAAAAAGAAGAAATCGCAAATTGTGATTTCTGAAGAAACGTAATGAGGGAAACAGTTTCCCCTGCTCCGACGAAACCACTGGCGGACGTTGCGAGGAGGTGGACAGCGAAGGACGATCGGCATCCTAGGAAGCCGACTAGCACACCCATGTGCGGTGAGACCGTCGGAGAACGTCGGATCGAGAGGAGATCGCCGTCGATTTGATCCAACCCGAGGCCCGACAAAGAACACCCAGGCCATTACGTGTCGATTGGCATCGAAATTGAGCCGGGAACCGGTCGGAGATGCCGTGAATGGAAAAAATGAGCCTGAATCGATGCGAACCGGTTCAGTGCAGTGCAATTATGCTGAATGAGATCGGACTGGTTCAGGCAAAAAGAAAAGAAAGAAAAGAAAAGAAAATAAAAAGAAAAAGGGAAAAATAAAAAGAGGAAAAATTGGAGAAAATCCCGATGATGCAATCAAGTTTCGGGTAAGCCGGTAAGCAGTCAAAATTGACTGATTTAAAATTTAGAATATTTAATTTGATTAATATTCGACTGAAAATTTACCATAAAAAATATGTAATTGTGTAGCTTGACAATTGACGTCAAACGAGAGCTCGAGTCAGCCTCGATTTATGTACTATCATGGAATCTCGGGTAAGTAACTCTTATTTATGACAATTTACATAGTTATGCATATTAGAAATTTACCGCATAAATTACGGATTAATTCCGTATAAAATGAATTAAATTCTGAAATTTAAGATAAATTATTGTAAATAATTAACTGAGCTATCCAAGAGTTTAGAACGAGGTCCAATAAATATGGATGGACCCAATGAGCCTAATAGGCCTCGATAATGTGAATAGTAAGTGGAAAATGAGCTTAAGGCCGGTTAATGCCCATTATGGTGCGACCAGGTCCAATAGGGGTAAACGGGCTCAATGGTTGAAATTAAGCCCAAAAAATACGAAATACAATTAATTATATTGTATTTGACTTGATGAATATGTATATGCAGTGCGAGAGATTGGATTAGGAGCAAATCGGACTGCGTGATGAGACATTTGTGAAAATGTCAGACTGTACAGAAAAAATAAGGTAAGGGAATTTTACGAGTAGCTAGAGGTAGCTACGCGTATTTTTAATAGCTTTTACATACACTAAAACTATATAAAGGTCCTAGAAATAGATTAAAATTTTAAGGACCCAGGATGAGTAAAAGACTATTTTACCCCTATTGAGGGAAAATTCACCTAAGGATGGTGAAAGCATGACATGCATGAAATGCATGATTTGAAAGCTTTTCGTTAAATTTTAGCAAAGCAAATTGGTAGATTGGCCAATAATTGCATAAATTTCACAAGATAACACTACGTAAGTGTTATTAAGATTTAAATTAAATTTCTTTGGAAAATGAGCCAACTATCAAGTTTATATGGAAACAGATGGTGCTGGAGCATTTCCTCGCACTATATCTGAGTTTGTGAGTGTGTGTAAAAGGTGCTGGAACGATTGCTTGCATCGATTTGTGTGACATCATATGCATGGAATGTGCTAGAGCGGTTACTCGCACTAATTTTTACTATTGTGAAATGTATGAGAGGTGCTGGAGCCTAGCTCGCACCCTGTTTTGACTTGATATGCATAAAAAGGTGCTAGAGTGATTGCTCGCACTAGTTTTAATGATTTGACATGCATGAAAGGTGTTGGAGCTTAGCTCGCATCCTATTTTGATATGATAATTGCATAAAAGCCATACTGGAGCCTTGCTCATACGTGGTTTAATTGATTGAATTGCATAAAAGTCGTACTGGAGCGTTGTTCGCACGAAGTTTTGATTTACTTGAGCATTCATTCGTGCTGGAGCATCGCTCGCATGAGGCTTTGATATATTTTATGCATAAAATCTTGCTGGAGCTTGCTCGCACGTGATTTTATATGGATTTATAACTCTTTTAAAAGTCGTACTGGAGTACTGCTCGTCTTTGTACGCAAATCCAAAACATTCTAATAGAATGTTTGGACCGGGAGGGTCTTACTTTGATGGATTCGACGGACGTCATTGACATGATGGTGAAGGTCTTTCCAAAAGTTAATCCTGGAACAGTCGTCGAACTCCAAAGAGTTCGAGCAGACTTGGTAGAAAATGGGAACCTCTCCGTTCATTATGAGACCGTAGATTTTATTGATTTTTATGAAAATGTGTTGGAGCTTCGCTCACACGAGGTTTTCAGATATCATGAATATGCAGGGAGCCGTGTTGAGCTTTGCTCACATAGGGATTTATATGACATGCATATAGCCGTGTTGGAGCCTCCTGTAGATTGTGTGTCACACTGAGATGATATGCCCACACGTGCATATTGAGGCACCCCCTGACTATGATTTGGGTTCATGGAGTACGTTGTACGTGTATGTCACGCAGAGTATGCTATACCGTGGGTATTGTTAGAGTGGAGTGGCATTAGCCACGAGGCTGTAAGCCTTGCCCTCACAATCCTAGTATTTATGTTGTTCTGGCAGGAGGGTTGACCCACCTCCCGTTTCAGGTGTGATACCCCGTACACTAGGTACCGTGTAGCTAAGGATCACTAGGATATGCCCATAGTCCTCAATGTTACAAATATAGTCACCTACATGTCTCACAGGATATAACTTTTGGTCTCGATTGACCAGGATAGACCCAAGGGAGGGGTCAGGCCCCCGATTTTGTGATTTTTACTATGATGTGATTTTTTTCAATGATGATAGATTTTTCAGAGGATTTTATGACATGTGACCCTAAAAAAGGGTGATTTTATAACATAATTTTTATAACGAAATTTTTAATAAGTGTGAGATTGATTTATGAGATGATTGACCCGGAGAGGTTATTTTATACTGAGCTTTAATGAAGTGATTTAAATGCAGTAGCATGAGGAGTTTTTCATGCTTTAATCACAAATTCATGAAAAGAATTGTCTCTCATGATTTGTTTTATACGACATGAAATAATGCTTGATCTTGATTTACTTCATGCAAATTATGATTTTACATAAAATGCCATTGATGCATGAGTTGCATGATTTCTATATGCCCGAATAGTTTTTATAAACTATGGCATTGATGTATGCATGATTTTGTCATGAGATTTAAACGAAAGGAAATGGATTTAAGTGCATGACATTATGAGCATGTAGATAGTGGAGCTATCTACTTACTTGCATAATTGCCTTACTGAGCGTGTGGTTTGCTCACCCCCTTTATTTTCCTCCTCTCCAAAGTACTTTCAGTAGCTTAAGCGCGGCTGAGAACTTACATTTTTGGTATCCGCTGCGTTCCATCGAGAGACAAGTATACACATTTGTATAGTTTTGTATCTAAACATGTAAATGCACAGTACTGTAAATGGATATGATGTCGGGGATGTATGGTTAAGTCAAAGGATAGAAAAATCCTAATATGTAAATGTAACATGGAAATGGAATGGTAAGTAGTGTGAGGGGACTAACACCGAATCATAGCCAAACAGTTGGTAGGACGGTTACGATGAGAGGAATGTAAGAATTAAATATGAAAGAAAAACAAAAAAAAATTACTCTGATTTTTAGGTCGTGAGACCTTTGATTATGAAACATATATATGATTCTTGATATGTGTTTGTATGATATTTGAATGTTCTTGATCAATGAAATCCATTTGGATTGATTTCTTGGCTGTAGAATTTTGATTCCACCGCGTATATTCTGATTTTATATGTGTGATCCACCAATGCATGACCCTAGAAACCTACAAAATTTTCACCTATGGCACGCCTTAAAAGTCTAAGTTTGTGCACATTAAACTCTGCTATCTACTAGAACCAAGATAGTTATTCAAAATATTGAACTTTAGACTTATGATTGAAACTCGACTCTTTATAAAGAGGCATGTGCAAAAGAGATCAGTCATCAACTCATGAAAAAACATGTCCTATGGAGGAAAAGGAACATGCCCACACGTAATGCCTCATAAGAGAACCACGAGGGACATCATCTGCAACCCAAGCCTGTTCAAGGGCTGAATGAAACAACTAAAAGTAGAAAGTCGTCACTATTACAAAAATATCCTTGGTGACAATTTCTACGTTTCTTCCATGCACGAGATTGATAAAGCTATAAGTCAAGTCCACTGCCAAGTCATTGCATTTTCTTCTTGCATACAACTTAAGAGGTACTAACCAATTATGCTCCCTTCATCCACACATCACACTACTATTTCCAAAAATTCGATGTTCAAAGGTATCTTTTTATTAATGGCATGGTTTGTGACCTATGCTCAAATGTTACAACTCTGTCTTCATTTTTAAGATGGAAGAATGTGGTAGAGGTTGAGGATTTTGAGGGAAAACATTCTTCAGTATTTGAGAATTCTAGTGTTTAACCCTTATAAGTAAAGACAAAAGTGATTGTAGACACCATTTTTTGTCTGTATCTTTGATTTTTACTTTGGTTGTTTTTTTTTTTATTTTGAATTTTGAATTTGAATTTGAATTTGAATTTGATTTTAATTTTGATTTTGATTTCTTGATTTTGATTTAATTTTTATTCAATTAATTGTCTCCATGGTGCCTCTGTGTCTTCAATTTTTGGATTTACAACTTAATTGCTATATTAAATCTAGCCTATGTGTAACTATTAAATGTCATAGAGAAACCTTCAATTACATTCAAGAAGAGTAAGATGAAAAAAGAAGGGTATAACCTCGAAAAATTAAAGAGACGAGGCAAGACAAACATGCATTCTTTAAAAAATTGAAATACAATAAAGCAAAATATTAATCATTTATCCATGTTGAAAGTTCATAATCATCTTTCATGCTTTCATTAGATCAATATATATATGAAAAATAATAAGAACAACATGCTTGGTCAAATTTTTTATCATGCATGTACCTTTTGAAGTTAATATTAATATCACTATAGAAATCGTTAATCAAACAATGAGATGTAAGGCAATGATCAAAATCATTAAAATTATGCTTTACCAAAAATTATGATGAGTTTTGAAAACTATGACTAAAACTTATATTAGTTGATGTCTTCAAGTTGAGAATCACTTTTAACATCTCTAAGATTTAGTGGTCATGTTGCATTGCTAGATGCCACCTTTCATCTATGAATTAAATGAAGATTTAATACATTGCCAACTTGTTAGGAGCTATACATCATACACAAAAGAGTAGTGTTTAGAGTAAATTGAATTAGAAAAGGTTTAGGGGAATTCAGAATTTCCTATGAAATTATTAGTTATTGAATCTAACTAAAAAGTTTAATTAAATGAAGATGCTCAATTAATTAATGGATTTAATTAAAAGGCATTAATTAAATTATAAGGCTAACTTGAGTTAAAGGGTTTGATTAAGTACTAGGACCTTTTATCATTAAAAGGTTTGTAAGATAGGGTTGACATATGTTTTTAATAAATCCAAAGGCTAAAAGGATTAGGGAAAACCATAGCCTATAATAACCTTATCATGGTTGGCTTCCCTATACATATAACATGCATTGGGCAACAACCCTAAGGGAAATTAAGGCATGAAGCAAAACTAGAGTAGCTTGTACCCATTGTCGCCTCTTCCCTAGTCTATCTCTCTTGGTCTTCCTCTTCTCAATCAAGAAGAAATATTTTTTCTTCTTAGTTCTTGATCCCTAAAAGATTGAGAGGTGAATGGATGCGAGTTTATGGATGCCACTAGCATGGTAATAGTTGTGATACAATCCAACCATCTTGAAGGCTTTATTGCTACTTTTATGGATTACCATTATAGGCTGGAGACTTGGACAGCTTACCTTAAGCTTCAAGACAAGAAGATCATGCATCATCAATAAGGAGTAAGCCTTTGATTATGAAACATCTTTATGATTCTTGATATGTGTTTGTATGATATTTGAATGTTCTTGATCAATGAAATCCATTAGGATTGATTTCTTGGTTGTAGAATTTTAATTTCGCCGCATATATTCTGATTTTATATGTATGATCCACCAATGCATGACCCAAGAAACCTAAAAAATTTTCACCTATGGCATGACTTAAAATTGTAAGTTTGTGCACATTAAACTCTGCTATCTAATAGAAGCAAGATAGTTATTCAAAATATTAAACTTTACACTAATGAGTGACGCTCGGCTCTTTATAAAGAGGCGTGTGCAAAAGAAATCAGTCAACGACTCATGAAAAAACATGTCCTATGGAGGAAAAGGAACATGCCCACACGTATTGCCTCATAGGAGACCCATAAGGGATATCATATGAGCTAAAGAATGGCAACCCAAGCCTGTTCAAGGGCTGAATGAAACAACTAAAAGTATAAAGTCATCACTATTACAAAAATACCCTTGGCGACAATTTGTACGTTTCTTCCATATGCACGAGATTAATAAAGCTATAAGTAAAGTCCACTGCAAAGTCATTGTATTTTCTTCTTGCATAAAACTTAAGAGGAAACAACCAATTACGCTCCCTTCATCCACACATCACACTACTATTTCCAAAAATTCAATGCTCAAAGGTATCGTTTTATTAATGGCATGGTTTGTGACCCATTGTGAGACCCAAATTTTCATGTTATTGTTCATTTTAAGATAGATCGAGAAGTTTAAGACTCATGTAAATGTTATGCAGGGCTCAAAAAGATCGAGACACTCGATATAGTGGCGGAAGCCCGAGACACTTGTTTCAAGGTAAGATCTCGAATTTAAGTGCTTTTCAATAAAGTATGATTTTAAGTATATTATAATGATTAGAAAGTGAAACTAAGACATTAAAAGTGGAAAATTTAGTAAAACTCGGGTTTACACTAAATCGAGCAAATGAGCCTAGAAATAGAAATAAATTCGAAACAAATTCTAGAAATTCACGAAAATTATTCTGAGGCTATAGGAAATTAGTATAAGGCATAATTTACATGAGGAATGAAAATTGAGTGGAGATATGGAGGTTTCGGTGATCAAATGAATTTTTAAAGTAAACTGAAAACCTTAAGTTACATTGTTCGATAATGACAAAGTTGTGTAAAATAGGCCCAATCGGGAAAATTTTCTTAAACAAGTGGGCTCCAAATTTTTATGAGAGATACTAGAGACATAGTAGCACACTTGAGAAGTGAAAATTTGGAAGAAAATGTGCCAAAACTATTTTTCATGGTATGTCAACAAGTTAAGACTGAGCATCAGAAGCACGCAGGATATCTTAAGCCCTTGCCAGTGCCTAAGTGGAAATGAGAGCACATTACAATGGATTTTATTATGGGGTTACCCCGGATCTGAAGAGGTCTTGACGCAATCTGGGTCATAGTTGACAGATTGACTAAGAGTGCCCATTTCCTTACCATTAAGAGTACAAATTCTTTGAGTGCATTGGCAGAACTGTATGTCAGAGAGGTAGCTCGTTTGCATGGGGCTCCCGTGAGTATTATGCCTGATAGGGATTCCAGGTTTACCTCTAGATTTTGGACACATTTTCAGGAAGTTATGGGATCTCAGTTGAATCTCAGCACTGCCTATCATCCTCCGACTGACGGTCAGTCCGAGCGGACTATTCAAACCCTAGAGGATATGTTGAGGGTGTGTGTAATGGATTTTAAGGGTTCATGGGACAACATTTACCCCTTGCAGAGTTCGCTTATAATAATAGCTACCATACTAGTATCGTGATGGCACCTTATGAAGCTCTTTATGGCAAGAGATGTAGGTCCCCAGTTGCTTGGGAAGAAGTGGGTGATCGAAAGATTATGGCTCTCGATTTAGTGGAACAGGTAACGAAAGGTGTTCAGATTATTTGTGACAGACTCTGGGCAGCTCAGAGTCGGTAAAAGAGTTACGCCAATGTGCGTAGACGGCCACTCAGTTTCAGGTTGGGGACTCTGTGTTTCTGAAGGTCTCTCCGAGCAAGGGTATCATGCATTTTGGAAAGAAAGGGAAGTTGAGTCATTGCTTCATCGGTCCATTTAAGATACTTGAGAGAGTGGGAGATGTTGCTTACCGATTAGCTTTACCTCCATAGCTTTCTGGGATACATAACGTCTTCCACATCTCAATGTTGAGGAGATATAATCTGGATCCCTCCCATGTCATTGAATATAAAGCTTTGGACATCTAGAGAGATATGAGTTATGTAGAAGAACCTATCCGAATACTCGACAGGAAGGAAAGGGTACTTCAGACGAAGAAGATCCCATTGGTAAAGGTTCTCTGGCAGTAGCACTCCATGGAAGAAGCAACGTGGGAACTAGAGAGTTTTATAAGGGAAAAATACCCTCAGTTGTTTGACGGACTGAGCTGAATTTGGAGGACCAAATTCCTAAAAAGGTGGGGAGGAATGTGAGACCCGAATTTTAATGCTATTGTTCATTTTAAGATAGATTGAGAAGTTTAACACTTATGTAAATGTTATGCAGGGCTTAGAAAGATCGAGACACCCGAGATAGTGGCATGAAGCCCGAGACACTTGTTTCGAGGTAAGATCTCGAATTTAAGTGTTTTTCAATAAAGTATGATTTTAAGTAAGTTATGATGATTAGAAAGTGAAACTAAGACATTAGAAGTGGAAAAGTTAGTAAAACTCGGGTTTACACTAAACCGAGCAAATGAGCATAGAAATAGAAATAAATTCGAAATAAATTTTAGAAATTCACAAAAATTATTTCGAGGCTATAGGAAATTAGTATAAGGTAAAATTTACATGAGGAATGAAAATTGAGTGGAGATATGGAGGTTTCGGTGATCAAATGAATTTTTAAAGTAAACCGAAAACCTTAAGTTACATTGTTTGGTAATGACAAAGTTGTGCAAAATGGGCCCAATTGGGAACATTTTCTTAAACAAGTGGGCCCCAAATTTTCATGAGATATGCTAGACACATAATAGCACACTTGAGATGTGGAAATTTGAAGAAAATGAGCAAGAACTATTTTTCATGGATTTTCTAAAACTGACCAGTGGGTTGGCCCAACCCAGTGAATTGGATACCCATCATGAAAAGCCCAATTTCAACCTATCTACAGATTTGATTTAGACTTGGAATTTTGTAACATAACACTAGACTTATATACCTTTCAAATGGCTCTGAAACCACCCCAAAATAACCTTCCACGCGCCCTCACCTCCCTCCTGAAAGTTTCGTAGGCGTTACTATACCTCTCCCTTTCTTGAATTTATTTAGCCCTTTTCTAAGCCGAATTGGACTCCGAAAAAGAAGGATGAAATCTTAACCTTTCAATCCTATATAACATATAAAACATACAGCCATAAAGGAGTTCATTTACTAGGTGAAAACTTAGAGAGAATAAGAGGGGTAGAATCTGCTTTGTTCCGAGGTGAGAGAAAGTTTGATTATTGAAAGTTTTTAGTTGGTTTTTCTTGTGACTTTTGATGATTCTAAGCTATATACATGTTACATTACAGCTAATTATTTGTTTGTAAGATCAAAAACTTGGTCAACTTTTGTCAAAGGGGAGAGAAACTTGATGGATGATGAAGATGATGAGATATGTTTATATTTGATGATTTTTAAGGATTTTTAGTTAAATAGAATTTAAAGAAATAATTTATATGAAAGTTTGTAGTTATGATCAGCATGCTTAAGTTGTGGAAATGATGAATTTTGGATGAATTCAAGGTTGTTAACAGTTAAATTTATACTGAAAAGTCTGATTTATATCCTAGTTTAGTGAAAAATGAAAGGTGTGAGAATTGGTAAGAATTGGATTGATAAAGTGTGGATTATGGATGTGAATGGATATGTATGTTATTAAGATAGTGAATGTGAAGTTAGAACAATTAAATTGGATAAAATAGCTTAAACCGACACTTAAATCGGTAAAATCGAGAAAATAGGAAAGTTGACAAAAAGGTCGAAATTGATAACTTTTAAGAAGATAAATACATATTTGGATACGTTGAGATGAAATCAAACAATATTTGATAATTTGGTATCATTTTGGGCAGCTCGAGAATCTGATACGTAAAACGAGGTAAACCTAGACCCCGGTAGAGTAACACAGTTTTAGCTTCGTTGAGGTAAGAGATGCAATTTAAAATAGTACTAATCTCCTATATCTATTTATTGTTGATAAATGACTTGAAAATCGTAGAAAGAAATCTGTTTGAAAACCATACTTTCTCGATTTAAATCCGGAAGGAATAATAAACAGTTTTTAGATATGAAATCATGGTTTTCACTTATTTTGTATAAATAAAATAGATATACATATTTTGTATGAATTATGACATGATTTGATGATTAAAGTTTCCATATGAAAGAAAGTAAGTAAGTATACAAGTAAGGATTTTGAGACGACAGGCTACTATTAGTATATGCTAAGTGCATAATCATACCTGCTACTTGTGGTGTCCTGGCTCCGCCACACGTAGTATTAGTTTAGATTCACCAGTGTAGTGCCTATTTCGCATTAGCTGTGTTGTTTTCCACTACACGTGGTGTATATTTTTGAATTATCTTGTGACTGCACGGTGTGTGCCACTAGTGCCTGTGCCCTAGCTGTGTGCTAGTGTGATTGAGATACTATATTAGAACCACTGTACGACCCTGATCCAGTCTACAACCCTTACCATGGCCATAGGTATTATTACCTCTATGGAAGATGTGATATGTTGCATGATAACTATGTTGAAATAGCCTAGTCTCCATGTTTTGATGTATAATAATTTAACGAAGAAAGTATCTATGATGTTTTAGTATATGAAAGTACGTACAACGTTTTGATGAAGTATGATGTATTTTAAAGTAAGCATGTAAAATGGTTTCCTAAGTATGTAAGTACGGAAGTATGTTTATTCTGATTTTCTAATTGTTTTTAAATGGTTAGAATTATTTTAAATGCATACCTTACTGAGCATTTCCTAGAAGCTCACCCCTTTCTCTTATCCCATTTCAGTGTACCTGCAGTGAGATTATTCAGCTATTTACAAGTACGTGAGTAGCTGGTGGATTCAGTCCCTCCCAGACTACTTTCAGTACCCGTTCAAGTATATCATCAGATATTTATTCCCAAACATGTATATTGTACAGATACTGGATTATATATAAATACTTTTGGGATGTAATCAATTGTTTTATGCATTATTATGCAAACATTTTGGGAAGTGAATGAAATGCCAGTGATACTGAGTATGGATATGGAAGTTGTAGTAGTAAAAGTGTAGAGTTGAAAGTAATAACTTTAAGGAATAAAATCAGCTGCCTTGCAAATATAAACTGCGTTTACCTGCAGGGGGATAGGATATATTATAAAAGGTTATGTTGCCGAAATTTTTGGCAAAATTAAATGGTTAAAAGAATAAGTAAAGAAAGAAACAAAGTAACCTACACTGTATAGAAATGCAACCTAAATAGAAAAATAAGATTTAAAGGAAAAAGTTAGCCCTTATTTCCGCGCTTCCAGGGCGTTACAGTTAACGTGCTATCAGAGCAAGGGTTGTCTAGTACTGTTAGTGTCGATTTTTAATGTGTGATTACATCCCAAGTATCTGTACTTGACTAGTTAGAAATTATATATACCTGTTATATCTATAGCTAAAAATTATTGTATCGGTGCAGGTAATACATAATCAGTTACCATGAGTGGTGGAAGAGGTTGTCCAAGGAGGCAAGATCGACCATCATCACCCCTCCCCCTCAGCCAGAGAGTCTCGATTCCTAGATGAGAAGATTGGAGCAGAGTGTTCAGGGCATGAAAGAGGGGCTTAATGCCCCCACAGCTATGCTTGCCCAGTAGTTTGGGGCACATGCTTCAGATATCGGTGGTATTACGCCTACACCTCCTCCTCCGCCTCCTCCTCCACAGGACCCTCAGGCACCTACGGTAATTCAACCTCAGGTACAGATTGGGGTAAATGACAGAGATAAAGTTGGAATGCAATACTTTTTGAAGATGCACCCTCCAGAGTTTAAGGGTGTGAAGGAACCAGTATGGGTTGAGGAATGGCTGGCAGACTTGGAAAGGATATTTGAGTGTTTAGAGTGTACAGATGCAGATAGAGTTAGAATGGTGACCTATATGTTGACTGGACATGCTAGTATTCGGTGAAGAACCACTAGAACACATTTGAGGTCCCGACACCTAGAGATTACCTGGGAAACTTTCCTAGCTGCTTTCAGGGGTCAGTATGTACCGCCTGCTGCCCAACAGAGAATGCAGATAGAGTTTTTGGAGTTATCATAGGGCCGCATGATTGTTGATGAATATGAGAACAAATTTACTACTCTTATGCAGTATGACCAAGAGACAGTCAGAGATGAGCAGCGTCGTACGCGGAGGTTTTTGTCCGGGTTGCGACTAGTAATTCGGGGCAGACTTCTTGGTTTTCATATTACAGAATTCAGTGATGCACTAGAGCGTGCTCAGGATATTGAGAGAGGCCTCGATGTTACTCATGCCCAGTATGGATTTTAGGGGAAGGCAAAGGGTAAAGGTAAGAGAGTAGAGATCTATAGATCAGAACCGATGAGGGGTCAGCAGAAGAGATTGAAGCTTGGTGAGTCTCCTGTGAGGGCTGATAGGCCTAGGACGACTGCTATTACCCCTATAACCACTCATAGTCATTTGTTACCTATGAGAAGTTATAAGGATTGTGGTAAGATGCATAGTGGGCCATGTTACTGGCGAGTGGGTGCCTGTTTTGGTTGTCGATAGAGGGGACATATGATTAAGGATTGTCCATCATTGTTGACCCCACAACCCCGAGATCAGCCACCCCACCTCCTGAGAGACAGATACTGTAAGACCCATATTTCATGCGTAACTTTATGGATTCGTAAGTATGATAATGTACTTGTAATGTGAAGTACAATCGATATAAAGTCCATAAATGTAATTTACATATGTGTAATATGAGTTTGTAATGTACATACAAGTTTCATTGTGTATAAATAGGAGGAAATGAGCTTTTATAAGTGATGAATGTGATTGGAGCTCAAAATGAGTAGTGTGGTAAATGAAAGGAAGTTGCATGAATCTAAATACTTCCATTTAGTTTTATATTGTATACCTTTGGGTATACAATGAATACATGCAAGTTTTAATGTGTATGAGGTATGGATGGATGCCATTTTCAAGTTTCAAAGGTGGAGGAATGAGGAAATGACTATTGCAGCAAATTAAGGATTGTTTTGGTGTGAAATACTGCAGAAAACTACAGCAAATCTGGAAAATATGAAGGCTAGATTGATCTTATGGGATGAGAGATCGATCTAGAAGAGCCAAAATGCTCTTATTTGAGCAATGGAATAGAGTAGATCGATCTCCAATGGGCCAGATCGATCTCCTAAGCATTCTCTAATGAAAAGATCGATCCTTAAGCATACAGATCGATCTCCTTAGCTCTTTATTTGGAGCAGATCGTTCTCAAGTTTTGACAGATTGATCTCATGCTTAAAATGCCATGAAAAAGAGGAATTTAAGGGGACCAGATCGATGATCTCCTAGTGCAGATCGATCTCCTCAAGCTATTTCTATAAAAGGAGCGCTGAAATCTGAAATTTTCGAGAAAACAACATCACCCTTCCATTTTTCACCCAAAACGTAAGTTTATCTCTCTAAAATCAGTCCATTTCCAGTGAGAATTGAGGGGAGGCTATTAGATACAAAGTTGTTCATCTTGAGGAAGAGAACAACATAGTTGAAAACCCAAAACCTCATTATTGGTATTGAAGGAGCAAGGAACATTTCCCTTTGGAGAAAGAAGAGAAATTAGATTGGTGAGTTTCTAATACTTCAACCCAAGTACATTGGTTCATTTGTTGATTTTAGAGTTGATATGTATGTGTAATGATGATTGGAATTATCACGATCCAAATTACCTAAAAATCACTACAAAGTTTTTTGTTTGTTATTTAATTCTTATCTTTCTCAAATTGTGACCATCCTACCAACAGTTGGGCTATGATTCGGTGCTAGTCCCCTCACACTACTTACCATTCCATTTCCATGTTACATTTACACATTAGGATTTTTCTATCCTTTGACTTAAACTAATACATTCACAATTGGATTTACTTAACCTTACATCCACAATATCATATACGTTTATAGTACTGTGCATTTACATATTTAGATACAAAACTATACAAATGTGTACACATGACTCTCGATGGGATGCAACGGATACCAAGAATGCAAGACTCAGCTGTTCACTAACTATTGCGAGTGCTTTGAAAAAAAGGGGATAATAAGGGGTTGAGCAAACCACGCGCTCAGTAAGGCAATCATGCAAGTAAGTAGATAGCTCTACTATCTATATGCTCATAATGCCATGTCCTTAAATACATTTCTTTTCGTTTAAATCTCACGCACGAAATCATGCACACATCAATGCCATAGTTTATAAAAACTATTCGTGTATATAGAAATCCTGTAACTCATGCATCAATAACATTTTATGTAAAATCATAATTCGCATGAAGTAAATCAAGATCATGCATTATTTCATGTCATGTAAAATAAATCATGAGAGACAATTCTTTTCGTGAATTGTAATTAAAGCATGGAAAACTTCTCATGCTACTGCATTTAAATCACTTCATTAAAACTCAGTATAAAATAACCCCTTCGGGTCAATCATTTCATAAATCAATCTCAAAATCATTAAAAATTAATTATAAAATTTTGTTATAAAATCACCCTTCTTTTAGGCTCACATGTTATAAAATCCTCTAAAAAATCTATCATCATAGTAGAAAATCAAATCTCAATGAAAATCATGAAATCGGGGGCCTGACCCCTCCCTCAGGTCTACCCTGGTCTATCGCGACCAAAAGTTATATCATGTGAGACATGTAGGTGACTATATCAGTAACATCGAGGACTACGACCATATCCTAGTGATCCCTGGCTACGCGGTACCTAGTGTGCGGGGTATCACACCTGAAACGGGAGGTGGGTCATTCCTGCCGCCAGAACAACATAAATACCAGGATTGTGAGGACAAGGCTTACAGCCTCGTGGCTAATACCACTCGACTCCAACAATCCCCACGGTACAACGTACTCCGCATGACATACACGGTACAACGTACTCCGTGAACCCAAATCATAGTCAAGGGATGTCTGCCGTAAGTCTTATCCACCCAACCTATGTCTCAGTATGTACGTGTAGGCATATCATCTCACTGTGACACACAGTCTATAGGAGGCTCCAACATGACTATATGCATGTCATATAAATCCTTGTACGAGCAAATCTACAGCACAGCTCCATGCATATTCATGATATTTGAAAGCCTCGTGTGAACGAAGCTCTAGCACAGTTTTATAAAAATCAGTAAAATTTGCGTACGAGCAGCACTCCAGTACGACTTTAAAAGAGTTATAAATCCATATAAAATCACATGCGAGCAAGCTCTAGCACGGTTTTATGCATAAAATCCATCAAAGCCTTGTGCGAGTAATGTTTTGGCATGATATCATGCATAAATTATTCAAAACTTGGTGTGAGAAATGTCCCAGCACGAATGAATGCTTAAGTAAATCAAAACTTCGTGCGAGTAACGCTTTAGCATGGTTCATGCATAAATTGATTAAATCACGTACAAGCAAGGCTCCAGTATGACTTTTATGCAATTATCATATCAAAACAGGATGTGAGCTAAGCTCCAGCACCTCTCATGCATGTAAAATCATTAAAACTAGTGTGAACAATCGCTCTAGCACCTTTTTATGCATATCAAGTCAAAAACAGGGTCCGAGCTAGGCTCCATCACCTCTCATGCATTCATAATAATAAAAATCAGTGCGAGCAACTGCTCTAGCACATTTTATGCACATGATGTCACACAAATCGGTGCGAGCAACTGCTCCAGCACTATTATGCACACTCAAAAACTCAGATATAGGGTGAGGAAATGCTCCAGCACCATCTGTTTCCATATAAACTTGATAGTTAGCCAATTTTCCAGAGAAATTTTATTTAAATCTAAATAACACTTAGTGTTATCTTGTGAAATTTATATAAATACTGGCCAATCTACCAATTTGCTTTGCTAAAATTTCACAAAAATCTTTCAAATCATGCATTTCATGCATGTCATGCTTTCACCATCCTTAGGTGAATTTTCCCTCAGTAGGGGTAAAATAGTCTTTTACCTATCTCGAGTCCTTAAAATTTTTAATCCATTCTAGGACCTTTATACATTCTCAGTGTATACAAAAGCTATTAAAAATACGTGTAGCTACCTCTAGCTACTCACAAAATTCCCTTACCTCATTTTTCTGTACAGTTTGACCTTTCCACTGATATCTCGCCACGCAGTCTGATTTACTCCTAATCCAATCTTCGAAACTGCGTATAAATATTCATCAGGTCAAATATAATATAATTAATTGTATTTCATATTTTCTGGGCTTAATTTAAATCATTGAGCCTATTTACCCATATTAGGCCCGATTGTACCATAATGGGCCTTAACCGGCCTTAAGCCCATTTTTCACTTACTATTCACATCATCGAGACCTATTGGGCTCATTGGGCCCATCAGTATTTATTGAGCCTCTTTCTAAACTCTCGGATATCTCAATTAATTATTTACGACAATTTATCTCAAATTCCATTATTTAATTCATTTTATACGGAATTAATCCGTAATTTATGCGGTAAATTTTTAACACGCATAACTATGCAAATTGTTGTAAATAAGGGTTACTTACTCGAGATTCCATGATAGTACACAAGTCGAGGTTGACTCGAGCTCTTGTTTGACATTAATTGTCGAGCTACACAATTACATATTTTTTCGGGTCAATTTTCAGTCGAATATTAATCAAATTAAATATTTCAAAAATTTAAATATGTCAATTTTGACCGCTTACCGACTTATCCGTAGCTCGATTGCATCATCAAAAATTTTTCCCAATTTTCCACTTTTTCTTTTTCCCTTTTTCTTTTTCTTTCTTTTTTTCTTTTCAGCATACGCTGCCGTTTTCCCCTCATCATTATCGCCGGCGCTAGTGGCCGTTTCAAATCTCCACTTGTTCTTTAAATGCATTTGGGAATTTTATTCATTCCATTTGCATTTTTTCATTCACGTACAACTCTTCATGTGATTCAATTTACATAAAACCATGTTTACATCATTTGAATCGTAATAAATTTTGATTAAAATCGGGTTTTACATAATCTTCCCCACTTAAGAAATTTGGTCTTCCAAATTAGTTACAAGTCAAATGGGTCCATAAACAACTCTGGTACGTCTATCGCATCATACTCTTTAATTCTCATGTGACTTTTTTTGGAGTGTCATACTACCAACGGACTTGACTAGGGAGATCATCTTAAACCTCAACACCTTCTCCTTCCGTCTAATACCCGAATCGATTTTTTCAACATACGTTATACTTTCATTGAGCTCCAACAGCTCATATCCAATCACATATACTGAGTCTGGATAGTATTTTCGAAGCATTAAAAGATGGGATACATTGTGGATGCCTGCTGATTTAGGTGGTAATGCCAACCTACAAGTATTATCTCCCACTTTATCCAATATCTCAAAGGATTCAATCTAACGAAACTTAATTTGCGTTCTTTCAGAATCTCGTTATGCCCTTAGGACAAGTAACTTTCAACAATACTGATTCACCCTAGGTGAATTCCAATGGTTTTTGTCTATTGTCAGCATAGCTTTTCTATCTGCTCTGAGGTGTTTTTAATCTCTCACAAATCAACTGAACATCCTCAGAGGTTTATCTTACCAATTCGGGAGCAATTCTTTATCTGTCACCCACTTCTTCTTATCCAAGTCGAGGAACAACCCTTAAGGCCATACCGTGTCTTATAAAATGTTATCCCGATACTTAAGTGACAACTATCATTATTGGCAAATTCAATTAGTAATAACTGATCATCCCAGGAGCTTATAAAATCAATGGCAAACACTATCATCATATCCTCCAGAACCTGTATAGTCCTCTCTGATGACCATCTGTCTGAGGATAGAAAGCTGTGCTAACACTCAATCGGGTTCCCATAGCTTCCTGAAAAATATTCCCAGAAGTGAGAAGTGAAGCGAGAGTCCCTATTTGATATCATGCTCACTGGAACGCTACATAATGTTCCACAATCTTCCTTACACATAAATCTGCCTACACACTCAGAGTATCTGGGGATTTTATAACTAGAAGGTGGGTAGACTTAGTCAATCTATCGACTATCACCCAAATAGACTTGTGATTCCTGCAGTCCTCTATAACCCATCACGAAATTCATGGTAACTTGTTCTCTTTTCTATGTCAATATAAGTAGAGGCTGTAATAACCTTGCAGACTTCTAGTATGGTACCTTACTTTGCTGACATACGAGACACTTTGCTACAACTGTACAATGTCTCTTTTCAGACCTAACTACCAATACCCTTTTCAAAGATTCTGATATATTTATTACTTCCAAGATGCACTGTATATCCTGAAGAGTGAGCTTCTGACAATAACACTATCTCATCAACAGTGGTCCTAGAGAGCACTTATACTGTCTCTGAACCTCAATAAGTCATCATCACTCACTGTGAACTCTGTCACCATACCCTTCTGAATCTGACTCACACTATCAACACCCTGTCGATCATTATGCTAAGCCTGTCAAATTCGATCACTCAAATCCGATTCTAATCTCAGGCTAGCTGTCACACAATCACTATCATCATCAGATGGGATCACATCACTACTGAGGCTCACAACTGCTCTAGCAGCTCACGCTCCCTGACCATCATATGTAATACCATCCCGAGGCTTTTTCTTGGGTGGTACAATTTTCACAATCATAATCCTTCAGAAGCTCTAACCTTCTATGTTATCTGATATTCTACTCTTTCTGTGAAAACAAATACTCGGGGCTTTTTATGATCAATGCATATATGAAATTTCTCACCGTATAAGTGGTGGCGCCATACCTTTAGTGCAAACACTACGGCTGCCAACTTTAATTCATGGGTCGAATAGTTTCTCTCATGATCCTTGAGTTATTTGGATCCATAAACGTCTATCTTCCCATTTTACATCAATACACAGCCTAATCCTTATTTTGAGGTATCCATACACACTGAAACCTCTTGAGCTGTTGGTCATGATGAGAATAATTACGGTGGTCAGTTTATTACTTCTATTTACCAAAACTCACCAAAGCTACTTTCATACTTAGCATCCTACTCGTATGCAATCTTTTCCCGAACGAGATGTGTCAACTGAGTAGCCCATTTTCAGAAACTCTCAACAATTCATCTATAAAATAGTTTTCAGTTGCTGCTCATGCTCTTCCCTGGACTTCGAATACATAAAAATATCATCGCTAAGGATGACCACAAATCAGTCCAGGTAAAGTTTAAATACCTTATTCATCAATGCCCTAATGGTTACAAAAATCATTTTGGGCACATTCATATTTCGAATTCTTAACGGATGTTACTCAGACTTCAAATCGATCTCTAAAAAGATCTGATGAACTTTTATCCAATCACTCCTATAATTTCTTCTTTAGTCCTTCTAGTTCCACTGATACCATTTTATACCGTGGTTAGGAAATCGGCTACGTACCAGATACCAGATCAATACAAAACTCCATTCTTTTAATGGGTGACAACCCTGGTAGATTATCCGGGAAGATATCAGGAAACTCCCTGACCATAATGATATCTGTTACCTCCGGATGTGCCTTATCCATACCAACCACCAAAGCGAGAAAACATTCTCATCATTACTCATTCTGTGAGTATAATCATTTACTCCTTTAATTTCAACTGCTACACCCCTTTCATTACTTATCAAAACTTACAGTATACTTTTCAGAGGTAACCATATCACTATCTTAGGATAAAAATCTGAACAACATAGTTTGCAGCCGACCAATTTATTCTCAAATATTACTTCAAAATTATTCATATTCCATTGAATAAAATCGGCTGACGTATCCTTTCCCCCTCGTTTTCAACTTACAATCCTTATACCCATATTCAGTTAGTGATAATCAGCTAACTATCATCATCTTGCCTAAGGGTACAGGCTTCACTTCTTTCACTAGCTTATAAGCAACTGAAGGCGGTATAAATAAATGCATGGCACTAGGATCAATTAAGATAGTTGCTTCATTATTCACAATTAAGGTGGTACTCTCAACCACATTAGATGAAACATCAGTAGTGTCCTAATCTAAGGAATACACTCACACTCATCCAACATCTTATTTTCGTGGTAACTACCACATATCCAACCCTGCTCAGTAGCAGGTCGGGGTCCTCCAATCACAATACCCCTCATAAGTGTTGAAACTAAATACACTAGGGGTTACTAATCATCTTACCCCTTGACTCGATAGCTCTAAATCTTTTACCAAATGGTCTCTTTCCCGCTCTGACATCTCTGTCATCCACTATTCTCTTTCTGTCTCTATTTCAGCCCTTACTACCTTTCCTAATCTCAGAGGCATGTAACTCATGATCTTATTCACACAACTATAGCTTGCGCACTGCCTCGGCTTAGGTAGTGATATCTAACGGTGCTAATCAGACTCTAATTGATAATCTGAGTCCTTCCATGAACTGTCAGACATCCCGACTCTCACTGCCCATAGAGTCGGGGATATACCTACCCAGGGATATAAACTGAGTTTCATACTCGTCAAGCAACCAGTTCCTCTAGGTCAGAGTAAGGAATTTTATCTGTAATTTCCTTTAAGCAATGTTCGGGATATTCTGTCACTAGAATATATCTAGAATTATTTTCCATGTCCATTCTGGATGTTTAACTTTTAAGATGGGTCCACCAATACTCCGAGTCGCCCTGAAATCCCATGCATACTCTGAGCAATTAACTCTCAAAATATTTTTCACACTCTGCTCCAACCTCGCGAAGTGTGTCTCAATACTGTCCGATCTCTCTGTCGGACTCTGTGGGGGCATGCTCAACATCAGCCTCCACTTCAACCTCATTTTGAGTCTCATGTGGAAACTCAGTACGACTCTCAGGCCTCCCTCTATGGCCTCGAGCTCGTGTGGTCGCCCCTCTACCATAGCGGCTATCAGTTAATGAGTATATATTCTTGCATTTGAAACCAAATTCTTAGCTGCAATTTCATCTCGATATACATAATTGTATCTAAACAATGCTTAGTACATGGGGGATGTAAACTTCCTTAACCACTAACACTGACTCATATCAGGCCAACTTAGCTGTGATACTAAAAACTGTCACGACCCAAATTACCTAAAAATCACTACAAATGTTTTTGTTTGTTATTTAATTCTTACCCTTCTCTGATCGTGACCATCCTACCAACAATTGGGCTATGATTCGGTGTTAGTCCCCTCACACTACTTACTATTCCATTTCCATGTTACATTTACACATTCGGATTTTTCTATCCTTTGACTTAAACTAATACATTCACAATTGGATTTACTTAACCTTACATCCCCGACATCATATACGTTTACAGTATTATGCATTTACATATTTAGATACAAAACTATACAAATGTGTACACCTTACTCTCGATGAGACGCAGCAGATACCAAGAATGCAAGTCCTCAGCCGCTCACTAACTACAGCGAGTGCTCTGAAAAAAGGGGATAATAAGGAGGGTGAGCAAACCACACGCTCAGTATGGCGATCATGCAAGTAAGTAGATAGCTCCACTATCTACATACTCATTATGCCATGTCCTTAAATCCATTTCTTTTCATTTAAATCTCACGCACAAAATCATGCACACATCAATGCCATAGTTTATAAAACCTATTCGTGCATATAGAAATCATGTAACTCATGCATCAATGACATTTTATGTAAAATCATAATTTGCATGAAGTAAATCAAGATCATGCATTATTTCATGTCATGTAAAACAAATCATGAGAGACAATTCTTTTCATGAATTGTAATTAAAGCATGGAAAACTCCTCATGCTACGGCATTTAAATCACTTCATTAAAGCTCAATATAAAAAAAACCCTTCCAAGTCAATCATTTCATAAATCAATCTCAAACTCATTAAAAATTAATTATAAAATTCTGTTATAAAATCACCCTTCTTTTAGGGTCACATGTTATAAAATCCTCTGAAAAATCTATCATCATAGTAGAAAATCACATCTCAGTGAAAATCACAAAATCGGGGGCCTGACCCCTCCCTCGGGTCTACCCTGGACTATCAAGACCAAAAGCTATATCATGTGAGACATCTAGGTAACTATATCAGTAACATCGAGGACTATGGCCATATCCTAGTGATCCCTGGCTACATGGTACCTAGTGTGCGGGGTATCACACTTGAAACGGGAGGTGGGTCAGTCTTACCGCCAGAACAACATAAATACTAAGATTGTAAGGGCAAAGCTTACAGCCTCATGGCTAATGCCACTCCACTCCAACAATCCCGATGGTACAGTGTACTCCACGTGACATACACGGTACAACGTACTCCGTGAACCCAAATCATAGTCAGGGGGTGCCTGCCGTAAGTTTTATCCACCCAACCAATGTCTCAGTATGTACATGTGGGCATATCATCTCACTGTGACACACATTCTACAGGAGGCTCCAACACAGCTATACGCATGTCATATAAATCCCTGTGCGAGCAAAGCTCCAGCACGGCTCATGCATATTCATGATATCTGAAAACCTCGTGCGAGCGAAGCTCTAGCATAGTTTTATAAAAATTAGCAAAATCTGTGTACGAGCAACACTGCAATATGCCTTTAAAAGAGTTATAAATCCATATAAAATCACGTGCGAGCAAGCTCCAGCACGATTTTATGCATAAAATCCATCAAAGCCTCGTGCGAGCAATGTTTCAGCACGATATCATACATAAATCATTCAAAACTTCATGTGAGAAATGTTCCAGTACGAATAAATGCTCAAGTAAATCAAAACTTCATGCGAGCAACGCTCCAGCACGATTTCATGCATAAATTGATTAAATCACGTATGAACAACGCTCCAGTACGTCTTTTATGTAATTATCATATCAAAACAGGATACGAGCTAAGCTCCAACACCTCTTATGCATGTCAAATTATTAAAACTAGTGCGAGCAATCGCTCTAGCACCTTTTTATGCATATCAAGTCAAAACAGGGTACGAGCTAGGCTCCAGCACCTCTCATGTATTTCATAATAATAAAAATTAGTGCGAGCAACCACTCTAGCACATTTTATGCACATGATGTCACATAAATCAGTGTGAGCAATCGCTCCAGCACCATTATGCACACTCACAAACTCAGATATAGGGCGAGGAAATGCTCCAGCACCATCTGTTTTCATATAAACTTGATAGTTGGCCAATTTTTCAAAGAAATTTTATTAAAATCTAAATAACACTTACATAGTGTTATCTTGTGAAATTTATACAAATACTGGCCATTCTACCAATTTGCTTTGCTAAATTTCACGAAAATCTTTCAAATCATGCATTTCATGCATGTCATGCTTTCACCATCCTTAGGTGAATTTTCCCTCAGTGGGGGTAAAATAGTCTTTTACCTATCTCGAGTCCTTAAAATTTTTAAACCATTTCTAGGACCTTTATACATTTTCAGTGTATACAAAAGCTATTAAAAATACGCGTAGCTACCTCTAGCTACTCACGAAATTCCCTTATCTCATTTTTCTATACAGTCTGACCTTTCCACTGATGTCTCGTCACGCAGTCCGATTTGCTCCAAATCCAATCTCTGAAATTGTGTATAAATATTCATCAGGTCAAATACAATATAAGTAATTGTATTTCATATTTTCTAGTCTTAATTTAAATCATTGAGCCCGTTTACCCATATTGGGCCCGATTGTACCATAATAAGCCTTAACCGGCCTTAAACCCATTTTTCACTTACTATTCACATCATCGAGGCCTATTGGGCTCATTTGGCCCATCAGTATTTATTGGGCCTCTTTCTAAACTCTCAGACATCTCAATTAATTATTTACAACAATTTATCTCAAATTTCAGAATTTAGTTCATTTTATACGAAATTAATCCATAATTTATGCTATAAATTTCTAACACGCAGAATTATGCAAATTATCGTAAATAAGGGTTACTTACCCTAGATTCCATGATAGTACATAAATCGAGACTGACTCGAGCTCTCGTTTGACGTCAATTATCGAGCTACACAATTACATATTTTTTCGGGTCAATTTTTAGTCGAATATTAATCAAAATAAATATTTTAAAATTTAAATCGGTCAATTTTGACCACTTATCGACTTACCCGTAGCTCGATTGCATCACCAAAATATTTCCCTAATTTTTCCTCTTTTTCTTTTTCCATTTTTCTTTTTCTTTCTTTTTTTTCCTTTTATTTTCCTTTCCGGCATACGCTACCGTTTTCCCCTCATTGCCGTCGCTGACGCTAGTGGCTGTTTCAAATCTTCACTTGTTCTTTAAATGCATTCAGGAATTTTATTCATTCCATTTTCATTTTTTCATTCATGTACAACTCTTCTTATGAGTCAATTTACATAAAACCAAGTTTACATCATTTGAATCATAAGAAATTTTGATAAAAATCGGGTTTTATAGGAATCACTTAGAAGGTATTAGAGCTAATGTGACCTAGAAAATGGAAGGAGTCTAGTGTGAGAAAGTGTAATTTGAACGAGTATATGGTTTATGGGCATGCTAAAGTTGTTATTGTGATAATGTGTATGATTTTAGATGGTTAAATGGAACTACATTGTGGATTTAAATGAAATTATGAAAATCAGCACATGTAGTGTTTGATGAATGCCATAGTGAAGGAGTGATGAAATATGAACGCTATGAGCTTAATATCGATTTAACTTCGATTTGGTAAGAATCAATAGACTCGAGCCATGGGTAGAGTAATGAAACGAGGCCTCATAAGTGTTAATAGATACTATAGATCGAATCGACTATAGTAAATGTAAGAGTTGGATTATAATGGACTATAATGATGCGAAATACGATTTTGTGCAGTTTCAGAGAGTCCGGTGGAGACAAATCAAACCACATGAGTAAGCAGCTTTAAGGAAGTGGAATCACGCGTCGCGATTCCAGGTAAGAGAATTCTGTAAGTATATAGAGGTAGCTGCTCGTATTTTATGGGCATAAAGGGTGTTTATGAAATGCATGAATGTTTGAGAAATTGGTTGTTTGGTATGCAGAAATAGTTACGAATGTTGTATGATTTGGTTTCATATGGATGTATAAAAAGGGATAGTAAGGCTAATAATTGCATAAATCATGTGTTTTGAATGTTTTCACAAAACACAATGCTTTGATTTGAGCAAATAAAAGGATAGGCTGGCTAGTGTTTTGTTGATGTTATGAAATAGCACATGTGAGGTGCTAAACATGTTTGTGATGTGTTTTGAATGCATATGAGCCACCTATCAAGATATGTGAATTAAATCATGCTAGAACCTCGCTCGCGCTGGATTTTGATACTTAGACTTGCATGGAAGTGCTAAAGCTTAGCTTGCACTTTGATTTGATTTGTGATGATACTTTATAAATCGTACTGGAGCTTCTACTTGTACGTAGATTTTGAGTGATTTTCTTATGCATATAACCGTACTGGAGCTATGCTCATACATCGTTTCTTCATGATTTGATGCATAAATGCCGCACTAGAGCATTGCTCGTATGAGGTGGTTTAATTATGATGCATGAGTCATGCTAGAGCTTTGCTGTACAAGTTTTCACATTATGATACGTATAAGGTCGTGGAAGTTGGTAAGATCCTCAAGCCTTGCATCCTTAAGCCTGAGGAGGCAAAGAGGCTCTATTAGGCAGGGAGGCTCTGTTTGGTGGGTAGGCTCTCTTACGGTAAGATCCTTTAGCCCTACATCCTTAAGCCAACTTCCTTAAGCCCGAGGAGGCAGAGAGGCTCTGTGAGGCAGAGAGGCTCTGTTCAGTGGGAAGGCTCTCTTACAGAAGGATCTTTAAGCCAACATCCATAAAATGTGCCGGGGTCGGGAGGCTCTATTCGACAGAGAGGTTCTCCTACATGACAATGGAAAATTCTTGGTATGGGGTAGATAAGACCTAGGAATGGCACCCCCAACCATGATATGAGTCCACAGAGTACGATGTACCGTGTATATCACATGGAGTACGATGTACCGCATGATGATTTTGTGATGAGAAAGTCTGGTGAGGGATAATCCACCTTTGTGTCAGCACAATACCCCGCACACCTAGATGCGTGTGGTCTGGGATGATTTATGATGTAGTTGGCCACATAGTCACTCGTGATATAGTGACCTGGTTTCCTTACATATGTGTGATTGTGATTGCCTAAGGTAGACTCGAGGGAGGGGTTGAGCCTTGTGGGATTTGATTTATGAAATGATAATGAGATTTGTGATTGAGAATTGATTTCGATGGGATTTTATGTGTTTGAGAAAGAGATGTGATTTAAAAAAGAGGTTTCTTAAATGAATTGCCATTTTTATAAGTTTAATGAGAATGAGCATGAGATATTTTCACATGTTGATATTCCATGTTTTATATGCCAGTTTTACATGATTTGATACATGATATATATGTATACTCATATGGCATAGTTTTATTCCTCATGCTCCTATTATAAATGATTTATGCATCACATTATCAACATGTAAATAGAGTAGTTATCTACCATGCTTGCATTATTGCTTTACTGAGCGTGTGGTTGCTCATTCCTCTCTATTTTCCCCTCCTATAGAGTGTACATAGTAGCCCAATGAGGACTGAGGCGTGGTATTTTGGACATCCGCTGCATCTCCATCACTCAAAGGTATATACACAGTGATTCCTTTTTGTATCTAAACAATGTAAAAGCACAGTAGTCATTTGAAATGTAATTATGGGGGATGTAGATGTCAATAATCATATTTTGTATAAACGAATGATTAACGTTCAAATGTATGACATCACTTTTATTAACTGAGAATGGATATTACGAGCGGATTATTATTGACTCACAGCCCAACAGTGTAGTGGTAAGTTCGTTCAAGATCGAGTAGGGAAAAAAATAAATGAGAAAAATTTATTGAGATTTTCGGTTAAAAAGAATGAAAATGGTCGTGACAGAGATTGGTATCAGAGCTGTGTTGGTCTGATGTGAGTCAGTAATAAAACGTGGGAAAAGTTACATCCCCATAGTACTATGCTTTTGTTTAGATATAACTGTGTATACCATGATGGATTGAGCTTAATAAATAATTTTAATATAGGAAGTTAGGCATTATGCCAATTACGCGCCAAGGTAGAGGGGCGAGAGCACGTGCTAGAGGCCATAGAGGTAGGCCTGAGAGCTATGTTGAGCCATAGGCTGATCAGGCTCCACAGAACCCTACTGAGAGAGTAGGAGATACAAAGGCACGCTTCGCTAGGATAGAGCGAGTATTGAGAACCTGGTGGAGATAGTTATACAGGCATTGGGTGCAGGTGATAGACGAGGCCTCGCAGCACAACCTACGACTGGACAGGCAACTACAGAGATAGAGAGACCTCAGACTGTATAGACAGCTACAGTTACACCACATCTAACCCAAGATATAGCTTCTTCTATTGCTCCACAGCAGAGCGGTAGTGATTTGGGTTATGACTGCGAGTTGAACCGGTTACGAGAGTTCCAAGGATTAAAACCCCTAGTGTTCAGAGGGGTAAAGGACCCAGTGATTATAGAGGATTGGGTGTATGAGATGGAAAAGCTGTATAGATTCTTTTGATGGACATTAGTGGAGAAGGTAGCATTTATCGTGTTTATGCTTAAAGGTGAGGCAAGGCACTAGTGGAGATCCACTGAGGTTATATTGAGGGCTAAACACTCACAGATCTCATGGGAGATATTTTTGGAGGCCTTCAGGAGACAGTACATTCCAGCCACCATACAGAGGAAATTATGGATGGAATTCATCAACTTGGTTCAAGGGAATTGTACTGTGGATGAATATGAGTCCAAGATTATGTCTCTGGGGAGATATGACCCAGACACCATGGGTAGTGAGACCTGAAAGATTCAGAAGTTCGTCGATGGATTGAGATTGGCCATCCGAACTAAGCTAGCCCTATTTGATATTCAGACTTATGAGGAGGCTGTGCATAAGGCTCAGTTATGCGAGTAAGATTTTGAGCGGAATGCCTCTGAACTTGGAAAGTTTAGTATCTAAAAAGACAGAGACTGAAAAAGATCCGAGTTAGATAGAGTGGCCAAGAGAGGAGGCCAAAGGTTTCTCTAGAAGAGACCTAAGATTGAGGAGGTATAGGAGAGAGCTGCCAGACCTCCCGTATACCCGGCTTTGACTGCAGCAAGGGGTATGGTTATTGGAGGACCATGACCTACTATTGAGAGATACAGGAGATGTGATAGATTTTATAGGACTAGGCCCTGTTCGATGACCCCTATGGTGTGTTACAGATGCGAGAAACCCAGACATATAGCTAAGTATTATCCCAAGAATATGGAGACTACCCCACAGAAAGGTAAGAAGCCAGAGAGAGCTCTAGATGAGACGGTTGCCTCGAGGAGGAGGGCTACAGCTGAGGAAAAAAGGAAGCAAGTAGCAGGTGTGAGCAGAGGAAGAGTGCATGCATTGGATCAAGACACTGCAGATCCTTCGATGGATGTGATAAAAGGTACCATCCTAATCTTTGACTTAGAAGCATTGGTATTATTTGACCCTAGTGCCACACATTCCTTCATATCACCTTCCTTTACGCATAAATTATTGAAGCATGTGAAACCAACATTGTTGGATAAAATGTTGATGATTTCCACACCCATGAATGATAGTCAATTAACTGTGTTGGTATGTAGAGATTGTAAGTTAAAGATAGAGGGAAAGGAAATGACTGCCAATATAATTTTATTGAATATGAATGATTTTGATGTAATATTGGGAATGGATTGGTTGGCTACTGATCGTGTTGTTATGGATTGCCATGCTAAGACATTGATGTTTTCAGGATTAGACAATCTTATTGTATATTTTGATGAAAAGAAATGAAAGCACATGATTGATATAAATGAAAAGAGTATGTTTGTTTTAAATGAAAGAGTATAATCCTAATATATGATATTTAAGAGATGAATTCATTCGTTTATTTTGAATATGGATGTGATGACTTATGATACTAACAGTGCAAAGAATGATGTGAAGGGTTCATTGCGTAGTGGTCGATATAGATGAGGCACACCCAGAATTGAGGGACATACCCGTAATTGTTGATTTCCCTGATGTCTTTTCGGACCAATTACTAGGACTACCATTTGAAAGGGAAATGGAATTTTGCATAGAGTTAGTGCCTGGTACCAAGCCGATATCGAAACCACCATATAGAATGGCACCGATTGAGTTAGAAGAGTTGAAGAAACAGTTATAAGAGTTACTGGAGAAGGGGTTTATAAGACCGAATGTCTTACCTTGGGGAGCACTGATATTGTTTGTAAGGAAGAAGGATGGAAGCCTCTGACTGTGTATAGATTATCGATTGTTGAATAAGGCCACCATTAAGAACAAGTACCCCCTTCCACGTATAGATGATCTACTGGATCACTCTAAGGAGCCCAAGTGTTTTCTAAGATAGACCTGTGGTCAAGGTACCATCAGTTGAGGATCAGGAGTGGATATGTACCCAAAACAGCATTTCGTACCCGTTATGCCTACTACGAGTTTATGGTGATGCCATTCGGATTGACGAATGCCCCTACAGCATTTATGGCACTGATGAATGATATATTCAAGCTATTCCTGGACAAGTTTGTGATTATGTTTATTGATGACATTTTGGTTTATTCTAAGTCTAGGAAGATCATGAGGAGCACTTGAGGATAGTTTTATAGACCCTCCGGGAGAAAGAGTTGTATGCCAAACTCAGCAAGTGTAACTTTTAGTTAGAACAGATCTCATTTCTAGGGCATGTTGTGTCGAAGGATGGGGTATCGGTGGATCCATCCAAGATAGAGGCAGTTGTATAGTGGGAATAGCCCAAGACAGTTACTGAGATCAGAAGTTTTCTGGGGTTGGTAGAGTATTATCAAAGATTTGTTGAGGGTTTCTCCAGACTAGCTGCTCCATTGATACACCTCACGTAGAAAGATGTTAAGTTTGTATGGGATGAGGCATGTGAGAGGAGTTTTGAGGAGCTTAAGCATCGATTGACCACTGCTCCAATTCTCACCATTCCTACCAGCTCAGGAAGATTCTCGGTGTATACGGATGCATCACACCAAGGACTGGGCTATGTACTTATACAGGATGGGAAGGTAGTTGCCTATGGATCTAGACAGTTGAAAGATCACGAGAGGAACTACCCGACACATGATTTGGAGTTGGTGGTCATGATGTTTGCTTTGAAAACATGGCGCCACTATCTCTATGGTGAGAAATTTCAAGTGTTCACAAATCATAAGAGCCTTATGTACATGTTCTTGCAGAAAGAGCTGAATATGAGACAGAGGAGATGGCTCGAACTCCTGAAGGACTATGATTGTGAAATCATGTACCACTCGGGTAAGGTAAATATAGTTACCGATGCTTTGAGTAGAAAGAACCTTAGGTTGGTGTCTTATATGATGGTACAGGAGCATGAATTGTTGGAACACTTTGCGAACCTCAGTTTGGATGTAACCCCACCTAGATTGGAGAGATTAGATATTATGGCTAGCATGAGATTAGAGCCAGAGTTGATTGGCCGTATTCAACAGGTCCAACAGAGTGATCGACGGTGCATCGATTGGCTGAGGCAGATACAGATAGGTGTGGGTATTGATTTTGAGTTGAGTATTGATAGGTTATTGAGGTTCAGGGGTGGAGTATGTGTTCTTGAGGATCCTGAGATCAAGAGGCTGATTTTATCAGAGGCTCAATCATCAAGGTACATGATACATCCGAGGATTTCTAAGATGTATCAAAACCTTCAAAAGGTTTATTGGTGGTCTGGAATGAAAATAGATATTGTTGAATATGTCGCTAAGTGTCTTGTTTGTCAGCAGGTGAAGGTAGAGCATCAGAAGCTTGCAGGGTTATTGAAGCCTCTACCAATATCGACATGGAAGTGAGAGCATGTCACCATGGATTTTGTGATGGGATTACCGAGGACTCGCAAAGATCCTGATACCATATGGGTTAATGTGGATGAGTTGACTAAGTCCGCCCATTTCTTGGCTATGAGATCTACCGATACACTGAGTCAGTTAGCGAACCTGTACATTCGAGAGATAGTACGACTACATGGTGTTCCAGTGAGCGTTGTTTTTGACAGGGATGCCCGCTTCACTTCCCATTTCTGGGAATATTTTTAAGAAGCGCTGGGGACCCACTTGTGTTTTAGCACCGCTTTTCATCCTCAGATAGATTGGCAGTCAGAGAGGACTATACAGACCCTTGAGGATATGTTGAGAGCGTGTGTGTTGGATTTTGGAGGCTCCTGGGATGATCACTTGTAGTTAGCCAAGTTCGCCTATAATAATAGCTATCATGCTAGTATCGGGATGGCACCTTATGAGGCACTGTATGGGCGCAGATACTGTTCCCTTATTGGATGGGAAGAGGTTGGTGACAGACAGATTTTTACTCCTGACTTAGTGCAGCAGGCATCTGAGGATGTCCAATTGGTATGTGAGAGATTACGGACAGCTCAAAGCTGGCAAAAGAGTTATGCTGACAAGAGACGAAAGCCACTAGAGTTTGATGTAGGTGAGTCGGTATTTTTGAGAGTTTTACCATTGAAGGGTATTATGAGATTTGGTAAGAAGGGTAACTGAGCCCTAGATATATCGGACCCTTCAAGATTTTGGAGAGAGTGGGAGATAAGGCGTATAGATTGGCATTGCCACCGGACTTGTTAAATGTTCACAACGTCTTCCACGTCTCTATGCTCCAGAAGTATCACCCGAACTCGACACATGTGATAAGATATTAACTGTTGGAGCTCAATGGGAGTATGATGTATGTTGAGAAGCCGATTCGGATATTGGACAGAAAAGAGAAAGTGTTATGAAATAAGACAATTCCCTTGCTAAAAGTTCTTTGTCAACATCACACGGCTGAAGAGGTCATATGGGAATTGGAGACTTTGATATGGGAAAAGTGCCCCCAATTTTTTGAAGAGTGACTTGGTTCTAATTTGAAGGACCAAATTCCTTGAAGGAGGGGAGGATTGTAAGACCTGTATTTCATGCGTAACTTTATGGATTCATAAGTATGATAATGTACTTATAGTGTGAAGTACAATTGATGTAAAGTCCATAAATGTAATGTACATATGTGTAATATGAGTTTGTAATGTACATACAAGTTTCATTGTGTATGAATAGGAGGAAATGAGCTTTTATAAGTGATGAATGTGATTGGAGCTCAAAATGAGTAGTGTGGTAAATGGAAGGAAGTTGCATGAATCTAAATACTTCCATTTAGTTTTATATTGTATACCTTTGGGTATACAATGAATACATGCAAGTTTTAATGTGTATGAGATATGGATGGATTCCATTTTCAAGTTTCAAAGGTGGAGGAATGAAGAAATGAGTATGGCAACAAATTAAGGATTGTTTTGGTGTGAATTACTACAGAAAACTGTAGCAAATCTGGAAAATATGAAGGCTAGATCGATCTCATAGGATGAGAGATCGATCCGGAAGAGCCAGAATGCTCTTATTTGAGCAATGGAATAGAGCAGATCAATTTCCAATGGGGCCAGATCGATCTCCTAAACATTCTGTAATGAAAATATCGATCCTTAAGCATACATATTGATCTCCTTAGCTTTCTGTTTGGAGCAGATCAATCTCAAGCTTTGACAGATTGATCTCATGCTTAAAATACCGTGAAAAAGAGGGATTTAAGGGGACCAGATCGATCTCTTCCTAGTGCAGATTGATCTCCTCAAGCTATTTCTATAAAAGGAGCGCTGAAATCTAAAATTTTCGGGAAAACAACATCGCCCTTCCATTTTTCACCCAAAACCTAGGTTTATCTCTCTAAAATCAATCCATTTCCAGTAAGAATTGAGGGGAGGCTATTAGATATAAAGTTGTTCATCTTGAGGAAGAGAACAACATAGTTGAAAACCCAAAACCTCATTGTTGGTATTGAAGGAGCAAGGAACATTTCCCTTTGGAGCAAGAAGAGAAATTAGATTGGTGAGTTTCTAATACTTCAACCCAAGTACATTGGTTCATTTGTTGATTTTGGAGTTGATATGTATGTGTAATGATGATTGGAATCACTTAGAAGGTATTAGAACTAATGTAACCTAGAAAATAGATGGAGTCTAGTGTGAGAAAGTGTAATTTGAATGAGTTTATAGTTTATAGGCATGCTAAAATTGTTATTTAGGTAATGTGTATGATTTTAGATGGTTAAATGGAACTACATTGTGGATTTAAATGAAATTATGAAAATCAGCACATGTAGTGTTTGATGAATGCCATAGTGAAAGAATGATGAAATATGAATGCTATGAGCTTAATATCGATTTAACATCAATTTGGTAAGAATCAATAGACTCGAGTCATGGGTAGAGTAATGAAACGAGGCCTCATAAGTGTTAATAGAGACTATAGATCGAATCGACTATAGTAAACGCAAGAGTTGGATTATAATGGACTATAATGATGCGAAATACGATTTTGTACAGTTCCAAAGAGTTCGGTGGAGACAAATCGAACCACACAAGTAAGCAGCTTTAAGGAAGTGGAATCACACGTCGCGATTCTAGGTAAGGGAATTCTGTAAGTATATAGAGGTAGCTACTCGTATTTTGTTGGAATATAGGGTGTTTATGAAATGCATGAATGTTTGAGAAATTGGTTGTTTGGTATGCGGAAATAGTTACGAATGTTGTACGATTTGGTTATATATGGATGTATAAAAAGGGATAGTAAGGCTAATAATTGCATAAATCACGTGTTTTGAATGTTTTCACAAAACACAATGCTTTGGTTTAAGCAAATAAAGGGATAGGCTGACTAGTGTTTTGTTGATGTTCTGGAATAGCACATGTGAGGTGCTAAACATGTTTGTGATGTGTTTTGAATGCATATGTCTTGCATGGAAGTGCTAGAGCTTAGCTCGCACTTCGATTTAATTTGTGATGATACTTTATAAGTCGTACTGGAGCTTCTACTCATACGTAGATTATGAGTGGTTTTCTTATGCATATAACCGTATTGGAGCTATGCTCATACGTGGTTTCTTCATGATTTGATGCATAAATGTCGTACTAGAGCGATGCTCGTACGAGGTGGTTTAATTATGATGCATGAGTCATGCTAGAGCTTTGCTCGCATAAGGTTTCACACTATGATATGTGTGAGGTCGTGGAAGTTGGTAAGATCCTCAAGCCTTACATCCTTAAGCCAGCATACTTAAGCCCGAGGAAGCAGGGAGGCTCTGTTAGGCAGGGAGGCTCTGTTTAGTGGGGAGGCTCTCTTACGGTATTTATCTTCTCACTCATGACTATACACGGGGCTCTTTCTATTTCTTTTCTGTGTGAAACCGTGCTAGAGCCTAGTGGCAACGGTAGATTGACCAGCCCTACTCGCACATTATTTTCAAAGGGAGTTTGATAAAAGCTAAAGAGTACTCGATGCCTCGAGTGATACTGTGTGTTCCACTCGAGCTGCTCACACTAGATTTTGGGAATCATACTAGAGCCTCGAGTATTGCTATGTGTCTTGCTCTGATTTTGCTCTCATGTGACCCTCTTGATTTAAAGTGATGGGACAGTTGTGCTAGATACCTCAATGATACTATGTGTTCTGTTCGAGAGCTCGCACTGTGCTCGATGCCTCAAATATGCTGTGTGCTTCCCTCTGAGTTGCTCTCTCATAGTCTTCTGAACTCTTGTGTGATGAGTAAAAAAAACCATGCTAGATGCCTCAAGTATGCTGTGTGTCTTACACTAAGTTGCTTGCACGAGAGTTTATGAATTATTGTATGATGGATTAATCGTGCTAGAGCCGTTATGTACTGTTGTGTGTCTGACAATAACCTGCTCGCACGAGATTTTGAGACAATGGAAATGGGTGATAAGGATCCACGGGAGCACGATATACTGTGAGCTTTAGCCATAGGGTACGATGTGCCGTGAGTTGAGTTGAGCTGATGGGATGGTTGATCCACTTCCCTAAGCATAGGGTTCCCGCACACCTGATTAGTGTAGCCTGGAATCCGACTATAGCCATATGTCTTATATATCTGTGTGATATGATATTGTCACTACTGTGTGAGGTAACAGATATCTTCCCTTGCTGTGTGTCTGGGGAACGTGATAACCCATGATTATGTCTCATATGAACATTGACTTGTTGTGTGCAAAGTGATTTCGAAATGAACCTGTGTGGTTTTATGTGAAGCATTTTCTATATACTGTGTGAATAGATTATGCATTGAAAAGTTGTGCGCTACTGTGTGAATATACATACACCCATCTAGCGAATTAATGATTTCTCATTTATGGAAGTTGTTTTAAAGAACATGCATATTGTTTTATAAGGAAAATAACATATATGTATTTTAGCATGTAGATAGTGTAATTATTTACCTACTTGCACATTTTCCTTACTGTGCGTGTTATGCTCACCCCCTTATTTCCTCCTCCACAGATACTACGCAGTAGTGAGTACTGCAGTCGTCCCTACTAAGGTGTTCTCCAGTTCTCCAGCATTATAGAAAGGTATACATTTATGATGAATAGAAAAATTTTATATCCTGTAAATTAATGCACAGTCTAGTGATATTTTGACGAAAGGGATGTATAGATAATGGAAACTGATGTAAATGCTTCTGCATATTTATAAAAGTCCAAATTTTATTTCAAATTTGTTTATTTACAATGATTAAACTATAAATGTATAAGAAAAGGATCGGATGTTGACCACAGCCCAACTGTAAGTGGTAAGGTCAAGGTCACGTACTGGTATAGAGGATTGTTATGGAGTCCTGACTGAATGGTATCAGAGTCGAGTTGGTCTAATGTGAGTCATATCCATAATTAGGAAATTATACATCCCTAAAGTACTGTGCATGATTAGGATACAAATGTGTATACCAAGATGGAAAATGTAACTGAGACACTTATTTTGAGTATGTAAGGTGTCTGATAGATGACGTACTCATAGAGGAGAGAGTTCGCTCTCTCAATGGCATAGAGATGAGCCCGAGAAGCGTAGTGGGTCTAGTTCTCGTAGAGATCCACTAGAGCTGAGTGAGGCCGCTGAGGCCCATATAACATAGTTATAGTGCAGTGTAGACACGGTTATGGAGATGTTTACACAGGTAATGGCCGGAATGGAGGGTAGATAAGAAAACCCTATTCGTCAGGCTGCTACACTTGAGAGAGATGAGCCAGCACAGCCTGCACTAGAGAAACTTGCACCTCCCCCAGTTCAGGATAATCCCTTACTGGTTCAGGATCCTGTAGTTCCACAATAGGTTGGTGGAGAGGAAATTTACGATTGTGATATGGGTAGACTTATAGTGTTCCGTAAGTTCAGACCACCTTCATTTAATAGGGTGAAGAACCCAGTGTCAGCTGAGCGTTGGATACATCGTATGGAGAAGCTCTATCGATTCTTCCATTGCTCTGACACTGAGATGGTCTCCTTTGAGGCTTTTGTGTTAGAGGATGAGGTCGAGCATTGGTGGATGGCCACATAACCGATGTTGAGTGCACGACAACCAGTTGTGACATGGGATATATTCCTAGATGCTTTTAGGTGGTAATACATTCCAGCTACTGCTCAGAGAAAGATGCAGTTGGAATTTATGACATTAATTTAAGGGAACCGGACAATGGATGAGTATGAGTCTGGATTCACATCCCTAGACATGTATGATACAGTAACAATGAGCCTTGAGGACAAAAAGGATCATAAATTCCTTGAGGGACTGCGACCTTCCATCAGAGCTCGACTAGCTCCATTGGATATTACGACTTATTATGAGGCAGTACGCAGAGCTCAGCTATGCGAGCAAGATTTTGAGTTCCATGCCTCAGAGTTGAGTAGGAGTGGTAAGGGCAGAGATAGAGATCGAAAAAGGTCAATTGATGACAGAGGGTTTCGAAAAGGTCGATGGTTATTCGGTAAGGGACCTAAGATTGAGGAGACACAAGAGAGGCCTGTAAAGCCTCCAGTTCATCTATTATCGAGGGGCATAGTGATTGGTGGACCTCGACCTATCACAAAGCAGTGCAGGACATGTGGTAAATACCATGGGGGTAGACCATGCCCATTATCGATGAGATCTTGTTATAGGTGTGGTAAACCGAGGCACATAGCTTAAGAGTGCTCAGAGTTGATTGATATAGCCCCATAGAAGGGCAAAGAGCCAGAGAAAGCTACTATTGAATCACCTACACCTAAAAGGAAAGCCACAGCTAAAGAGAAAGGGAAATAAGCTATTGGTCATGGGCGAGTGTTTGCTTTGGACCAGGCTTCTGCAGAGACTTCTACGGATGTGATTAAATGTATAATCCTAGTCTTTGATTTTAAAGCATTAGCATTGATTTATCCTGGTGCCACGCATTCAGTCATATCACCTACTTTTACATGTAAATTGATTGAATATGTAATACTTGTACCTTTAGGAAGGACTTTGCTTATAAGCACTCCACTTAAAGAGACTGTAATGATAGAGTATGTCTGTAATGGTTGTAAGCTAAGAATAGGGGAAAATGAGATGTTAGCCAATCTCATTCTATTAAACATGAAAGACTTTGATGTAATATTAGGGATGGATTGGTTAGCTGCAAACCAAGTCGTCTTAAACTATTATGCTAAGTCATCTACCCTTGAAAAATATGTTGTAAGCTTTGCAAAGTAATGAAAGAAGTACAAAATTATGTCCAAGGACGGATGATTTTACTAATCAAATGTGATTGTGATGTGTTGAAGGTTTTATAGCCTCTGTGATTGATTTGGATACGGTGCATTTGGATATGGTTAACTTCCCACTAGTGAGAGAATTCCCTGATGTCTTTTCAGAAGATTTACTAGGATTGCCACCAGATAGAGAAATGGAATTCTGTATTGATTTGGTGCCTGGAACTGAACCGATATCCAAACCATTATACCGAATGGCTCTAGTTGAATTGGAGGAGCTAAAGAAATAGTTACAAGAGCTGTTGGACAAGAGGTTTATCAGACCGAGTGTATCACCTTAGAGAGCACCGATTCTATTTGTAAGGAAGAAAATGGGAGTCTCCGACTGTGTATAGATTATCGGTTGTTGAATAAGGCTACAATCAAGAATAAATACCCCCTTCCATGAATAGATGATCTATTAGATCAGTTGTAGGGAGCACAGATCTTTTCAAAGATTGATCTGAGGTCTGGGTACCATTAATTGAGGATTCGAAATGGAAATGTACCCAAGATAGCATTCCGGACCCGTTATGTCCATTATGAATTTTTGGTTATGCCATTTGGGTTGACGAATGCTCCTGCAGCATTTATGGCTTTAATGAATGACGTGCTCAAGCCATACCTGGACAGATTCATGATCGTCTTTATAGATGACATATTGGTGTACTCGAAGTCTAGGGAAGAGCATGCACAACATTTGAGAACAGTGTTAAAGACCCTCCGAGATTAGGAGTTGTATGCTAAACTCAACAAGTGTGATTTCTAGCTGAATGAGATATCGTTTCTGGGTCACGTAGTCTCGAGAGACAGTGTATTAGTGGATCTGTCCAAAATTAAGGTTGTGGTATAGTGGGATAGACCCAAGACTGTCACAGAGATCCGAAGTTTCTTGGGTTTAGCAAGTTATTACCGATGATTTGTTGAGGGTTTCTCTAAGTTGGCTGCTCCGTTAACTCGTCTCACCTGAAAGAATGTGGTATTCGAGTGGGATGATAAATGTGAGAAAAGTTTCTGTGAGTTAAAGAACAGACTAACCACCGCACCTATTCTCGCCAGTAGCTCGGGAGGTTATATAGTGCATACGGATGCTTCGGGGCAGGGACTGGGCTATGTGTTGATGCAGGACAGAAGGTAGTAACCTATGGATCCAAATAACTTAATGACCATGAGAGGAACTACCTAACTCATGATTTAGAGTTCGAAGTCATGGTATTTGCATTGAAAATATGGCGCCACTACTTATACGGTGAGAAATTTCAGGTGTATACAGATCATAAGAGCCTCAAATATCTGTTTTCACAAAAAGAGTTAAATATGAGGCATAGACGATGGATAGAGCTTCTAAAGGATTATGAGTGTGAGATATTGTCCATCCAAGGAAGGCTAATGTTGTAGCGGATGCCCTGAGTAGAAAGAGCCTCCGAATGGTATCGCACATGATGGTCAGGGAATATAAGCTCCTCGAGCAGTTTGCTCATGTCAGGTTGGATATTGACCTTCTTGATATTGACTGAGACTATGTTATAGCTAGCCTGCGAGTGGAAACATATTTGATTAATTGGATACTCCAGGCTTAGCATGCTGATCTACTGTGTGAGGATCGTGCGAGTCAGATTCAGAGGGGTGATGTGGCCGATTTCTTTGTACGTGATGATGGCCTACTGAGGTTTAGAGGCAGGATTTGTGTTCCCAATGACCTAGAGTTAAAGAGATTGATTTTGACAAAAGCTCATTCATCGAGATACACATTGCATCTAGGAGGTAACAAAATGTACCAAAATCTTCGGAAAGTGTATTGGTGGTCAGGAATGAAAAGAGATATCGTAGAGTTTGTGGCAAGATGTCTAATATGTCAACAAATAAAGGTAGAGCATCAGAAGCCTGCAAGGTTATTGCAACCTTTACCTGTACCGACTTGGAAATGGAAGCGTGTCACCATGGATTTCATCATGGGATTGCCAAGGACTAAGAGGAACCATAATGCTATCTGGGTAGTGGTTGACAAATTGATGAAATCTGCCCACTTTCTAGCTGTGAAAGCTACAAATACCTTCAGTAGCTTAGCAGAGTTGTATGTACGGGAGATAGTGAGGCTACATGGTGTACTAGTGAGCATCGTATCGGATAGGGATTCCCATTTCACTTCTCACTTTTGGGAACAATTTCAGGAAGCTATGGGAACTTGATTGAGTTTCAGTACTGCTTTCCATCCTCAGACCGATGGTGAATCAGAGAGAACCATCCAAACCTTAGAAGATATGTTGAGAGCAAGTGTTATGGATTTTCAAGGCTCCTAGGACGATCACCTATTGTTAGCCAAATTTCCATACAACAATAGTTACCACACGAGTATCGGGATGGCTCCATATGAGGCCTTGTATGGTAGAAGGTGTCGATCCCCAATTGGTTGGGAAGAAGTGGGTGAAAGGAAAATGTTTGCTCCTGATCTAGTACAGTAAGCCTCTAAGGTTGTTCAGCTGATATGTGAGAGATTGAGAACAGCTCAGAGCTGGCAGAAAAGCTACGCTGATATAAGATGTAGGCTACTAGAGTTTACTGTGGGTGACTCAATTTTCTTGAAAGTTTCTCCCTTAAAAGGGACTATGAGATTTAGTATATCAGACCATTTGAGATACTGGAACGAGTAGGAGATAAGGCCTATAGAATTACGTTGCCAACAGAATTGGCAAGCATTCATAACGTTTTCCACGTATCGATGCTTCGAAAGTACCATCCAGATCCAAGTCATGTGATTCGGCTTGAGCCATTGGAGCTCAAGGATGACTTGACATATGTAGAGAAATCGACCCGAATATTGTATAGGAAAGAGAAAGCATTACGAAATAAGACGATTTCACTTGTTAAGGTTCTCTAGCACCACCATAACTCAAAGGAAGCTACCTGGGAGTTAGAGAACCTGATACCGGAAAAGTATCCCTAACTTTTTGAGGAGTAACTTGGTTCTAATTTAGAGGACCAAATTCTTTTAAGGAGGGGAGGAATGTAAGACCCATATTTTTCAGATGTAAACCTTATGAATTCATAAGTATATACATGTACATGTAATGTTAGTCATCAGTGATGTAAAGTCCATAAAATCGATGTACACACTTGTAATATGGATTTGTGATGTACACACAAGTTTCATCATGTATGAATGTGAAGAAATGGACTTTGTAAGTGATGAATGTGAATAGAATGTAAATTAAGTAGTGCAGCAAAGTGAATGCAAGTATCCTTTCAAAATTTGGGGAAAATGCAGTTGAGTGCACTGCAGAACAAGAGGGGATCGATCTCAATGCAAGGGAGATCGATCTCATTGCCCCAAAATGAAGAGAATGAAGCGTTCTGGAATGAGGAGATCGATCCTTAATGCAAGAAGATCGATTTTCTTATCTCTCGGCCAAGAACAGATTGATCCCATCCTTGTGCCAGATCGATCTGTTTAGCTCTCTACTTGGAGAAGATTGATCTCATGCCCTGACAGAGAGATCAGAGGCTTAAAAATGGCATTCGAAAAGGCTAAAAATAAGGGAAGATCGATCCTTAACCAAGGGAGATCTATCTCACCAACCATTTTCTATAAAACAGGACCTGCTGAACTGTGTTTTCCTGAGAAACAACCATTCCCTTCCGTTTTTGAATCAAAGTAACCTAAAACTTCTCTAAAGATTCTCAACACTTTCCATAGAGATTTGAGAGAAACTTATTTGAGTGAAGTTGTTCCTATAGAGGAAGAGAACAACATAGTTGGAAGCTAAAGGTTGAGTTGAGCCATTGGAGGAGAAAAGGAGTTTTCCCCCAAATTGTACAAAGTGGAGAAAAGTTGAGATTGGTAAGATTTAATACTCCAATCTCATATATGTTAATCTATATACTTGTGTGAGTAGATTTGTATATAGATTTATGATTAAAACATCTTAGAACATGCTAAACTCTTCATGACCTATAAAATAGTTAAATAAGGATTTGCTGAGTAGGCATGGATTTGAGGATGATTTGAGCATGCATAGATGTTAATAAGCATGCATAGATGTTTGTAAAATGGTTTGGTGAAATCCATAAGTTAGAATGGAAAATAGTGGAAATTTAGTATATAAGGTGTTTGACGAAATGCCTCAATGAAATGAAGATGATGAACAAATGGCATGGGGAACTAAATACCGGTTCAATATGGAATCAATGGACTCGAGGAGTCTAATGGATTTCTCGAGAAATAAATAAAACGAGTGAAATGGACTTAAGGAAGAATAAAGTCCAATAATGGTATAAAGAAGCCAAATGAGATATAAATGGCCAAAATGCATTGATCTAAATATCATGCAAGTGGAATGAAGTATAGGAGAATATACTGATGAGAATTGTGAACACTTGTAGCTCTTGGAGATAAAGTCAGAGTTGACAAGACCTGATCATAAGCTATTGGAATCAATGAAGACGATTTAAGCGTGATTCAAGGTAAGAGACTTATGTGAGCTATAGAGATAGCTATACATATGTTTTCTTGCCTGTTAAATGCACATGTATGCGATAAATACATAGATATTGATATGGCTAGATAGAAAACTACATATGAATATAAGTCGATAGTATGAGATTGCATGGCTTCTATGATTGTTGTGAAAAGAGGTTTTGCAAATGTTTTGAGAAAGAATAACAATAGATGGGCTCCTGGTTTAACTATTGTGTGAAATGGTTTTTAAGGAGTGATTGAAGGGAGATTTATCCTCTCACTCATGACTATACACGAGGCTCTTTCTATTTCATTTTTGTATGAAACTGTGCTAGAGCCTAGTGGCAACAGTAGATTGACCAGCCCTGCTTGCACATTCCTTTCAAAGGGATTTTGAGAAAAGCTAAAGAGTGGTCGATGCCTCGAGTGATATTGTGTGTTCCACTCGAGCTGCTCGCACTAGATTTTGAGAATCATGCCAGAGCCTCGAGTATTACTGTGTGTCTTGCTCTGATTTTGCTCGTATGTGACCCTCTTGATTTAAAGTGATGTGGCAGTTGTGCTAGATGCCTCGATGATACTATGTGTTCTGTTTAAGAGCTCATACTATGCTTGATGCATCAGATATGCTGTGTGCTTCCCTCTGAGTTGCTTGTACGTAGTCTCCTGAACTCCTGTGTGTTGAGTAAAAAAAATCATGCTAGATACCTCAGGTATGCTGTGTGTCTTACATTGAGTTGCTCGCACGAGATTTTATGAATTGTTATCTGATGGATAAACCATGCTAGAGCCATCGTGTACTGCTGTGTGTCTGACACTGACCTACTCGCACGAGATTTTGAGACAATGGAAATGAGTGATCAGGATCCATAGGAGAACGATGTACCATGAGCTTTAGCCAGGGGGTACGATGTGTCATGAGTTGAGTTGAGCTAACGGGATGGTTGAGCTACCTCCCTAAGCATAGATTCCTGCACACCTGATCAGTGTAGCCTAGAATCCGACTATGGCCATAAGTCTTATATATCTGTGTGATATGATATTGTCACTACTATGTGAGGTGACAGATATCTTCCCTTACTGTGTGTCTGGGGAATGTGATAACCCATATTATGTCTCCAATGAACATTGACTTGCTGTGTGCAAAGTGATTTCGAAATGAACCTGTGTGGTTTTAAGTGAAGCATTTTCTATATATGAACTGTGTGAATAGATTATGCTGTGAAAAGTTGTGTGCTACTGTGTGAATATGCATACGCCCATCTAGCGAATTAATGGTTTCGCATTGATGGAAGTTGTTTTAAAGAACATGCATATTGTTTTATAAGGAAAATAACATATATGTATTTTAGCATGTAGATAGTGTAGGTATCTACCTACTTGTACATTTTCCTTATTGAGCGTGTTATGCTCACCCCCTTATTTTCTCCTTCACAAATACTACGAAGTAGTGAGTACTGCAGTCGTCCCTACTAAGGTGTTCTCCAGTTCTCCATCATTATAGAGAGGTCTACACTTATGATGAAAAGAAAAATTTTGTATCATGTAAATTATACACAGTCTAGTGATATTTTGTACAAAAAAGATGTATAGATAATGGAAACAGATGTAAATGCTTCTGCATATTTATAAAAGTCTAGTTTCTATTTCAAATTTGTTTATTTACAATGATTAAACTATAAATGTATGAGAAAAAGATCGAATGTTGACTCACAGCCCAATTGTAAGTGGTAAGGTAAAGGTCATGTACTGGTATAGAGGATTGTTATGGAGTCCTGACTTCAGAGCAGACAAAGGAGTTATGCTGACAGGAGATGAAGACCATTGGAGTTTACAGTGGGTGAATCGATATTTTTGCGAGTTTCTCCTTCCAAGGGTATAACGAGGTTCAGAAAGAAAGGAAAGCTAAGTCCTTGTTACATTGGAACCTTTGAAATACTTGATAGAGTGGGAGATAAGGCCTATAGGCTAGCATTGTCAACTGAGCTAGCGGGCGTTCACAACGTCTTCCACATCTCTATGTTACGAAAGTACCACCCAGATCCGATTCATGTAATTAGATATGAGCCATTGGAACTCAACGAGAGCATGTCGTATTTTGAGAAGCCAGTTCAGATATTCGATAGGAAGGAGAAGGTGTTTAGATCGAAGACGATTCCCCTAATGAAAGTTCTTTGGCAGCATCACACTGCAAAAAAAGCTGCATGGGAGTTGGAGAGTTTGATGAGGGGAAAGTACCCCGAGTTGTTCACAGACTGAGTTGGTTCCAATTTGGAGGACCAAATTTTCTTAGTGGGGGGGATTGTGAGACCTCATGTGTGTATGACTTTATTATATGTTAATAAAATTATAAGACAGATGATTTTTGGATCATATAAATTCGGATGGATTGCAAATGGGATAAATGAGTATCATGAATGCAAGTAAAGGTTAAATAAGGGCTGAAGTGGCCACAAAACTAAATGAATATAACTTAAAGCATTCAAACTGAAGATAAGGATTTAAAACACGAAGTGATAATGCATGGACTGAGAATTCTGTGTATTCTTTCTGATTTTAAGCAGTACACGCAAGTTTCATAACATGAAAATCATAAGGAATGAGCCTTTCCATGCTTTAAGTGTGAATGGATTGCAAAATGACTAGTGAAGCAATCAAACACAAATTTTTTCCTTGAAAAATTGGAAAAATTACAGTAAGAAGCCTGTAGAGGAAGGCCAGATCGATCTCCTATTCAAAGCAGAACAAACCCTTATTCAAGCAGAACAATTCCAAGTTGATTCTGCCAAGGGCAGATCGATCTGCTCAATGGGGAGATCGATCTACATTTGCTTCTGCCTAGCAAAGATTGATCCCTCCCTAAGTGCAGATCGATCTCCTCAAGCTTCTACTAAGAAAGGATCGATCTTTTCCCCCAAAGAGCAGATCGATCCCACCTTTCATGCATGAACATCTCGGTAGTTCAAAAAACCAAAGGCAGATTTATCTTTACCCTAATAGATCGATCTCATCACTCTTATCCTATAAAAACCCGATAACCAAACCTCATTCTTCAGCAAATCAAACCTTTCCCCTCCATTTTTACCCAAAAACCAAGTTTTCTCTCTCTAGAATACCACCTCTTCTAAAAAGATTTGAGAAAAAGCTATTAGAGCCAAGTTGTTCATTGTGAGGAGGAGAACAACATACCTTGGAATCAAAACTCAACTTCTTGGATTGAAGGAGCAAAGGGTCTTCCAATTTCGGACAAGAGAAAAGTTAAACTAGGTGAGTTTTCAATACACCAACTCAAAATATGTTTGTTTAGATGTTGTTATGAGTAGATTAGTATATGTATCATTGGTTCAAACTACCTAGAATATGGTGAATAAACCATGACCTAAAAATAGGTTAGTGTAAGAAAATGAGATATGGTGGATTCAATGATGAAATAGATTATGCTAAGGTGTTGGTAAGGTGTTATGCATGATTTTGAGATGATTGGATGAAATAACATTAGTGAGATTAGTCAAGTGATAAAGTGTGCATAAATGATGTTGTAGAAATACATGAATGAATGGAAAATTTTGGATAAACATCTATGCTAAGTGTTTGATAAGCTACTAAGTGAGTTGCTAGCTAATTGACTAGAAATGGCATAATGATGGCCTAATGTGATAATGGGCCGAACTTGAGGAAATAGACTCGATAAGATATATGGACTAGTTGAAGTCAGAACATGAGTTATAGGTATTGACTAATATGATTCATGAATGTTTGCAGCTACCAAGGATATATCTAGAGCAGATTAAGCCCAATCGTGAGAAGCGAGAAAGGAAGAAGGAGTTGCTTCCAAGTGAAATGAGGTAAGGCAATTTTGTTAGCCTTAGAGGTATCTATACGCGTTTTCGGGCGCATGGGTAATTTTCTTAAAGTGTCTAAGGGTCTTAGAATGAAATGAATGATTGAAGGCCAATAAAAATATGGGATTTGAGAAAAGTTCAGGAAAAGCAAGAACATGAGGTTTTTGAATCTTTTACTACTTTTAGCATGTAAAATTTGTAGGCTGGCTAGAATTTACATGATTTACATGAAAAAAACTTGATTTGGTTTTTATAACCATGCTTGCACAGGATGAGCCACCAACATGATTTTTGTGGAAATGAAACGTTCTAGAGCGTTGCTCGCACGAGATTTGATGTGGTTACACGTGCATTAGTGCTGGAGCTTAGCTCGCATTACTATTTTACATGGATTCCACGATATAGTGTGGAGCATAGCTCGCACTAGAATTTTACATGAATGAGTCCTGGAGCCTAGCTCGTACTAGTTTTCATGTGGATTTTTATAACCTTTGTGCTGGAGCCTACCTCGCACTGATTTTCATACGAGTTTTGACATTATGCTGGAGCGTTACTGATAATTCTATATTTTTAGAATTATTTGTGCTTAATTTCCTAATTAATTATTTAAATCCCTAATTTATTTTATTAATTATCCCCTTTATTTAATTAAAATTCTCATGTTTGCAGATAAATTAAATCTGGATGAATTTTGAATATTTCGGTAGAAAATAGACCGAAATTGAGCTAAAATCGAGATTGGACCACGTGAACAACATGAGCCTAGCACATCCAATTGGATAAAAAGATAGATGGCATGAAAATACTATTTTTCAAGGAGCCAATGGTGTGAAGACAAGTGGCCAAACAATGCCAACTCATCTAGGATTAAAAAATTACAATTGTACCCCTAAGTGTGTATATAAATAGAAAAAGATGGCAATTGAAAAAGGGGAAGGTAGTCTAGGTTAGAATAGAAGTAATTTAGGAGTAGAGGTAAATTAGGGTAGAATAGTTTTTAGGTTAATTTTAAAAGCTTTCTTTGAAATTTTTGAATAGTTTTTACAAGTTGTTTACTGTTCATTCCATTTTCTTTATGTTCTTCACTAGTCTTGGATTTATTTTTTAATGAAAATCAATTTCATTTCATGTTCTCGGTTTGATAAAAACTAGTACTTTATTGTTAAGTTCTATTTGCATAGTTGATTTCCTTGTTGATTTGCTCTCGGTTTCCATTAAATATCTATGTTTTTGGGTTGATCAATCTTTACTTTTTCTATTTTTGTTTTCGATTTACTGTCTTGATGCATTCGGGTAGCCACCAATTCCTAATTTTTATAGTCACGGTTCTTCCTTTATTTATGCCTTTGGCTTTGATGCTTTGATGTGGGTTGATGCTTAGCATTTATCCACATCAATGGAAAAGTGGATCCTCGATTGGAGAAAGGAAGGAAGCAGCCCGAGCTAAGGATTCACATTGATGAAGCACATTGATTTTTTTTAGTTATAGTTTTCACATGATTCCTCTCGGTTTTAATCTAATCTTTTGCTATGCATCATTGTTCTATTCTTACCTTATTTCATTTTTGATGTTTGCATGCATTTCCTGATTCGGTGCTTGATTATAGTTAGAGTATGACTTCCATGTTTACTGGATTTATTTACGTTTATTGCATCTAGTTCATTTACTGCATTTTATTTCATCTTCATTGTAGTTTGTTATTTACTGTTGGATTGTGAAAAGATTGTGGTTGACTGTCCAGTATAGAAACTAAAGAAGCAATTCATAGGAGCATAGTTTAATTCATGGCAGCAAGATAACTTCACATTTTTCCTCTGTTTAGCTCTGTTTTTCTTATATCCTACTATTGCTCATCACAGTGTAGTTGTTGTAATGTTTGTAAATTTTTTTAGGAAGCTCTGAGTACCAGGAATAGGTAAAGATGACGTTGGAGAATGAATAGCAGTAAGCAGTTATTTAGCTTGATGTTGCAGAGCTGAGGTGAGGATAAAACCGTGGGGAATATCTGGAGCAGGACAGAACCGAGAGCAGTGAATGATCATGCTCGGGACCGTATGGCTGGTACTGCAGTGGAGGACAGACGTTGAGGCAGCACCTGAAGTAGACCAAGGACGAGCAGCTGGAGAAAAGCTCGCGGACAACACCTGGAAGAGAAGCAGTACAACAGCTGGCCAGAACAGAGAGCTGAGTGCAGAGAACGTGCGCAGCATGCCTGGAAATGAAATTGAAGATGTGAATAGTGTTTGGAGGGACATTTGGATGATTTAAATTTGGTTAAGGCCTTGTTTGGCCACCTTTCTTTGGTTTAAATTAATGTTGATTGCATTTTGATTGTTTTCATTAGTGTTAGTTAGGATAGTGGTTAATTGATAGTTAAATTTAATGTTTTAAGTTGTTAATTTAATCTTTAGTTTTAAGTCTTAGTTAATAGTTAATTTTATATTATATGTTTTAGGACTTTAATTTAGTTTAGTTGCATTTAGAATTTGATTCAAGCATTTTTAATTTAGTCTTTATTTTTCATTAAATTTTAGGTTAGTTTAATTTGCAATTTTCATTAGTTTAGTTTAATTACATGCATATGTTATTTTAGGCTTGTTTAATTTTAGTTTACTTAATCTTGTTTCTTTATTTTCATTTTTACTTTTTATTTTAATTGCGTTAATGAATTTTTAATTGTTTTAATTTTCTTTTGTAGGTAGTTGCTTGCATGGAGCATTGTAAGTAATTTTTAGCTCGGTTTTATTTTTGCTTAATTTTTAGTGTTATTATTTTCAGTACTTTTAATTTTTAGCCTTAGTTGATCACCCACTTTTAATTTCATAATTTGCTAGAATATACTTAGGGTAAGATTAACCGGTACTTAATTAGGCTAGTCAACTTCTCTGTGGCATGATAACTCGGGACTCAAATCCGATTATTACTTGTACGGCCCGTGCACTTGAGGACAATATGTTTAGTACATGTCAGTTACTCGCACTAGATGTCCACTATAGTTGTTACCATGCTTGAGACTACTCGCACATGGTTTTATGACATGTTGGGAGCCGTGCTAGGAACTTCGGGTAGGCTGTGTGCCACGCTGATTAAATAGGCTCGTACGTGCGTCATTGAGATGTGGCAGTGTATGATGTGATGATATGGGTCCACGGAGTACGTTGTACCATGCATATAGCATGGAGTACATTTTACCGTGTATGGATCAGATAATGGATACTTTGTTATGGACCGGCGGGTTGGACGTGACCCACCTCCCGTGCGGAAGCAGATAGAGGTGATATCCCGCACACTAGGATCCGTGTAGCCTGGGATAACAGAGGATATGGCCATAGTCCTAGTTGTTTCCCTAATTATTATTATTTGCCTATCTCACATGTCTATTGTTTTATGAAGAATCCAAGTTTTGAAATGTGTTTGTAGGTCAGGATAGTCCATGGGAGGGGCTGAGTAGTGACAAATGGTGATTTGTATCGTTTTGTGTTGAGTTTTTAAATGTTTTGAAGTGCACCTCGCATGATGATTTATCGTGCTTTGATTTCGATTTACACATGATGATTTTTCATGCTTTGTTTAAGAATTGTGCACTAATTTAAATAGCATGAACTACTTTACATATCATGAACACGAGCATGAACTGTTATATTTTGGGTATGACAAGTAACTGTGTGATTTAAGCATGGCATCACGATCACGTAGATAGTGCAGTTATCTACCTGCTCGCATGATTACCTTACTGAGCACGTGGTTTTCTCACCCCCTTATTTTCTCCCTCTACATAGCACTTTCAGTAGATAGAGAGCGACTGAGGATTCGATTTTGGTATCCGTTGCATCCCATCACCCAAGGTATATGTCACACCCTGACTCAGGGTGCTCTTCATACATACATATATCACATATGGTTGGACTGTGAGCCGATGTAATTACTAATTCCATACATTCATGGTGGAAATATTTGAAACTTTAAAACACACACTCCCAGGCATGAATAGATATACAAAATCTTTTATATAAATGAAATATGTTTACACAACATCCCCATACAATTTTCTCATTTTCAATGTATGACTCTGCGAATTAAAATGATAGATACAAAATGCTTATGTGTATATATTTCTTATACCTTAGCAACTGGTGGGAGCTGACCAACACAAAACCAATCTGGAAACCACCACACTGTTCTACTTCTCAGTATTTGGAGGGGGAAAAATAGTGGGATGAGCAAACCATAGCTCAGTAAGGAAAAGGATGCTAACATGTAGATATTATACTACCTACATAGCCCATGCATGATTAACGAAATCATCATTGAATACAAATGAAATTATCAATAGAAAATGCATTTAAACATTATTCTCTCATAGGCATTTTCATAAAAATCAACATTTATTATTTCCATTTGAAAAACATGCCATAAAATAGTGCTATCACAGCATAAGTTTTCAAATCAAGATATTTATCAAATCACAGTATCTCTTTTCTTTCACAAATCATTTCTTTTCATCAAATTTCTTTCTTTTCTGAGTTTCTCAAATTTGTCTTATCTCTTAGACAGGTAGGGAATATAGGCAAACAAATATCCACGACATATGGTCATAGTCAGTGATCCCAGGCCTCACTGATCAGGTGTGCACAGGGTATCACTCGCCTGAAAGGGGGGACGAGTCAGTCCTACCCCCTGGCTTATCTCAATCATCATCATCATCTTCCTCATCGTATCACATATACTCATAGTACAACGTACTCCATGTGTCATCTCTGCGATACTTGTACCCGCGTTCACATAGCATGGTACATTGTATTCCCCGAACAACGACACGGTACAACATACTCCCATGGACCTAATACATTCACTCTACACCGATGGACTCATCATCCTAAACTGTGTCTTGTATACCAGGCGAGCAGAATCAACGTGACATACAGTCTCCGTAAGGCTTTAGCGTGGTATCTCTCAGTGTGAGCAACCGCTTCCAGCACTGTATCATCTAAAAAATCATTGTACGAGCTAGGCTCCAGCACATTATCATCATAAAACCATAAAAACTTGTGCTAGCTAAGCTCCAGCACAAAATCATCATCATAAAACCACGTGCGAGCTACGCTCCAACACGGTTTGTCAAACCATGAAAACATATGTAAGTAAAACTCCCGCATATTTAAAATCATCAAAACAGGTGTGAGCTAAGGCTCTAACACCAATCTATATCTTGAATATGATAGGAAGCTATTTTTCTCTTTTAAAAAAAATCTCAATTTAACGTAGCATGTCGTTCCATGCTAAACATGTAAAACTAGCCAACCTGTCCATCATCATTTCTCGGTCACAAAATCAACACATAGGTGTGAAAACATCAAAAATATGCATGTCATACTATTCCCTTACCGTATCCCATTTTCACAATTTATATCCTACTACATTTCATATCACTCATGGCTCAATAGCTAAGTATAATATCCCTAGCGTCATAACTATTAAAAATGCTATAAAATATGTACGAATATCTCTATCGTCAACATATAATCCCTTACCTCGAATCACACTTATATTTCCTTTGTCTCGTTTACTCCGTTCGCGATCCGGGTTAATCATGTTCCGATGTATTCCAATCTACACGTGTAAATCATTAAGTTATTTTCCTTTCCTTCTTCCAAACATTCACATTGTCATTTATTTATCTATTCATACTTCTCAAGCCTTTTATCGTATTTCACCTTTCTCACTAGTATCACTATATCTTCTCTTAAGTTTTCCATCGCTTCTCCATAAGTATTTTTTCATGAATTCCCTCTTAATATTACACACTCATCACTACAATCATCATTTCTATCTATATTTCACATACCATTCAACCCATAAAGTGTCTAGAAACTCACATTTAAAGCTTGAGGGTTGAAGAACTTACTTGCTTAGCTTTTTCCTTAGCCAAACTTGTGGTAGTCTATTCTTCTCCTCTTGATCAAACCAATGTGTGATTTTTGGGTATGTTGTTCTCCTTACTTCAAGGAACAACTTTCCCTTCTTGAGTTTCTTCTAAATCTGGCTGGAATATAGTGATATTTAGAGTGAGAAAGCTTGGTTCTTTGAGAGAAAAGGATAGGTGCGGGTTTGGTAGGAAAAGAAAATTAATTTTTCAGTCCAATCTGTTCTCTTTTTATAGATGCAGAGACATGAGATCGATCTGGTCCCTTGTGGAGATCGATCTCTGCATGGTTTGGTAGTCCTTTTACCTAACGTAACTACTACCAGATCGATCTGCTCTTCATAATGAGATCGATTTGTTGCTTAAGGGAGATTGATCTCTTCTTGGCGGAGACTTTTAGAGATCGATTTGTACCTTGTGAGAGATCGATTTCTTCTAGGCAGAGGCTTAAGGAGATCGATCTGCTCTATTCCAATTGCCTGATACTTGACATTTCGTGAGAGGGGATCGATCTCTCCTTCATGGAGATCGATTTTCATCTCCTCTGCACCCTCATTACTGTAGTTTTTTGCAGATTTGCCAATATGCAATTCATCCTTAATTGCCTAATACCTCATTTTACGCTCTGTACAGAACCAACGTATAATAGTATCCATTTCATATAATTCATAGGCAAAAAAACTTGCGCATACAACTTGAAATCAAGGATTGTACATTAAATTTAATAATCTCTACATCTTTTATTGTCTATACACATGTGATAATGTGCACATACATCATAGCTTCATAAGAATTACATGTAGAACTACAGGCATTACATTTCTCCCCTCCTTAGAAAATTTAGTCCTCTAAATTTTATCAAGTTCATTCCTCAAAAAGTTGGGGATATTCCTAAAAAAATTTAATGGATCGATCTGCTAGTTGAAGGGTCACTGTAGTGGGCTTGACATCCCCTATTCCTAACTTCTGATAGATAGACAAAGGCATTATATTGATACTATCTCCTAAATCACATAGGGCTCTACCAAAGAATAGATTTTCAATAGTGCAGGGTATGGTAAAACTCCTGGGATCCTTGAGCTTGGGGGGTAATTTCCTCTGGATAATTGCACTACATTCCCCAGTTAAGGCCACCATCTCATAATCTTCCAATCTTCTCTTCCTCGAGAGGATATCCTTTACAAACTTCACAAAACTTGGCATTTGCTCTAAGGCATTTGCAAAAGGAATGTTGATGTGAAGCTTCTTAAAAACCTCAAGAAATTTAGCAAATTGTTGTTATAGTTTTTTATTTTGGAACCTCTGAGGAAAAGGTACTGGTGGTTTAACCGGAGGGGATGTAATGGAAGCATGTATAGCATCAGAGGACAAGGAAGGCATCGAAGTAGAAAAAGGTAAAGATGAAGAAGCGCCTGGCTTTGTTTCCTTTGCAGCCCTATCCTGATGTTCCTGCTCTTTTTGAGCTGCCTCGTTAGAACTTATGTGTTTATCAACTATGGGCCGTTCAGGTCCAGACTTAACTTGTGGCTCATCTAGCTCTCTGCCACTCCTAAGGGTGATGGATCTAACATGTTCCTTACCCTCCCTTTGCTTAACAGGATTAACTTCAGTGTTACTAGGAAGGGTCCCTTGAGGATGTTGGCTAAGAGCACTAGCTATTTATCCAACCTGAACTTCTAAGTTCTTAATTGAAGTAGCTTGATTTTTCAGGATAGCCGTGAACATCTCCTCTAATGTAGGCTTCTTCTCAGTTGCTGGTGCATGGTAAAGTTGGGGCTGCATAAGTGGTGGTGGTGGTGGTGATGGATGACGTGAGTATGGGTGATGAGAAAGCGGATGAAATGGAAATTGCGGCTGTGGTGGTACCTAAACCGATGGAGCTTGAAAACCAGGGAGTCCTACAAGTCTAGAGCTAAACGTTTACCATTGGTTTTAGCTTTAGGAGAACTTAGGATGGTTCTTCCACCCTGGATTGTAGGTGTTTGAAAAAGGGTTGTTCTGTTGTGTTTGAAAAGGGGCAACATACTGAACCGATTCTAAGTTGAGCAGACACCTATCTACAGAGTGGGTACCACTACACAGCTCGCAAGAAAGAAGGGGACTTTGGACAGAATACACAGGGTTAGGACTAGTGGCAGGATTATGTTGGGTACTGAGTGACTATTCCTTCTTCGTAAGATTAGTGATTTGAGAGGTTAAGGTGGACAGTGTGTCGAGCTCATAAATACCTACCGGTTTCTTTTACATTTGCCTCTTCGAGGGCCATAGATAGTTGTTAGCCGCCATTTTTCTACTAACTCGTAAGCTTCATCCTCTGTTTTACACATTAGCGCTCCACCCGCAACAGCGTCAACAATGGTCCTATTTGGGCTTGTAAGTCCGTTGTAGAAGGTCTGGACTTGCAACCACAGAGGTAGGCCATGGTGAGGGCACTTCCTAAGGAGCTCCTTATATCGTTCCCATGCTTCGTAAAGAGTTTTCGAATCAAATTGGGCAAAGGAAGATATGTTACTACGGAGTTGGGCCATTTTAGAGGGAGGAAAAAACTTAGATAGAAATTGATGGGCTAACTCGTCCCATGTAGAAATGGATCTTAGAGGCAAGGAGGTTAACCAGTGTCGCGCCCTATCCCTAAGCGAGAATGGGAATAATCTAAGCCTAAGTGCATTATCAGATAATCCATTGTGCTTGAATGTGTTGCACAGGTCCAAGAATTGCCCAATGTGAGCATGTAGGTCATCGTGTGGAAGCCCACTGAACTGCAATGAAGTCTGAATCATCTGGGGGATTGCGGGCTTAATTTCAAAGTTATTTATAGGGACACTAGTGGCCTAATGCAGAAATAATATCCTCCAATCGTCAGCATTGCATAATCTCCAATGGTTCTAATTTCCCTATTTTCTGTCATCGTGTTTTGCAGCAGAGCTATAAATTTCCTAGAGTCCTTTCGAATTTTCCTAATGTTCTTTCAATTTCAGGATCTAGAGGAAAGCTACGTAACTCTCGGCTCTATGCATACAAACATCTAAAAGTCCTTAGAAATTTTTTTTATTTTCATTTTTCAATTCACTAATCTAGATTAAACTTCTAAATATTTATACCCTAAATATTCACAAGCTAGAATTACACCTAAGCATAGTTTCACCGATATTAATTACTGACTAATTAAAACTTCCCCGGTAACGGCGCCAAAAACTTGACATGCCCAAAGGGTATTGTCCGCAAGTGCACGGGTCGTACAAGTAATAATGGGATTTGAGTCCCGGAATTATCGTCCCACAGAGAAGTTGATCAGCCTAATTAAGTACCGATTAATCTTACCCTAAGTATATTCAAGCAAATTATGAAATTAAAGTGGGTGATTTAATAAGAACTAAAGAAAATAAAACTGAACAAAATTTACTTACAGTACTCCGAACAATCAAAAGCAAATAACCTATAAAAGAAAATTAAAACAGTTAAAATGAATTAACGCAACTAAAATAAAATGCAAATATGAAAATAAAGCAATAAAAGTTAATTAAACTAAACTTTAAACAAACTTAAAATAAAAATGCATGAATTGAGTTTAATCTAAATTAATTCTAATAAAAATAAAAATTAACTAATGGCATAATTAAATCTAAATTCTAGACTAATCAATAAATTGAACTATAACTAATCATGCAAATAAAATTAAAATCATAACTTCTTATGCTAACAAATTAAATTGGAATTAACTATTCTAAAAATGCATGAAAATGGATTAAAGCTACAATGCAAATGTGCCAAACATGACCTTAAGTTTAAATCATCTAATAAATCCCTCCAAACACTGTTCACGTGTCTTTCCAGATTTTTTGTTTGTCCAGGCATGTTCTCAGTTCCAGGTGCTGGTATGGTCTCAGTCTGCTTGCTGAAGCGCATGTCCAGGCCTTCTGTCTTCATCAACTGCTGTCCAGGTGAGGTTTGCTTCTGCCATTACTGCTCGTCCTGTAAACTTCTGCTCCAGATCAGTGCACGCTTGCTACCTGCTTTTGCTCCAGGTTCGGCTGCTGCTATGATCATCTTCTTCATGCTCTGCAACATCAAACCCGAAAACAGCTTACTGCTGTACATGCTCCATCATCATCTTTGTATATTTCTGGTACCGAGAGCATCCTTGAAGAAATTGCAGCTAATATAACAATTAAAATTGTAATGCACAATGACAGGACATAAAACAGAGCTAAACAGAGTTAAAATGTGAAGTTATCTTGCTGCCATGAATTAAACTATGCTCCTATGAATTGCTTCTTTAGTCTTTATACCAGAAAATCAACCACAATCTTTTCACAATCCAGCAAGTAACAAACTACAATGAAGATGAAATAGAATGCAGTAAATTAACTAGATGCAGGAAAAGTAAATAAATGCAGTAAACATGGAAGTCATATTCTAACTACAATCAAGCACCGAATAAGGAAAAACCCAGCAAAAAATATCGAACCAAGAAGATTAGAAAATGCACAAGTTTAAAACTAGTAAAAAGAGAATATAAATATACGTAAAAGCAGTAACTGAAAATTAACAGATGCTGGAGAAGGTTTTAACACAAAAGCAGAATCCCAGTGGTCTCGGTTTGCAATTGCATTCTCCGATCAAACCAATATTGCTCCACCATTTCAGTATTGCAAGACAATACACTGTATTAGACCGGCAATGCTGCATCAGAACATATTACTGGCATTGATGATCAAAGCATTACAAATGCTTTAGACTACAACCGAAAATGGATTAAATAAAAATTATAGCAAAAACATAATGGTAACGGGTGAAGTAAACTAAAATGATAAAGAAACATCTCTAAGCAACGATACTGATAAACTAAAAACAAGAATTTTTAATAATAAATTGAATTGAATAAACAGTATCTATGAAAAAAAGAAATGGAGGCTAAAAAATATTCGAGAATAGAAAAACAAGGAAGGTACGTAAAGTTAACCTAAAAAAACAACTCTTCTACCCTAATTTTCCTCTTTTCTAACCTAGGCTACCCCTTTTTCAATTGACATCTTTTTCTATTTTTACACACACTTAGGGGTACAATTGTAATATTTCCATCCTAGATGAGTTGACATTGTTTGGCCACTTGTCTTCACACCATTGGCTCCTTGAAAAATAATATTTCCATGTCATTCGTCTTTTTGTCCAATTGGATGTGCTAGGCTTATGTTATCCGCATGGTCCAATCTTGATTTTACCCATTCCGATCCATTTTCTACCGAAATATTCAAAATTCATCCGGATTTAATTTATCTGCAAACATGAGAATTTTAATTAAACAAAGGGGATAATTAACAAAATAAATTAGGGATTTAAATAATTAATTAGGAAATTAAGCACAAATAATTCTACAAATATAGAATTATCAGGTCCTCTAGCTCCCAGGTGGCTTCCTCTGATGTATGATGTTGCCACAGGACCTTAACCAATGATATCGACTTATTCCGTAACACCTTATCTTTTCTATCCAGTATCCAGATCAGTTTCTCTATATAAGACATATCCTCCTTGAGCTCCAATGGCTCATAGCTAATTACATGTGCAGGATCTGAATGGTACTTCCGAAGCATGGAAATATGAAAGACATTGTGGACCTCTTCTAGCTCAGGTGGTAAGGCTAGCCTATATGCTCTATCTCCCACTCTATCCAAAATCTCAAAGGGACCTATATAACTAGGACTTTGTTTTCCTTTCTTCCCGAACCTCGTTATTCCCTTAGAAGGAGATATTTTCAAAAATATAGACTCACCCATAGCGAACTCAAGTGGCCTCCCTCTCCTGTTAGCATAGCTCTTTTGTTGACTTTGAGCCGTTCGCAACCTCTAACATATTATCCGAAAATCTTCTGAGGCTTGTTTAACCAAATAGGGAGCGAGCAACTGTCTGTCACCAACCTCTTCCCAACCAATAGTTGATCGGCATCTACGACCATATGGTGTTCATAAAGGACCATACCAATACTTGAGTGATAACTGTTGTTGTAGGCAAACTCAATCAGTGGCAAGTGATCATCCCATAAGCCTCTAAAATCCAGCACACATATTCTTAACATATCGTCCAGGGTCTGTATAGTCCTCTTTAACTGACCATCTATCATTCAGCTTGTAATGTAAGGCTAAGGCTAAGGTATTATAAAGTCAATTTAGGTTTAATTACCCCTCAACATGCGTTACTTCTAGGATCTTTAGTTAAGTGTGACTACATTAGTGGAGAGAGAAGTGAAAAACAAACTTATCTACATTAACTTTGCATTTATTGCATTTGCATAATCTAATCTGGGTAATATACTGTGAAGTGGCTTTGAAATTTTCACACACACACGAGGAGTCCAATTTGGCTTAAGACTTATAATTGAATGATTCTATGTGTTAGACTTATAATTGTGAATCTTTGATATCAGAGTTTGTATTTTTTTCTTTGAGGATAATATTGAAAAAATCAATATGTTTGGTACTTGTCAGTTCCTACATATGTTTTGTTTTGCTTAAGGACAAGCAAAAGCTAAAGTTTGGGGGTGTGATAATTATATGAAAATAGAGTTATTTATATTTTATTTCTTAATTAACTATTTTAATCCCTATATTATTTTATTAATTATCCCCTCATTTTAATTAAAATTCTCATGTTTGTAGATAAATTAACTCCAGATGAATTTCTGTCATTTCAGTAGAAAATGGACTGAAAATGAGCTAAAAAGGAGATCGGACCACTACCATTTCGTCTTGTAGCATGAGTCACCATTCTTCTTGACACATGTGATGCCAAGTGTCCATATTTTATTCACCTTTGAAGGATAAGATCAAAGGACACCTTGGCCACCTCATGGAAGACACAAGCCATGCCACCTTGCACATCCAAGTGGAGAAGAAGACAAATGACATGAAAATATCTTCTCTAGAAGCTAATGGTGTGACGACAAGTTGCCAAACAATTCCAACTCATCTAGGATTAAAAATTCCCCTTTGTATCCCCATTTTAATGTGTATAAAAAGAAAAAGGTGAGATATTTTATGAGAGTTTTTTTTTAGGTTGGTTGCTAGGTTTCTTTTAGGTTAGTTTTATATTTATTTTATGTTTATTTTATTGTTCTTACATTGTGTGGATGGCTGGTGATAGCAGCTGATCCCTAAAGTTCTACATTTTTCTTTTAAGTGATGTATTGTCATTTTTTATTGAATATTTATTTGTAACTTTCGATTTCTTAGATTTTTTTCTTTAGGAATTCCATTTAGTTTTAAAACGAGTTTACTCAAGTTACATTATGATTCAAGTTTTCTTTATGGACTTAGATTTTAGATTTTATAATAGTCTAGTTTTACTTGATTTATTTTCATGTTCCTGCTTCATTTCTTTAGATTAGGATTTAAACTTACTGTTCTGGTTTTGATATTTTGAACTACTTTGAATATATTCCTCCTGCTTTTATGTTATCATCTGTATGCCTTTACTGCCGCCACGATTTTGTTTTCTGCATTAAAACGTTGCATTCTACTCTATATTATTTTGTTGTTTTGCTTCTTTCTCTTTTTCGCTTTGGTGTTCCTGTAGTTGATTGTTGGACTAAAGGAAAGCGTGAAGCAGGCTGGTCATAGCAGCAAAATTCGATTCTCTATTCTGCAATGTCTCTTGCATTCTTTTATTTTACTCTATTTTCGGTTTTATTATTTTTGCACTTGATGCTGTGTTTTTCTAGGAAATGTGAGGGGTCATCTTCTTCAATGTTATTTTCTTCTCCAAACTAGGGTTGAAACTGTATTTTTATTGTTTGCTTAGCTTAGGCGATAGATTAACAATTATTTTATAGCTTTAGCATATATTCCTCTCTATTATTCCTTGTTTCACGTTTTCATTACTGTTTTATGCATTCGTGGTTTATAGTTAGTTTCTGTTATCGGCTCATGCAGGACGGGGCTGCTAAGCTATTGCATTGGCTGAAGTGTGTCCAATGCTCTGCTATGTGTACTACGTTTCTGCACCTTTCGGTTCATGTTGCAGGCTGCAAGGATGTGGTACGAAGAGGCTTTGCTGCTGTTGTTTGAAGGCCCTTGTTTTGCAGCATTGTTCCGGATAACTTTCTTGCTTTATATTTTGAGTAAAATAGTATATTCTACAAGTTTAAGCTTTCAAATATTCTGTTCTTGAATACTATTAGTTTTCTATTTAGTGATTACTTTTTGGTTTTAGCTTCGGTTTATACTCTCGGGTTGCGATCTTCATGCTTCACTTTTAAGCTCTAAGTAATATATTTCTATTTTATTTTGTAAATATTATTTTGTTTTAAGTTGTTGGGATTTGACTGCTGGAAGTTGCTGCAGTGTTCGTTGGGGCCTGGCAGATAGGTGTACGGCATGCTGCTGAAGCGATGATTGCAGGACTACTAGACGTGCTGGATTGCTTGAATCATGGTTGAAGCAGCTGTGTGGAAAAGTACAAAAATGCAAGACTGGACTGGAGCACGTTGCTGAAAGCAGAGAACATTGCTGGTGCATCACTGGTATGAGCCAGAATATGGCCAAAGCTGTGCAGGGCACCTGGTCTGTTGCAGGGAATGTGGCCAGTAGCTAAATCAGAAGCAGGAGGTGGCTACTGTGTAGCGGACATTGCTATTCCCGGTTGGCAACGACAGCTGTTTTTTTTTTTGGCAGTCTTAGTTGCAATAGTTTAATAGTTTAATATTATTATTTTTGGTTACAATAGTTTAATAGTTTAATATTAGTAGTTTAGTATTATTTTCATTTAGTGCACCTTTTAATTAGTTAGATAGCATTTTAATAGTTTAATTAATTTGCAAATGTTTAAGATTATTAGATTTAATTTCTTTAGATTTTAGTTTAGATTAAATTTTAGTTTTTTTATGCAATTGAAATTTTAATTTCATTATTTTCATGCATATATTTAGGATATCGTTGATTTTCATTTTAGGAAACTGTTTATTGATTTGAGTAAATACTAATATGATTTTAATGTTAACAAAATATTAATGTAGTGCTTATGTATTGCATTTAGAGTTGGTTTAGGGGTAGAATCATTTTATGCATCTTGAGGATAGTTTTCATTTTAAATTTTAAAAGCCCAAAAATATTTGATTTCTCATGCATAATTTAGAATAGATTTTATTATTCATTTAGGCATTCTATTAATTTAGTAATTATCTAGAGCTATATATAATTTAGGGTTACCAATTTAGGTATTTAGGGTTAAAGTTATACTTAGGGATTTTTACAATTTTTATTAGAATTTTATTTCATTAAGCTTTAGGTTAGATTATTTTGCATTTTTATTTTTTCCTTTTTTTAATTAGATTAAACACATGCAAATTTTATTTTCATATTAGAATTTTCTAGTTTTAATCTATTTATTTTTAATCTATATTTTCTTATATTTGTATCTTTAGTCAATTTACACTAATTAATTCGAGTTTTAGTATTTTCTTTCTTTTCGCAGATTCTCGCTTTTATTTTGCTTGGAGCTCTATGAGTAATTTTTGCTCTATTTTGTTTTATTTTAGTGTTTTTATTATTTTCCTTGCTTTCCAATATTTTCAAATTAAACTTTGTAGATCACTCTTTTAATATTCATAATTTGCTAAGATATACTTAGGGTAAAATTAACTGGTACGTAGTTAGACTGATTGTGTTTCTCTGTGGGACGGTAATCTAGGACCCAGTTCCCTTTATTACTTGTTTGACCCGTTCACTTGCGGTATACACGTCTAGAAAGGACGCATCAGGAAGCCTCCAATTGTGTATTGATTACAAGTTGCTGAATAAGGCTACCATCAAGAATAAGCATCCCCTTCCACGTATAGACGACTTGTTAGATCATCTTCGGGGTGCACAGGTCTTTTCTAAGATTGATCTGAGGTCGGGGTACCATCGGTTGAGAGTTCATAGTGAAGATTTACCCAAGACAGCATTTCGGACTCGATATGGCCACTATGAGTTCATGGTTATGCCATTCGAATTGACAAATGCTCCCGCAGCTTTTATGGCTTTGATGAATGATGTATTCAAGCCATACTTGGATCGATTGGTCATCGTTGTTGGCTCTACCGAGAGGGGGGTGAATTGGTTTTCTAAGGTTTATGACAAATTTAAACTATATTAAGTCAAATTGCAAATAATGAATAATCAATATAATCTAAAAGAATAAATTTGAAGGAGGATAAGGGTAAGAAAAAGTAAACTCAGTAGTTTATAGAGGTTCGGCCAATCTCTTGCCTACGTCCTCTCTTCTTGACCTCCTTGTCAAAAGCTTCCTTTCACTATATCAATGAATGTTACACACTCCCTTTTTCAGGTTAAGGAATAACCTCTCTACCCTTTTTACACAAATAAATATTCACCCTTTTACAAAGTTTATCTCACTGAGGAATACTCCTTTTCTCTCTTGAAATAAGGGTGAATACAAGATCAATCTTTTTTATGTGGGTAGGATAAATATAGCTTTAGCACAAAGGCTTATACAACAATATCAATAAATGAAGATTGAAGACAAATGGAATGTTGGAATAAAATCTTGAGAATATACAAAATTTTTAGCAATGGTCACTCCTTTCCGAGTGTCTTCAATGCTTGATTTTATACTGGAGGATTGGTAGTTGGAGCATTTAATGTTGTTTTTCCCGTTGAAAGTTTTACAGAAAGAGCCGTTGGAACCTCCAGTAGAGTGCTAGATCGATCTCCAATCTTGACCAGATCGATCTCTTAGTTTAATTTCCCGCGATGTCAAAGCAAATTGATGCAAGGAGATCGATCTAATATATGTAGAGATCGATCTTACAATTTGAAAATGTTAGTGCAGATTGATCTGTCGAACAGGAAGATCGATCTTCCAATCTCTCTGTTTGAGGCAAGATCAATCTTCAGATCGATCTACCAAGTATTCTCGTAGCGAGGAGATTGATCTCTAATCAACCCAGATCGATTTCCTAAGCTCTCTAACTTGAAGGAGATCAATCTCTTCATATACAAGATCAATCTCATGGACTCTCTGTTTGAGCATAGATCGATCTACTGCCTTTACCCTTTGTTTTAGAGGAGATCGATCTCTTCTTAGACCAGATCGATCTCATAAACATCTTGTAATAGACAGATCGATCTTATAACCCTTATAGATCGATCTCTACTTCCTCAATACTTTGTACAAATCCTTTGAGAATTCAATCCTTTAGCAGATCGATCTCATATCCTTATGAGATCGATCTCTCATACTAGAAAACCCAAGAGATCGATCTCTCATTTCACCAGATCGATCTCTCATCCTTAAACACTTAGTTTCTGGTACTGATAATCTCTAAACATGTTTTAAATCATTTCTATATTATTGAATTTTACTTGTTTTGTCATTTCAAAATATATTAACTCAACAATCTCCCCCTTTTTGATATGACAAAACTTATTCAATAAACATGTTTAGTTACTCATTTGCATTATGCTCAAACTATGTTTTGTTTTTCACAAGCTCCCCCTTTCTTTTGACCCCTTTACTCCCCCTTAATTTAATCATTCCTTTAAACCATTTAAAACATGTTTTCTTATTCTTCTCCCCCTTTTTGTCATATCAATGGCAATAAAGGTAAAAAGACATTTTAACTTTCAAAACATGTCATTTCAAAATAGTAACTCATTATAACACATTTCAAAGCAACTATCATGTCATTTCACAAATGAAGCATTCAAGCAAATGATTTTTCAAACAACAAGCATTAATCATTAAAAAAGCTAAAATATTCCTAGCAAACATGTCCTAAGGCGGAGGAGGAAAGCGCTCCATGAGTTCCTCGACTCGAGTGCGAGTAACCTGTAGCTCATCGAACATTACCTGATGTGTGGCATGAAGGTTTGCAAACCCTTCATCCATCTTCGGTTAAGCTCCATAATCATCCCTACAATGGATTCTAGCCCATCGGATGGTGATGTAGGTGCAGTGGGCTGAGCTGTCGACGAAGATGGACCCTTAGTAGGTGCAGCAGGTGGATTAGTTGGCTCAGCTGATGGGTCTTCTTCCATGGCTACCTCAGACTACTGTTCTTGCTTCTTCCTCCATTCCCCTCGGAAGTCCTTATAATACCTCATGTGGTGAAGTGTGCTAATATTTAAGATGCTCTTTGGGGAAGGCACTTCACTAGTCTCACAACTACAATCGATCCTGAGTCGTTGTAGTAGGTACGCCAACGGTTGTGGAAAAACTATCATGGAGGCTTGGCCGCGTACAATCTTCAGCCAGTCTTCGTATAAAAAGTGAGCCAAATTAGGTTTTTGACTTGTGGAGTGGAGGTGGTGGAGCCAGAATCGATCTAATCTCCTAACTATGGAGTGACGGGTACCAAATGGCCTGAAATTCCATGAGATGATAAGGTGGAGTAACCTCGGGTGCATCGGTAGGTCACTCGCCTTATCCCCAGGAAGGTCAAATTCTAAGGAGATTTCTTCCTCTTCATTGGTCAACCCTTCATCTTTTATTTTAAACACTTGGGCTAATATAGATGTATCTATAGGGATAGATTTAGACAAGACATAAGTTTTAAACCCTAGAATTTTACAAGCATCATCAAGGTCGTAGATGAGTTCAGCGTTAGAAAAGAATACCCTGATGATGTTTGGAGGTACGGGGGTGTTGATTTTAAGAAATGGAAGCCAACCAAATTCTTCCATTTTTGATAGATAAGGAAAGTCAATGCGGTTTAAAAACGAGAAATCAATTGTTCGCCAATGTTTAATTGGCATAGTCGATAAATACTCTTCATATCGTTTCCTTTTTGTAGGTGTTTGAAAACACCTGTTAAAGGTAGTGACTGAAGAGGCAGAGGGTAGTTGTGAGGAAGAGGGTCTAGGCTCTCTATTGGCCGCTCTCTTAAGACGAGGCATAATTGTATACTAAGAGGAAACCTAGATACACACAAGAATTGTTTTAAAGACACTTAAGCACTAGTTTGAGGAGTTCTCTAAAACATAACCAATGAAACAGTGCTAGAATTGCCCTAATGAAGATTTCAGCAAAAAATAAGAAGTTTTTGAAGAAAAATTCAGTAATGTAGGTTACAAGAACACTAAACGATGAAGATATTTGACAAAAACCTTACCGAGATTGATCTGGGAGTGAGAATCGACGAAAGAGGCACGACAAGGGTTAGGGATTTGAAGATTTTGGGATTTTTTGAAATTTGAAGATTTTGAGCAGTTTTTATAGTCCAGGGCAAAGGAGATCGATCTGTCACGACGACAGATCGATCTGTTATTTCCAGAGACTTGAAGAGATCGATCTGCTGAATCAAGGGATCGATCTTCAAAACACAGAAGCTCAAGGAGATCGATCTGCCAAATACATAGATCGATCTACTATTTTATAGAGGCTTAAGGAGATCGATCTGCCAAATGCATAGATCGATCTGCTGTTTTACAGAGGCTTAAGGAGATCGATCTTATGGTTGAGAAGATCGATCTGCCTAGCTTAACCTTTCTGCTTTAGGCCCATTTGAAGTATGGAGATCGATCTATAGTTATTGAAGATCGATCTCTCACACTTTTTGTCCAGAAAAATCATTGAAAAATTCATTTAAAATTACTTTGAAATCAAAGTTTTGAAGTAGATAAATTTTAAGGAACATTCATGAGTCCTAATTCACCTCTAAGAACACAAAACCTATCTCTATCAAGAGGTTTAGTGAATATATCAGCTATTTGATGTAAAGTGTCAATATACTCTAGAATTATATCTCCCTTTTGAACATGGTCTCTAAGAAAATGGTGCCTAATCTCAATATGCTTAGTTTGAGAGTGTTGAATAGGATTTTTAGATAGATTGATGGCACTGGTATTATCACATTTAATTGAGACTTGCTTCATGTCAATACCATAGTCTTTCATTTGTTGTTTAATCCACAACACTTGAGCACTACAACTACCTACTGCTATGTATTCAGCTTCAGTTGTGGATTGAGCTACACTATTTTGTTTCTTAGAGAACCATGAGATTAATCTATTCCCTAAGAATTGACATGTACCTAAAGTGCTCTCCCTATCTATTTTACAGCCCCCAAAATCTACATCAGAAAATGCATGAAGAGCAAAAATGGAATCCTTGGGGTACCAAAGTCCTAGAGAGGGAGTGTCTTTAAGGTATCTAAAGATCTTTTAGTGGCTAATAAGTGTGACTCCTTAGGAGAAGATTGAAATCTAGCACAAAGGCATACACTAAAAAAAATATCTGGTCTACTTGCAGTAAGGTAAAGCAATGAAGTAATCATAGACCTATAAAGTTTAGTGTCTACACACTTACCACTTTCATCTTTATCAAGCTTGATGTTGGTGCCCATTGGAGTTGCTTGAGGTTTGCAATTATCCATTCCAAATCATTTGAGCAATTCCTTAGTATATTTTGCTTGATCGATGAAGGTTCCATCCTTTGTTTGCTTCACTTGAAGTCCCAAGAAGAAAGTGAGCTCTCCCATCATGCTCATTTCAAATTCACCTTGCATGATCTTAGTAAACTCTTGGCATAAAGATTCATTAGTTGATCTAAAAATAATATCATCTACATACACTTGAACAGCTAGTAAATCTTTATTTTTATTTTTTATAAACAAAGTAGTATCTACTTTTCCTCTTGAAAATCCTTCTTCTATTAAGAATTTTGACAATCTTTCATACCATGCTCTAGGAGCTTATTTCAAACTATAAAGTGCCTTAGATAGTTTGAAGACATATTTAGGAAATTCATGACTTTCAAAACCGAGAGGTTGCTCAACATAAACTTCTTCATTAATGAAACCATTTAAAAATGCACTCTTTACATCCATTTGATATAACTTGAAGTTTTTATAACATGCAAAGGCAAGTAGCATTCTTATTGCTTCTAATCTAGCTACCGGTGCATAAGTTTCATCATAGTCTATCCCTTCTTCTTGTCTATAGCCTTGTGCAACTAGCCTAGCTTTGTTTCTTATGATCACACTATTTTCATCCATATTGTTCTTGAAGATCCATTTAGTTATAATTATAGAGTGATCACTAGGTCTAGGAACTAGTTTCCATATTTTGCTTCTCTCAAATTGATTTAATTCTTCTTGCATGACTAAAAATCAATTATTGTCATCTAAGGCTTCATTGACATTTCTAGGTTCAATTTGAGATACAAAGGCTAAATATTGACACACATTCCTTAGAGATGATCTAGTTCTTACTCCAAGAGTTGGATCTCCTACTATTTCACAATCTTTTACATAACCTAATTCTCTTGGTGCTCTAGACTCTCTTTCTAATATTTCTATTTCTTATTCATCTTCTTTATTAATGTCAAGTCTTTCTAATAGATCATTTTCTATGGTTGAGATTTCTTTCAAGTTTTCATCAAATATTTCAATATCCTCATCATTGGTTGAATCTTTAGATAAATCATTTGACTCATCAAATATTACATGAATTGATACTTCAACCATCAATGTTCTTTTGTTATAAACTTTATATGCCTTTGAATTCAAAGAATACCCTAAAAAGATTCCCTCATCACTCTTGGCATCAAATTTTCCTAAATTGTCTTTTCCATTATTTAAGACAAAGCATTTACAACCAAAGGGGTGAAAATAGCTAATATTAGGCTTCTTACCCTTGTAAAGCTCATAAGGGGTTTTCTTTAAAATTGGTCTAATCATAGCTCTATTAATGATATAGCAAGATATATTTATAGCTTCAGCCTAAAAATATTTAGGTAAATTATTTTCACACAACATGGTTCTAGCCATTTCTTCCAATGTTCTATTTCTTCTCTCAACTACCCCATTTTGTTGTGGTGTCCTAGGGGCTGAAAAATTATGACTAATTCCTTGATCATTGCAATATTCATCAAATCCAATATTTTCAAACTCCTTGCCATGATCACTTCTAATACTAGTTATAGTGTAACCTTTTTCATTTTGAGTCACTTTTGTATAAGCAATGAATTTTTCTAAAGCTTCATTTTTCATTCTAAAAAAGAACACCCAAGTGAACCTAGTGTAATCATCAACAATTACAAACCCATAATGTTTTCACCTAGGCTTGTTGTTCTAGTTGGTCCAAATAGATCTAGGCGGAGTAATTGAAGAGGCTTAGTGGTTGATACACTATGTTTAGGCTTAAATGTTGTCCTTTTATGTTTTCCTTTAATACAAGCTTCACATATTTTGTCATAGTCAAAGGACAACTTAGGTAATCCTATAACTAGGTCTATTCTAGCTAACTTAGATAACACATGCATGCTAGCATGACCTAGTCTTCTATGCCATAACCAAGGTTCTTTTTCCTTGTCTACCATTAGGCATATGTTTTCATTTTTAAGTTCATTTAGATAGAAAATGTATATATTACCTTGCCTATGACCTAGGAAAAGAACTTTATTAGATTTAGGATTTATAACATGACATTTCAAGCAATCAAAAATTACTTTGTAACCTTTGTCACAAAGTTGACTAATACTTAGTAAGTTATGTTTTAGACCCCTAACAAGCAACACATTTTCTAATGAAAAGTAGTCATTACCTATTGAACCACTTCTTTCAACTTGGCCTTTGAAGTTGTCCCTAAATGTGACTTATCCACCAACTTTTGATTTGAATGAGTTGAAGTGGCTTTTATCACTGGTCATGTGCCTTGAGCATCCACTGTCCAAGTCCCAAGCTTCCTTTGTTTTAGGTTTGTGACAATGCTCAATCACCTTTTCATCCTCAATAGCCATGAAGCATAGGTTGGCATTGTCCTCATTCGAATCATTATCGGAGCTATCACTGTCGCTCCATGTTGCCATCATTGCCTTCTTTTTGTGGAACCTATCATTGGATCTTTTAAGAAGAGGGCAGTTAAATTTAATATGTCCAGGTTTTTTACATTCATAGCACACAATGGTATCCTTTCTACCTAACTCTTCTTGATCTTTCTTCTGGTTTCTCCTACCACTACTACTTGCTCTCAGTCTCATGAATTTGTTAAATCTCTTAGCAAACATTGCCATCTCAAGATCTTCTTCAGTACCACTCTCATTTTTACTCTCCTCTTGAGTGGTAGATTTCAGAGCTACTCCCACTTTCTTGGGTAGCTCTTCATTTCTTCTTAACTTCATCTCAAACGTGAGTAGTGATCCTATTAATTCATCTAGTGACAATGTATAAGGGTCTTTAGATTCCTCAATTGCAGTCACTTTAGCTTCCCATGATTTTGGTAGACAATTTAGTATTTTCTTGACCATTTCTATATTAGAGTAGATTTTTCCTAAGGATTTTAATCCATTTATTACATCAATGAATCTAGTAAACATATCACTAATTGACTCTCCTTCTTTCATCCTAAATAGCTCATAGTCATGTGTGAGCATTCCTACCTTAGTCTCCTTTACTTGGGTTGTACCCTCATGAGTTATTGCCAAATTGTCCCAAATTTGTTTGGCATTGTCACAACTGGAGACTCTATTGTATTCATTTGGCCCTAAAGCACAAAATAGGGTGTGCATGGCCTTAGCATTTAGCTGAGCATATTTTACATCATTTGAATCCCACTCATCTTCTTCTTTAGGGATATCTCTTCCCTCTATTCTTTTAGTTGGGATTTAAGGTCCTTTAGTTATAATCCTCCATACCTCATAATCATTTGCTTGAATGAAAAGCATCATCCTAGTTTTCCAATAAGCATAATGTTCACCATTGAACATAGGAGGCGTAACTGTAGAATGCCCCTCTCCTACTAGATTGGTTGCATTGTTATGAGCCATTAGATCGTTTCTAACTCTTAGGAAGTTATTCCTCTATGATCAAAGAGTCCTAGCTCTGATACCAATTGTTGGCTCTACCGAGAGGGGGGTGAATCGATTTTCTAAGGTTTATGACAAATTTAAACTATATTAAGTCAAATTGCAAATAATGAATAATCAATATAATGTAAAAGAATAAATTTGAAGGAGGATAAGGGTAAGAAAAAGCAAACTCAGTAGTTTGTAGAGGTTCGGCCAATCTCTTGCCTACGTCCTCTCCTATTGACCTCCTTGTCAAGAGCTTCCTTTCACTCTATCAATGAATGTTACACACTCCCTTTTTTAGGTTAAGGAATAACCTCTCTACCCTTTTTACACAAATAAATATTCACCCTTTTACAAAGTTTATCTCACTGAGGAACACTCCTCTTCTCTCTTGAAATAAGGGTAAATACAAGATCAAGCTTTTTTATGTGGGTAGGATAAATATAGCTTTAGCACAAAGGCTTATACAACAATATCAATAAATGAAGATTGAAGATAAATGGAATGTTGGAATAAAATCTTGAGAATATACAATATTTTCAGCAATGGTCACTCTTTTCCTAGTGTCTTCAATGCTTGATTTTATACTAGAGGATTGATAGTTGGAGCATTTAATGTTGTTTTTCCATTGAAAGTTTTGCAGAAAGAGCTGTTAGGAACCTCCAGTAGAGTGCTAGATCAATCTCCAATCTTGACCAGATCGATCTCTTAGTTTAATTTCCTGCGATGTCAAAGCAAACTGAAGCAAGGAGATCGATTTCATATATGTAGAGATCGATCTTACAATTTGAAAATGTTAGTGCTGATCGATCTGTCGAACAGGAAGATCGATCTTCTAATCTCTCTGTTTGAGGCAAGATCGATCTACCAAGTATTCTCGTAGCGAGGAGATCGATCTCTAATCAACCCAGATCGATCTCCTTAGTTCTCTGACTTCGAGGAGATTGATCTCTTCCTATATCAGATCGATCTCATGAACTCTCTGTTTGAGCATAGATCGATCTACAGATCGATCTACTGCCTTTACCCTTTGTTTTAGAGGAGATCGATCTCTACTTCCTCAATACTTTGTACAAATCCTTTGAGAATTCAATCCTTTAGTAGATCGATCTCATATCCTTATGAGATCGATCTCTCATACTAGAAAACCCAGGAGATCGATCTCTCATTTCACCAAATCGATCTCCCATCCTTAAATACTTAGTTTCTGGTACTGATAATCTCTAAACATGTTTTAAATCATTTCTATATTATTGAATTTTACTTGTTTTGTCATTTCAAAACATATTAACTCAACAATCGTCTTTATTGTTAACATCTTAGTGTATTCGAAGTTTGAGTAAGAGCATGAGCAGCACCTGAGGATTGTTTTACAGACCCTCATAGAGATTGAATTGTATGCTAAACTCAGTAAGTATGACTTCTAGCTAGAGCAAATTTCATTTCTAGGCCATGTTGTATTGAAGGATGGAATGTCAGTAGATCCATCCAAGATAGAGGTTGTAGTTCAATGGGAACAGCCGAGGACAGTCACAGAGAATGTTGCATTCGTGTGGGCTGCATCAATTTTAGGTTTAGCCGGTTATTACCGGAGGTTTGTTAAGGGATTTTTGAAGTTGGCTACTCCGTTGACTCGTCCCACTCGAAAGAATGTTGCATTCGTGTGGGATGAAGATTTTGAGCAGAGTTTTCAGGAGTTGAAGTGTAATGACCCTTAACCCTTGAAAATCGGGAGAAATTTTTTTTTTGAATTTAATTTACCCACTTATTCCCTCATTCTCTTAGGTTGTATTCCTGTTCAGTTAAAAATATCTCATTTAATTTATCCTTAAACATATTTCATCCCGACACATTATTTTCAATAGATGTCTGTGCATACAAATAGTCTGGTAAAGAGATAAGAATGTATACCTCACGCATATACAAAAGGTAGTCTGGGGAAGCTCATATCCGCCAGCCTACGTCGTCTACGCAGCATTTATTAGCTGTAATTCACTGCAAAAATCTGAGAGGTAGAGGGGTGAGCTTTTGGGGAAAAGCTCAGTAAGGTAATGCTCTTAAAGTAGTTCTGATATATAAAAAAACATTTGAAATTGTTCGTAGAACGAAACTTAATGCAATACATAAATTTTCAATTCATGCATAATCATCATAAAGCATACGTGTCTTTAAAACAAATCATATACTTAACCCTTTTACAACTTTTCATAAACCTTTCATGAACATTTCATAAATCATTTTGTAAACATTTCATGAATATTTTATAGTCATTTCGTAAACATTTCATGAATATTTCAAAATTGATAGAACTTCAAAAGCATAACTGATGCAAAAACATATATCGGAGGATCAAAATCATATAGCATAGTTCATATCGGATGGAGACTTGGATAACTTATAGAGGGAAGTCATAAATATGCCCGAAGGCAGGATTCATATACATTCATATACGCCACAAAGGCGCGCACGACAAAAATGCATTGACCGTATGACACTTTGCATCTGTAGGACTCAAGAGGTGGCCCCCCCACAGTCACACAGACTGTGTAGCACTTTGCTCCCACAGATCTCAAGAGGTGGCCCTCACGAACGTATGTCTTTGTGAACCACGTGGCACTTTGCTCCCGTCGGACTCAAGAGGTAACCCCCACAGTAACATAGACTGCGTGGCACTTTGCTCCCACAGAACTCAAGAGGTCACCCCCACGTTCGCATGTCTTTGTGAATCACGTGGTACTTTGCTCCCACAGAACTCAAGAGGTAACCCCCACAGTAACATAGACTGTGTGGCACTTTGCTCCCGTCGGACTCAAGAGGTAACCCCCATGTTCACATCATTGTGGAAATTGCGTGGCACTTTGCTCCCACAGAACTCAAGAGGTAACCCCCACAATAACATGGACTGTGTGGCACTTTGCTCCTGTCGGACTCAAGAGGTAACCCCCACAATTCCACTATACAATGCCCTTTTTGTCTTAAAACAGAGTTTTCAAAATCTTACTTGGGTTTTTATAGCTCATTAACTCATATCGAGTAATAAAATCGAATTTCTTGAAATCTGAAAACTCTTTCATAAAACAAAAAGACTGTGTGGCACTTTGTTCCCGTAGGACTCAAGAGGTGGCCCCCACAATTCCCCTTCGAAAACAAATTTCTTTTCTTAAATACTTTTGAAATTGTTAAAAGTTTCTTTAACAATGTGGATATAACAACATAAATAAATGTAAAACATCCATACACTTCATACTTTAGGAAATTCATTTCACAACATGAAAAATACTCGGGGAACATTTCGACAATTTAAAACATGCTTCGCAAGTATGAAGGCAATGATAAATCATTTCAAATCATATGCTCTTTCATAAGATCATTTATCGGTGAAACAAATATGCATTATCAGAACTAAGTTAAATAATACCCCTTACCTCGATTTAACAAAAATCTCGAATTCGAGTGGTGACGCCTCCTAGTATCTCCTTTAAATCCTTCTACGATTCTCCTACATTGAAATTTATATTCTTAGTATCCTATTTATTCGAATTACCTACTATGCATCAAAATCATAAAATTCACTTGAAAATTCACTTGAAATCATAAAATATGTACCGTTATCTCTAAAACTTGCATAAATTCCTTACCTCGGTGTCTGTTCGTAATCCTTAATTGCTTCGACTTAACGAGTCGACGAACCCGATCCACTCGGTTAATTTTTTTGGAACTCTTTCCCGAGATTTCCCAAATTATTTGCGTCTCTGTCTCTATTCCAAATATATATATATATATAATATAAATAAATTCCCTTCTTCCTTTCCTTTATTATATATATATATATTTCTTTTCTTTTCTTTCTTTCTTTTTTTTTTACAATTCATCACTTTCACTATTCATTCATTTTTGTTTGAATTTGTTTTCTATTTCCCGCCAACTTTACTTTTCTTTCTCCATTTTCATTTTCTTGTTACTGTTCCTTCATTTCTTCTTCCCCTGTTTCCTCTCCTCGACACTATTCATCATCATCTTTATTATCACCGAGAGCATTGTGCTTTGCCTCTGTTCTACTCATCTGCCTCCTTCCTCTCGGCATCACAAGCTTCTATTCCACTATTTCTCACATTCATCATTCCAACACTCCATCAGTTCGGTCATCATCCCATCAACATCATCATTCCAACACTCCATCGGTTCGGTCATCATCCCATCACCATCATCATCTTCTCCATCAACCTCGGTTCAACCTTCCACCGTGGGTATTGTTGCCCGAGAAAGGGCCTACTCTGCTCCTCAATACCCCCCGGCATTAACTTCAGCTTACCTCCATCTTTTCCAAATTCCAGCAGCTTTTCAAACTCCCCTGTTTCCGGGTCACAGCTCCTTTTTCCTTCTTCCACGTTCTCATCTGGTTCACACTCACTGTGATCGTCAACAGTAGCAACTTGGGTTATCCTCTTTTCGCTGCCCCTCTCTCCTAAGCCTAAGAGATGCCGAGAATGCTGAATGGTTTAACTGCGACCCCTTTTCCTCTGCTCCAACTCTTCGATCTCGCCTATATCACTGCTCGGGTTTCTTTCCCGATTTGGTGGCAGTTGACAACTTCAGCCTCTTCGCTATCTCTTCAGCCACAGTTCACGTTCTCCCTGACACTAGTAGTATCCCTTGATCGTCACTGTCTTCTGCGCCCTTCGATCAGCTTTGTTCCATCCTCCCTTCTCCGTTTCAGTTTTCTACAAAGGACAAAGCTCCTTCTGTTTCCCAATATTCCTTCACGGAATGAGGCCCTTTCCCTGCAGCCTCATCACCTCAGTTTTGCTTCTATTTCCAGCATTTCACTCTCTCCCTCACGTCATTCCCCTTAACTTTCTCTTTTTTTTTCATTACGTTATTTTCTTCTCGCCTGGTCTGCTATTGCTTCAATATATATATATATATATATTTTATTCTCCCTTCTATAATAGTTTTTGGTGCCAGGAGCATGGAAATGAAAGATGGGGTCGGTGTGATGGGAGTTAATGGAGGGAGGGTATGGTGTGGCAGGAGAGTGGGTGTGCAGAGGGCATGGTGCTGCAGTGGGGTCGGTATCTTTCACCATTCTTTGCTTCATCTTCTGCTGACAGTCACCCTCTCCCTTCATGTATCAGTTTATACAATTTTTTTTTTCTGCCACCGTCATTCACCCATCATTCACTGCTGCGTTTTCTTTATTTCCTCCACTAATCTAAATTTCGTTTATGCCAATATAATAAACGGATGGGCTCTCGGTCCTATTCATGTATTGTATACATCTACTCTCATATATATATTCACATATATTTACATTGGTGTATTTCTTTCATATATGTATATTTATCTATGCATATTTGTATACCCTTGCACCCATATATTTTAATCTTGAGAAATAAATTAAACATTGCATATATATATATATATATATACATGTATGTCTACGTATTTGATTAAATTCTCCATATGTATATACACGTATCGTTCACATATGCTACCTATCTTCAGACTCCTATTCACACTGCATTTGCACACATAAATCTTGTATGCGTGTGTGTGTATATATATATATCTACAACAACACGTACAAATGTATATATATGTATATATATATACATGTGTATTCTCCTCCATGTATTTCAAATAAATTCTCATTTATTTACTAACCAATTCTAGGTAATTATTTAATATTTCATCATGTATATATGTATATACATGTAGAAGAAAAATTTATAAATCAACCTCGTCTAAGTTTGAGTCTCTCATATTAACATTAAAATTTAATCTTGTTTATTTTTTTTTTGTATCACAGGCATAATTTAATCCCAATCAATGTCACTTAAAACCAAGTACCGAAAATTTTTTTTATGGGGTTTACATGAAGCATCAATTGACCACCGTTCCGATTCTCATTATTCCTACCAGCTCAGGAGGTTTTTCAGTATATACCGATGCTTCGCATCAAGGACTAGACTATGTATTGATGCAGGACGGGAAGGTTCCATGACCTAATTTATCGAAAACCACTACAAATTTTTCACTTTTTCTTACCTTTCCCCATGTAACAATTTCAAACATCCGTTGGGCTGTGATTTGGTATTAGTATTATCTCTTTTACTTACCATATCATCGATTTTAAAAAATGCATACATGTCAATATAAACTATCTATTGACTGTAAATACTTTTATGTCATAAGTGAGCTCACGTATATTTATATACAAATACATCCCTGACATTACATTCGTTTATATCACTGTGCTGTTATATGTTTAGATATAAATACGAATGTATATACCTTTCACTCGATGGGAATGTCACGACCCAATTCCATTCTCTTTAACCGAAAATCACTGAAACTTTTTCGCGTTTTACTGTTACCTTACCTGGTCGTGAACTAACTCACCACACACTGTTGGGCTGTGAGTCAATAATAAACACCACATCTCATTCATTCTCAATTAATTAAAACGATGTCATACATGTGCATTTAATCGTGTACTTATACGAATACATGTTTTACTGACATCTACATCCCCCATAAGTACAACTCAAAAGAATACTGTGCTTTTACATTGTTTAGATACAAAAAGAATCACTGTGTATATACCTTTAAGCGATGGAGATGCAGCGGAGTCCAAAATACCACGCCTCAATCCTCACTGGGCTACTATGCACGCTCTGTAGGGGGGAAAATAGAGTGGGATGAGCAACCACACGCTCAGTAAGGCAATAATGCAAGCATGGTAGATAACTACTCTATCTACATGCTGATAGTGTTATGCATAAATCATTTATGATAGGAGCATGAGGAATAAAACTATGCCATATGAGTATACATATATATCATGTATCAAAGTCACGTAAAATTGGCATATAAAACAGGTAAAACATCATGTATAAATCATCTCATGCTCGATCTCATTTAAATTCATAAAAAGGGCAATTCATTAAGAAACCTCCTTTTTTTTTTTTTAAAACCCACGTCATAAAACTCTTTCTCATCACATACAATCACATCACATCAACTCACAATCACAACCTCATTTCCATTTCACAAATTAAATCCACGAGGCTCGACCCCTCCTTCGGGTCTACCTTAAACAATCACAAATCACACTTAGAGATTTAAAATCATGTGGTAGTAAGTAAATCAAGCAAGGAGACAGGTTACTATATCTCAAGTGACTACGTTGGCCAATCGTCACATATCATCCCAGTCAACACGGATTCCGGTGTGCAGGGTATCATGCTGGCACGAAGGTGGGTTAGTTCTCCGCCAGACTTTCTCAAATCAAGTAACCACCAAGCGGTACATCGTACTCCATGTGATATACACGGTACATCGTACTCCGCGGACCCATAACATGGTTGGGGGTGCCTGCCATAGGTCTTATCTACCCCATACCAAGTGTAACCTTTATAGTCTCGAAAGCGCGTGGGAGTAACCTCAATACCAGGTCCTAGCCCCTCATGGCCTTGCTCGCCCCTGTTGGGTTCCCTGATCCAGGTCCTAGCCCCTCACCCTCACCCCACCTAAGAGGTCTGTCAGGCCTGTTGGGTTCCCTGGATGGATTATGTCAGGTCATAGCCCCTCACCCTCACCCCACCTAAGAGTTCTGTCAGGCCTGTTGGGTTCCTTAAGTTAATCCGTATCTCTCACCACGGCCTCATACATACCACAGTGTGAAAACCAGCGCGAGCTACGCTCTAGCGCGAATTCATGCATCAAAACCAATCACTTCGTATGAGCAACGCTCTGGTACGGCATTTATGCATAAAATATGAAGAAACCATGTACGAGCATAGCTCCAGTACAGTTATATGCATAAGAAAAACCACTCAAATCCACGTACGAGCGTGAGCTCCAGTACGGTTTATAAACATCATCACAATTTAAATTCAAAGCGAGTGCTAAGCTCAAGCACGTTTCACACAAGTGAAAACATAGAAATCCAGCACGAGCGAAGCTCTAGCGCGATTTATGTCATACAAATGTGATAGGCGGCTCATATACAATTTATCAATCCCGGCAGTTCGGGTTTAGCACTCACAAATGCTTTTCCACAACAATAATACAATACTAGCCGACCTATCTACAAGCTTGCTTAAAACCAAGCAAATTCGTTTTGAAAAGCATCAAAACCTTAGATTTATGCAATTATTAGCCTTACTATCCCATTTCATAAAATCCACTTCAAATCCAAAACCACGCATATACTCATCATCATTCACGAATACCATCAACATTTATTTTAGCAACCATGCACTTCGTAAAACACCCAATATTCACCCATAAATTTAAAGTACGAGCAGCTACCTCTATATACTCACAAAATTCCCTTACCTGGAATCGCGATGCGTGATTCCACTTCCTTAAGCTGCTTACTCGTACGGTTCGGTTCGTCTTCAACGAACTCTTCGGGACTGCACAAAATCGTATCCCGCATTATATTCGATCCATATATTGCAACCCTTGTGCTTGCTATAGTCAATTTAATCTATAGCCTCTATTAAAGCTTATTTGGCCTCGTTTCATTACTTTATCCATAACTCGAGTCTATGGACCTTCTTAGGCCTATTAACTTATTCAAAATCGATATTAAATCGACATTAAGCTCATAGTGTTCATATTCCATGAATCCTCACTATGGCATTTATCAATCATATACATACCCATTTCCACAATTCCTCCAAACTCACAATGTAATCTCATTTAACCATTTAAAATCATAAATATTACCCTAATAACAACTTTAGCATGCCATAAATCATAGGCTCATTCAATCCCACATATCCTCACATTATACCCATTTTAGATTTCTAGGTTACACCAATTCCACTACATTCCTAGGTAGTTTATCCATCAATACTCATATCAATCAACTCCAAAATAAATTAAATAGCTAATGCATTTGGATTGGAGTGTTAGAATCTTACCAATATAATTTCTCTTCTTGCTCCAATTGGTAATGCCCTTAACTCCTTCAATTCCAAAGATGGGAAGATGCCCTCTCACTATGTTGTTCTTCTCTTTGATAGGAACAACTTTGCCTCTAATGATCTCTCTCCAAATCTCACTGAAAATGGCTAATTTTAGAGAGGGAAAGTTAGGTTTTTGGGGTTGAGATTGTAAGGTTAAGTGTTTTTTCGAGATTTCCAGATTTTCAGCTCTCCTTATATAGAAATGACTTGAGGAGATCGATCTGGTCCAAGAGGAGATCGATCTGGTCCCTTAAAATCTCTCTTTTTCACGGCATTTTTAAGCCTGAGATCGATTTGTCAAAGCAATGAGATCGATCTGTTGAAGCATGAGATCGATCTGTCGAAGCATGAGATCGATCTGGTCCCAAACAGAGAGCTAAGGAGATCGATCTGGGTGCTTGAGGATCGATCTTTTCACTACAGAATGCTTGGCAGATCGATCTGGCTCCATTGGAGATCGATCTGCTCTATTCTTTCGCCCAAATAAGAGCATTCTGGCTCTTCCAGATCGATCTCTCATCCTATGAGATCGATCTGGACCTCATGTTTTCCAGATTTCCTGCAGTTTCATTGCTGCAACTCATACCAACACATCCTTAATCTATTGCCATGGCCATTTTCTCATCCATCCACCTTTATAACTTGAAAATGGCATCCATTCATACCTTATGCACATTGAAACTTGTGTGCATTCATTGTATGTTCAAAGGTATGCTACATAAAACCAAATGGAAGCATAATTCCATTCCATTTTACAACACTACTCATCTTGAGTCTTAATCACAACCATCACTTGCTAGAACTCATTTCTTCGTATTCATACTCAATGAAACTTGTATGTACGTTACAATTTGTATTACACATACATACATTGAATCCATGGACTTACATCAATCATACTTTACATTACAAGTCCATTCATATTATTTGATCAAATTACACACATTACCATTACACATATACGGAGTCTTACAGGGAATGCAGCGGATACCGAAATATGAGTCCTCAGTCGCTCACTAGGCTACTGTAAATGCTCTGTATCGAGGGGGAAAATAAAAGGGGTGGGCTCACTAGCTTAGCAAGAAAATCAAGCAAGTAAGTAGATAACTACACTATCTACTGTAAATAATGTCATGTCTTGAAATAATCTTTCCTTAGTTTCATATTTAAAGCATAAATTGTAAAACTTATGCAATGTGTATATATATATTTACTCGACATTGATTTTCTTTATTTTTATAATCACGTATAATGCCTTTAAAATGTATCATGCCATTTCATTTCAAACATATAAAATATGGCATTTTATCTAGTAAAGCATATAAGTCAGAAATCAAATAAAATCATGTGATATAATCATGTGAGACTAGGTGGCTATATGCAATAATATCATGGACTATGGCCATATACTATACTGTGATCTAAGGCTACACGGATCCTAGTGTGCGAGGCGTCACTACTGCAATGAAAGATAGGTCAAATCCAAATCGCCAGCCAACAACTCCATAACTCTACATATCCTCCCTAAACACCGCACGGTATAGCGTACTCCGTGACACATGCATGGTACAACGTACACTCGTGGACCCTATCTAAATAGATAATCAATGCCCCGTCTCTAAATCCACGTGCGAGCATCTCATCCGTGTGACACTCAGTCTACACGAGGCAATCAATACCGTTTTTAATCATGTCATGTATATCACATTTAGTTTACAGTGTGAGCCTTGAGTACGACTCACAGTGTGCACCCCGCTCAATCACTGTTTCATACATATTACAAAATCGAATTCTAGTGCGAGTAACACTCCAGCATTAGGTCATGCATAGTTCACATTTCAAATTAAGTACAAGCAACGCTCCTGTACTATGCCATGCACAAATCACATTAAAATCAAGTACGAGCAATGCTCCAATACTATGCTATGCATATCATGGGAAATCTCGTGCAAGTAACACTCCAACACTTTTTCATGCAAGAAACATATAAAATCCAGTGCGAGCAGTACTCCAGCATGATTTGGTTTTAGTCAACTCGATAGATGGCTCATTTAAACAGGGATATTTCAAATCAGTAAAATTAACACCATAATTGTGCTATTTTGTGCATTTCATGAAAACACTTACCAATCTATCCATTCTTCTGCTAAACAGTAGTAAAAACATTTAAAAAAAACATGATTTCCATGCTTTTTAGGACTTTTCCTAACTTTTGACATATTGCCCTTAATAAAGGTAAAATCGTAATTTGCCCATATCGGATCGCTATAAATTTTATTCACTTTCTCTGACCCTCAGACTTTTTAAGTGTATGTAAAAGTAGACGAAAATATGTGCAGATATCTCTAACTACTTGCAAAATTCACTTATGTGAAATCACGTAGAGCAATTCGACCTTCTCATAGTTGCTCGATCGCACCATTTGATTAGCTCTTAATATAATCTCTGAAGCTGCATATAAACATTTATTAAGTTAATTACACTGTTTCAACTGTATTTCACTTTAAATACAATTTATTTCGCTTAATATGCCAGTTTACTCTTATTGGGCCTAATTGCATCTTAATGAGCCTAACACTATCTTAAGCCCATTTCTATTTTACTATTTATTTCATATAGGCCTATTGAGCTTATTGGGCCCACTAACACTTATTGGGCCCACTAACGCTTATTGGGCTTGTCCAAGGCCCATTATATCATTTATGATAGTTGATTTTCAATTCCAAAATAAAGCAATTTATACGGAACTAAATCTGCAACTTATGCGATTAATTCCTAACTCATATAACTATATAAGTTATAACAAGTGAGATTCACTTACCCGAGATTTTGTGATGACTCGCAAATCGAGGCTCGATCAAACTCACGTTCATTACCTATTATCTCATTACACATTTATATTTTTAAACCAGTTAATTTAGATCAAATATAATTTCAAATAAATTTTTTAAAAATTAAATCGGTCAATTTCGATCGCTTACCGGCTTATCCTTGGCATGATGCCTTAGCTCGATGCATCATCAAAAATTTTCTCCTTTTTTTCTTGGCTAAACTCGTTCAGTCCCCATCGTCATAGTTTAGAGCTATGTCGGTCGGTTCTTCATCGGCTTCCATTTCAAGCAAATCTGCGGGACCTCACGAAGCATGGATCTGGTGGTAGCCAAGCCTCATCTGGCCGAAAAGTGGTTGGCTTAGCCATTTCCCTCTTAGGCTTCACTGTCCATTTTTTCCCTTTCATCGTTGCCAGCGCTGTCGGTCGGTTCTTTGGTTGATTCCACCACCCATCAATTCATCTTCACCTTGGAAGCGTTCGGTTAGCGGCAGTGCAGGGTAAATCGACGTCGGTGCCGTTGATTTCTTTTCTCCCGCTTTCGGCTCCTCTCCTATCGATCTCCTCGTCGCCGATGGATCCTGACGCATGGTGGTGCTCGGGGTACTCCCACCGTGCCAATCTTCCTTTGTCAGCTGCCCTTCATCGCCATTCGCCGCCAGTGAATGAAAAACCAAAGGGATCGATTTCGTTCGATCCTCCCTCCCATGGCTCGCACGATTGCAGTTTTTCTTTTTTTTTTAAATATATAATATATTATATATTTTTTAATATAATATAATATAATATATTATATATAACAAATATCTTATACCTAAATATCTTAATATATATTATTTAATTATATATATAAATTGTTTTTTATTTTTATTTTCTCAGAAATACTTTTCCAAATTTCTGAGATAAATTCCTGAGTTGGGAAATTTTTAGGTTATCACCATAAATTCATATCTTGATCGATTGGACTGAAATTCAGTTATTTCATCTTTATTGATCAAGATTATATGAATCCATTTTTATAATGACAATGTCTTAAGAAATGACACCGAATTTCGGGTCCTACAAAGGTAGTTTCTTATGGTTCCAAACAACTGAAGGACCATTAGATGAACTATCTGACCCATGATTTGGAGTTAGCAGCAGTAGTGTTTTCATTGAAGATATTGCACCACTACTTATATGGTGAGAAGTTTCAGATTTTTACTGACCATAAGAGCCTCAAGTAACTGTTCTCGTAGAAGGAGCTGAATATGAGACAAAGAAGATAGCTAGAGCTTCTGAAAGACTACGACTGTGAGATACTTTATCATTCGGTAAGGCTAATGTTGTAGCTGATGCTTTGAGTAGGAAGAGTTTTGGGACAGTATCGTATATGATGGTTAGGGAACACGAGTTGCTAGAGCAGTTTACTAGCCTCAGTTTGGATGTTGTGCCTTCAAACATGGATACAAACTGAGTGATAGCTAGCTTGAGGTTGGAACCAGATCTGTTGGACAGGATCAGATAGGCTCAGCAGAGTGATCCGTATTGCATTGATATGACTAGTCAAATATAGACAGGCACAGTGACTGGCTATAAGTTGAGTTCTGATGGACTACTGAGGTTCAAAGCGAGATTGTCTGTTCTTGAGGATTTAGAGCTCAGGAGATTAATTTTGTCGGAAGCTCATTCTTCAAGATACACGTTACATCTGGGGAGTAACAAGATGTATCAAAATCTCTAGAAAGTGTATTGGTGGTCAGGTATGAAGAAAGATGTGGCAGAGTATGTGGTGAGGTGTCTCGTTTGTCAGCTGGTGAAGGTAGAGCATCAGAAGCTTGCAGGATTATTGCAGCCTCTACCTATATCGACATGGTAATGAGAGCATATCACCATGGATTTCATGACTGGTTTACCGAGGATCCACAGGAATCAGGATGCTATATGGGTGATCGTTAATAGACAGACGAAGTCAGCCTACTTCCTTGCTCTGAGAGCTACCGATACTCTGAGTTCATTTGCGGAGTTATATGTACACGAGGTAGTGAGGTTACATGGTGTTCCAGTGAGCATTGTTTCAGATAGGGATTCCCACTTCACTTCCCACTTCTGGGAACATTTTCAGGAAGCCATGGGAACCTAATTGAGTTTGAGCACATCTTTTCATCCTCAGACAGATGGTCAGTTAGAGAGGACTTGACTGACTTTGGAGGATATGTTGAGAGCATGTTTGTTGGATTTTAGAGGCTCCTGGGATGAACATTTGCCACTAGCTGAATTCGCCTACAACAACAGTTATCATTCAAGTATCGGGATGACACCATATGAGGCTTTATATGGCCGTAGATGTCGTTCCCTATTGGATGGGAAGAAGTGGGTGACCAGAAGATATTTGCTCCTAATTTGGTCATGAAAGCCTCTAAGGATGTTTGGTTGATATGTGAGAGATTGAGAACAGCTCAGAGCAGATAGAAGAGTTATGCTGATAAGAGACGAAGGCCACTAGAGTTTACAGTTGGTGAGTCCATATTTCTAAAAGTTTCTTATTTCATGGGTATAGCGAGATTCGGGAAGAGAGGTAAGCTGAGTCCTCACTACATTGGACCTTTGAGATACTAGATCAAGTGGGAGATAAGGCCTATAGGTTGGCGTTGCCACCGAACTTATCAGGTGTCCATAACGTCTTCCACATTTCGATGGTTCGAAAGTATCACCCGAATCTGGCACATGTGATTCAATATAAGTCATTGGAGCTCAGAGAGGCTATGTCATATATAGAGAAGTCAATTCGAATACTAGATATGAAGGAGAAGGTATTGAGATCAAAGACAATCGGGTTAGTTAAGTTTCTCTGGCAGCACCACACTTCAGAAGAAGCTACGTGGGAGTTATAGAGCTTGATGCGCGAGAAGCACCCCCAATTGTTTCTTGTTTGACTTGATTCTAATTTAGAGGACCAAATTTCTTAAGTTGGAGAGGATTGTAAGATCCAAAATTTTTTTAGCTTATTCCTTATGATTCCTATATGTAAACATTCGATTATGTTATTAAATCATAAGAAGAATATTTACTAAAACAAAACTACAAGTGAAATGATTTAAATGCATATAAGTTAAGTAAAGGGCAAGTAAGAGCCGAGATGGCCACAGGCTAACTGAATGGATTTAAATCATTCTGACTAAAGATAAGAAATTAAAATGTGAAAATATGAGGGTTCTTGAAGGAAAGTCGGCTTGATTTGGTCATGAACACATTGAAGTAAAGGAAAGGCCAAAAAGGGGCAAAACGAGTTCAAAATGGTTTGTTTGAGGTGTTTTTTACACATTCACCTCCCAAAAACAGCCAATACCCAGAGATGAGAGTGTAAACCATAGAAATTGATACTTTTGAATTTTTGAGAAACAGTTAAACGTCGTCAATGGTCAAGAATAGTCAAGGCTAGTTAAGAAATTTTAACTTTGACCATAAAGAACTAACCATGGTTAAATTTTAACCCAAGTAAGATTAAAAAGTGGGGATAAATTATTTTTAGTTAAAACACTCAATCATCATCTCCTTAAGTATGGAAAATTAATTTAATCAAAATCCAGATTAAATTAAATAGGTAAAACTCAATGAGCCAACTATGGAAAATTTAAAGCCCATTAAGGTGCAACAATTATGGGATGAATTTTATAGGCTTATTGGGCCAAATAGTTAGGCTGATTGGAGGGCCCAATATTGACCCAATTGAAAGCCCAATTGGTAAAAAACTTTTCAACCCAAATGCCTAAATGAAAGCCCAAACTGAAGCCCACTTTGGAAAGCCCAAAACTAAGCCCATTAGTAAAATGGTTAAGGCACAAAACTTAAGCCCAAATTGTCCAAGCCCAAATCCATTATCAAGCCCACTTCATGGGCTGAATTTTAAGACTAAATGGATTAAATTGGCTAGGTAAAAATCAGCCAACAATAGTCTTCTTCTCCCTTAAGCTCTCGGCTAAGAACAAAAACCATGGAAATATAAGCTTTCAAGCTTTATCTCACTAGAAATCACTAACCTAGAGACATTTTTGGAACAAGTGATCTGTATGAAAGTTGTTCCAAATTGAGAGAGGATTAACATACCTTGGAATTAGCTATCAAAGAACCATATTGAGAGAGGCAAATTTCTTCAAAGTTTCAGCCAAGAAGAGAATAACAAGATAGGTGAGTTTTCAATCTTCCAACTTCTAGTATGTTAATTTATGGATAAGTTGATTGGTATATGAATTATGGATCAAAACATAAAAAATCACTAAGATCCTAAGTTGGCCGAAAATGTGTATTTGTGTTTTGATGAATACCCGTATGATTTTAAGACATGTATAGGTTGCTATGCATGTGTACATGATTATGACATAGTTAGTTTCAATCATTTTGATCAATTGGTTGATGAATTGAAGATGGCATATAAGGTGTTTGATAAAATGCCTAAGTGAACATAAACTAAAGGCTTAAGGCATGCATAGGTAGTGTTTGATGAAATGCCTATGTGAATGGCTAGGCATAAGGCCAAGGTTCGTGTGGTGTGGCATGGTGCTCGGCCATGGGCGCATGCATGGCTCTCGGCCACATGGCATCGTCGAGAGGCTAACTGGGCCAAGTCGATGTGGTTTCAACCCAATAAGAGTTCATGGGCCTTAGACCAAGCCCAATAAGTGTTGGTGGGCCCCACAAGCCCAATAGGCTCAGATGAAATGAATAGCAAAGTAAGATGGGCTTAAGACAATGTTAGGTCCATTAAAAGACAATTAGGCCAAATAAGAGTGAACGAGCCCATTAAGTGAAATAGACTATATTATAAGTGAGATATAGTTGAAAAAGTGTAATTAACCTAATAAATAGCTATATGCAGCTCCAAAGATTATATTGGGAGCTAATCGGACTGCGCGATCGAGCAGCTCTGAGAAAGTGGAATTACTCGACGTAATTCCAGGTAAGAGAATTTTGTGGGTAGTTAGAGATATCAACTCATATTTTCATCTACTTTTACAATTCCCTTAAAAAGTCAAGGGTCAAAGAAAGTGAATAATTTTTATAAAGACCCGATATAGGTAAATTACCATTTTACCCCTATTATGGGTAAAATTAAGAAAATTAAAAAAGGCAAATAAAGCATGGAAAACGTGTTTTTAAGTGTTTTTACTACTGTTTTGCAAAAGAATAGATAGATTGGCTAGTGATTTCATGAATACACAACAGCCCAATTATGGAGCTGATTTTACTGATTTGAAATATCCTTGTTTAAGTGAGTCATCTATCGAGTTGTATGAAAGCAAATCGTGCTGGAGCACTGCTCGCATTGAATTTTATATGTTTTCTGCATGAAAAGTGTTGGAGTGGTTACTCGCACTTGATTTCCCATGATATGCATGGCATAGTACTGGAGCGTTGCTCGTACTTGATTTTAATGTGTTTTGTGCATGGCATAGTACTGGAGCATTGCTCATACGTGATTTGAAATGTGACTTATGCATGACCTAGTACTGAAGTGTTACTCGCACTAGTGTTTGATTTTGTGATATGCATAAAACACTGTTAGAGCTGGATGTCGACTATGAGTCGTACTCAAGGCGCACACTATAGTTTTAATGTGATATACATGACATGTTTAAAATCATACTGATTTCCTTGTGTAGACTGAGTGTCACACGGATGAGATGCTCACACGCAGATTTAGAGACATGGCATGGATTATCTATTGAGGTAGGATCCACAGGTGTACTTTGTACCGTGCATGTGTCACCGAGTACGCTGTACCGTGAGGTGTTTAGGGCGGATATGTAGAGTTGTGGAGTTGTTAACTGGCACTTAAGATTCGACCCACCTTCTGTTACAGTAGTGATGCCCGCACACTAGGATCTGTGTAGCCTGGGATCACAGTATTGGATATGGCCATAGTCTAGGATATTATTGCATATAGCCACTCAGTCTTATATGATTATATCACATGATTTTATGATTTCGGGTAAGCTTAAGGGATGGATCAGAACCTGATTTATATGCTTTACTCGATAAAATACCATATTTTATATGTTTGAAATGAAATGGCATGATACATTTTAAAGGCATTATATAAGATTACATAAAATGCAATGTTTTGCATGAAATGCCTATAATTATGAAGACAGAATGATTTCAATAATTTTGAGTAAATATATGCACACTGCATAAGTTTTACAATTCATACTTTAAAAGTGAAACTAAGGAAAGATTATTTCAAGGCATGGCACTATTTGCAGTAGATAGTGTAGTTATCTACTTACTTGTCTGATTTCCTTACTAAACTAGTGAGCTCACCCATTTCATTTTCCACCTCTCTACAGAGCATCTTCAGTAGCTAGAGTACGGCTGAGGACTTGCATTCTTTTTTGTCCACTGCATTCCCATCGAGCGAAAGATATACACACACGTAAGGTTTTTGTATCTCAACATATGACAGCACAGTGATGTAAATGAATGTAATATTAAGGATGTATTTGTATATAAATATACGCAAGCTCACTTATGACATAAAAGTATTTATAGTCAATAGATAGTTTATATTCACATGTATGCATTGTATAGAATGGATGGCATGATAAGTAAAGGAGATGATACTAATATCGAATCAGAGCCAACAGATGTTTGAAATTGTCACAAAAGGAAAAGTAAGAAAAAATGAAAAAATTTGGAGTAATTTTAGGTAAAAGAGGTCGTGACTGAGTTAGTCAGCTCACCCTTTCATTTTCGCCCTCTCTATAGAGCATTTATAATAGCTAGTGAGCGGCTAGGGACTCGTATTCCAATATCTGTTGCATTCCCATCGATCGAAAGGCATACACATTCATATAATTTTGTATCTAAACATGTAACAACACAGTAATGTAAACAGATGTAATATCAGGGATGTAAATGTATGTAAACATATCTAAGCTCACTTATAAGATGAAAATATTTACAGTCAATCGATAGTTCATATTTACTTGTATGTGTGACACAGAAATGGATGATAAGGTAAGTAAGGATGATGTGACTAATACCGAATCAGAGCCCAACTGTTAGTGATAAAATTGTCACGAAGGGAAAAAGGTAAGGAAAAACCAAAAAATTAGTAGTAATTTTAGGTAAAGGAGGTCGTGACATTCTCCCTCACACTTACTTTTTCATTCCCAGTCAATTTCCTTTTATTAGTGCACAACTCCTTCAAGAACTTAACATAACGAGGCACTTGCTTGATATCATCAAGCAAAGAAATGTTGACCTCAACCTTTCAAAAAGTGTTAAGGATCTTTTTATCTCTTTGTTTCTTAGCGGGTCCTTGAAATCTTGAAGGAAATGGAAGCGAGTAAGTGCAAATATTAAATAAAACCTTTTAGGACTTACTTTAGGGGGAGAGATAATCTTTTTGATTTCTTTCTCCTCCTCAATTATGTGTTCGATTTAGGCCTTGGGAGGTTCTCTTTTTTTAACTTCTTTACCTTTTCTAAGGATAATGACACTTTCATTCTCTCTTAGATTTACCACAGGTTGTGAGGCAACTTTCCAAAGGCTTATACGTCCAACTTACATATAGTGGTGGTTTATTGGCTCACTTGGTTTTCCATGTTCTTGATACTTGACCTTGTCTCTTGTTGAAATTTAAGACTACTGTCAGTAAGAGATCTAATTATATCTTCAACAGACATACTTTGGCTTTGGGCTTCTGGCCTTTCTTAAAATTAAGGCTTGGGGTGTTGAAAATTGTTTGGCCTATTTTGAAGTGAAATAGATGGGGTAGGCCTATTCTCATATTGCAAATTGAGATGATGCATCTATCCTTGATTGTATGTGTTAACAAAAGGATCATACTTTCTTTGTGGCTGTCTAAAGAAATCACCCATTGCATAAGCATGCTTATGAGTATCTTCTTACAAAATAAGACACATATCAGTGGGGTGTCCTTTGTTTGAGCATGTACCACATGGTTTAACTTGTTACTTAGGTAAAATCTTGAATTTGTCTTTCAATAGGAGAAGCACTTACCTCATGGACAGGTCTAGATGATGGCTCACGCCTAGTGTAGAATTGGTATGAATTGACAACCATATTGGCTATCAGGTTACGTGTATCTTGAGGAGTCCACCAAAGCTTCTCCACTAGCGGCGTATATCATCCTTTTCTCATATGGCAATAATCCTTATAGAAATATTGGAAGAGTAGTTGCTCATTTATATGATGGTGGGGCCAACTTGCACAAAGTCTCTTGAATCTCTCCTAATACTCATATAGGGACTCATCATTGTATTGCCTTATGCCACAAATTTCTTTCCTAATATTGGTGGCTTTAGAGGTAAGAAAATGCCTCTATAAGAAGAACCTCTTCAACTTTTCCCATGTTCTGATGGATCCAGACGGTAAGTAGAATACCAATCCTTGGCAGAATCGCCTAACAAGAATAGGAAAGCTCTCAGTTTTATTTGGTCCTTAATCACCTTAGTTTTATTTCAGGCTAGAGCATATTACGTGAAACTCCTTGAGATGCTTTTATGGATCTTTTTCGGCAAGACCATAAAAGTAGGAAAAAGATGAATTAGTCTAGATTTGAGTTCAAAAGAAACATCAATATTAAGGAAAGTAATACATAATGGTAATTGGTTTAAAGTTGGTGCCTACAACTCCTTTAGTGTTGTCTTTTAATGTGGGTTTTCTGCCACAATTTCGTCTTCCATCAGATTCATGTGGCAATGGTATGGACTCACTCTCCTTGGTTGCTTGAACAAAATCTCGTATTCCTCTAAATCTATGTGTAGGGGATCTATTAGACGTGCAACTTCTACAAAAGAAACACCAAAAGCACTAGATTAAAACTCGAATTAAAACAATTATTTCAATTAAACTAACAATCCCCTGCAACGACACCAAAATTTGATATGTGTCGGTGTACCAAAAAAATTACTCTAATTCCACTAATTTGTTGTTAGGGAAGTTAAGGTTAAACCCACAAAAATTGTAGTAATTAAATAAAAGCAAATCAAGTTTTAAGAAGAAAAATAAATGAAAAAGAAAATGTCGGGGGGATTTATATAAAGAAATTGGTTTTAACTAACTATGAAACTAAATATCAACTAAATATTAAAACTAATTATTAAGAAGAACTTGACAATAACAAAAAGAAAATAAAGAAATCACTTTTGAGAAACAATTAAGAAAGTTTCACCCATCTTCCTTAACAATCAAGAAACCATCTTAATTGACTTGGTTTAGATGTTGATCATTGAATTCCCTAACAAATTTCATCAATTAAATATTCAACCATAGCATAACAAGAAGCTCTATTACACTATCTTCCTTTACTTTGTTATCAATTAAAACAAGCTCTTTAATTAATCTCTAACTACTTGAACTACTTAGAACAAGTTCTCCAAATATATTCATGTAGCAGCAGTAACATATATCATGACTGTTTTTATCTATTTCATCTAAAAATCATTATAAATTTTTCGCTTTATTCGTTAACTTACCTAGTCGTGAAAAACCCTCACAAATACAGTTGGGTTGTGAGTCAATAAAAATTAACATTTTCATACATCTTTCAATTAATCAAAAGAACTCATTTGAAAGTTTAAGTCATGTACCTTTACATGACATGGTTGCTAACATTTACATCCCCCATATTACAATTCAAAATGATTACTGTGCTATTACATGTTTAGATACAAAAATAATTCATATGTCCATACCTCTGGGCGATGGAGAGCAGCGGATATCCAAATTATAACATCTCAGTCCTTCACTAGGCTACTATGCGCTCTGTAGAGGGGAAAAATGGAGGGATGAGCAACCACACGCTCAGTAAGGCAATAATGCAAGCATGGTAGATAACTACACTGTCTCCATGCTTATAATGTCATGCCATAAATCATTTATATTCAGAGCATGGGGAATTAATAAAACTATGTCACATGTATATATATATATATATATATATATATATATATATCATGTACTGAAAACATGGATAGGCATGTAAAACATGGAAAAATCATCATGTAAAACTTCTCATGCTCATCATCATTTAAAACTCATCTCAAAACATCCCTCAAGATTTATCACTTTCTCAAAACATGTTAAAATCCACCACAAATAGCAAAACCATCTCTTTATAACACGATCCCACAAGGCTCAACCCCTCCCTCAGGTCTACCCTGGACAACTCAAATCATACTCAATATACAAAACCATGTGATATCCTGTGAGACAGGTGGTCACTATATATATATATATCAAGGACTATGTTGGCCAACTACGTCATAATCATCCCAGACCACACGCATCTCGGTGTACGGGGTATCATGATGGAACGAAGGTGGGTTAGTTCTTTTCCAGACTTTTCAAATCATCATCACAACCACGCGGTACAACGTACTCCATGTGATCTACATGGTACAACGTACTCCGTGGACCCATATCATGGTTGGGGGTGCTTGCCATAGGACTTATCTACCTCATATCATGTGTAACTGACACAGTTTCAAGTTTACGTGCAAGCATTTCGTTTTCATGTAAGAAAGCCTCCCCACCCCAATGGGCTTGAGGATGTTGGGCTTGAGGATCTTACCAATTTCCTTTTAATGTAAGAGAGACTCCTTACTGAATAGAGCATTCCCACCCCGATGGACTTAAGGATGTTGGGCTTGAGGATCTTACCATCTCCACTGCTCACACATACCACAGTGTGAAAATCCAGCGCGAGCAAAGCTCTAGAACAATTTCATGCATCATCCGGAAAGACATCAAGAAATTCTGCCACTATTGGAATGTCTCTCAATTCTGGGTATGACTTATCTGTGTCAACCACGTAGGCAATGAACCCTTCACATTATCCTTTCCAGCATTAGTATCATAAGTCATCACTTTAACATTCACAATTAATAAATAAATTCATCTCTTAAATATGATGGACTAAAATTATACTCTTTTCATTTACAATAATCAAGTTCTTAATTTCCTTTCAACAAAGCTTACAACAAGATTATCTATCTCTAGAAACATCAATGTCTTAGCATGACAATCCATAATAACACGATTTGCAGCCAACCAATCCATTCCCAAAATTACATCAAAATCACTCATATTTAATAGAATTAAATCGGCATCCATATCCTTCCCCTCTATCTTCAACTTACAATTCTTATATACATACTCAGTCAATTGACTATCATTCATAGGTGTGGAAATCATCAACATTTTATCTAACAATGTGGGTTTTACACGCTTCAACAATTTATGTGCAAAGGAAGGCGATATAAAGGAATGCGTGGCACCAAGATCAAACAATACAAATGCTTCTAATTCAAAAATTAGGATGGTACCTTTAATCACATCCGCTGAAGCGTCTGCGGTGTCTTGGTCCAGTGCATGTACTCGCCCTCTGCCAACACCAACCGCCTATTTCCCTTTCTCCTTGGCTGTAGCCCTCCTCTTCGGAGCAGCTGTCTCATCTGGATCTCTCTCTGGCTCCTTGCCCTTCTGTGGGGTAGTCTCAATCATCTCAGGACAATGCCTAGCAGTATGCCCTGGCCTCTCACATTTATAACACCAAATATGGGTCATCAGACAAGGCCTAGTTCCATAAAATCTGTCACACCTCCTATATTGCTCAGTGGTAGGTCGTGGTCCTCCAATAATCATACCCCTCGGTGGAGCTAAAGCTGGATACACAGGAGGCTTAGCAGCTCTCTCCTGTACCTTTTCAATCTTTAGCCTCTTCTCAAACAATCTTTGGCCTCCTCTTCTGACCACTCTATCAACTTTGGATCTCTTCTAGTCTCTATCTTTTTGGCCAGTAACTTTCCTAAGCTCGGAGGCATTCCGTTCAAAGTCCTGCTCGCACAACTGTGCCCTGTCCAGATGGCTAATCTTAATCCATCCATGAATTTTTGGAGCTAATTTAGTCCGGATGGCTAATCTTAATCCATCCATGAATTTTTAGACCTTTCGAGTCCCACTGCTCATCGTATCTGAGTCGTATCTCCCCAAAGACATGAACCTTGACTCATACTCATCCACAGAACGGCTCCCCTGAACCAAGTTCATAAACTCTATCCGTAATTTCCTCTGTGCGGTGGTTGGAATATATTGCCTTATAAAGGCCTTCAAAAATATATCACATGTGATTTTGGAGTGTCACGCCCTCAGAATAGATTTGATGGATCTCCACCAGTGCTCTGCCTCGCCTTTCAGCATAAATACTACAAAGGTCACTTTCTCCACCGATGTACATCTCAAGAACCTATACAATTTCTCTATCTCATAAACCAAATCCTCAGTAATAATCGGGTCCTTCACTCCTCTAAATACTGGAGGTTTCAACTCCTGAAATTGCCTTAACCTACTCAGTTCGTAGTCATAGCCCAAGTCACTCTCGCTCGGTTGTGGTGCAATAGGAGAAGTGGTATCCTGAACTGGGGGTGGTGTAACAGTCCCCATAGTCTGAGGCCTCTCCGCCTCGGCAGCTGCCTGTCTAGTCGTAGTAGGTTGCGCTGCGGGACCTCGTCTATCACTGGCACCTAATGCCTGCGTGACTATCTCAACGAGGCTCTCGACACTTCGCTCTATCCTAGCGAAGCGTGCCTCGGTATCCCCTAATCTCTTAGCAGGGTCCTGCAGAGCCTGGTCAGGCTATGGTTCTGCATGGCTTTCAGGCCTACCCCTACGGCCTCTATCGCGTGCACCTGCCCCTGTACCTCGGCGTGTAATAGGCATAATGCCTAACTTCCTGTAGTCATAGCCATTTATTAGCCTTACTCCATCTCGACATACATAGTTTTATCTAAACAAAAGCACAATAATATGAGGATGCAATTTTTCTACTTATTTTTACTGACTTGCATCAGGCCAACTCGGCTCTGATACCAATCTCTGTCACAACCCTTTTTATCCATTTCATCTAAAAATCACTATAAATTTTTCGCTTTATTCGTTGACTTACTAGGCCGTGAACAACCCTCACAAATATAGTTGGGCTGTGAGTCAGGAAAAATCACCATTTTCATACTTCATTCAATTAATCAAAAGCATACATTTGAAAGTTTAAGTCATGTACTTTTACATGACATGGTTGCTAACATTTACATCCCTCATATTACAATTCAAAATGATTACTGTGCTATTACATGTTTAGATACAAAACATTTCCTATATGTATACCTTTGGGCGATGGAGAGCAGCGGATATCCAAAATATAATGCCTCAGTCCTTCCCTAGGCTACTATGCATGCTTTGTAGAGGGAAAAAATGAAGGGATGAGCAACCACATGGTCAGTAAGGCAATAATGCAAGCATGGTAGATAACTACACTATCTACATGCTTATAATGTCATGACATAAATCATTTATATTCAGAGCATAAGCAAATAATAAAACTATGTCACATGTATATATATATATCATGTACTGAAAACATGAAAAATAGGCATGTAAAACATGGAAAAATCATCATGTAAAACTTCTCATGCTTATCATCATCTAAAACTCATCACAAAACATCCCTCGGGATTTATCACTTTCTCAAAACACATCAAAATCCACCACAAATAGGAAAACCATCTCTTTATAACACCATCCCTCAAGGCTCGACCCCTCCCTCGGGTCTACCCTAGATAACTCAAATCATATTCAGTATACAAAACCATTTGATATCCTATGAGACAAGTGGTCACTATATATATATATCAAGGACTATGTTGGCCAACTACGTCTAATCATCCCAGACCACATGGATCCCGGTGTGTGGGGTATCATGCTAGAACGAAGGTGGGTTAGTTCTTCGTCAGACTTTTCAAATCATCATCATAACCACGAGGTACAACGTACACCATGTGATCTACATGGTACAATGTACTCCGCGGACCCATATCATGGTTGGGGGTGCCTACCATAGGACTTATCTACCTCATACCATGTGTAACCTACACAGTCTCAAGTGCACGTGCAAGCATTACGTTTTCATGTAAGAGAGTCTTCCCACCAAACAGAGCCTCCCCACCCTAATGGGTTTGAGGATGTTGGGCTCGAGGATCTTACCAATTTTGTTTTAATGTAAGAGAGCCTCCCTACCGAACAGAGCCTCCCCACCCCGATGGGCTTGAGGATCTTACCATCTCCATGGCTCACACATACCACAGTGTGAAAATTTAGTGCGAGCAAAGCTCTAGCACGATTTCATGCATCATCAACAAATATCCTCGTATGAGCAACGCTCTAATACAGTTTTATGCATAACAAATAATGAAGAAATCAGTACGAGCATAGCTCCAATACAGTTATATGCATAAGTAAGTCAATGAAACTCACATACGAGTTATCAGCTCCAGTACGGCTTATAAAACATCGTTGACTCAAAATATGGTGCGAGCTAGGCTCCAGCACATTTCATCCATATTGAAACATTAAAATCAAGTTCGATTAAGGCTCTAGCACGATTTAGCTCATATAAGTACAATAGACAACTCTATTTCAACAAAACATTCTAAAAAACGAACGTTAGCACCTCATTTGTGCTATTTCACAAATCATGAAATCACTAACCAACCTATTTGTCAAGTTTGCTTAAACCGAAGCAAATTATTTTGTAAGGATATCAAAACATGTGATTTATGCAATTATTAGCCTTACTATCCCCTTGTAAAATTCACTTCAAAACCAAATCATAAATATATATATATATATATATTCGTAGACATTCACGTATGTCATCAATCACTTTTCTAGATAGCCATGCATTTACAAGGCCCTATATTCACCCACAAAATACAAGTAGTTATCTCTAAGTACTTATAGAATTCCCTTACCTTAAAATCATGTTAAATGTTTTTCCTCTTCTTTAAAACTGCTCGTTTGTGCTATTCGATTAAGAATTCGCCTCCAACGAAATCTCCGGGACTAGCTTGATTTTCTTCTTACTCTAAATAAGAACAGTCCTTTGCTCTTTTAATCCAGCCAATGAAGAGTTGATTTCAAGCTATGTTGTTCTTCTCTTTATAATGAACAACTTTGCTCTAATAGCTTTTTTCTAAAATCTTTATGGAAATGGGATGGTTTTAGAGAAAGAAAGCTAGGTTTAAGATTGAAAATGGAAGAAATGGTTTTGTTCCTGTGAAAATGCTGATCCAACTGCTCTGCTTTTATAGAAATGGCACTAAGAGATCTGCGTAGGGTGGAGATCGATCAGGCCTTGCTTGAATCCTCAGAATTTTGACCATTTTGCTGGCAGGAGATCGATCTATTGGATGTATGAGATCGATCTGCCATGTTGCATAAGACTGATCTGGTCAATGGAATAGGAACGATTTGGTTCAGGCCGAGAGTTTAGGATATCGATCTAGCCATTAAGAGGAGTTCGATATAGTCCAACCCGAGGCCAATGGAGATCGATCTGCTTGAGTGAGGGATCGATCTCCCTTTTGCAGAATACCTGACATTATGTTTTCCAGGCCATGAGATCGATATCTCCTTGTATGGGATCGATCTGGCCTTCATCCTGCACCTTTTTGCTGTAAATTTTCTCATTTAAACTCATACTCAATCACTTCATCACTCATTTATCAATCCATTCACACTTAGAACTAAAAAACATTTATTTCTTGTAATTCATATGTAATGTAACTTGTCTGTACATCCAATAATCATATACATTACATAGAAATTTATGGGTCTTACAACATAAGTGGAAGATAAGAGTTGAATTAAGCGAATAACACTCAAGCTCTGTTAATCTACTTAAATCTTAATTCTTATAGATCTTTAAGTGATTTCAAACATCAAGCTATTATAGACTTAAGTTTTTAATCAAGCAATAGATTATTTAAGGTTAACTAAATAGTTTGCAACCTATGAAATTAATCTAACAATCATGGAAATATGCTAAGAAAATCTTGCATACTTAATCAATGATATATTATTAATTTCATGCTTTCTTACAACACACTTTAACCAAGATTAATTAAAGATACATGCCAACCAAATAAGAAAACTACTCATTAGACATAACTAAAACAAATATTAGATATTAAGTTAAATAAGGAAAATGACACCTAGTTATATTATAAAGAAAATGCAAACTTACTTTCTAAACATGCAAATTTTGACAAGTTCAAAGATTATGCAAAAAATCAGCAAGTTATGAGACTAATGGAATATTGTCACAATTATAAAAAGAAAGAAAATTAATTAATTAAACTAAGCAAGAAAACAAAAATCTTGTTACTTTAACCAAGAAATAGGCAATCACCTAATATTATACTTAATTAATGTAACGACCCTTTTTACGGTACAATATAGTTGGGCTATGAGTTGATACTAGATCAATACTATGAAACCATCTACATAAACATATTTTTTGGTAACAGTTTTGAACAAAAACCAATAAGGGTACTTTCCAATTAATTTGCATAACTGTTCTTTTACAAAATGATCATTGTTCACATTCCCCAAATATATTTTCCTATGCATTACTGTACTTAAAAAATTTTAGATACAACAGAATACTTAATCTGAGTATACCTTTGACGCAGAAGAATACTTCACGAAACTATGGTTGTGTAAGGAACCCTACTTACAAAAGCAGTCCCAGCTACTGATGTGGCTTTGTAGGGAAAAGTAAGGAATGAACTCAACGTGCTCAATAAGAAAAATATGTGGTAGATAGATAAATACACTACCTACATATTTGCATAATATGTTTATTATGTAAAATATATAGTGTCATTGGCAATTCAGAAAAATCAGTGTTGGAAATCAATAACAGTTTCGATATCAATAGAATAAACATTGAACTGCAATAAAATAGGCTTTAAAACTTTATATGTTAGAGTAAACGATTTCCATATAATAATACAGTTCATAAGGTCAATTCAGTAAATCAAATAGATGAGACAAGGCAGAACATGCTATAAACGATAATCAATATGACAATTGGCCAATGTTTGTAACTTTAAGTATCACTGATCAGGTGTGCTGGGATGTCAGTCACCGTGGAAGTGGTCAGCTACCCAAACGACTCACAATACAATATGTTAGAAGACCGATAGCACGATACATCATACTTGCATGTGTGTTGCACGGTACATTGTACTCTGTGGACCACAATAACAATAGCGATTCAGTAATAATAACAATAACAATGTAGCATGATTAATTGTTGTCTTTCTCTCAAAAAAACTAATGTGAGTCAGGTCGTACGACACACAGTTAGCATGCGCTCAAGCACATTTTATTGGTACTAATTTAACAGCAGTTCATTTTCATTATACCATTTTTAAATTTAATATGGTACATAAAACAATTCAAAAGAGGTTGGCTCATCCTTTTTCTGTCAAAATCCTCAGTGTGCAATCTATGGAAATTAAGGCTAAGGATTTTCGATTAAAATCAATAATTAAAATTATATTGATATCTATAATAAATTAAATTTTATATCGTTAAGGATAGGTCGTTTACTTAGGCTAAAGTTTTTCAGTAGTTTCGATAACTATAAAATCGGTGTCGCGTTTTCTATAATTTTGATAACTATAAAATCGGCCTAGAGTTCTATATCTACAATTCCATAGAAAATACATGTAAATATCACTAACAGCTCACAACACTTTTCCTTTCTTCGGTATCTGTTACTAGTTCTCAATGCCTTAGTGGTGCGAGTCAGTGGGTCCACTCTAATTGGTTTATCTCTTTAGAGCTTCGAACTAATATTTGTATCAATATTTTCGAACTGTCTATCTCTTGCTTTTTCCAAATTCTCTATGCATTCTGTTCTATCTTCGATATTTCGATTTATATATATAATCATATATACATATATATACCTCTCATTTTTTATTTTTTTTTGCGTTTTTGCTTTTCACTCCTCTTTCTCATTCTTTCTTCTTCTTTCTTTCTTCTTCCTCTTCACTGCCTCACTCTTTTGGCACTATTCATCATCACCATCCTCGGCGCTGCCACCTTCTTCATCACCTTAGTGTCAGTCCAGTACAGGTGGTCCTTCCATTCGCTCTGAATCCAGTGGCCACGTTCAGCATCTCGTTGACTTATGCCTGTCTCGGTCTCTTCCCTTGCCTCGACTTGCTTTGTTTTTCAGCTTCGATTTATTCTCCTCTTTTGTATACAATTCACTTCTCAGTTTCCTTCGTTCCGTAAGACCACAATCAAATATCCTTGGAGCTTGCAAATTGAGCTTCACTGTGGCTCTCTCTACTTCGATATTTCTTCCTCTATCCTGTTTCCAAGTGCCCATTATCGCTTCCCCCTATTCTAGCATTTCCTGCTAATGCTCTCACTCGTGCCTCTTTTCTGCTTCAATCTTCCTTCTGTCTCTTACTTTTATGCTTGTGTAGGAAACAGGCAGAGCAAGTATGGTGTGATGGAAAAAGAAAACTTGATGGCGTGAAGATGAAGGGAAATAGGAGTGGGTTCGACAACCCCTCCTTCTGTTTTCTATCTGTACCACACCATTTACTGTATGCATATATATTACCATTGTATAGTCCTCTTTTCATCAGTCATCCTTCACCGACCACTTATGCCATCTCTCCTGTTTCTCTGTTGCAGTCTTATATTTCACAGTTTACATTTACCTTCTCACGTTTCCTCCTTCAAGCATCATCGTTTCTTCTGCTTCCTTCTTTCTCTTCATTCCCACCAAAAACTATCCTATCACTATGGCTTGCACACGTTTCATGCTTCAGAGCATCACAATTCCTTAGCTTAATATCTTTGCCTCTCGGTTACAAGGCATCTACGATTTTACTCTCTCCTTTGAATGTTTCCAACACATATATCCACTCTTATTCTCTCCTTTATGCCTTGAAAAAAAAACTGTCTTCGGGTTGCCTTCTTCCATCAACGTTTCTTTTTCCTACTGACCTACCCATCATTTCATCATGTCCTTCCCTTCAATTAATTCATGCACATATGTTTATATATATATATATATATATATATATAATCTTACATGTAAATACTGTAGGTGGCTCTTGGCAGCAGTTGTGTATGTATGTTTATATAAATGTATATATATATATACTTAGGTATATACATTGATATATATACATATATAGATATACATATATATTTGCATATATTCATATTTATTTATTCTTAGGGCTAATGTACTTTATTAAATTAACTCTTCCAAGTCCATTGTGGAAAAATATAATTTAAATCCTTAGTTATGGAATCGCATCTTTAATTCCAATCGCTACATTGTTATTCATGGATAAGTCCAAGTACATGAAATATATGGTGTTTACAATCAATTCGGCAACATAAATTAGAGAAGAAACAAATGCAATTTTAAAGTATAACAAATAAGAAAGCAATTAGAAAAGAAGATTAAAGAAGAAAAGAATCTATTTCAATATAAAAGAAGCAAGAAAATGAAAATACAATATTAAGTAAAGAGACAATCAACCAAGGGTTGAATTTTTATGAAAAGGAAATTTAATAAAATAAAATAATAGCTAAACAAGTTTTTAAACTAAAACCAGGCCAATTGATCTATTAATTAACCCCTTAGGGTCTTTTGTTATAATGAAGGAATAATACAAATCCTACTTCATGTAAAAAATAAATTACAATTATTAATAATTATCTAATAATAACTATTCAATTTATCTTTTTTTTTTCAGAATCAATATTTTTGTATGTCTGTGATAATTTGTAACTTTGGATGTGGAAAAATGACTAAAATACCTTTCTTTATCTACTTTTGGTGCAAATAGGGTTACTTCTGTACAAAGAAGTTTGTGGGTCCCATAAGAGTGTGTACCTATACAGACATGTCCGAATAATTTAAGAATGTTAAGAATTATATTGGTAAGTCCTCGAAATTATGAATTTTAAATTTTTGAATTTCTCAGTAAATGTGCAACAAATGCTAAAATAATGATTTTGTTCCTAAGTTGAATTTTCAATTATGACTAAATGGACATTATAAAATGATTTAAGGGTATGAAATAAGTCATATCATGTAAGACTCAAAAATTTATATGTATCCATTATGATTCCAAGAATGTACTCATAAGTTTTGTAATCAATGAATCATAAGAATTGGATAATTTCAAGTTCAAAATGAGAATGAAATGCAATTTCAGTATAAAAGCAATTTAATGTAAAGTTCTCCTTTGAATTTTTGGAAAAATTGCAGCTGGAATATGCATATGCGAGGGAGATCGATCTTAGATGCATTTTGTAAGAGGAGATCGATCCTAAGTTCAAGACAGATCGATCTCTCATTGCTTCGGGATGGAGCAGATCGATCCCTTGTCAATAGCCAGATCGATCTCAAAAGCTCTATGCCTGGCTAAGATCGGTCTCATCCCTTTAAGCAGAACGATCCCTTCCAAGAGACAGATCAATTTGCTGCTTGTAAACTGAAATGCCGGGAGAGATTTCAAGCAGGGAAGATCCATCCTCACCTATGGAGATCGATCTCATCAAGGCAAATTCTATATAAAGCCCGACATTTCGAGCCTTTATTCCCTGAAACATGAAAACCTTCCATTTTTAAAGCAAAGTAACCTAGTTTCCCTCTCTAAATTCTCATTACTTTCCAAATAGAGTTTAGAGAAGTTCATTTCAACAAAGTTGTTCCTAGAGAAGAGGAGAACAACATAGTTGAAAAAGAGAGGGCGAATCGTTGGATTGAAGGAGAAAAGAGAATTTCTCCCAAATTGGCAAACAAGGAAAAAGGTCAAGCTAAGTAAGATTTCTATACTCCATTTTCTAATAAGTTAATTTAGACTTCTTGATGAGTGAATTGGTGTATATAACCTTGGATTAAATGCTTATTTACATGCTTAAACAACAATAACCTAAAATGGGCTTACTAAGAGAAAATTGAAAATAGCATAGAGCTAATGAAGATTTGAGCATGTGGAGATGTTAATGAGCATGTATAGACGATGCTAAGTTGACATTTTGAAATCCATAAGTTTAATTAGATAAGAATTGATAATGGGCATGTTAAGTGTTTGATGAAATGCCATAGGGGAAGAAAATGATGAATTAGAGGCATTGTAAACTTAAGGCCAGTTCAATATGAATGAATGGACTCAATGAGTCTAACAGATTCTCAAGTAACGAATAGAATAGTCAAAATGGACTTAAGAGGGAGTAAAGTCTGATAAGATGAAACGAGGCCAAATTGGTGTAAAATGGCCCAATACATTGAATTAAACTTCTTGCAAGTGAAAATGATGCATATTGGAGTGTATTGACGTGAATTGTAATTCATTGTAGCTCTGGAAGATAAAGTTGAAGCCAATAAGACCGGATCATAAGCGTTGGAAATTAAGGAAAGCGATCCAAGCGTGATTTGAGGTAAGGGACTTATGTGAGATATTAGAGATAGTTATACGTATGTTTTCTTACCTGCTGCATGTGAATATATACGATAAGTATGTAGATTTTGATATATTTAGGTGAAAACTATGTATGAGAAGAAGATTATATGTATGAATTGCATGACTTCTACGCCTTGTTGTGAAAAGATGTTTTTTTACCAGTGTTTTGAAAACACTGAAAAGATGGTTTAGTCAATTGCATGAAAAGCTTTTAACGAGTGATTGAAGGGAGATTGCCTTCTCACTCATACTCAATGAATGAGACCATCTATTTCTTTTCTGTCTGAACTTGTGCTAGAGCCTAAGTGGTAACGGTAGATTTACCAACCCTGTTCGCATATCATTTTTAAAAAAGGATTTTGAGAAAAGCAACAAAAAGGATGCTTGATGCCTCGGGTGACACTCGAGAGCTTGTACTAGATTTTGGGAATCATGCTAGAGCCAAAGAGTACTGCTTAGTGAACTTGCTCTTATTATGCTCGCATGTGACCCCCTCGATTTAAAGTGATAGGACAAAGTATTGTTCGATGCCTCAGGTATGCTGTGTGTTCTTACGCTGAGTTGCTCGCACGTGGTCTCTTGAGCTCTACTGTGTGATAAGCAAAACCGTGCTTGATGCCTCAGGTATGTTGTGTGTTGTCACGCTGGGTTGCTCACACGAGAGTTTACGAGCTTGCTGAGTGATGAGCAAATCGTGTTGGAGCCGTTGTGTATTGCTTAGTGATCTTACACAGACATGCTCGCACATGATTTTGATATAACATAAATAGGTGATAAAAATCCACAGGAGCACGATGTACCATGAGCGTTAGCCATGGAGTACGATGTGCTGTGATATCTTAGTGATTCTGTGTGGGCTAAAGGGATGGTTGATCCGCCTCCTCAAGCATAGGGTTCTCGCACACCTGATCAGTGTTGCCTGGAATTCGGACTATGGCCATCAGTCTTCTTCTTATCTTTGTGATACGACATTGTGTTACTACTATGTGGGGTGACAAATGTCCCCCCTGCTATGTGATACAGGGTGATATAAAATCCCATTATATGTCTCATATTACTTGATTTACAAAGAGATTTGTAATTGTGTTTTGTGTGAACTGATAAATGAAGCTGTGTGCTTTTAAAGATTGAACTGCGTGATCCTGTGTGAATTGATGATTTATATGCATATACTCATCTAGCAAATTAATGATTTCGTATCGATGGAAGCAATTTTTAAAGAAATGCATATGATTTATAAGGAAAATAAATGTTAATATTTTAGCATGTAGATAGTGTAGTTATCTACCTACTTTCATATTTTCCTTACTAAGCGTGTTAGCTCACCCTCTTATTTCCTCCTCCACAGATACTACGTAGTAGTGAGTTACTGCATTTAACCCTGCTACGGTGTGCTCCAGTTCTCCAGCAATATAGAGGTATACATTTATGAGAGAAAAATTTTGCATCCTATAATTTAATACACAGTCTAGTGATCTTTTGTACGAAAGGGATGTATATAATAGAAACTGATGTAAACGTTTCCGCACATATTTATAAAAGAACAATTTCTATTTCATTAAATGAATTTAAATTATGAATGGATGAGATGTGAATATGGATGTTGATTCGCAGTCCAACTGTTAGTAGTGAGTTAAGTCACGGGAAGAAGGTCGTGACATATCGAGCCCTTAATTCATTATGTCAAAACTCTTATCGAGATGTCAAATGAATTTATTGATAAGACCAAAATAGATAAAACTAGGTTAAATTCATCCGTAAGTATGAAACTACCTGACTCTTTTAATTAATTTCACATGTGTTATATTAAAAATAGTACAATGCATGAAGTTAGAGGAGAATTCCATATGATAAACATGTGGATCAATAAGAATAAGATTTAATGGAAATATATGGAAAAGTATGATAATTAGAAGCTTATACATTACACCTTTTGATTTAATACATTAATCCAATTAAGAAGCATGTGATTGGCACATGACTTCAATTTTTGTTCGTTTTATGAAAGCATGGTCAGCTATATGTCGTAATTCCCATAAAATCATTCCAAAAATACCAAGAAAATAGAAAAACCACCATTTCTGTAAACACCGTAAATTTTCATGTACTTGGTCTTGTCAATGAATACCAATTTAACCATTGGGATTAAAAATGTGTTTTCTTACTAGATGATTAAGTTAAACTAGATTTTAATGTGAGGAACTTAGAAGAAACTTAATTAAATAAAATATTTTACTATGGGGGATAGACGAGTATAAAAATGACATAATACTAGAGCGAATTAAATAAATAAAATAAGTATGAGTATTCCTTCATATCAAGTAAGTACAAATATTAGACTAAATATATTGTGAAAATAATACATGATAAAAATTATAAAGCAACTACATAAAATAAAATAAATCAACAAATAAATAAATTATATATAAAAAAAGAAACGAAAGAGAATGGAAATGAAGGGAATGATGGCTAGGAAATAGAATGAGTGATAATGTTGATATTCTGACTGAAATTGATGGAGGAGCATGTAAGACCCGATTTTAGTTAAAACACGAAATTAAATATGCAAAAGGATTGAAATGAAATTCTCGAACACGTTCAAGGGCAAAATGGTCAAAAGACCGAAAGTCAAAATAAATTCGATAAGAAAACTTAATTAAAAATAATGGATTGAGAAATCTTGGTCAATAAAGGTGAAATAAATTTATTCTGGGTTAAATTGATCAATATATCAATTTATTGGAATTAATCGGGATTAATCAGAATTTTTACTTCGAAAAATAATCCCGAAAATAATAAAAAAATATACCGAAAAGTCAAAATAATACTGATAAATTCAATTAGGGATTTATTGAATAAATTAATAATTTTTTTAGATATTTTGACAAATAATAGTATTTTAATGATTAAAATAATAATAAAAATAAATAATAAAAAATAAAAATAAAAATAATAAAAAAAAGAAAGGGAAATAGAAAGCAGAATCGCGATTCGCGATTCTGCAAGGGAAAACAGAAGGAAGCAACCGAGGGAGGCCCATCTGCTCACTGACGGAGCCCGACAAACGGACCAGACGAGGCGACCGAGCCTTGCCGACGCCGGAAGAGGGAGAAGAGGACGCGACCAGCGAGGGAAAAGAGAGGGAGAGAGAGACCGAGAGAGAAAAAGAGAAAAAAGAGGAAAAGGAGGAGACCGGCGGCCGAGGAGGGGAGGAGCGACCCACCACCGGCCAAAGGGAAATGTCTGCGATGCCGATCCAGGCACAGATCAGCAAGAAACGGCGCCGATCGGAAGAGGAAAAATTGGGTGCCGACGCCGGATGAGAGAAGAGGCCGGACCGCCCACTTTCCAGCGAGCTTTGGCGAAACCGACCCCAGATCCATGCATCGGACTACCCCGCGGACAAGCTGGAGGTGGAAGCCGGCAGAGAACCTATCGAAAAAGCCTCAAACGGTAGGGGTGAAAGTTGGACAGGGAGTGAACCGGATGAACCGGACCGGTCTGAACCGGTCTGAACCGGACTAACCGATTTAGCCAAGAAAGAAGGGAAAAAAAGAGAAAAAGGGAAAAAGAAAAAGAGAAAAAATTGGGAAAAAATCCCGGTGATGTAATCGAGTTATGGGTAAGTCAGTAGCGGTCGAAATTGATCGATTTAAAATTGGAAATATTTTATTTAATTAATTTTCGACTGGAAACTTACCCGAAAATTATGAAATTATGTAGCTCGACAATCGACATCAAACGAGAGCTCGAGACAGCCTCGATTTACGTACTAGCATGAAATCTCGGGTAAGTAACCCTTATTTACGATAATTTACATCGTTATGCGTGCTTCGAATTTAATTATCGCATAAAATAAATTAAATTATGGAAATTTAGATAAATTGTCGTAAATAATAAATTGAACTATTCGAGAGTTAGAACGAGGCCCAATAAATTGTTGGTGGGCTCAATGAGCCCAATAGGCCTCGATAATGTGAAAATTAAGTGGAAAACGGGCTTAAGGCCGATTAAGGCCCATTAAGGTGCAATCGGGCCCTATAGGGGTAAATGGGCCCAATGATTTAAATTAAGCCTAGAAAATAGGAAATACAATTAAATTGTATGATATCTGACCTGAAGAATATTTATACGCAGTTCCGGATATTGGATTGGGAGCAGATCGGACTGTGTGACAAGATAGCAGTGGGAAAAAGAAAGGTCAGACTCTACAGAAAAATAAGGTAAGGGAATTCTGCGGACTGCTAGAGGTAACTTTACGAAATTTTAAGTTCAATTGCAGTCCTTTAAAAATTATCTGAAGGGTCTAGAGGTAAAATAATAATTTTAGTGCCCCGAATGGGTAAATTACCAAAATACCCTTGTTAAGGGTAAAATTTATAAAATTAGGAAAAATTGAAAGGAGCAAGAACAAGAGGTTCCTGCTCGTTCTGGAGGTGTTTTGATGCATGCATGAGTAGGCTGGCTAACCTTGAAAGAAAAATGCACAGCATTTCATAGTTTCAACGATGAAATTGTTTTGAAAACTGTTTTGAGGAAACAGAGCCGCCTACGTGTTTTTATTGACATGTGACATGCTAGAGCTCAGCTCGCACGATATTTTGAGTTGTGTGATGCATGCATTAGTGTTGGAGCAAGAGCTCACACTAGAGTTTTTCATGCATTGGTGCTGGAGTCCAACTTGCACCAGATTTTATATATATGATTTTTGTGACACGGTGCTAGAGTTTAACTCGCACCAGATTTTACATGATTTTCGTGACAGGGTGCTAGAGTGTCACTCGCACCAGATTTTCCACATGATTTGATGAAAGTGCTAGAGCTTAGATCGGACTGGTTTTACTTGAATTGACGAGAGTGCTGGAGCATCGCTCGCACCACCCACTGATTTTTATGAGAACATGTGATGAGCCGTGCTTGGAGCTTCGGGTAGACTGTGTGTCACCGATTAAATAGGCTCGCACGTGCGTTTTGAGACATGGCATGAGTATAGAGATATGATATGGGTCCACGGAGTACAATGTACCGTGCAAGTAGCATGGAGTACGATGTACCGTGTGGTATCTTCGGATACGGGGTATCTTCGGATACGGGGTATCTTCAGATACGATATCTTCGGATACGGGGTATCTTTGGATACGGCATCTTTGGATGCGTAGGATCGGATAAGACTGACGGGTTGGATTGACCCACCTCCCGGGCGGTTCCCTATCAGGGTGAGACGCCGCACACTAGGATCCGTGTAGCAGACGGGCTCACGAGGACACACGACCATACTCCTGGTTATTATCGATATACAGATGTTGCCTAGTCTCGCATGTTGATGATCTTGACGATGATTGAAACTGTGTTTTAAACTAAATTTTCATGATGTTATATCCATGCTTTTTAAACCCATGTGTGATGTAAACTGATTTTCATGGTTTTGTGTGAGTCAGGACCACCCGAGAGATGGGTTGAGTCCTGGATTTGTTGTGAAATTTTAAATGAGAAAGAAATGATTTAAAGTAGTTGCATGTTAAACTTTCCATGCAAACTTGTTTTACATGACATCATGAATCATAGCATCAGTTTTGAAATGTGCGGAGAAATGGTGGTTTATGCATGGCACCACGTTCATGTAAGTAGTATGGTTACCTACTTGTTCGTAGGATTGCCTTAATGAGCTTGATGTGCTCACCCCTTTCATTTTCTCACACAGATAATCTCCAGTAGATGTTGAGGCGACTGAGTACTGCATTCCGGATATCCGCTGCTGCCCATCATTTAAGGTACATACACTTGTACATATTGTATCTAAATAAGCATAGCACAATAACATGTTTGTAAGTAACTTTAGGGGATGTATAAATATTATAAACATTTATAAATGACTGAGAAAGAATTAATTTGGTGGGACTGGCATTGACGCACAGCCCAATTGTTAGTGGAGTGTGGTCACGATCAGAGAACAGGTAAGCATGAAAGAAAATAACAAAACGCGAAAAATTTACTCTGATTTTTGGGTAGTTTTGGGTCGTGACATATAAAGGTGGTATCAAAGTAGAAATTAGTCTGATGTGTGTCAGTGTCAGTAATTAGAAAATTACATCCCCGTGTTACTGTGCTTGGTTTGATACAATAGTGTATATCGAGATGGGTTTTAATTAAGAAATGGTTGAGAATGCAGGAATGCCTAATATGAGTCGCGTTAGATGAGATAGTGCATGAGGCAGAGGTCGTAGAGGTAGACTTGAGTCTACTAGTCATGCTGAGTTGACCTGTGAGAATCAGGATGAAATTGAAATGGAGGCCACTGAGTCCGACAGAGAGATCGGACAGTATTGAGACACGTTTCACGAGGTTAGAGCGGAGTGTGGAGATTATTTTGAGGAGCAAATTGCTCAGAGTATGAATGAGATTCGAGGGCGCAGCGGAGCATTGGTGGAAACCCGCTCGACCTATCTTAAGTGTTAAACATCCAGAGCTAAGATGAGAAATGTTTATGGATGTATTCCGGTGACAGGATATCCTGGACATTGTTTAAAAGAAATGATAGATAAAAGTCCTTACTCTTACCCAGAGGATTTGTTTTATTGATGAGTATGCTTATGAGTATGAAACTCAATTATATTCCTGGGCAGATATTACCTCGACATTATGAACAAGTGACAGTCGAGATGTCTAAAAGTTCATGAAATGGCTCAACTTTTCAATTAGAGTCCGATTGGCCCGTGAGATATTACCTATACCGAGGAGTGCACAGATTTACAGTTGGGTAAATAAGAATATGAATTGCACGCCTCTGAGATTGAGAAAGGTAGTGAGGGCTGAAATAGAGACAGAAAATAGAATCGAGAAATGACAGAGATGTTAAAATGGGAAAATGGTAATTGGTAAAAGATTTAATTTGATTTAATTTGATGAATCATGGAGTAAGATAATTGATAAGGCCCCAGTGCATTCAATTTTGGCACTCTTGAGGGACATTGTGATTGGAGGACACCGACCTGCTACGAAGTAGTGTAGCAGTGTAAGCACTGTAAGCAGTGTGGGATGTGTGGTAGATACCACGGAAGGAGGGTCTATACCTACACTGTATTGATGAAAATGGTCGTTAAGTGTGGTAAGACGGACCATTGATTTTGATTTCACAGGGTTTGGCGAGATCGCCCCACAGAAAAGTAAAGAGATAGAGAAAAACTTCGTTAGTATAGCTGCAACGAAAAGCGAGGCCATAGCCAAAGAGAACAAGGAAAGTAGGCTGTTGGACGAAGGCGAGAGGATGTCTTGGACCAGGACACTATTGATGTTTCATGGATGTGGTGTAAGATACCACACTTGTTATGAATAATGAAGTACATATGTTCATTGATCTTGGTGCCACACATTTATTCATACCGCCTTTATTCACATATAAGTGAGTAAAAGGCATGAATGCCTACATCATTGGGCACAATACTGATAAATAAGTACCCCAATAAAGGATGATTAATTAACAGAATATGGATATAGAGATTTTAAGTTGAAAACGGGGGTGAAAACATCACTGAAAAGTATATTGTAAATTTTGACAAGTAATAAAAAGGGGTGCAACAGTTGAAATTAAAGGAGTAAAGGATTGTACTCATGGAATGAATAATGAAAGAGTTTTGTTATGAGGGATATACGAAAGGAGATAATCTTTAAGATAAGATAGATCCTAAATACAAGATGTATTGGAGTAAGAGACATATGCTAGGTAAGGAATACCCTTAATATGCGAAGTAATTGGGATTAAGTGATAAGTAGGGAATATAAATTATAACCAAGGATAAAGATGGATATAACCATAACCAGTCTATGTGGTTAAGTCTGAAGGTTAATAAAGGTATTTCAAAATACTTCCCCGCCTGAAGACTTGACAGCGTCTAAAAGTATATATATATATATATAAAACCTATAACGTGAAATCAATCGTCGTAATAAATACCTTTAGCATTAGAATACCTTTACTAAGACGATAAGAATATTAAAATTTGACAAATCATAAAGGTTAACATAGTAAAATTTAATAAGAGCCGTTAAGATAAGAAAAGGAAATGACGCAGGTTAGTACCTGAAAACGTAAGCGATTTTGAAGGATCTTATACGCTTATGCGTAAATAAGTCAAGGATATGGACGATTGAAATAAGTAGTGGAGCTCAACTACAATGAGTTATTTAAACTTTACCTGGACCGATTTGTCATCATCCTTATTGATGATATGTTGAGTGTAGTTAAAGTCTAGGGAAAATTATAAGCAACAATTGGAAAAATTGCTTTTATAGATGGTTGTTGCGAGTTCTAAAAAGGGTATATTTTTTGTTGACACGTTTAACTAAGAAAACGTGGTCTTTGAATGAGATGATAAATAAGATGATAGATGTGGCATGAATTTTGGTGTAGTGAAGTATGAACTGACCACCGTGATTAATTTCACCATACCCAATAGCTCAAGAGGTTCTCAGTGAGTATGGATACCTCAAAATAATGAAGGAGCTGTGTATTGATGTATAATGGGAAGATAGTCAATTATGGAGTCAGACAACTCCTTGATCATGAAATAAACTATCTGACTCATGATTTTAAGTTGGCAACGGTAGTATTTGTACCGGGGATATGGTACTATTATGTACAGGGTGAGAAATTTTGGATATGCACTGATCATAAAGCCCCGAGTATCTGTTTTTTTCACAGAAAGAGGCGAATATGAGAATACATAGTGGGTTAGAGCTTCTGAGAGATTTTGATTGTGAAAATTGTACCACCCCGGAAAAGCTAATGTAATGGCTGATGCCTCGAGTAGAAAGAGCCTCGGAATGGTACCCCATATGATGGTCAGGGAGCGTGAGCTGCTTGTGCAGTTGTAGACCTTAGTAATGATGTGATCCCTTCTAATGATGACAGTGATTATGTGACAGCTAGCCTAAGATTAGAACCGAATGATAGTGTGGGTCAGATTCAAAAAGGTACAGTGATAGAGTTCACAGAGTGTGATGATGATTTACAGAGGTTCCGAGACAGTATGAGTGCTCCCCAAGACCACAGTTGATGGGATAATGATATTGTCAGAAGCTCACTTTTCGAGATATACAGTGTATACGGAAAGTAACGAATATATATATGAAATCTCTGAGAAGGGTATTGGTGGTCAGATATGAAAAGAGATATGGTAGAGATTGTGGAAAAGAGCCTAGTATGTCAGCAGAATAAGGTAGAGTATTAAAAGTCTGCAGGGTTATTGCAGCCTCTACCTATATTAACATGGCACGGGAAATGGGAGCAAGTCTCTATGAATGTCGTGATGGGTTACAGAGAACCCAGGTGAATTACGAGGCTATTTGGATGATAGTCGATAGAGTGACTAAGTCTACCCACCTTCTGGTTATGAAACCCCCAGATACTCTGAGTGCGTAGGCGAAGTTATATATAAGGAAGGATGTGGAACATTAAGTAGCATTTCAGTGAGCATGGTATCATATAGGGATTCTCGCTTCACTTCCCATCTCTGAGGATATTTTTAGGAAGCTATGGGAACCCGGTTGAGTATTAGCACAGCTTTCCATCCTCAGACAGATGGTCAGTCAGAGAGGACTGTACAGGTTCTGGAGGATCCGATGAAAGCGTGTGCCCTTAATTTTTTATGCTCCTGGGATGATCAGTTATTACAAATCGAATTCGCCAATAGTGACAATTGTCACTTGAGTATCGAGATAACAAGATATGAGGTGGTGTATGGCTGTAGGGGTTGTTCCCCAAATTGGATAAGAAAAAGTGGGTGACAGATAGAATTATTTTCGACTTTGGATAATAAGTCTCTGAGGATATCTAGTTAAGGATGAGAGATTAAGAACACCTCAGAGCACATAGAAAAGTATTGGAATTCACCGAGGGTGAATTAGTATAGTTGAAATGTTTCTTGTCCTATGAGAATAAGGACATAGCGAACTTTTGGAAGAAGGTAAATTGAGTTTCGCTGGATTGAATCTTTTGAGAGATTGGACAAGTGGAAGATAAGACCTGTAGGTGGCATTTCCACTTGAATAAGCAGGCACCCACAATGTGTCCCATCTTTTGATGCTTCGGAAATACTATCCAGGTCCAGCATAGGTGATCGGGTATGAACTCCAACAGTTCAGCTCAGTGCAAATACAAGTATATTGAAGAAGTTGATTCGGGCATTAAACAGGAAAGAGAAAGTATTGAGATTTAAGACGATCTCCCTAATTAAAGTCCTTTGGTAGTATTACACTCCGAAAAAGGGTCACACGAGAATTAAAAAGTATGATACGATTAATGTACCCGGAGTTATATATGGACTCATATGACTTGGTTCTAATTTGGAGGACCAAATTCCTTAAGTGGGGGAGATTATGTAAGACTCGATTTTAGTTAAAGCACGAAATTAAATATGCAAAAGGATTGAAATGAAATTCTCGAACACGTTCAAGGGTAAAATGGTCAAAAGATCGAAAGTCGAAATAAATTCGATAAGAAAACTTAATTAAAAATAATGGATTGAGAAATCTTGGTCAATAAAGGTGAAATAAATTTATTCTGGGTTAAATTGATCAAGATATCAATTTATTGGAATTAATCGGGATTAATCGGAATTTTTACTTCGAAAAATAATCTCGAAAATAATCGAAAAATATACCAAAAAGTCGAAATAATACTGATAAATTCAATTAGGGATTTATTAAATAAATTAATAATTTGTTTAGATATTTTGTCAAATAATATTATCTTAATGATTAAAATAATAATAAAAAATAAGAAAATAAAAATAAAAAAATAAAATAAAAAATAAAAAAAGAAAGGGAAATAGAAAGCAGAATCGCGATTCGCGATTCTGCAAGGGAAAATAGAAAGAAGCAATCGAGGGAGGCCCATCTGCTCACCGACGGAGCCCGACGAACGGACTAGACGGGGCGACCGAGCCTTGCCGGTGCCAGAAGAGGGAGAAGAGGATACGACCGGCGAGGGAAAAGAGAGGGGGAGAGAGAGATCGACAGAGAAAAAGAGAAAAAAGAGGAAAAGGAGGTGACCGGCGGTCGAGGAGGGGAGGAGCGACCCACCACCGGCCAGAGGGGAACGTCTGCGACGCCGATCCAGGCGCAGATCAACCAGAAACGACGCCGATCGGAAGAGGAAAAATTGGGTGCCGACGCCGGAGGAGAGAAGAGGTCGGACCGGCCACTTTCCGGTGAGCTTTGGCGAAACCAACCCCAGATCCATGCATCGGACTACCCCGCGGACAATCTAGAGGTGGAAGCTGGCAAAGAACCGGTCGAAAAAGTCCCGAACGACGGGGGTGAAAGTTGGACCGGGAGTGAACCGGACAGGTCTGAACCGATCTGAACCGGACTGAACCGGTTCAGCCAAGAAAGAAGGGAAAAAAAGAGAAAAGGGGAAAAAGAAAAAGAGAAAAAATTAGAAAAAAATCCCGACGATGAAATCGAGCTACGGGTAAGTCAGTAGCGGTCGAAATTGACCGATTTAAAATTGGAAATATTTTATTTAATTAATTTTCGACTGGAAACTTACCCAGAAATTATGAAATTGTGTAGCTCGACAATCGACGTCAAATGAGAGCTCGAGAAAACCTCGATTTACGTACTAGCATGGAATCTCGGGTAAGTAACCTTTATTTACGACAATTTACATCATTATGCGTGCTTCGGATTTAATTATCACATAAAATAAATTAAATTATGAAAATTTAGATAAATTGTCGTAAATAATAAATTGAACTATTCGAGAGTTAGAACGAGGCCCAATAAATTGTTGGTGGGCCCAATGAGCCCAATAGGCCTCAATAATGTGAAAATTAAGTGGAAAACAGGCTTAAGGCCGATTAAGGCCCATTAAGGTGCAATCGGGCCCAATAGGGGTAAATGGGCCCAATGATTTAAATTAAGCCCAGAAAGAAGGAAATACAATTAAATTGTATGATATCTGACCTGAAGAATATTTATACGTAGTTTCGGATATTGGATTGGGAGCAGATCGGACTGTGTGACAAGACAGCAGTGGGAAAAGGAAAGGTCAGACTCTACAGAAAAATAAGGTAAGGGAATTTTGCGGACTGCTAGAGGTAACTTTACGAAATTTTAAGTTCAATTGCAGTCCTTTAAAAATTATCTGAAGGGTCTAGAGGTCAAATAATAATTTTAGTTCCCCGAATGGGCAAATTACCAAAATACCCTTGTTTAGGGTAAAATTTACAAAATTAGAAAAAATTGGGAGGAGCAAGAACAAGAGGTTCTTGCTCGTTCTGGAGGTGTTTTGATGCATGCATGAGTAGGCTGCTAACCTTGAAAGAAAAATGCACACATTTCATAGTTTCAACGATGAAATTGTTTTGAAAACCGTTTTGAGGAAATAGATCCGCCTACGTGTTTTTATTGACATGTGACGTGCTAGAGCTCAGCTCGCACGATATTTTGAGTTCTGTGATGAATGCATTAGTGTCGGAGCGAGAGCTCACACTAGAGTTTTTCATGCATTGGTGCTGGAGTATAACTCGCACCAGATTTTATATATATATGATTTTCGTGACACGGTGCTAGAGTTTAACTTGCACCAGATTTTACATGATTTTCGTGACAGGGTTCTAGAGTCTAACTCGCACCAGATTTTTCACATGATTTGATGAAAGTGCTAGAGCTTAGCTCGCACTAGTTTTACTTGAATTGACGAGAGTGCTGGAGCATCACTCGTGCCCCCCACTGATTTTTATGAGAACATTTGATGAGCCGTACTTAGAGCTTCGGGTAGACTGTGTGTCACCGATTGAATAGGCTCGCACGTGCGTTTTGAGACATGGCATGAGTATAGAGATATGATATGGGTCCACTAAGTACAATGTACCGTGCAAGTAGCATGAAGTACGATGTATCGTGTGGTATCTTCGAATACGGGGTATCTTTGGATACGGTATCTTCAAATACGAGGTATCTTCGGATACGGCATCTTCGGATGCGTGGGATCGGATAAGACTGACGGGTTGGATTGACCCACCTCCTGGGCGGTTCCCGATCAGGGTGAGACCCCGCACACTAGGATCCGTGTAGCAGAGGGGCTCATGAGGACACACGGCCATAGTCCTGGTTATTACCGATATACAGATGTTGCCTAGTCTAGCATGTTGATGATCTTGACGATGATTGAAACTGGGTTTTAAACTAAATTTGCATGATGCTATTTCCATGCTTTTTAAACCCATGTGTGATGTAAACTGATTTTCATGGTTTTGTGTGAGTCAAGACACCCGAGGGATGGGTTGAGTCCTGGATTTGTTGTGAAATTTTAAATGAGAAAGAAATGATTTGAAATAGTTGCATGTTGAACTTTCCATGCAAACTTGTTTTACATGACATCATGAATCATAGCATCAGTTTTGAAATGTGTGGAGAAAGGGTGGTTTATGCATGGCACCACGTTCATGTAGGTAGTATGGTTACCTACTTGTTCGTAGGATTGCCTTACTGAGCTTGATGTGCTCACCCCTTTCATTTTCTCACACAGATAATCTCCAATAGATGTTGAGGCGACTGAGTACTGCATTCCGGATATCCGCTGCTGCCCATCATTTAAGGTATATACACTTGTACATATTGTATCTAAATAAGCATAGCACAATAGCATGTAAGTAACTTTAGAGGATGTATAAATATTGTAAACATTTAAAAATGACTGAGAAAGAATTAATTTGGTGGGACTGGCATTGACGCACAGCCCAATTGTTAGTGGAGTATGGTCACGATCAGAGAACAGGTAAGCATGAAAAAAAATAACAAAACGCGAAAAATTTACTCTGATTTTTGGGTAGTTTTGGGTCGTGACAGAGCAGCAATCAAGAAATGAAAAGAAAAGTGAACCAAAAGTCCACGTGAATTTCTAAGTTTCCACCTCATATTTGTTGTTGTAGAAGTGAGTCGAGTGATTTCCACTCAAGCATAATTAATGTGGGCATTCAGTTGTGAAAGAAGAGAAAAAAGAAGAGTGAAACGAAGGGAAGTGGCAAAATGAAAGGAGGGCTGGTGCACTATAGCTATAGCAGGAAATGGCAGGCTGAATTGATAGGGAGGGGGTATTTCGATGGGTATCCTGCTGAGGGAAGTAGTGGTGGACTGCTGTATATACTTATATATATATATGTACATATATAGGCTGACAAACACAAAAAGGGAAGTTAGGAAATAATTTATAGAGTTGTTGTAGGGTCTGAGCAACCAAAATGATGGGAAACTATAGCAATGTGTGATGTTATTGCTGCTGAAACAAGAACCAGATCGAGAGAGGAGGTAAATGAGCTGAAAACGAGGAAGAAAGTTAGCAGAAAAATGGTCTAGCTATTACAGTGCTTTGTAGAGGCAAAGAGTAGGAAAAAAGGGATTGAACAAGAAGTTTTATTACCTTTGAGATGCAAAGTAGAATGAAGCCAGCAAGGTGAAACTCAAAAGTGAAAGAGGAAGACGAGGGAAGGGATAAGAAAGCTAATGAAAGCTGGTGAGTGAGATGGAGTTGGGCGTTTGAAAGGGTGTTAGTGAGTAGAACGAGAGGGACATTCGAGAACAGTGAGTGGGGGCAAAACAGAGGACTTCGATCTCCTCTGAATATGAAAGTGAACGAAGAACAAAGATAAGGCAGTTTGGCTGAGGACTAGTGACGCGTGATGAAGGGCTTTGAAAATAAGGACAATATCGAGAGATTTGGATGACTAAAGCAGTGTTGGCGAGGTAGGGTGTAAGGCCCGTACTTTTACATGTATTCCTTATGATTCCATGTTATACACACAAGTTACATAATATGTGAATCATAAGAAATAGACCTTTTTATGTTATAAGTGTGATTAGAATGCAAAATGATTAGTGAAGCATTTAAATGCAATCTTTGCTTTGAAATTCTAGAAAATTTAGCAGCTGGAATCCTGCAGATGAATGTCAGATCGATCTCCCTTCACGATAGGATCGATCTTGTAATTCCAGAATGAAATCACAAAGGTTCTATAGGCAAACAGATCGATCTTAATGTGATTTTGCATAGAGAGGATCGATCCCTTCCCAAAGCAGATCGATCTTGATGTAATTTTGCATAGAAAGGATCGATTTCTTTCAAAAAATAGATCGGTCTCGAATGGTTTCTGGCTAGAAAGGATCTATCCCTTCCCAAGAGCAGATCGATCCCTTCCTAAAAGCAGATAGATCCTATAGCTTACTTACTGAATACTTATATAGTTCAACCAAAGGAAGATCGATCTCTTACCCTAGGAGATCGATCTCACAATGCCTATTTCTATTTAAAAGGCCGACAGACGAGTTTTCTTCCCCATATTAACCAATATCTCTCCATTTTAGCAAAGTGATTAAGTTTTCTCACTCTAAAATATCATCACTTTCCAAACAGATTTGAGAAAGGTTGCTTCTAGCAAAGTTGTTCCTTGTGATGAGGAGAACAACATAGTCAAAAACTAGTAGTTAAATTTTTGGATTTGAATGAGCAAGGTGTTTCCCTAATTTTGGCCAAAAGAGAAAGGTTAAGCTACGTGAGTTTTCAATACACAACTTCAATTATGTTAATCTAGATATTTTATGAGTTGATTGGTGTATGTATGGTTAGCTGAAACATCCTTGACCATGCTTAATCATCCATGATCTAATATGGGTTTAGTGTGAGAAAGTGGGCTATGGTTGATTTAATGATGAATTAATTATACTATGGTGTTGGTGATGTTATATGCATGATTTTGATATGGTTTTGTGAAACCAATATGTTGGAATAGATGATGATTTAAAGTAGGCATAATAGGTGTATGATGAAATGCCTTAGTGAAGGAAAGTGATGAATTTAAGGCAAGCACACCAAGTGTTTGTCGAAATGCCATGAAAGCTAGGCAACCATGGTGTTGGCCATGGCTAGGTGTGGCACACCATGCGTGACTGAATGGACAAGTGGACCAAGTGTTGAGTATTTGGCTTAATAAGGCATTATGAGCCTAAGGCCGGCCTAATATGAATCTGTAGACTTGATAGGCTCAATAGATTCTCGAGAAATGAATAGTACATTCGAAATGGACTTCAGAGAAAGTAAGGCCCAATGAGAGTAAATGGGCCCAATAAGTTAAATCGATTGTAGTGAAAGTGAAATATAGATAAATAAAATATATATTAATATGGTTAAATAATTTTGTGCAGCTTCGGAGATTATATTGGGAGCGAAACAGACTGCACGATTGAGCAGCTTTGAGGAAGTGAAATTAGTCAACGTAATTCCAGGTAAGGGAATTTTGTGAGTGCCTAGAGGTAACTATACATATTTTGAGGGTATTTACAGGTCATGAAATTCTCTAAGGTATCTAGAAATAAAATAATAATTTTATGAAATCCGGGGTATCGATGTAAAAAGGCGATTTTGCCCCTAGGAGTAAATTTTATGAAAATGGTAGTAAGGCTAGTAAACTGCATGAATAACATTATTTTGATGTTTTAATGTGATGTGATGTCATAATTTGGGCAAAACAAGGATATGTCAATTAATTGTTTCATGATTTGCATGACATAGTGTAAGACCCATAAATTTCTATATAAAGTTTATGATTCCAGAATGTACAGACAAGTTACAATATATATGAATCATAAGAAATGGATGTTTTAAGTTCTAAGTGTGAATAAAATGCAAAATGCGTATAGAAGCAATTGAATGGGAGTTGAACTCTGGAAATCTGGGAAAAATTGCAGTTGAAATGCTGCAGATATAGGGCAGATCGATATCATTGCAATGGGAGATTGATCTCATTGCCTTGAAATGTAATGCCAAGACATTCTGTAAGAGGGAGATCGATCACTCACTCAAGCATATCGATCTCTAATTGCCTCTCGATAAGCCAGATCGATCTCCTCTAAAGGCTAAATTGATCTCTGAAGCCTTCTGTCTAGCCAAGATCAATCCCATACCATGAACAAAGATCGATCCTATCCCTTTGAGCAAATCGATCTCATGCAAGTAGACAGATCGATCTCATGCAAATAGGCAGATCGATCCTTTAACCTGTAAGCTGAATTCTAAAGGAGTTTAAACAAGGGCAGATCGATCTCCCACCTTTGAAGATCGATCTCATTAGGCCATTTCTATAAAACTCGACAGCTGAATCTGTATTTCATGAAAAATAACTCCTTTCCTCCATTTTTAAAAAGTGACCTAGATTTCTCACTCTAAAATCATCACTTTCTAATCAGTTTTAAGAGAATTTCCATTGAGCAAAGTTGTTCCTAGTGAGGAAGAGAACAACATAATTAAAAGATTGGAAGCTCAAACCTTGGATTGAAGGAGAAAAGAAGTTTTCACCCAATTTGGCAAAAAGAAGAAAAATTCAAGCTAAGTAATATTTCAATATACCATCTTCTAGTATGTTAATCTAGACATTTTGATAAGTGATTTGGTATATATAATGTTGGCTGAAATGTTCATATACATGCTTAAACAACCATTACCTAAAATGAGCTTAGTGAGAGAAAGCTGAAATGGCATGGAGTTGATGATGATTTAAGCATGTATAGATGTTAGTATGCATGTATAGATGATTCTAAGATAACTTTGTGAAATCCATATGTTGGAATGGATGACGATTGAAAATGGGCATAAAAGGTGTTTGATTAAATGCCATAGGGAGAGAAAATGATGAACTTAAGGCATTGTGAGATTAATGTCGGTTCAATATGAATTAGTAGACTCGAGGAGTCTAATGGATTCTCGAGAAAATAATAGAATGATCGAAATGGACTTAAGAGAGAGTAAAGTCCAATAATTCGTAACGAGACCAAAATTGGAGTAAAATGGCCCAATGCATTGAATTAAACTCCATGCAAGTGAAAATGAAGCATATTAAAGTATACTGATGAACTTCATGCAAGAGTGAGCAGAAACGAGGAAGTGAGGTCACTTGGCGTGATCCGAGGTAAGGGAATTTCGTGAGTAGCTAGAGATGGCTACATGTATTTTAAATAGAGTTTCGCTATTATACTTTATATGAATTCCGTGAAATAAGCATGTTGTGTGTACTAAGGATTAATGAGATGAAGTGTGTTTTATCCAAAAATAGGATAAAAAGCCTTAGAAGCATGTTGTGACCCATAATTCATGAGTTGCATGATAGAATGACTAATGTTTTCATGTATATGCGAAAATAGCACATTTAAGTGCTAATTTGATTTGAATTGAGAAAGTTATGATTTAAGTGAGCCATCTATCTGGTTTTATGTGAAAACCATAAGTGCTAGATAATACTCACATTATACTTTGAGATATGCATCACATAGTACTTAAGCCATCGTGTATTGCTTAGTGATCTTGCACAGACCTGTTCACACATGATTTTGAGAAAATGGAAATGGGTGATAAGGATCCACGGAAGCACGATGTACCGCGAGCGTTAGCCATGGAGTACGATGTGCCGTGATATCTTAGTGATTCTGTGTGGGCTAAAGGGATGGTTTATCTGCCTCCCCAAGCATAGGGTTCCCGCACACCTGATCAGTGTTGCCTGGAATCCGGACTATGGCCATAAGTCTTCTTCTTATATTCGTGATACGACATTGTGTTACTACTGTGTGAGGTGAAAAAATGTCCCCCTGCTGTGTGATATAGGGTGATATAAAATTCCATTATATGTCTCATATTACTTTATTTACAAAGAGATTTGTAAGTGTGTTCTGTATGAACTGATAAATGAAACTGTGGGGTTTTAAAGATTGAACTGTGTGATCCTGTGTGAATTGATGATTTTTATGCATATACTCATCTAGCGAATTAATGATTTCACATCGATGGAAGTAATTTTTAAAGAAATGCATATGTTTTATAAGAAAAATAGATATTAATATTTTAGGATGTAGATAGTGTAGTTATCTATCTGCTTTCATATTTTCCTTACTGAGCGTGTTAACTCACCCTCTTATTTCCTCCTCCATAGATACAATGAGTTATTACAGTTGACCCTGATACGGTGTGCTCTAGTTCTCCAGCAATATAGAGGTATACATTTATGAGAGAAAAATTTTATATCCTATAATTTAATGCACAGTCTAGTCATCTTTTGTACGAAAGAGATGTATATAATAGAAACTGATGTAAACGTGTCCGCACATATTTATCAAAGAACAGTTTCTATTTTATTAAATGAATTTAAATTATGAATGGATGAGATGTGAATATGGATGTTGATTCACAGCCTAACTGTTAGTAGTGAGTTAAGTCACGGGAAGAGGGTCGTGATAAAAATTGGTACAGAGCTTGAGTTGGACCGATGTGAGTCAGTATCCATAGTTAGGAAAAAATACATCCCTAAAGTATTGTGCATTATTTGGTTACAATTGTGTATACCAAGCTGGAAATGTAATTGAGACACTTGTTATTGAGCATACAGGATGTCTGATAGATGACGTACTCAGCGAGGAGAGAGTTCGTGCTCTCAGGGGCATAGAGATGAGCCCGAGAGGCGTAGTGGGTCCAGTTTTAGTAGAGATCCACCCGATCTTAGTGAGACTGCTGAGGAACGTAAAACTCAGTTATCGCACAGTGTAGACATTGTTATGGAGATGTTTACACAGGCAATGGCCAGATTTAAGGGTAGACAGGAGAACTCTGATAGTCAAGCTGCTGCATCTTAGAGACAAGAGCCAGTAAAACCTGCATCGAGACCTTGGGCTGCAGAGGCAGAGATTCCTGCACCTCCCCTAATTCAGGACATTCCCCCACCAATTCAGGATCCAGTAGTTCCACAACAGGTTAGTGGTGAGGGAGTTTATGATTGTGACCTGGGCAGGCTGAGACAGTTCAGGAGGTTTGGACCACCTTCGTTCAGTAGGGTGAATGACCCAGTGTTAGCATAGCATTGGATTCGCAATATGGAGAAGCTCTACAGATTCTTCCATTGCTCTACCAAGGAAAAGGTCACTTTTCCTGCTTTTGTATTAGAAGGTGAGACTGAGCATTGGTGGATGGCCACCCAGCCGATTCTGAGTGGACATCACCCGGTGGTGACTTAGGACATATTTTCTGATGCCTTCAGGAGGCAGTACATTCTAGCCACTGCTCAGAGGAAGATGCAGATGGAGTTTCTGACCTTTACTCAGGGGAACTATACAGTTGATGAGTTTAAGTTTGGATTCACCTCCTTGGGTAGATATGACATAGTGACCATGGGTTGCCAGAACAGGTGTCACGACCTCTTTTTTCCTAGAAACCCTACAAATTTTTTCATTTTTTCATTTCCTTACCCATCGTGAACAGTTTCACTGCTAACAGTTGGGCTATGAGTCGATATTGGTCCCTCTTGTCATGCTACTTACCTTAACATCTATTTTCCATATTTCATTTACATATCAATTTATTTTAACTAAATACATCCCCAATATTACATCTGTGTACAGTACTGTGCCTCTATATGTTCAGATACAAAATTATACGAATGTGTATGCCTAGTCTTGATAGAAAGCAGTGGATAACTGAAATACAAGACTATTGTCGCTCTCTTCTACTGAATGTACCCTGTAGGGTGGAAAATGAAAGGGTGAGCGCAACTTTCTCAGTAAGGAAATAATGCAAGAAGGTAGATAACTACACTATCTACATACTGGTAAAAGTATGACATGTAAAACATTTATATTTCGAGCATGAGGCAATTAAAACCATGCCATGTAAGAGTATATCATATATCGTAAAACATGAATCGGCATGTAAAACATGAAAAATATCTCATGTAAAACCTCTCATGCTCGGTACAGTAAAACTCATCAAAACAATCCCAGAGGGATTCAACACATCTTTAAAATCATTAATATCTCACAAAACCCGTTAATTTCTCATTTAATACCACATTTCATGAAAATCATCACAAATCGGGGCTCGACCCCTCCCTCGGGTCTACCCTGGTTTAACAAGACCAATCAAATATATATCATGTGAGACATGCAGGTTATTGTATGGAAACAATCGAGGACTATGTCCCTATGATCCCAGGCTACACGGATCCCGATGTGCGGGGTATCACAACTGTAATAAGAGGTGGGTCACCCTACCCGCCAGAATATCACATCACGTGAATACAATAGTCATGACTACATGGTACAGCGTACTCCGTGTGACATACATGGGTACAACGTACTCCATGAACCCAATATCACAGTCTGGGGGTGCCTGCCATAGGTCTTATCCCACTCCAAACCATGTCGATAACCAACTCATGTCTCAATCTACACGTGCAAGCATATCTTCTCACTGTGACACACAATCTACAGGAGGCTCCAGCACGGTCATATGCATGTCATAAAATTCCTGTGTGAGCGAAGCTCTAGTACAGCTCTATGTATATTCATGATATCAAAAAAACCCTCGTGCAAGCGAAGCTCCAGCACGGTTTCATAAAAATCAATTAAATCTGCGTATGAGAAGTGCTCCAGTACGACTTAAAATAATTATAAATCCAATTTAAATTCACGTACGAGCAATGCTCTAGTACGAATGCATAAAACCAAGTAAAATCCACGTACGAGCACAGCTCCAGTACAGATATGTATATAAAATGGTATAGACCTCGTACGAGCAAAAACTCCAGTACGATAGTCATGTAAAGTAAGTTTGTAAAACTCAATGCGTGCAAGGCTCTAGTACCCTGTATATGAGTTAAAATATAAAATCCAGTGCGAGCAGTGCTCCAACATGATTTAAAACTCATAAAAACATGATAGGCTGCTCAATTTCACTAAAATAAATCAAAAATCACAACTGGCACCTAACTCGTGCCCTTTCATCTAAAAACATGAAATAAACAGCCAGCCTATCCATAATTTTCTTAAATTAAAGCAACTTAACCATAGAATATCGAAAACATGAAAATCGTGAAATTTCATAGCCTTACTACCCTTTTTGAAATTTTCCTAACTAGGGGTAAAATCGTAATTTTCACATATACCCTAATTTTCGTAAAAATTATTATTCTATTTCTAGATACCTTATGAAATTCTACGTAATGTAAAGAACCCCAAAAATATGTGCAGGTATCTTTAAGCGTTTACAAAATTCCCTTACCTCGATTCTCTGTACAGTCTGACTTTTCCAATGCAGAGAATTTTGCTCAGTCCGATTTACTCCCAAATTAAATATTCAGAGCTGCATATAACCATTATCGGGTTAAATACAATACACTTATCCATATTTAACCTTTATTGAGCTTAAATTTAAAATGCTGGGCCCATTTACTCTTATTGGGCTCGGTTACACCTTAATGGGCCTTACTCCGGTTTTACGCCCATTTTAACTTACTATTCACATCATCGAAGCCTATTGGGCTCATTGGGCCCTCAGCGCTTATTGGGCCTTGTTCTAGGCTCTTTGGATAGTTTATACATTTATTTACGATAATTAATTTCTAATTCCAAACATTACGAAATTACACGAAAATTAAATCGTAACATACGCGATTAATTCCTAACTCGTATAACTATCCAATTTATAGAAATCGAGCTTCACTTACTCGAGATTCCAGGTTGATACGTAAATCGAGGCTGACTTGAGCTCTCATTTGTCGTTAATTATCGAGCTACACATTTATACATTTATCGGGTCAATTTCTATCAAATATAATTTAAATAATTATCCTGAGAATTAAATCGGTCAATTTCGACTGCTTACCGGCTAACCCGTAGCTCGATTGTATAATTGAAATTGATTTCCAAATTTTTTTCTCTTTTCCTACTCTTTTTTTCATTCATTTCTTTCTTGGCTGAATCGATCCGGTCCGGTTCAGCACAGTCCCCTCTTCACTGAATTGACTGTACCAATTCAGTACTCACTTCACCGTTCCCGACGTTTTCAGTCTGTTCTCGACCATTTTTGGCGCCAATCGGTGCGCCTGGAGCAGAGGAACGTTCAACTAGGGTCGGCTGGGGTCAATCACCGGTGGAACCGTCGAAATCTTCTTCTCTCCCTCATGACTTCCTCTCCTCGATCCTCCTGAATCTGGCGTCGATGCGACGCGTTCCGATGGTAAGAGGGTTACGCAGTGCCGAGCAACATTTTTTGGTGGTCGTCAGGCCTCGTCTGGCGCCGGTGAATCGTCGGAGCTGAGGTCTCCCATAGTTGCCCTTCTTCTTTCCCCTTTTCGCAAATCGCGATTTCAGTTTCTTTTTTTTTCTTTTTTTTTTCAATTTCCTATTTCTTTTTTTATTATTATTATATATAATACATTATATTATTATTATTTTAATAGAATATAATATAGTATTTGTATAAAAATATCTACACCAATATATGTATATATTTAATTAATTAAATATATATTTATCTTATTTTATTATTTTTTTCGATATAATTTTCCCCGTGTTTCCAAAATAGTGTCCCGAAATAAAATTTTGGTTAGTCATACTAAATTCATATCTTAATCAATTGGACTCAAAATTCAATAATTTCTTCGATATTGATCAAGATTTCCTAAATTCATATTTTTAATAATAATTTCTTATCGAATTTATACCGAATTTCAGGTCTTTTGACCATTTTACCCTTCTACACGTTCGGGACCAGTTTAGATGGACTTTCCTTCTTAGACCCACTATAATTTCTCATTTAAAATTCGTATCTCTGTCCCGACAATTCAAATCTCATAAATTTAATTTGAAATTCCTTAACTGACTATTTTCAAATTTTACATACGTTCAACTACTTCATTCATCTTTATATGATCACAATCATCCGTCTTATGATTCCATTAACATATAACAATATCCATACAATGTGTGAACCATAAGGAAATACGATAAAAATCGGGTCTTACAACAGAAAGGTCTAAAAATTTCTTGAAGGGTTGAGTCCTTCGATCAGAGAACGATTGGCCCTATTTGGCATCACCACCTATGATGAAGCAGTACACAGAGCTCAGTTATGTGAGCAAGACTATGAGTTTCACACCTCGGAGTTAAGTAAGAGTGGTAAGAGTAGAGATAAAGACCGAAAGAGGTCACTGGATGACATAGGGTTCTGAAAGGGCCAAAGATTGTTTGGTAAGGGGCCTATGATTGAAGAGGTATGAGAGAGGCCAGTGAAGCCTCCAGCTTATCCAGCTCTACCTCCAGCTTCAAGGGGCATAATTATTGGTGGACCTCGACTTACCACCGAGCAGTGCAAGACGTGTGATAGATATCATGGGAGTAGACCATGCCCTTTCATAAGATCCTGTTATAGGTGTGGTAAACCATGGCACATAACTCGTGAATGCCCAGAGTTGATGGATACAGGCCCACAGAAGGGTAAAGAGCCAGAGAAGGCTACAGTTGAGACACCAACACCTAAGAGGAAGGCTACAGCTGAAGAGAAAGGGAAACAAGCTGTTGGTCGATGGCGAGTGTTTGCATTAGACTAGGCATTTGCAGAAGCTTCTACAGATGTGACTAAAGGTACCATCCTAGTCTTTAATTTTGAAGCATTAGCATTAATTGATCCCGGTACCACGTATTCATTCATATCGCCTATATTTGCATGTAAATTGATTGAACATGTAAAACCTGTAGCTCTAGGTAGGATTTTTCTTATAAGTACTCCAGTGAGTATCTGTTCTCACAGAAGGAGTTGAATATAAGACAGAGAAGATGGCTAGAGTTTCTGAAGGACTATGATTGTGAGACACTTTATCATCCGAGTAAGGCTAATGTTGTAGCTGACGCTTTGAGTAGGAAGAGCCTAAGGATAGTATCGATGGTCAGGGAACATGAGCTATTTGAGCAGTTTGCTAGCCTCAGTTTAGGAGTTATGCCTTCTGACATGGATACAGACTATGTGATAGCTAGTCTAAACTTGGAGTCGGATCTGTTGGATAGGATCAGACAGGCTCAGCAGATTGATGCATATTGTGTTGAGATGACTAGTCAGATGCAGACAGGCACAGTGACTGATTTTGGGTTGAGTACTGATGGATTGTTGAGGTTTAGGGGTAGATTGTGTGTTCTCAATGACCTAGAGCTCAGTATTGGCAGAGGCTCATTTGTCGAGGTACACGTTACATTCAGGGAGTAACAAGATGTATCAAAACCTTCGGAAGGTGTACTGGTGGTCGGGTATGAAGAAAGACGTGGTAGAGTTTATGGCAAGATGTCTCTTATGTCATTAAGTGAAGGTACAGTATCAGAAGACTGCAGGGTTATTACAGGCTCTACCTATACCGACATGGAAATGAGAGCATATCACCATGGATTTTGTGATGGGTTTATCGAGGACCCGCAGGAATCACGATGCTATATGGGTGATCGTTGATAGACTGACGAAGTCAGCCCACTTCCTATCTATGAGACTACCGATACTCTAAGTTCATTGGAAGAGTTGTATATACGTGAGGTTGTGAGGTTACATGGTGTTCTATTGAGCATAGTCTCTGATATGGATTCCCACTTCACTTCCCACTTTTGCGAACATTTTCAAGAAGCAATGGAAACCAAGTTGAGTTTGAGCATCGCTTTCAATCCTCAGACAGATGGACAGTCAGAGAGGACTATACAGACTCTGAAGGTCATGTTGAGAATGTGTGTGCTGGATTTTAGAGGCTCCTGGGATGATCACTTGCCACTAGTCGAATTCACCTGCAACAATAGTTATCATTCGAGTATCGGGATGACACCGTATAAGGCTTTATATGGTCATAGATCTCGTTCCCCTATCAGGTGGGAAGAAGTGGGTGACCGAAAGATTTTCAGTCCTGATTTGGATACACAAGCCTTTGAGGATGTCCGTTTGATTGTAGAGAGACTGAGGATAGGTCAGAGTAGACAGAAGAGTTACGCTGACAAGAGACGGAGGCAACTAGAGTGTGCAGTTGGTCAGTCAGTGTTTCTGAAGGTTTCTCCTTCCAAGGGTATAACGAGATTTGGAAAGAGAGGAAAGCTGAGCCCTCATTACATTAGACCCTTTGAGATACTGGATCGAGTGGGAGATAAGGCCTATAGGTTGGCATTGCCACCGAACTTATCAGGTGTACATAAAGTGTTCCACATTTTGATGTTTCGGAAGTATCACCCGGATCCGGCACATATGATTAGATATGAGCTGTTGGAGCTCAGAGAGGACATGCCATAAGTTGAGAGACCGATTCGGATACTGGATAGGAAGAAGAAAGTCCTGAGATTGAAGACTATTGAATTGGTGAATGTTCTCTAGCAGCGTCACACTTTAGAGGAGGCTACTTGGGAGCTAGAGAGTCTGATGTAAGAAAACACCCCCAGCTGTTTGATGACTGACTTGGTTCTAATTTGGAGGACTAAATTTTCTTAGTTGGGGAGGATTGTAAGACCCGTATTTTTATGTAGCTTGTTCCTTATGATTTATAGGTGTACGAACACTTTATTTCGTTAGTGGAATCATAAGAAGAGTATTTACTTGATTTAAGTGTTAGTGAAATGATTTAACACTTATAAGCTACATATAAGTTGAAAAAGGACTATAAGAGCCACATGACTAAATCGAGTGGATCTTGATCATTCTAACTGAAAAGAAGAACTTAAAATGAGAAAATATAGGGAGCTCATGAAAGAAAGTCGGTTTGATTTGGTCCCAAACTAGAGAATAAGAGTAAAAGCCAAAAAGGGCTAAACGAGTCCGAAATGGTCCGTTTAAGGTATTTTAGGTGTATTCACCTCCCGAAAACAGCCAAAACATAAAGACAAGAGTGTAAACCATAAAATACGACACTTTCTTATTTTTGAAAAAAAGTCAAATGTGATCAATGGTTAAGAAAAGTCAAAGGTAGTTAAGAAAAGTGGACTTTGACCATAGTAGACTAACCATGGTTAAAAATTAACTTAAGTATAGAGAAAAATTGGGAAAAAATATTCTTGGTCAAAATACAAGATAATCATCCCTGAAAATAGGAAATATTTATTTAATCAAAATCTGGATTAAATTTAACGGGTAAAAATGTAATAGGCCAAAGTGGAAATTTTAAAGCCCATTAAGGTATAACAAGTGTGGACCAAATTTCTTAAGTCCATTAGACCGAATTGTTGGATCGATTTGTGGGCCGAATATTTAGACAATTGAAGACTCAATGTGTAGTAAAAATTTCAGCCCAAAATCCTATTAGGAAGGCCCAAACTGAGAGGCCCAAAAGCTAGGCCCAAATTAGTAAAATTCAAGCCCATTAGTAAAAGGTAACCATAGCCAAATTGGTAACTATTACCTAAACCAATTCAATTCAAACTTGTTAGCTAGAAATTTAGGCTTAATGACTAAGTAATTGACTTATAAAATCAGCCAATGTGTCATCTTCTTCAACCCATCATTCTCGGCTACACAAAGAAACCATTAACAAACATATAGTCAAGCTTTCTCTTACTAGAAATCACTAGGAAAAAGGCATATTTGGAACTTGAAATCTTCATGAAAGTTGTTCCAAATTGAGAGACAATTAACATATGTTGGAATTGGCTATCAAGGAGCCAAAGTGAGCAAATCGAGAAGCTTCAAAGCTTCGACCAAATGTGAAAGTGCAAGCTAGATATAATTTCAAGCATTCAAATTCATATATGTTAATGTATGAATTATTCTAAGTTGATTGGTATATGTTTTAAGCATTGAAACACATGAAATCACTATGAACATGGATTGGTCGAGTGTGGGAAATGGTAAATTGATGAATACCCATATGATTTTAAGGCATGAATGAGTTGATATACATGTGTTTATGATTATGGTATAGTTAGAATTAATCAATTTGATCAATTGGTAGATGAATTAAGTTGGCAATCAAGGTGTTTGATAAAATGCCTAAATGAACTAAGTTAAGCTTAAGAACATTGGCAACCAAGTGTTTGTGAAAATGACTAAGTGAATGGCTAGTGAAATGGCCGATGGTCGCGTGGTGTTCGGCATGGCTAGGCATGCATAGTTCTCTGCTATGGCATGTGGTTGAGAGGTCCAATGGGAAAAGCCTAATTGGTTTCAGCCCAATGTGATGTAATGGGTCTCGGATAAGCCCAATAAGAGTTAGTGGGCCCCACAAGCCCAATAGGCCCAATGAAAATGAATAGTAAAATGGAAATGGGCTTAAGACAGAGTTATGCCCATTAAGGATTATTAAGGCCCATTAAGTGAAATAGATTGTATATAATGTGAAATACAGTGAGAAAAGTAAAATTAACATGATGAATGGTTATATGCAGCTCCAAAGATTGTTGGAGGAGCTAATCGGACTGCTGGATCGAGCAACGTTGAGAAAGTAAAATTTCTCGAGTGATTTCAGGTGATGAACATTTGTGAGTAGTTAGAGATACCTGCACGTATTTTCGTCTGCTTTTGCATTCACTTAAAAACTCTAAGGGTCAGAGAAAGTGAATAATAATTATAGCGACTCGATAGTGACAAATTATTATTTTGCCCCTAGTTAGGAAAAAAGTTAATTTTTGGGAAAAGTTGTAAAAAGCATGGAACCCACAATTATGAGTGTTTTTACTGCTGTTTAGCAGAACAGTAGGTAGATGGGCTAATGTTTTCATGATTGATGAGAAATAGCACAAATTATAGTGCTGATTTTTATGTTTTGAAAATCATCACTTTTAAAAAGCCATCTATCGAATTATGTGAGAATAAATCGTGCTAGAGCACAACTCGCACTTGATTTTATATGTTTTCCACGTATATTAGTGCTGAAGTATGATTCGCACTAGATTTCCATGACATGCATGATAGAGTGCTAGAGCATTGCTCATACTCAGTTTTATACGATTTATGCATGATAGAGTGCTGGAGCTATTGCTCGTACTCAGTTTTATGTATTTTATGCATAACATAGTACTGAAGCGATTGCTCGTACTTGATTTGAAACATGAACTATGCATGACCAAGTGCTGGAGTGTTACTCGCACTAGAGTTCGAGTTTATGATGTGTGTAACAGTGTTTGAGTGGAGTGTCGACTATGAGTCGCGCTCAAAGGCGCGCACTGTAGTTTTACTGTGATATTTAAGACATGCTAAAAACTATGACGATTTCCTCGTATAGACTGAGTGTCAAACTGTTGAGATGCTCGCATGTGGATTTAGAGATGTGGTATTGGTTATCCATTGAGATAGGGTCCACGAGTGTACGTTGTACCGTGTATATGTCACGGAGTATGTTGTACCGTGTGTTGATGTGATGTGTATCAGGAGTTAAGGAGTTAATAGCTGGCGGTCGTGATGGATTGACCCCCTCCCATTGCAGCAGTGATTGCCTTGCACACTAGGATCCATGTAGCCTGGGTTCACATTATAGGATATGAGCATAGTCCAGGATATTATTGCATTTAGCCACAGAGTCTCGCATGATATATCACTTGATTTTATGATACGGATAGACTTGAGGGATGGGTCTTGAATCCAATTGTTCTGATGTGAATGATTTAAATGCCATATTTACTATGATTTGAATATAAATGGCATGATTTATCTAAAGGCATTATGAAATTATAAAGATGCATTGTTTTGCACGAAATGCATACATTTGAGAACTAAGCATGACTTCCGTACATGGGATTTAATCTGTACAAGTATATATATTTTAAATACATGTTTCAAAGTGAGTTAAGGAAATAATATTTTTGAAGCATAGCATTATTTTGAGTAGATAATGTAGATGTCTACTTGCTTGTCTAGTTTCCTTACTAAGCTATGAGCTCACCCCTTTTTTTACACCTCTCTACAGAGCATCTACAGTAGAGGAAGTACGTTTGAGGGATAGTATTCCTATTGTCCGCTGCCATTTCCTATCGATCGACAAGTATACACATTTGGTACGATTTTGTATCTAAACATATAAACAACATAGTGATATAAACGATGTAAATTATGGGGGATGTATTTATATTAGATTTTATATGAACTCACTTATGTTATAAAAGAATTTACAGTCAATAAATTGTATATTGACATGCATGTATGATAATGAATGAATCTTATGGTAAGCGAGGATACTAATATCGAATCACAGCCCAACTGTTGATAAGGAGAAAGGTAAGTAAAAGCGAAAAATTTATAGTGGTTTTGGTTAAGTCACGGACAGTCGTGACAGTTGATTTGGATAAGGAACAACCGGAATTAGTTGACATCCCAATGGTTAGAGAATTCCCCGATGTCTTTTTGAAAGAATTACTAGGGTTGCCACCAGATAGAGAGATGGAATTCTGTATTGATGTGGTGCTTGGAACTGAACCAATATCTAAGTCACCGTATAGAATGGCTCCAGTGGAATTATAAGAGCTAAAGAAACAGTTGTAAGAGTTGTTAGACAAGGGGTTTATCAGACCGAGTGTATCAGCTTGGGGAGCATCGGTTCTGTTTGTAAAGAAAAAAGATGGAAGCCTCTGACTTTGTATAGATTGTCGGTTGTTGGATAAGGCTACCATCAAGAACAAGTATCCCCTTCCACAGATTGATGATCTATTAGATCAGTTGCATGGAGCACACATCTTTTCAAAGATTGATATGAGGTCTGGGTATCATTAGTTGAGGATTTAGAGTGGAGATGTGCCCAAGATAATGTTTTGGAGCCGTTATAGCCATTATGAGTTTCTAGTTATGAAATTTGGGTTGACAAATGCTCTTGCAGCGTTTATGGCACTAGTGAACGATGTGTTTAAGCCATACCTGCACAGCTTTGTGATTGTCCTTATAGATGACATACTGGTGAACTCAAAGTCCAGGGAAGAGCATGAACAACACTTAAGGATAGTGTTACAGACCCTCCGAGATCAGGAATTGTATGCTAAACTCAAGAAGTGTGATTTTTGGTTGAGTGAGATATCATTTCTGGGTCATGTGGTCTCGAGAGATAGGGTATTAGTGGATCCGTCCAAGAAGAGGCTACGATACAGTGGCAAAGACCCAAGACGGTTACAAAAATCCGCAGTTTCCTGGGTTTGGCAGGTTATTATCGACAGTTTGTCAAGAGATTCTCTAAACTAGCTTCTTCGTTGACCCGTCTCACTCAAAAGAATGTGGCATTTGAGTGGGATGATAAATGTGAAAGTAGTTTCTGCGAGCTAAAGCACAGATTGACCACCGCACCTATTCTCACCATACCCACCAACTTAGGAGGTTACTCAATGTATACAGATGCCTCGGGACAAGGACTGGGCTGTGTGTTGATGCAGAATGGGAAAGTAGTAGCTATGGATCTAGATAGCTTAAGGACCATGAGATTAACTACCTGACTCATGATTTAGAGTTGGCAGCCATGGTATTTGCCTTACAGATTTGGCGCCACTACTGATACGGTCAAAAATTTCAGGTGTATCCAGATCATAAGAGCCTCATATATCTGTTTTCACAGAAAGAGTTAAATATAAGGTAGAGACGATGGATAGAGCTTCTAAAGGATTATGATTGCGAAATATTATACCATCCAAGGAAGGCTAATGTTGTGGTGGATGCCTTGAGTAAAAAGAGCCTCGGAATGGTATCACACATGATGGTCAGGGAATATCAGCTACTCCAGCAATTTATTCACCTCAGGTTGGATATAGACCCTTTTCGATGTTGACAGTGGCTATGTGATAGCTAGCCTGCGAGTGGAACCGAATTTGATTAACCGGATATGACAGGCGTAGCATACTGATCTACTGTGTAAGGATCATACGAGTCTAATTCAGAGGGGTAAAGTGGCCGATTGCTTAGTGAGTGATGATGGCCTACTGAGGTTTAGAGGCAGGATTTGCGTTCCCGATGACCTAGAGTTAAAGAGGTTGATTTTAACAGAAGCTCATTCATCGAGATATACATTGCATCCGAAAAGTAACAAGATGTATCAGAATCTTCAAAAAGTTTATTTGTGGTTAGGGATAGAAAAGGACATCGCAGAGTTTGTGGCAAGATGTTTGGTATGTCAACAAGTGAAGGTAGAGCATCAAAAGCCTGCAAGGTTATTGCAGCATCTACCTATACCAACTTGAAAATGGGAGCATGTCACTATGGATTTCATCATAGGATTGTCGAGGATTAGGAGGAACCATGATGCTATCTAGGTAGTTGTAGACAGATTGACGAAGTCTACCCACTTTCTAGCTTTGAAATCTACAGATACTTTGAGTAGTTTGGCAGAGTTGTATGTACGGGAGATAGTGAGGCTCTATGGTATTCTAGTGAGAATTGTATCGGATAGGGATTTTCACTTTACTTCCCACTTTTGGGAACATTTTCAATAAACTATGGGACCCAGTTAAGTTTCAGTACCGCTTTCCACCCTCAAAATAATGGTCAGTTAGAGGAGACCATCCAAACGTTAGAGAACATGCTGAGAGCGAGTGTCATGGATTTTAAAGGCTCCTGGGATGAGCACCTACCGTTAGCTGAATTTACATATAACAATAGTTATCACTCGAGTATCGGGATGGCACCATATGAGGCATTATATGGTAGAAGGTGTCATTCCCCTATTGGTTGGGAAGAAGTGGATGATAGAAAGACTTTTGCTCCCAATTTCGTACAGCAAGCCTCTGAGGTTGTTCAACTGATATGTGATAGATTGAGAACAGCTCCAAGCAGGCAGAAAAGCTACGCTAACATGAGACAGAGGCCACTAGAGTTCACCGTGGGTGACTCGATATTTTTGAAAGTTTCTCCCTCGAAAGGAATCATGAGGTTCCGTAAGAAGGGTAAGTTAAGCCCTCGGTATATCGGACTGTTTGAGATATTGGAGTGAGTGAGAGATAAGGCCTATAGGCTAGCGTTGCCACCAGAGCTAGCAGGCATTCATAACGTCTTCCACGTATCGATTCTTCGGAAGTACTATCCAGATCTGACTCATGTGATTCGGTTTGAGCCATTGGAGCTCAATAACGATCTGACCTATATAGAAAGACCGATCCGAATTTTGGATAGGAAGGAAAAAGTATTGAGGAATAAGACAATTATACTCGTTAAGGTTCTTTGGCACCACCACAATTCAGAGGAGGCTACTTGGGAGTTAGAGAGCCTGATATGGGAAAAGTACCTCTGAATTTTTGAAGAATGACTTGGTTCTAATTTGGAGGACCAAATTTCTTAAAGGAGAGGAGGAATATAAGACCCAAAAATTTATATGTATCCATTATGATTTCAAGAATGTACTCACAAGTTCTCTAATCAATGAATCATAAGAATTGGATAATTTCAAGTTCAAAATGTGAATGAAATGCAATTTGAGTATAGAAGCAATTTAATGTAAAGTCCCTCTTTGAATTTTTGGGAAAATTGCAGCTAGAATACTGCAAAGCAAGTGAAGATCGATCTCAAACGCGAGGGAGATCGATCTTAGATGCATTTTGTAAGAGGAGATCAATCCTTAATTCAAGACAAATAGATCTCTCATTACCTCAGGTTAGAGTAGATCGATCCCTTTTTAGTGGCCAAATCGATCTCAGAAGCTCTCTGCCTGGCTAAGATCGGTTCCATCCCTTCGAGCAGATAGACCCCTTCCAAGAGACAGATCGATCTGCTACTTGTAAACTAAAATGCCGAGAGAGATTTCAAGCAGGGAAGATCGATCCTCACCCAAGGAGATCGATCTCATCAAGGTAAATTCTATATAAAGCCCGACATTTCAAGCTTTCATGCCCTGAAAAGTGAAAACCGTCCATTTTTGAAGCAGAGTAATATAGTTTCCCTCTTTAAATTCTCATTTCCTTCCAAATAGAGTTAAGAGAAATTTATTTCTGCAAAGTTGTTCCTAGAGAAGAGGAGAACAACATAGTTGAAAACGAGAGGGCGAATCATTGGATTGAAGGAGAAAAGAGAATTTCTCCCAAATTGGCAAAAGAGGAAAAAGGTCAAGCTAGGTAAGATTTCTATAAACCATTTTTTAATATGTTAATCTAGACTTCTTGATGAGTGATTTGGTGTATATAACGTTGGATTAAATGCTTATTTACATGTTTAAACAACTATAACCTAAAATGGGCTTAATAAGAGAAAATTGAAAATAGTACAGAGCTAATGAAGATTTAAACATGTAGAGATGTTAATGAGCATGTATAGAAGATACTAAGTTGACATTTTGAAATCCATAAGTTGGATTAGATGAGAATTGATAATGGGCGTGTTAAGTGTTTGATGAAATGCCGTAGAGGAAGAAAATGATGAACTAGAGGCATTGTAAACTTAATGCCGGTTCAATACAAATCAATGGACTCGAGGAGTCTAACAGATTCTCAAGTAACGAATAGAATAGTTGAAATGGACTTAAGGGGGAGTAAAGTCTGATAAGATGAAATGAGGCCAAATTGGTGTAAAATGGCCCAATGCATTGAATTAAACGTCTTGTAAGTGAAATAATTCATTGCAACTCTGGGAGATAAAGTTGAAGCCGATAAGACCGGATCACAAGCGTTGGAAATCAAGGAAAGCGATCCGAGCATGATTCAAGGTAAGGGACTTATGCGAGCTATTAGAGATAGCTATACGTATGTTTTCTTACTTGCAGCGTGTGAATATATGTGATAAATATGTAGATATTGATATATCTAGGTGAAAACTACGTATGAGAAGAAGATTATATGCATGAATTGCATGATTTCTATGCCTTGTTGTGAAAAGATGTTTTTTTACCAGTGTTTTGAGAAAGAATAATAATATATTGGCTCTTGGTTCAGTAAATTGCATGAAAAGCTTTTAACGAGTGATTGAAGGGAGATTGCCCTCTCACTCATACTTAGTGAATGGGGCCATCTATTTCTTTTCTGCGTGAACTTGTGCTAGAGCCTAAGTGGCAACGGTAGATTTACCAACCCTGCTCGCACATCATTTTTAAAAAGGGATTTTGAGAAAACCAATAAAAAAGGTGCTCGATGCCTCGGGTGATGCTGTGTGTTCCACTCGAGAGCTCACAATAGATTTTGGGAATCATGTTGGAGCCAAAGAGTAATGCTTATTGTTCTTGCTCTGATTATGCTCGCATGTGATGTAAGATCCATAATTTTGTTAATGTAACCTTTATGACTTGTGATGTGTATATTAGTTACAAATAATGAAAATCATGAGGAATGTATATGTGAAGTTTGTAAATGTGTATGGAATGAATACATGCAAGTTTATAAGTATAGAACAAGTGTAAGAGGGATAGTTCCATGAGTGAAATGGGAATATCTTGAGTTTTGAGTGGTTAAGTAAAATGGACTTAGTTTTATACCTTCAATTTGGTTATATTGTATACCTTTGGTTATACAATGAATGCACACAAGTTTTAATATGTATGAAGTATGAATAGATGTCATTTTCAAGCCTTAAATAAGGTTAGATGAGAAAATGACCATAGCAGCAGAATTAAGAGTGTTTGAGATAAGTTACTGTAGAAAACTGCAGTAAAATCTGGAACATATGAATGAGAGATCGATCTCATGAGATGAGAGATCGATCTGGAAGAGCCAAAACTGCTTCTGTTCGAACAATGGAACAGGACAGATCGATCTCCAAAGGGGCCATATCGATCTACTAAACATTCTGTGTTGAAGGAATCGATCTCTAAAGGGCCAGATCGATTTCCTTAAGCTACTGACTTGCAACAGATAGATCTCATGTAAGAGCAGATCAATCAACTTAAGGTTCTGTGTTGTACAGATCGATCTCATGAAAGAGTAGATCGATCTCATGTAGTCTAAAAGGTCGGTTTCAAGAGGAAAAATGCAGAGCAGATCGAGCTCCTAGGGTAGCAGATCGATCTGATCAAGATAATTCTATAAATACTGGACTTCTGCTTTTTAGTTTTCACGGGATTTACTATTTCATTCAATAATCAAAGTGTAAACTAGCCAAGAAACACTAGAAAACTTCAATTTGTGATCAGTTCTGAGTGATATATAAGTGAGCAAAGTTGTTCTTAGCAAAAAGGAGAACAACATACTAGGAAACAAGAGATTGAGATCAAAGGTTTCAAGAGCAAGAAGGATTTTACCATTTTGGTGAAAAAGAAAGGAAATCTCAACTAGGTAAGATTTAATGCACCAAGTTAATATATGTTAAACTAGGTGTATTGATGAGTAAATTGATATACGTTTGAAATGTTGGAAATGAAAGGATAATGAAAAATCACCATGACCTAGATATTGGTGAGAAAATGAGAAAGTGATGAGGAAATGGTGTTAACATTGATTTAATGATGAAATATGCATGTATGGAAGATTATGAGGTAATCTGATGAAATGCATAAATTGGAAATAAGGAGAAATGAAGGTAGCTATGTGAAAATGTGGATTTATACCATATTTGGAGAAAGTGATGAAAACTATGTATTAAATTGAGATTTGGCAAATAAAATGAGTATATAGTGATATATTAATGCCAATAATTATAACAGTTTCAAAAATTTCCTTAGAAGTTGATTGGACAGCAAGAGTGAGCAAAAACTAGGAAGAGAGGTCACTTGGCGTGATCCGAGGTAAGGGAATTTCGTGAGTAGCTAGAGATGGCTACACATTTTTTAAATAGAGTTTCGATATTATACTCTATATGAATTCCCTGAAATAAGCATGTTATGTGTACTAAGGATTGATGAGTGAAGTGTGTTTTATCCAAAAATAGGATAAAAAGCCTTAGAAGCATGTTGTGTAGAATGGCTAATATTTTCATATATATATATGAAAATAGCACATTTAAGTGCTAATTTGATTTGAATTGAGAAAGTTATGATTTAAGTGAGCCATCTATATGGTTTTGTTTGAAAACCATAAGTGTTAGATAATACTCACATTATATTTTGAGATATGCATCACATAGTACTGGAACCATCGTGTATTGCTTAGTGATCTTGCACAGACCTGCTCGCACATGATTTTGAGACAACGAAAATGGGTGATAAGGATCCATGGAAGCACGATGTACCATGATCGTTAGCCATGGAGTACAATGTGCCGTGATATCTTAGTGATTCTGTGTGGGCTGAGGGGAAGGTTTATTCTCCTCCCCAAGCATAGGGTTCCCGTACACCTAATCAGTGTTGCTTGGAATCCGGACTATGGCCATAAGTCTTCTTCTTATATTCGTGATACAACATTGTGTTACTACTATGTGAGGTGAAAAATGTCCCCCCTGCTGTGTGATACAGGGTGATATAAAATCTCATTATATGTCTCATATTACTTTATTTACAAAGAGATTTGTAAGTGTGTTATGTGTGAACTGATAAATGAAGCTGTGTGGTTTTAAAGATTGAACTGTGTGATCCTATGTGAATTGATGATTTTTTGTATATACTCATTTAGCGAATTAATGATTTCACATCGATGGAAGTAATTTTTAAAGAAATGTATATGTTTTATAAGAAAAATAGATGTTAATATTTTAGCAAGTAGATAGTGTAGTTATTTACCTGCTTTCATATTTTCCTTACTGAGCGTGTTAGCTCACCCTCTTATTTCCTCCTCCACAGATACTAAACAGTACTGAGTAACTGCAGTTGTCCCTACTACGGTGTGCTCCAGTTCTTCAGCAATATAGAGGTATACATTTATGGGAGAAAAATTTTGTATCCTATAATTTAATGCACAGTCTAGTGATCTTTTATACAAAAGGGATGTATATAATATAAACTGATGTAAACGTTTCCGCACATATTTATAAAAGAACAGTTTCTATTTCATTAAATGAATTTAAATTATGAATGGATGAGATGTGAATATGGATGTTGATTCGTAGTCTAACTGTTAGTAGTGAGTTAAGTCACGGGAAGAGGGTTGTGACATATCGAGCCTTAAGTCATTATGTCACAACTCTTACCGATATGTCAAATGAATTTATTGATAAAGATCGAAATAGATAAAACTAGGTTAAATTCATTCGTAAGTATGAAACTACCTCACTCTTTTAATTAATTTCACCTGTGTTATATTAAAAATAGTACAATACATGAAGTTAGTGGAGAATTCCATATCATAAACATGTGGATCAATAAGAATAAGATTTAATGGAAATATATGGAAAAGTATGATAATAAGAAGCTTATACATTACACCTTTTGATTTAATACATTAATCCAATTAAGAAGCATGTGATTGGCACATGACTTCAATTTTTGTTCGTTTTATGAAAGCATGGTCGGCTATCTGTCGTAATTCCCATAAAATCATTCCAAAAATACCAAGAAAATAGAAAAACCACCATTTCTGTAAACACCATAAATTTTCATGTACTTGGTCTTGTCAATGAATACCAATTTAACCATTGGGATTGGAAATGTGTTTTCTTACTGGATGAGTTAAACTAGATTTTAATGTGAGGAACTTAGGAGAAACTTAATTAAATAAAATATTTTACCATAGGGGATAGACGAGTATAAAAATGACATAATACTGGAGCGAATTAAATAAATAAAATAAGTATGAGTATTCCTTCATGTCAAGTAAGTACAAATATTAGACTAAATATATTGTGAAAATAATACATGATAAAAATTATAAAGCAACTACATAAAATAAAATAAATCAATAAATAAATAAATTATAAAAAAAGAAACGAAAAAGAATGGAAATGAAGGGAATGATGGCTATGAAATAGAATGAGTGATAATGTTGATATTCTGACCGAAATTGATGGAGGAGTAGCAATCAAGGAATGAAAAGAAAAGTGAACCGAAAGTCCACGTGAATTTCTAAGTTTCCACCCCATATTTGTTGTTGTAGAAGTGAGTGGAGTGATTTCCACTCAAGCATAATTAATGTGGGCATTCGGTTATGAAAGAAGATAAAAAAGAAGAGTGAAACAAAGGGAAGTGGCAAAATGAAAGGAGGGTTGGTGCACTGTAGCTATAGCAGGAAATGGCAGGCTAAATTGATAGGGATGGGGTATTTCAATTGGTGTCCCGCTGAGGGAAGTAGTGGTGGATTGCTGTATTTATATATATATATATATATATATATATATATATATAGGCTGACAAACATAAAAACGAAAGTCAGGAAATAATTTAGAGAGTTGTTGTAGGGTCCGAGCAACCAAAATGATGGGAAACTATAGCAATGTGCATTGGTCTTGCTGCTAAAAAAAGAATTATCAGAGAGAGGAGGTAAGTGAGCTGAAAATGAGGAAGAAAGTTAGCAAAAAAAATGGTCTAGCTATTACAGTGCTTTGTAGAGGCAAAGAGGAGGAAAAAAGGGACTGAATAAGAAGTTTTATTACCTCTGAGATGCAAAGTAGAACGAAGCCAGCAAGGTGAAACTCAAAAGTGAAAGAGGAAGACGAGGGAAGGGATAAGAAAGCTAATGAAAGCTGGTGAGTGAGATGGAGTTGGGCGTTTGAAAGGGTGTTAGTGAGCAGAACGAGAGGGACATTCAAGAACAGTGAGTGGGAGCAAAACAGAGGACTTCGATCTCCTCTGAAAATGAAAGTGAACGAGGAACAAAGATAAGGTAGTTTGGCTGAGGACTAGTGATGTGTGAGGAAGGGCTTTGAAAACAAGGACTGTATCGAGAGGTTTGGATGACTAGTGCAGTGTTGGCGAGGTAGGATGTAAGGCTCGTACTTTTACATGTATTCCTTATGATTCCATGCTATACACACAAGTTACATAGTATGTGAATCATAAGAAATGGACCTTTTTTATGTTATAAGTGTGATTAGAATGCAAAATGATTAGTGAAGCATTTAAATGCAATCTTTGCTTTGAAATTTTGGAAAAATTAGCAGCTGGAATCCTACAGATGAATGTCAGATCGATCTCCGTTCACGACAAGATAGATCTTGTAATTCCAGAATGAAATCATAAAGGTTCTATAGGCAAGCAGATCGATCTTGATGTGATTCTGCATAGAGTGGATGGATCTCTTCCCAAAGCAGATCGATCTCGATGTGATTCTACATAGAAAGGATCGATGTCTTTCAAAAAACAGATCGATCTCGAATGGTTTCTGGATAGAAAGGATCGATCCCTTCCCAAGAGCAGATCAATCCCTTCCTAAGAGCAGATAGATCCCACAGCTTACTTACTGAATACTTGTATAGTTCAACCAAAGGAAGATCGATCTTTCACCCTAGGAGATCGATCTCACAATGCCTATTTCTATTTAAAAGGCTGATAGACGAGTCTTCTTGCCCAAATTAACCAATATCTTTCCATTTTAGCAAAGTAATCAAGTTTTCTCACTCTAAAATATCATCACCTTCCAAACAGATTTGAGAAAGGTTACTATTAGCAAAGTTGTTCCTTGTGATGAGGAGAACAACATAGTCAAAAACTAGTAGTTAAATTTTTGGATTTGAATGAGCAAGGTATTTCCCCAATTTTGGCCAAAAGAGAAAGGTTAGGCTAGGTGAGTTTTCAATACACCAACTTTAATTATGTTAATCTAGATATTTTATACGTTGATTGGTGTATGTATGGTTGGCTGAAACATCCTTGACCATGCTTAATCATCCATGATCTAATATGGGTTTAGTGTTAGAAAGTGAGCTATGGTTGATTTAATGATAAATTAATTATACTATGGTGTTGGTGATGTTATATGCATGATTTTGAGATGGTTTTGTGAAACCAATATGTTGGAATAGATGATAATTTAAAGTAGGCATAATAGGTGTATGATGAAATGCCTTAGTGAAGGAAAGTGATGAACTTAAGGCAAGCACACCAAGTGTTTGCCGAAATACCATGAGAGCTAGGCAACCATGGTGTCGGCCATGGCTAGGTGTGGCACACCATGTGTGACTTAATGGTCAAGTGGACCAAGCGTTGAGTATTAGGCTCAATAAGGAATTGTGAGCCTAAGGCCGGCCCAATATGAATCTGTAGACTTGATGGGCTTAATAGATTCTCGAGAAATGACTAGTACATTCGAAATGGACTTAAGAGAAAGTAAGGCCCAATGAGAGTAAACGGGCCCAATAAGTTAAATCGATTGTAGTGAAAGTGAAATATAGATAAATAAAATATATTTAATATGATAAAATAATTTTGTGCAGCTTCGAAGATTATATTTGGAGCGAAACGGACTGCACGATCGAGTAGCTCTGAGGAAGTGGAATTAGTCAACGCAATTCCAGGTAAGGAAATTTTGTGAGTACCTAGAGGTAACTATACATATTTTAAGGGTATTTACAGGGCATGAAATTCTCTAAGGTATCTAGAAATAAAATAATAATTTTACAAAAATCGGGGTATCAGTGTAAAAAGATGATTTTGCCCTTGGGAGTAAATTTTATGAAAAGGGTAGTAAGGCTAATAAACTGCATGAATAACATAATTTTGATGTTTTAATGTGATATGATGTCTTAATTTGGGCAAAACAAGGATATGTTGGCTAATTGTTTCATGATTTGCATGACATAGTGTAAGACCCGTAAATTTCTATGTAAAGTTTATGATTCCAGAGTGTACAGACAAGTTACAATATATATGAATCATAAGAAATGGATGTTTTAAGTTCTAAGTGTGAATAAAATGCAAAATAAGTATAGAAGAAATTGAATGAGAGTTTAACTCTGGAAATCTAGGAAAAATTACAGCAGAAATGTTGTAGATACAGGGTAGATCGATATCATTGCAATGGGAGATTGATCTCATTGCCTTGAAATACAATGCTAGGACATTCTGTAAGGGGGAGATCGATAACTCACTCAAGCAGATCGATCTCTAGTTGCCTCTCGATAGGCTAGATCGATCTCCTCTTAATGCCAGATCAATCTTTGAAGCTTTCTACCTGGCCAAGATCAATCCCATACCATGAACAAAGATCGATCCTATCCCTTTGAGCAAATCGATCTCATGCAAGTAGGCAGATCGATCTCATGCAAATAGGCAGATCGATCCCTTAGCCTATAAGCTGAATTCTGAAGGAGTTTAAACAAGGGCAGATCGATCTCCCACCTTTGGAGATCAATCTCATTAGGCCATTTCTATAAAACCCGACAGTTGAATATTCATTTCATGAAAAATAACTTCTTTCCTCCATTTTTAACAAGTGACCTAGCTTTCTCACTCTAAAATCATCACTTTCTAATTAGTTTTAAGAGAATTGCCATTGAGTAAAATTGTTCCTAGTGAGGAAGAGAACAACATAATTAAAAGATTGGAAGCTCAAACCTTGGATTGAAGGAGAAAAGAGGTTTTCCCCCAATTTGGCAAAAAGAAGAAAAAGTCAAGCTAAGTAAGATTTCAATACACCATCTTCTAGTATGTTAATTTAGACATTTTGATGAGTGATTTGGTATATATAATGTTGACTGAAATGTTCATATACATACTTAAACAACCATTACCTAAAATGAGCTTAGTGAGAGAAAGCTAAAATGGCATGGAGTTGACGATGATTTATGCATGTACAGATGTTAGTTTGCATGAATAGATGATTCTAAGATAACTTTATGAAATCCATATGTTGGAATGGATGACAATTGAAAATGGGTATAAGAGGTGTTTGATAAAATGCCATAGAGAGAGAAAATGATAAACTTAAGGTATTGTGAGATTAATGCCAGTTCAATATGAATTAGTAGACTCGAGGAGTCTAATGGATTCTCGAGAAAATAATAGAACGATCGAAATGGACTTCAGAGAGAGTAAAGTCCAATAAGACGTAACGAGGCTAAAATTAGAGTAATATGGCCCAATGCATTGAATTGAACTTCATACAAGTGAAAATGAAGCATATTGAAGTATACTGATGAGAATTGTAAATCATTGTAGCTCTTGGAGACATAATTGGAGCCAATAAGACCGGATCACTGGCATTGGAAACTAAGGAAAGCGATTCAAGCGGGATTCGAGGTAAGGGATTTATGCGAGCTATTAGAGATAGCTATACGTATGTTTCTTACCTGCTGTGTGCAAATGAATGCTATAAAGTATATAGATATTGATATATCTACGTGAAAGCTAAGTGATAAGAAGAAGCTTATATGCATGAATTGCATGACTTCAATGTCTTGTTGTGAAAAGATGGTTTTTTGCAAGTGTTTTTGAGAAAGAGTATTAATAGATTGGTTCTCGGTTTAGTATTTTGCATGAAAAGTTTTTAACCAGTGATTGAAAGGAGATTTGCCCTTTCACTCATACTTAGTGAATGAAGCCATTTATTCCTTTTCTGTGTGAACCTGTGCTGAAGCCAAAGTAGCAACGGTCGATTTACCAGCCTTGCTCACACAAGATTTTAGAAAGGATTTTTCAAGAAAAGAAAAAGGTGCTAGAGCTGAGTGAAGCTGTGTGATCCACTCGAGAGCTCACACTAGATTTTTAGGAATCATGCTAGAGCCATCGAGTAATGCTAAGTGATCTTGCTCTGGCTATGCTAGCATATGATCCCCTCGATTTAAAGTAATTTTCAATAAAAACATGCTAAATACCTCAGGTTTGCTGTGTGATCTTACACTGAGTTGCTCACACATGGTTCTATAAGCTTTCTGTGTGATCAGCAAAACCGTACTCGATGCCTCAAGAATGCTGTGTGATCTTACGCTGAGTTGCTAACACGTGGTTTTATGATGTTTACTGTGTGAAGATTAAAATTGTATTGGAGCCATCGTGTATTGCTTAGTGATCTTGCACAGACCTGCTCACACGTGATTTTTTAGACAATGAAAATGGGTGATAAGGATCCACGGGAGCACAATGTACCGTGAGCATTAGCCATGGAGTATGATGTGCCATGATGTCTGAAGGGATGGTTGATCTGTCTCCCCAAGCATGGGATTCTAGCACACCTAATCAATGTTGCTTGGAATCCGGACTGTGGCCATAAGTCCTTTTATCTGTGCGATATGACATTTTATCACTACTATGTGAGGTGACATATGTCCCCCTGCTGAGTGATATAGGGTGATTTGATATCCCATAATATGTCTTATGTAAAATTATTTACTAAGTGACTTACTAAATGTAAAGCAATTTCTAAGTGTGTATGGTGTGATTTGGGAAAGAATTATGCATATACCCATCTAGCGAATTAATGATTTTGTAATTTATGCAAGCTATTTTCAAAGAATGCATATGTTTTATAAGGAAAATGAATGTTTTTATTTTAAGCATGTAGATAGTGTAGTTATCTACCTGCTTTCATATTTTCCTTACTAAGCGTGTTAGCTCACCCCTTTATTTCTTCCTCCGCAGATTCTATGTAGTAGTGAGTTACTGCAGTCGTCCCTGCTACGGTGTTCTCCAGTTCTCCAGCAGTACAGAGGTATACACTTATGAGAAAAATTTTGTATCTTGTAAATTAATGCACAATATAGTTATCTTTTGAATAAAAGGGATGTATATGATAGAAACTGGTGTAAACGTTTTCGTAAATTTATAAAAGAACAGTTTCTATTTCATTAAATGAATTATAATTTATGAATGGATGAGATGTAGATATGGATGTTGACTCACAGCCTAACTGTAAGTAGTAAGTTAAGTCACGAGAAGAGGGTCGTGACACATAGCACTTGTCGATGCTGATTTTGAGTTTTGAAAAGAGTTTTACCTAAATGGGCCCACCTATCTGATTTGTATGAGCATAAATTGCGCTAGAGCATTGCTCGCACTGGATTTGGATATTTTAACATGCATGAAATGTGCTAGAGCCTAGCTCGCAACATATTTTGAGTTGAGATAAATGCAAGCTGACACGCTCAAAGGGTATTACCGCAAGTGCACGGGTCGTACAAGTAATAATGGGATTTGAGTCCCGAGTTATCGTCCCACAGAGAAGTTGGTTAGCCTAATTAACTACCGGTTAATCTTACCCTAAGTGTATCCTAGCAAGTTATGAAATTTTGATGGGTGATCTACTAAGTCTAAAGTTAAAAATACTGGAAAGCAATGAAATAAAAAGAACTAAATAAAACCGAGCAAAATTACTTACAGTGCTCCACGCAATTAAAATCAGAAGTCTACAAAAATAATTAAAACAGTTAAAACTAATTAACGCAATTAAAATAAAATGCAATTATGAAAATAACAAAACAAGATTAATTAAACTACAAATAAACTAACTTAAAATAAAATATGCATGTAATTAAACTAATTAATAAAAATGCAAATTAAACTAAACTAAAACTTAATGAAAATAAAATCCTAGGAAATTAAGAAAATAACCATAAAACTACATATCTAAAATATTAATTCTAAATTACTCCTAACTATATCTAATTACTAATTTAACAATAAAATTTAACTAATGCATGTAACAAATTTAATCTAACTTAACTAATGCATGATAAAAATAAAAATGAGCTAAGGACATAATTAAATCTACTTCATGAACTAATCAAGCAAAATGGGTTATTGTGCATAAGGTAAATGCCAAACAAGCCTTAAGCAAATTTAAATCAACCAAGTCCCTCCAAACACTATTCACGTGTCTTTCCAGATTATGTTTCTTTCTAAACTTTCACGGTTTTGGCTATTGGCTCTCTGCTGCATTCTGCATGTTCGCCAGGTGCAGACTGCACCCTGCTAGCTCTCGATTCCTGCTGCTCCAGGCTGCTATTCGTGCTGTCTCCAATCGACCTGCCACCTCTACATCAGCTATTGTTGACAGACTACTTCTACATCCTTCTGCTGTACTGGCTCCTGCTACACGGGGTGCTGCTCTAGTTGTGCTGCATGTTCGTGACTTCTCCTCCAGGTTTAGCTGTTGCTGGTTCATGACTTCTCCTCCAGGTTCAGCTGCTGCTGGTTCGCGCAACCTCTAGCTAGAAGGAAGTGTCGTCCTTCACGAAATGGTCCTGCACTCTCGGTCTGTCCAGGTGAGGTCTCGGTGTGCTCTCCTGTGCTGCTTGCATCGACAGTCTAGACCTGATCTCCTTCTCCAGTAAGCTGCCAACCTGGTGCCTACAACATGTAGCAGTAATCTTGAACAGGAACTGATACAATTTTAAAATCGAATATCAACAAAATAAAAACAAGGAACGGTACACTCAACGTTAAACAGAGCTAAACAGAGGATAAATTCTGATTTGAAGAAATACTTAGAACAAAAGAATAAATATAAAATGTAAAAAGAAGCAAAAATGCATGAAGCAGAAAGTGAAGTCTGGAAGAAAATCAAACGGGTTCGATCTCCCTATCCTTCCAATTCCATGCACAGCTCTGCATCGGCTGTAACCAACTTGCTTCTCGGATAAGCATGCAACAACTGGGCACACCACCTCTTGCTTGCTTCACCGAACCACCAGTGCATCTTGCAGCCTCCACTTTCCTGTTAACCGAATGCAAATCTGCTACTGCTTGGAACTGAATGGAAGACACACGATGTCTTCAATAGCCACCACTAACCCGAATAACTAAAGGAAACCAAGGAATACAACTAGCTTACTAAATAACCCGAGATTAGCAACTATAAAAACATTTCAGTTTTCTTTTTTTTTTTTAAATAAAAATCACTACATAAAAACAAGAAAAGGAAGTTATGCAATACCAAGAAGAAGAGAAATGGAAATAGTTAATCTTCATTAAAAAAAAAACTAAACCGAGAACTAGAAGTAACAAAAGCTTTTCATTCACATAGAAAAATTGCATAAACAGTACTCTAGAAATTAGAATAAACTGATGGCTAAAACAATCTACTCGGGAAAGCTTCTAAGGAAAATAAATTAAAACTAACACTACTCCTACTTCTACACTACATTACACTACTCCTATTCCTACCTTACTATTTTTCAATTGCCATCCATGTCTTACTTATACACAAAAAATGGGTATGATTGTAATTTCTACATCCTAGATGAGTTGGCATTTTTTTGGCCACTTGTCTTCACACCATTGGCTCTTGAAAAGATATTTCCATGTCATTGGTCTTCTTGTCCAATTGGATGTGCTAGGTAGCATGGCTCGTGTTGTCCGTGTGGCTCAATCTCGATTTTTGCCCAATTTCGATCCATTTTCTACCGAAATATTCAAAATTCATCTGGATTTAATTTATCTGCAAACATGAGAATTTTAATTAAATAAAGGGGATAATTAACAAAATAAATTGGGGATTTAAATAATTAATTAGGAAATTAAGCATAAATAATTCTAAAAATATAGAATTATCACAAGCCGTACTAGAGCTTTTGCTCATACGTGGGTTTCATTTTTTCTTATGCATATAACCGTACTGGATCTTTGCTCGTACATGATTTTACCATTATTTATTTTTCATAAAACTATATTGGAGCGTTGCTTGTACGAGAATTTTTATTAATTGTGCATGAAATCGTGCTAGAGCCTTACTCGCATTGGACTTTCAACACTGTGATATGTAATGAGTCGTGCTGGATGCCTCGTGTAAACTGTGTGTCACATAGATGAGATGCTCGCACGAGCCGTGCTGGATGCCTTGTGTAGACTATTAGTCACATAGATGAGATGCTCGTACGTGCACCTGAGACTGAGTCGGTTAGACATGGTATGGGGTAGATAAGACCTACGGCAGGCACCCCCGACCGTGATATGGGTCAAAGGAGTATGTTGTACCAGGTATATCACATGGAGTATGCTGTATCGTGTGGCGATAATGTTGATTTATATTCTGGCGGGTAGGATTTGACCCACCTCCTGTTACATCATGATGCCCCACACACCGAGATCTGTGTGGTCTGGGATGATAGTGATATAGTTAGCCAATAGAGTCCTCGATTGTATACTGTGACCACCTGTCTCACATGATATCACATGGTTTTATATGCACTAAACATGATTTGTGTTATCCAATGTAGACCCGAAGGAGAGGTCGAACCTTATGGGATGTTTTAAAAGGATGATATATTGTTTTATGATAAGTTGACATACTGAGCATGAGACGCTTTACATGATGACTTTTCATTGCTTTATGTCTCCTTTCATGCTTTATAGTACATGATATATTTATACACATGCGACGTAGTTTTATCTATTTCCTCATGTTTAAAATGAAATGTGGTTTTAATGATGTGTTAATGAGTATTACTAAGTTTTGATAATGTGTTAAACCTTAAGGAGTTGTTTTGTGATAAGTTTTTTAATATGTTGAGCATGAGACGTTGACATGATGATTTTCCATGTTTACATGCCTTTTTTCATGTTTTCAATACGTGATATATGTATATACATGTGGCATAGTTTTAATTATACCTCATGCTCTGGATATAAATGATTTTTATATCATGACATTATAAGCACATAGATAGTATAGCTATCTATCTGCTTGCATTATTGCCTTACTGAGCTAGTGAGCTCATCCCTTTCATTTTCCCCTCTATAGAGTGCACATAGTAGTTAGTGAGTGGCTGAGGAGTTGCATCCTAATATCCGCTGCTTCTCATCGCCAAGAGGTATACACCCTGGTATCATTTTATATCTAAACATGTAATAGCACAGTAATCATTTTGGAAGTTAATATGGGGGATGTTTGCTTTTGAATGAATTTAAAAGATGGATGGCATGGTAGATGGTAAAGGGTGACTAATACTGACTCATAGCCCAACTGTTTGGTGGTGAGAATGTTCACGACCGGGAAAGGAAAGGAAAAAGTGAAACATTTATAGCGGTTTTAGGTAAAAATAGGTCGTGACAGAGGTGGTATCAGAGCTGAGTTGGCCTGATATGAGTCGATATTAATAAGTAGAAAAGTTACATCCCCATACTACTGTGTTTTGTTTAGATATAACTGTGTATATTGAGATGAAATTAGACTAATGAATGGTTATGCATGCAAGAATTTAGGCATTATACTGGTTAACCGCTGTGGTAAAGGGGCGAGTTCACGTACTAGAAGCCGTAAGGGTAGGCCTGAGAGCCGTGCAGAGCCATAGACTAGTCTGATCCTGCAGGAGCCTATTGAGAGGCCATGAGATATTGAGGCACGCTTCGCTAGGATTAAGCGGAGTATAGAGAGCCTTATTAAGATAGTTACACAAGCTACATTAGGGGCTGACAATAGACGAGGTTCTATCAGACAACCTACTCATGTTGGACAGGCAGTTGCTACAGATACACCTACTCCCCTAACAGTTCAGGATACAAGATCTCCTATTGCTCTAGAGCTAGGTAACAGAGGATGGAGATATGGTTGTGATTTGGATAGCTTATGGTAGTTTCAGAAGTTTAGACCACCGATTTTTAGCGAGGTAAAGAACTCAATAGCTGTTGAGGACTAGGAGAATGAAATGGAAAAGTTGTTCGAGTTCTTTTGATACAAGTCGATCGAGAAAGTGACTTTTGATGTGTTTATGTTAGAGGGTGAGGTAGAGCATGGATGGAAGTCCTCTCGACCTATCTTAAGAGTTAGACATCCAAAACTAACATAAGAGATAATTCTAGATGCATTCCAAAGACAGAATATCTCGGACATTGTTCAGAGGAAGTTATAGATAAAGTTCTTTACTTTGACCCAGAGGAACAGGTCAATCGACGAGTATGAATCTTGGTTTACATCCATAGGCAGGTATGACCCGACACTATGAACAGTGAGAATTGAAAGGTCTGAAAGTTATGGAACGGGTCAGATCATCTATCAGAGTCTGATTGGCTCCATTAAATATCACTTCATATGACGAGGCAGTGCGTAGACCATAGTGGTGCGAATAAGATTATGAGTTGCACGCCTCTGAGTTTGGGAAAATTAATAAGGGTCGAAATAGAGACAAAGAAAATAATGGATGATAAAGGTGTCAGAGTGGGAAGGAGGCCATTTGGCAAGAGATTTAGAGTTGATGAGTCACAGAGTAAGATGATTAGTAAGCCCCCAATGTATCCAGTTTCAACACTTATGAAGGGTATTATGATTGGAGGACCCCAACCTACTACTGAGTAGTGTAGGATGTGTGGTAGATACCACGAAAATAGGCCCTGCATCTTATTGACTAGAAAATGCGTTAAGAGTGGTAAGACAGGCTATCTATTTAAAGATTACCCAGAGCTGGGTGAGATTGCCCCACAGAAAGGTAAAAAGCTTGAGAAAGCCCCTGCTGATACCTCTGCACCGAAAAAGAAGGCCACAACCGAAGAGAAGGTGGAAATAGGTTGTTGGTCGAGGGCGAGTGTATGCCTCAGACCAATACATTATTGATGCTTCATCTGATGTGATGGAAGGTACCATCTTAATTGTTAATATTAAAGCAATTGTTTTAATTGATCCTGGTGCCACACATTTATCTTATCGTCTTCATTTACATATATGTTGGTGAAATATGTGAAGCCTATACCCTTAGTCAAAATACTGAGAGTTAGCATCCCAATGAAGGATAGTCAGCTAACTGAATATGTATGTAGAGATTAAAGTTGAAAGTGAGGGAAAAGGATAAGTTAGTCGATCTTATTCAATTCAATACGAATGATTTTGATGTAATATAGGAAATGGATTGGTCGGTTGCAGACTATGTTATTTAGATTACTATTCTAAGATAGTGATGTTTTCACCCTGAAAAGTACATTTTATTTTTACAAGTGATGAAAGAGTGTAATGGTTGTAACTAAAGGAGTGAATGATTGTACTAACAAAATGAGTAATAATGTGAAGGTTTCATCACTTGTGTGGTTGGTATGGATAAGGCACATCCGGATTAGACGGATATCCCAATAGTCAGGGAGTTTCTTAATATCTTCTCGAAAGACTTACCAGGGTTACCACAAGATAAAAAGATGGAATTTTATGTTGATTTGGCACCTAGTACTGAGCCAGTATTCAAACCCCTATATAAATGGCACTAGTGGAACTGGAAGGACTGAAGAAGTAATTATAAAAGTTATTAGATAAGGGGTTCATCAGACTGAGTATCTCACTACGAGGAGCATCTGTCCTAAGTGTGAAAAGTAAAGATGAAAGCATCTGACTATGTAGTGATTTATGGGTGGTGAATAAGGCTACCATCAAGAATAAGTATTCCCTTCCACGCATTGATGAGCTATTGGATTAGTTTCGGAGAGCACAAGTCTTTTTCGAGATTGATATGAGGTCTGGGTATCATCAGTGAAGGATTCGAAATGTAGATGTGCCCAAGATAGCTTTTCGTAACCGTTATGCTGTTGATGAATGAGGTATTTAAACCTTACCTAGACTGATTTGTTAGTGTCTTTATTGATGATACTTGGGTGTATTCAAGTCCAGGGAAGAACATGAGCAGCACTTAAGAATTGTTTTGCAAACCCTCCTAAAGAAACAGTTATATGCCAAACTAAGTAAGTATGACTTTCGGTTAGAATAGATATCATTTTTGGGTCATATGATATCGAAAGACAGGGTGTTTGTGGATCCATCAAAGATAGAAGCATTGATTCAGCAAAAACGGCCCAAAACAGTCATAGAGGTTAAAAGTTTTCTGAGTTTGGCTAGGTATTACAAACGGTTGTTGAGGGTTTCTTAAAATTAACTACTCTATTGACACGTCTCATTCGAGAGAAGGTTGCGTTTGAAAGGGGTAACAAAACGTTAATGGAGTTTTGGTGAATTGAAGCATAGACTGACCATCACACCTATTCTCACCAAATCAAACAGCTGAGGAGGCTTCTCAGTATATACAGATGCCTCGAAATAAGGACTAGGCTGAATATTAATATAAATGGGAAGATAGTCATTTATGGATCCAGACAACTCAAGGACCATGAGAGGAACTATCCGACCCATGATTTAGAGTTGGTAGCCATAGTGTTTGCACTGAATGTATAGCGTCACTACTTATACGATGAAAAATTTCATGTATGCACTGATCATTAACACCCCAAGTAATTGTTTGCACAGAAAGAGTTAAATATGAGATAACAAAGAAGGTTAGAGCTTCCGAAAGATTATGATTGCGAGATATTATACCATTCGAGAAAGGCTAATGTTATGGCTGATACCCTGAACAAGAAGAGCCTTAGAGTGGTATCATTCATGATGGTCAGGGAACATGAGCTGCTCAAGCAGTTTGCTCACCTCAGTTTAGATATAGACCCTCTTGATGTTGACAGTGATTATGTGACAGCTAGTCTGAGATTAGAACCAGATTGGATTGATCAGATTCGACAGGCTTAGTGTGATAATCGGTAGGGGTCGATAGTGTGAGTCAGATTCAGAAGGGTACAGTGACAGAGTTCACAGTGTGTGATGATGGCTTACTGAGGTTCAAAGGCAGAATAAGTGTTCCTAAGGACCCACAATTGATGAGATTATTATTGACAGAAGCTCACTAGTCGAGTTATAAAGTGCATCAGGGGACCAATAAAATGTATCAGAATCTCAAAAAGGGTATTGGTGGCCTGGCATGAAAAAAATATCGTAGAGTTGTAGCGAAGTGTCTCGTATGTCAATAAATTAAGGTAAAGCATCATAAGCCTACAGGGTTATTGCAGCCTCTACTTATATTAATATAAAAATGGACCACGTTACCATGGATTTCATCATGGGTTATAGAGGACTCGTAAGAATCACGAGGCTATTTGGGTGATAGTCGATAGATTGACGAAGTCAACCCACTTCCTAGTTATGAAATCCATAGATACTTTGAGTGCGTTGGTGAAGTTATATATATAGAGACTTGTGGAACACTATGTAGCATTCCAGTAAGCATTGTGTCAGATAGGGATTCTCGGTTCATTTATCATTTTTTGGGAACATTTTTAGGAAGCTATGAGAACCTGAGTGAGTTATAACATAACTCTTTATCCTCACATCGATGGACAATTAGAGAGGACCATCCAGACAGAGGAGGATATGTTGAGAACATGTGTAATGAATTTGAATGGCTTTTGGGATGATCATTTATCATTAACCAAATTCATCTATAATAACAGTTATCACTCGAGTATTGAAATAGTACCGTATGAGGCATGGTATAATAGTAGGTGTCAATCTCCGATTGGATGAGGAAAAATTAGTGACCGATAGATATTTACTCCTGATTTTGTGAAACGAGTCTCTGAGTATGCTAAGTTGATATGTAAGATATTAAGAACAACTCAGAGGAGACAGTAAAGCTATGCTGCCAAGAGGCGAAGGCCATTAGAATTCTCGAGGGAGAATCAGTGTTTTGGAAGTTTCTTCTTCGAAAGGAGTAAGGAGATTCGGAGAGAAAGAAAAATTAAGTCCTCGTTACATTGGATCATTTAAGATATCAGACAGAGTGGGAGATAAGGCTTATAGGTTGGCATTGTGTAAGACCCGTATTTTCATATCTAACCCTTATGATTTCCTAAGTATGCTTTCGATTATGTAATACGAGTCATAAGTGATGCAAGGTCCGTAAATCCAATGTACGCACTTGTTATGTGAATTCGTGACGTACACACAAGTTTTATTAAGTACAAATGATAAGAAATGGACCTTTCGAAGTGATAAATGTGTATTGAATGCAAATTTAGTAGTGAGGCGGATTGAAATGAAGTTAGCTTTGAGAATTTGGGATGAAATTGGCTAAGTATGGCTGCAGAGCAAGGGGAGATCGATCTTAGAACAACCAGATTGATCTCATTGTGCTTAAACTGCCTAACTAGAGCATTCTATAAAGAGGAGATCCATCCTCAGTCCAAGCTAGATCGATCCCCTATGAAGAACAGATCAATCCAACCTTAAGCATACCGATCTCCTTAAGCCTCGGCCTGAACCAAATGATCTCATTTCCCTGCCAGATCGATTTGTGAAGCATTCTGCCTAGGTGAGATCGATCTCATGCTTTCGATAGATCAATCTCTTCAACTTGAAAACTGATTCTGAAAGGCAAAAAGTAGTAGTAGATCAATCCTTCACCTATGGAGATCAATCTCATCAAGCAATCTCTATAAAACAGGGGTGCTGAACTGCAATTCATGGGAGAAAACATCAAACCTTTTCATTTTGAAGTAAAGTAACCTAGTTCTTCCTCTTTAGACTATCAACACTTTCTATTGAGATTGGAGAAGAGTTTATTACATCAAAGTTGTCCATAGAGTGGAGAAGAACAACATAGTTGGAAACGAGAGGCTGAATCACTAAATCGAAAGAGAAAGAGAGTTTTCCTCCAAGTTGTGAAAAAAGGAGAAAAGCTGATATTGGTAAGATTTCAATGCATCAATCTCATATATGTTAATCTATATACTTGTATGAGTTGATTGGTATATAGATTAAAGATTGAAACATCTTAGTTCATATTTAACCTTCCAAGACCTATAAATGACTTAATGTGTCCAAATGAGGAAAGGACTAGTAGGCAAGGATTAAATGATGAACCAATGTATAGATGTTATTGAGCATGTAAGTATGCTTGTATAACAGTTTGGTGAAATCCATGTGATAGAAGCAAAAATGGCTGAAAGTGAGTATATGAGGTATTCGATGAAATGCCATAATGAAATGAAATAATAAACCTGATGGCATTATAAGCTTAAGACTGGTTAAACACAAATCGATAGGCTCGAGGAGTCTAAGAGATTCTCAAAAATGAGTTATATGCTCGAAATGGACTTATGAAGGATAAAGTCTGATAATGGTTAACTAGGCCAAATAAGATATAAATGGCTCAAATGCATTGATTTGAATATCATGCAAGTGAAATGAAGTATATGACAATATACTGATGTGAGAAATACACAATTTCAGCCCCAGAGGATATAATTGGAGTCGGTAGGACAAATCACGAGAAGTGGAAATCGAAGGAAGATAACCCAAGCGTGATTCGAGGTAAGGGACTTATGCTAGCTATAGAGATAGCTATACATATGTTTTCTTACCTGTTGTGTGCGAATGTATACGAAAAGTATATAGATATTGGTATATCTAAGTAGAAAACTATGTATGAGAATAATTCTATAATATAAGCTGCATGACTTCTATGATTGTTGTGAAAAGAAGTTTTGCAAACGTTTTGAGAAAGAATGATAATAGACGGGCTCCCGATTTAACCATGTGTATAAAATGTATCTAACGAGTGATTGAAGGGAGATTTGCCCTCTCACTCATAACTACACATGTAGCCCTTTCTATTTCTTTTTTGTGTGAAATTGTGCTAGAGCCTAGTGGCAATGGTAGATTGACCAGCCCTGCTCGCACTTTATTTTAAAAGGGATTTTGAGAAAACAAATGAGTGCTCGATGCCTCAGGTGATGCTGTGTGTTCCACTTGAGATGCTCGCACTAGATTTTTGGGAATCATGCTAGAGCCTATGAGTATTGCTGTGTGTCTTGCTCTGACTATGCTCATATATAATTTCTAGTAATACCGTGCTCGATGCCTCAGGTATGTTGTGTGTCTTACGTTATGTTGCTCGCATGAGGTTTTCATAATTATACTGTATGCTGAGTAAAACTGTGTTAGAGCCTTCATGTATTGTTGTATGTCTTACATTGACCTACTCACACGTGGCTTATGAATGTGATGTAATGAGTACAAAATCGTTCTTGAGCCATCGTGTACTACTGTGTGTCTTGCACTGATCTGCTCGCATGAGATTTTGATACAACGAAAATGGGTAATAAGGATTCACGGGAGCACAATGTACCGTGAGCATTAGCCATGGGGTACGATGTGCCGTGATTTGAGTATGAGCTGAAGGGATGGTTAATCTGCCTCCCCAAGCGTAGGGTTCCCGCACTCCTGATCAGTGTTACCTGGAATCCAACTATGGCCATAAGTCCGATAATTATCTGAGTGATATAACAAAGTCACTACTGTGTGTGGTGACGTATGTTTCCCTTGTTGTCTGTCTAGGGATGTAATAACCCATGATTATGCCTCATGTATATTGAAATTGTTGTGTGCAAAGTGATTTCTAAATATGTACTCAATTCTTTTAAAAATGAGCTTTGTGAATTGAAATATGCTATGTGATTCTGTGTGAATATGCATATACCCATCTGATGAATTAATGGTTTCGCATTGATGGAAGTTGTTTTAAAGAAAATGCATATGTTTTGTAAGGAATATGAATATTTATGTATTTTAAGTATGTAGATAGTGTAGTTATCTACCTACTTTCATATTTCCCTTACTGAGCATGTTAGCTCACCTCCTTATTTCCTCCTCCATAGATACTACACATTAGTGAGTACATTGCAGTCGTCCCTGCTAGTGTGTTGTTCCGATCATCCAGAAGTATAGAGAGATATACACTTGAGATGAAAAATTTTGTATCTTGTAAATTAATGCACAGTAAAGTTTATATTTTGTATTTTAAGGGATGTATATAATAGAAACTGATGTAAACGCTTCCGCATATATATAAAAGTCCAGTTTCTATTTTACTTCTTTTAAATTGAAATGATTAAACTATAAAGGGATGAGAAATGGACCGGATGTTAACTCACAGCCCAACTGTAAGTGGTAAGATAAAGGTCACGGACAAAGAGTAAGGGTCGTGACAAGAATTAATGGTATCAGAGCAGAGTTGGTCTGATGTGAGTCAGTATCCATAGTTAGGAAATTATACATCCCTAAATTACTGTACATTATTAGGATACAAATGTGTATACCAAGCTAGAAAATGTGACTGAGACACTTATTTTGAGTATACAAGATGTTTGATAGACGACGTACTCATAGAGAAGAGAGTTCGCGCTCTCAAGGGCTTAGAAATGAGCCCGAGAGACGCAGTGGGTCTAGTTATAGTAGAGATCCACCCGGTCTTAGTGAGGCCACTGAGGAGCGTATCGCGTAGTTACAGCGCAGTGTAGACACAAGCTATGGCCAGATTAGAGGGCAGACAGGAGAACCCAGCTGGTCAAGTTGCTGCACCTAAGAGGTAAGAGCCAACACAGCCTGCACCGAGACCTAGAGATCCAAAGGCAAAGATACCTATACCCCCTCCAGTTCAGGACATTCCCTCACCAGTTCAGGATCCTATAGCTCCACAACAGGTTGGTGGCGAAGGAGTGTATGATTGTGGTCTGGGTAGACTGAGAAAGTTCTAGAAGTTCAGACCACCTTCATTTAATAGGGTGAAGAACCCAGTGTCAGCTGAGCATTGGATACGTAGTATAGAGAAGCTCTACCGATTTTTCCATTGCTCTGACATAGAGAAGGTCACCTTTGCGGCTTTTGTATTAGTGGATGAGGTCGAGCATTGGTGGATAGCCACACAACTGATGTTGAGTGCATGGCACTTGGTTATGACATTGATATATTCTTAGATGCCTTCAGGAGGCAGCACATTCCAGCCACTACTCAGAGGAAGATGCAACTAGAATTTATGACATTGACTCAGGGGAACCGGACAGTGGATGAGTATGAGTTTGGATTCACATCCCTGGGCAAATATGATACAGTCACTATGAGCCTTGAGGACAGAAAGGTTCAAAAATTTCTTGAGGGACTGAGACCTTCCATCAGAGCTCAACTAGCTCCATTGGACATTACCACCTATGATGAGGCAGTACGCAGAGCTCAGCTATGTAAGCAAGACTATAAATTGTACGCCTTAGAGTTGAGTAAAAGTTGTAAAGGCAGAGATAGAGACCGGAAGAGGTCAGTTGATGATAGAGGGTTTCGAAAGGGCCGAAGGTTTTTTGGTAAGGGGTCTAAGATTGAGGAGGTAGAGAGAGGCCAACAAAGCCTCCAATACATCTACCATCGTAGGGCATAGTTATTGGTGGACCTCGACCTATCACAGACCGTGCCCGTTATCGATGAGATCTTATTATAGGTGTGGTAAATCGGGGCACATAGCTCGAGAATGCCTAGACTTGATTGATACAGCCCCACAGAAGGGCAAAGAGCCAGAGAAGGCTACGGTTGAAACACCTACACTTGAGAGGAAGGCCAAAGTTGAAGAGAAGGGAGAACAAGCTATTGGCAGAGGGCGAGTGTTTGCATTAGACCATGCATCTGCAGAAGCTTCCTCGGATGTGATTAAAGGTATCATCCTTATCTTTGATTTGAAAGCATTAGCATTGATTGATCCTGGTGCCACGCATTCATTCATATCGCCTTTATTTGCATGTAAACTATGTGAACATGTGAAACCTATACCCTTAGGTAGAATCTTACTTATAAGCACTCCTGTGAGAGACAATGTAATGACGGAGTATGTATGTAAGAGCTGTAAGTTAAAAGTAGGGGAAAGGAACATGTTGGCCGATCTCATCCTATTAACTATGAAGGATTTCAATGTAATACTAGAATGAATTGGTTGGCTGGAAACTAAGCTATTTTAGACTGTTATGTTAAGACAGTAATGTTTTCCATCCCTGAAAAGTACATTGTAAGATTTGAAAAGTAATGAAAAAAGTAGTAGATTATTTCTAAGGATGGATGATTTTGCTAACGAACGTAATGATAATGTGTTGAAGGTTTTATTGCATATATGGTTGACTTGGATAAGGTGTACCCATATATGATTGACATTCCAGTGGTTAGAGAATTTCCTGATGTCTTTCTGGAAGAATTACTAGGGTTGCTACCAGACAAAGAAATGGAATTATGTATTGATTTGGTGCCTGGAACTGAACCGATATCTAAGCCACCATATAGAATGGCTCAAATTGAATTAGAGGAGCTAAAGAAACAATTGCAAGAGTTGTTAGACAAGGGGTTCATCAGACCGAGTGTATCACCCTGGGGAGCACCGATTCTATTTGTAAAGAAGAAAGATGGGAGTCTTCGACTATGTATAGATTATCGGTTGTTGAATAAGGCTACCACCAAGAATAGATATCCCCTTCCATGGATTGATTACTACTTGATCAATTGCAAGGAGCACAGGTCTTTTCAAAGATTGATCTGAGATCTGGGTATCATCGGTTGAGGATTCGGAGTGGAGATGTACCCAAGACAGCATTTTAGACCCGTTATGGCCATTATGAGTTTTTAGTTATGCAATTTGGGGTGACAAATGCTCCTGCAGCATTTATGGCTTTAATGAATGATGTGTTTAAGTCATACCTGGACAGATTTGTGATACTTTTAATAGATGACATTTTGGTGTACTCGAAGTCCAAGGAAGAGCATGAGCAGCATCTGAGGATAGTATTGCAACCCTCCGAGATCAGGAATTCTATGCTAAACTCAACAAGTGTGATTTTTGGCTAAGTGAAATATCGTTATTGGGTCAGGTAGTCTCAAAAGACGGTGTGTCAGTAGATTCGTCCAAGATAAAGGCTGTGGTACAGTGGGAAAGGCCCAAGACGGTTACAAAGATCCCTAGTTTTCTAGGTTTAACAGGTTATTACCGATGATTTTTCGAGGTATTCTCTAAGCTGGTTGTTCCTTTGACACATCTCACTCGAAAGAATGTGGCTCTCGAGTGGGATGATAAATGAGAAAGTAGTTTCTGCGAATTAAAGCACAGATTGACCACCGCACCTATTCTCACCATACCCACTAGCTCAGGAGGTTATACAGTGTATATAGATTCCTCGGGACAGGGATTGGGTTGTGTGTTGATAAGGATGGGAAGGTAGTAGCCTTTGGATCCAGACAGCTTAAGGACCATGAGAGGAACTACTTGACCTATGATTTAGAGTTGGCAGCCATGGTATTTGCATTGAAAATATGGCTCCACTACTTGTACAGTGAGAAATTCCAGGTGTATATAGATCATAAGAGCCTTAAATATATGTTTTCACATAAAGAGTTGAATATGAGATAGAGACGATGGATAGAGCTTCTAAAGGATTATGAGTACGAGAAACTATACCATCCAGGAAAGGCTAATGTGGTGGTAGATGTCCTGAGTAGAAAGAGCCTCGGAATGGTATCATACATGATGGTCATGGAATATGAGCTGCTCGAGCAGTTTGCTCACCTCAGGTTGGATATAGACCCTCTTGATATTGACCGAGACTGTGTGATAGCTAGCCTGTGAGTGAAACCAAATTTGATTGACTGGATACGCTAGGCTTAGCATGCCAATCTACTGTGTGAGAATCGTGCGAGTCAGATTTAGAGAGGTGATGTGGCCGATTTCCTTGTGAGTGATGATGCCCTACTGAGGTTTAGAAGCATAATTTGTGTTCCCAATGACCCAGAGTTAAAGAGATTGATTTTGACAGAAGCTCATTCATCGAGATACACATTGCATCTGGGAGGTAATAAGATGTACCAAAATCTTCGAAAAGTGTATTGGTGGTCAAGGATGAAAAGAGATATCATAGAATTTTTGGCAAGATGTCTTGTATGTCAACAAGTGAAGGTAGAGCATCAGAAGCCTGCAGGGTTATTGCAACCTCTACTAGTACCAACTTTGAAATGGGAGTATGTCACCATAGATTTCATCATGGGATTGCTGAGGACTAAGAGGAACCATGATGCTATCTGGGTAGCGGTTGAAAGACTGATGAAATTCGCACACTTTCTAGCTATAAAAGCTATTGATAACTTGAGTAGCTTAGCAGAGTTGTATGTACGAGAGATAGTAAGGTTTGATGGTGTTCCAGTGAGCATCGTATCGAATATGGATTCCTATTTCACTTCTCACTTTTGGGAATCATTTGAGGAAGCTATGGGAACCCGATTGAGTTTTAATAGTGTTTTTCATCCTCAGACCGATGGTCAGTCAGAGAGAACCATCCAAACGATAGAGGATATGCTAAAAGCAAGTGTTATGGATTTTAAAGGCTCCTAGAATGATCACCACCGTTAGCTGAATTTGCATACAACAATAGTTATCACTCAAGTATTGGGATGGCACCATATGAGGCCTTGTATGGTAGAAGGTGTCGTTCCTCAATTGGTTGGGAAGAAGTAGGTGAAAGGAAAATTTTTTGCTCCTGATTTGGTACAACAAGCCTCTAAAGTTGTTCAGCTGGTATGTGAGAGATTGAGAACAGCTCAGAGCAGCAAAAAAATTATGCTGACATGAGACGGAGGCGACTAGAGTTCACTATAGATGACTCAATTTTCCTGAAAGTTTCTCCCTCGAAAGGGATTATGAGGTTCGGTAAGAAGGGTAAGTGGAGCCCTCGGTATATCAGATCATTTGAGATATTAGAGCATGTGGGAGATAAGGCCTATAGGCTAGCGTTGCCACCAAAGCTAGCAGGCATTCTTAATGTCTTCCATGTATCGATACTTCAAAAATACCATCTAGATCCAACCCATGTGATTCAGTATGAGCCATTGGAGCTCAAGAATGATTTGTCATATGTAGAGAAACCGATCCGGATATTGGATAGGAAAGAAAAGGTACTACGAAACAAGACGATTCAACTTATTAAGGTTTTTTGGCAGTACCACACTTCAGAGGAAGCTACTTGGGAGTCGGAGAACTTTATACGGGAAAAGTACCCCTGACTTTTTAAGGAGTAACTTGGTTCTAATTTGGAGGACCAAATTTCTTAAAGGGGGGAGGAATGTAAGACCTGTATTTTCATATGTAACCCTTATGATTTCCTAAGTATGCTTTTGTTTATGTAATATGAGTCATAAGTGATGTAAGGTCTGTAAATCCAATGTACACACTTGCTATGTGAATTCGTGATGTACACGCAAGTTTCATTAAGTAAAAATGATAAGAAATGGACCTTTCGAAGTGATAAATGTGTATTGAATGCAAATTTAGTAGTGAGGCGAATTGAAATGAAGTTAGCTTTGAGAATTTGGGATGAAATTGGCTAAGTATGGCTGCAGTGCAAGGGGAGATCGATCTTAAAAGAAAGCAGATCAATCTCATTGTGCTCAAACTACTTAACCAGAGCATTCTGTAAAGAGGAGATCGATCCTCGGTCCAAGCCAGATCGATCCCCTATGAAGAACAGATCGATCCATCCTCAAGCAAGCTGATCTCCTTAAGCCTCAGCCTGAAGCAGATCGATCTCATTTATACTAGATTGATCTGTGAAGCATTCTGCCTTAGTGAGATCGATCTCATACTCTCGACAGATCGATCTCTTCAGCTTGAAAACTGATTCTGAAAGGCTAAAAGCAGCAACAGATTTATTCCTCACTTATGGAGATTGATCTCATCAAACAATTTCTATAAAACAGGGCTGCTGAACTGCAATTCACGGGAGAAAACATCAAACATTTTCATTTTGAAGTAAAGTAACCTAGTTCTTCCTCTCTAGACTATCAACATTTTCCATTGAGATTGGAGAAGAGTTTATTACATCAAAGTTGTTTATAGAGTGGAGAAGAACAATATAGTTGGAAACGAGAGGCTGAATCACTAAATCGAAGGGGAGATCGATCTTAGAAGCAACCAGATCGATCTCATTGTGCTTAAACTGCCTAACTAGAGCATTCTGTAAAAAGGAGATCCATCCTCAGTCTAAGCCAGATTGATCCCCTATGAAGAACAGATCAATCCATCCTTAAGCAGACCAATCTCCTTAAGCCCCGGCCTGAACCAGATGATCTCATTTCCCTGCCAGATCGATTTGTGAAGCATTCTGCCTAGGTGAGATCGATCTCATGCTTTCAACAGATCAATCTCTTCAACTTGAAAACTGATTCTGAAAGGCTAAAAGCAGTAGTAGATCGATCCCTCACTTATGGAGATCGATCTCATCAAGCAATCTCTATAAAACAGGGGTACTGAACTGTAATTCATGGGAGAAAACATCAAACCTTTTCATTTTGAAGCAAAGTAACCTAGTTATTCCTCTCTAGACTATCAACACTTTCTATTGAGATTGGAGAAGAGTTTATTACATCAAAGTTGTTCATAGAGTGGAGAAGAACAACATAGTTGGAAACGAGAGGCTGAATCACTAAATCGAAAGAGAAAGAGAGTTTTCCTCCAAGTTGTGAAAAAAGGAGAAAAGCTGAGATTGGTAAGATTTCAATGCATCAATCTCATATATGTTAATCTATATACTTGTATGAGTTGATTGGTTTATAGATTAAAGATTGAAACATCTTAGTTCATGCTTAACCTTCTAAGACCTATAAATGACTTAATGTGTCCAAATGTGGAAAGGACTAGTAGGCAAGGATTAAATGATGAACCAAGTATGTATAGATGTTATTGAGCATGTAAGTATGCTTGTATAACAGTTTAGTGAAATCCTTGTGATAGAAACAAAAATAGTTGAAAGTAAGTATATGAGGTATTCGATGAAATGCCACAATGAAATGAAATAATGAACCTGATGGCATTATAAGCTTAATACTGGTTCAATACGAATCGATAGGCTCGAGGAGTCTGAGAGATTCTCGAAAACGAGTTATATGCTCGAAATGAACTTATGAAGGATAAAGTCTGATAATGGTGTAGCTAGGCCAAATAAGATATAAATGGCCCAAATGCATTGATTTGAATATCAAGCAAGTGAAATGAAGTATATGACAATATACTGATATGTGAAATACATAATTTCAGCCTCAGAGGATATAATTGGAGTCGATAGGACAAATCATGAGAAGTGGAAATCGAAGGAAGACGATTCAAGCGTGATTCGAGGTAAGGGACTTATGCGAGCTATAAAGATAGCTATATGTATGTTTTCTTACCTGCTGTGTGTGAATGTATACGAAAAGTATATAGATATTGGTATATCTAAGTAAAAAACTACGTATGAGAATAAGTCTATAATATGAGCTACATGACTTCTATGATTGTTGTAAAAAGAGGTTTTGCAAACGTTTTGAGAATGAATGATAATAGACGGGCTCTCGGTTTAACCATGTGCATAAAAATGTTTCTAACGAGTGATTGAGGGGAGCTTTTCCCTCTCATTCATGACTATACATGGAGTCCCTTCTATTTCTTTTCTGTGAGAAATTATGCTAGAGCCTAGTGGCAATGGTAGATTGACCAGCCTTGCTCGCACGTTATTTTCAAAGGGATTTCGAGAAAACAAATGAGTGCTCGATGGCTTGAGTGATGCTGTGTGTTCCACTCGAGATGCTCGCACTAGATTTTTGGGAATCATGCTAGAGCCTTCGAGTATTGATGTGTGTCTTGCTCTGACTATACTCCCATGTAATTCCTAGTAATACCATGCTCAATGCCTCAGGTATGCTGTGTGTCTTACGCTGATTGGCTCGCATGAGGTTTTCATGATTATGTTATGTGCTGAGTAAAACTGTGTTAGAGCCGTCATGTATTACTGCGTGTCTTGCATTGACCTGCTCACAAGTGGTTTATAAATGTGATGTAATGAGTACAAAATCGTGCTTGAGTCGTCGTATATTGGTATGTGTCTTGTATTGACCTGCTCGCTTGAGATTTTGAGACAACGAAAATGGGTAATAAAGATCCATAGGAGCACGATGTACCGTGAGCGTTAGCCATGGGGTACCATGTGCCGTGATTTGAGTATGAGTTGAAGGGATGGTTGATCCGCCTCCCCAGGCGTAGGGTTCCTGCACTCCTGATCAATGTTACCTGAAATTTGACTATGGCTATAAGTCCAATAATTATCTAAATGATATAACATAATCACTATTGTGTGTGGTGACGTATGTTTCCCTTGCTGTGTGTCTGGGGATGTGATAACCCATGATTAGGTCACAGACAAAGAGTAAGGGTCATGACACATTGCCGCCAGAGTTAGCAGGTGTTCATAACGTCTTCCACGTCTTTATGCTTCAGAAATACCATTTGAACCCAACACATGGGATCAGATATGAGTCATCGGAGCTCAATGAGAACATCTAGTAGGTAAAGAAATCGGTTCGAATATTGGATAGGAAGGAGAAAGTAGGCTACATGGGAGTTGGAAAACCTGATGCGAGAAAAGTACCCTCGACTTTTCGAGGAGTGACTTGGTTTTAATTTGGAGGACCAAATTTTTTTAAGGAGGGGAGGAATTCAAGGCCCGTACTTTTACATGTATTCCTTATGATTCCATGCTATACACACAAGTTACCTAATATGTTAGTCATACGAAATAGACCTTTTTATGATCTAAGTGTGATTAGAATGCAAAAGAATTAGTGGAGCATTTAAATGCAATCTTTCCTTTAAAATTCTAAAAAAATTAGCAGCTGGAATCCTTTAGATGAATGCCAGATCGATCTCCCTTCACGACAGGATCGATCTTGTAATTCCATATTGAACTCACAAAAGTTCTATAGCCAAGCAAATCGATCTCGATTTGATTCTACATAGAGAGGATTGATCCCTTCCCAAGGCAAATCGATCTCGATATGATTCTGCATTAAAAGGATCAATCCTTTCCTAAAAACAGATCGATCTTGAATGGTTTCTGGCTAGAAAGGATCAATCCCTTCCCAAGAGCAGATCGATCCCTTCCCAAAAGCAAATCGATCCCACGACTTACTTACGGTATACTTGTATAGTTCAACCAAAGGAAGATCGATATCTCACATTATGAGATCGATCTCACAATGCCTATTTCTGTTCAAAAGGCGAACATACGAGTCTTCTTCCCTAAATTAACCAATATCTCTCCATTTTAGCAAAGTGAGCAAGTTTTCTCACTCTTAAATATCATCACCTCCCAAGGTTTCTTTTAGCAAAGTTGTTCCTTGTGATGAGAAGAACAACATAGCAAAAACTAGTAGTTAATTTTTTGGATTTGAAAGAGTAATGTGTTTCCTCAATTTTGGCCAAAAGAGAAAGGTTAAGCTAGGAGAGTATTCAATACACCAACTTCAATTATGTTAATCTAGATATTTTTTTGAGTTGATTGGTGTATGTATGGTTGGCCAAAACATTCTTGAGCATGCTTAATCATCCATGACCTAATATGGGCTTAGTGTGAGAAAGTGAGCTATGGTTGATTTAATGATGAATTAATTATACTATGGTGTTGGTGATCTTATGGTTTTTTGAAACCAATATGTTGGAATAGATGATGATTTAAAGTAGGCATAATAGGTGTATGATGAAATGCCTTAGTGAAGGAAAGTGGGGAACTTAAGGTGTGCACACCAAGTGTTTGTCGAAATGCCATGAGAGCTAGGCAACCATGGTGTCAGCCATGGCTAGGCGTGACACACCATACGTGATCGAATGGTCAAGTGGACTAAGCATTGAGTATTTGGCTCAATAAGGCATTGTGGGCCTAAGGCTCACCCAAAGTGAATCAATGACTTGATGGGCCCAATAGATTCTCAAGAAATGATAGTATAATCGAAATGGACTTAAGATAAAGTAAGGCTCAATGAGAGTAAATGGGCCTAATAAGTTAAATCGATTATCGTGAAAGCGAAATACAGATAAATAAACTATATTTAATATGATAAAATAATTTTGTGCAGCTCCGAAGATTATATTGGGAGGGAAACGGACTGCACGATCGAGTAGCTCTGAGGAAGTGGAATTACTCGACTCGATTACAGGTAAAAGAATTTTGTGAGTGCCTAGAGGTAACTATACGTATTTTGAGGTTATTTACAGGGCCTGAAATTCCTTAAGGTATTTAGAAATTAAATAATAATATTACAAAACCGAGGTATTGGTGTAAAAATACAATTTTTGCCCTTAAGAGTAAATTTTATGAAAAGGGTAGTAAGGCTAGTAAACTGCATGAATAACATAATTTTGATGTTCTAATGTGACGTGATGTCTTGATTTAGGCAAAACAAGGGTAGGTCGACTAATTGTTTCATGATTTGCATTGCATAGCACGTGTCGGTGCTTATTTTGAGTTTTGAAAAGAGTTTTACCTAAATAGAGCCACCTATCCGATTTGTATAAGCATAAATCATGCTAGAGCCTTACTCGCACTGGATTTGGATATTTTAACATGCATGAAATGTGCTGGAGCCTAGCTCGCACTATATTTTGAGTTGAGATGCATGCAAGCCGTATTAGAGCTTTTACATGTGCGTGAGTTTCATTTATTTCTTTTGCATATAATCATACTGGAGCTTTGCTCGTACATGATTTTACCATTATTTATTTTCCATAAAATCGTACTGGAGTGTTGCTCGCACTAGAATTTTTATTGATTGTGCATGAAATCGTACTAGAGCCTTGCTCACACTGTGACTTTTCACATTGTGATATGTAATGAGTCATGTTGGATGCCTCGTGTAGACTGTGTGTCACACGGATGAGATACTCGTACGAGTCGTGCTGAATGCCTCGTGTAGACTATTAGTCACATGGATGAGATGCTCGCACCTGCACTTGAGACTAAGTCGATTATACATGGTATGGGGCAGATAAGACCTACAGCAGGTACCCTCAACCGTGATTTGGGTCCATGGAGTACGTTGTACCGTGTATATCACATGGAGTACGTTATACCGTGTGGAGATGATGTTGATTTATATTCTGGCGGGTAGGATTTGACCCGCCTTCCATTACAGCATGATGCCTCGCACGTCGGGATCCGTGTGATCTGGGATGATAGTGACATAGTTGGCCAACAGAGTCCTCGATTGTATACAGTAACCACCTATCTCACATGATATCACATGGTTTTATATGCACTAAACATGACTTGTGTTATCCAAGTTAGACCCGAGGAAGGGGTCAAACTTTGTGGGACATTTTAAAAGGATAATATATTATTTTATGATAAGTTGTCATGCAGAGCATGAGACGTTTTACATGATGACTTTTCATTGTTTTATGTCTGCTTTCATGTTTTACAGTACATTATATATTTATACACATGCGGCATAGTTTTATCTATTTCCTCATGTTTATAACAAAATGTGGTTTTAATGATGTGTTGATGAGTAGTACTAAATTTTGATAATGTGTTAAACCTTTAGGGATTGTTTTATGATGTGTTTTTTAATATGTTAGGCATTAGACGTTGACATGATGATTTTCTATGTTTACATGCCTATTTTCATTTTTTCAGTACGTGATATATGTATATACATGTGGCATAGTTTTAATTATACCTCATGCTTTGGATATAAATGATTTTTATATCATGACATTGTAAGCAGGTAGATAGTGTAGTTACCTACCTGCTTACATTATTGCCTTACTAAGCTAGTGAGCTCATCTCTTTCATTTTCCCCCTCTATAGAGCGCACACAGTAGTTAGTGAGTGGCTGAGGAGTTGCATCCTAATATCTGCTGCTTCCCATCACCAAGAGGTATACACCCTGGTATATTTTTGCATCTAAACATGCAATAGCACAGTAATCATTTTGGAATGTAATATGGAGGATATAAATATTAGTAAACACGTACAAGTATTGAACCTCAATTATAAAGTATGCGTGTTTGCTTTTGAATGAATTTAAAAGATGGATGGCATGGTAGATGGTAAAGGGTGACTAATACTGACTCATAGCCTAACTGTTTGGTGGTGAGAATGTTCACGACCGGGAAAGGAAAGGAAAAAGCAAAAAATTTGTAGCGATTTTAGGTAAAAATGGGTCGTGACACAGGAAGGGGAGACTGAAACTTCTCGGCTTTCTCCATTTTGCTTCGAGCTGAAGAGGAACAGTTGACTGGTTCGATAAGTGGTAAAAACAAAAAACAAAGAAAAGTGGTGGAGGTCAGACATCAGGTAGAAGCGGAGCCAAACAGTGTAGGCTAGTAGATTATGTTGATAATGATATAAGGTAAGATGAAGGAAGAAACGAAAGTGACGGGAATAATGGACAGATTTGGTGCTCAGTGAACAGTGCAAAAAAAGAAAGAAATGGAGAAGAAGGAAAATGGTGGGAAGGAAAATTCGTTTAAAAAAATATATATTTATATATATAGGATTATATATATAAATAGAATTATTTGGAGATAGGAATTAAGGCACATAGAAAATTGGGAAACCCGTGGGGAAGGGGCTCCGGAGAAATAAATCGAGTAATCCGAACCCACTGACTCCAGTCACCTAAGGCATTGAGGACTGGAGGTAGATACAGAGGTAAGGAAAATTTCCCTGTGCTGTTAGTGATAATTACACATATTTTCTATTGATTTGTAGATATAAATTCTAGGAAAGTTTTACGTAAGGAAAACTTATGTGTGCTGCTAGAGATAGATTCATTTATTTTTCTATGGAATTGTAGATATAAAATTTTAGGCTAAATTTTATAGTTACCGAAATTCTAGAAAACCCTAGGCTGATTTTATTTTGGAATTAGGGAAAACTTTAACCTCAGTAAATCGGCCTATTTATTGATATAAATTTATTTAGTTTATTTAGATAAATATCACTAGAGTTTGTAAAAATTGTTTTAAATCGAAAATCCCGAATTTGATTTCCATAGATTGTTTACTGGGATTTTTAACCGAAAAAATGCGAATTAGCCTCTTTCTAAATGTGATATTTTTCCAAACTGAAATTACAATTGATTTTAATGAAAAATGATTTACTTATAAGTGATACTGAGCATATGTTCTTGAGTACGTGATGACTGTGTGTCATACGGTCCGACTCACACTGATCAAAGGCTATGGTTAAATCATGTTGCACTACCATCTGTTTCTATTTCTGTTTCTGTGGTCCACGGAGTACGATGTACCGTGCGACACGAACATGAGAGTGATGTTCCGTGTATTCCGGTCTTCAAATATTCTGTTCTGTGAGCCGTTAGAGCAGCTGACCACTCCCACGACGATTGACATCCCAGCACACCTGATTAGTGATGCACGGAGTCACCGACATTGGCCAATTGTCATTCTAAATTTTAATATAGCATGTTCTGCCTTGTCTTGTCTATATGATTTACTGGTTTGACTGTATGAACTATATTGTTGTGTGAAAATCGATTATTTTACTACTTAAACTTTTAGAATCATGTATTCACTACAGTAAACCATTTATACTATTGGTATTGATATTGTTTTCGAATTTCCAATTCTAGTATTATAAATTTCCGTCTCTTATTTTACTGGTATTACTGGATTGCCTAATTATCGATATATTTTCATGAGAATTCCTATTTTGGCATATATATATATATATATATCTATATATATAGTGCATTTATCTACCTGCCGCGTGTTTTTCTTATTGAGCACGTTGAGCTCACCCCTTACTTTCCTCCATAGAGCCTCATCAGTAGCTGAGCCCGTTTTTGTAAGTTGAATTATTTTGCACAGCCATACATTAGCAAAGCATTCCACTGTGTTAAAGGTATACCCAGTATAGACATCTATTTCGAATCTAAATTTTGTAAGTACAGTAATGTATATGGAAATGTGTTTGAAGAATGTGAACATTGAATATTTTGTAAAAGAACAATTATGTTGATTTAATTGGAAGGTACTACCATTAGTTTTGCTTAAATTCGTCACCAAGAAATAGATAGACGAATTTATTATTCTGAGCTAGTATCGACTCGTAGCCCAACCATATAATTCTGTAAAATCAGGTCGTTACAATTTCTCTCTTACTCCAAGCTTGCAACCACTTCTTTTTACTTTTCTAGTAATTTTCAAGCTTAGCTTCCTTCAACAAAGTTGATCCTTATCACTTCCACCACTACATAGTTGAATTTGGTAAGTTTAATCCAAGTGGTTTGTTAAATCCAATCTTACATGCCAAATTTCTTCAAAGTCTCAAAACCATTGGATTTGAAGAGAATTCATTAGTTTCTAGTTTCAAGCTTATAGTATGTTTATAAGTACCTAATATAGGTTATTCCTATGTCTTTAATTTGAAGCGAAACTCACCTAAGTGAATCCACCATTTTTTGCCACCTTGAGTCCATTGGGGGTAAGATTCGTTTGATGCTTCAAAATGAATAATTATTTGGCCTAAAAATGGACCTAGAACTATTGTGTGGGTTTAACCAAGGTAAAGGTATTTTGGTAATCTTACCCCTGTCTAATGGTGTCATATGACTAATGTAAGACCCGATTTTTATCGAAATTCGGTATTAATCATGACAAGAAAATTTCATTATAAATAGGAATTTGAGAAATCTTGATCAATAACGAAGAAATAATTAAATGTCGACTCCAATTGATCAAGATATGAATTTATTGGAATTAACCAAAAATTTCACTCCGAAAAATAATCCCAAAAATATTGAAAAAATATACCGAAAAGATTAAATAAGATTGATAAATTCATTTAATTGATTTAATGAATAAAATATAATTTTTTTAGATATTTTTGGCCGAAATATAATATTTTAATGAATAAAATAATAATAAAAATAAATTATAAATAATAAAAAAAATTTTAAAAAAAAAACTAGAAATCGCGTTTTACGATTTCTGGGAAAAGAAAATGAAGAAGTCGAAACCGAGGGATGTCGGTTCCCTCCATCCGGCAAGCATCGACCATCGGACCAGCACGAGGCGGCTGGTGACGACAAGACCGGCATGGTGGGAGTGCCTGAGCGGCATCACGCGTGCCGGTGATGCCTGACGGAGGAGATTGACGGAGGGGAGGCCGAAAACGGAGAAAGGGAATCGGTGGCCATCGGCTCCGATTCGACCCACCCCGAGGCCCGACGAAGACTACCCAGGTGATGGTCCGTCGAACAACATCGAAAACGACTCGAGAACCGACCGGATGGCGTCGAAACAGCTAAATGAGGCCTGAACCAGTACGGACCAGTTCAGTGCAGTGATGGTAGGCTAAATCGGACCGGACCGGTTCAGCCAAAAAGAAAAGAAAGAAAAAAAAGAAAAAGGGAAAAAAAAGAGGAAAATTGGGGAAAAATCTCGGTGATGCAATCGAGCTACGAGTAAGTCGGCAAGCGGTCGAAATTGACCGATTAAAATTTTAAAATATTTAATTTGATTAATATTCGATTGAAAATTTACCCGAAAAAATATGTAATTATGTAGATCGATAATTGGCGTCAAATGAGAGCTCGAGACAACCTCGATTTGCATACTATCATGGAATTTCGGGTAAGTAGCCCTTATGTACGACAATTTACATAGTTATGCGTGTTAAAAATTTACCGCATAAATTACAGATTTATTTCGTATAAAATGAATTAAATTTTGGAATTTTAGATAAATTGTCGTAAATAATTGAGTTATCCGAGAGTATAGAACGAGCCCCAATAAATACTAATGGGACCAATGAGCCTAATAGGCCTCAATAATGTGAATAGTAAGTGAAAAACGGGCTTAAGGCCAATTAAGGCCCATTAAGGTGCAATCGGCCCAATGATTTAAATTAAGCCCAGAAAATATGAAATATAATAAATTGTATTGTATTTGACTTGATGTATAATTATATGCAGTTTCGGAGATTTGATTGAGAGCAAATCGAACTGCATGACGAGACATCAGTAGAAAGTTCAGACTGTACAGAAAAATGAGGTAAGGGAATTATGTGAGTAGTTAGAGGTAGCTACGCATATTTTAATAGCTTTTGTATACACTGAGTATGTATGTATGTATGTATGTATGTATGTATGTATGTATGTATAAAGGTCCTAAAAATAGATTAGAGATTTTAAGGACTCGAAATAGGTAAAGACTATTTTACCCCTATTGAGGGAAATTCACCTAAGGATGGTGAAAGCATGACATGCATGAAATTCATGATTTAAGGAATTTTCTGATTTAAGGAAATTTTCGTGGTTTTTAAGCAAAGCAAATCGGTAGATTGGCCAGTAATTGCATAAATTTTGCGATATAACACTACGTAAGCGTTATTTAGATTTAAATGAAAATCCTATGAAAAACGGGCCAACTATCAAGTTTATATGGAAACAGATAGTGTTGGCGCATAGCTCGCACTATATCTGAGTTTTTTAGTGTCATAAAATGTGCTTGAGCGGTTGCTCACACCGACTTGTGTGACATCATATGCATGAAATGTGCTAGAGCGGTTGTTCGGACTGATTTTACTATTGTGAAATGCATGAAAGGTGTTAGAGCTTAGCTTGCACCCTGTTTTGACTATTTTGACTTGTTTTGACTTGATATGCATAAAAAGGTACTGGAGCGATTGCTCGCACTAGTTTTAATGATTTGACCTGCATGAGAGGTGCTGAAGCTTAGCTCGCATCCTGTTTTGATATGATAATTACATAAAAGTCGTGCTTGAGTGTAACTCGCACGAGATTTGATTTATTTATGCATAAAAATGTGTTGGAGCTTGCTCGCACGTGATTTTATATGGATTTATAACTCTTTTAAAGTCGTACTGGAGTGCTACTCGTACGTAGATGTTACTGATTTTTATGAAACCATGCTAGAGCTTCACTTGCATGAGATTTTTAGATATCATGAATATGCATGGAGCCGTGCTAGAGCTTCGCTCGTACAGGGATTTCTATGACATGCATATAGCCTTATTGGAGCCCCCTGTACACTGTGTGTCATAGTGAGAGGATATCCCACATGTGCATATTGAGACATAATTGGTATGGGTGGATAAGACCTATTGCAGGCACCCTTCGACTGAGATTGGGTTCACGGAGTACGTTGTACCGTGTATGTCATGCGGAGTACGCTATAACGTGGGGATTGTTGGAGTGGAGTGGCATTAGCCACGAGGTAGCAAGCCTTACCCTTGCAATCTTAATGTTATGTTGTTCTGGCTGCAGGATTAACCCACCTCCGTTTCAGGTGTAATACCCTGCACACTAGGTGCCGTGTAGCCAGGGATCACTAGGTTATGACCATAGTCCTCGATGTTACTGATATAGTCACCTACATGTCTCACATGATATAACTTTTGGTCTAGATACACCAGGGTAGACCTGAGGGAGGGGTTAGGCCCCTGATTTTATGATTTTTACTATGATGTGATTATAAAAATGGAATGGTAAATATGTGAGAGGTGACTAACACCGAATCATAACCCAACTGTTAGTAGGATGGTCATGATGCGAGAAAGGTAAGAATTAAAGAATAAACGAAAAATGAAAAATTTGTAGTGATTTTTAAGAAATTTGGGTCGTGACAGTTTTTGGTATCAGAGCTAAGTTGGCCTGATATGAGTCGGTGTTAGTGGTTAAGGAAGTTTATATACCCATGTACTGTGCATTTTTTAGATGCAATTGTGTATATCGAGATGAAATTGCAGCTAAGAATTTGGTTTTAAATGTAAGAATCTAATTATTATAACTGATAGCCACTATGGTAGAGGGGCGAGTACACGAGCTTGAGGCCGTAAAGGTAAGCTTGAGAGTCATACTGAGTTACCACATGAGACTCAAAATGATATTGAAGTTAAGGTTGATGTTAAGCATGCCCCACAGAGTCCGACAGTGAGATCAGACAGAGTCCGACAGAGAGATAAGACAATATTAAGACATGCTTCATGAGGTTGGAGCGGAGTCTGGAGAATATTTTACGAGCTAATTGCTCAAAGTATGCATGGGATTTAAGAGCGAGTCGGAGCATTGGTGGAAGTCCGCTCGATCCATCTTAAGAGTTAGACATCCAGAATGTATATGGAAAATAATTCTAGATGTATTCTGGTGACAGAATATCCCAGACACTGCTTAAAGGAAATTACAGATAAAATTCTTCACTTTAACCCAGAGGAACTGGTTTATTGACGAGTATGAATCTCAGTTTATATTACTGGGCAGCTATGACCCCAACCTGCTCCATAACAGTGTAGGATGTGTGGTAGATACCACAAAAGTAGGGCCTACACCTACACCTTATTGACTAAATAGGTGTTAAGTGTGGTAAAATGGGCGATTTATTTAATGATTACTCAGAGTTCAGTGTGACTGCCCCACAGAAGGGCAAAAAGACAGAGAAAACATTGTTGATATCTCTGTACTAAAAAGGGAGGCCACAGTCGAAGAGAAAGGGAAAGTAGGCTGTTGGACGAGGGTGAGTGTATGCCTTGGACCAGGACACTACTGATCTTTTATCGATGTGGTGGAAGATACCACACTGGTTGTGAATAATGAAGTAATTATTTTAATGAATCCTGGTGCCACGCATTTATGCATACTGCCTTCAGTTGCTTATAAGCTAGTGAAAGATGTGAAGCCTGTACCCTTAGGCAAGATGATGATAGTTAGCTGATTATCACTAACTGAATATGGGTATATGGATTGTAAGTTGAAAATGGGGGAGAAAAAAGATACATTAGCCGATTTTATTCAATGGAATATGAATAATTTTGAAGTAATATTTGATAATAGATTGAATCGGTTGCAAACTATGCTGTTTAGATTGTTATCTTAAGATAGTGATGTTATCACCCCTGAAAAAGTATACTGTAAGTTTTGACAAGTAATGAAAGAGGTGTTGCGATTGAAATTAAAGGAGTGAATGATTGTACGGACAAGATGAGTAATGATGGGAATGTTTTCTCGCTTGTGTGGTTGGTATGGATAAGGCACATCCGAAATTAATAGATATCCTAGTGGTCAGGGAGTTTCCTGATATCTTCTAGGATAATCTACCAGGGTTGCCACCCGTTAGAGGAATGGAGTTGGCATTGATTTGGTACCTGGTACACAGCCGATATCCTAAACACGGTATAAAGTGGCAATAGTGGAACTGAAAGGAATAAAGAAACAATTACAGGAGTTATTGGATAAGCGTTCCTCAGACCGAATTTGTAGCTTGAGGAGTACTTGTCATGTTTGTGAAAAGAGAATGGAAGCCTCCGACTATGTATTGAATTTTGATTGTCGAATGATGCTAACATCAAGAATAAGTGTTTCCTCCCACTATAGATGATTTATTGGAATAACTGTGAAAATGCGTAAATCTTTTTAGAGATCGATTTGAAGTCTAGGTAACATCCGTTAAGAATTCAGAATGTGAATGTGCCAAAATGATTTTAGTAACCATTAGGGCATTGATGAATAAGGTATTTAAACCTTACCTGGACCAAGTGGTTATCATCTTGAGCGATGATATTTTGATGTATTCGAAGTCCAAGGAAGAGCATGAGTAGCAACTGGAAACTATCTTACAGACGTGGTGTTGTGAGTTTCTCAAAAATGGGCTGTTGAGTTGACAGATATCATTCAAAAAAGATTACATGCCAGTGGGATGATAAGTATGAAAGTAGCTTCAGTGAGTTTTACTGTATTGAGGTATGAACTGACCACTGTAATTATTCTCACCATAACCAACAGCTCAAGAGATTTCTCGGTGTATATGGATACCTCAAAATAATGAGTGAGCTATGTATTGATGTAAATGAGAAGATAGTTGTTTATGGATCCAAATAGTACAAGGAACATGAGAGAAACTATCCGACCCCATGATTTAGAGCTGGCAGCCGTAGCGTTTACACTGAAGGTATGGTGCTACCACTTATACGGTGAGAAATTTTGGGTATGCACTGATCATAAAAGCCCCGAGTATATGTTTCCACAGAAAGAGTAGAATATGAGATAACAAAGAGGGTTAGAGCTTTTGAGGGATTATGATCGTAGAAATTGTACCACCCAAGAAAGGCTAATGTAATGGCTGATGCCGTGAGCAGAAAGAGCCTCGAGATGGTATTACATATGATGGTTAGGGAGCGTGAGCTGCTAGAGCAGTTGTGAGCCCCAGTAGTGATATGATCCCTTCTGATGATGACAGTGATTGTGTGACAGCTAGCCTGAGATTAGAACCGAATTTGAGTGAGCAGATTTGATAGGCTTAGCGTGATGATCGGCATGGTGTCGATAGTGTGGGTCATATTCAAATGACTACAGTGACAGAGTTCATAGTGAGTGATGATGGCTTATTGAGGTTCAGAGACAATATAAGTGCTCCCCAGAACCACAGTTGATAAGATAGTGTTATTGTTAGAAGCTCACTCTTTGGGATATACAGTGCATCCGGGAAGTAATAAATTATCAGAATCTCTGAAAAAGGTATTGGTGGTCAGATATGAAAAGAGATATGATAGAGTTGTAGCAAAGTGTCTCGTATGTCAGCAGATTGAGGTAGAGTACTAGAAGTCTACAGAGTTATCGCAGCCTCTACCTATATTGACATGAAAAAAACAGGTTATCATGAATTTCGTGATGGGTTATAGAAGATCGCAGGAATCACAAGGCTATCTGGGTGATAGTCGATAGATTGACTAAGTCTACCCACCTTCTGGTTATGAAATCCCCAAATACTCTAAGTGCGTAGGCAAAATTATATGTACGGAAGATTGTGGAACATTATGTAGCGTTCTAGTGAGCATGGTATCAGATAAGGATTCCCGCTTCACTTCCCACTTCTGGGAATATTTTTCAGGAAGCTATGGGAACCTAATTGAGTGTTCCCACAGCGTTCCATCCTCAGAGAGATGGTCACTCAGAGAGGACTGTATAGGTTCTAGAGGATATTATGAGAGCGGGTGCCATTGATTTTATAAGCTCCTGGGATGATTAAGTGTTACTCATCAAATTCGTCAATAATGACAATTGTCACTTGAGTATCGGGATAACATTTTTTGAGACCTGGTATGGCTTTAGGGGTTATTCCCCGACTTAGATAAGAAGAAATGGGTGACAGATAGAGAATTGCTCCCGAATTTGGTAAGACAAACCTCTGAGGATATTCAGTTGATTGTGAGAGATTAAGAACACCTCAGAGCAGACAAAAAAGCTATGCTAACAAGAGATAGAAAACCATTGGAATTCATCGAGGGTGAATCAGTATTGTTGGAAGTTACTTGTACTCAAGGCATAAGGACATAACGAGATTTGGAAAGAAGGCAAATTGTGTTTCATTAGATTGAATCCCTTGAGATATTAGATAAAGTGGGAGATAAGGCCTGTAGGTTGGCGTTACCACTTGAATAAGTAGGCATCCACAATGTGTCTCATCTTTTGATGCTTCGAAAATACTATCAGGACCTAGCATATGTAATCGGTTATGAGCTCCAACAGCTTAGCTCAATGAAAATATAACGTATGTTGAAAAAGAAAATTGATTAGGGTATTAGACGGAATGAGAAAGTGTTGAGGTTTAAGACGATCTCCCTACTCAAAGTCCGTTGGTAGTATTACACTCCGGAAGAAGTCACATGAAAATTAAAGAGTATGATGTGATAGATGTACCCAGAGTTGATTTTGAACCCATTTGACTTGGTTCTAATTTGGAGGACCAAATTTCTTAAGTGGGGGAGATTAAGTTAGACCCGACTTTTTTCGAAATTCGGTATTAATCGTGACAAGAATATTTCATTATAAATAGGGATTTGAGAAATCTTGATCAATAATGAAGAAATAATTAAATTTTAAGTCCAATTAATCAAGATATGAATTTATTGAAATTAACCAAAAATTTCACTTGGAAAAATAATCCCGAAAATATTGAAAAAATATACCGAAAAGACGAAATAAGACTGATAAATTCATTTAATTGATTTAATAAATAAAATATAATTTTTTTAGATATTTTTTTAATGAAATATAATATTTTAATGAATAAAATAATAATAATAAAAATAAATTATAAATAATAAAATAAAATTAAAAAAATGGAAATCGCGTTTTGCGATTTCTTGGAAAAGAAAATAAAGAAGCCGAAACCGAGGGATGTCGGTTCCTTCCATCCGGCGAGCCTCGACCATCGGACCAGTACGAGGTGGCAAGCGACGACAAGACTAGCACGGTGGGACTGCCTGAGCGACATCACACGTGCTGGTGATGCCTGACGGAAGAGATCGACGGAGGGGAGGCCGAAAAGGAAGAAAGGGAATCAGCGACCATCGGCATCGATTCGACCCACCCCTAGGCCCAACGAAGACTCCCCAGGTGATGGCGTGCCGAACAGCACCGAAAACGGCTCGAGAACCGGTCGGACGGTGCCAAAACGGTGAAGTGAGGCCTGAACCGGTACGAACCGGTTCAGTGCATTGATAGTATGCTGAACCGGACTAGTCCGTTTTAGCCAAAAAGAAAAGAAAGAAAAGAAAAGGAAAAAAAGAAAAAGGGAAAAATAAGAAAGAGAAAAAATTGAGAAAAAATCTCGGTAATGCAATCGAGCTACGGGTAAGTCGGTAAGCGGTCGAAATTGACCAATTTAAATTTTGAAATATTTAATTTGACTAATATTTGATTGAAAATTTATCCCAAAAAATATGTAATTATGTAGCTCGACAATTGACATCAAACGAGAGCTTGAGACAGTCTCGATTTACGTACTATCATAGAATTTCATGTAAGTAACCCTTATTTATGATAATTTACATAGTTATGCGTGTTAAAAATTTACCGTATAAATTAAGAATTTATTTCGTATAAAATGAATTAAATTCTTGAATTTGAGATAAATTGTTGTAAATAATTAATTGAGCTATCCGAGAGTTTAGAACGAGGCCCAATAAATACTGATGGGCCCAATGAGCCCAATAGGCCTCAATAATTTGAATAGTAAGTGAAAAATGGGCTTAAGGCCGATTAAGGCCCATTAAGGTGCAATCGAGCCCAATGATTTAAATTAAGCCCAGAAAATATGAAATATAATAAATTGTATTGTATTTGACGTAATGTATACTTATACGCAATTCTAGAGATTTGATTGAGAGCAAATCAGACTGCATGACGAGACATTAGTAGAAAGGTCAGACTGTACAGAAAAATGAGGTAAGGGAATTGTGTGAGTAGCTAGAGGTAGCTACGCGTATTTTAATAGCTTTTGTATACACTAAGTATGTATGTATGTATAAAGGTCCTAAAAATAGATTAAAGATTTTAAGGACTCGAAATAGATAAAGACTATTTTACCCCTATTAAGGGAAATTCACCTAAGGATGGCGAAAACATGACATGCATGAAATGCATGATTTAAGGAATTTTTTTATTTAAGGAAATTTTTGTGGTTTTTAAGTAAAGCAAATCGGAAGATTGGCCAGTAATTGTATAAATTTCACAATATAACACTACGTAAGTGTTATTTAGATTTAAATGAAAATCCTGTGGAAAACGGGCCAACTATCAAGTTTATATGGAAACAGATAGTGTTGGTGCATAGCTCGCACTATATCTGAGTTTATGAGTGTGCATAAAATGTGCTTCAGCGGTTGCTCGCACTGACTTGTGTGACATCATATGCATGAAATGTGCTAGAGCGGTTGCTCGCACTGATTTTACTATTGTGAAATGCATGAGAGGTGCTAGAGCTTAGCTCGCACCCTGTTTTGACTATTTTGACTTGTTTTGACTTGATATGCATAAAAAGGTGCTGGAGCGATTACTCGCACTAGTTTTAATGATTTGACATGCATGAGAGGTGCTGGAACTTAGCTCGCATCCTGTTTTGATATGATAATTGCATAAAAGTCATGCTTGAGTGTAACTCGCACGAGATTTGATTTATTTATGCATAAAAACGTGTTGGAGCTTGCTCGCACGTGATTTTATATGGATTTAAACTCTTTTAAAGTTTTACTGGAGTGCTACTCGTACGCAGATGTTACTAATTTTTATAAAACCGTGCTAGAGCTTCGTTCGCACGAGATTTTCATATATCATGAATATGCATGGAGTCGTGCTAGAGCTTCACTCGTACAGAGATTTATATGACATGCATATAGCCCTGTTGGAGCCTCCTGTAGACTGTGCGTCACAGTGAGATTATATGCTACATGTGCATACTGAGACATAATTGGTATGGGTGGATAAGACCTATTGCAGGCACCCCCTGACTGAGATTGGGTTCACGGAGTACGTTGTATTGTGTATGTCACATGGAGTACGTTGTACCGTGGGGATTGTTGGAGTTGAGTGGCTGTGAGACCCCGTACATGTATAGCTGTATATAGGAACATGGGAATGTAAATAAAATCATAAGTAAGATGATGTATTGTAATGTGAAGTATATGCAATGTAAGTTTATAAGATTATGTACGCACTTGTAATAAGAATTGTGATTATACATACAAGTTGCATTATGAATGAGTAGGAAGGAATAAACTTGAACATGAGAAGAATGTGATCGAAATGGAATATGAGTAGTATAGTAAAATGGAAGGAAAGATTTACATAAGTGTATATTTCCATTCGAGTAATATCGTATATATTTGGTCATACAAAGATTCTACACAAGTTTTAATGTGTATGCAGTGAGGATGGATCCCATTTTCAAGTCTCAAAGATGAATGAATGAGGAAATGATCATGGTAGCAAATTAAGGTTGTTTGGTAAGGGTTGTTGCAGAAAAACTGCAAGAAATCTGGAATTTGTGAAGGCCAGATCGATCTCATGGGATGAGAGATCGATCTGGGAGAGTCAGAATGCTCTTATGTGAGAAATGGAAGGGAACAGATCGATCTCCAAAGGAAGCAGATCGATCTCTTTAGCTCTCGGGTTGGAAGCAGATCGATCTCCCATAAAACCAGATCGATCTCCTTAAGCTTCTGTTTGACAGCAGATCGATCTCCAGTCTCGACAGATCGATCTCCTGCCTTTAAAATGTCTTAGAAAAGACGGATTTTAGAGGAACAGATCGATCTTTACCCAAGGAAGATCGATCTCATCAAGTCAAAACTATAAATGGGAGCAGTTGGATCATCAGAATTTCGGGATAAACCATTTCCTCTCACTTCAACTCAAAGAAAACTAGCTTTCTCACTCCTAAATCCTGTAAGACCCACTTTTATTATCTGTTGATGTATTTCCTTATGATTCACGCGATGTACACTTATATATATTCATCGAATCATAAGAAGAGCGTTGACTAATTAATTTGTGAAGCAAAATAAAATGAAATCTCGGTGAACGTCGGAAGTAGCTAAATAAGGATCGAAATGGTCACAGGCCAAACAGGAAGGAAAGAAAATAAAGTTTACCGAAAATACGAAATTAAATAAGAAAATATGGTGGATGTATGAAGGAAAGTTAGGTTAATTTGGTTCCGAAACAAGTGTAGGGTAAAACGGTCAAAAGATCGAAATTCGGGATAAATTCGATAAGAAAAATTTAATTAAAAATAAGGAATTAGGATATCTTGATCAATAATGAGGAATTATACAATTTCGAGTCCAATTGATCAAGATCCGGAATTTTTTAAAATACCGAAAAGTCACCCGGGACAATATCCCGAAAATACGGAGGAATTATACCGGAAAAATAATTTAAAAACTAAATAAATTAAATATGAATTAAATTAAATTAAATTGGTGGAATAAAATAATAATATTGTAGATATTTTCAGATTATTTAGACTAATTTAATGAATATTTTAATAATAAAATAAATTGTTAAATAAAATAATAAAAAAAAGAGAAGAACTGAAAACTATCGGGGAGAGAGAAAGTAAAGGAAACCGAAAAGGGGAGACAGCGCATGGCTCGTCTGACCGATGGCCACCGGGCACCGACGGCCTCCGACGAAGGGCCGAGCAGCAAGAGGAGAGGTCGGCGAAGCCATTGGCACCGGTGACGCGCGCCGATGATGGCCGTGTCCGGCGAACGGAGGAGGAGAAGACAGCGGGGAAAACGGAGTCGGTACCGACGATCCACGGCAGCTGGGGGCGAACGGCGGGCAACGGCGTGATCGGGAAGAGGAACCGGTCCTTTTGAGACCAGTATCGGCCGACGAAACCGTCGAAATCCGTCGGATCGAGAGGTGGCAGCCGCGGGGGAGAAGAGCTGATTCACAGGCGATGGCTGCGTTTCGACCCCAGTCGAGGCCCGATTCGGAATGCCCAGGTGTAGCCGAGCCGAACAGCACCAGAATCGCACCGGGAACCAGTTGGACGGCGCCGAAATGAGCAAATGGGGATTGAACCGGTCGAACCAGCCTGAACCGGCCAAAACTGAACCGAACCGGACCGAGCTGAACCGGCGGTCTGAACCGGACTGAACCGATTCAGCTAAAAAGAGAAGAAAAAAGGGAGAAAAAGAGAAAAAAGAAAAAGGGAAAGAATTTTCGGGGATACACCGGACTTCGGGTAAGTCGGTAAGAGGTCAAAAGTGACCAATTTGAATTTTGGAAAATTTATTTAAATAATATTTGATCGGAAATTAACCCGGGATTAAATATAATAATTATGCAGTTGTACGATAAAGCCCGAACGAGAGCCGATTGAGCTCCAATTTTTGTATCCCGCATCGTATCGGGTAAGTACAGTTTAATTCTAACAATTAGAGTCCTTTAATACAGAGTTTCGATTATTTTACGAAATTTACGAATTAATGTTGTATAATGAGGGATATTAATCGGATTTACAACGTAATTACCGTAAATGGTTTACGGGCTATCCAATGAGTTTGGAATGAAGCCTGATAATTATTGGTAAGCTGTATGAGCCCAGTAAACCCGAGGAAGGTATTTAATAAGTAAAAACGGGCTGAAAATGGGTCGAGGCCCATTAAGGTGCAATCGTGCCCAATAGGGGTAAACGGGCCCAATGATTTAAATTAAGCCCAGAAAATAGGAAATACAATTAAATTGTATAATATCTGACCTGAGGAATATTGATACGCAATTTCGGGCATTGGATTGAGAGTAGATCGGACTGCGCGACGTGACATCAGTGGAAAGGTCAGACTCGACGAGAATCGAGGTAAGGGAATTTTGTAAGTGCATAGAGATGCCTATACATATTTTGAGGGTATTTACAGGGCTTAGAATTTATCTAAGTATCTAGTAAACGAAATAATAATTTTTACGAAAACCGGGGCTTAGATAAATAAAGGAAAAAGACGATTTTTCCCCTAGGAGTAAAATTTACAAAAAGGGTAGTAAGGCAGGTAAATTGCATGATTTCATGTTTTTAATGCTTTATATGAATATATTGCTTTGATTTAAGCAAATATACACATAGGTGGGCTGTTGATTTCGTGAATTTTACGAAAGGGTACCGGTTTGTACCGGTTACTATTTTAAAAGATGTTTTATTAAAAGTGAGCCACCTATCGTATTTACATGACTAAAAGAGTGCTAGAGTCTTACTCGCACTCAAGTTTACTGATTTATTCTCATGAAAAGTCGTACTGGAGCATTGCTCGTACGAGAAATTTGTGTGTGCACAAAACCATGCTGGAGCTTCGCTCGCACGAGATTTTAGATATCATGATATGCATAGCGTGGTGCTGGAGCTTTGCTAGCACTAGACGCGAGTTGACATGCATATAGTCGTGCGGAAGCCTCCTGTAGACTGTGTGTCACAGAGAGTTGAGATGCTCGCACATATACTTTGAGACATGGGTTGGTTATCGACATAGTATTGGGGTGGATAAGACCTACGGCAGGCACCCCCAGACTATGATATGGGTCCACGGAGTACGATGTACCGTGTATGTCACACGGAGTACGCTGTACCGTGCAGTCATGATGACTCTATGATGTTACTTGATATTCTGGCGGGTAGGACTTGACCCCACCTCCTGTTGCAGTTGTGATACCCCGCACACCGGGATCCGTGTAGCATGGGATCACAGCGACATAGTATGGCCATAGTCCTCGATTTTTCATACAGTAACCTACATGCCTCACATGATATCATACGGTCTGGATAGACCAGGACAAACCCGATGGAGGGGTAGTCCCGATTTGTGTTTTTAAAATAGATGTGATTTGATGAATCAAGGTATTCCCGAGAGACGGGTTTGACCTTGATGAAGTTGTTTTATAATGAAACAAATGAGTTTTAAATGTGATGAATTTATGATGAAACAAATAAGTTTCAAAGTGATGAGTTTTGTGATTAAACAAATGAGTTTTAAAGTGAAAAGTTTATGATGAAATAAATGAGTTTTAATGTGACGAGCATGAGATGTCATACATGATGATTTTCCATGTGTGCTTGATATGTCGATTTCATGATTTCTTGTATATGATATATACATACATGTGGCATTGTTTTAATCTTACCTCATGCTCGGAAAGTAAACGATTTTTACATCATGACATTATCAGCACGTAGATAGTATAGTTATCTACCTGCTTACATTATTGCCTTACTGAGCACGTTTCGCTCACCCTTTCATTTTCCACCCCACAGGGTATATTCAGTAGAAGAGAGCGACAATAGTCTCGCATCTCGGTTATCCGCTGCTTCTTAGCAAGACCAGGTATACACATTTGTATAATTTCGTATCTGAACATATAGATGCACAGTACTGTATATGGATTTAATATTGGGGATGTATTTTGTTTAAATAAATTGATATGTGAATGTGAATATGAAAATGGAATGGTAAATAGGTGAGAGGTTACTAACACCGAATCATAGCCCAACTGTTTAGTAGTGTAACTGTTCACGACGGGTGAGGAAATGAAAAAGCGAAAAATTTGTAGGGATTTTTAGGTAATTTGGGTCGTGACAAATTTAATAGTATCAGAGCAGAGTTGGCGTGATATGAGTCGGTGTTAGTGGTTAAGTAAATTTACATCCCCATGTACTATGCATTGTTTAGATACAATTGTGTATATCAAGATGAAAGTGCAGCTAAGAATTTAGTTTCGAATGCAAGAATATACTTTTATAACTGATAGCCGCTATGGTAGAGTGGCGAGTACACATGCTCGAGACCGTAGAGATCGGTCTGAGAATCAAATGAGTCATGATATGAGACTCAAGATGAGATAGTGCACGAGACAGAGGTCGTAGAGGTAGACCTGAGTCTGCTAAGTCGTGCTGAGTTGACCCATGAGAATTGGGATGAGATTGAAATAGAGGTTGATGTTGAGAATGCCTCACAGAGTCCGACAGAGAGATCAGACAGTATTGAGACACGCTTCGCGAAGTTGGAGCGGAGTGTGGAGATTATTTTGAGGAGCTAATTGCTCAGATTATGAATGAGATCAGAGGGCGCAGCGGAGCATTGGTGGAAACCCGCTCGACCCATCTTAAGTGTTAAACATCCATAGCTAAGATGAGAAATCTTATTCGATGTATTCCGGTGACAGGATATCCCGGACATGATTTAAAGGAAAAATTTCTTACACTGCCCAGGAATACTAAATTGATTTATGAGTATGAAACTTGGTTATATTCTTGGGCAGATATTACATCGACACTATGAACAAGTGACAGTCGAGATGTCTAAAAGTTCATGAAATGGCTCAACTTTTCAATTAGAGTCTGATTGGTCTGTGAGATATTACCTATACCGAGGCAGTGCGCAGATTTATAGTGGGTGAAATAAGAACATGAATTGCACGCCTCTGAGATTGGAAAAGGTAGTAAGGGCCTAAATAGAGGCAAAAGAGAATAGAGAATGACAGAGATGTCAAAGCGGAAAGAGAGCAGTTGGTTAGAGATTAGAGTTGATGAGTTACAGGGTAAGATGAGTGGTAAGACCCCAGTGCATCCAATTTTAGCACTTTTGAGGGGCATTGTGATTGGAGGACCCCGACCTGCTACGAAGCAGTGTAGCAGTGTAAGTACTGTAAGCAGTGTAGGATGTGTGGTGGATACCACAGAAGGAGGGTCAATACCTACACTGTATTGATGAAAATGGCCGTTAAGTGTGGTAAGACGGATCATTGATTTTGATTGCACAGAGTTGGGTGAGATCGCCTTACAGAAAAGTAAAGACAGAGAAAAACTTCGTTGGTATAGCTGCAACGAAAAGGGAGGCCATAGCCGAAAAGAAAAAGGAAAATAGGCTGTTGGACGAAGGCGAGAGGATGTCTGGGACCAGGACACTATTGATGTTTCATGGATGTGGTGTAAGATACCACGCTTGTTATGAACAATGAAGTACATATGTTCATTGATCTTAGTGCCACACGTTTATTCATACCGCCTTCATTCGCATATAAGTGAGTAAAAGGCATGAATGCCTACATCATTGGGCACAGTACTGATAAATGAGTACCCCAATAGAGGAGGATTAATTAACGGAATATGGATATAGAGATTTTAAGTTGAAAACAGGGGTGAAAACATCACTGAAAAATATATTGTAAGTGTTGACAAGTGATAAAAAGGGGTGAAACAGTTGAAATTAAAGGAGTAAATGATTGTACTCACGGAATGAATAATGAAAGAGTTTTGTCATGAGGGATATACGAAAGGAGATAATCTTTAAGATAAGATAGTCCTAAATACAAGATGTATTGGAGTAAGAGGCATATGCTAGGTAAGAGCATCTTTACGATATGAAGTCATTGGGATTAAAGCAATTAGTAGCGAATATAAAGTGTGACCACATGGACTGGTATATAAAGTAAATGTGGTTAAGTCTAAGGGTTAATAAAGGTATTTCAAAATACCTCCCCGCCTGAAGACTTGACAGCGTCTAAAAGTATATATGTATAACCTATAACGTGAAATCGATCGTCGTAATAAATACCTTTAGCATTAGGATACCTTTACTAAGACGATAAGAATATTAAAATTCGACAAATCATAAAGGTTAACATAGTAAAATTTAATAAGAGCCGTTAAGATAAGAAAAGGAAGTGACGCAGGTTAGTACCTGAAAACGTAAGCGGTTGAGAAGGATCTTATACGCTTATGCGTAAATAAGTCAAGGATTAGATCGATTTGTAATCATCATTATCGATGATATATTGGGTGTAGTTAAAGTCTAGGGCGATTTATAAGCAACAATTGGAAGATGGCTTTTACAGATGGATTGTTGCGAGTTCTCAATATGGTCTATTTGGTTGACACGTTTAATTATGAAAACGTGGTCTTAGAATGAGAAGATAAATAAGATGATAGACGTGACGTGAATTTCGGTGTAGTGAAGTACGAACTGACCACTATGATTAATTTCACCATACCCAACAGCTCAAGAGGTTCTCAGTGAGTATGAATGACTCAAAATTATGAAAGAGCTGTGTATTGATGTATAATGGGAAGATAGTCAATTATGGAGTCAGACAACTCCTTAATCATGAAATAAACTATCTGACCCATGATTTTAAGTTGGCAACAGTATTTGTACTGAAGATATGGTACTACTAGGTACACGATGAGGAATTATGGATATGCACTGATCATAAAACCCGAGTATCTGTGTTCACAGAAAGAGGCGAATATGAAAATACATAATGGGTTAGAGCTTCTGAGAGATTTTGATTGTGAAAATTGTACCACCCAAGAAAGGCTAATGTGATGACTGATGCTTTGAGTAGAAAGAGCCTCGGGATGGTACCACATATGGTCAGGGAGTGTGAGCTGCTTAAACAGTTGTGGACCTCAGTATTGATGTGATCCCTTCTGATGATGACAGTGATTATGTGACAGCTAGCTTGAGATTAGAACCGTATGAGAGTGCCCGGAGTTGACAGGCTTAGCGAGATGATTGACAGGGTGTCGATAGTGTGGGTCAGATTCAGATGGGTATAGTGATAGAGTTCACAGAGTATGATAATGATTTACAGAGAGGTTCAGAGACAGTATAAGTGCTCCCCAGGACCACAGTTGATGAGATACTAATATTGTCAGAAGCTCACTTTTCGGGATATACAGTGCATACAGAAAGTAATAATAATACACGAAATCTCGAAAAGGGTATGGGTGGTCAGATGTGAAAAGAGATATGGTAGAGATTGTGGAAAAGTGCCTAGTATGTCAGCAGAATAAGGTAGAGAATTAAAAGTCTGCAGAGTTATTGCAGCACCTACCTATATCGACACGGCACAAAAAATGAGAGCAAGTCTCCATGAATTTTATGATGGGTTACAGAGAACCCAGGTGAATTACGAGGCTATTTGGATGATAGCCGACAGATTGCCTAAGTCTACCCACTTTCTGGTTATGAACTCCCCAGATACTCAGAGTGTGTATGAGGATTTATGTGTAAGGAAGATTGTGGAACATTAAGTACCGTTCCAGTGAGCATGGTATCATATAGGGATTCCCGCTTCACTTCCTACCTCTAAGGATATTTAAGGAAGCTATGGGAACCCGACTGAGTATTAGCACAGCTTTCCATCCTCAGACAGATGGTCAGTCAGAGAAGACTGTATAAGTTCTGGAAGATCCGATGAAAGCGTGTGCCATTGATTTTATAAGCTCCTGGAATGATCAGTTGATTTCTAATCGAATTCGCCAATAGTGATAGTTATCATTCGAGTATCGGGATGGCACCATATGAGGCCTTGTATGGCCGTAGATATTGTTCTCCTGTAGGATGGGAGGAGGTTGGTGACAGGCAGATATTCGCTCTCGATTTGATACGTCAGGCCTCTGAGGATGTCCAGTTGATTTGTGAGAGGTTGAGGATAGCTCAGAGTCGACAGAAGAGTTATGCTGACAGGAGACGTAGACCGTTGGAGTTTACAGCAGGGGAGTCAGTATTTTTGAAAGTTTCTCCTTCCAAGGGTATTACTAGATTCGGAAGGAAAGGAAAGTTGAGCCCTCGCTTCATAGGACCTTTTGAGATACTCGAGAGAGTGGGAGATCGAGCTTATAGGCTAGCGTTGCCACCAGAGCTAGCAAATGTCCATAACGTCTTCCACATCTCCATGCTTCGAAAGTATTAGCCGGATCCGTCGCATGTGATCAGATACGAGCCACTGGAGCTCAGTGAGAGTATGTCCTATGTCGAGAGACAGATCCAGATTGTGGATAGGAAGGAGAAGGTATTGAGATCGAAGACGATTCCTCTGGTGAAAGTATTATGGCAGCATCACACCCCGGAGGAAGCGACTTGGGAGTTAGAGAGTTTGATGAAAGAGAAGTATCCGGAGTTGTTCAGAGACTGATTTGGTTCCAATTTGGAGGACCAAATTCTTTTAGTGGGGGAGATTATGTAAGACCCACTTTTATTATCTGTTGATGTATTTCCTTATGATTCACGCGATGTACACTTATATATATTCATCGAATCATAAGAAGAGCGTTGACTAATTAATTTGTGAAGCAAAATAAAATGAAATCTTGGTGAATGTCGGAAGTAGCTAAATAAGGATCGAAATGGTCACAGGCCAAACAGGAAGGAAAGAAAATAAAGTTTACCGAAAATACGAAATTAAATAAGAAAATATGGTGGATGTATGAAGGAAAGTTAGGTTAATTTGGTTCCGAAACAAGTGTAGGGGTAAAACGGTCAAAAGACCGAAATTCGGGATAAATTCGATAAGAAAAATTTAATTAAAAATAAGGAATTAGGATATCTTGATCAATAATGAGGAATTATACAATTTCGAGTCCAATTGATCAAGATCCAGAATTTTTAGAAATACCGAATAGTCACTCGGGACAATATCCCGAAAATACGGAGGAATTATACCGAAAAAATAATTTAAAAACTCAATAAATTAAATATGAATTAAATTAAATTAAATTGGTGGAATAAAATAATAATATTGTAGATATTTTCAGATTATTTAGACTAATTTAATGAATATTTTAATAATAAAATAAATTGTTAAATAAAATAATAAAAAAAAGAGAAGAACTGAAAACTATCGGGGAGAGAGAAAGTAAAGGAAACCGAAAAGGGGAGACCGCGCGTGGCTCGTCTGACCGACGGCCACCGGGCACCGACGGCCTCCGACGAAGGGCCGAGCAGCAAGAAGAGAGGCCGGCGAAGCCATTGGCACCGGTGACGCGCGCCGACGATGGCCGTGTCCGGCGAACGGAGGAGGAGAAGACCGCGGGGAAAACGGAGTCGGTACCGGCGATCCACGGCAGTTGGGGGCGAACGACGGGCAACGGCGTGATCGGGAAGAGGAACCGGTCCTTTTGAGACCAGTATCGGCCGGCGAAACCGCCGGAATCCGCCGGATCGAGAGGTGGCAGTCGCGGGGGAGAAAAGCTGATTCGCCGACGATGTCTGCGTTTCGACCCCAGCCGAGGCCCGATTCTGAATGCCCAGGTGTAGTCGAGCCGAACAATACCAGAATCGCACCGGGAACCGACCGGATGGCGTCGGAATGAGCAAATGGGGATTGAACCGGTCGAACAGGTCGAGCCGGCCTGAACTGGCCAAAACTGAACCGAATCGGACCTAGCTGAACCGGCGGTCTGAACCGGTCTGAACCGGACTGAACCGGTTCAGCTAAAAAGAGAGGAAAAAAGGGAGAAAAAGAGAAAAAAGAAAAAGGGAAAGAATTTTCGGGGATACACCAGACTTCGGGTAAGTCGGTAAGAGGTCAAAAGTGACCAATTTGAATTTCAAAAAATTTATTTAAATAATATTTGATCGGAAATTAACCCGGGATTAAATATAATAATTGTGCAGTTGTACGATAAAGCCCGAACGAGAGCCGATTAGGCTCCAATTTTCGTATCCCGCATCGTATCGGGTAAGTACAGTTTAATTTCGACAATTAGAGTCCTTTAATACAGAGTTTCGATTATTTTACGAAATTTACGAATTAATGTTGTATAAAGAGGGATATTAATCAGATTTACAACGTAATTACCGTAAATGGTTTACGGGCTATCCAATGAGTTTGGAACGAAGCCCGATAATTATTGGTAAGCTGTATGAGCCCAGTAAACCCGAGGAAGGTATTTAATAAGTAAAAACGGGTTGAAAATGGGTCGAGGCCCATTAAGGTGCAATCGGGCCCAATAGGGGTAAACGGGCCCAATGATTTAAATTAAGCCCAGAAAATAGGAAATACAATTAAATTGTATAATATCTGACCTGAGGAATATTGATACGCAGTTTCAGGCATTAGATTGAGAGTAGATCGGACTGCGCGACGTGACATCAGTGGAAAGGTCAGACTCGACGAGAATCGAGGTAAGGGAATTTTGTAAGTGCATAGAGATGCCTATACATATTTTGAGGGTATTTACAGGCCTTAGAATTTATCTAAGTATCTAGTAAACGAAATAATAATTTTTACAAAAATCGGGGCTTAGATAAATAAAGGAAAAAGACGATTTTGCCCCTAGGAGTAAAATTTACAAAAAGGGTGGTAAGGCAGGTAAATTGCATGATTTCATGTTTTTAATGCTTTATATGAATATATTGCTTTGATTTAAGCAAATATACACATAGGTGGGCTGTTGATTTCGTGAATTTTACGAAAGGGTACCGGTTTGTACCGGTTACTATTTTAAAAGATGTTTTATTAAAAGTGAGCCACCTATTGTATTTACATGACTAAAAGAGTGCTAGAGTCTTACTCGCACTCAAGTTTACTGATTTATTCTCATGAAAAGCCGTACTGGAGCATTGCTCGTACGAGAAATTTGTGTGTGCACAAAACCGTGCTGGAGCTTCGCTCGCACGAGATTTTAGATATCATGATATGCATAGCGTGGTGCTGGAGCTTCGCTCGCACTAGATGCGAGTTGACATGCATATAGTCGTGCGGAAGCCTCCTGTAGACTGTGTGTCACAGAGAGTTGAGATGCTCGCACATATACTTTGAGACATGGGTTGGTTATCGACATAGTATTGGGGTGGATAAGACCTACGACAGGCACCCCCAGACTATGATATGGGTTCACGGAGTACGATGTACCGTGTATGTCACACGGAGTACGCTGTACCGTGCAGTCATGATGACTCTATGATGTTACTTGATATTCTGGCGGGTAGGACTTGACCCCACCTCCCGTTGCAGTTGTGATACCCCGCACACCGGGATCCGTGTAGCATGGGATCACAGGGACATAGTATGGCCATAGTCCTCGATTTTTCATACAGTAACCTACATGCCTCACATGATATCAGACGGTCTGGATAGACCAGGACAAACCCGATGGAGGGGTAGTCCCAATTTGTGTTTTTAAAATAGATGTGATTTGATGAATCAAGGTATTCCCGAGAGATGGGTTTGACCTTGATGAAGTTGTTTTATAATGAAACAAATGAGTTTTAAATGTGATGAATTTATGATGAAACAAATAAGTTTCAAAGTGATGAGTTTTGTGATTAAACAAATGAGTTTTAAAGTGAAGAGTTTATGATGAAATAAATGAGTTTTAATGTGACGAGCATGAGATGTCATACATGATGATTTTCCATGTGTGCTTGATATGTCGATTTCATGATTTCTTGTATATGATATATACATACATGTGGCATTGTTTTAATCTTACCTCATGCTCTGAAAGTAAACGATTTTTACATCATGACATTATCAGCACGTAGATAGTATAGTTATCTACCTGCATACATTATTGCCTTACTGAGCACGTTTCGGTCACCCTTTCATTTTCCACCCCACAGGGTATATTCAGTAGAAGAGAGCGACAATAGTCTCGCATCTCGGTTATCCGCTGCTTCTTAGCAAGACCAGGTATACACATTTGTATAATTTCGTATCTGAACATATAGATGCATAGTACTGTATATGGATTTAATATTGGGGATGCATTTTGTTTAAATAAATTGATATGTGAATGTGAATATGAAAATGGAATGGTAAATAGGTGAGAGGTTACTAACACCGAATCATAGCCCAACTGTTTAGTAGTGTAACTGTTCACGACGGGTGAGGAAATGAAAAAGCGAAAAATCTGTTGGGATTTTTAGGTAATTTGGGTCGTGACAAATCCAGCCATTTTCAGTGAGATTTAAGGAGAGTCTATTAGAGACAAAGTTGTTCACAACAAAAAGAAGAACAACATAGTCTAGAGGCATTTCCCCATTTGATGAATTGAAGAAATAAAGGGCAATCCTAATTGGAGCAAGAGGAAATCCAATGAGGTAAGTTCTAATGCACAAATCCAAGTACATTGGTTTAGTTAATGATTATAAAGATATTTGGGTGTGCATATTGTGGATAGAACTACCTAGAATGGTATGAAATGAATATAACGTAGAAATAGTCAAGTGTGAGAAAGTGGAGTGTGGAAGTGTTTATGATAAATGAGATATCTTGAGTGGATGATTATGTTGTGGGAATGGTTTGGACATGTTGATATTGGGATAAAATTGTGAGATTTACCACAAAGGGTAAAATATGTATTTAAGGCATTGAATAAATGATTAGTTGAGCAAGAGTTAGAAACGTTAACTCGAGTGTTTGATGGATGAATTTCAGTTTCGGATGATACGTCGGAGCAAGTCGAGATGAGAACGCAAGAAGCATAAAGGCGGATAGTTGCACACAAGTAAAACGAGGTAAGGGACTGTGTGTTAGCTATAGAGATGTTCGTACGTAATTACAGCAATTTCGTAGATATATTGCTAGGACTAGTACGATATTATAATTTTATGAAATGATATGGAAGCATGAAAAGTACTAGAGTGTATATATGTATTGAGAAATGGGATAGGGTAAGGAAATAGAATGATATGCATGTTTTCAATGTTTTTCTCTATTATACATTAATCTTGATGATTGAGAAACGTTGATGATAGGTTGGCTAATTTTGCATGTTTTAGCATGAAGAGGCATGCTGTATGAATAAACATGTTTTGAATTTTAAAAAGAGAAAAATAACCATCTATCAGTTTTGAGATGTGATTTGGTGTTGAAGCGCTAGCTTACACCCGACTTAATGCCTTGATGCACCGTGCGGGAGTTTTAACTCGCTCGAGGGTTTTGAGAAAGTGCGAGAACTTTGCTCGCACCTATTTTGTTGAGTTGAGGTAAACCTGGGGGTCTGGGACCCAAGGGGATACCAGCCGACGTCCATTTGAATGGGCTGGGCCTTAATGATAGATCGTACTGCGCTGGAGCTTTGCGTTGACTGTGTGTCACGCTGCTTGCTCGCCTGGTATATGAGACATGGTTTAGGATGAAAAGTCCATCGGAGTTGGAGTATGGACTTGGGTCCACGGTCGTACGTAGAATAGTGTAGTCACCCGTTGGTATACTATGTACCGTGCTGGGTGCACGTGAGTACGAGTATCGCGTAGATGACACACGACGTATCTTCACCGTGAGTATACGAGGAGATGAGGTGGATTGAGATGAGCCGGAGGGTAGGACTGACCCATCCCCCTTCAGGCGAAGTGATACCCTACGCACACCTGATCAGTGAGGCCCGGGATCACTGACTATGGCCATAAGTCGTGGATATTTGATTGCCGAAAATTCCATGCCTGTCTCAGAGATTCGAGAAACAGAGACAATCTCAGAAAAGAATGAGATTTGCCGAAAAAGAGTGATTTGAGAAACGAAAGAGATTTCGTGTTTTTGATAAATCTCTAATTTCACATTTGTGCCATGAGGGCACTATTTATGAGCATGTTTTAAATGGAAGTGTGACATTTGATTTACACGAAAATGCTATTGAGAAATATGAGTTTAAATGCATTGTTCGTATGATATTTCCATTTATAACGAAAAAATGGTTTTGGTTTATGCATGCATGGGCTATGTAGGTAGTACGATATCTACCTGCTAGCATACATTTCCTTACTGAGCTGTGGTTTGCTCATCCCACTATTTTCCCCCTCCAGGTACTGGGAAGTAAGAGAGCGGTGATCTCTAGATCTTTTGTGTTTAACAGCTCCCACAATCCGCAAAGGTATAAGATTTGTATACACGAGTATTTTGTATCTAATATATTGTATCGCACAGTTATATCTTGGAATTGTAAACGGTATTATGGGGATGATATGTAAGCACATGGTATTTATACAATTAATTTTGTGTATCTACACACACACACCTGGGAGTGTGAATTAAAGTTTTAAATATTCCGCTGTAAATAAATGAATTTTAGTAATTGCATCTTCTCACAGCCCAACCGTAGTAGAGAATGTATGGATAGAAGGGTTCACAAAAGCGGGGTATGACAGTGGCATTAGCCACGAGGCAGGAAGCCTTGCCCTCACAATCCTGATGTTATGTTGTTCTGGTGGCAGGATTGACCCACCTCCGTTTCAGGTGTGATACCCCGCACACTAGGTACCGTGTAGCCAGGGATCACTAGGTTATGGCCATAGTCCTCGATGTTACTGATATAGTCACCTACATGTCTCACATGATATAACTTTTGGTCTCGATAGACCAGGGTAGACCCGAGGGAGGGGTCAGGCCCCCGATTTTGTGATTTTTTACTATGATGTGATTATGGAAATGGAATGGTAAATAGGTGAGAGGTGACTAACACCGAATCATAGCCTAACTGTTAGTAGGATGGTCACAATACGAGAAAGGTAAGAATTAAAGAATAAACGAAAAATGAAAAATTTATAGTGATTTTTAGGAAATTTGGGTCGTGACAACTAACCTAGGGACATTCTGAACTACTTACTAAGTAAATTTTACCTTATTGTAGGTTGTCGAAGCAACTCTGAGGTGTGTGTTGTCAATTAAAAGTTGTAATCACTCAGAGCTTGTTGAAGCTTTCAGTAAGTTCAATTACTAAGGTTATAGGTTAAACTCAAACCCAATATTTTGTGCTTTAAAATTTTTATGTCGAGTTTTGTAAAAGCTTTGCTTGAGCAGTTTTGCATAAACACGTAAATTCTTTTATTTTTCCTAAATTATGGATTTTGAACTGAATTAACTATTTGGGACTATAACTGATTTTTATTAGGAGGTTGGTACTAAGTAGTTATTCCCGAACCTTTTACAAGGAGTTGTTTATTGTTTACATTTGTAAACTATAAGCTTTATGATTTTGATATAAATAAGAAAATGTGGAGTATAAAGCTAGTGATGCTTATACTCGATAATTTTCGAAGCCAAAATATGATGTTTTGATGTGTAAATGATACACACATATTTTAAACTACATTTTGATGTTTTAACGATTATAAGTGTTATGAATCTTATATATACCCTATAAGCATAAAGAGACAGCCCTAGGTATTTATACTCTGGGAGGGCATACGTATTGTTAGACGATGGTCTCGACATGTATCCGGTTCTAGTTTATCATTAGGACTAGAGTAGTTAGGTTTATGGCCATAGATAACACCCTTTTGTTTCTAGGTAGTTTCGGCTCACTGATAGCTATAGTGATAAGTCTTTATGAAGGCATATTATTATTTACACTTGTATCTATATGATTTGGAAATTGATCTTATGAAATGTATGAATATGAGTTTTGAAACATGTTTTGGACTATGAAGTATACTTTCTATTATGATTTATGTTTTGAAAATGTGACACTAAGCTACGATTTTCTGCATAAAAGTATGAGGTGTTTTTTTATTATATGTGTTTATGATTTTGGTTTCAAGTGATTTAGACTGAGGTATAAATTGGACTTTCCCAAAGGTACCCCTTTCCTTTCCATATCAAAGAGTAGTTATAATCTTAACTCGGTGAAATTGAGTATCCGACACTGAAAATCCAACTTTAAACTATCGTAGCATTGATTTGATATAATTTCTATTGTATCTAAGTTTGATATAGGTAGACATGTGTAAATAATTAGGAGGGATGTGTATAGCATATTAGTGAGTGTCGAATTCAACCAAATTTAAATTACTAGTCTTACCGAAATTTTACAATAGCGATAAATCTAGGTCAAACCCTAGAGACTGGTGGATTAATTATCATGCAATAACTAAAATAATTGGGGGTGTAATACAACGAAATTAAAATCCTAAAACAGAATTAATATTCAACTAATTATGAAGAGGGTAAACCAAGATTAACTACTTCGATTCAAAGGAACTGCCCAGTCACTAACAATTGATCCCTAACACCTAATTTACCATCTTGTCTTCAATAATTTAGCTAAGGTATTATCTCCCAGTAAGATAATATCTCTTTTTCCCTGCTATCATTAACTCAAGCTCAGCACCCGCATTGAATTCTTATCCTTAATCTAATTGGTTTTGACGCAATCCTATTTAGACTAGAAATAGCGTTAATACTCTAGGAAGACTACTAAACCGAATAACACTCCAACCATGGGTTGAATGTTTAATTTGTTCTATTGTTTCACTTAGAGTTGATGAACCCTAATTGCTACTGGTTCTCATTTCTATTACAATAATTACGGATTGTGAAAATTTTTGATAGCATACAATCACATGGGAAGATTATCTAATTGGCCATAACATATAATTTTCTCATGCAGTCGAATTAATTAATACCAGAAACAATAGATAATTGGATCAAAAGATAGTTTAGATCAACAAACCGTGTTTCTCAATTATTGAAATTAACTAGATTCGATTCCCTTGAACCAAATAAAGGATTTAGCAGCACATGATTATTGGAAACAAAAAATAAAAATATAGAGGGTGAATTAATTTTTTTTATTTTGACTGCTGCCCTCCTCTGTCTCTACTAATTCTCCTTCTAAAGAAAACGAAAACTATATATATAGTAAAAAAAAAACCTAAATTCAAAATCCTATTACAAGTAGGAAAAGGCCTGACAGATTCGGGCTTTTTCTTCAAAGTTGTAAATCAGTAAGTCAGCGTTCCACTAGGCCTGACTTTGCATAATTTGAAGGGAAGGAACTCCGTTTAGAGGCAAGATTCAAAACAACACAAAAACTGTCCAATATCTTCGGTTAAGCTTTTGAAGCCTAATTTATCTGCCAAAATCACAAAACTAAAATAAGTACTCTAATGAACATGAGGAACATAGCAAAATATTAAATGTAGAAGGAAATAAATAATAAAAATATGGCACTCATCACATATGTTTTACGAAAATTTGCATGCAAACACGAGATTTGTGACTTATGCTCTTTATGTAAAAATAATTATTTTTGCGGTAAAACACCATTTAGGTAAGTGAGGAACGATCCTCTTCAAAGTAGGATCGATATTATGTCACGGCCCTCTTCCCGTGACTTAACTTACTACTAACAGTTGGGCTGTGACTCAATATCCATATCCACACCTCATCCATTTTATAATTGAAATTCATTTAATGAAAAAGAAACTATACTTTTATAAATATGCGGAAGCGTTTACATCAGTTTCTATTATATACATCCCTTTCGTACAAAAGATAGCTTTACTGTGCACTAATTTACAGGATACAAAATTTTTCTCATAAATGAATACCTCTATACTGCTGGAGAACTGGAGAGCACAGTAGCAGGAGCAACTGCAGTAAACTCACTACTGCGTAGAATCTGTGGAGGAGGAAATAAGGGGGTGAGCTAACACACTCAGTAAGGAAAATATGAAAGCAGGTAGATGACTACACTATATACATGATTAAAATATATACTTTTATTTCCCTTATAAAACATATGCATTTCTTTTAAAATATATTCCATCAATGCAAAATCATGAATTCGCTAGATGGGTATATGCATATTCTTTTCAAATTACATAGAATCACACAGCATACTCTTTAAAATCACACAGCTTCATTTTCAATTCACACAGTACTCTCTTAGAAATTTCTCTGCACGCAGCAAATCACATAGTAAATTTACAGTTTGAGACTAGTATGGGATAGCATATCACCCAGTCTCACACAACAGGGGGACATATGTCATCTCACATAGTAGTGACAAAATTTCATATCACACAGATAAAAGACTCATGCCCATAGTCTGGATTTCAGGCAAACACTGATCAGGTGTGCGGGAATCCCATGCTTGGGGAGGCGGATCAACCATCCCTTCAGGTCACATAGAATCACTAAGATATCACGGCACATAATACTCCGTGCCTAACGCTCACGATACAGTGTGCTCCCGTGGATCCTTTACCAACCATTTCCATTGTCACAAAATCACGTGTGAGCAAGTCTGTGCAAGATCACTCAGCAATACACGACGGCTCCAACACGGTTTTACTCATCACACAGCAAAATAGTAAAACCTCTTGTGAGCAACTCAGCGTAAGATCTTACAGCAATACCTGAGGCCTCTAGCACGATTTTGTCTCATCACATAGAACACTTATAAAACCATGTGCGAGCAACTCAGCAAAAGATCACACAGCATTACCTGTGGCCTCTAGCATGATTTTACTTAACACACAGCAAAGTCCATAAAACCACATGCGAGCAACTCAGTGTAAGATCACACAACAATACTTAAGGCCTCTAGTACGATTTTCCTTATAATCACTTTAAATCGAGGGAGTCACATGCGAGCATAGTCAGAGTAAGATCACTCAGCAGTACTCAATGGCTCTAACATGATTCCCAAAATCTAGTGTGAGCTTTCGAGCGAATCACATGACTTACACTCAGCTTTAGCACCGTTTGTTTCTCTCAAACTCCTTTTTGAAATATTATGCGAGCAAGGCTGGTAAATCTATCTTTGCCACTTTGGCTCTAGCATAAGTTCACACAGAAAAAGGAATAGATGGCTTCATTCACTAAATATGAGTGAGAGGGCAATCTCCCTTCAATCACTCGTTAAATGCTTTTCACTTCGTAAATCATGCATTTTATGATAATAGCTAAATCGGGAGATAGTCTATTATTACTCTTCTCAATCACTTATAAAACATTCCCCAAAATATCTTTTCATAATCAAGACATTGAAGGCATTCAAATTTATGCATGTATGCTATCACCACCCAAAAATCATAGTAAATTTTTCATTTTTCTTTCATACTTAATTCTTACCTTCCTCTCATCGTGACCATCCTACCAACAGTTGGGCCATGATTCGGTGTTAGTCCCCTCACACTACTTACCATTCCATTTCCTTGTTACATTCACAATTTCATTTACATAACCTTACATCCCCGACGTCATATACGTTTACAATACTGTACTTTTACATATTTAGATACAAAACCATACAAGTGTGTATACCTTTTCTTGATGATGGGAAACAGCGGATACCAAGAATGCAAGTCATCAACTGCTCACTATCTACTGCGAGTGCTCTACAAAGAGGGGAAAACAAGGAGGTGAGCAACCACACGCTCAGTAAGGCAATTATGCAAGTAAGTATATAGCTCCGTTATCTACATGCTCATAATGTCATGCCCTTAAATCCATTTCTCTTCGTTTAAAGCTCATGCACGAAATCATGCACACATCAATGCCATAGTTTATAAAAGTTGTTCGTGCTTATGGAAATCATGCAACTCATGCCTCAATGGCATCTCATTTAAAATAATAAAACGCATTAATTAAATCAAAAACATGCATTTGCAATTAAAGCATGGATAACCTCCTAATGCTAAAACCTTTCATTGCATGAATTATAAACAATTATGAAAAATACATCATGCTGAGTTTCCACAAAACCTTCAGGCATACCTAAATGTCACACCATGAATGTCGTGTAAAACTAGTTTACCTCACGCATGGGTTTAAATAGCATGGAAATAACGTCATGCAAGTTTCAGTTTAAATCCCAGTTACATTCTCATCAAATCACATCAGTCACACTCATCGAGACTCAAACCCTCCCTTGGGTGATCCTGATCCACATAAAATCATTTAATTCCAAGCATTTTCGAAAACATTGAAAATTTCATTTATTCACAACAAAACCAATTGACACGCCCTAAGGGTATTGTCCGCAAGTGCACGGGTCGTATAAGTAATATTGGGATTTGAGTCCCGGATTATCGTCCCACAGAGAAGTTGACTAGCCTAATTAACTATCGGTTAATCTTACCCTAAGTATATCCTAGCAAATTATGAAGTTTAATGTGTGATCTACAAAGCTAATAGTACTGAAAGTAATAAAACTATAAAATAAAAAAAATAAAATCGAGCTAAGAAATACTTACAATGCTCCAAAAAATCAACCTACAAAAGAAAACTAAAACCGTTAAAATTAATTAACGCAATAAAATGCAGATATGAAAATAACTAAAAAATACAAATTAAACTAAAATTAAACAATTCTAAAATAAAATGTGCATGTAATTAAACTAACTAAGAAAATGCAATTTAAACTAACTTAAAGTCTAATAAGATAAAAATCTACTTACCTAAAGAAATTCTTAAACTTAACTCTAACTAAATGCTAATAAAACAAAATCTACTAATGCTTGAAAATAAATTTAATCTAAATTAATTCTAAATATAACTCATAAAATACTAAACTAAAAATTAAATCCTAACATATAATATCTAAAATTAACTATTAACTAAGACTTAAAACTAAGATTAAATTAACAACATAAAACATTAAATTTAACCTACAATTATCAACTAACAACTACACTAAACTAACAACTACTAAAACAATCAAAATAATAAAAATGCCATAAAACTAAACTAAACAAAATAGAGGTGGCCAAATAAGGCCTTAAACAAATTTGGAACTCAAGTGGTGATCCCGAGCATGTGTACTGTGCACTGTTCATTGTCTTTTTTTTCCATTTCCATGTGAGGGCCTCGGTTTGTCCAGTCCTCTGCTCCAGATACTGTTGTCACACGGTTTGCTTGTGTCCTGCTGTCTGCTACTCCAAATGACAACCAGCTAGCAGGCACGTCTAGCCTGCTGTTCTGCTTCTGTCATGCTGCTGCTCTCGACTATCCACTAGTGCTGCTCTGCTACATGGTTCTACAATCGACTGCTGCTCCAGCTTTGCTGTCCTACTCTCTCTCCAGCACGGTCCAAGTGCTGCATCATTACTACTGTCCATTCCCTGCATTGTTCATTTCTACCTCCTGGCCTGTCCACTGCACATCATCCTACCCAGCTCAAGTGGTGCAACTAGTTCTACTTCTTCAGTCCACAGGCAGCACCGATTAGCAACTAAGAAAGAAAAAGATCTAAGCAGAAAATGCAACAGGAACCCAAGCTACCATGGAATAATGCTATCTAAGCTAGTATATGAAAATGAACAATACTGAGGAATGAAAACAGAGCATAACAGAGGGTGAACTGGAAGGCAAAAAAAAATCAGCTTCATTCATGCTTCCCGGCAGCTTGTAATACCATCCTAATGCTTTGCTTCAGCACTGAACAGTGGCTGCTACCTTTGCTTCACACTTCCACAACAGAATGTATCCAGGACAGAAGGAAATAGAAGAACGAAACAGCACCACTGCCACTCGAACATAAAGCGGGAGAATGTAGAACAAAGATAGTAAAAAAAAATCTGGATAAAGAAGTTGGTAAGAAGAACTGAAACTATAATCCAGGAAATGAAGCTAAAAAAAATAGAAGGATTAAATCATAGATGCAATAATCATAAGGGAAAACAAAAGAAACTCAAAACACAACTAATGCAAACCGAAATTCTAATCAATCAATACAGTAAAACAGTTGAAGAAGATAACCACTGTCACTGGTGTCTTCTTCCTCTATTTACTATTCATCAACTCAAACTAAAAATAATAATAAAATAAACATTATGGAGAGTTGCTTTGTCACCCAAGCCTCCCCTCCATTCAACATGAGATAAACAGAAGCAAAACAAGAAAAGAGCTTTAAAAATTAAAGGAGTAAATCGAGAATAACAAAAGAAATCCAACTTCTTCATAAAGAAAATAAAATTAACATGAACAGTGACTAAAAAAATTGCTAACGGGAGAGTGTTTGGAAATTCAAAAAAAAAAAAAAACTTAAAACTAAACTACCCTAGATTACTCTAAAAACTACTCCTAAATTACTTCTATTCTAACCTAGGCTACTTCCCTCCTTTTCAATTGCCATCATATTCTACTTATACACACACTTAGGAGTACAATTGTAATTTTTCCATCCTAGATGAGTTGGCATTGTTTGGCCACTTGTCTTCACACCATTGGCTCCTTGAAAAATAATATTTTCATGTCATCTGTCTTTTTGTCCAATTGGATGTGCTAGGATCGTGTTATCCGCGTGGTCCAATCTCGATTTTAGCTCAATTTCGATCCATTTTCTATCGAAATATTCAAAATTCATCCGGATTTAATTTATCTGAAAATATGAGAATTTTAATTAAATAAAGGGGATAATTAACAAAATAAATTAGGGATTTAAATAATTAATTAGGAAATTAAGCACAAATAATTCTATTTTCATAGAATTATCACACCCTCAAACTTGAGCTTTTGCTTGTCCTCAAGCAAAACAAAATAATTGTAAGAGTGACAAGTACTAAACACAATAATTTCTCCAATATCATCCTCAAAGAAAAAGTACAGACTATGAAATCAAAGACTCACAATTATAAGTCCAGCACTTAGAATTATTCAATCATAAGTCCTAACCAAAATTGCACTCCTCGTGAGTGTGTGAAAAATGTCTAAGTCACTTCACAGTACATTATCCGGATCAGATTATGCAAACACAGTGAATGCAAAGTTAATGACATGTGATCATTCCCATAAGTTTGCTTTTCACTTCTCTCTCCACTAATGTAGTCACACTTAACCAAAGATCAATAGGACTTCATTAAGCTTGTAATGTAAGGCCGGGGTTAAGGTATGATAAAGTTGATTTAGCTTTAATTACCCCTTAACATGCATTACTTCTAGGATCTTAATGTAAGAGCCCAAATCATTTCCCCCAAACTTATTTATTTTATTCTATTTTTATATTTTTCTTCTTTCTTCTTTCTTCTTTTCTTTTTTTCTTTTTCTTTCTTTTTCTTTTTTTTAATACATACTCTTTTACTATCACTTAATACCCATATAGCTCACAATATATCCCAATGGCTTTTCATGCTTTCGGGGTAAGGGATAGGAAAAAAAGTATTTAAGCTATGGAAAATAACGCAGGTGTATTTACAAAGAAAAGCTTATTTGGCCCAGATGGGTGACTAGGGGTAAAGTATATACAGGGATGGCTTGAAGGCTTAAACGATCCAAAGATGGCCTAAATCATCTCCCTAATAAAGTGTGATCTAATATTTCACCTCGAGACAACATCAAACAAATTCTAGAATATGATACACAAAATCAACTGAATAAATGCAATCCTATGTCCACATAAGCTTTCTCTAAATAAATATACAGATTCGTGACACGACATGTGCATAAAAATGAGGAAATCACAATCAGAATTAAGACAAATTCAAGAATTCAACTTCATGCTTTTCCTATAATCATGATTCTCAATCAATCAAAATCAGACTTAATCATGGGGTCATATCATCGGAATATGGGAAAACTACATGCTAAGCACTAAATCATCCCAAAATCAAATAATTAAAGCTCAGATTTTTGAAAAAATTTTCAATTTTGCCCAAATTTTCAAAAAATGCTCAAGTGATATCCCCTCCCCCAAACTTGAAGTGCACAATGTCCTCAGTGTGCAGATAGTATAAAAATTGAAGTTCAGGAACATAGTACTCCGCTTTTTGATGATGATGATGATGAACAACCGAAACTTGATTGAAAGAGTAAAACTGGAAAAGAAATCTGCAAAATAAACAAAGAAAGAAACAACAAAAAAAGAAAAAGAACTATATACAAAGTGAAAAGAAAAATACAGCCACTTCAAATGCAGCTGAAGAAAACAACTCTCTGTAGCAGGGCGAAGAGTAGGAGGGTCATCCAAAGTGGTGACAGGGTGCTGACAGTTAACTCCTCCTGAGCTCTATCTACTTCCTTCCTTCGCTCAAATATTATATGCTTAAGCCTTATATTCTCCTCAATCTCCATCTTAAAACATTCATGAGAGTCATCAGGGAGCTTCAAATGTTTGAAAACATTAAACTTCACTTCTTGATCTAGGACTCTCATAGTTAACTCCCCCTTTTGTACATCAATTAAAGCTCTACCCGTCGCTAGGAAAGGTCTGCCTAGTATAATGGGGACTTCCTTGTCTTCCTCCATGTCTAAAACAACTTCATGTCTAAAACAATAAAATCCACAGGGAAAACAAATTTGTCCACCTTTACTAACACATCCTCAATGACCCCCTTCAGATATTTAATTGATCAATCAGCCAACTGAAGGGTCACTGTGGTAGGCTTGGTATCCCCTATTCCTAACTTATGATAGATAGACAATGGCATTAAATTTATACTAGCTCCTAAATCACACATGGCTCTACCAAAGAATAAATTTCCAATAGTGCAGGGTATGGTAAAACTCCCGGGATCCTTGAGCTTGGGGGGTAATCTTCTCTGGATAATGGCACTACATTCCTCAGTTAAGGCCATCGTCTCATAATCTTCCAATCTCCTTTTCCTAGAGAGGATATCCTTCAGAAACTTCACATAACTTAGCATTTTATATAAGGTATCTGCGAAAGGAATGTTGATGTGAAGTTTCTTAAAAACCTCAAGAAATTTAGCGAATTATTGTTCTAGTTTTTTATCTTGGAACCTCTGAGGAAAAGGTATTGGTGGTCTAACTAGAGGCAATGTAGTGGGAACCTGTGTAGCATCAGAGAACGAGGAAGGCTGTGAAGTAGAAGAAGGTATAGATGAAGAAGTGCCTAGCTTGGATTCTTTTGCAGTCTGATCCTGATGTTCCTGCTCTTTCTGAGCTGCTTCGTTAGAACTTATGGGTTTTCCAACTATGGGCTCAACAGGATTTGACTTACTTTGTGGCTCATCTAGCTCTTTGCCGCTCCTAAGGGTGATGGATTTAACATGTTCCTTACCCTCCCTTTGCCTAACATGATTAGCTTCAATGTTACTGGGAAGAGTCCCTTGAGGACGTTGACTAAAAGCGTTTGCTATTTGTCCTACCGAACCTCTAAGTTCTTAATTGAAGCAGCTTGATTTTGTAGGATAGTCGTGAACATTTCTTCAAGCGAGGGTTTCTTCTCAGCTGCTGGTAAGTGCTGTGGTTGCTTAGGCTGTGGTGGTGGTGGTGGTTGATGGAAGTGAGGTGGATGATGCTGAAATTGAGATGGGGATGCTTGATGGTATGGAAATGGATGGTGTGGATATTGCGGCTGTGGTGGTACGTGAACCGATGGAGCTTGAAAACTAGGGGGTCCTACAGGTCTAGCATTAGAAGTTTGCCCTTGGTTTTGTCTCCAAGAAAAGTTAGGATGGTTCCTCCACCCTGAGTTATAGGTGTTCGAAAAATGGTTGTTCTATTGATTAGGGCCGCAACATACTGAACCGATTCTAAGTTGAGTGGAAACCTATCAACAGAGTGGGTACCACTACATAGCTCGCAGGAAAGAAAAGGACTTTGGACAGAATACATAGGGTTAGGACTAGTGGGAGGATTATGTTGGGTACTGAGCAACTCTACCTTCTTCGTAAGGTTAGCGATTTGAGAGGTCAAGGTAGACAGTGTGTTGAGCTCATAAATACCCACCGACTTCTTTGGTAATTGCCTCTTCGAGGACCATAGATAGTTGTTAGCCGCCATTTTTCTAACAACTCGTAAGCTTCCTCCTCTGTTTTACACATTAGCGCTCCACTCGCAGCAGCGTCAACAATGGTCCTATTTGGGCTTGTAAGTCCGTTGTAGAAGGTCTAGACTTGCAACTACAAAGGTAGGCCATGGTGAGGGCACTTCCTAAGAAGCTCCTTATATCGTTCCCATGCCTCGTAAAGAGATTCAGAGTCGTACTGGGCAAAGAAGGATATATCGCTACGGAGTCTAGCCATTTTAGAGGGAGGCAAAAACTTGGCTAGAAATTGTTAGGCTAACTCGTCCCATGTAGAAATGGATCCTGGAGGCAGGGAGGTCAACCAGTGTCTCGTCCTATCCCTAAGTGAGAAGGGGAATAGTCTAAGTCTAAGCGCATCATCCAATAATCCATTGTGTTTGAACATGTTGCATAAGTCCAAGAATTGCCCAAGGTGAGCATGTGGGTCGTCGTGCAGAAGCCCACTAAACTGTAAAGAGGTTTGGATCATCTGGAGGATGGAAGGCTTAATTTCAAAATTATTAGCAGGGACAGCTGGTGGCCTAATGCCGGTATAATATCCTTCAATCATCGGCACCGCATAATCTCCAACAGTCCTACTTTTCCTATTTTCTGCCATCGTATAAATTTTCTAGAATTCTTTCGAATTTTCCTAAGAGTTCATTTAATTTCAGGATCTAGAGGAGAGCAATCAAAGCTTATGACTCTACGCATGCAATCATCGAAAAGTCCTTAGCAATTTTTTTTTAATTTTTCAATTTTTTTATTTTAATTTTTCAATTAACTAATCTAGATTAAATATTTGCAATCTAAATATTTACAATCTGGAATTACACCTAAGCATAATTTCACCAATATTAACTAATGGCTAATTAAGACTTCCCCGACAACGACGCCAAGAACTTGACACGCCCTAAGGGTATTGTCCGCAAGTGCATGGGTCGTACAAGTAATAATGGGATTTGAGTCCCGGATTATCGTCCCACAAAGAAGTTGACTAGCCTAATTAACTACCGGTTAATCTTACCCTAAGTATATCCTAGCAAATTATGAAGTTTAATGTGTGATCTACAAAGCTAATAGTACTGAAAGTAATAAAACTATAAAATAAATAAAATAAAACTGAGCTAAGAAATACTTACAATGCTCCAAGCAATCAACCTACAAAAGAAAACTAAAATCGTTAAAATTAATTAACGCAATAAAATGCAGATATGAAAATAACTAAAAAAGACTAATTAAACTAAAATTAAACAATTCTAAAATAAAATGTGCATGTAATTAAACTAACTAAGAAAATGCAATTTAAACTAACTTAAAGTCTAATAAGATAAAAATCTACTTACCTAAAGAAATTCTTAAACTTAACTCTAAACTAAATGCTAATAAAACAAAATCTACTAATGCATGAAAATAAATTTAATCTAAATTAATTCTAAATATAACTCATAAAATACTAAACTAAAAATTAAATCCTAACACATAATATCTAAAATTAACTATTAACTAAGACTTAAAACTAAGATTAAATTAACAACTTAAAACATTAAATTTAACCTACAATTATCAACCAACAACTACACTAAACTAACAACTACTAAAACAATCAAAATAATAAAAATGCCATAAAAACTAAACTAAACAAAATAGAGGTGGCCAAACAAGGCCTTAAACAAATTTGGAAATTAAGTGGTGTTCCCGAGCATGTGAACTGTGCACTGTTCGTTATCTTTTTTTTTCATTTCCATGTGAGGGCCTCGGTTTGTCCAGTCCTCTGCTCCAGATACTGCTGTCGGTTGCGCCAGGTATTCACAGTTTGCTTGAGTCTTGCTGTCTGCTGCTCCAGACAACAACCAGCTAGCAGGCACGTCCAGCCTGCTGTTCTGCTTCTATCATGTTGCTGCTCTCGGCTATCCACTAGTGCTGCTCTACTGCACAGTTCTACAATCGACTGCTGCTCCAGGTTTGCTGTCCTGCTCTCTCTCCAGCACGGTCCAGGTGCTACATCATTACTGTTGTCCATTCCCTGCGCTGTTCATTTCTGCCTCCTGGTCTGTCTGCTGCACATCGTCCTACCCAGCTCATATGGTGTAACTAGTTCTACTTCTTCAGTCCACAGCCAGCACCGATTAGCAACTAAGAAAGAAAAAGATCTAAGCAGAAAATGCAACAGGAACCCAAGCTACCATGGAATAATGCTATCTAAGCTAGTATAAGAAAGTGAACAATACTGAGGAATGAAAACAGAGCATAACAGAGGGTGAACTGGAAGGAAAAAAACAATCAGCTTCATTCATGCTTCCCGGCAGCTTGCAATACCATCCTAATGCTTTGCTTCAGTACTGAACAGTGGCCGCTACCCTTACTTCATACTTCCACAACAGAATGTATTCAAGACAGAAGGAAATAGAAGAACGAAACAGCACCACTGCCACTCGAACGTAAAGCGGGAGAATGTAGAACAAAGATAGTAAGAAAAAATATGGATAAAGAAGTTGGTAAGAAGAATCGAAACTACAATCCAGGAAATGAAGTAAAAAAAAAAAAAATACAAGGATTAAATCATAGATGCAATAATCATAAGGGAAAACAAAAGAAACTCAAAGCACAACTAATGCAAACTGAAATTCTAATCAATCAATACAGTAAAACAGTTGAAGAAGATAACCACTGTTATCGATGTGTTCTTCCTCTCTTTACTATTCATCAACTCAAACTTAAAAAAAAAAAAAACATTATGGAGAGTTGCTTTGTCACCCGAGCCTCCCCTCCATTCAACATGAGATAAACAGAAGCAAAACAAGAAAAGAGCTTTAACAATTAAAGGAGTAAATTGAGAATAACTAAAGAAATCCAACTTCTTCATAAAGAAAATAAAATTAACATGAACAGTGACTAAAAAAATTGCTAACGGGAGAGTGTTTGGAAATTCAAAAAAAAACTTAAAGCTAAACTACCCTAGATTACTCTAAAAACTACCCCTAAATTACTTCTATTCTAACCTAGGCTACTTCCCTCCTTTTCAATTGCCATCATATTCTATTTATACACACAATTAGGGGTACAATTGTAATTTTTTCCATCCTAGACGAGTTGGCATTGTTTGGCCACTTGTCTTCACACCATTGGCTCCCTAAAAAAATAATATTTCTCAGTCATTTGTCTTTTTGTCCAATTGATGTGCTAGGCTCGTGTTGTCCGCGTGGTCTAATCTCGATTTTAGCTCAATTTCGATCCATTTTCTATCGAAATATTCAAAATTCATCCGGATTTAATTTATCTGCAAACATGAGAATTTTAATTAAATAAATGGGATAATTAACAAAATAAATTGGGGATTTAACTAATTAATTAGGAAATTAAGCACAAATAATTCTATTTTCATAGAATTATCACCAATATCATCAGTCAGGATCCAACCCTTCCCTCGGGTGGTCCCGACTCACATAAAATCCACGCATTTTCAAACTTTCAGAACATCAGATAGTAACATGTGAGACTAGGCAATATATATATCAGGCAAATAACCAAGACTATGGCCATATCCTCGTGATCCCACTGCTACATGGATCCTGTGTGCACTCACCACTATCGGCAACCGCCCCGGGAGGTGGGTCAGTCCATCCTATCGGTCCTGCCCAATCACTCGCATCTGAAGATACCACACGTATCTGAAGATGCCACATAATCAATCCCAACACGGTACAGCTTACTCCATACTACTTGTACGATACAACGTACTCTGTGGACCTACATCTCATATCAATAATCTTGCCTATCTCAAAATACACGTATGAGCATATTTAATCAGTGTGACATACAATCTACTCGACGCTCCAAGTACGGCTCATTGCATGTCTCATAAAATCAGTGCAAGCGATACTCCAGTACTCTCATAAAATCAAGGAAAATCTCATGCGAGCAAAGCTCCAGCACGCATTTCATAAAATCTCATAAGATCTAGTGCGAGCTAAGCTCCAGCACTCTGTCAAAATCAGGTAAAACTAGTGCGAACTAGGCTCCAGCACTGTGTCATAAAAATCAAGTGAAAATCTGGTGCGAGTTAGACTTCAGCACCCTATCACGAAAATCATATGAAAATCTTGTGCGAGTTAGACTCCAGCACCTGTGCATGTAAAACTCTAGTGCGAGCCCCTGCTCTAGCACTAATGCATGCGTCAAACAATTCAAAACTCATGCGAGCTAAGCTCTAGCACCTCTCATGCATGTCAAATCATTAAAACTAGTGCGAGCAATCGCTCCAGCACCTTTTTTACGCATATCATGTCACACAAATCGATGCGAGCAATCACTCCAGCACCATTATGCACACTCACAAACTCAGATATAGTGCAAGCAAGGCTCTAGCACCATCTATTTCCATATAAACTTTATAGTTGGCCCTTTTTCTAAAGAAATTTCATTTAAATCTAAATAACACTTACGTAATGTTATTTTGTGAAATTTATGCAAAAACTGGCCAATCTACCAATTTACTTTGCTAAAAAGTCACGAAAATTTCTCAAATCATGCATTTCATGCATGTCATGCTTTCACCATCCTTAGGTGAATTTCCCTCAGTAGGGGTAAAATTATCTTTTACCTATCCCGAGTCCTTAAAATTTTTAATCCATTTCTAGGACCTTTATACATTTTCAGTATATACAAAAGCTATTAAAAATACGCGTAGCTACCTCTAGCTACTGGCAAAATTCCCTTACCTCATTTTTCTATACAATCTGACATTTTCACTGATGTCTTGTCACGCAGTCCGATTTGCTCCCAATCAAATCTCTGGAGCTGTGTATAATTATTTATCGGGTCAGAAATTATTATATTAATTGTATTTCATCATTTCTAAGCTTAATTCAACGTATTGGGTCCGTTTACAATTTTGGGCCCTATTACAACTTAATGGGCCTTAATCGGCCTTAACCCATTTTCCACTTACTATTCACATTATCAAGGCCTATTGGGCTCATAAGGCCCATCAGTATTTATTAGGCCTCGTTTTAACTCTTGGCTAGCTCAATTAATTATTTACGATAATTTATCTTAAATTTCACAATTTAATTCATTTTATACAGAATTAATTCGTAATTTATGCGGTAAATTTCTAACACGCATAACTATGCAAATTGTCATAAATAAGGTTTACTTACCCGAGATTCCATGATAGTATGCAAATCGAGGCTGACTCGAGCTCTTGTTTAACGTCAATTGTCAAGCTACACAATTACATATTTTTTCGATCAATTTTCAGTCAAATATTAATCAACTTAAATATTCTGAAATTTAACTCGGTCAATTTCGATTGCTTACCGGCTTCCCGTAGCTCGATTGCATCACTGAAATTTTTCTCAATTTTTCCACTTTTTCTTTTTTCCTTTTTCTCTTTCTTTTTCTTCTTTTCTGGCTGAATCGGTTTGGTCCGGTTCAACCCGGTTCAGGCCGATTCGGTTCAGCCCGGTTCAGTCCGGTCTGATTTTCTTCTTCGTCGTTCGGAGCTTCGCCGGCCAGCTCTTCGGTGGCTTCCATCTCCAGTAGATCCACGAGGTTGTCCGGTACATGGATCTGGTGTCGATTTTAGTAAGACTGGATAAAAAGTGGCCGGTTCGTCCTCTTCTCCCTTCGGCGTCGGTACTATTTCCTTTTCTGCCGCTGTTGACGGTGCTGCTGGCCGTTCCACTGGTCGATTCAACCATCAATCGGTCAGGATTCACCTGGAGAATGCTCGACTGGTAGTGGTCGGGGCTAATCGGTGCCGGTGACCGCCAAATCTCCTTTTACTTTCTCGGTTCCTCTCGGCCCATCCTCTTTCTCCTTTCGTCGGCGTTCTCTCACCATTCTTCGGGTCGTTGGTGTCGGTGGTGGCTCGGTTACCTCGTGGCCTCTCGTTTAGGCTTCTCCGACCGTCGGAGGAGACGAGGATGAGGGATCGGGTTTTCTACCGATCCTCCCCTTCTCTGTCGCGCGACTTTCACGCGACAGATTTTCTTTCTTTCTTTCTTTTTAATTTATTAATTAATTAATTAATTAATTATTATTTTATTGAATAAAAATGATATTTTTGACAAAATATCTACACTATTCCCTAAATTAATATATTTAATTAATTAAATGTATTTTTATCTTCTTTAATTACTTTTTCAGTATAATTTTCCCCGTGTTTTTGAAGTAGTGTCCCGAAACAAAATTTCGATTAATTTCGATAAATTCATATCTTGATCAATTTAACCTGAAATTTAAGTATTTCTCCTTTATTGATCAAGATTCCCTGAATCCATATTTATAGCGTCAATTTCTTATCGAATTGACATCGAATTCAGGGTCTTTTAACCGTTTTTCCCTTCAACGTGTTCGGGACTAAATCAACACAACTTCCCTTCACGAACCCTTTCTCATTTCGTGTTTTAAATCCTTATCTCCAATCAGAATGGTCTGAATCCCATTCGTTTAATCTATGGCCATTTCAATCCTCCATTTGATCTTTAAATGCATTCGGGAATTTTTATTCATTCCATTTGCATTTTTCATTCACGTACAACTCTTCTTATGATTCAATTTACATCCAACCATGTTTACATCATATGAACCATAAGGAATTTCGAAAAAAATCGGGTCTTACATAATCTCCCCCACTTAAGAAATTTGGTCCTCCAAATTAGAACCAAGTCAAATGGGTCCATCAACAACTCCGGGTACATCTATCGCATCATACTCTTTAATTCCCATGTGACTTTTTTCAAAGTGAAATGCTACCAAAGGACTTTGACTAGGGAGATCGTCTTAAACCTCGACACTTTCTCCTCCCTATTTTTAATGCCCGAATCGATTTTTTAACATACGACTTACTCTCTTTGAGCTTCAACGGTCTCCGTCTCTTATCAGCATAGCTTTTCTGTCTGCTCTGAGCTCCATCGCTCACAATCAACTGAACATCTTCAGAGACTTATTATACCAATTCGGGTGCAATTCTCCATCTGTCACCCACTTCTTCCTATCCAAGTCAGGCAACAACTCCTACGGCTATACAATGCCTCATATAAGGCTATCCCGATACTCAAGTGATAACTGTCACTATTGGCAAATTCAATTAGTAGCAACTGATCATCCCAGGAGCTTATAAATCAAGGGCACACGCTCTCATCATATCCTCCAAAACCTGTACAATCCTCTTTGACTGACCATCTGTATGAGGATGAAAAGCTACGCTACCACTCAATTGGGTTCCCATAGCTCCCTAAAAATGTTCCCAGAAGTGGGAAGTGAAGCGAAAATCCCTATTTGATATCATGCTCACTGGGACACTACATAATTTTTCACAATCTCATACACATAAATCCGCCTACACACTCAGAGTATCTAGGGATTTCATAACCAGAAGGTAGGTAGACTTAATCACTCTATCGATTATCACTTAGATAGCCTCGTGATTCTTGCGGTCCTCTATAACCCATCACGATATCCATGGTAACTTGCTCCCATTTTTGTGTCGATATTGGTAGAGGCTGCAATAACCCTGCAAACTTTTGTTTCTCTACCTTAATCTGCTGACATACGAGACACTTCTCCAAAATCTCTATAATGTCTCTTTTCATATCTGACCACCAATACCCTTTTCATAGATTCCGATATATTTATTACTTCCCAGATGCACTGTATATCCCGAAGAGTGAGCTTCTGACAATAACACTATCTCATCAACGGGGTCCTAGAGAGCACTTATACTGTCTTTGAACCTCAGTAAGCCATCATTATTCACTGTGATGTCTATCACTGTACCCATCTGAATCTGACCCACACTATCGACACCCTGCCAATCATAATTCCTGTCACATCCAGTCACTCAAATTTGGTTATAATCTCAGGTTAGCTGTCACACAGTCACTGTCATCATCAGAAGGGATCATATCACTACTGAGGCTTACAACTGCTCTAGCAGCTCACGCTTCCTGACCATCATCTGTGATACCATCCCGAGGCTTTTTCTGCTCAAGGCATCAACCATTACATTAGCCTTTCCTGGGTGGTACAATTTCCACAATCATAATCCTTTAGAAGCTCTAAACTTCTATGTTATCTCATATTCTACTCTTTCTGTGAAAACAAATACTTATGGCTTTTATGATCAGTGCATACCTGAATTTCTCACCGTGTACATAGTAGTGTCATATACTCAGTAAAAACACTACCGCTGCCAACTTTAAATCATGGGTCAAATAGTTTCTTTCATGATCCTTAAGTTGTTTGGATCCATAATCGACTATCTTCCCATTTTGCATCAATACATAGCCCACTCATTATTTTAAGGTATCCATATACACTGCGAAACCTCTTGAGCTATTGGGTATGATGAAAATAATTACGGTGGTCATTTCATAATTCAATACACCAAAAATCACCGAAACTACTTTCATACTTATTATCCCACTCGTATGAAATCTTTTTTCGAACGAGATGTGTCAACTGAGCAGCCTATTTCGAGAAACTCTTAATAATTCATCTGTAAAATAGTTTCAGTTACTGCTCATGCTCTTCTTTGGACTTCGAATACATCAAAATATCATCGCTAAGGATGACCACAAATTAGTCCAAGTAAAGTTTAAATACCTTGTTCATCAATGCTACAACGGTTACGAAAATCATTTTGGGCACATTCACATTCTTAACGGATGTTACCCAGACTTCAAATCGATCTCTAAAAAGATCTGATGAACTTTTATCCAATCACTCCTATAATTGCTTCTTTAGTCCTTCTAGTTCCACTAATACCATTTTATGTCGTGGTTAGGATATTGGCTCGGTACCAGGTACCAAATCAATACAAAACTCCATTCCGTGAATACAATCATTTACTCCTTTAATTCAATCGCTACACCCCTTTCATTACTTGTCAAAACTTACAATATACTTTTCAGGGGTAACCATATCACTATCTTAGGATAGAAATCTGAACAGCATAGTCTGCAACCGATCAATTTATTCTCAAATATTACTTCAAAATTATTCATATTCCATCGAATAAAATCGGCTGACTTATACTTCTTCCCCCGTTTTTGACTTATAATTTATTCATAATTATTTAGTTAATTAACCCTCCTTCATTGGGTGCTAACTATCAGTATTGTGTCCAAGGGTGTAGGCATTCACGTCTTTCACTAACTTATATGCAAATAAGGGCAGTATGAATAAATGCATGGCGCCAGAATCAATTAAGATAGTTGCTTTACTATTCACAATCAAGGTGGTGCCCTCCACCACATCAAATGAAACATCAATAGTGTCCTGGTCCAAGGCTTACACTCGTCCTCGTCCAACATCTTATTTTCGTGGTAACTACCACATATCCAACCCTGCTCAGTAGCAAGTCTGGGTCCTCCAATCATAATACCCCTCATAAGTGTTGAAACTGAATACACTAGGGGTTACCAATCATCTTACCCCATGACTCGACAGCTCTAAATCTCTTACCAAATGGTCTCTTTCACGCTCTGACATCTTTATCATCCAGTATTCTCTTTTTGTCTCTATTTCGACCCTTACTACCTTTTCCAATCTTAGAGGCGTGCAACTCATAATCTTATTCACACAACTGTAGTCTGCGTACTGCCTCGGCCTAGGTAGTGATATCTAACGGGACTAATCGGGCTCTAATTAATGGTCTGAGCCATTCCATGAACTTTCAGACATTTCGACTCTCATTGTTCATAGTGTCGGGGTCATACCTGCCCAGGGATATAAACTGAGATTCATACTCTTCAGTCAATCAGTTTCTTCTAGGTCAGAGTAAAAAAATTTTATCTGTAATTTTCTTTAAGCCGTGTCTAGGATATGCTGTCACCGAAATACATCCAGAATTATCTTTCATGTCAGCTCTGGATGTCTAACTCTTAAGATAGGTCGAGCAGACTTCCACCAATGCTCCGACTTGCCCTCATATCCCATGCATAATCTGAGCAAATAGCTCCTAAAAATATCCTTCACACTTCACTCAAACCTCACGAAGCGTGTCTCAATACTGTCCGATCTCTCTGTCAAACTCTGTTCGATCTCTCTATCGGACTCTGTGGGGGCATGCTCAATACCAACCTCCACTTCAATCTCATTCTGAGACTCGAGCACGTGTACTCTCCCCTCTACCATAGCGGCTATCAGTTAATGAGTCTATATTTTTGCATTCAAAACCAAATTCTTAGTTGCAATTCCATCTCGATATACACAATTGTATCTAAGCAAAGCACAGTACATGGGGATGTAAACTTCCTTAACCGCTAACACTGACTCATATCAAGCTAACTTAACTCTGATACCACCAATTATCACCACCCAAAAATCAGAGTAAATTTTTCATTTTCTTTCATATTTAATTCTTAGCTTCCTCTCATCGTGACCATCCTACCAACAGTTGGGCTATGATTCGGTGTTAGTCCCCTCACACTGCTTACCATTCCATTTCCATGTTACATTCACAATTTCATTTACATAACCTTACATCACCGATGTCATTTACGTTTACAGTACTGTGCATTTACATATTTAGATACAAAATCATACAAGTGTGTATACCTTTTCTCAATGATGGGAAACAACGGATACCAAGAATGCAAGTCATCAGCTTCTCACTATCTACTGCGAGTGCTCTGAAAGGATGAGAAAATAAGGGGGTGAGCAACCACACGCTCACTAAGGCAATTATGTAAGTAAGTAGATAGCTCCACTATCTACATGCTCATAATGCCATGCCTTTAAATCTATTTCTTTTCACTTAAAGCTCATGCACGAAATCATGCACACATCAATGCCATAGTTTATAAAAGCTGTTCGTGCTTATGGAAATCATGCAACTCATGCCTCAATGGCATCTCATGTAAAATAATAAAACGCATGAATTAAATCAAAAACATGCATTTACAATTAAAGCATGGATAACCTCCTCATGCTAAAGCCTTTCATTGCATGAATTATAAACAATTATGAAAAATACATCATGCTGAGTTTCCACAAAACCTTCATGCATACCCATATGCCACACCATGAATGTCATGTAAAACCAGTTTACCTCACGCATGGGTTTAAATAGCATGAAATAACGTCATGCAAGTTTCAGTTTAAATCCCAATTTCATTCTCATGAAATCACATCTCAGTCACACTCATCAAGACTCAACCCCTCCCTCAGGTGATCCTGATCCACATAAAATCATTTATTTCCAAGCATTTTCGAAAACATTGAAAATTTCATTTATTCACAACAAAACCAATATCATCAGTCAGGATCCAACCCCTCCCTCGGGTGGTCCTGATCACAAAAAATCCATGCATTATCAAACTTTCAAAACATCAGATAGTAACATGCGAGACTAGGTAATATATATATATATATATCTCAGGCAAATAACCAGGACTACGGCCATATCCTCGTGATCCCACTGCTATACGAATCCTGTGTGCGGGGTCTCATCACTAGCGGGAACTGCCCCAGAGGTGGGTCAGTCCATCCCGTCGGTCCTGCCCGATCACTCGCATCTGAAGATGCCACATAATCAATCTCAGCACGGTACAACGTACTCCATGCTACTTGTACGGTACAACATACTCCGTGTACCCTCATCTCATATCAATAATTGTGCCTGTCTCAAAACACACGTGTGAACATATTTAATCGACGTGACACACAGTCTACCCAATGCTCCAAGCACGACTCATCGCATGTCTCATAAAATCAATACGAGCGATGCTCCAGCACTCTCATAAAATCAAGGAAAATCTCGTGCGAGCAAAGCTCCAGCACGCATTTCATAAAATCTTATAAGATCTAGTGCGAGCTAAGCTCCAGCACTATGTCAAAATCATGTAAAACTAGTGCGAGCTAGGCTCCAGCACTGTGTCATAAAAATCAAGTAAAATCTGGTGTGAGTTAGACTCCAGCAACCTGTCACGAAAATCATATGAAAATCTGGTGCGAGTTAGACTCCAGCACCTATGCATGTAAAACTCTAGTGCAAGCCCCTGCTCCAGCACTAATGCATGCGTCACACAATTCAAAACTCGTGCGAGCTAAGCTCTAGCACCTCTCATGCATGTCAAATCATTAAAACTAGTGCGAGCAATCGCTCCAGCACCTTTTTTATGCATATCATTTCACACAAATCGGTGTGAGCAATCGCTCCAGCACCATTATGCATACTCACAAACTCAGATATAGTGTGAGCAAGGTTCTAGCACTATCTATATCCATATAAACTTGATAGTTGGCCCTTTTTCCAAAGAAATTTCATTTAAATCTAAATAATACTTACGTAGTGTTATCTTTTGAAATTTATGTAAATACTGACCAATCTACTAATTTACTTTGCTAAAAAGCCACGAACATTCCTCAAATCATGCATTTGATGCATGTCATGCTTTCACCATCCTTAGGTGAATTTCCCTCAATATGGGTAAAATAGTCTGTTACCTATCCCGAGTCCTTAAAATTTTTAATCCATTTCTATGACCTTTATACATTTTCAGTGTATACAAAAGCTATTAAAAATATGTGTAGCTACCTCTAGCTATTCGCAAAATTCCCTTACCTCATTTTTCTGTACAATCTGACCTTTTCACTGATGTCTCGTCCGCAGTCCAATTTACTCCCAATCAAATCTTCAGAGTTGTGTATAATTATTTATCGGGTCAAAAATCATTCTATTAACTATATTTCATCATTTCTGAGTTTAATTCAAAGTATTGGGCCCGTTTACAATTTTGGGCCCAATTGCACCTTAATGGGCCTTAATCGGCCTTAAGCCTATTTTTCACTTACTATTCACATTATCGAGGCCTATTATGCTCATTGGGCCCATTAATATTTATTGGGTCTCGTTTTAACTCTTGGATAACTCAATTAATTATTTACGACAATTTATTTTAAATTCCAAAATTTAATTCATTTTATACGGAATTAATCCGTAAATTATGCGATAAATTTCTAACACATATAACTATGCAAATTGTCATAAATAAGGTTTACTTACCCGAGATTCCATGATAGTACGTAAATCGAGGCTGACTCGAGCTCTCGTTTGACATCAATTGTCGAGCTACTCAATTACATATTTTTTCGATCAATTTTCAATTGAATATTAATCAACTTAAATATTTCAAAATTTAAATCGGTTAATTTCGACCGCTTACCGGCTTACCTGTAGCTCGATTGCATTAAAAGTTTTCCCAATTTTTTCTCTATTTCTTTTTCCCGTTTTCTCTTTCTTTTTCTTCTTTTCTGGCTGAATCGGTTCGGTCCGGTTCAACCCGGTTCAGTCCAATCCGATTTTCTTCTTCGTCGTTCGGAGCTTCGCCAATCGGTTCTTCGCCGACTTCCATCTCTAGCAGATTTGTGACGTTGTCCGATGCATGAATCTGGTGTTGATTTCACTAAGACTGGTTAAAAAGTGGCCGGTCCGGCCTCTTCTCCCTTCGACGTCAGTGTCGTTTCCTTTTTCCTTCATTGTTGATGAGGCTGCCGGCCGTTTAACTGGCTGATTCAACCACCGATCAGTCGGCATTCACCTGGAGAATGCTCGGCTAGTGGTGGTCGGGGCTAATCGGTGCTGGTGACCGTCGAATCTCCTTTTCCTCTCTCTGTTCCTCTCGGACCTTCCTCTTTCTCCTTTTGTCGGCGTTCTCTCGCCGTTCTTCTGGTCGTTGGTGCCAGTGGTAGCTCGGCTACCTCGTCGCCTCTCGTCAGGGCTTCTCTGACCGTCGGAGGAGACGATGGTAAGGGATCAGGTTTTCTACTGATCCTCTCCTTCTCTGTCGCGTGACTTTTGCGCAACAGATTTTCCATCTTTCTTTTTTTTAATTTATTAATTATTTATTTATTATTATTATTTTATTGAATAAAAATGATATTTTTGACAAAATATCTACACTATTCCTTAAATTAATATATTTAATTAATTAAATATATTTTTATCTTCTTTAATTATTTTTTCGATATAATTTTCCTCGTGTTTCTGAAATAGTGTCCCGAAACAAAATTTCGGTTAATTTTGATAAATTCATATCTTGATCAATTTAACCTGAAATTTAATTATTTCTCCTTTATTGATCAAGATTCCCTGATCCATGTTTACAGTGTCAATTTCTTATCGAATTGACATCGAATTTCGGATCTTTTGATCGTTTTTCCTTTCAACGTGTTGGGACCAAATCAACACAACTTCCCTTCATGAACCCTTTCTCATTTCTTGTTTTAAATCCTTATCTACAATCTGAATGGTCTGAATCCCATTCATTTAATTTGTGGTCATTTCAATCCTTCATTTGATCTTTAAATGCATTTGGGAAATTTTATTCATTCCATTTGCATTTTTCATTCACGTACAACTCTTCTTATGATTCAATTTACATCCAACCATGTTTACATCATATGAACCATACGAAATTTTGATAAAAATCAGGTCTTACATAAGCATTCTTCTCATACTTAGTTTTCACGTAGATATATCAATATCTAAATACTCTATAGTACTTATGTACACATAGCAGGTAAGAAATATATGTACAGCTATCTCTAATAACTCGCATAAATCCCTTACCTCGAATCACGCTCGAATCACTTTCCTTTGATTTCCAATGCTCATGATCCGGTCTTATCGGCTCCAATTTATCTCCAAGAGCTACAAGCATTTGCTACACACATTAGTATACTTTAATACTCAATTCTCAATTTCTTGAATTTCAAATTGATGCATTAGGCTTGTTTACATCAATATGGCCTCGTTATATCTTATTGGACATTATTCTCCTTTACGTCCATTTTGATTATGCAATTCATTTCTCGAGAATCCATTAGACTCCTTGAGTCTACTGATTCATATTTGACCGGCATTAATCTCACAATGCCTTAAGTTCATCATTTTCCTTCACTATGGCATTTCATCATATATTTCTTATACACATTTTCAATCATCATCTATTCCAACATATGTATTTCACAAAACTATCTTAGAATTATGTACACATGCTTACTAACATCTTTACATGCCTAAATCATCATTAACTCCATGCCATTTCAACTTTCTCTCTCTAAGTCAATTCTAGGTCATGGAGTATTAGGCATGCTTATGGATGTTTCAGCCAACAATACATACACCAATCAACTCATCAAAATGTCTAGATTAACATACTTGAAGTTGGTGTATTGAAATCTTACCTTGCTTGACTTTTCTCATTTTTGCCAAATTTGGGGAAAAATCACTTTGCTCCTTCAATTCAAAGTTTCAGCTTCCAATCTCTGACTATGTTGTTCTCTTCCTCACTAGGAACAACTTTACTTAAAGGAATCTCTCTCAAATCTGATTAGAAGGTGATGATTTTTAGAGTGAGAAAGCTAGGTTCTTTGTTAAAATGGAGGAATTAAGCTGTTTTACGAAAATGAAGAACTTAACTATCGCGTTTTATAGAAATCGCATTATGAGATCGATCTCTAAGGGTGAGAGATCGATTTGCCCTTATTTAAAGTCCTTAAGAATTTGACAATGCAGGCTGGGGGATTGATATGCCTCTTTGGATGAGATCGATCCTTGCTCATGGGATGGGATCGATCTTGGTCAGGCAGAAGGCTTTAGAGATTGATCTGGCCTTGAGAAGATATCGATCTTTGCTAACCAAAGGCAACTAGAGATCGATATGCCTTATAGGAAGAGATCGATCTTTGCTAACCAGAATCCATCCGAGATCGATCTGCTTTGAATGCGGGATCGATCTCTTTTTTTGCAGAATGCTTTGGCATTGTATTTCAAGGCAATAAGATCGATCTTACCTTGCAATGAGATCGATCTCCCCTTCATCTACAGTATTCCAACTGCAATTTTCCTAGATTTTCAAATGTAAACTCACATTCAATTGCTTCTATACTCATTTTTCATTTCATTCACACTTAGAACTTAAAAATATTCAGTTCTTATGATTCATATATAATGTAACTTGTCTGTACATCACGAAATCATAAAACAATACATAGAAATTTATGAGCCTTACATTCCTCCCATCGTTCAAGAAATTTGGTCCTCCAAATTAGAACCAAGTTATTTATCGAAAAGTTGAGGGTACTTTTCCCGTATCAGGCTCTCTAACCGCTAAATAGCCTCTTCTGAATTGTGGTGTTGCCAAAGAACCTTAACAAGTGAAATTGTCTTATTTCATAACACTTTCTCCTTCCTATCCAGTATTTAGATCGATCTCTCTATATACAACAGATCATTCTTGAGCTCCAATGGCTTATATCGAATCACATGAGTCAGATCTAGATGGTACTTTTGAAGCATCGATATTTGGAAGACACTATGAATACCTGCAAGCTTTGGTGGCAACGCTAGCCTATAGGTCTTATCTCCCACTCGCTCTACTATTTTAAATGGTCTGATATAACGAGGGCTCAACTTACCATTCTTATCGAACCTCATAATCCCTTTCGAGGGAGAAACTCTCAAAAACATTGAGTCACCTACCATGAACTCTAGTGGCCTCCGTCTCATGTCAGCATAACTTTTCTACCTGCATTGAGCTGTTCTCAATCTCTCACATATCAGCTGAACAACCTCAGAGGCTTGTTGCACTAAATCGAGAGCAAAGTCTTTCTATCACCCACTTCTTCCCAACCAATAGGGGAACGACACCTTCTACCATACAATGCCTCTATGGTTCCATCTCGCTACTCGAGTGATAATTGTTGCTGTAAGTAAATTTGGCTATTGGTAGGTGATCATCCCAGGAGCCCTTAAAATCCATAACACTCGCTCTCAACATATCCTCTAACGTCTTGATGGTTCTCTCTAATTGACCATCGATTTGAGGATGCAAAGCGATACTGAAACTTAACTAGGTTCCCATAGCTTCCTGAAAATGTTCCCAAATGTGGGAAGTGAAGTGAGAATCCCTATCTGATACAATGCTCATTGGAACACCATGTAGCCTCACTATCTCCCGTACGTACAACTCTGCCAAGGTACTCAGAGTATCTGTGGATTTCATGGTTAGAAAATGGGTGGTTCGTCAATCTGTCTACCACTACCCAGATAGCATCATGGTTCCTCTTAGTCCTCGACAATCCCATGATGAAATCCATGGTGACATGCTTCCATTTCCAAGTTGGTATAGGTAGAGGCTGCAATAATTCTGCAGACTTCTGATGCTCTACCTTCACTTACTGACATACAAGACACTTTGCCACAAACTCTGTGATATCTCTTTTCATCCCTAACCACCAATACACTCTCCAAAGATTCTGATACATCTTGTTACTCCCTAGATGCAATGTATATCTCGAAGAATGAGCTTCTGTCAAAATTGTTTTCTTTAATTCTAGGTCATCAGGAATACAAATCCTACATCTAAACTTTAGTAGGCCATCATCACTCACTAAGAAATTGACCACATCACCCTACTGAATCATACTTGCACGATCATCACACAACGAATCGGCATGCTGAGCTTGTTGTATCTGATTAATCAAATCTAGTTCCACTCACAGGCTAGCTATCACACAGTCACTGTCAACATCAAGAGGGTCTATATCCAAACTAAGGTGAGCAAACTGCTCGAGCAGCTCATATTCCCTGACCATCATGTACGATACCACTCTGAGGCTCTTTCTACTCAGGGCATCAACCAGAACATTAACCTTTCCCGGATGATACAATATCTCACAATCATAGTCTTTCAGAAGCTCTATGCACCGACTTTGCCTCATATTCAACTCTTTCTGCGAAAACAGATATTTGAGGCTCTTATGATCTGTGAACACTTGAAATTTCTCACCGTACAAGTAGTGGCGCCAAATCTTTAATGCAAATACCACGGCTGCCAACTCTAAATCATGCGTGGGGTAGTTCCTCTCATGGTCCTTAAGCTGTCTGATCCATAGGCTACTACCTTCTCATTTTGTATAACCATACAGCCTAGTCCCTGTCCCAAGGTATCTGTATACACTGAGTAACCTCCTGAGCTGATGGGTATGGTGAGAATAGGTGCAGTGGTCAAACTACGTTTCAACTCACATAAACTATTTTCACACTTCTCATCCCACTCAAATGTCACATTCTTTCGAGTGAGATGTGTCAATGGAGCAGCCAGCTTAAAGAATCCCTCGATAAACTATCTGTAATAACCTGCTAAACTCATAAAACTGCGGATCTCTGTAACCGTCTTGGTTCTTTCCCACTGTATCACAGCCTCTATCTTGGACGGATCCACTGATACCTCGTCTCTCGAGACTACATGACCCAGAAATGATATCTCACTCAGCCAAAAATCACACTTATTGAGTTTAGCATACAACTCCTGATCTCGGAGGGTCTATAACATTGGTCTCAAATGCTGCTCATGTTCTTTCTTGGACTTCGAGTACACCAATATGTCATCTATAAAGACAATCATGAAACTGTCTAGGTATGGCTTAAATACATCATTCATTAATGCCATAAACGTTGCAGGATCATTCGTCAACCCAAATGGCATAACCAAAAACTCATAATGGCTATAATGGGTCTGAAACGCTATCTTGGGCACATCTCCACTCCGAATCCTCAGCTGATGATACCTAGACCTTAGATCAATCTTTAAAAAGACTTGTGCTCCCTGCAACTAATCCAATAGATTATCAATCCGTGGGAGGGGATATTTATTCTTAATGGTAGCCTTGTTCAACAACCGATAATTTATACACACTCGGAGACTCCTATCTTTCTTCTTCACAAACGGAACCGGTGCTCCCCAAGGTGATACACTCGGTCTGATGAACCTCTTATCCAATAACTCTTGCAATTGTCTCTTTAGCTCTTCTAACTCAATCGAAGCCATTCTATACTGTGGTTTGGATATTGGTTCAGTACTAGGCACCAAATTAATAAAGAACTCCATCTCTCTGTCTGGTGGCAATCCTGGTAATTCTTTCGAAAAGATATCAAGGAACTCTCTAACCATTGGGATGTCAACTAATTCCGGGTGTGCCTTATCCAAATCAACTACATATGTTATAAAACCTTCAACATATTATGACCACATTTGTTCGTAAAAACATCCATCCTTGGAAATAATTTACTACTTCTTCATTACTTTACAAATCTTGCAACATACTTGTCAGGGGTGGAAAACATTACTGTCTTAGCATAACAATCTAAAACAGCATGGTTTGTAGCCAACCAATCCATTCCTAGTATTACATCAAAATCCTTCATGTTTAACAGAATAAGATTGGCCAACATATCTTTTTCCCCTACTTTTAACTTACAATCTTTACATACATCCTCAGTTACTACATTATCTCTCACTGGAGTGCTTATAAGCAATATCCTACCTAGAGGTACAGGTTTCACATGTTCAAACAATTTACATGCAAATGAAGGTGATATAAATGAATGCGTGGCATCAGGATCAATTAATACTAACGCTTCAAAATCAAAGACTAGGATGGTACCTTTAATCATATCCGTAGAAGCTTTTGTAGAAGCCCAGTCCAATGCAAACACTCAACCTCAACCAACAACTTGTTTCCCTTTCTCTTCAGCTGTGTCTTCCTCTTAGGAGTAGGTGTCTCAACTGTAGCCTTTCTTGGCTCTTTGCCCTTCTGTGGGGCTATATCAACCAACTCCGAGCATTCCCTAGCAATGTGCCCTGGTTTACCGCATTTATAATAGGACCTCATCATCAAATGGCATGGCCTATTCCCGTGATATCGACCACACATCCTGCATTGCTTAGTAGTAGGTCGGTGTTCGTCAATAATTATACCTTTCCAAGCTGGAGGTAAAGCTGGATACACTGGAGGCTTCGTAGGCCTCTCTCGTACCTCCTCAATCTTTAGCCCTTTACTAAATAACCTTCAACCCTTTCTAAATCCTCTATCATCAACTAACCTATTCTGGTCTCTATCTCTATCCTTACCGCTCTTACTTAACTCTGAGGCATGTAACTCATAATCTTACTCACATAGCTGAGCTCTGCGTACTGCCTCGTCATAGGTGGTAATGTCAAATGGGGCCAATCGAGAGCTGATCAAAGGTCTCAGCCCCTCAATAAATTTCAGAACCTTCCTGTCCAGACTGCTCATGGTAACTGTGTCATACTGCCCAGGGATGTGAATCCGAACTCATACTCATCAACAGTATGGTTCCCCTGAGTCAAAGTCATAAACTCTATATGTATCTTCCTCTAAGCAATGACTGGAATGTACTGCCTCCTAAAGGCATCCAAAAATATGTCCCAAGTCACAACTGAGTGTCGTGCACTCAGAATCGACTGTGTGGCCATCCACCAATGTTCGGCCTCACCCTCTAATATAAAAGTCGCAAAGGTGACCTTTTCTGTGGCAGAGCAATGGAAAAATCTATACAGTTTCTCCATACTACGAATCTAATGTGTAACAACCCTTGACCCTTGAAAATCGGAGAAATTTTTTTTTTTTGAATTTGCTTTATCACTTAGGTTGTATTCATGTGCAATATCAAAACACTTTTCCTAATACTTTACTTGTGATTATAATTAATTTCTATATTTTAGCTTATGTGGCCGATAAAAATTTTGGCAGCACAACGGCTTATATATGAGCCTACCCACCTGCAAATCAGTTGTTTTTTTGGCAATCCTAGATATCCACCACTACCAAGCATACTTTCCAAGTTCATCTTTTCCACTCAACACATCCATTTCAATTTAATACTAGTCATCTCAAAACATTATACCAAAGTAGTAATGTTTACATCGTTCCTTACAAAATTACATCCTAACTGATATTTCCAATATGTGTCTGTGCATACAATTATGTCTGGTACAGGAATGTAAATGTATACCTTTCTGCGTGTACAAAAAGTAGCCTAGAGCTCTCCCTACCAGCCTACGTCGTGTACGCGGCAGGTAGCGTCTACGAATCACTGCAAGTAATCTGAGAGGTAGAGGGGTGAGCTTTAGAGAAAAAGCCCAGTAAGAAGATGTATTTAAAACGATTCTAGCAATTTAAATATGTATAAAACATGATAATGCGTATAATTATACTTTCTGAAACTACTAATAATAACATTCAAAGATTAAGGAAAATTAGAAACATCGAGATTCAAAACTTAATTCCTTAGGTATTTGAACTTAACAGATATTACGTAAAACTGGTCGTACATTCAGAATTCCAAACAGGAATACCTATCAAATCCGGTTCTGAAAAAAGAGTTTAAATTTTCAAATCGAGACTATATCAGCCATATAATTATCACGTGGCAATAACAAATTTATCACGCGGCAATAACAAAGTAATCACGCGGCAAAATAACAAGGTAATCACGCGGCAAAATAACCCGGTTATTCTTCGTAGAGGGAATTCAGAACTTAAGGGTAATTCCCGACGCCACAAAGGCGGAAAACAGGCGCCACATAGGCGAAATACAGGCGCCACGAAGGTGAAATACAGGCGCTACAAAGGCGAATTATAGGCGCCACACAGGCGAAATACAAGCGCCACACAGGCGAAATACAGGTGCCACATAGGCGCAATACAGGGGCCATGAAGGCGAAATACAGGCGCCACGAAGGCGAATTACAGGCGCCACAAAGGCAAAATACAGGCGCCACACAAGCGAGTTCAAATGCCACACAGGCAAATTCATACGCCACACAGGCGAAGTTGACATGCGTAAGCACACAACATAAATGGCCCTTAGTCTCAAAACAACTATAGTTTTCATATACGAAAATATCGAAATAAATTCATCTTATTCGAAAGATCATTTTAAAAGACATGCTCATATTCCGAAATCAAATTCAGTTATATACAATTATTCAAAAACATAAACACAGAGAGCATAGTCTTGATCAGAAATATAATTTAGAAACATGCATGAAAATCATACTTCATGTCTTTGCAAGCTTTCTTTATCAAGTTTCGGTAAGTAACTATTGCCGTTTTAAATTATACCCCTTACCTCGATCTATCGAAATCTCCATGCTCGAGTGGTGACGCCTCTTAGTACCTCCCTTAATTCCTTCTACATCACCTACACCGAAATCATATATTTAGCACCCTATTCATGCGAGTTGCCCGAATTGCGTTAAAATCATAACCTATTCGTTACTACTGCGTGTGTACGTATTATTGTACGTACCTAAGTCAACACGCACGTTTATATATTTTCCCTTACCACATATTATTTTGTATCTACAATTATTGACATACACCGTATTATATACCTCTACATGTATGTACACATAAATACATATACATATACACTCCCATATGTGTGTGTATATATATATATATATGTTTTCACCCTTTTCCTATCTCATATATACATTCTTTGTATATATATCTATATACTAGCACAAAATCATCCTATATACACCCATATGTATATGCTCCTAATATATATATATATATATATATATATATATTCTTATCACATATATATATATATATCCTTGTTTGTACATATACTAAAACACACACATTTATTTTATACACTCATTTGCATATACACCCAAGTATATGCACATTTTTCATATACTCCTAAATGTATACACACCTAAGTATATACTCAAATATATATATATATATATATTTATATATATTTTTATTCACATAAATACATGTATATATATATATTATCACTTGTCTCCATTCTTCAATATCACACATATATATTTCTTTGCCTACTTCTCATCATTCCATTTTTGTCTAATTTAATCAATAACTAACATGTTTCTAGTTCAATCTAAATGTATATGTATATTAAACATACACAAATACATAAATATATCATTTACCTTTTCTATTTTCTTTTTCTTCTTTTCTTTTCTCTTTTTTTTTCTTTTCTCCTCTTCCCTCTCGATCAGCCTTCTTCTTCCTTTTCTTCCTCAGCTGATCACCCCTTTCTCCCTCACGATTTCTCCTTTTCACTTCTCGGTTACAGCCTCCATTGCAGTCTTCTTCCCTTCGGTTCTGCTATCCCTCTCCCCTACCTCTCCGTTTCCATCTCCAACTCCCAGTCCCGATTCTGTTTTGTTCTCTGTTTCAGCCTTCGGCTTGCTTCAATACAAGCCCGATCCTATTCCGCCTTCTTCTCCACTCAAGCCTCTCGGTTTTCTTCCAGCTTATGCCTGCTTCATTTCCATTTCCTAGTTTCTATTTCCCCCTCTCGGTTACCCCTGTTCAGCCTCAATTCTGCTCTGTTTCTCGGTTTCTTGCTGGTTTCCAGCCCTTTCCTCTTCGGTTCTTGGTTTTCCAACTCCAATCCTCCTGGTTCGATCTTGTAGCAACTCCTTCAGCCTTCTTCTTCCTCTTTTCCTTTCCTTCTTCTCCAGCCGAGCAATCTTCCTCTTCTCCTCTTCTTCTTCCTCTTCTTTCATTTCCTCTTCTCGGCTGGACAGCTTCTCTTTTCTTTCTCTTTTCTTCTTCCTCGCGGACCCAGCTCTTCTTCTCCAGCCGATCACCCTTCTTCCTTTCTCTTCCTTTCTTCCCTCTTCTCTTTTCTGGTTTCCCGCTCCCCTGTTTTCTTTGAATGTCTTCCAATTCCTCTTCCTTTCCAGGTGTGCGGGATTGGCTTCTTTTTGAAGCCAATTCAGTACACCATTTTAGTTATATAAAATAATAATATATTTTATATATATATATATATATACATACCTCTTATATTAACACCTATACATTGTATAAATATAGGTTTATACATTATATTAATATACATATACCTTAGTTGTTTGTTTATTGTTATTATTACTATTTATTTATTTATTTTTTCCCATTTCCTTTTATCTCATCTAATCATTTAATCATTTTTTTTGTTAATACTATATATTAAATCTACACACTAAATAATATATATATGTCATATATATTATTTTTCTTTTATTAAAATATCTAGTATATATGTGTATACATATATATACATGTTCACCTATGTATATATCTACATATATACATTTTCTCGTATAATTTATCCAAAGACATAATATCATGCCTTCCATGAAACTTTCCTTATTTCGAAAATAAAATAGTATCAGGATTCCATCATTCTTCATAAATTCTCGATACAAGTGTTTACATCCACAATTTTCCATTTAACAAATTAAAATTCCCCAATCCTTCCGTACTTGCATTCGCTTTATCACTTCTTGTATCTTCGAGTTCCCGGTCCTTCACAGGCTTCTCGACTCCTATATTCTCGAGCCCTACAACGAACATCCACACTTCCATTAAAATATAATATTTCCATTTTTATATAATCTAATTAAACATAGAAAATTTGTGGGGTTTACATTCTCCCCACCTTAAAAGAATTTGGTCCTCCAAATTCATTCGGGTCCATCAAAATAGACGTGGGTACTCTTAATCAATCTGTCTACGATCACCCAGATTGTATCATGCCCCTTTCGGATTCTTGGTAATCCTAATTACACCCATTCTTAATACACTGTGACCCAAGAGGCTCCGAGTCTCCTTAAATTTTAACACCAGTGCACTCCAAAGTGGGTCACTCACTCCAAAAATCTCTCCTTCATATAACTTTTATAATTGCCCTCTCAGCATTTCACATCCAAGCAAGGTCACTCAGTAGAGTGGTTTGTGTACTTAATTCGATACCACCTGCTAAATCAATTCTAGAACTTCTCCTTTTAGTTTTAGGGGTAACTTTGATAAATCATTTGATCCTGTGTCGGCAAACTTTCCCAGTTTACAGGGATGTCTCTATACCCCGAGCACGCCCTATCTTAATTTCACAATTCCTATACACCATATTAGTCCTTCGGGATTTATACAGGGGTGTGGTAATGTGTAACATGAAATCTAGAGGCTCAGGTTTCACAGGCAATTTACATGCCAAATGGGGTGATATATAAATAAATAAATAAAAATGCGTAGAACTTGAACCCAATAATACATGTGTCTCTGATTGCAAATTGAAAGCTTACCCTGGATGGTCTCAGCAGAGGCATCAGCAGTCTCTGTATCCACAGCAAAGACCCTCCCATGAGTGACAGGCTTCTTGCCCCTCTCTGCTGCGGTAGCCCATCTCTGTGGGTCTTGTCTCGGGGGAGCTTGCCTCTCAGGTTGTCGTGGTAGTTCTGGAAGCTGTGGAAACTTATTTAATAGACAATCTCTAATCCGGTGTCCCCTCTGTCCACACCTAAAACAGCTCTCTGAGGACCAGTGGCACGCACCACTATGGAAATTACCACAACTAGGGCACAATCTCTCGTATTGCTGGAAGCCTCTGGTAGTCTGTGGGGTAGCTATAGGAGCCATGGGCCTATCAATCCTAGCCCGAGACTCATTTGTCCTCTGCCTCTTAGGTTGGCCCCTCCTAAAATCTTGTCTCGCCAACTCCATCTGTACACGATCATCTCTGGTCCTTCCCTTAAAACCATACTCCATCTGAGTGACATTGAGGCCCCTCTTGACCATCTGTGCTCTACCCAGAGTATCCAAAAATTCCGTAATCCATAGCCCTAAAAGACGGTCTCTGATAGCTGGCCTTAACCCTGCTAAGAACCTCTCAGTCCGACGCTCTTCGTTCTGGAACATCTCTGGATCATACCTCATCGGCATGGTGAATTTACTCTCGTACTCATCCATGGTCATACTGCCCTGTACCAAACTCAAAAAGTCCATCCTCAACTTCTGCTGGGAAGCTAGTGGAACATACTGCTTCCTAAAAGGCTGTGGAGAAAGCATCCCAATTAATCACCGGATGCTGAGCAGTCAGAAAGACCTTGGTGGATCCCCACCAATACTCTGCTTGGCCCTGCAGCATGTAAGTGGCCATAGAGACCTTCTCAACATCAGAACACCCCAGAAAGTCGAAGATCTTCCCAAGGCTCACCAGCCACTATTCGGCCTCTATCGGATTCTCAATCCCCTTAAATGCTCGAGGCCTCATTTCAAAAAATCTCTCATCCTACCGATATTTCTCTCCTCCCTCCGGGCCTGTACAGGAGGCTGAGGCGCCAAAGGTACTGGTGGAGGAGGAGGTGGCGGCGCTTGCGGAGGAGTCTGCACCGGGGTAGGAACTGGTGCCGTGCCAGCAGAATCAGAAACATTTGCCCCTAGGTGTTGGGCAACCATGGCAGCTATCGACTCCAAACTTTGCTCGAGGCGCTATTCCAATCGCTGCTCAAACTGAGCCATACGAGTACGAGGACTCTCGGGCTCGGGTGGAGGAGGTGGAGGTGGCTGAGCCTGCCTCCGAGTACGTCCGCGTCTCCCACTCATCGTGCAGTGATCTAATACCTGCGCGTAATTCCAAAGATCGAATCTTAAAGTTATTAGGTATACATTACCTACAACCAGACAAGCACAGACATTGGGATGTAATTTAATCCTTATTTTCGACACTGACAGTACTAGACAACCTTCGCTCTGATACCACTTAAACTGTAACGACCCTTGACCCTTGAAAATCGAAGAATTTTTTTTTTGAATTTGCTTTACCTACTTCTTCCCTTATTCACTTAGGTTGTATTCTTGTGCAATGTCAAAACACTTTTCAAGTACTTAGGTTGTATTCTTGTGCAATGTCAGCCTTCTTCTTCCTTTTCTTCCTCAGCTGATCACCCCTTTCTCCCTCACGATTTCTCCTTTTCACTTCTCGGTGACAGCCTCCATTGCAGTCTTCTTCCCTTCGGTTCTGCTATCCCTCTTCCCTGCCTCTCGGTTTCCATCTCCAACTCCCAGTCCCGATTCTATTTTGTTCTCTGTTTCAGCCCTCGGCTTGCTTCAATACAAGCACGATCCTGTTCCGCCTTCTCCCCTCAAGCCTCTCGATTTTCTTCTAGCTTCAGCTTGCTTCATTCCATTTCCCAATTTCTATTTCCCCCTCTCGGTTACCCCTGTTCAGCCTCAATTCTGCTCTGTTTCTCGATTTCTTGCTGGTTCCCAGCCCTCTCCTCTTCGATTCTTGATTTTCCAGCTCCAATCCTCCTGGTTCGATCCTGTAGCAACTCCTTCAGCCTTCTTCTTCCTCTTTTCCTTTCCTTCTTCTCCAGCCGAGCAATCTTCCTCTTCTCCTCTTCTTCTTCCTCTTCTTTCCTTTCCTCTTCTCGACTGGATAGCTTCTCTTTTCTTTCTCTTTTCTTCTTCCTCGCCGACCCAGCTCTTCTTCTCCAGCCGATCACCCTTCTTCCCTTCTCTTCCTTTCTTCCCTCTTCTCTTTTCTGGTTTCCCGCTCCCCTGTTTTCTTTGAATGTCTTCCAATTCCTCTTCTTTTCCAGGTGTGCGGGATTGGCTTCTTTTTGAAGCCAATTCCGTACACCATTTTAGTTATATAAAATAATAATATATTTTATATATATATATATACATACCTCTTATATTAACACCTATACATTGTATAAATATAGGTTTATACATTATATTAATATACATATACCTTAGTTGTTTGTTTATTGTTATTATTACTATTTATTTATTTATTTTTTTCCCATTTCCTTTTATCTCATCTAATCATTTAATCATTTTTTTTTTGTTAATACTATATATTAAATCTACACACTAAATAATATATATATATGTCATATATATTATTTTTCTTTTATTAAAATATCTAGTATATATGTGTATACATATATATACATGTTCACCTATGTATATATCTACATATATACATTTTCTCGTATAATTTATCCAAAGACATAATATCATGCCTTCCATGAAACATTCCTTATTCCGAAAATAAAATAGTATCAGGATTCCATCATTCTTCATAAATTCTCGATACAAGTGTTTACATCCACAATTTTCCATTTAACAAATTAAAATTCCCCAATCCTTCCGTACTTGCATTCGCTTTATCACTTCTTGTATCTTAGAGTTCCCGGTCCTTCACGGGCTTCTCGACTCCTATATTCTCGAGCCACACAACGAACATCCACACTTCCATTAAAATATAATATTTTCATTTTTATATAATCTAATTAAACGTAGAAAATTTGTGGGGTTTACACAATGCGCCACTAACACTAGGTCCTTTACCCCACTAAATGAAGGTGGCCCAAACTTCCTGAATGGTCTCAATCTGCCTAAATCACAATTATAACTCCTTCACCACTAACCTATTGTGGAGCTACAAGATCCTGAACTGATGGGGGAATATCCTGAACTAGAGGGGGTGTAGAAATCTCTACCTTTGCAGCCTGAGGTCTCGGTGCAGGCTCATGTCTCTTAGGTGCAGCAGCCTGACTAGTAGGGTTCTCCTCCTCAAATCTGGTCATTGCCTGTCTAAACATCTCCATGACAGTGTCTACACTGCGTTGTAACTACGCTATACATGCCTCAGCGGCATCACTAAGACCAGGTGGATCTCTACTAGAACTGGACCCACTGTGACTCTCAAGCTCATCTCTATGCCCCTGAGAGCGCGAACTCTCTCATCTACGAGTGCGTCGTCTATCAGACATCCTGCATACTTAATAACAAGTGTCTCAGTCACATTTCCAGCTTGGTATACACAATTGTATCTAAATACTACGTAGTACTTTAGGGATGTATAATTTTCTAACTATGAATACTGACTCACATTAGACCAACTCAGCTCTGATACCACCTCTGTCATGACCCTCTTCCCGTAACTTAACATACTACAACAGTTGGGCTGTGACTCAACATCCATATCCACATCTCATCCATTTTATTATTGAAATTCATTTAATGAAATAGAAACTGTACTTTTATAAATATACAAAAGGGTTTACATCATTTTCTATTATATACATCTCTTTCATACAAAAGATAGCTTTACTATGCACTAATTTACAGGATACAAAATTTTTCTCATAAGTGTATACCTCTGTACTGCTAGAGAACTGGAGAGCACGGTAGCAGGAGCAACTGCAGTAAACTCACTACTGCGCAGAATCTGTGGAGGAGAAAATAAGGGGGTGAGCTAACAGGCTCAATAAGGAAAATATGAAAGCAGGTAGATAACTACACTATCTACATGCTTAAAATATATATTTTTATTTCCCTTATAAAACATATGCATTTCTGTTAAAAATCTTCCATCAATGCAAAATCATTAATTTGCTTGTAAGACCCACTTTTATTATCTGTTGATGTGTTTCCTTATGATTCATGTGATGTACATTGTCATATATTCGATGAATCATAAGAAGAGCTTTGACTGAAATACAATTTGCAAGTAGAATAAAAAATGAAATCTCGGTGAACGTCGGAAGTAGCCAAATAAGGACCAAAATGGCCACAGGCCAAACCGAAAGGATCGAAAATGAAGTTAACCAAAACTACGAAATTAAATAAGAAAAGATGGTGGATGTATGAAGGAAAGTTAGGTTAATTTGGTTTCGAAACAAGTGCAGGGGTAAAACGGTCAAAAGACCAAAATTTGGGATAAATTCGATAAGAAAAATTTAATTAAAAATAAGGATTTAGGATATCTTGATCAATAATGAGGAAATTATACAATTTCGAGTCCAATTGATCAAGATCCGAAATTTTTAGAAATACTGAAAAGTCAGACGGGACAATATCCCGAAAATACGGAAAAATTATATCGAAAAAATGATTAAAAATATAATAAATAAATTAAATTAAATTAAATTAAATTGTTTGGAATAAAATAATATAATTATAGATATTTTTAGAATATATTTGAATATTTTAATGAATATTTTAATAATAAAACAAATTGTTAAATAATAAAAAAAGGGGCTGAAATTCAAAAAGCTCGGGAGAACCCGAAAAATAGAAATCAAAAATGACTCGCGATGATCCACGATGATCCCAGCACACCGGCGACCGACAGCGACTGACGAAGCCACGAGGAGCAAGAGGAGAGGCCGACGATCACGTGGACACCGAAAACGCGCCGTCAGGTGACCGGAGGACGCCGATCGGAGCGAAGGAAGATCGAGGGAGAAACGGGCCGATTCCCGGTGAACCACCGTGACTGGACTTGAACGAAAGCCACTGACGCGTTTAGGGGGAGGAGTCGGTTCTTTTGAGACCTGTATCGACCGGTAAGACCGTCGAAAACGCCGGCGAAGGCAAACTGGTAGAAACGGCACCGTTTAGCCGGAAGGAAAGGGAAGGAAAATGAGGGAAAAGGAAGGAAAGAGGAAAGGAAAAGAAAAGAAAAGAAAAGAAAAGAAAGGAAAAAAGGGGAAAGGAAAGAAAAATTTACCGGGGACGACTCGAGATTCGGGTAAGTTGACCGAGGGTCGAGATTGACCTACGGGTAAATTCTAAAAATTTAATTAATATTTTATTTAATGGAAAATAACCCGAATTTACCTAATTGTGCAGCTTTTCGATAAAGCCTGAAAAGAGAGCCGATTGAGCTCTGACTTTTGTACCCCGCATCGTATCGGGTAAGTACATTTTAATTTCGGCAATATGAGTTCTTTAATATAGAGCTTTTGATTATTTTACTGAATTATGGATTAATTTCGTATAGAAAGGAATATTTTTTGGAATTGTAATGTAATTGCCATAAATGGTATACAGGCTATCCAATGAGTTTGGAACGAAGCCCGATAATTATCGGTAAGCTGCATGAGTTCGGTATACCCGAAAAAGGGAATTAATAAAAATAAAAGGGGCTAAAAATGGGCCGAGACCCAATAAGGTAGATAGGGCCCAATACCTTAAGTTGGTCAGTAAATGCGATGTACTGATCAAGATAATTGAATTGACCTCAACTGTGTGGTTATATGCAGTTACGTACCTTTGGTTGGCGCGCATTTGGGTTGAGAGATTCAGTATCATTGAGACAGGTTAAGTGTGCACGCAATTCCAGGTAAGGGAATTTTGTAGGTGCATAGAGATACCTATACATAATTTTGAGGGGATTTATAGGGTCTAGAATTTCTTAAACTATCTAGAAAAGAAATAATAATTTTACGAAAACCAGGGCATAGGTGAATAAAGAAAAAGATGATTTTGTCCCGGGGAGTAAAATTTATAAAAAAGGGTAGTAAGGTAGATAAATTGCATGAGTATCATGTTTTAATATTTTATATGATTATATTGCTTTGATTTAAGCAAATATGCACATAGGTTGGCTATTGATTTTATGAAATATACGAAAGGGTATCGGTTTGTACCGGTTACTATTTTAAAAGATGTTTTGTCAAGATTTAGCCACCTATCATATTTATACAAGTAAAAAGAGTGCTAGAGTCTTACTCGCACTCAAGTTTACTGATTTATTTCTCATAAAAAGTCATACTTGAGCATTGCTCGTACGAGAAATTTGTGTGTGCACAACACCATGCTGGAGCTTCGCTCGCACGAGATTTTAGATATCATGATATGCATAGCGTGGTGCTGGAGCTTCGCTCGCACTAGACTTGAGTTGACATGCATATAGTCATGCGGAAGCCTCCTGTAGACTGTGTGTCGCAGAGAGTTGAGATGCTCGCACGTATACTTTGAGACATGAGTTGGTTATCGACATAGTATTGGGGTGGATAAGACCTACGGCAGGCACCCCCAGACTATGATATGGGTCCACGGAGTACGATGTACCGTATATGTTACACGGAGTACGCTGTACCGTGCAGTCATGATGACTCTATGATCTTACTTGCTATTCTGGCAGGTAGGAATTGACCCCACCCCCCATTGCAGTTGTGATGCCTCGCACACCGGGATCCGTGTCACCTGGGATCACAGAGACAAAGTATGGCCATAGTACTCGATTTTCATACAGTAACCTACATGCTTCACATGATATCATACGGTCTGGATAGACCAGGACAAACCCGAAGGAGGGGTAATGTCCCGATTTATGTTTTTAAAAGAGATGTGATTTAATGACTCAAGGTATTCCCGAGTGGTGGGTTTAGCCTTGATGTGATTTGTTTATGATGAAACAAATAAGTTTTTAAGTGAAAAGTTTATGATGAAATAAATAAGTTTTAATGAGATGAGCATGAGATGTCATACATGATGATTTTCCATGTTTGAATTATGTCGATTTCATGATTTCTTGTATATGATATATACATACATGTGGCATCATTTTAATCTTACCTCATGCTCCAAAAGTAAACGATTTTATATCATGACATTATCAGCACGTAGATAGTATAGTTATCTACCTGCTTACATTATTGCCTTACTGAGCTGTTTATGCTCACCCTTTCATTTTCCACCCTCCACAGAGCATCTACAGTAGTCGAGAGCGGGTAGAGACTGCATCCCTAGTTGTCCGCTACTCCCATCGCGAACCAGGTATACACATCGTACAGTTTTGTATCTAAATAATTAATAGCACAGTTTTGTAACGAATATAATTATGGGGGATGTTAATATATGGAAACATATGTACATACAGTTGTATAATATATGTACTTATTATTACACTGCTTGAACTTCTAACATGATTACCATGGTAAAAATGATATGATCAATTGGGATAAGAGTTGGGATTATTACTGACTCATAGCCCAACTCGTTAAAAAAAATGGAATTGTCACGAGGAGGTGAGAAGTATAGAAAAAGTGAAAAATTTGTAGTGATTTTAGGTAATTTGGGTCATGACAAAAGGTGGTATCAGAGCTAAAGTTGGTCGGATATGAGTCAGTAATAATAGTTAAGAAATTAAATCCCCATAATACTGTGCTTTGTTTATATATAACTGTGTATACCAATATGGGACTAGACTGATAATTGGTCGTGGATGCAGGAACGTAGGCATTATCCCTGTCACTCGCCGTGGTAGAGGGGCAAGTTCACATGCTAGAGGCTGTAGAGGTAGGCCCGAGAGCCGTGCAGAGCCAGAGACTAGCCAGGCTCCGCAGGACACCATTGAGAGATCAAGAGATAGTGAGGCACACTTCGCTAGGATTGAGAAAGTATAGAAAGTCTTGTTGAGATAGTTACACAGACGTTAGGGGCTAGTGATAGACGAGGCCCAGTTGGACAGCCTATTGCTACTGGACGGACTACAGCGACTGTTACACCACCACCGGTTCAGGATACAGCTTCTCCTGTCACTCCACAGTCGGGCGGTAGTGAGTTGGGCTAGACTGTGAGCTAGACAGATTACGACACTTCCAGGAATTTAGACCTCCAATTTTTAAAGGAGTGAAGGACCCAATTATTGCAGAGGATTGGATATATGAGATGGAGAAATTGTATGGGTTCTTCAGATGTACATCAACTGAGAGGGTTGCCTTTGCCGTATTTATGTTGAAGGGCGAGGCAGAGCACTGATGGAGGTCTACTATGTCTATCTTGAGAGCCCGACACTTGGTGATTACTTGGGAGATATTGGATTTTAAAAGGTAGTATATTTCGACCACTGCACAGCGGAGATTACGGATGGAGTTTATGAATTTAGTTCAGGGGAACCGCTCTGTTGATGAGTACGAGTCGAGGTTCATATCCTTGGAGAGGTATGACCCAGATACATTGAGCAGTGAGAGTCGGAAGGTTCAGAAGTTCATAGATGGATTGAGACCAACCATCATATCCAAATTAGCTCCGTTTGACGTCTCTACTTATGAGGAGACAGTGCACAGAGCTCAGTTGTGTGAGCAAGATTTTGAGCAAAGTGCCTCAGAGTTTGGGAAAGTCAGCAGAGCTAGAGATAGAGACCGAAAGAGATCTAGAGGGGATAGGGTGATCAGGAGAGGAAGTCAGAAGTTTACTGATAAGAGACCTCGGATTGAGGAGATACAGGAGAGGACGGGTAAGCCTCCTTTATATCCGGCTTTACCATCATCGAGAGGTATAGTTATTGAAGGGACACGGCCAACTACTGAGCAGTGTAGGAGGTGTGGTAGATTTCATGGTACCAGGCCTTGTCCGACGACTACTGGGGTATGTTTTCATTTTGGGAAGCCGGGGCATGTCATAAGAAACTGTCCCGAGATGATTGCTACTGCCCCACAGAAGGGCAAAGAGCCAGAGAGAGCTCCTGTTGAGACTCCTGCTCCTAGGAGAAGAGCCACTGCTGAGGAGAAGGGGAAGCAAGTTATGGGCAGAGGGTGAGTGCATATATTGGATCAGGACACTGCAAATGCTTCAGTTGGTGTGATTAAAGGTACTATCCTAATTTTTGATTTAGAAGCATTTGTGTTATTTGATTCTGGTGCTACACATTCCTTCATATCGCCTTCGTTTGCTCATAAATTGTTGAAGTATGTACAGCCTACATTGTTAGATAGAATGTTGTTAATCTCTGCACCTATAAATGACAATCAGTTGACTGAATATGTATATAGAGATTGTAGGCTGAGTATAGGGGGAAAGGATATGTCAGTCGACCTTGTCTTACTGAATATGAGGGATTTTGATGTAATTTTAGGGATGGATTGGCTGACTGCAAACCATGCTGTTTTAGATTGCTATGCTAAGATAGTAATGTTTTCAGGGACAGATAGTCTTACTGTAAGTTTTGCTGAAAAGAAATAAAAAGCATGTAATTATTGCATTTGGAAAAGTATAGTTGTAATTCATCATATTTGTGAGGTAAATTTATTTATTAATAATGGATACTTATATGATGAATTATGTTACTAATGGTGGAAAATGGTATTTTGAAGGGTTCATTGCATATGTGGTTGACATAGATAAGGCACGTTCGGAATTGAGAGACATTCCAGTTGTGAGTGAATTTCCAGATGTATTTTCGGATGAGTTACCAGGGTTACCGCCAGTGCAGGAGACAGAGTTCATTATTGATTTGACACCTGGTACAGAGTCGATATCTAGACCACCGTACAGGATGGCTCCGATTGAGTTGGAGGAGCTGAGGAAACAGTTGCAGGAATTATTAGAGAAGGGGTTCATTAGACCGAGTGTGTCACCATGGGGAGCACCGATTCTGTTTGTGAGGAAGAAGGATGGAAGCCTTCGATTGTGTATCGACTACCGATTGTTGAACAAGGCTACCATAAAGAACAAGTATCCCCTTCCGAGGATTGATGATTTACTGGATCAGCTATGGGAGCACAGGTCTTTTCTAAGGTTGATCTGAGATCTGGGTACCATCAGTTGAGAGTTCGGGATGAAGATGTACCCAAGACAGCTTTTCACACCCATTTTGGTCATTTTGAGTTTATGGTTATGCCATTTCGGTTGACAAACGCTCTCGCAGCTTTTATGTCATTGATGAATGAGGTGTTTCGGCCTTATTTAGATCGATTTGTGATTGTCCTCATCGATAACATCCTAGTTTATTCGAGGTTCAGAGAGGAGCATGAGCAGCATCTGAGGATTGTATTGCAGACCCTCTGTGAGAAGCAGTTGTATGTTAAACTCAGTAAGTGTGACTTTTGGCTTGAGCAGATCTCCTTTTTGGGACATATTGTGTCAAAGGATGGTGTGTCAGTAGACCCATCCAAGATTGAGACAGTAGTACAATGGCAGAGGCCTCAGACAGTTACAGAGATCAGGAGTTTTCTGGGTTTAGCTGGATATTATAGACGGTTTGTGGAGGGGTTTTCGAGACTGGCTGCTCCGTTGACACGTCTCACTCGAAAGAGTGTTGCATTTGAGTGGGACAACAGATGTGAGGAGAGTTTTTAGGAGCTGAAGCGTCGATTGACCACTACTCCGATTCTCACCATTCCTACCAGCTCAAGAGGTTTTTCTGTTTACACAGATGCTTCTTACCAAGGACTGGGCTGTGTATTAATGCAAGACGGGAAGGTAGTCGCTTACGGATCCAGGCAGCTAAAGGATCATGAGAGGAACTACCCGACCCACGACTTAGAGTTGGCGGCCGTAGTGTTTGCATTGAAGATATGGCGCCACTATCTGTATGGTGAGAAATTTCAGGTATTTACCGATCACAAAAGCCTCAAGTATCTGTTCTCGTAGAAGGAATTGAACATGAGACAGAGAAGGTGGCTTGAGCTTCTGAAAGATTATGATTGTGAGATACTATACCACCCGGGTAAGGCGAATGTAGTGGCTGATGCGTTAAGTAGGAAGCACCTCGGGTTGGTTTCTTATATGATGGTACGGGAACACGAGTTGTTAGAGCAGTTTGCGAGTCTCAATTTGGATGTGACTCCGCCTGATATTGAGAGTGGTTATATGATTGCTAGCCTGCGGTTAGAGCCGGATTTGATGGATCGGATCCGACAGGCTCAGCGTGAGGATCAGCAGTATATTGAGATAGTCAGGCAGATGCAGAGGGGTATTGAGACTGAGTTTGAGTTGAGTTCGGATGGATTACTGAGGTTTCAAGACAGGATATATGTTCCCGAGGATCGTGAGATCAGGAGGTTGATCTTGATAGAGGCTTATTCATCGAGGTATACCTTACATCCGGGTAGTACAAGATGTATCAGAATCTCCGAAAGGTATACTGGTGGTCGGGGATGAAGAGAGATATAGCAGAGTTTGTTGCGAGATGTCTAGTCTGTCAGCAGGTAAAGGTAGAGCATCAGAAGCCTGCAGGGTTATTGCAGCCTCTACATATACCGACTTGGAAATAGGAGCATGTCACCATGGACTTTGTGATGGGTTTACCGAGGACTCGCAAGAGAAATGATGCCCTATGGGTGATAGTTGACAGATTGACGAAGTCGGCACATTTCCTAGCTATGAGAGTCACCGATACTCTGAGTAGATTGGTGGAGCTATATGTACGCGAGATTGTGAGATTGCATGGTGTCCCAGTGAGTATTGTGTCGGATAGGGATTCCCGCTTCACTTCCCATTTTTGGGAACATTTTCAGGAAGCTATGGGAACCCAGTTGAGATTCAGTACAGCTTTTCATCCTTAGACAGATGGGCAGTCAGAGAGGACTATACAGACCCTCGAGGATATGTTGAGAGCTTGTGTACTTGATTTTAGAGGCTCCTGGGATGATCACCTACCACTCGCAGAGTTCGCCTACAATAACAGTTATCATTCGAGTATCGGGATGGCACCATATGAGGCCTTGTATGGCCGTAGATGTCGTTCTCCTGTAGGATGGGAGGAGGTTGGTGACAGGCAGATATTCGCTCCCGATTTGATACGTCAGGCCTCTGAGGATGTCCAGTTGATTTATGAGAGGTTGAGGACAGCTCAGAGTCGACAGAAGAGTTATGCTGACAGGAGACGTAGATCGTTGGAGTTTACAGCAGGGGAGTCAGTATTTTTGAAAATTTCTCCTTCCAAGGGTATTACTAGATTTGGAAAGAAAGGAAAGTTGAGCCCTCGCTTCATAGGACCTTTTGAGATACTTGAGAGAGTGGGAGATCGAGCTTATAGGCTAGCGTTACCACCAGAGCTAGCAAATGTCCATAACGTCTTCCACATCTCCATGCTTCGAAAGTATCAGCCGGATCCGTCGCATGTGATCAGATACGAGCCACTGGAGCTCAGTGAGAGTATGTCCTATGTCGAGAGACCAATCCAGATTGTGGATAGAAAGAAGAAGGTATTGAGATCGAAGACGATTCCCCTGGTGAAAGTATTGTGGCAGCATCACACTCCGGAGGAAACAACTTGGGAGTTAGAGAGTTTGATGAAAGAGAAATATCTGGAGTTGTTCAGAGACTGATTTAGTTCCAATTTGGAGGACCAAATTCTTTTAGTGGGGGAGATTATGTAAGACCCACTTTTATTATCTGTTGATGTGTTTCCTTATGATTCATGTGATGTACATTGTCATATATTCGATGAATCATAAGAAGAGCTTTGACTGAAATACAATTTGCAAGTAGAATAAAAAATGAAATCTCGGTGAACGTCGGAAGTAGCCAAATAAGGACCGAAATGGCCACAGGCCAAACGGAAAGGATCAAAAATGAAGTTAACCGAAAATACGAAATTAAATAAGAAAAGATGGTGGATGTTTGAAGGAAAGTTAGGTTAATTTGGTTTCGAAACAAGTGCAGGGGTAAAACGGTCAAAAGATCAAAATTCGGGATAAATTCGATAAGAAAAATTTAATTAAAAATAAGGATTTAGGATATCTTGATCAATAATGAGGAAATTATACAATTTCGAGTCCAATTGATCAAGATCCGAAATTTTTAGAAATACCGAAAAGTCACACGGGACAATATCCCAAAAATACCGAGAAATTATACCGGAAAAATGATTAAAAATATAATAAATAAATTAAATTAAATTAAATTGTTTGGAATAAAATAATATAATTGTAGATATTTTTAGAATATATTTGAATATTTTAATGAATATTTTAATAATAAAACAAATTGTTAAATAATAATAACAAAAAAAAAAGGGGCTGAAATTCGAAAAGCTCGAGAGAACCCGAAAAATAGAAATCGAAAATGACCCGCGACGATCCACGACGATCCCAGCACACCGGCGACCGACAGCGTCCGACGAAGCCACGAGGAGCAAGAGGAGAGGCCGACGATCACGTGGACACCGGAGACGTGTCGTCAGGTGACCGGAGGACGCCGATCGGAGCGAAGGAAGATCGAGGGAGAAACGGGCCGATTCCCGGTGAACCACCGTGACTGGCCTTGAACGGAAGCCACCGACGCGTTCAGGGGGAGGAGTCGGTTCTTTTGAGATCGGTATCGGTCGGTAAGACCGTCGGAAACGCCGGCGAAGGCAAAGTGGCAGAAACGGCACCGTTTGGCCAGAAGGAAAGGGAAGGAAAAGGAGGGAAAACGAAGGAAAGAGGAAAGGAAAAGAAAAGAAAAGAAAAGAAAGGAAAAAAGGGGAAAGGAAAGAAAAATTTACCGGAGACGACTCGAGATTCGGGTAAGTTGACCGAGGGTCGAGATTGACCTACGGGTAAATTTCAAAAATTTAATTAATATTTTATTTAATGGAAAATAACCCGGATTTACCTAATAGTGCAGCTTTTCGATAAAGCCTGAATAGAGAGCCGATTGAGCTCTGACTTTCGTACCCCGCATCGTATCGGGTAAGTACATTTTAATTTCGGCAATATGAGTTCTTTAATATAGAGCTTTGATTATTTTACGGAATTATGGATTAATTTCGTATAGAAAGGAATATTTTTCGGAATTGTAATGTAATTGCCATAAATGGTATACGGGCTATCCAATGAGTTTGGAACGAAGCCCGATAATTATCGGTAAGCTGCATGAGCCCGATATACCCGAAAAAAGGAATTAATAAAAATAAAAGGGGCTAAAAATGGACCGAGACCCAATAAGGTAGGTAGGGCCCAATACCTTAAGTTGGTCAGTAAATGCGATGTACTGATCAAGATAATTGAATTGACCTCAACTGTGTGGTTATATGCAGTTACATACCTTTGGTTGGCGCGCATTTGGGCTGAGAGATTCGGTATCATCGAGACAGGTTAAGTCTGCACGCGATTTCAGGTAAGAGAATTTTGTAGGTGCATAGAGATACCTATACGTAATTTTGAGGGGATTTACAGGGTCTAGAATTTCTTAAACTATCTAGAAACGAAATAATAATTTTACGAAAATCGAGGCATAGGTGAATAAAGAAAAAGACGATTTTGCCCCTGGGAGTAAAATTTATAAAAAAGGGTAGTAAGGCAGATAAATTGCATGAGTATCATGTTTTAATGTTTTATATGATTATATTGCCTTGATTTAAGCAAATATGCACATAGGTTGGCTATTGATTTTATGAAATATACGAAAGGGTACCGGTTTGTACCGGTTACTATTTTAAAAGATGTTTTGTCAAGATTTAGCCACCTATCATATTTATACAAGTTAAAAGAGTGCTAGAGTCTTACTCACACTCAAGTTTACTGATTTATTTCTCATAAAAAGCCGTACTGGAGCATTGCTCGTACGAGAAATTTGTGTGTGCACAACACCGTGCTGGAGCTTCGCTCGCACGAGATTTTAGATATCATGATATGCATAGCGTGGTGCTGGAGCTTCGCTCGCACTAGACGTGAGTTGACATGCATATAGTCGTGCGGAAGCCTCCTGTAGACTGTGTGTCGCAGAGAGTTGAGATGCTCGCACGTATACTTTGAGACATGGGTTGGTTATCGACATAGTATTGGGGTGGATAAGACCTACGACAGGCACCCCCAGACTATGATATGGGTCCACGGAGTACGATGTACCGTGTATGTCACACGGAGTACGCTGTACCGTGTAGTCATGATGACTCTATGATGTTACTTGCTATTCTGGCGGGTAGGAATTGACCCCACCTCCCGTTGCAATTGTGATGCCCCGCACACCGGGATCCGTGTCGCCTGGGATCACAGGAACAAAGTATGGCCATAGTCCTCGATTTTCATACAGTAACCTACATGCCTCACATGATATCATACGGTCTGGATAGACCAGGACAAACCTGAAGGAGGGGTAATGTCCCGATTTATGTTTTTAAAAGAGATGTGATTTAATGACTCAAGGTATTCCCGAGTGGTGGGTTTAGCCTTGATGTGATTTGTTTATGATGAAACAAATAAGTTTTTAAGTGAAAAGTTTATGATGAAATAAATAAGTTTTAATGAGATGAGCATGAGATGTCATACATGATGATTTTCCATGTTTGAATTATATGTCGATTTCATGATTTCTTGTATATGATATATACATACATGTGGCATCGTTTTAATCTTACCTCATGCTCCAAAAGTAAACGATTTTATATCATGACATTATCAGCACGTAGATAGTATAGTTATCTACCTGCTTACATTATTGCCTTACTGAGCTGTTTATGCTCACCCTTTCATTTTCCACCCTCCACAGAGGATCTACAGTAGTCGAGAGCGGGTAGAGACTGCATCCCTAGTTGTCCGCTGCTCCCATCGCGAACCAGGTATACACATCATACAGTTTTGTATCTAAACAATTAATAGCACAGTTTTGGAACGAATATAATTATGGGGATGTAAATATATGGAAACATATGTACATACAGTTGTATAATATATGTACTTATTATTACACTGCTTGAAATTCTAACATGATTACCATGGTAAAAATGATATGATCAATTGGGATAAGAGTTAGGAATATTACTGACTCATAGCCCAACTCGTTAAAAAAAATGGAATTGTCACGAGGAGGTGAGAAGTATAGAAAAAGTGAAAAATTTGTAGCGATTTTAGGTAATTTGGGTCGTGACATTGCTAGATGGGTATATGCATATTCTTTTCAAATTACAAAGAATCACACGGCATACTCTTTAAAATCACACTGCTTCATTTTCAACTCACATAGTACTCTCTTAGAAATTTCTTTGCACGCAGCAAATCACTTAGTAAATTTATAGTTTGAGACTAGTATGGGATATCATATCACCCAGTATCACACAGCAGGGGGACATATGTCACCTCACACAGTAGAGACAAAATGCCATATCACACAGATAAAAGAATTATGGCCATAATCTGGATTCTAGGAAAACACTGATCAGGTGTATGGGAATCCCATGGTGGGGGAGGCGGATTAACCATCTCTTCTGCTCACACAGAATCACTAAGATATCACAGCACATCGTACTCCGTGGCTAACGCTCACGGTACAACGTGCTCCCGTGGATCCTTTACCACCCATTTACATTCTCTTAAAATCACGTGTGAGTAGGATTGTGTAAGATCATTCAACAATACACAATGGCTCCAACACGATTTTACTCATCACACAGCGAAATCATAAAATCTCGTGCGAGCAACTCAACATAAGATCGCACAGCAATACTTGAGGCCTCTAGCACGGTTTTGTCTCATCACATAGAACACTTATAAAACCACGTGTGAGCAACTCAGCGTAAGATCACACAGCATTACCTGAGGCCTCTAGCATGATTTTTCTTATAATCACTTTAAATCGAGGGAGTCACATGCGAGCATAGTCAGAGTAAGATCACTTAGCAGTACTCGATGGCTCTAGCATGATTCCCAAAATCTAGTGCGAGCTCTCGAGTGGATCACACAACTTACACTCAACTCTAGCACTGTTTGTTTTTCTCAAACTCCTCTTTAAAATGTTGCGCGAGCAAGGCTGGTCAATCTACCTTTGCCACTTTGGCTCTAGCATAAGTTCACACAGAAAAGAAATAGATGACTTCATTCACTAAATATAAGTGAGAGGGCAATCTCCTTTCAATCAATCGTTAAATGCTTCACTTCGTAAATCATGCATTTTATGATAATAGTTAAATCGGGAGCCAATCTATTATTACTCTTCTCAATCACTTAAAAAACATTCACCAAAACATCTTTTCACAATCAAGACATTGAATGCATGCAAATTTGTGCATGTAAGCATTCTTCTCATTCTTAGTTTTCATGTAGATATATCAATATCTAAATACTCTATAGTATTCATGTACACACAGCAGGTAAGAAATATACATATAGCTCGCATAAGTCCCTTACCTCGAATCACGCTCGAATCACTTTCCTTTTATTTCCAATGCTCGTGATTCGGTCTTATCGTCTCCAATTTTATCTTCAGGAGCTGCAAGCATTTGCTACTCACATTAGTATACTTTAATATACTCAATTATCATTTGCATGAATTTCAAATCGATGCATTGAGCCCGTTTACATCAATATGGCCTCGTTATATCTTATTGGACATTATTCTCTTTTACGTCCATTTCGATTATACATTTCATTTCTCGAGGATCCATTAGACTCTTCAAGTCTACTGATTCATATTGGACTGGCATTAGTCTCACAATGCCTTAAGTTCATCATTTTCCTTCACTATGGCATTTCATCATATATCTCTTATACCCATTTTCAATCATCATCTATCCCAACATATATGTATTTCACAAAACTATCTTAGAATTTGTACACATGCTTACTAACATCTCTATATACCTAAATCATCATTAACTCCATGCCATTTCAACTTTCTTTCACTAAACCCATTCTAGGTCATAGAGGATTAAGCATGCTTATGGATGTTTTGGCCAACAATATATACACTAATCAACTCATCAAAATGTCTAGATTAACATACTTGATGTTGGAGTATTGAAATATTACCTAGTTTGACTTTTCTTTTTTTCACCAAATTTGTGGAATAATCACTTTGCTTCTTCAATCTAAAGTTTTAGCTTCCAATCTTTGACTATGTTGTCATCTTCCTCACTAGGAACAACTTTGCTCAAAGGAATCTCTCTCAAATCTGATTGGAAGGTGATGATTTTTAGAGTGAGAAAGCTAGGTTCTTTGTTAAAAATAGAGGAATTGAGCTGTTTTACAGAAATGAAGAACTAATCTGTCGAGTTTTATAAAAATCGCTTTATGAGATCGATCTCCAAGGGTGACAGATCAATCTGCCCTTGCTTAAACTCCTTAAGAATTCGACAATGCAGGGGGGATCGATCTGCCTCTTTGGATGGGATCGATTTGCTCAAGAGATGAGATTGATCCTTGCTCATGGGATAAGATCGATCTTGGCTAGGTAGAAGGCTTTAAAGATTGATCTGGCCTTGAGAAGAGATCGACCTTTGCTAACTAGAGGCAATTAGTGATCGATCTGCCTTATGGGAAGAGATCGTTCTTTGCTAACTAGAATCCATCCGAGATCGATCTGCTTTGAATGAGGGATCAATATCCTTTTTACAGAATGTTTTGGCATTGCATTTCAAGGTAATCAGATCGATCTTCCCTTGCAATGAGATCGATCTCCCCTTCATCCGCAGCATTCCAGCTGCAATTTTCCTAGATTTTTAAAGGTAAAATCACATTTATTTGCTTCTATACTCATTTTGCATTTCATTCACACTTAGAACTTAAAAATATTCATTTCTTATGATTCATATATAATGTAACTTGTTTGTACATCACGGAATCATAAACAATACATAGAAATTTATGGGCCTTACATATTACTTCCTAAGAATAAAGGTTTTCTTGCATGTTGGAAAGGAAGGATCGATCCCTAGTGGTTAGGATCGATTCCTCAAATTTTTTTACTATTACATTTTAAGTTCAAAAGATCGATCCCCTCTTCCTCAGGATCAATCCCTCTGCACTTTACTCTACAATTTTGCATTTTGAGTTCCAAGGATCAATCCCTTACCTTTAAAAGATCGATCCCCTCATGCCTTAAATGTCTAAAATATCATTTTTCGCATATGGTTCTACTTAGATATCCATTAGGACCCTAAAAAATGCCTTAAACTGAAAATGTTTTGTTTCTAACATAAAATGACTAAAGGATTAGACTCACAACACAGTTAAGCTTTGTTTGAATAAGTATGAGCCAAAATGTTATGTTTCCAGAATAAGTGTGTGACATTATATCCTTCGAGGTGTAACATCTTTGGAGTGTTTTCTTCTCTTGCTAATTCATCAAGGATCTTCTCTCTTCTTATATTTATTTTCCAAAAAGGCTTTAATTAATTTTTTCAATTAGCCTTATTGCAATCCCATTTTGACTAGGAGTTTTACTTTCCTAATTTTTAGTACTGACTTTGTAAAGACTTTTGACCCTTCAAACGAGCTCCGATTTGGATGATCTTGGACATTCTGGAATCCTTGAGAAGTCTTCTACAAATTTCATGCAGATCATTTTTTTCCTAAAATTTCGGACAAATGCAAAATTAACAAAATAGTCATGCTAGTTAGAAATTGTAAATAGTGTCCTTTTTACTCAATTTTCTCCCAATAGCTTATTTTAGTTGCCTATAACATCAAAAAGACATTATATAGTACTTTTAAACACAAAATAAAGCTAAAAGAATATTATTAGACAATGTTAATATATCAATTTAAGCACTTATCATTTATCACTTGTCTTTGCAGATTTGAAAAAGATTCTTTGCTTAACTCATTTGGTTCTAGCATACAAAAATTTGTTTACCTCTTATGGTCTAAAAGCCTTTCATTTTTAACTGTTTCCTCCTCTTTCCCATTTCTAGGGTTTACTTTTTTGCTAATTTTTTACTTTAATTTTGTTATTTTAGTTTTAAATTTGTCTTTTATGTTTTTAGATTTGAAAGAGATTATTCGTTGGCTTTCTCATCTAGCTCCTACATATAAGAAGGTTGCCTACCTAAAAAACCCTTCCAGTTCATTTCATATATGTTGTTCAGAACCACTTTGCATCAGAACACCTTTTTTCCCATTTCTATGATTTATTTTTATGATAATTTTAACTTGATTATTGTTATTCTTATTTGTTTAGTTTGTAACTATCATTTTTAAATTTAAAAGATTGTTTTCTGTTCCCTGATAAAACAACTTGGCTTTTTCAATTTTTGAGGTAAAAATTTTATTCTCTCTTTATTTCTTTACTTTTCATTTTTTATGTGATTTTCTTTCGAACTTAAGATTATTTTCATATACTATTAATTAACTCCGTCCTTTGAATCTATCAGGTTGTATTTTCTCTTAATAAAAGCTTACTTTAACTGAAGTTAAGATATTGTTAAAGCTATAAAAAGATTTATTTGTTTATTTATTTAATTAGTTAATTATTTATTATTCACATTATTGGATATTTGTTACTTGGTTTTCTAAAAATTCTTCCGCTCTAATTGATTAAGTTTCAAATTTAATTGTTGTTAAAGTATTTTGTTCTTTTAATTATAGACTCATGATCATATTGATGTTTTATTTAAAGTTAAGCTTTTTGGTTGCTGCTTGTTGGTGATGAAGCGTAAAGGAGAATACATGTTTATTACTTTTGCACATTTTATATATTTACTCAAAACAGTTGATTGTTATTAAAATGTGATATTTGATTAGATAATGTTATTGTTATCATTTTTTTTTTGTTACAATGGAAATATTTGATAATAGGGGATAGGGATAGACTACTTGGATTTGAACCCAAGCCTTATAATATGCCACAACTCTACCTTAACCACTTGGTCAAATGGTTGTTGGTTATTGTTACAATTTCTTTAATAACATATGATTGATAAAATTTTATTTTTGCTGACTAAGTAATAATATTTTTTTTTAATTCTTAAATGTTATGATTTGTGTAAAGAAATTAAACAGTTGGATAATATATTACTATTTTTGTATGAAATTATTTGTTAATTATTTATTTATAACAAAAAATGAAGGCTACACATCGATTTAAAAGTGTATTTTAATAACATAAAATGACTACCAAGCGGTAAATTATAGTTTATTCATAAAACAATACACCATGGTTTTCCATATTTGATAGCTATATATTGACAAAATGTAATTTATTGTTCATAAATAAAATACAAATATAAATTGATTTTTGCAAAATAACTATAAATTAGTTTATTAAAAAGATCATGATTATGAATTTAGAATGTAGCATCCTCCTTCTATTAGACAATAGGAGCAGGTCCATATTCGAGCTAAGGTAATGAAAGAATACCATTGTTTAAAGATTTCCACAAAAGGAAGTTCAAATTTCCAACTGGTTTTATCAAATACAACTTCTACTTGGCACGCTTTTGGCTGGACAAAGCATTATTCAAAAGCTGAGGATTTAGAACCTTTTTTGGAGAATGATGCTTTGAATGATCTATCTGATCTCTTTGGCCTTAGGGAGCCTTGTCGTCGACCCGAAGTGGTCAAGGCTCTCACAAGCTTAGATGGAGATGATCTAAATAATCCAAAGGCTAGTCTTTCTACAAATCCAACTCTTGACCTTATAGTACCTTAAAACGCACACGCTTAGGTGCCTTTTGGTACAAATACTCTTGCTGTTGCTGAACTCAATCTAAAATGTACTCATCGTAATATAATTAGAGTTGAATGAATGAAAATTTTTACTTTCATGCTTTAATTTTTCGTACTCTTATTTGTAGGTATATACATAGTGCTCCCCAGTTCTTTATGAAAGAGTTGAGTCTTTTATAAAGAACTCGTAATAACTAAACTGACCCTATGCACTTTTCTCTTCTAGTCTTTATATTTCACATGTGTAGCTTACCTCGCGCATTTTTTACTTCAAGCCCTTGCACTTTCTTTGACATTTGTAGCTTACTTTGCGCATTTTTTTTGTTTTAAACCTTTTTCTTCTTATGCATGACTTACTTTGCGGACTTTTCACTTTAAGTACATGCTTCGCTCTCTTTGCATATTTTTCGCTTCAAGCCTTTTTCTTCTTATGCATGATTTACTTCGCGTACTTTTTGCTTCAAGTACATGATTGGCCTTCTTTTCTTCAAGCATTTTCTCTATGGTTTACTTCGCGCATTTTTCTCTTCAAACCTTTTCCTCCTTATGCATGACTTATTGTGCATACTTTTTGCTTCAAGTATATACTTGGCCTCCTTCGCACATTTTTCACTTAAGGCATTTTTCTTCATAGCTTACTTCACGTATTTTTCACTTAAGCATTTTTCTTTTTATAAATAACTTAATTCGTGCATTTTTCGCTTCAGGTAAATGTTTAGCCCCCTTTGGGCATTTTTCACTTCATGCCTTTTTCTTCGAGTGTGTAGCTAACATCGCACGCTTCGTGCTTCTAGATTTTGCACTTTGAAATACCTGGCATACCTCGTGCACTTTTCACTTTAGACCCTTTGTATGTTGTGTTGAGTTCCTCATTCCTATCAAAAAACTTTTAAATAACGTTAATAATTATGAATTGAAAACTCTTTGATTGCTTTACCAAATGCATGGCAACATAAGAATAAAATAGATAGAACATAAATTTGTCAAATAAAAAAATGAATTTTTTAAATCATGTACAAAATAAACACAATATCCTGTCATTTTTTTGACTCAATGGGACGTAGCTAGGTCACATATTGTTCCACGATACTAAGGGGTAAATTCATACCAATTTCTTTGCCCTTAATAAACAGGATATAACATTTTATTTCCTGTTTTTTATCTTTCACATGATTCGTGTAGCATTTTTGGCGAAAGAAGGACTGTTGCACGTCCCCTTGATAGTATTCAATGACCTGGCTTGATTTCAAAGAAAATTTAAATTTTATGGTAGATACCTTGACAAAGTACTAGACACAAAGATTATAAAAGAGAGTTAATTCAAAAAGGCATTATAGCTATTCAATTTTACAACTAAGTTGTTACGTGGAAAAATTGATTATCACCACATGTATTGAAACTTCATCGGCACTGAAATGGAATTAGAAGAAAATACTATAGTAAAGACTTAACCAACAACTATTAGTTTAGGTTTTGCAGCTGATCCGAGCTCTATTCCTCAGAATTGTTATGGGCTTTGCTACTCGAGGTTGCTAGGAGTGAAGGCCTTATCATCTTAAGTGGCTGAGAATGTGGGCCTCGTCGCTCGATGTAGCCAAGAGTGTATGTGGTACCCGTCTCTCGAGGTATCGAAGTTATTACCCTATCACCTGAGGTCACCTGGAGTGTTGTTGTCATGTGCTCTAATAATAATTCAAGTATAACTAAAATCATCTCATATCACAAAAGAGTAACAGCGGTGAAGGAGCAGAGAGTGTTTGGTTGAGTTCGATTCCCTATAAGCGAGAAAATAATTATTTGGGATGCTAGCAGGTGCCATGGTAGGAGCTTGGCTTGCGAGAGGGCTGGCTAACGGGAGACCCCTAGAGCGCGCGAGGAGCCTGGCTTGCGGGAGACCCTTGGTGTACGTGCGAGACACACTTAGTGCGTAAGAGACTATCACGCGACCTGCTTCGCGAGTACCTAGCATGGGACTCAATCGCGTGGGTGTTTACCTTACTGGGCATAGTAGGGTTGATGCCATGTCTTATGCGTGCTTGATGTGTGCGTGCCTAAGCATAAGAGTATGGGCTAGCGAGAGGGTGTGGCTAATGCACGTTGGAGAGTTAGTGTATGCAAGAGACCTGAGGCTGCCCCTATGAGAGACTTGGGTTTGCCGAGGGAGACCTTAGGTAGCCCGTTGAGTAGAGACAGCTCCTTCTAGGAGAATAATTGTTTTCTTATTACTAGAGACTGGTAAGAGTGGCAAGAGAATAAATTAAAATATGTATTTTAGAGTGGCAGGACAATGGTTCATAGGACTCTACCGTCACACTTTACGGCACACTCTACCGTCACACTTTGCTAGCACACTCTACTGTCACACTTTGCAGCAAATTTCTGTTGCCACATTCTGCGGCACACTCTACAATCACATTTTGGGGCATATTCTGTAGCACACACTACCGTCACACTTTGCGGTCACACTCTACAGCACATTCTGTCACAAAACTATCGTGACATATTGCGACACACTCTTCAACACACTCTGTGGCACACTCCATAGCAAACTCTGTAACTTACTCTATCGTCACACTCTGTCACCACACTTTACGACACACTCTGCTGCAGAACCTTGGCATCACACTTTGCGGCAGAACTCTTGATTTGCCACATAGCGTTTTGTAGTTTCTTGAGTCTGCCACCATAGGCTTTGAACTAAGCTTTTTTATCAGATTGTCACAAGCTGCGCCAATTATTGTTGCCTGTTCAGAACAATGAATTTTGATGACATAAAAATCTCGATCTTTGTGTCCACGTGTGGTAAGAATCCACAAGAAAGAAAATCATCAGAGGGGCACAAGGGCATTCTCTTAGACACGTGATCCGATGCTTAAGTTAGATAGGATTTTGGCAGAGTTTCGATAAGTAAATAAAGCTTATTGTGTAAAGATGATACTTGAAACTTTTTTACAGGAGTTATTTGGTGCGTAATTATTGTTAAGGCTTACAGCATAAAAGATCACTTAATGGATCTTTCATGGTCTTCCTGGATTCTCTTTTTTCTTAGGTTTAGCCTATCTTTAGACTTAATGACCTTTAGTATGACTCGTAACAAAGCCTAATGATCCATAGTGTGACCCTCATCAAATTTAATTATTAGATTAACAAAATTTTTATTTTATTCTATTCTATTTTTTGGTATAACTACAAGTATTGTCATATGTTTTACGATTTAAGACTGATCCTATTTGAGCCGAAGTAGATTTAAGTAAAGTCCTGGTAACAATTACGACTTCAGGATTCAAAGCTTATTTAAAAGCTTGAAGAACAAATCAACTTTCACTTCTTCGAATTAATGGTTGATTATTTTCTTTTCTAACTTTCCTATTATAAACACTTCAATCTATTTCATTCAACAAAATTAGTTCTTTTTCTTGTTTTTCTATCAATTTGATTGATCACTCAATTTAATATTATTCAATATTTTAAAATAACAAGATGGAAAGGATAAGAGAATGGATGGCTCTTATGACCTGTGAGGTATCGGTTTTATTTTATCAGAGAGATTTTTGGCATTTTTTCCTGTGCCGTTATATTTTTGGGTACTCAATGAAAAATGTTTTGTTGGGAATGGGAAGAGTGGGGAAGACCGAAGAAGTTTAAGGGAATCACGAATCACGGGCGAAGTCTGTGCAAGGCTATGGATGAAAACAAGGTATTGATAGGTAGGAGAAAGTGGGGTCCATATCTGATAAAGCTTTTGGCAACACCCTTCACGGGCGCTACATCATAGATCTAAATATCATATATTTTTCTTATTTAAATAAAATAAAATAAAGGTCTGTCCAGTACGAGCAAACTTTATAAACTATTATTAAAAGAAATAAAATAACACGGCAAAAAAGGGGCAAGACAAATTTGGTTCCTATCCCGATATAAAATCAGAGGCGACCAAAAAAGGAAGAACTTTTCCCTTGCTCTCATTCGCGAAAAAGATTCATCCTACTGCATTATTTTGCCTTTTTTTTCTTCATTATCATTTTGCTCAAACATCATTGTAAGTGTTATATTTTCTTTTCGATGATAAGAAAAACTGAGTTTTTAAAATGACATACATTTAATTTCACTTTAAATTTTATACACTTCATTCAATCATATCATGACATTTAATTAGTTGATAATTTTAATAATATTTAATTCTTAAAAAAATTTATTCTAAAATTTATGAATTAATTAGTTAATTTCGTTACATACATGTAGTGGTTAGATTAAAGCATGCCATCTACAATTTTTTTTTTTGGTTTTTAATTATAACATGTTAATTTATTAGTTCATAAATTTTAAAATAATTTTTTAAAAATAATATTAATAAATTTATTAAGTGTTCTATTCTTGTTTAGTCAAAAAAATTATTCTGTTTTTATTTTTGTAAAAAGATAAGCAAACCTAAAACATTAGAATTTCTTTAGCTAAAAATGAACAATGAGAGACAAATATTGACAATTATATAGATATATGTACGAGGAAAGATTAAGTTATATCAATATTAAATAATTTTGCTTTACACTATTTTATATTTTTTTATACAATTTGTATTTTTTTCAACCATTGAATACTATACTTTATTCAAGTAGATTATACATATAAAATTTTAAGTTAATAAAAAATATTTAACTAATAATTTGATAATAATAAATTTTCAACCATTAATATATATTGAAAAATATGTTATTCTCATTCAAAATAATATGGATTTAAGATTGACTTAAAACTTTATATACATAATAAATACGAGTAAGTTATTAAATCTAACAGTTGATTTTTAAATATATTAAGTTATTAAATCTAACAGTTGTGATGTTGCACTAAACGACAACGAGGTGATGCTGATGCGATTCCTTCCACGTGAATCGAATATTCTGCAAAAACAACGGGAATCAGAGAGATGCAGGGATCTGTCCCTGCACGCACATTTCGATGATTAAGTTAGAAAGTTCTTTTAGTAGAGTTTCTGTATACCAGAAAAAGAGATTCAGTCTCCAAGAAAAAGAGATTCTGCCTTACCTCTTCTATACCTGGTGTATTTATAGATTTCTTCTAGGATCAAGTTGGGCTTCATGTTCTTTCCGGGTTTGAGAATATTTGAGGCCCATAACTATAGGATTCGAGTCTGAGGTCCAGGCGCCCGTCTGGGCTGCGACAGAGTTATTGGATACTCTGTCGCGACTTGGATTTGGACGGTCTGCGGATGAGTTCATTATGCGGCAGAGTTACGTGAACCTCTACCGCGGTTCCTGCGGTAGAGTTCTATCGCAGTTCCTGCAGTAGAGCTCTGTCGCGATCCCTGCGGTAGAGCTATGTCGCGATCCCTGCGGTAGAGGTCTATCGCGGCTTATTCTGTCGCGTCATACTCTACCGCACAGTCTCTATCGCCCTGAGGAAGGACTCTTTCGCATACACTCTATCGCCTAGGTACTCTATCGCCCACTGCAGTTACTGTGTCGCCACCTCTCTTTACCAACCACGTGGCTCATGTTTCTTCTATTTGTGTTTGACACGTGACGGTCTCTGGTTGATCGATCTTTGTACACGTGGACTTTGATGATAGGACCACTATCAAGTTGATTTTTAAATATATTAATCAATCATGATGTTACAAAAATGGTGTAAAAACAAAATTTTTTACACCAATGTAACTTGATCCTATATAAAATAATTTTATTTAACACTTTTTATAAACATCATGTAGTATTAATATTTTACAAATCAATCGTTAGATTTAACAAATTATTTGTATTTATCCTGTACGTAAAGTTTGTAGTCGATAATAAATTCATATCATTTGGAACGAAGATAACATATTTTTCAAAATATATTAACTATTGAGATTTTATTATTAAACTAAGCTAAATGCACATGTATTCATGTTAGAACTGTTAAATTATAATTTGGGAACTTTTTTTTTCATTTTTTTATGTCATAAACAAGGCCGGGAATATCGAATTTTTGCGAACATGTTCATTTTCTTTTATCATATAATAATTAACAAACCGCTGCTTATTAACTTTAGTTAACAAGTTGGATAAACAAAGATGTCATTGATTTGATAATTTATCCGAAGAATTTGAGGCTTATAAAATTGGAGGGTTACTTTCGTTTTCAACCACTGTAGTTTAATTTGATTTCAGCCACAAGTTAGAGACCCCAGGTCCATGGGGACCATTGTTTTGATTTTTTTTCCCAATTTCCCCAGGCCCTACACATACCTCCCTTCCATATTGCTAGTACTGATTACTGCATGCCAGCCATTCAAATTTACCATCTTTATAATCAATCGCTACTACAGGTCTCTACTGAAAAACGAGATACCTATTAATTAGTATCTTAATGTAATGGTACAGTTATCAGAGTTCTTGTACGTATGCGTTTAAACCATTTTGTCTCTCTAAATTACATTGCAAGCGACGCTTCTCGTTGATTCTTATAATAATGTTTAATTTGGATTTAGTTTAATTATCTTTATGCTATGCTATGTTATGATCACTCTTAAAAGTATTATTTCAGATTAACTTAATTGACTCTTGAATGAATTAGTATACTACGTGATTGTTATTTTTAAATATACTATTACCACAAATTTCTTTTACTTTGTTGAATTATACAGAAAAGCATTACGTTAAGCCAACTCTTTCAAGCATACTATTAAAGCTTAAATTTTAAGTGCAAAATACTTTGATTTGAATACTGATAGTTTTTTATTGATAAGTAATCTATAAATTTTGAAGAATTTACAAATGAAAGTATAAATCTATAAATTTTAATAATAAATTAGTAGTATACCTATCTTTGAAAATAAAATAAATTTAAGAATTTATGAAATTATATCATTTTCAGAGTCAAAACATACTGCTAACATATTTACTGAAATTAATCAATCTATTGAACTTTCACATAATTTTTTTTTCAAAATTTATAGATTATCTATTAAAAAAACAATACAAATTCGAATATAAATATTTTAAACTCATCAATCAAATTTTAACTACTTATATATCATTATGGCTGTTCTAAATCTTCATTAAAAAAAAAAAATGTTGTTAACAGCGGGCAGCACAGCACGTGAAATGCAAATTTCTATGACAGATTAAAAGACTGGCTAGCCAAGGTAGAACAATTGCACGTGAACGACGTAAACAACTGAAACAACAAAATAATCTTTCATTGCACCATGTTTAAGTGAAACTATTTGCTCCGCCACTGGGACTTAGTTGGACTGAGATTAAAACAAATCTTACATTCCAGAAATTCGATTGGGTTATTTTGCTGCTCCTTCTTGTAAAGAATTAAAAATGCTCCATACTCCTATACTTTCACTGTTGTTAAACTGAGGCCAAAACCATCGGAGTAAAATAGAAATACCTCAATTTAAATAAATGGATTTTTCTTATACTTATTTTCATTACAAGTTGAGGCAGAGAGAAGGTGGGGAGTAAACTAAAAACAGCGAGAGAGCAAAAATCAGGAAAAAAAAAAAATAAGGGAGCTTTCTTCAATGACGAAACAAGGCTGTGAGATCGAAGCAGTTGGTATCAACTACAACATCTATAGACAAAAGAGAGAAAACTCTTCTAAAATCTTCAGCAAAAACCAGCAGCAAGTAAAGCTGCAAGAAGTTGATCAAGAACTACAAAAGCAGCCATCATCGAAGTTTGAAGAACAATGCCATGGAATCCGACATGTCCTAAAAGATGTAAACTGCAAAGCAAAGCCATGGGAAATCCTCGCCATTGTTGGTCCAAGTGGAGCAGGAAAATCTTCCTTACTTGAGATTCTAGCTGGGAAACTCACCCCAAAAAGTGGTTCCATTTTCGTCAACCAAAGCCCCATTACTAAATCTCAGTTGAAGAAAATCTCTGGCTATGTCACCCAAAATGACAACCTCTTTCCCCTCCTTACAGTTGAAGAAACCCTCATGTTCAGTGCTAAGTTACGTTTAGGGCTTCCACATACTCATTTGAGCTCTAGGGTCAAGTCCTTGATCCAGGAACTTGGTCTGGAGCACGTAGCCATGACTCGAGTTGGTGATGATAGGGTTCGTGGGATATCTGGTGGGGAAAGGCGTCGGGTTTCTATCGGTGTAGACGTCATTCATGATCCCAAAGTGCTGATTCTTGATGAACCAACTTCGGGTCTTGATAGCACATCTGCTCTACTAATTATTGACATGCTCAAGGTCATGGCTGAAACCAGAGGAAGAACAATAATTCTAAGCATTCACCAGCCTGGTTTTCGCATTGTGAAGTTATTCAGTTCGATACTTTTACTGGCTAATGGCTCAGTTTTGCATCAAGGCACGGTGGATCAGCTTGGTGCAAATTTGGGGGAAATTGGATTGCAGCTTCCTCTTCATGTCAATATTGTTGAATTTGCTATCGAGTCTATTGAAGCTATTCAGCAACAGCAAAAGGGACAGCAACAGGTGCAAGAACAGTTTTTTTGTGCTCCATCAGAGCAAAGGAAAGGCGAAGACGGTGAGAGCAGAAGTGGTAAGTTTACTCTTCAACAGCTGTTTCAGCAATCCAAGGTTGTTGACGAAGAAATTTTCAATGTTGGGATTGATTTCCCAAGAAATTTCGCGAATTCAAGATTGCAGGAAACAATGATTCTCACCCATAGGTTCTCAAAAAACATATTCAGAACCAAGGAGCTCTTTGCATGCAGGACAATTCAAATGCTGATTTCTGGGCTTGTTTTAGGCTCCATCTTTCATAATGTCAAAGATGATCTTACTGGAGCAGAGGAAAAAGTAGGTCTGTTTGCATTTATATTGACATTCTTGCTATCATGCACCACAGAAGCACTGCCAATCTTTTTGCAAGAGAGGGAGATTCTAATGAAGGAAACCTCATGTGGAAGCTACAGAGTTTCATCATACGCCATCGCTAACGGGCTTGTTTTTCTACCCTTCCTACTCATTCTATCCCTTTTATTCTCAATTCCGTTGTACTGGCTTGTGGGACTAAATCCAAATTTCACGGCATTCATGCACTTCCTGCTGTTGATTTGGTTGATTCTCTATACTGCAAATTCAGTTGTGGTGTGTTTCAGTGCTCTTGTGCCTAATTTCATAGTTGGAAATTCAGTGATATCCGGTGTGATGGGATCGTTCTTTCTGTTCTCCGGATACTTCATATCAAAGCGTGGGATTCCAAATTATTGGATTTTCATGCATTACATATCCTTGTTTAAGTATCCATTTGAAGGGTTTCTAATAAATGAGTTCTCAAAATCAGGGAAGTGCTTGGAGTACATGTTTGGAAGTTGCTTGGTGACTGGAGAGGCAGTACTAAGAGAAGAAGGGTACGGGGAAGAAAGCAGGTGGAGAAATGTTGTGATAATGGTGTGCTTCATCTTGGTTTACAGGTTCGTTTCTTATGTCATTCTTAGATGTAGATGCTCACAGAGGAGTCTCAGGGCAGCACTTTCTTGAAGAATCCGTGTTTCAACAAGATGGTTCACGTGATTTTGGAATTACATAAGATAGCAGACAAAGGGAGGAAAAAGAAAATAATGTTAGTAACATACTAATAAGTTCGGAAATGTATTAATCAACCTACAAATTGTTCTAACATGTCCCCTGTCCCTGCTCTTCGCTTTGTTTACGAGGCGTGTTCTATATTATGTATTTTTTTTTCCTTCTTTTCATGCTTCAAAGTATAACTTCTCTTGAGTTTTGATTCTGCGAGATATTGCATGTCTTATCCTATTTGATATTCAAGGTCCGCAGAAGATTTTACTCCTTCCATTACATTTTGCATAACTTATCCTACTTGACTTTCCAATATATATATATATATATATATATATATATATATATACACACCCCTAAAAGAATTTGACTTCAGTGTGTTTTATATTAAAATTTAAGTTCTACTTCAATAACAATAATCTCATTCTCAAAGAGGTTAATAACAAAATATGAAGTCATGAACAATAAAAAGCTAGAAAATTAAAGCAAGGAAGACAGACTAGAGTACCACAGCTGTAAACTGCTATAACTCAACTCAGTTCCGACTGAACTTAGACTTGGTAGGAAGCTATATCACTCAAGTAAATTTCGGAGAGTTTACATAATTAATGAGTTGTCGCCAATCTTCTTTCATTTAAATATAATCCTATTCAAATCTAATCTTTTTAAAGATGACTAAAGTTTGATTAAAGCACTAAAAAGATAAATTTTGATCTAAGTTCAAAGGTGAGCCTTGGTATAGTGGTATGCCCTATAATCAATCTGAACATTTTCAGTTTTGGATATATCAACATTTATTGTTTTGAAACAATTATTCATTATAAGCATTATTCTTTATTTTCAAAGTATATTGATTTCAATTATTAATATTTGCTTCTGATAAAACTCTTAAAAGATAATTATAACGTCTAAAAGATGTGGAAATTAGGCTAACTTTTTTTTTTTTAAACTTAATTTCTTATTTAGGTTGCATTCCTGTTCAGTGCCGATTACATGACCTTTCATTTTTTAATCATTATTAGTTGAGTGGTTCAATTTAATATCCTTTTCATTTTAACAAAAATTTATTGGCATAACGACTTATTAATGAACTTACCTCCCTACAATATTTAAGAAAATACAATTCGTAATCCCAAAGCATTTGCTTTTAATCACCTTTCATAATCAATAGTGATTTTCGTAACATACATTCCATTTAATTTCCTTAATATCTCGGAATGACATTTTATTGTATACACTGTAAGTTAACAAACTTTACATAAACACTGATATAGATTATATTCCAAAATATCTTTTACACACAAGTGTCTATGCTGTATAGGATATCTGGTAATAAAAACATGAGCATACCTTAACGTGTACCAATGGTAGTCTGGGGAGAGAATCGTATCCATCAACCCACGTCGATTATGCGGCAGGTGTAGAAAGATCACTACATATAATCTGTAAAATTAGAGAAAGGGGTGAGCTCCTGAAAAGCTCAGTAAGAAATGCATTTAAAACAGTTATAGTATCAAAACATACGAAAAACATGATGCTTTTAAAATACATTTCATACTTTAAATCACTTTCTGATACTTTCATACAAAGCTTTGGAAAACAAACCTATATTGAAGCATGCTTAGCTTCAGAAAACAAATCAAATACATTCGGATAACATATATCATACATCACAAAACTTATCATATTACTTTCAAAATCACACAGAATATTGTGGAGACTAGGCAAATCCATATAGCTAGCATAGGTCATGATCACTCAACCTCCAAAAAAGGAATCAAACGAACAAACAAAGTATCGACGGCCATGGTAAGGGGACTCTAGACTGGATCAGGATCGTCTAGTGCCCTGCGCCACTAAGGACCAAAACAAACATGCATGAAGTGGCAGAAATCATCCCACAAAAGACCAAACACCACAAAGGACCAATATGAACATTCACGGTGTGGGCATAACATGCACAACATGGCGAAAATCAAACACCGAGTGAGCATAACATGCACGACGTGGTTAAACATACACCACAAAGGACCAAAACAAACATGCACGATTGGCGTAAGGCATGAACCACAAAGGACTAAACTCCACATGAACCATGCATGACAAGTGTCATAGACTATAAGATGCCTTTTGTCTCAAATCGAAGCTTACAAATCCCCTTTCAGACTTATTTAACCACATACTGACAGAATTGAGTTTATATCAAAATTTCATATTTATGAAGCATATACTCAAAACAAATTTTCACATCAAAGCTTGCTTTTCCAAAGCATTTTATAGATGCAAAGAACGTACACTCGGAGGTTTTGGAAACATTAGTTTTTATCTCAATTTCAGTTTATGCGTAAATAGTACTTTTCAAAAATTGAACACATTTGACAACTCAATCATACTTCAAATTATGTTGGCAATAAAATTAAGTAAGGGACACTATTACCACTTTAAATTACATCTCTCACCTATTGGATCTCGGGGCAGCACAAATTGTTGGATACCAAGCTTGCCTCAATTTGCATGCCATCATCTCTCGCTGCCCAAAATAATTCCAAAACCATAAAAAATATACTCAAATTCATCTTAATATATTTAAACATGCACAAACATACATAAACTTCATTAAACTTGACCATTTTTGCCAACTTTGTTATTTACTTGATTTTACCGATAAATGTGACATTTAGCTATTTTGATAACTTTTCATTTCTTAACTTAAACTTATCAAAATAACACTCCATTCATTCATTTTAGCCTAAACTTATGTTTTACAACTTACTTATATGCCACTTTTCATCAATTCATATTGTTTGGTTAAATTGAGGCATAAACCAAACCTTTTCGGTTTAGCTCATTCACTTCAATCTAAACTTACTCAATTCTTATGCATGTTAAACAACATTCATTTACTCATTTTAAGTCATTCCATAAAAATCCATAACATGCCAAAGTACCATTTTCATCATTTTTACGATTTTCGGTTAAACCAAAGCTTAAAATGAACTTTTCGGTCTTACCTAATGCCACACAATCATCACATTCCTTCAAACTTCAACATTTCTATACAAACCCTAGGCTGGCCAAAGCTTAAGCTATCCCATACAAAGTCCAACTCAAAAATCTACTTTAACCAAAATCATTCAAACACATCAAACATCAATATATATGAAATTCATAAACTTTTAACACTTTCTATCTCCTTTGACCAAACTTTGACTTGACTTTTGTCTATCACTACTCCTTTTTGGCTATAAGACAATATGTATATAGCTTTGAGACACCTTAAACAACCTTAGAATTGAACCAAAAAATCAAAAACAAAGTTTTCTCTCACTTTGCAAAATAGGGTAATTTTGCCCAGAAATTTTCTCACTAACTTTTCACTAGGCAATTAACCTTGAATTTGGCTGAAATTTTAATATTTTTAGGGGAATTCTAGGGCTAAAAATAATATTTCTTTGCCGAAATATAATTATACTTGGAAGGTGGCCGAAAAAATCCTATAAAAGTGAAATAGAGGATGATGCATATGGGAACTTCTATAGGGCAGATTTCTCTGGTTTCTTCGAATAATAGGGGCTATAATACCTTTTTGGAAAGGAAATTGAGTCTAATTTCTTGGGCTAAGAGGCTAGGTCCAAAGCTTATCTATAACCCATCCAAATTGGGCCATTTCTTCAGCCCAGCAGAAGCTATGCATGCTGGCCTGCATTCAAAAATATTCTAAAAATTATTTTTCAGCTTATTTGTTAAATTTTCTGCTTCTTCAATATTCTACTATGTCTCTAGTTGTGGTCCAAGAAGTTTGGGGTCCACTTGTTTTGAAAAACTTTTCGTTTTACATGATTTAACCTTTTGAGACGCTAAACCATTAAAATTTTCGGTATGCTTTAAAAATTTATTTAAGGATCTTAACCTCACTTTTTCCACTCCAATTTAATTCTGTAACTTAAACATATCCCATACTAATTTCCTATAGCCTTGGAATAATTTTCTCAAATTAAAGAAATTTATTTTGAATTTATTTTAGGTTCTTGGGAAATTTCTCAATTTAGTGCTAATTCGAGTTTTTTACTAGCTTTTTCACTTCCAATGCTTTAGTTTTACTTTCTAACCACCAATTATACTTATATAAATGTAACTTCTCATGAAATAATTTAATTTAAAATCTTACCTCGGATTTCGTGCCTCGAGCTTTGTGCCACTAATCTGGTTGCTTCAGTTGTTCCGGGCCCTGCATAAATATTATTTCGAGTCTCTTAATTTCTTTCTAGTTTTGATGAGTGTCATATTTTTATTATTTATTTCCTTCTACATTTTAATATTTTTCTATGTTTCTCATATTAATTAGAGTACTTATGTTAATTTTGTGATTTTGGCAGATAAATTAGGCTTCAAAAGCTTAACTGAAGAAATTGGACAGTTTTAGTGCTGTTTGGAATTTCAGCACTAAAAGGAGTTCCAATACTCCAAATTATACAAATTCAGACCCAATGGAATGCTGAATTACTGATTTACAACTTTGAAGAAGAGCCCAAGATCCAATTCGGCCTATTTCCACTCCAAAACCATTTGTGAAGAAAAAGCTCGAATATGTCAACCCTTTTCCTACTTGTAATAGGATTTTTGAATTTGAGTTTTTTTTTTTTTTTACTATATATATAGTTTCGTTTTCTTTAGGGAGAACATCAGAGATACAGAAGAGAGAAGCAGTCAAAAAAATTCACCCTCTATATTTTTATTTTTGTTTCCAATAATCATGTGTTGCTAAATCTTTTATTCAGTTCAAGGGAATCAAATCCAGTGATTTCAACAATTGAGAAACACAGTTTGTTGATCTAAACTATCTTTTGATTCAATTATCTATTGTTTCTGGTATTAATTGATTCGATTGCATGAGAAAATTATATGATCTGGTCAATTAGATAATCTTCGCATGTGGTTGTATGCTATCTGAAATTTTCACAATTCGTAATTATTGTGATAGAAATCAGAACTAGTGGCAATTAGGGTTCGTGAGCTCTAAGTGAAAGAATAGAATAGATTAAACACTCAACCCGTGGTGTTATTCGGTTTAGTAGTATTCCTAGAGTGTTAATGTTATTCCTAGTCTAAATAGGGTTGCGTCAAAACCGATTAGATTAGGGATAAAAATTTAATTCAGGTGTTGGGCTTGAGTTAATGATAGCTGGGAAGAAGAGATATTATCTTGCTGGGAGACTATACCTAAGCTAAATAATTGAAGACAAGATAGTAAATTAGTTGTTAAGGATCAATTGTTAGTTACTGAGCTATTCCTTTAAATCGAAGTTGTTAATCTTAGTTTACCCTCTTTATAATTAATCGAATATCAATTCTGTTTTAGGATTTTAATTCTGTTAAATTACACTCCCCTAATTATTTTATTTATTGCATTGATAATTAATCAACCAGTCTTTAGGGTTCGACCTGGATTTACCACTATTGCAAAATTTCGGTAAGACTAGTAATTTAAATTTGGTTGAATTCGACACTCACCAAATTTTTGGCGTCGTTGCTGGGGACTGATTCTGATTAATTACTTTGCTTTTATACTATTCTCATTATTCTGCTTTTAAATTCTTGTGAATTTATGTTTTTATTTATTTATTTTTTTGTTTAGGGCTTTCGGTACTATCCACATTACTATTCACAAGAAAAATTTTTGTTGGGTTGTGAGGCGTGTGAGTACTTGATTTCAAGTGGAAACGATGAAATAAAACAAACCAGGCCGTGATCCCATCCTATCTCGGCCAAATTCCATTTTTTTTCTTATAGTTTTAGCCTATTTTTTGTTTTGCTTGTGTTTATTTTACAATTTTTAATTTTAATTTTATTTTTTCTGTGTTTTTATGACCCGATCCTCTAAATCAGTTGAAATTGCACTTCAATTCGATCTAGAGATAGAGAGAACCTTGAGGAGATTGAAAAGAGACCAAGAAGCTACAACCGTTGTAAAACCCTTAGATCCTGAAAGTATGCCAGACAAGAGCTCAATAGAGGAGTTGGACACTGATAACATGGTAATGAATAATAACAAGACTTTGAAGGAGCTTGTTGCTCATGACTCAAACTTACAACCTTTGTGTATTGAGTACCCTACTTTAGATGCAACTTTTGAACTTAAATTGGGACTAATAAATCTTCTGCCTACTTTCCGTGAACTTACAGGTGAAGATCCCCACAAACACCTTAAGGAGTTTCATGTGGTGTGTTCGAGTATAAAACCACAGGGCATCTCAGAGGATCAGATCAAGCTGAGGGCATTCCCTTTCTCGTTGGCAGATCAAGTGAAGGACTTGTTATACTACCTTCCTTCGGGATCAATACGCTCTTGGAATGAGATAAAGCAGTTATTTTTGGAGAAGTATTTCCCTGCTTCTAGGGTTGCAAATATAAGAAAAGAGATCTTTGGCATTCGACAGTACAATGGTGAAACCTTGTATGAGTATTGGGAGCATTTTAAGAAGCTGTGTGCAAGCTATCCATACCACTAGATTACTGATCAGCTTCTAATCCAGAACTTCTATGAAGGTTTAATGCCAATGGATAAGAGCATGATTGATGCTGCCAGTGGAGGAGCACTAGTTGATAAGACCCCAGAGGCTACAAGGAATCTCATTGCCAATATGGCAGCAATACGCAACATTCGGGAGTAGATTGGATCACACATCGAAGAAGGTGAACGAGGTAAGTACTTCCAACTTGGAACACCAAATTTCGGATCTAACCTCTTTAGTCCGTCAAATGGCAGTATAGAACTTACAAGCAGCAAAGGTGTGCAGAATTTATTTGTTGGCAGGACACAAGATTGACATGTGTCCGACTTTGCAAGAGATGACCCGACCATGCAACAAGCAAATGCAATAGGAAATTTTCTAGGTCAACCCCAATAGAGATATGATCCGTATACAAATACATATAACCCAGGCTGGAGAGATCATCCCAATTTGAGATATGGAAACCAAGCTGGCTATCAACATTCTATTCAGAGGCAGCAAACAAATCAGTCCACAAGCTCAGGTTCAGGTATGTCAATTGAAGAAATTGTGAAAAACCTTGATAACAACACTTTACAATTCTAATAGGAAGCAAGGAAAAGCATCCAAAACTTGGAAAAATAGATGGATTAACTAGCAACCACGGTTGGTAGATTAGAAGCTCAAGGTTCTGGGAAGTTACCATCTCAAACAATAAAAAACCCCTGGGAGAATGCGAGTGCCATAGTGCGGCGTAGTGGAAAAGAGATTAAAAGGTAGAATTCAGAGGCAGAGAAAAAGGTTGAGACATAGATGCAACCTGTTATAGATAACACTAACCCTATTCGCCTTCCCTTTCCTTCCAAGTTAGCTAAGACACAGAAAGAGAAACAACAGAAAGAAATCATAGAGGTATTTAAGAAGGTGGAAATTAACATACCACTTTCTGGACATAGTGAAAAAATTCCAAGGTATGCAAAATTCCTTAAAGAGTTGTGCACGATAAAGAGGAAACTAAGAGGTAATGAGAAGGTAAGTGTAGGGGAGAATGTATCTGTGGTCATTTAAAGAAAACTGCCCTACAAGTGTAAAGACCTATGTACGCTTACGATCCCTTGCATCATTGGTAATAGTCAAATCGAACATGCCATGGCAGATTTGGGTGTGTCAATTAATGTTATGCCTTTCTCAATTTATGCATCCTTAAATCTAGGTCCTTTGAAAAAAATTGGAGTGATCATACAATTAACAGATCGATCTAATGCATACCCCGAAGGGGTAGTTGAGGATGTTTTTGTGCAGGTGAATCAGTTGATCTTTCCTGTTGATTTCTACATTCTGCATATGGAGAACAGCAGCAGCCCGGTGAATCTCGCACAAATAATTTTAGGTAGGCCCTTTCTTGCCACTGCCAAGACTAAGATTGATGTGTTTGATTGGACATTAACCATGAAGTTCGATGGAAAGATTGTAAAAATTAGTATCTTCGATGCTATGAGGTATCCAGTAGATGTACATTCAGTATTTTCCATTGACAGTTTTGATGTCTTGACGCATGATACATTTGAAGTAAGCAGAATGGATGAGCTGGAAGTGGTGATCAGTAAAAGCTTGATGCAGAATGAGGTTGAATTAGAGCTAAGTCTTGAAGTTGAAGAAATGTTCATGACCATGCAATCATTGCAACCCAGGTATAAAGTTAAAAGATTGGAACTACTATTTTCTCACACGAAGCTACTACCTTCTGTTGTATAAGCATCGATTCTAGAATTTAAGTCTTTACTTGACCACTTGAAATATGCTTACCTGGGAGATGATGAGACACTTCCAGTCATTATTGCGAAGAACATGACAATGGTGCAAGAAGAAAAGTTAATCAAGATGCTTCGTGATCAAAAAACAGCCATAGGATGGACCATAACTGACATTAAGAGAATTAGTCCATCCATGTGTATGCACAGAATTCTGTTAGAAGAGGGATCTAAGCTAAGCCGAGAGCCTCAAAGAAGATTGAATCCCCAGATGATGGAAGCAGTAAAGATAGAGATTCTAAAGTTGTTAAATGCAGGTATAATCTATCCAATTTCGGATAGTAAATGGGTGAGTCCAATCTATGTTGTGCCAAAGAAGACTGGGATCACAGTTGTGAGAAATCAAAATAATGAGTTTGTTCTAACGAGAGTACAGAATGGGTGAAGAGTGTGTATTGACTACTATAAGCTGAGTTCAACAACTATAAAGGATCACTTTCCTTTACCCTTCATTGATCAAATGATTAAGCGTTTAGCTAGTAAATCTCACTATTGTTTTCTTGATGGATTTTCAGGTTATAGCCAGATTGTGATTGCACTAGAAGATCAGAAAAAAAAAACAACTTTCACATGCCTATTTGGAACATTTGCTTTTAGGAGGATGTCGTTTGACCTTTGTAATGCACTAGGTACTTTTCAAAGATGCATGGTAAGTATTTTTTTTTGATTTGTTGGAAAATTGCATTGAGGTGTTCATGGATGATTTCACAGTGCATGGTGACTCATTTGATAAGTGCTTAAATCATTTGATGAGTGTGCTTGAGCGTTGCCTTGAAACTAATCTAGTGCTAAATTTTGAAAAATGTCATTTCATGGTAGAACAATGCATTGTTTTAGGGCATGTAGTTTCATCCAAGGGGATTGAAGTTGACAAGGTTAAGATTGATTTGATTTTGAGCTTACCCTACCCCACTAGTGTGCAGGAAGTGCGTTCTTTTCTTGGTTATGCAGGTTTTTACCGCAGATTCATTAGGAACTTCTCGAAGACAGCACTACCATTGTCGAATTTGTGACAGAAGGACGTACCCCTTGAAATCGATGAAGAGTGCAAGGTAGCTTTTGATGAATTGAAGTCATCTTTGACTTTTGCCCCTATCATTCAACCACCAGATTGGGAGTTACCTTTCGAAATAATGTGCAATGTAAACAACTATGCTGTGGGGGCTATTTTAGGATAGCGGGTCATCAACCAAGCCCATGTGATCTATTATGCGTCAAGGACGCTGAACCCAGCTCAGTGAATTATTCCACGATCGAAAAGGAGCTTTTGGCTATTGTATTTGCTTTAGATAAGTTTCAAGCTTACTTGCTTGGGGCTAAAGTAGTTGTGTTTTCTTACCATGCAGCTTTGAAATACCTTTTGGTGAAAAAAGAGGCAAAGCCAAGGTTGATTAGGTGGATTCTTCTACTGCAAGAGTTTGATCTCGAGATCAAAGATAAGAAGGGGGCAGAAAACCTAGTAGCTGACCACTTGAGCCGGTTAGTAAGAGAAGAAGATTCAATGCCATTGCAAGAAACTTTCCCTGATGAACAACTCTTTACGGTGCAAGGTATGACCCGTTGGTATGCTGACTTGGTAAATTATTTAGTTACTAAGGTCATACCTCAAGATTTGAGTAGAGCTAAAAAGGATAAAATGAAAAGTGAGGCTAAATACTATGTATAGGATGAACCATATTTGTGGAAATAATGTTCTGATTAAATTATTAGAAGGTGCATCCTTGATTCAAAAATTTAGTCTGTCCTTACTTTTTTCCATGCATATGCTTGTGGGGGTCATTTTGGGCCAACGAGAACAGCTAGGAAGGTGTCAGATTGTGGTTTTTATTAGCCTACTTTGTTTCGTGACAATTATGTGTTCTGTAAAAATTGTGAACGATGTCAAAGGATAAAAAGCTTAAACCGTAGGAATGAGATGCCTCAAACTCCTATACTTGTGTGTGAAATTTTTGATGTGTAGGGTATTAACATTATGGGTCCATTTCCTCCTTCCTTTGGGTTTGTTTACATTTTACTTGCTATTGATTATGTGTCGAAATGAGTGGAAGCAAAGGCCACTAAAACTGATGATTCACGAGCTATTGCATGTTTTATCAAATCTAATATTTTCAGCAGGTTAGAGAATTGATTAGTGATCAGGGGACTCATTTTTGTAATCGGTCAATGAAGTCTTTGTTAAAGAAGTATGGAGTCCTGCATAAAACCTCCACAGCTTACCATCCCCAAACGAATAGACAGGCCGATGTGTCTAATAGAGAAGTCAAGTTAATCTTAGAGAAAATGGTGAATCCAAACAGAAAAGACTGGAGTCTCAGACTTGATGACGCTTTGTGAGCTTATAGGACAACATATAAAATGCCTATCGAGATGTCCCCGTATAGGCTGGTTTTTGGAAAGTTGTGTCATTTGCCTGTAGAGTTAGAACACAAGGCTTATTGGGTAGTTAGACAATGCAACATGGATCTACAGCAGGCAGGTTTGGAAAGGAAGTTGCAGTTGTAGGAATTGAAGGAAATTCGACTTGAGGCCTATGAGAACTCACGAATTTACAAGGAGAAGACTAAGGCATTTCATGACAAGATGATCATTAGGAAGTAATTTGTGGTTGGCCAAAAAGTCTTGTTATACAACTCAAAATTGAAGTTGACGCCTAGTAAATTATGTTCTCGTTGGATTGGACCCTTTATTGTTATTGATGTATTTCCTCATGGTGCAGTTGAGATTTAAAGTATAGAAACCAATAAGGTGTTCAAAGTTAACAGGCATAGACTCAAGCCATATTACGAGGGTTTTCAAGCACACACGGTTGAGGAGGTGTAGTTAGGAGATGTGGTCTACTTGGTGTGAAGGAAGTTGTATTGTCGAGCTAACGACATTAACCAAAGGCGCTGCGTGGGAGGTAACCCATGAACCCCAGATTTGATCTCTCACCCTATCTCTTTTAATTTTACTTGATCGTTATTTGTGTTTAACAATGTGTTTTACATTGGGGACAATGTAAGATCTAAGTGTGGGGGGAGAATTTAGGATTTTTGAATTTTTACATAAAAAAATAAATATAAATAAAAAAAAGATTCTTAGTGCATGTTTAGGTGCTTTCTATCACTGAAAGTTTATATTTATCATGAACTTGAATCAATTGGATTTGAAGGAGGATAACACAATTGAATTGATTGACTTTTCACCTTAAAATTTGTTGGTTAAGTAATTGATTTCGGAATGTTGGTGAATTGAATTGGTAGACTTTAAACCTGTGAGATTTTGAGCCTAGAGATTGAGCATTAATATTGATCTTTATTTTATTTTGATGTGTGATATTCTTCCATGGATGTGTTTCTCTAGAACTTGCATTTATTCTTTTTGAGATTACATTGATTCAGGCATACATAAAAGTGATTAAGGCCATTTTTGGATGAACCACTCTAGCCAAATAGCCCACCTAACATAATTTACCATTGTTAAGCCCCTTTGAGCCTAATTGACTTTTCTTTGTTGAATAACCTGTCTTAACCTTGAGCTTAATATGAATGACTTTACCTAACCTTAAAGATTAGTAGGGCATTTGAAAGTTCTTGAGCAGGTTATGAAACAAGTGTGGGGGTGTGATTAATTCCATATGTAAGTGGTGGTGATGGTGGATAGAAAAAAAAACCAAAAAAAAAAATAATAATAAAAAATTGAAAAAAAATAAAGAAAGAAGTTATTTGATAGATAAAGGTGTGAGTGATTAATAAAGTAACAGTATTTTAGGTGATCGCGGGCTGTTGATTGCTTTATTTACCCGAGTTGTAATTTTGAATGCTCTATTAATTTTTAGTGTTTTAAACTCTCTTACTCCAAAAATAATTCCTTACTTTATCCCTAGCCCCGTTACAACCCTTGAATAAAGTCCTTTTGATTTATGTTATGTATGAATACTAAGTAGTGGAGATTAGATGATATGTAAACTTATGGTAGGACATGTTTATGGAATGAATGTGAGTGAAATACTTATCTTTTAAACGCATGAGTGAATAGAGAGATTATTGTGGGGATCTACTAATTTAGTTTGCTTCGTTATGAATAAAATTGCTATGTTGGCAAATTCTTGAGATTGCTAAGGATTTTGATTCATGACATGTTATGTTTCTTGAGAATATTGGTTGATTTTTTTGTTTCTGGTCTTTGTATGCTTGATGTGATTCAAAAGTTTTAAAGGGTGATTTAGTCTTAGATTTTGAGTTTGCTTAAGGACGTACAAAAATTTAAGTGTGGGGGAATTTGATGAGTACCATATTTTTATTATTTATTTCCTTCTACATTTTAATATTCTACTATGTTTCTCATATTAATTAGAGTATTTATATTAATTTTGTGATTTTGGTAGATAAATTGGGCTTCAAGAGCTCAACCAAAGAAATTGGACAGTTTTAGTGTTGTTTGAAATTTTGGCTCCAAACAGAGTTCCAGTCCTCCAAATTATGCAACTTTGAAGAAGAGCCCAAGATCCAATTCGGCCTATTTCCACTCCAAAACTAGATGTGAAGAAAAAGCCCGAATATGTCAACCCTTTTCCTACTTGTAATAGGATTTTCGAATTTAGGTTTGTTTTTACTATATATATAGTTTCGTTTTCTTTAGGGAGGACATCAGAGATACAGAAGAGGGCAGTAGTCGGAAAAAATAATTCACCCTCTATATTTTTATTTTCGTTTCCAATAATCATGTGCTGCTAAATCTTTTATTCGGTTCAAAGGAATCAAATCCAGTAATTTCAACAATTGAGAAACACGGTTTGTTGATCTAAACTATCTTTTGATTCAATTATCTATTATTTCTGGTATTAATTGATTTGATTGCATGAGAAAATTATATGATCTAGCCAATTAGATAATCTTTGTATGTGCTTGTATGCTATCTGAAATTTTCACAATCCGTAATTTTTGTGATAGAAATCAGGACTAGTGGTAATTAGGGTTCATCAACTCTAAGTGAAATAATAGAACAGATTAAACACTCAACCCGTGGTTGAAGTGTTATTCGATTTAGTAGTCTTCCTAGAGTGTTAATTTTATTCCTAGTCTAAATAGGGTTGTGTCAAAACCGATTAGATTAGGGATAATAATTTAATTCGGGTGCTAGGCTTGAGTTAATGATAGCAGAGGAGAAGAGATATTATCTTGCTGAGAGACTATACCTCAGCTAAATAATTGAAGACAAGATGGTAAATTAGGTGTTAAGAATCAATTGTTAGTTACTGAGCTATTCCTTTGAATTGAAGTAGTTAATCTTGGTTTACCCTCTTTATAATTAATCGAATATCAATTCTGTTTTAGGATTTTTATTTTGTTAAATTACACTCCCCTAATTATTTTAGTTATTCCATTGATAATTAATCCACCAGTCTCTAGGGTTCGATCTGAAATTACCGTTACTGTAAAATTTTAGTAAGACTAGTAATTTAAATTTGGTTGAATTCGACACTCACCATGTTTCTAAATAAACAATAATACAAAAATTTTGGGTTTCACATTCTCCCCACCTTTTAGGAATTTGATCCTCCAAATTTAGGCTGGTCCGTCAAACAATCGAGGGTATCTCTTTCTTATGTGACTCTTTAGCTCCCACAAAGCTTCCTATGTCAAGTGGTGCTGCCAGAGAACCTTTACTAATAAGATTATCTTAGATCAAAGTACATTATCTTTTTTTTCAATAATTCAGACCGATTGCTCAACATAAATCATATATCCTTGAATGTCCAATAGACCATAATAAATGATATGGGTGAGGTCCGGATGATACTTCCTCAACATGGAGACGTGAAACATGTCGTCTACTCTAGACAACTGTGAAGGTAAGGTAAATCATTAAGCAACATCCCTAACTCTCTTTAATATCTCGAATGGACCAGTGAAGTAAGGATTCAGCTGCCTTTTCTTTCCGAAGTGCATGACACCCTTCATTAAAGATACATTTACAAATTCAGAGTCCCCAACTTAAAATTTTGGTGGTCGTTTACGTACATCGATGTAACTTTTTTGTTTGGTTTGTACCGTCTTCAATCTATCACAAATAAGTTGAACACCTTTAGTTGCTTGTTCAACAAGATCGGGAGTTAATATTATCCTATCACCCACTTCTTCCCACGCTATAAGGGACCTATATCTTTTGTCACACAAAGCCTCGTATGGTGCCATTCCAATACTGGCATGATAGCTATTATTGTAGATAAACTCTACGAGAGGCAGATGATCATCCCATAAGCCTTTAAAATCTAATGCACATGCCATTAACATGTCCTATAGGGTCTGAATAGTCTGTTCGGACTGACCGTCTGTCTAAGGATGGTAGACAGTGCTTAAATGTAACTTAAACTCCATAGCTTCCTAAAAATAAGCCTAAAACTCAAAAGTAGATCGAAAGTCTCTATCAGAAGTAATACTGATAGGAGTCTTGTGCAATCGTGTAATCTCTCTAACATAGAAGTTTGCCAAAGCATTAAGTGAATCCGTGCTTTTGATGGCAAGGAAGTGGGTACTCTTAGTCAGTTTGTCCACAATCACCTGGACTGCATCATGACCCTTCTGGGTCCTCGGTAATTCCATAATTAAATTCATAGTAATGTGCTCCCATTTCCAAGTAGGCAATGACAATGACTTAAGCAGCCTTGCTGGCTTATGGTGCTCAACCTTACTTTGCTAGCACACTAAACATTTGCCCACAAAGTCTGCCACGTCTCTTTTTATTCCAACCCACTAGTACACCTTACGCAGATCATGTTACATCTTAGTACTTCCTAGGTGCATGGTGAATCTAGAATAATGAGACTCTCTTAAAATCCTGTGTCTTAAGGTGTCATCGTTCAACATGCGAATACAACCCCGAAACCTTAGCAATTCATCATCATTGATCGAGAAGTCTGACTGCAATCTTTGTTCAGCCTGACTAACCATATCCAATAACTCCTGATCATTTCTTTGTCCTAACCTGATCTGATCCAAAATACTGGGCTCAATCTGTAGGCTAGCTATAATCCCATTGTTAACTCTATCAACACTGATACTGAGCTCAGCGAATTGTCCCAACAAATCCCACTTTCTAATCATTATATTGGACACCATACCCTTTCTACTAATGGTATCTACAACCAAATTTGTCTTGCCCTGATGGTATAATATTTTGCAGTCATAGTCCTTCAGGAGCTTTATCAATCTCCTCTATCTCCTATTAAGCCCCCTCTAATAAAAAATATACTTAAGGCTCTTGTGGTTAGTGAAGATCTCAAACTTTCTGCCATATAAATAATGTCGCCATATCTTTAGAGCAAAAACCACTACGGCTAATTCCAAGTCGTGAGTGAGGTAGTTTCGCTCATGGTCCATAAACTGGCGGGAACCATAAGTGGCCATCCTACCATACTGCATAAGTACACAGCCCAAACCTTGGTGGGAGGCATCATTATACACTGTAAACCCTCCCGATCCACTAGAAATGTTCAAGACAAGTACAGTAGTCAACCGATGCTTGAGCTTTTGGAAGCTCTGCACATACTGATCAGATCGCTCTAATGGAACATCCTTATGTGTCAATCTGGTCAATGGAGATGCAATTCGAGAAAACCCCTCAATAAATATCCAATAATACCATATCAATCCCAAGAAACAATAAACTTTTAGCATTGTCCTCGGTCTCCCACTTTAAAACTGCATCAATCTTGGATGGATCAATAGACACCCCGTCTTTAGATAGCCTAAGGAAAACAATATGATCCACCTAAAATTCATAGTTATTGAACTTCCTATATAATTTCTTCTCACGAAGAATTTGGAGCATAATCCTCAAATGTTGCCCGTACTCATCCCAAGACTTGGAATAGATTAAAATAGCATCAATAAATACAATAGCGAATTTGTCCAGATACTCTCGGAAGACATCATTCATTACATTCATGAAAGCAATAAGGGCATTAGTTAGACTAAAAGGCATAAAACTCAAAATGATCGTATCTGGTCTTGAAGGCTCTCTTCAGTATGTTCGCCTCTCTTATCCTCAACTAGAGATAACCCAATCTCAGAACTATCTTCGAAAACACCGAAGCCCCTTTCCACTGATCAAATAAATCATTTATCCTTGGCAAGGGATACTTATTCTTTACTGTAGCCTTAATCAAAAGGCAATAATCGATACATAAACGGATAATTGATACTTATTCTTTACTGTAGCCTTATTTAAAAGCCAATAATCGATACATAAATAGAGACTCCTATCTTTCTTTCTAACAAATAATATTGGAACACCCCATGGAGATACACTTGGTCTAATAAACCCCTTATCAAGCAACTTTTGCAACTGTTTTTTCAGTTCTTCCAATTTAACCAGTGCCATATGATATAGTGGTTTAAAGATGGGTTGCGTGTCGGGCACCAAATCAATAGTGAACTCAAAATCCCTCTCAGGTGGTAACCTAATAATTCATCCAAAGAAATGTCGAGAAACTAACAAACAATTGGAACATCCAGTATACTCGGTGGTCCCCAACCACTATTAGAGATGAAAGAAATATAACCTTCACAAAAATCAAAGTTATCTGAAATTTCAAACATATAAACACCATATAGCTTCACAGAACATAAAATCATACATTTCATTTCATATTAACAGAGTATACATAAAATTTTTCAGGTAAGGAGAAGGTCACATTTTTAATGTAGCAGTCTAGGCTTACACGATTCGTTTGTCACGCCCCGAAAACATGGAAATATGGGCTAAATTTTCTTTTCTTAATTCCTTATTTAAGTTGCATTCTTGTCAGTGCCGATTACTTAACCTTTCATTTTATGAAGATTCGTCGGTATAACGGCTTATTTATGAACTTACCTCCCTTCAATGTTTAAAACACTGTTTGTATCCGCAACCTGTTGATTTTAACCTCTTTTCATAATTAACAGTGATTCTCGTAACCATTACATTTTATTATACAAACTGTGAGTTGATAACTTTACATACATACTTGCTTAGATTACATCCCAAAGTATTCTTTACACTTTATTGTCTATGTTATACAGGATGTCTGGCAATAAATACAAGAGTATACCTTTTCGTGTACCGGAGGTAGCCTGAGGAGAGTATCGCGTCCACCAGCCTACGTCAACTACACGGCTGGCGCTGAGCTGATCACTATAGATAATCTATAAAGGTAAGGGAAGGAAAGAACTCTTCAAGCCTAGTAAGAAATGCGTTTAAAGCAATCTTAATATCAAAACATACGAATATCGGATGTTTCTAAAATGTATCTCTTACTATAATTTAAACTCAGATGTTCTTATACAAAGCTTGTCAAACAAACATATATATATATATGTACGTATACTACAAACTTACTTAATTCCAGAAACCAAGTCAAAACACATTTAGATATTATAAATCTAATACCATAAAGCTCATCACTTATCTTTCAAAGTCATATAGAATCGATTATGGAGACTAGTCAGGTACACATAACAAGCATAAGTCATGATCATACAAACTCAACCTTTGACTAGGGAGATAAACAAACAGAGTACCGATGGCCATGGTACGGGGACTGTAGACTAGACCAGGGTCGTACAGCATCCTACACCATAAAGGACAAAAATGAACAATGTACGAAGTGGCGGAAGATAAGGCATCGAGTGGACAACACATGCACTACGTGGTTAAACCTACACCACAAAGGACTGAACATGCACGATATGGCATAAGGCATGCACCACGAAGGACCAAACTCCACACGGGACATGCATAACGGATATCATGGACTACATGTTGCCTTAATCTCAAAATGGTACTAGCAAACTCTTTTTCAGGCTTATTAACCCGCATACTAGTAAAACTGAGCTTATGTCAAAATTTTGTATACATAAAAACTAATTTATAAAATTTCATTTCCATATCACAACTTGCATTTTCAAAATATTTTACATATGCAAAAAAATACATTGAGAGAGCTTGTAAGGTTGATTTTTCTTTTGGTTTTTCGGTTTAAACATGAATAGTGCTTAGGTATTAAAACACATTTCATAAGTACAAACACACTTCAAACACGTTTGTATATTAAAAGTGAGGTATCGAAATGCTAATACCACTTTAAATTACATTCCTTACCTAACGAATCTTGAGGTAGCACAAAATCGTTGGTTGCCTGACTTGCCTCGATTTACATGTTAGTACCTCGAGCTGCCCAAGATAGTTTCAAAACCATCAAATGACGCTCAATTTCTTCTTATTATACTTAAACATGCATCCACTTTCATAAATTTCACTAAATTGACAGTTTTGTTAATGTTTTCCATTTTCTCAGTTTTACCAATTAAAAGGTCGATTTAAGCAATTTCGATAGTTTCTTTTCTTTTAACTTTCAACTTACGAACTTAATGATTCAAACATTTATCCAAGCATAAAATCAACACATCACAACTTGTCAATTTATCAAACTTTCACAATTTTACAGTTTTCCCCTAAATGGAGCTATAAATAGAACTTTTTGGTATTAAATAACCATTCTACAATATCTAATTCAACCAAATTTCAGCATTTTCTTATCATTTAAAGGCTAGCTGAATTCACCCTATACACTAGAAATTATTTCTCAATTTTCTACTTCAGCAAAAATCATTCAAATTCACCAAACGACAACATATCAACATTCATCATCTTTCATCAACTTCTCACCTTGTTTGACAAACTTTAACCACTTCTTCTTGCTTTAGAAATGATTATCAGCTGTAGAAAAACATGTATACAACTTAGAATCATAAAAAAAGAAGCTCAAAAACTAACCAAGAGCTTATAAAGTTAAGTTTCTCTCTTACCTAGAAACAGGGCAGATTTTGTCCCTATTTTCTCTCACTTTTCACCTAAAAAATGAGCTTCTTTAAGGCTGAAATATTTGCATGTTGTAAAGGGATTAAGAGGGAAGATTTTATCCTTTTGATAAAACTCTAGAAGTGGTCAGAAGGTGGCCGAAAGAATCGCACAAGTTCAACTTCCAAGTGATGCTTGCGACAACTTTAGAGGATTGGTTCTCTCTGGTCCAAGCTGGTTTCTTGGTATTCATTACCATTCTAGAAAGAGAATAAAGTGCTATTTAATCTTGCAAAAAATCCCGATCAAAATCCTTTTGGAAGGTCATCAAATTAAGCCATTTTGTTGGACCAACAAATGTGAGCATGGGCCTGTCAGCAGCCTTATTTTTGTAAAATCCATAAAAATATTTTCAACCCAATTTCTTCTAAATTTCCATTTCTCAAGTGGTATACTAAGTCTCTAGTATGTCATATAAAATTTGGGGCCCACTTGTTTTAGGAAAGTTCTGCATTTGAGCCTATTTTGCCCGATTTAATCGTTACCGATTGAAATTGCTTAAAGTTTTTCAGTTTACTTTAAAAATTAATTCGACTATCGAGACCTTCGTATTTCCACTAAATCTTCATCCCCGAGTCAATTGTGCCTCATACTAATTTTCTATGGCCTCAAAATAATTTTTATGAATTTATATAATTTATTCCAAATTTATTTATTTTTACTAGGCCTAAATTCTCGGTTTAGTGTAAACTCGAGTTTTGGGAATTTGAAATAATACTTGAACTTAAAACCTTACCTTGATTTTTGTGCCCTCGAGCTTCGTGCTATTAACCCGAGTGCTTCAGTTATTCTAGGCTTGCATAATATTATTTCGAGTATTTTAATTTCTTTCTAGGTTCCAAATAAGTAATGAAACGAAAAATTTTGGGTTTCACATTTCTCCCCACCTTTTAGGAATTTGGTCTGCCAAATTCAGGTTGGTCTATTGAACAACTGAGGGTACTTCTCTCTCATGTGGCTCTCTAACTCCCATGTAGCTTCTTCTATCGAGTGGTGTTGCCAGAGAACTTTTACCAATGGAATTTCTTGGATCGAAGTACCTTTTATTTTCTGTCAAGAATCCGGACCGGATGCTCAACATAACTCATATCTTCTTGTATGTCCAACGATTCATACTCAATAACATGAGAAAGGTTTGGATGCTACTTCCTCAACATGAAACATGAAAGACATTATGTACACCAAACAACTATGGAGGTAAAGCAAGTCTGTAAGCAACATCTCCCACTTTTTCAATATTTCAAATGGACCAATAAAGCGGGGACTCAACTTCCCTTTCTTTTTGAAGCACATGACACCCTTCATCGGAGACACTTTCACAAATTCAGAGTCCCCAACTTGAAATTCTAGAGGACATCTTCGCACATAAACATAACTCGTCTGTCTACTTTGTGTTGTCCTTAATCTATCACAAATTAGCTGAACACCTTTAGTTGCTTGTTCCACAAGATCGGGAGTAAATATTTTTCTGTCATCTACTTCTTTCCACGCAACAAGGGATCTATACTTTTTACCATAGAGAGCTTCGATGGTGCCATCCCAATACTGGCATGGTAACTAGTATTATAGGTAAACTCTGCGAGAGGCAAATTATCATCCCATAAGCCCTCAAAATCTAATGCGCATACCCTTAACATGTCTTCTTGGGTCTGAATAGTCCGCTCGGACTGTCCATTGGTCTGAGGATAGTAGGCAGTACTCAAATGTAATTGGGATCCCATAGCTTTCTGAAAATGAGTCCAAAATCTGGGGGTGAACTTGGAATTTCTATCAGATGTAATACTCATGAGAGCCCCATGCAATCGTGCAATCTCTCGAACATAAAAGTTTGCCAAAGCATTAAGGGAATCTGTGCTCTTGATGGCAAGGAAGTGGGAACTCTTAGTTAGTCTGTCCATAATCACCCAGACTACGTCATAGCCCTTCTGGGTTCACGGTAATCTCATAATGAAATCTATAGTAATATGTTCCTATTTCCATGTAGGCACCGGTAATGACTTAAGCGGCCCTGCTAGCTTTTGGTGCTCAACCTTAATTTATTGGCAGACTAAACATCTAGCCACAAAGTCTGCCACATCTCTCTTCATTCCAATCCACTAGTACACTTTATGTAGGTCATGGTACATCTTAATACTTCCTGGGTACATGGTGAATCGAGAATAATGAGACTCTTTCAAAATTTTATGCCTTAGGGTGTCATCATGTGGCATACAAATATGGCCTCGAAACCTTAGCAGCCCATCATCACCGACCGAGAAGTCTGACTGTGATCTCTCTTCAGCCTGACTAACCATATCTAAAACTTCTTATCATTTCTCTATCCTGACTTAATTTGATCTAAAATACTAGGCTCAATCTGTAGCCTAGCCATAAATCCATCATCAACTTCCTCAATACTGATACTGAGCTCGGTTAACTATCCCAACAATTCCCATTCTCTGATCATTATATAGGACATCATACCCTTTCTACTGAGGGCATCCATTACCACATTCTCCTTGCCTAGATGGTACAAAACTTTCACAGTCATAATTCTTCAGGAGCTCTATCCATGTGCTCTATCTCATATTCAGCTCTTTTTGTTCAAGGAGATACTTAAGGCTTTTGTGGTCAGTGAAGATCTAAAATTTCTCACCATATAAATAATACCGCCATATCTTCAGAGTAAAGATTACTGCGACTAATTCCAAATCATGAGATGGATAGTTCCGCTCCTGGTCCCTAAGCTGACGAGAACCATAAGCGACCACTCTACCATTCTACATCAGCATATAACCCAAACCTTGGTGAGAGGCATCACTATACACTGCTAACCCTCCTGATCCACTTGGAATGGTCAAAACTGGTGTAGTAGTCAACTAATGCTTGAGCTGTTGGAAGCGCTTCTCACACCGACCAGACCATTCAAATGAAACATCCTTACATGTCAATTTGGTTAATGGAGTTGCAATCTAAGAAAATCCCTCAACAAATCTCTGGTAGTACCTTGCCAATCCTAGGAAACTCCAAACCTCCATCACTGTCCTAGGTCTCTCCCACTTCAGAATTGCATCGACCATGGACGAATCAACAAACACCTGTTCTTAGAAACAATGTGCCCGAAGAAAGCAATCTTATCCAACCAAATTTTATGATGTGTTGATTTTAGGCTTGGATAAGTGTTCGAATCATTTAGTTGGTAAGTTGAAAGTTAAAAGAAAAGAAACTATCAAAATTACTTAAACCGACCTTTTAATTGGTAAAACTGAGAAAATGGAGAAAGTTAACAAAATAGTCAAATTTAGTGAAATTTATGAAAGTGGATGTATGTTTAAGCATAATAAGATGAAATTGAAATTCATTTGATGGTTTTGAAACTGTCTTGGGTAGCTTGGGTGCTGGCAAACAAATCGAGGTAAGCTAGACACCCAATGATTTTGTGCTACCTCAAGTTTTGTTAGGTAAGGAATGTAATTTAAAGTGGTCTTAGTATCTCGATACCTCGCTTTTAATATACAAACGTGTTTGAAGTGTGTTCGTACTTATGAAATGTGTTTTCAATACCTGAAAAGCACTATTCGTGCTTAAACCAAAAACTAAAAGAAAAATCAACCTTATAAGCTCTCCGAGTGTATTTGTTTTTGGCATATGTAAAATAATTTTAAAATACAAATTGTGATATAGAAATGAAATTTTATGAACTAGTTTTTATGTATACTAATTTTGACATAAGCTCTATTTTACTAGTATGCGAGTTTATAAGCCCAAAAAAGAGTTTTTCAATACCGTTTTGAGACTACGACAACATGTAGTCCATAATATCTGTCATGCAAGGCTAGTGCGGAGTTTGGTCGTTCGTGGTGCATGCCATATACCATATCGTGCATGTTCAGTCCTTTGTGGTGCATGTTTAACCATGTTGTGCATGTGTTGTCCACTCGGTGCCTTATCTTCCACCACTTTGTGCATTATTCGTTTTAGTCCTTAATGGCGTAGGGCGTTGTACAACCCAGGTCCAGTTTGCAATCCCCTTACCATGGCCATTGGTACTCCGTTTGTTTATCTCCCTCTTCGAAGGTTAAGTTTGTATGATCATGACTTATGCTTGCTATGTGTACCTACCTAGTCTCCATAATAGATTCTGTATGACTTTGAAAGATAAAGTGATGAGCTTTGTGATATTAGATTTATAATATCTAAATGTGTTTTGACCTGGTTTTCAAAATTAAGTAAGTTTGCAATAGACGTACATATATATGTTTGTTTGACAAGCTTTTTATAAGAACATCTGAGTTTTAATGATAGTATCAGATATATTTTAGAAACATCCAATTTTCGTATGTTTTGATTTAAGATTGCTTTAAACGCATTTCTTACTGAGCTTGAAGAGCTCACTCCTTCCCTTACCCTTATAGATTATCTCGAGTGATCAGTTCAGCGCCTGTCATGTAGTTGATATAGGCTGGTGGACTCGATACTCTCCTCAAGTTACCTCCGGACATGAAAAGTTATACTCTTATATTTATTGCCAGACATCCTGTATAACATAGATAATGGATTGTAAAGAATATTTTGGGATGTAATCTAGGCAAGTATGTATGTAAAGTTATCAACTCACAGTTTGTATAATAAAATGTAATGGTTAAAAGAATCACTTTTAATTATGAAAAGAGGTTAAAATTAACTGGTTGCAGATACAAACTGTGTTTTAAACATTACAGGGAGATAAGTTCATAAATAAACTGTTATGCCGGTGAATTTTTGTCAAAGGAAAGGTTAAGCAATTACCACTGACTAGAATGCAACTTAAATAAGGAATTAAGAAAAGAAAATTTAGCCCATATTTCCATGTTTCTGGGACGAGACAGTTTACGTGATATCAGAGCAAAAGTTGTCTAACTGTCAGTGTCGACTAGTTGAAGTTAGATTACATCCCAATTTTCTATGCTTGTCTGGTCATAAAGTGAGTATATCTGTTAAAGCTATGACTAAAACCTTAGTTTACGCGCAGGCAATTGATTACTAAACATTGAGCGGGAGATGCGGTCGTCCACGGAAGTAGGCACAGCCCCTTCCACCATCTTCCCCTCAACCTGAAAGCCCTATTTCTAGAATAATGAGACTCGAACAGGGCATGCAAAGTATGTGAGAGGGACTAACTGCACTCACTACTGTGTTTGCCCAATAATTTAGGGCAAATACTTCTGACTCCAATGCTACTACACCCGCACCTACTCCCCCACCTCCTCCACTACGGGTTTCTTCGGCAGCCCCCGTACCTTTGCTTCTAATCCCATAACCCAGGGATAATAGGGATACTCAACGATTGAGGGACTTTCTTGGGATAAACCCCTCGGAGTTCACATGGGTTAAGGATTCCGTCAAGGCCGAGGAATGGCTACTAAATATCAAGACAGCCTTCTAGTATTTGAGGTGTACAAACATAGAGAAGGTGGCTATGGCTAGTTATATGTTGAGGGGACAGGCTAAGTTTTGGTGGAGGGCTATACAAACATTGTCACGACCCTCACTCTCTGTCCGTGACCTTTACCTTACTTTCAAACAGTTGGGTTGTGAGTCAAAATCCAATCCATATTTCATCAATTTTAGTTTAATAAATTTAAATAAATGAAGTAGAATAGAAACTGAACTTTTATAGATATGTACGGAAGTATTTACATCAGTTTCTATTATACACATCCCCCAAAATAAAAAATACAAACTTTACTGTGCATTAATTTACAGTATACACAATTTTTCATCTCAGGTGTATACCTCTATACTGCTGGATGACCGAAGAAACACGATAGCAGGGACGACTGCAGTATACTCTCTACTGCGTAGAACCTATGGAATAGAAATAAGGGGGTGAGCTAACATGCTCAGTAAGGAAAATATGAAAGTAGGTAGATAACTACACTATCTACACACTTAAAATACATATACATTCATTTTCCTTATAAAAGTTATGCATTCTTTTTAAAATAGCTTCCATCGATGCGAAACCATTAATTCGCCAGATGGGTATATGCATATTCACACAACATACTCTTTTCACACAACTCATCTTTAAAATCACACAGTACACATTTAGAAATTACTTTGCACTCAGCAAATCAATGTACATGAGACATAATCATGGGTTATCACATCCCTAGACACAGAGCAAGGGAAACATATGTCACTACACAAAGTGGTGACTATGTTATATCACTCAGATAAATTAAGGACTTATGGCCATAGTCAAATTCCAGGCAATACTGATCAGGTGTACGGGAACCCTACGCTTGGGGAGGCGGATCAACCATCCCTTCAACTCATACTCAAATCACGACACATTGTACCCCATGGCTATCGCTCACGGTACATCGTCCTCCCGTGGATCCTTATCACCTAGTTCCATTGTCTCTAAATCTCGTGCGAGCAGGTCTGTACAAGACACACAGCAGTACACGACGGCTCAAGCATGGTTTTGTTCTCAATTACATCACATTCATAAACCACGTGTGAGCAGGTCAATGTAAGACACACAACAGTACATGACAGCTCTAACACGATTTTACTCAACACACAACACAATCATAAAAACCTCGTGCGAGCAACTCAGTGTAAGACATACAACATACCTGAGGCATCGAGCATGATATTACTAGGAAATTACATGCGAACATAGTCAGAGCAAGACACATAGCAAAACTCGAAGGCTCCAGCATGATTCCCAAAAATCTTGGGCAAGCATCTCGAGTGGGACACACAGCATCAGCCTAGGCATCGAAAACTCTTTTGTTTTTCTCAAAATCTCTTTGAAGATAACGTGCGAGTAGGTTTGGTCAACCTACCATTGCCACTTAGGCTCTAGCATGATTTCACACAGAAAAGAAATAGAAGGGGCTTCATGTATAGTCATGAGTGAAAGGGCAAATCTCCCGTCAATCACTCGTTAGAAGCATTTCATGCAAATTGGTTAAATCGGCAGCCCATCTATTATTATTCTTTCTCAAAACGTTTGTAAAAACCTCTTTTCACAACAATCATAAATATCATGCAACTCATACTTATAGACTTATTCTCATACGTAGTTTTCACCTAGATATACCAATATCTATATAGTATCGCATACATTCGTACACAGTAGGGAAGAAAACATACGTATAGCTATCTCTAATAGCTCGCATAAGTCCCTTCCTCGAATCACGCTCGAACCACTTTCCTTTGATATTCACTTCTCGTGATCCGTCCTATCGACTCGAATTATATCTTCTGGAGCTGAAATTATGTATTACACACATCAGTATACTTTATTTCACTTGCTTGATATTGAAATCAATGCGATGGGGCCATTTACATCTTATTTGGCCTTGTTACATCATTATCAGACCTTACTCTTTCATAAGTCCATTTCGAGTATATAACTTGTTGTCGACAATCTCTCAAACTCCTCGAGTCTATTGATTCATATTAAACCGGTATTAAGCTTACAATACCTTAAGTTCATTATTTCATTTCATTTTGGCATTTCATCGAATACCTCATATACTTACTTTCAAGTATCTTTGTTTCTAGTACATGGATTTCACCAAACTATTATACAAGCATATACACATGCTCTATAACATCAATACATACTTAATTCATTAATAAATCCATGCCTACTAATCCTTCTCTCATTTTAGCACATCAAGCTATTTATAGGTCTTGGAAGATTAGGCATGAACTAGGATGTTTCAACCATAAATCTATATACCAATAAACTCGTACCAGTGTATAGATCAACATATATAAGATTGATGCATTGAAATCTTACCTATCTCAGCTTTTCTCCTTTTTCACAACTTTGAGGAAAACTCCTTTTCTCCTTCGATTCAACAATTCTACCTCCCGTTTCTAACTATGTTGTTCTTCTCCACTCTGTGAACAACTTTGTTGAAGTAAACTTTTCTCCAATATCAATGGAAGGTGTTGATACTTTAGAGAGGGAAACTAGGTCACTTTGCCTTAAAAAATGAAAGGTTTAATGTTTCTTCCGTGAAATGCAATTCAACTGCCCAGTTTATATAGAAATTACTTGATGAGATCGATCTCCATAAGTGAGGGATCGATCTTCTTCTGCTTGTAGTGTCACGACCCAAAACTACCCAAAAATCAGAGTAAAGTTTTCATTTTTCTTTCATACTTACTTGTCCTTTGATCATGACCACACTCCATTAACAATTGGGCAGCAGCGGATATCAGGCATGCAGTACTCAGTCGCCTCAAAGTCTACTGGAAATGATCTGTGTGAGAAAATAAAAGAGGTGAGCACATCAAGCTCAGTAAGGCAATCCTATGAACAAGTAGGTAACCATACTACCTACATGAACATGGTGTCGTGCATAAACCACCATTTCTCCACACATTTCAAAATAGATGTTATAATTCATGATGTCATGTAAAACAAGTCTGCATGTGGATTTCAAAGAGCATGGAAAATTCAACATGCAACTCTTTTAAATCATTTCATTCTCATTAAAATTCCACAACAAAGCCAAGACTCAACCCATCCCTCGGGTGTTCTGGACTCACACAACACCATGAAGTCAAATGCTTTTCACAATAATAAGAATATGCGATACAATAAATGTCATGTAAAACCAGTTTACATTACTCATGGGTTTAAATAGCATGAAAATAACATCATGCAAATTTAGTTTAAAACCCAGTTTCATTTTCATCAAAATCATATCCCAGTCAGGATCCAACCCCTCCCTTGGGTGATCCAGACTCACATAAAAATCCATAAAACGTGTTTCTCAAAAACATCAACATGCGAGACTAGGCAATATATATATATCAGGAAAATAATTAGGACTATGGCCATATGTCTTTGTGATCCCACTGCTACACGGATCCTAGTGTGCGGGGTCTCACCACGATCGGGGATCGCCCCGGGAGGTGGGTCAGTCCATCCCGTCAGCCTTGTCCGATCACTCGCATCCGAAGATGCCACGCATTTGAAGATACCACATAATCAATCCTAGCACGGTAGAACGTACTCCAAGCTACTTGCACGGTACAACATACTCCGTGGACCCATGTCTCATATCCATAATCGTGCCTGTCTCAAAACGCACGTGCGATCATATTTAATCGGCATGACACACAGTCTACCCGACGCTCCAAGCACAGCTCATCGCATGTCTTATAAAATCAGTGCAAGCGATGCTCCAGCACTCTCATAAAATCAAGGAAAATCTCGTTCGAGAAAAGCTCCAGCACGCATTTCATAAAATCTCATAAGATCTAGTGTGAGATAAGCTCCAGCACTCTGTTAGAATCATGTAAAACTAGTGCGAGCTAGGCTCCAGCACTCTGTTATAAAAATCAAGTGAAAATCTGGTGCGAGTTAGACTCCAGCACCCTATCACAAAAATCATATGAAAATCTGGTGCGAGTTAGACTCCAGCACCAATGCATATAAAACTCTAGTGCGAGCTCTCGCTCCAGCACTAATGCAGGCATCACACAAATTAAGACTCGTGTGAGCTGAGCTCTAGCATGTCACATTTTCATAAAATCACGTAAGTGGCTATATTTCTCAAATCAATTTCAGAGAAAATTAACATTGTTGAAAATATGCAATGCTGTGCATTTTTATTTAAAAGTTACCTAGCCTACTCAGGCACGTGTCAAAACACCTCAAGAATAAGTAAGAACCTCTTATTCTTGCTCCTCCCAACTTTTTCTAAATTTGGAAATTTTACCCTTAACAAGGGTATTTTGGTAATTTGTCCATTCGGGGTACTAAAATTTTTATCTTAAATCTAAACCCTTCAACAATTTTAGGGAATGTAAATGATGTCGAAATTGCGTAAAGTTACCTCTAGCAGCCCGTAAAATTTTCTTACCTGAAATCACATGCAAGTTTATCCCGTCTCGATGATACCAGGTTTCTCAATCCAAATTCACTCTAACCAAGTCTGCGGAGCTGCATATAACCACGTATTTGGGTCAGTTCTAATATATTTATCAGTATTTCACTCTTACTGATCGAATCTAAAGTACTGTGCCCGTTTTATTTTATTGGGCTTGATTGCACCTTAATGGGCCTCGATCCATTTCCAGCCTGTTTCTACTTATTAAATCCTTTTTTCGGGTTTACTGGGCTCATTTGGCTTACCAATAATCATCGGTCTTCATTCCAAACTCATTGGATAGCCCGTATACTATTTACGGTAATTACTTTAAAATTTTGAATAAAATTCCTTTTATGCAGAATTAATCCGTAAAACCAATAAAATAATCTTAACTCTGCATTATGGACTCTAATTGTTGAAATTAAAATGTACTTACCCAATGCTATGAGGGGTACGAAAATCGAAGCTCAATCGGCTCTCGTTCGGGTTCTGTCGTAAAACTGCACAATAAGGTAAATTCGGGTTATTTTTCATTAAATATAATATTAAATAAATTTTCTAAATTTACCTATAGGTTAATATCGACCCTCGGTCAACTTATCTGAATCTCGAGTCGTCCCCCGTAATTTTTTTCTCCTTTTTCCCTTTTCTTTCTTTTGTTTTGTTTTCTTTTCCTTCTCTTTTTGCTTCTTTTTCCTTCCTTTTCCTTCATTTTCCTCTCCGCCAAACGGTGCTGTTTTCTGAGTGTTTGCCATTGCCCGCGGTTTCAGCCGTTTCGTCGGCCAGTACCAGTCTCAAAAGGACCTCTTCCTCCTCCCAATCACACTGGTGCCCTCCATTCACGCCCAGCTGCCGTGGATCGTCGGAATCGGGCCTGTTTTCCTCGCGATTTTCTCCTCATCCGTTTGCCTGTTTCCAGCGTCGATACGGCGCGTCTTCGGTGCCATTGAGTTCGTCGGCCTGTCCTCTCTCTTCTCTGACCTTCATTTGGCTCGTCGGTCGCCAGTGGCTCATCGGTGGGTCTCAGGTCTCCCTTGGTTTTCTTTCGATTTTCAGTTTCAGGTTTTTCCCGATTTTCGATTTTCAGTTTTTTTTGAATTATTATTATTACTATTATTTATAATGTATTTTATTATTTTAATAATCATTAAAATACCAAAAAAATACAAAATATCTAATAAATTCTTTATTTTATTAATAATTAATTAATTTAATTTATTTTAACCCTTTTTTTGGTATATTTTCTCCGTATGTTCGGGATATTGTCCCAAGTGAATTTTTTATAAATCTTAATAATTCTGGATCTTAATCAATTTCACTCGAAATTTGATAATTTCCTCATTATTGATCAAGATGTCCTAAATCCTTATTTTTCATTCAAATTTTCTTATCGAATTATACTGGATTTCGATCTTTTGACCATTTTACCCTTCTACACGTTCATGACCAAGTTAGCCCGACTTTCTTTCTTGGACCCACTATAATTTCTTGTTGAAAAATTCGTATTTCTGTCCGGACAATTCAAATCTCATAAACTTAATTTGAAATTCCTTAATTGTTCGTTTTCAGATTTATCGTATGTTCGACTACTTCATTCATATTTATATGATCAAAATCATCCGTCTTATGATTCCATTAACATATAACAATTTCCATAAAATGTGTGAATCATGAGGAAATATGATAAAATCAGGTCTTACATAATCTCCCCTACTTAAGAAATTTGATCCTCCAAATTAGAACCATGTCAAATGGGTCCACAAATAACTCCGGGTATGTCTATCTCATCATACTCTTTAATAATCATGTGACTTTTTCGGAGTGTACTACAACCAAATGACTTGACTAGGGAGATCGTCTTAAACCTCAATACTTTCTCCTTCCGTCTAACACCCGTATCAAGTTTTCAACGTATGTTATAGTTTCATTGAGCTGAGCTGTTGGAGCTCATATCCGATAACATATGCTGGGTTCGGATAGTATTTCTGAAGCATCAAAAGATGGGACACATTGTGGATGCCTGCTAATTCAAGGGGTAATGCCAACCTACAGGCCTTATCTCCCACTTGTCCAATCTCTCAAAGGATTCAATCTAACGAAACTCAATTTGTCTTCTTTTCGAATCTCGTTATACCCTTAGGACAAGTAACTTCGAACAATACTAATTCACCATCGGTGAATTCCTATGCTTTTCTGTCTCTTGTCAGCATAGCTTTTCTGTCTGCTATGAGGTGTTCTTAATCTTGCACAAATCAACTGAACATCCTCAGAGGTTTGTCTTACCAATTCGGGAGCAATTCTCTATCTATCACCCACTTCTTCTTATCTAAGTCAGGGAGCAACCCCTACGGCCATACTATGCCTCATATAATGTTATCCCGATACTCAAGTGATAACTATCGATATTGGCGAATTCGATTTGTAACAACTGATCATCCCAGGAGCTTATCAAATCAATGGTACATGCTCTCATCAGATTCTCCAGAATCTGTACAGTTCCCTCTGATTGACCATTTGTCCGAGGATGAAAAGCTGTGCTAACACTCAGTCGGGTTCCTATAGCTTCCAAAAAAATATTCCCCGAAGTGGGAAGTGAACGAGAATCCCTATCTGATACCATGCTCACTGAAATACTACATAATGTTCCACAATCTTTCTTACACATAAATCCGCCTACACACTCAGAGTATCTAGGGATTTCATAATCAGAAGGTGGGTAGACTTAGTCAATCTATCTACTATCACCCAGATAGCCTTGTGATTCATCCGGGTCCTCTGTAACCCCTCACGATATCCATGGTAACTTGCTCCCATTTCTGTGTCGATATAGGTAGAGGCTGTAATAACCTTGCAAACTTCTATTACTCTACCTTACTCTGCTGACATACGAGACACTTCTCCACAATCTCCACAATGTCTCTTTTCATATTGACCACCAATACCCTTTTCCAAGATTCTGATACATTTATTACTTCTTGGATGCACTGTATATCCCGAAGAGTGAGCTTCTGACAATAATACTATCTCATCAACTGTGGTCCTGGGGAGCACTTATACTGTCTCTGAACCTCAGTAAGCCATCATCATTCACTGTGAACTCTGTCAGTGTACCTATCTGAATCTGACCCACACTATCGACACCATGCCGATCATCAGGCTAAGCTTTTCAAATTCGATCACTCAAATTTGGTGCTAATCTCAGGCTAGCTGTCACACAATTCATTGTCATCATCAGAAGGGATCACATCACTACTGAGGCTCACAACTGCTCTAGCAGCTCACGCTCCTTAACCATCATATGTGATACCATCCCGAGGCTCTTTCTGCTCAATGCATCAGCCATTTCATTAGCCTTTCTTGGGTGGTACAATTTTCATGATCATAATCCCTCAGAAGCTCTAACCCTCTTTGTTCTCATATTCTACTTTTTCTGTGAAAACAGATACTCGGGGCTTTTATGATCAGTGCATACGCAAAATTTCTCACCGTATAAATGGTGGCGCCATACCTTTCGTGTAAACGCTACGCTTGCCAATCGCTAAATCATGGATCAGATAGTTTCTTTCATGATCCTTGTGTTGTCTGGATCCATAATCGACTATCTTCCCAGTTTGCATCAATACACATCCCATTCATTATTTTTAGGTATCCATATACACTGAAACCTCTTGAGCTGTTGGGTATGGTGAAACTAATTATGGTGGTCAGTTCATACTTCAATACACCAAAACTCCTATCACGTTTATCATCCTATTCAAATACCACTTTTTCTTAGTTAAACATGCCAACAAAGTACTCCATTTCGAGAACTCTCCACAAACCATCTGTAAAAACAATTTTCAATTATTGCTTATAATTTTCCCTAGACTTTAAATACACCCATATCCTTGACCTATGTACGCATAAACGTATAATGTCATTTTGAAATTGATTCCGTTTAAGATACTAACCTGCGTCATTTCCTTTTTCTTATATTAACGGCTTTTATAAAATTTTAATTTTTAAACCTTCCTGATTAATCGAATTCTATATTTCTTTATCATACTAATAAAGGTACCCTAACTTTAAATGTATACTTTACGACTGTCGATTTCAATTTATAGGTTATGTGTACGTCTAGATGCTGTCAAGTCTTCAGGCGAGGAGGTATTTTGAAATACCTTTATTAACCCTCAGACTTGACCACATGGACTGGGTGTGGATATATCCTCCCCTTATCCTTAGTCGCAATTCATATTCACTACATATCGCTTAATCCAAATTACTTCACATAACTGAGATATTCTTACCTTGCATACGCCTCTTATTCCAATATATCTTGTATTCAGGATCTATCACATCTCAAAGCTTATCTCATTTCGTATATCAATTATAACAAAACTCTTTCATTACTTATCAAAACTTATAGTATACTTTTTCAGGGGTAACCATATCACTATCTTAGGATAGAAATCTGAACAACATAGTTTGTAGCCAACTAATTTATTCTCAAATATTACTTCAAATTATTCATATTCTATTTAATAAAATCGGCTGACTTATACTTCTTCCCCCGTTTTCAACTTATAATCTCTTCATAATTATTCCGTTAGTTAACCCTCCTCCATTGGGGTACTAACTATCAGCATTGTGCCCAAGGGTGTAGGCATTCACGTCTTTTACTAACTTATATACAAATGAAGGCGATATGAATAAATGTGTGGCACTAGGATCAATTAACACAATTACTTCTTTATTTACAATTAGGGTGGTATCTTCCACCACATTGGATGAAACATCATAGTGTCCTGGTCCAAGGCATACTCCCGCCCTCATCCAACAGCCTACTTTCCCCTTTCTCTTCGGCTGTGGCCTCATTTTTTCGGTGCAGAGACATCAACAGGGTTTTTTCTGTCTCTTTGCCGTTCTGTGGGGCAGTCTCACCCAACTCTGAGCAATCATTAAATAAATGACCCTTCTTACCACACTTAACGCCTATTTTCATCAATAAAGTTTAGGTGTAGGCCCTACTTCCATGGTATCTACCACACATCCTACACTACTTACACTGCTACGGAGTAGGTCGGGGTCCTCTAATCACAATACCTCTTAAAAGTACTAAAATTGGATACACTGGGGCCTTACCAATCATCTTATCCCGTGACTCATCAACTCTAATCTCTTACCAAACTACCTATTTCCCGTTCTAACATCTCTATCATTCTCTATTCTCTTGCTGTCTCTAATTCGGCCCTTACTACCTTTCCCAATCTCAGAGGCGTGCAACACATGATATTATTCACACAACTGTGGTCTGCGCACTGCCTCGGCATAGGTAGTGATATCTAACGGGGCCAATCAGACTCTAATCGACAATTTGAACCCTTACATGAGCTTTTGGGCTTTCTGACTCTCATTGCCCATAGTGTCGGGGTAATACCTGCCCAGGGATATAATGAGTTTCATACTCGTCAATCAACCAGTGCTTATGGGTCAGTGTAAGGAATTTTACATGTAATTTCCTTTAAGCAGTGTCCAGGATATTTTTTCACCGGAATACATCCAGAAATATTTCTCATGTCAACTATGGATGTCTAACTCTTAAGATGGGTCGAACAGACTTCCACTAATGCTTCGACTCGCCCTCATATCCCATGCATACTCTGAGCAATTAGCTCATAAAATATTCTCCATACTCCGCTCCAACCTCGCGAAGCGTGTCTTAATACTGTCTGATCTCTCTATCGGACTCTGTGGGGCATGCACAACATTACCCTCCATTTCAAATCTCATCCTGGTTCTCATAGGTCAACACAGCACGACTAGCAGGCTTGGGCCTACTTCTACGACCTCTGCCTCGTGCTCTACCTCCTTTACCGTGACTATATTAGGCATAATGCCTATATTCTTGCATTCTCAACCATTTTTAATTAAAACACATCTCGACATACACTATTGTATCTAACCAAGCACAGTAACACGAGGATGTACTTTCCTAATTACTGACACTGACACACATTAGACCAATTTTGCTCTAATACCACCATTTGTCATGACCCAAAACTACCCAAAAATCAAAATAAATTTTTAGTTTTTCTTTCATACTTGTCCTCTGATCGTGACCACACTCCACTAATAATTGGGCTATGCATCAATGCCAAACCCACCATTTATTTACCATATAACTTAATTCCTTATTAAAGGAAAGGTAAACACATGAGTTTTTCATTAATTCTTTCACATTCATTTATAAGTGTTTACAGTATCTATATATCCCCGACAGTTACTTACAATCATGTTGTTGTGCTATTCTTATTTAGATATAATATGTACAAGTGTAAATAAATATACCTCGAAATGATGGGCAGCAGCAGATATCAGGAATGCAGTACTCAGTCAGCTCAAAGTCTACTGGAAATGATCTGTGTGAGAAAATGAAAGGGGTGAGCACATAAAGCTCAGTAAGGCAATCCTACGAACAAGTAGGCAACCATACTACCTACATGAACGTGGTGCCGTGCATAAACCACCCTTTCTCCACACATTTCAAAACAGATGTGATAATTCATGTTGTCATGTAAAACAAGTCCGCTTGTGGATTTCAAAGAGCATGAAAAATTCAACATGCAACTCTTTTAAATCATTTCATTCTCATTAAAATTTCACAACAAAGCCAGGACTCAACCCATCCCTCGGGTGTTCCTGACTCACATAACACCATGAAGTCAAATGCTTTTCACAGCAATAAGAATATGTGATACAATGAATGTCATGTAAAACCAGTTTACATTACTCATGGGTTTAAATAGCATGGAAATAACATCATGCAAATTTAGTTTAAAACCCAGTTTCATTCTCATCAAAATCATATCTCAGTCAGGATCCAACCCCTCCCTTGGGTGATCTAGACTCACACAAAAATCCACAAAACGTGTTTCTCAAAAACATCAACTTGCAAGACTATGCAATAAATATATATATCTCGGGAAAATAACTAAGACTACGGCCATATGTCCTCGTGATCCCACTACTGCACGGATCCTAGTGTGCGAGGTCTCACCACAATCGAGGATCACCCTGGGAGGTGGGTCAGTCCATCCCGTTGGCCCTGTCCGATCACTCGCATCCGAAGATGCCACTCACATCCGATGATGCCGCGCATCCGAAGATGCCACTCGCATTCGAAGATGCCATGCATCCAAAGATGCCACATAATCAATCCCAACACGGTACAACGTACTCCATGCTACTTGTAAGGTATAACGTATTCCGTGGACCCATATCTCATATCCACAATCGTGCCTGTCTCAAAACGCACGTGCGAACATATTTAATCGGTGTGACACACAGTCTACCCGACGCTCCAAGCACGACTCGTTGCATGTCTCATAAAATCAGTGCGAACGATGCTCCGACACTCTCATAAAATCAAGAAAAATCTCATGCGAGCAAAGCTCTAGCACGCGTTTCATAAAATCTCATAAGATCTAGTGCGAGCTAAGCTCCAGCACTCTGTTAGAATCATGTAAAACTAGCGTGAGCTAGGCTCCAGCACTCTGTCATAAAAATCAAGTGAAAATCTGGTGCGAGTTAGACTCCAGCACCCTATCACAAAAATCATATGAAAAGTGCGAGTTAGACTCCAGCACCAATGCATGTAAAACTCTAGTGCGAGCTCTCGCTCCAGCACTAATGCATGCATCACTTAAATCAAGACTTGTGCGAGCTGAGCTCTAGCATGTCACATTTTCATAAAATCATGTAAGTGGCTATATTTCTCAAATCAATTTCAGAGAAAATCAACATTATTGAAAATATGCAATGCTATGCATTTTTATTTAAAAGTTAGCCAGCCTACTCATACACGTGTCAAAACACCTCAAGAATAAGTAGGAACCTCTTATTCTTTCTCCTTCAACTTTTTCTAAATTTGGAAATTTTACCCTTAACAAGGGTATTTTGGTAATTTACCCATCCGGGGCACTAAAATTTTTATCTTAAATCTAGACCCTTCAGACAATTTTAGGGATGTAAATGATGTCAAAATTGCGTAAAGTTACCTCTAGCAGCCCGTAAAATTCCCTAACCTGGAATCACGCGCAAGTTTATCCCGTCTCGATGATACCAGGTCTCTCAATCCAAATTCACTCCAACCAAGTCTACGGAGCTGCATATAACCACGTATTTGGGTCAGTTCTAATATATTTATCAGTATTTCACTCTTACTGATCGAATCTAAAGTACTGTGTCCGTTTTACTTTATTGGGTCTGATTGCACCTTAATGGGCCTCGACCCATTTCCAGCCCGTTTCTACTTATTAAATCCTTTCTTCGGGTTTATTGGGCTCATTTGGTTTACCAATAATCATCGGGCTTCGTTCCAAACTCATTGGATAGCCCGTATACTATTTACGGTAATTACTTTAAAATTCCAAATAAAATTCCTTTTATGTAGAATTAATTCGTAAAACCTGTAAAATAATCTTAACTCTGCATTAAAGACTCTAATTGTCAAAATTAAAATGTACTTACCCAATGCTATGCGGGGTACGAAAATCAGAGCTCAATCGACTCTCGTTCGGGCTCTGTTGTAAAACTGCACAATTAGGTAAATCCGGGTTATTTTTCATTAAATATAATATTAAATAAATTTTTGAAATTTACCCGTAGGTCAATCTCGACCCTCCGTCAACTTACCTGAATCTCGAGTCGTCCCCGATAATTTTTTTCTCTTTTTTCCCTTTTCTTTCTTTTCTTTTCTTTTCCTTCTCATTTTCCTTCCTTTTCCTCTCAGCCAAACGGTGCCGTTTTCTGGGTGTTTACCGTTACTGACGGTTTCAACTGTTTCGTCGACCACTACCGGTCTCAAAAGGACTGCCTCCTCCTCTCGATCATGTCGGTGCCCTCCATTCATGCCCAGCTGCCGTGGATCGCCGGAATCGGGCTCGTTTTCCTCGTGGTTTTCTCCTCCTCCGTTCGTTGGTTTTCGGCATCGATACGGTGTGTCATCAGTGCCGTTGAGTTTGTCGGCCTATCCTCTCTCTTCTCCGACCTTCGTCTGGCTCGTTGGTCGTCGGTGGCTCATCGGTGGGTCTCGAATCTCCCTCGATTTTCTATCGGTTCTCAGTTTCAGGTTTTTCCCGATTTTCTATTTTCAGTTTTTTTTGAATTATTATTATTATTATTATTTATAATTTATTTTATTATTTTAATAATCATTAAAATACACAAAAAAATCCAAAAATATCTAATAAATTCTTTATTTTATTAATAATTAATTAATTTAATTTTTTTATTGTATTTTAACCATTTTTCTGGTATATTTTCTCCGTATTTTCGGGATATTGTCCCGACTGAATTTTTGATTAATCTTAATAATTTCGGATCTTAATCAATTGAACTCGAAATTTGATAATTTCCTCATTATTGATCAAGATGTCCTATATTCTTATTTTTCATTCAAAATTTCTTATCGAATTATACCAAATTTTGGTCTTTTGATCGTTTTACCCTTCTGCACGTTCGGGACAAATTTAGTCAGGCTTTCCTTCTTGGACCCACCATAATTTCTCGTTGAAAAATTCGTATCTCTGTTCGGACAATTGAAATCTCATAAATTTAATTTGAAATTCCTTAATTATCCGTTTTCGGATTTAACATATGTTCAACTACTTCATTCATATTTATATGATCAAAATCATCCGTCTTATGATTCCATTAACATATAACAATCTCCATAAAAAGTGTGAATCATAAGGAAATACGATAAAATCGGGTCTTACATTTAGTCTCTCGGCATTTCAGTTTTCAAGCATGAAAGATCGATCTATCGAAGAGCATGATATCGATCTTAGCCAAGCAGAGAGCTTCAGAGATCGATCTGTTAGGAAATGAGATCGATCTGCTTCAGGCCGAGGTATAAGAAGATTGATATGCTTGAGGATGAGATCGATCTTTGCTTGGCAGAGGCTTATCGAGATCGATCTGGTTTGAAGGAGAGATGGATCTCCCCTTGCTCTGCAGCATACTTAGCTAAATTTCATCCCAAATTCTCAAAGCTAACTTCATAACGATTTACTTTCCTACTCATTTTGCATTCAATTATCATTTATCACTTAAAAAAGTCCATTTCTTATAATTCATAAATAACGAAACTTGTGTGTACATCACGTCTATGGACCTTACACCTTTTATGATTCTTATTACATTAACAAATGTATACTTAGGGAATCATAAGAATTACATAAGAAAATACGGGCTTTACATTCATCATCTCCTTTAAGAAATTTGGTCCTTCAAATTAGAACCAAGTTACTCCTCAAAAAGTCAGGGGTACTTTTCCTGTATAGAGTTCTCTAACTCCCAAGTAGCTTCCTCTGAAGTGTGGTGTTGCTAGAGAACCTTAATAAGCAGAATCGTCTTATTCTATAGCACTTTTTCCTTCCTATCCAATATTCGGATTGATTTCTCTATGTATGGCAAATCATTCTTGAGCTCCAATGGCTCATACCGAATCACATGAGTTGGATCTGGATGGTACTTCCGAAGCATCGATAAATGGAAGACATTATGAATGCCTGCTAGCTCTGATAGTAATGCTAGCATGTAGGCCTTATCTCCCACATGCTGCAGTATCTCTAATGGTCCGATATACTGAGGGCTCAATTTACCCTTCTTACTGAACCTCATTATCCCTTTCAAGGGAGAAACTTTCTAGAAAACTGAGTTACCCACAGTAAATTCTAGTGGCCTCCGTCTCATGTCAGCGTAACTTTTCTGCTTACTCTAAGCTGTTCTCAATCTCTCACATATAAACTGAACAACCTCAAGGCTTGCTGTACCAAATCAGGAACAAAAATTTTCTTTTCACCCACTTCTTCCCAACCAATTGGGGAATGACACCTTCTACCATACAAGGCTTCATATGGTGCCATCTCGATACTCGAGTGATAACTATTGTTGTATGTAAATTCGGCTAATGGTAGGTGATCATCTCAGGAGCCTTTAAAATCCATAACATTTGCTCTCAGCATGTCTTCTAACGTTTGGATGGTTCTCTCTGACTCACCATTAGTTTGAGGATGGAAAGCAGTACTGAAACTCAATCGGGTTCCCATAGCTTCCTGAAATTATTCCCAAAAATGAGAAGTGAAGCGGGAATCCCTATTCGATAGGATGCTTACTGGTACACCATGTAGCCTCACTATCTCCCGTACATATAACTCTGCTAAACTACTCAAAGTATTTGTAGATTTCATAGCTAGAAAATGGGCGGATTTCGTCAGTCTGTCAACCACTACCTATATAGCATCATGGTTCCTCTTAGTCCTCGGCAATCCAATGATGAAATCCATGGTGACATGCTCCCATTTCTAAGTTGGTATAGGTAGAGGCTGCAATAACCCTGCAAGCTTCTTATGCTCTGCCTTCACTTGTTGACATATCAGACATCTTGCCATAAATTCTGTGATATCTCTTTTCATCCTTAACCACCAATACATTCTTCAAAGATTTTGATAGATCTTATTACTCCCCGATGCAATGTATATCTCGATGAATGAGCTTCTGTCAAAATCAATCTCTTTAACTCTGGGTTATTGGGAACGCAAATCATGCCTTTAAACCTCAGTAGGCCATCATCACTCACTAAGAAATCACCACATCATACCTCTAAATTTGACTCACACGATCCTCACACAATAGATTAGCAAGCTGAGCCTGGCATATCCAGTCAATCAAATTCAGTTCCACTCGCAGGCTAGCTATCACATAGTCTCTGTCAATATCAAAAGGGTCTATATCCAACCTGAGGTGAGCAAACTGCTCGAGTAGCTCATATTCCCTAACCATTATGTGCGATACCATTTCGAGGCTCTTTCTACTCAGGGCATCAACCACAACATTCGCCTTTCCTGGAAGGTACAATATCTCACACTTATAATCCTTTAGAAGCTCTATCCATCGTCTCTGCCTCAATTTAACTCTTTTTGTGAAAACAGATATTTGAGACTCTTATGGTCAGTATACACCTGAAATTTCTCACTGTATAAGTAGTGGTGCCATATTTTCAATGCAAATGCCATAACTGCCAACTCCAAATCATGGGTCGGGTAGTTTCTCTCATGGTGATTAAGCTATTTGGATCAATAGGCTACTACCTTCCCATCCTGCATCAAGACACAACCCAGTCCCTGTCTCGAGGCATTTGTATACACTATATAACCTCTTGAGCTGGTGGGTATGGTGAGAATAGGTGTGGTTGTTAGTTTGTGTTTTAACTCACAGAAACTACTCTCACACTTATCATCCCACTCGAATACCACATTCTTTCAGGTGAGACGTGTCAAAGGAGCAACCAACTTAGAGAATCCCTTGACAAATCGTTGGTAATAACCTGCTAAACCCAAGAAACTATGAATCTCTGTAACCGTCTTGGGTCTTTCCCACTGTATCATAACCTCTATCTTGGACGAATCCACTAATACACTGTCTCTCAAGACTATGTGACCCAAAAATGATATCTCACTTAGCCAGAAATCTCACTTGTTAAGTTTAGCATACAACTCCCGATCTCTAAGGGTCTGTAACACTATTCTCAGATGCTGCTCATGTTCTTCCCTGGACTTCGAGTACACCAATATGTCATCTATAAAGACAATCACGTGGCTATCTAGGTATGGCTTGAATGCATCATTCATTAAGGCCATAAACACTGCAGGAGCATTTGTTAACCCAAATGGCATAACCAAAAACTCATAATGGCCATAACGGGTTTGAAATGCTGTCTTGGGTACATCTCCACTCCGAATCCTCAATTGATGATACCTAGACCTTAGATCAATCTTCGGAAAGATCTGTGCTCCATGTAATTGATCCAATAGATCGTTTATATGTGGAAGGGGATACTTATTCTTGATGGTAGCCTTATTCAACAACCGATAATCTATATACAGTCGGAGACTCCCATCTTTCTTCTTTACAAACAGAACCGGTGCTCCCCAAGGTGATACACACGGTCGGATGAACTCCTTGTCTAACAACTCTTGTAATTTCTTCTTTAGCTCCTCCAATTCAATCAAAGCCATTCTATACGGTGGCTCAGATATCAATTCAGTTTCAGGCACCAAATCAATACAAAATTCCATTTCTCTGTCTGGTGGTAACCTTGGTAATTCTTTCGGAAAGACATCGGAAAATTCTCTAACCATTGGGATGTCAGCTATATCTAGGTACACGTTATCCAAGTCAACTACATAGGTGATAAAACCTTCAATACATCATCATTACATTCATTAGCAACATCATCCATCTTTAAAGTAACTTACTACTTCTTTCATTACTTTTCAAATCTTACAATGTACTTTTCTGGGATGGAAAACATTACTGCCTTAGCATAATAGTCTAAAACAGCATGGTTTGCAGCCAACCAATCCATTCCTAGTATTACATTGAAATCCTTCATAGCTAATAGGATGAGATCGGTCGACATGTCATTTTCCCCTACTTTTAACTTACAGCTCTTACATACATATTCAGTTACTACATTGTCTCTCATAGGAGTACTTATAAGCAATATCCTACCTAGAGGTATAGGTTTCACATGTTCCCACAGTTTACATGTAAATAAAGGCAATATGAATGAATGCGTGGCACCAGGATCAATTAATGCTAATGCTTCAAAATCAAAGACAAGGATGGTACCTTTAATCACATCCGAGGAAGCCTCTGCAGATGCCTGGTCCAATGCAAACACTCACCCTCTACCAACAGCTTGATTCCCTTTCTTTTTAGCTGTGGCCTTCTTCTTAGGTATAAGTATCTCAACTGTAGCCTTCTCTGTCTCTTTGCCCTTCTATAGGGCTGTATCAATCAACTCTGAGCATTCATGAGCTATGTGCCCTGGTTTACCACACCTATAACATGATCTCATCGATAACGGGCATGGTCTACCCCTATGTATCTACCACATAACCTGCACTACTCTGTGGTAGGTCGAGGTCTACTAATAACTATGCCCCCCCGATGCTAGAGATAAAGCTGGATGAACTAGAAGCTTCATACGCCTCTCTCGTACCTTCTCGATCTTAGGCCCCTTACCGAATAACCTTTGGCCCTTTCTTAACCCTCTATCATCAACTGACCTCTTCTGGCCTCTATCTCTGCCTTTACCACTCCTGCTCAATTTCGAGGCATGCAACTCATAATCTTACTCACATAGCTGAGCTCTGTGCACTTCCTTATCATAAGTGGTAATGTCCAATGGAGCTAGTCGAGCTCTGATGGAAGGTCTCAATCCCTCAAGAAATTTTTGAACCTTTCTGTCCTCAAGGCTTATAATGAGTGTGTTATATCTGCCCAGGGATGTAAATCCAGACTCATACTCATCCACTGTCCGGTCCCCTTGAGTCAATGTCATAAATTCCATTTGCATCTTCCTTTGAGCAGTAGCTGGAATGTATTGCCTCCTAAAGGCATCCAAGAATATATCCCATGTCACAATCGGGTGCAGTGCATTCAACATCGGCTGTGTGGCCATCCACCAATGCTCAGCCTCATCCTCTAATACAAAAGCCACAAAGGTGACCTTTTCAGTGTCAGAGTAATGGAAGAATCGGTAAAGCTTCTCCATACTACGTATCTAATGCTCAGCTAACACTAGGTTCTTCAACCCTCTAAATGAAGGTGGTCCAAACTTTCGAAACTCTCTTAGTCTACCCAGATCACAATCGTACACTCCTTCACCACCAATCTGTTATGGAGCTATAGGATCCTATATTGGTGGGGGAATATCCTAAATTGGAGGGGTGTAGGAATTTTTACCTCTGCAGCTTGAGGTCTCGGTGCAGGCTGTGCTGGCTCTTGCCTCTCAGGTGCAGTAGCTTGACCTGACCAGCAGGGTTCTCCTGTTTACCCTCAAATTTGGCCATCGCCTGTGTAAACATCTCCATGATCGTGTCTACACTACGCTGTAACTGCGCTATATGTTCCTCAGCGGCCTCACTAAGACCGGGTGGATCCTTACTAGAACTAGACCCACTGCGTCTCTCGGGCTCATCTCTATGCCCTTGAGAGCATGGACTCTCTCCTCTACGAGTTCGTCGTCTATCAGACATCCTGCATACTCAAAATAAGTGTCTCAGTCACATTTTCCATCTTAGTATACACAATTGTATCCTAATAATGTACAGTACTTTGGGGATGTATATTTTCCTAGATATAGATACTGACTCACATCAGACTAACTCAGCTCTGATACCATTAATTCTATCATGACCCTCACTCTCTATCCGTGACCTTTACCTTACTCTCAAATAGTTGGGCTATGAGTCAAAATCTAATCCATATCTCATCCATTTTAGTTTAATAAATTCAAATAAATGAAGTAGAATAGAAACTAGACTTTTATAGATATGCGCAGAAGTGTTTACATCAGTTTCTATTATATACATCCCCCAAAATACAAAATACAAACTTTACTGTGCATTAGTTTACAGGATACAAAATTTTTCATCTCAAGTGTATACCTCTGTATTGCTTGATGACCGAAGAAACATGATAGCAGGGACAACTGTAGTATACTCTCTACTGCGTAGAATCTATGGAGGAGAATAAGGGGGTGAGCTAACATGCTCAGTAAGGAAAATATGAAAACAGGCCGATAACTACACTATCTACATGCTTAAAATACATATACATTCATTTTCCTTATAAAACATATGCATTCTTTTTAAAATAGCTTCCAAACTATTAATTCGCCAGATGGGTATATGCATATTCACACAACATACTCTTTTCACACAGCTCATCTTTAAAATCACACAGTACACATTTAGAAATTACTTTGCACTCAACAAATCAATGTACATGAGACATAATCATGGGTTATCACATCCTCAGACACATAACAAGGGAAACATACATCACAACAGATAATAGTGACTATGTTATGTCACTCAGATAAATTAAGGACTTATGGCCATAGTCGGATTCCAGGCAACACTGATCAGGTGTGCGGGAACCCTATGTTTGGGGAGGTGGATCAACCACCCCTTCAACTCATACTCAAATCATGACACATCATACCCCATGGCTATCGCTCACGGTAAATCATGCTCTCGTGGATCCTTATCACCCATTTCTATTGTCTCAAAATCTCATGCGATCAGGTTTGTGCAAGACACACAGCAGTACACGATGGCTCAAGCACAGTTTTGTATTGAATTACATCACATTCATAAACCACGTGTGAGCAGGTCAATGCAAGACACACAACAGTACATGACAGCTCTAACACGATTATTCTTAACACACAGCTCAATCATAAAAACCTCGTGCAAACAACTCAGTGTAAGACACACAACTTACTTAAGGCAACGAGCATGATATTACTAGGAAATTACATACGAGCATAGTCAGAGAAAGACATACAACAATACTCAATGGCTCCAGCATGATTCCCAAAAAATCTAGTGCGAGCATCTCGAGTGGAACACACAGCATCACTCGAGGCACCAAGCACTCTTTTGTTTTTCTCAAAATCCCTTTAAAGATAACGTACGAGCAGGTCTGGTCAACCTACCGTTGCCACTCAGGCTCTAGCATGATTTCACACAGAAAAGAAATAGAAGGGGCTCCATGTATAGTTATGTGTGAGAGGGTAAATCTCCCTTCAATCACTCGTTAGAAGCATTTCATGCAAATTGGTTAAATCGGGAGCCCGTCTATTATTATTCTTTCTCAAAATGTTTGCAAAAACCTCTTTTCACAACAATCATAGAAGTCATGCAACTCATACTTGTAGACTTATTCTCATACTTAATTTTCACCTAGATATACCAATATCTATATAGGTATCGTATACATTCGCACACAGCAGGTAAGAAAACATACATATAGCTATCTCTAATAGCTCGCATAAGTACCTTACCTCGAATCAAGCTCGAATCACTTTCCTTCGATTTTCACTTCTTGTGATCCATCCTATCGACTCCAATTATATCTTCTAGAGCTGAAATTGTGTATTACACACATCAGTATACTTCATTTCACTTGCTTGATATTCAAATCAATGCGATAGCACCATTTATATCTCATTTGGCCTTGTTACATTATTATCGGACCTTACTCTTTCATAAGTCCATTTCGAGTATATAACTTGTTTTAGAGAATCTCTCAAACTCCTCGAGTCTATTGATCCATATTAAACCGGTATTAAGCTTACAATACCTCAAGTTCATTATTTCATTTCATTTTGGCATTTCATCGAATACCTCATATCCTTACTTTTAACTATCTTTGTTTCTAGCACATGGATTTCACCAAACTATTATACAAGCATATATACATGCTCAATAACATCAATGCATACTTAATTCATCAATAAATCCATGCCTACTAATCATTCTCTCATTTTAGCACATCAAGCTATTTATAGGTCTTGGAAGATTAGGCATGAACTAGGATGTTTCAACCATAAATCTTTATACCAATAAACTCATACCAATGTATAGATAAACATATATAAGATTGATGCATTGAAATCTTACCTATCTCAGCTTTTCTCATTTTTCACAACTTTGAGGAAAACTCCTTTTCTCCTTCGATTCAACAATTCTACCTCTCGTTTCCAACTATGTTGTTCTTCTCCACTCTATGAACAACTTTATTGAAGTAAACTTTTCTCTAATCTCTATTGAAGGTGTTGATACTTTAGAGAGGTAAACTAGGTCATTTTGCCTTAAAATGTAAGGTTTGATGTTTTTCCCGTGAAATACAGTTCAGTTGCCCAGTTTATATAAAAATTACTTGATGAGATCGATCTCCATAAGTGAGGGATAGATCTTCTTCTACTTTTAGTCTCTCGGCATTTCAGTTTTTAAGCATGAGAGATTGATCTCTGGAAGAGCATGAGATCGATCTTAGCCAGGCAGAAAGCTTCAGAGATCGATCTGTCAAGGGATTGAGATCGATTTGTTTTTGGTTGAGGCATAAGGAGATCGGTCTGCTTGAGAGTGAGATCGATCCTTACTTGGCAGATGCTTATTGAGATCGATCTGGCTTAAATGAAAGATCGATCTCCCCTTACTTTGCAGCATACTTAGCTGAATTTCATCCCATATTCTCAAAGCTAACTTCATAACGATTTACTTTCCTACTCATTTTACATTCAATTCTCATTTATCACTTAAAAAGGTTCATTTCTTACAATTCATACATAACGAAACTTATGTGTACATCATGTCTACGGACCTTACACCTCTTATGATTCTTATTACATTATTAAGTGTTTACTTAGGGAATCATAAGGATTACATAAGAAAATACAGGCCTTACAAACAGTTCTAGCATATAGTCAGTCGAATATTTCTTGGGATGCCTTCCTTAATGAATTTGAGACCTAATATATTCCTTGCATGGTCAGAAAAAGATGCAAATGGAATTTTTGAATTTGGTTCAGGGTAACATGACGGTGGATGAGTACGAGAACCAATTCAACACCCTGATGTGGTATGACCCCGAGACAGTTAGGTACCCCAAGTGTTGTACCGAGAGGTTTTTAATGGGCTTGAGACCGGGGATCCATGATAGATTGTTGGGATTCTGAGTCACAAATTTTAAAGACGCCCTCGAACTCGCTCAGGAGAAAGAGAAGGGTCTACATGCTACTCAAGCTAAATACGAGTCCAGAGGTAAAATCAAAGATAAGGGAAAGAGAGCAGAGGCATCTCGATTTGAATCGAGGAGAGGTTAGCCCAAGAAATAACGGATTGACAAGTCTTGGGCGAGGGTTGGGAAGCCCAAGACCTCCGTTGATAGCGCAGACACTACTCGAGACTCTGGTACTGAATTTTGACGATGCAAGAACTGTGGCAGGCCACATGGTGGGCTTTGCCACTTGGTCATGGGTGCTTGCTTTAAATGTGGAGTCATGGGTAACCAAATTAAGGACTACCTGCAGATGAGACCCACTGAGCCTCAGAGCAGCCAATGCAAATCAAGCGACAGGCTCCCTAGAGGCAGGCTCCACAGAGAAGGGCCGTAGCCACAGACAAGGGCAAGAAGCCTGTCGTAAAGGGACGTGTATTTGCCATCGACAGGAAGACAGGCTACACCTCCTCTGAACCTATTAGAGATGTACTTATTGTCTTTAATCATGAGGCACATGTTTTATTTGACCCAGGTTCCACACACTCCATTATTTCTTGACAATTTGCATATAAATTGCATCTAAAACTTGAGCCTCTAGATCACATGTTACATATAAGCACACCCATGTATGAATCACAAATGACTAATATGGTGTGTAAAAATTATGATATCAAGGTAGGAGATAGGATAATGTTAGCAAATCTAGTTTTGTTAAATATGTATGGCTTTGATATAATTTTAGGCATGGATTGGCTGGCTGCCAATCGTGTAAGTCGAGAATGCTACACTAAAACTGTAACCTTTTCCTTGATAAATTTGAAGTATGTTTTTTTAATAAGAAATGAAATATATGATATTATGTTCTGTGAAGTTATTTAGTGTTTATATATTTGAAATTTCTGATGACCTCGATTTTTATGAAGGTTATATTGCTTTTGTCTCTGATAATAGTCAGGAACCACAAAGTATTTAGCACGTTCCAGTAGTGTGTGAGTTTTTTTATTTTTTTCAGATGAATTGTCGGGGCTATCACCAGAGTGGGAAATTGAGTTTACAATTGATTTGGTGCCCGACACTTAGCCTATCTCTAAGCCAACTTATCGAATAACACTGGTCAAATTGGAAGAACTAAAGAAACATTTACAAGAACTACTCGATAAGGGGTTCATTAGACCGAGTGCATCTCCGTGGGGTGCTCCGGTATTATTTGTTAGAAAAAAGGATGAGACTCTCCGTCTGTGCATAAACTTTCAACTTCTGCATAAGCAACAATAAAGAGTAAATATCCCCTGCCAAGGATAGATGATCTGTTTGATCAGTTGAGAGGGACTTCAATGTATTCTAAGATAGATTTGAGTTCGAGTTATCACTAGTTGAGGATTAAGAAGGCTTATGTACCAAAGATAGCTTTTTGGACCAGATACAGGCATTTCAAGTTTTAACTAACTAGGGTCGTATAGTGCCCTACACCATTAAGGACTAAAACGAACAATGCACGAAGTGGCAGAAGATAAGGCACGAGTGGACAACACATGCACAACGTGGTTAAACATGCACCACAAAAAACTGAACATGCACGATGTGGCATAAGGCATGCACCATGAAAGACCAAACTCCACATGGGCCATGCATGACAGATATCATGGGCAACATGTTGCCTTAATCTTAAAACGATATTGACAAACTCTTTTTCAGACTTATTAACTCGCATACTAGTAGAACCGAGCTTATGCCAAAATTTCATATACATAAAAACTAATTCATAAAATTTCATTTCCATATCACAATTTGCATTTTCAAAATATTTTACATATGCCAAAAACAAATACACTCAGAGAGCTTGTAAGGTTGATTTTTCTTTAGGTTTTTTGATTTAAGCATGAATAGTGCTTTTCAGGTATTGAAAGCACATTTCACAAGTACAAACACACTTCAAACACGTTTGTATATTAAAAGCGAGGTATCGAGATACTAATACCACTTTAAATTACATTCCTTACCAAACGAATCTTGAGACAACACAAAATCACAGGGTGTCGAGCTTGCCTCGATTTGCTTACCAACACCCTGAGCTGCCCAAAACAGTTTCAAAACCATCAGATGATGCTCAATTTCATCTTATTATGCTTAAGCATACATCCACTTTCATAAATTTCACTAAATTTGACTGTTTTGTTAGCTTTCTTCATTTTCTCGATTTTACCGATTAAAAAGTCGGTTTAAGAAATTTTTGTAGTTTTTTTCTTTTAACTTTCAACTTCCCAACTTAATGAGTCAAACACTTATCCAAACCTAAAATCAACAGATCACAACTTGTCAATTTATCAAACTTTCACAATTTTACAGTTCTCCCCTAAACTGAGCTATAAATCGAACTTTTCAATATTAAATAACCATTCTACAACATCTAATTCAACCAAATTTCATCATTTCCTTAATATTTAAAGGTTGGCCGAATTGACCATATATACTAGAAATTATTTCTCAATTTTCTACTATTGCAAAAATTATTCAAATTCACCAAACAATAACATATCCAACATTCATCATTTTCATTCAAATTCTCACCTTGTTTGACCAACTTTGACCATTACTTCTTGCTTCAAAATTAATTCTCAGTTGTAGAGCAACATGTATACAACTTAGAATCATAAAGAAAAAGCTAAAAAACTAACCAAGAACTTATAAATTTAAGTTTCTCTCTTACCCAGAAACAAGGCAGATTCTGCCCTTGTTCTTCTCTCTAGCTTTTCACCTAGTAAACGAGCTTGTTTAAGGATGGATTTTTTATATGTTGTATAGGGATTAATAGGGAAGATTTTATCCGTTAGACCAAACTCTAGAAGTTTCCAGAAGGTGGCCGCAAAAATCAAACAAGTTCACCTTACAGAGGACGCCTACGACAACTTTAGGGGATTCATTCTCTCTGGTTCTAGCTGGTTGCAGTGTGTTCTTTGCATTCCAGAAAGAGCATAAAGTGGCCTTAGTTCTAGAAAAAATCCCTGTCAAAAGCCTTATGGAAGGTCATCAAATTGAGCCATTTTGTAGGGCCAGTAGATGCTGGGCCTGGGCCTGCCAGCAACACTGTTTTTGTAAAATCCATAAAAACTATTTCCAGCCTAATTTCTTCAAAATTTCCATTTCTCAAGTGGTATACTAAGTTTCTAGTATGTCCCAAAAAAATTGGATTACACTTGTTCAAGAAAAGTTCCCCGTTTGATCCCATTTTGCCCAATTTAGTCGTTACCGATTGAAATTGCTTAAGGTTTTTCGGTTTACTTTAAAAATTAATTCGACTGCTAAGACCTCCGTCTTTCCACTGAATATTCATCCCCCAAGTCAATTATACCTTATGCTAATTTCTTATGGCCTCATAATAACTTTAATGAATTTATAGAATTTATTCTGAATTTATTTTTCTTACTAGGCTTAATTTTTTTGTTTAGTGTAAACTCGAGTTTTACTAACATTTTCACTTTCAATACCTTAGTTTCACCATCTAACCACCAAAACATACTTATACATTCAATCTTTGGGAAATACTTGAACTTAAAACCTTACCTCAATTTTTGTGCCCTCGAGCTCCGTGCCATTAACCCCATTGCTTCAATTGTTTCGGGCCTGCATAATATTATTCCGAGCATCTTAATTTCTTTCTAGTTTCCAAATAAGTAATGAAACAAAATTTTTTAGGTTTTACAGGTTGTTTGCCAATCCAAGCCTAAGATTACATCGAAACCATACATATTTAACAAAACTAGATCTGTTAGCATTATCCTATCTCCTACCTTGATTCAACAATTCTTACACACCATATTAGTCATCTATGATTCATGCATGGGTGTGCTTATATGTAGCTTATGACCTAGAGGCTCAGGTTAGAATTATCCTATCTCCTACCTTGATTTAACAATTCTTACACACCATATCAGTCATCTATGATCCATGCATAGGTGTGCTTGTGTGTAGCATATGACTTAGAGGCTTAGGTTCTAGATGCAGATTTTGTGCAAATTATGGGAAGATGAAGGAGTGTATGGAACCTAGGTCAAACAAAACATGCGCCTCATGATTACAGACAAGAAATGTACCTCTAATGTTCTCGGATGAGGTTACTACGATCTTCTTGTCTAAGGCAAACACGGGTCCCTAAGTAATAAGCTTCTTACCCTTCTCTACGGTTGTGGCCCTTCTCTATGGGGCCTATTTTTGGGAAGCCTTTCTCTCAGGTTGTCGCAGCTGCTCTTGAAGCTCAAAAGGTCTCATTTGAAGGCAATCCTTAATCTGATGGCCCTTATCTTTGCATTTAAAATAGCCATTCGTGACCCGATGGGATTACCCACTAGTGGTATCTATACTTCCAGTAGGGGTCTTAGCCTTATTAGCCCTCGCCTGAGACTCATCTGTCCAATGTCTTTTTGGCTTATCCTACCTCTACTCCGGTCTGGATGCCTCTAATCTCTTGCCCTTATTTTTACCCTTACCTCTAGACCTATACTGTGCCTGAGTAGCACCAAGACCCCTCTCGATCTCTTGAGCTCATCCAAGGGCATCCTAAACTTTGCAATTCGGAGCCTCAACAATCTATCTCTAATCCCCGATCTCAATCTAGACAAAAACCTTTCGATACGATGCTCTGGATCCCTAACTATCTCAAGGTCATATCTCATCAAAGTAGTGAACTTATTCTCGTACTCATCAACCGTCATACTACTCTGAACCAAATTCAAAAAATCTGTTTACATCTTCTTTTGGGCAGTACGCGGAACATGAATAAGCCTTGATTGATCCTAAACCCTTGTAAACTTTGAGGGATTCATCCTGAGGAAGTCTCATAATCTCTAAGCATCTTTATTCTCTTTGGGCTGTGGGACTGGAGGCTGAGGAGCTCGGGGTGTTGGACGAACTTGCGGTGGAGGAGTGGCGCAAGCATGAAAGCATCAGTATCTGAGGTGTTTGCCCCAAACTGCTGAGCAATCATAGTAGTGAGTGTACTGAACACCTCTCTCATACTCTGTATACTCTGCTTAAGTTTGTTTATTCTAGTATTCGGGTTTTTCGGTTGAGGGAGAAATAGTGGAGAGGGCTCTGCCTACCTCCGTGAACGACCTCGTCTCTGGCTCATGATTTGTGATTAATTAGGATATAATCCTACTTTAACTAGTCGACACAAACAGTATTGATAACTTTTGCTCTGATACCATGTAAATTGTAATGTCCTATAAGTGTGGAAATTATGGCTAACTTTCTTTTTAACTTAATTTCTTATTTAAGTTGCATTCCTGTTCAGTGCTGACTGCTTAGTTTTTCATTTCTTAATCATTATTAGCTGAGTGGTTCGATTTACTATCCTTTTCATTTTACTGAAAAATTGTCAGTATAACGGCTTATTCAAGAACTTACATCCGTGCAATATTTAAAAAAATATAATTTATAATCCCAAGACAGTTTCATTTTAATCACATTTCATAATCAATAGTGATTTTCGTAACATACATTCCATTCCATTTCCATAATATCTCGAAATGACATTTTATTATAAAGACTGTAAGTTAACAAACTTTACATACACATTGATATAGATTACATCCCAAATATCTCTTACACACAAATGTCTGTGCTGTATAGGACTTTTGGTAATAATAATAGGAGTATACCTTAACGTGTACCAAAGGTAGCTTGGGGAGAGAATTGTATCCACTGGCCTACGTCGAATATGTGGCAAACATAGAAAAATCATTACAAATAATCTGTAAAAGCAGAGAAAGGGGGTGAGCTTCTGAAAAGCATAGTATGAAATGCATTTAAAATAGTCATAGTATCAAAACATACGAAAAATGAGACGCTTTTAAAATGCATTTCATACTTTAAATCACGTTCTGATACTTTTTTATAACGCTTCAGAAAACAAATATGTATTGAAACATGCTTAGCTTTGGAAAAAAATCAAACACATTCGGATAACATATATCATATATCACAAAACTTATTAGATTACTTTCGAAATCACAAAAATGTCATAGAGACTAGGTAGATCTATATAGCTAGCATAGGTCATGATCACTTAACCTCCGAAGAGGGAATCCAATGAACAAACAGAGTACCAACGACCATGGTAAGGGGACTGTATACTGAATTAGGGTCGTACAGTGCACTACACCACTAAAGACTAAAACAAACATGCAGTAAGTGGCGAAAATCATCCCATGAAGGACCAAGTACCACAAAGGAGCGATAAAAATATGCACGATGTATGTCCCGACCCTTTTTTATCCTTTTCACTAGGAAACCACCATAAATTTTTTCATTTTATCATTTCCTTTCCCGGTTGTGAACAACTCTCAACATTAACAGTTGGGCTATGAGTCAGTATTCATCATCATTTACCATTCATCTTTTAATTAATCAAGAGCAAACACATACATTTGAAAGTTTAAGTTCTATACTTATACATGTTTGCTAACACTTACATCCCCCATATGACAATTCAAAATGATTACTATGCTATTACATATTTAGATACAAAAAGATTTCCTGTGTGTATACCTCTTGGCGATGGAGAGCAGCGGATATCGAGATACAACTCCTCAGTCCCTCACTAGACTATTGTGTGAGCTCTGTAGAGGGGGGAAAAATGATAGGGATGAGCAACCACACACTCAGTAAGGTAATAATGCGAGCATGGTAGATAACTATACTATCTACATGTTTATAATATCATGCATAAAGATCATTTATATCCACAGCATGAGGAAACATTAAAACTATACCACATGTATATACATATATCATGTACTGAAAACATGAAAATAGGCAGGTAAACATGGAAAAACCATCATGTAAAACTTCTCATGCTCATAGTAATAAAACTCATCCTAAAACCATTCACAGGGTTTAATATCAAATCGAAACTCAGTAAAACTCATCACCACAACTTATCATCCTTTAAGAACATCCCACAAGGTTCAACCCCTCCCTCGGGTCTACCCCGGGACAACACAAATCATGATCAGTTTATAAAACCATGTGATATAATGTGAGACATGTGGTCATTATATCTAATCGAGGACTCTGTTGGCCAACTATGTCATTATCATCCCAGACCACACGAATCCCGATGTGCGGGGCATCATGCTAGAACAGAGGTGGGTTAGTCCTACGTTAGACTTTCAAATCAACATCATAACCACATGGTACAGCATACTCCATGTGATATACATGATACAACATACTCTGTGGACCCATATCATGGTTGGGGGTGCCTGTCATAGGTCTTATCTACCCCATGCCATGTATAACCTACTCAATTTCAAGTGCACGTGCGACCATCTCATCCGTGTGACTAGCAGTTTACACGAGGCATCTAGCACGGCTCGTGTGAGCATCTCATCCGTGTGACACAAAGTCTACATGAGTCATCTAGCACGACTCATTACATATCACAGTGTGAAAAGTCCAGTGTGAGCAAAGCTCTAGCACGATTTCATGCATCGTCAATAAGTACCCTCGTACGAGCAACACTCTAGTACGACTTTATGTATAACAAATAATAAGGAAATCACGTACGAGCATAACTCCAATATGATTATATGCATAAGAAAATCAATGGAAACCCACGTACGAGCAAAAGCTCTAGTACGACTTGTAAAACATCACAACTCAGAACACGGTGCGAGCGAAGCTCCAACATGATTTTAACTCACATAAATCTGATAGGTGGCTCTATTTCAACAAATCACGTTCAAATCAAAGTTAGCACCGGACTCGTGCTATTTCACAAATTTATGAAGTCAATAGCCAGCTGTGAGACCCCGTATATGTATAAGGGTATATATGTACATAGAAGTGTAAATAGAGTTGTACTATGAATTCATGAGTGAAGTATATGTGATGTAAGTCCACAAGTAATGTACACACTTGTAATGAGAGTGATAATCGTACATACAAGTTTCATTATATATGAATGTGTAGTAATGGACTTAAACATGTGGAGAATGTGTGTAGAATGGATTTTGAATAGCTTGGTAAAATGGAAGTTTAATTGCATAAGATGTGCATTTCCATTTTAGTTTATATTAAGTACCATTGGTCATACAAAGATCCTACACAAATTTTAATGTGTATGAAGTGAGGATGGATGTCGTCTTCAAGTCTCAAAGATGAATGAATGAGGAAATGATCATGGTAGCAAATTAAGGATGTTTGGTAAGTGTTGTTGCAGAGGGAATCTGGAAATTTTGAAGGGCAGATCGATCTCATGGGATGAGAGATCGATCTGGAAGAGCCAGAATGCTCTTATTTGGGCGAGAGAATAGAACAGATCGATCTCCAATGGACCAGATCGATCTCCTTAGCTCTCTGTTTGGGAGCAAATCGATCTCATGCTTCGACAGATCGATCTCATGCCTCAACAGATCGATCTCATGCTTCGACAGATCGATCTCAGGCTTAAAAATGCCGTGAAAAAGAGGGATTTTAAGGGACCAGATCGATCTCCTCTTGGACCATATCGATCTCCTCAAGCTATTTCTATATAAGGAGTGCTGGAAATCAGAAAATTTCGGGAAAAACACAAACTTTCCACTTTCAACCCAAAAACCTAACATTCTCTCTCAAAAATCAGCCATTTTCAGTGAGGTTTGAAGAGAGATCATTAGAGACAAAGTTATTCCTATCAAAGAGAAGAACAACATAGTTGGAAAGCATTTTCCCATTGTTGGTATTGGAGGAGTTAAGGGCATTGCCATTTGAGCAAGAAGAGAAATCAAATTGGGTAAGATTCTAACACTCCAACTGTGGTACATTGTTTATTAAGTGATTTTGGAGTTGTTGGCATGAGTATAGATGGTTAGAAACTATCTAAATGCATTGGTATGATTATGACCTAGAAAATGATTTAGTGTGAGAAAGTGAAATTGATTGAGATTAATGAGAAATGGGATGTCTATAGGTGACAATAATGTTATGGGTATGATTTTAAGATGTTGTTAGTGGATAAATTGTGAGATTTACCTAAAAGAGGTAAAATGTGAAGTTAAGGCATTTGTAAAATGCATAAGTAAATAATGTTGACTAGTGAAGTCAATTATGGGTTAAATACGTTAACTCAATCGATTTAATGAATGAATCGCAGCTTCCGAGGATACGCCGAGGCGAGTTGAGCCAAGAGCGTGAGAAGCTAAAAGGAAAGGAGTCACACCAAGTAAATCGAGGTAACGGAATTGTGTGGACTCTTAGAGATATTGTGCGCAATTTGGGCGCATAAATGTTTTTGCTAGAATGCATGAGATTAGGAAATGTTGTTGTTGGGTGATTGAAGGGTAAAAGTTGGGAGTTTGAGAAATGTGCATGAAAACAAAAGCATATTGCTTTGAAAATCATGTTTTATTGCTTTTTAGCAAATGATTGGTAGGTTGGCTAACATTGAAATGATTTGCAAAAGAAATGAGTATGTTTTGGTTTTGATAACCACATTTTTGCAAGTTTTGAGCCACCTACATGATTTCGTGAGTATGAAAGAGTGCAAGAGGCACTAGTTTTCACATGGATTTCATATTGTTTTGGCATTGTGCTTGAGTTTGTCTCGCACTGGATGCCCACCTTGCATGTTGCCGTGTTTGGAGCTTCGAGTAGACTTGGTGTCATATCGATTAAATAGGCTTACACGTGCATTGTTTTGAGACATGGCATGTTAAAACAACCTGATGAGCCCGAACGAGGGATAAGGGTTGGAGATCCACCTGATGAGCCCGAACGAGGGATAAGGGTTGGAGGAACAGCTGATGAGCCCGAACGAGGGATAAGGCTGAGGGGGGTCCACGGAGTACGTTGTACCGTGCATGTAGCATGGAGTACATTGTACCGTGTTGTGATGTGATGTGCCGTCTTCGGACGAGATCTGCTATGGACCGGCGGGTAGGATTTGACCCACCTCCCGTGTGGAAGCAGATGGTGGTGATATCCCGCACACCTGATCCGTGTAGCCGGTATCACAGGTTATGTACATAGGCCTTGAGGTTATTACCTATTGTTGAAACTGCCTATCTCACATGTCTAATGCTATTTGAGAATAAATCCATGTTTGAAGTGATTGTGGTCAGGAAAGCCCAAGGGATGGGCTGGGACCTAACGTTGAATTGATTTGTTAATGGTTTTAAAGTGCACGGACGCATGATGTTTAATGCCATGCTTTATTGTGAAAATGCATGATGGTTAATGCCATGCTATTTGAGAAAAATGCATGATGGGTAATGCCATGCTTTTATTGTGAATTATGCATGATGATTTATACCATGCTTTGAGTTGAAATGTGCACTTAATTTTAATAGCATGAATGCTTTACATACCATTAACACAATCATACACTCATGTTTTGAGATAAACAATGAATAAAATGCTTTTGAGCATGGCATCACGATCACGTAGATAGTACAGTATCTACCTGTTCGCATGATTGCCTTACTGAGAGTGTGGTTTGCTCACCCCCCTTATTTTCCCCTCTCTACAGAGATTTGAGTATAGATTGAGCGTGACTGGAGGCATTCCCTTTTGGTAATCTGCTGCATCCCATCGCTAAAGGTATACACACTTGGATCATTTTGTATCTAAACTAGACATAGCACAGTAGCATTTTGTATGTAACTACTGGGGATGTAAAACAATGTAAACACATGTAACAACTCTGATATATATACATTTATACAAGTGTTTACTTATAATAATGTTTCAAATTGAATTGGTATGGTGGAGTGAGTTAGACGTCGACACACAGCCCAACTGTTAAGTGTGTGGTTGTTCACGATCGAGGAAGGATGATTAAGGATTGATGCATGATAATGCGAAAAATTTGTACGTATTTTGGTAAGTTGAGGGTCGTGACAGAAGTTGGTATCAGAGCTCGAGTTGGTTTGACGTGTGTCGTGTCTAAAATACTTAATAAGTGAAAAAAAATTACATCCCCAAGTTACTGTGCTTGTTTAGATACAAATAGTGTATGTCGATGGGTTGACTAAGTAATTGGTTATGAATGTAGGGAACTGAGTAAGTATGCCTAATACCAGTCGCGGTAGAGGGATGAGAGCACAGGCTCGAGGCCGTGAGGTAGGCCTGGGGGTCGTGTTGAGCCGGGAACACACGAGGCTCAGGAGGATGTTGAGGTGGAGGTCGACGTTGAGCACGCTCCACAGGGTCCAGAGGAGAGGCCCGAGAGTACTGAGGCTCGCTTCGCGAGGATTGAGCGGAGCATTGAGATGATTTTGGAATTGGTCACTCAATCTTTACCTGGAGTTGGCGGTAGACAAAGTCCCGCTACACAGGGTGATGCCGAGCAGGCAGCAGCTCCCGAGGCACGGGCAAGGCAAGCCCAAGGACCTCAGACGACAGATACCCCACCCACACAGGATGTGCCTACGCCGGTTGCTATGCCAGGCAGTAGAGGTTGGGGATATGGATGTGATTTGGATAGACTGCGACAGTTCCAGAAGTTTGGACCGCCGTCTTTCAGTGGAGTAAAGGACCCAGTGGCGGCTGAGGATTGGATCAATGAGATCGAGAAATTATATGGGTTCTTTGAGTGCACTACTACCGAGATGGTAGCATTTGTCGCTTTTATGCTAAAGGGATCAGCAGAACATTGGTGGAAATCCACCAGGCCTATTTTGAGAGCCCGGCAAACTGAGATCTGCTGGGATGTGTTTCTAGAGGCCTTCCGGAGATAGTATGTTCCGGATACCGCCCAGCGAAAGCTAAAGATGGCATTTTTGGGACTGACCCAAGGGAGCAGGACTGTGGACGAGTATGAGACTGCTTTTATATCCCTGGGCAGGTATGATCCCAACACGATGAGTAATGAGGTCGAGAAGATCCAAAAGTTTGTGGATGAATTGAGACCGGCTATCAGGTCTAGACTGGTTCCCCTAGATATACCGACCTATGAGGAGGCAGTGCGCAGGGCGCAACTATGTGAACAAGATGTTGATAGAATCGCCTCAGAATTTGGAAAGGTTGGTAAGATGAGGGACAAAGATAAGAAAAAGGGAAGCAAGCAGTGGGTGTAAGCAAAGGACGAGTGCACGCACTGGATCAGGATACTGCAGATCAGTCATCAGATGTGGTAAAAGGTACCATCCAAATATTTGATTTAGAAGCTTATGTACTGTTTGATCCTGGTGCCACGCATTCCTTTATTTCGCCATCCTTTGCATGTAAATTGTTGAAGCATGTAAAACCCACGCTGCTTGATAAGATGTTATTGATATCTACCCCTATGAATGATAGTCAGTTGACTGAGCATATATATAGGGATTGTAAAATGAAGATAGGAGGTAAAGAGATGACAGCCGATTTAATTTTATTAAACATGAGTGATTTTGATGTGATCCTAGGAATGGATTGGTTGGCTGCCAATCATGTTGTTATGGATTGTCATGCTAAAACCTTGATGTTTCCAAAGATAGACAATCTTGTAGTTAATTTTGTGAAATGAAATTAAAGAACATGATTTTTTCTAAGTGTGATGAGTATAATCTTGATACATGATGTATGAAAGATAAATTTGATTTCATTTATGTATGTGATGAGATGATTTATGATACTAATGGTGGAAAGAATAATGTGAAGGATTCATCGCTTTTGTGATTGAGATGGATAAGGCACGTCCGGAATTGGAAGACATACCAGTGGTTAGGGAATTTCCAGATGTCTTTCCGGATGAGTTACCAGGGTTACCTCCAGATAGGGAAATGGAGTTTGGTATAGATTTGGCACCTGGTACAGAGCCGATGTCCAAGCCGCCATATAGAATGGCTCAAGTTGAGTTAGAGAAGTTAAGGAAACAATTACAAGAGTTGCTGGAGAAGGGGTTCATCAGGCCGAGCGTCTCACCTTGGGGAGCACCGGTTCTGTTTGTAAGGAAGAAGGATGGAAGCCTCTGACTGTGTATAGACTACCGGTTGTTGAATAAGGCCACCATCAGGAATAAGTATCCCCTCCCACGCATCGATGATTTGTTGGATCAGCTTAAGGGAGCGCAGGTCTTTTCTAAGATAGATCTGAGATCAGGGTACCATCAGTTGAAGATACGAGATGGAGATGTACCCAAGACAGCTTTTCGCACCCGGTATGGACATTATGAGTTTATGGTTATGCCATTCGGGTTGACGAATGCTCCCGCAGCTTTTATGTCATTGATGAATGAGGTATTTCACCAGTATTTGGATCGATTTGTGATTGTGTTTATTGATGATATACTGGTGTATTCAAGGTCTAGAGAGGAGCATGAGAGGCATCTAAGGATAGTGCTACAGACCCTTCGAGAGAAGAAGTTGTACGCTAAACTCAGTAAGTGCGACTTTTGGTTGGAACAGATCTCTTTTTTGGGTCACATAGTATCAAAGGATGGAGTATCAGTGGATCCATCTAAGATTGAGGCCGATGTTCAGTGGCAGAGACCCCAGACAGTGACAGAGATCAGAAGTTTCCTGGGTTTAGCTGGATATTATCGAAGGTTTGTAGAGGGATTTTCGAGGTTAGCTGCTCCTTTGACACGTCTCACGAGGAAAAATGTAGAGTTTGTGTGGGACAAAAAGTGTGAAGATAGTTTTGAGGAGTTGAAAAGGAGATTAACTACAGCTCCAATACTCACCATTCCTACCAGCTCAGGAGGTTTCTCGGTGTATGCGGATGCTTCACACCAAGGACTGGGCTGTGTATTGATGCAGGATGGGAAGGTAGTAGCCTATGGATCAAGACAGTTAAAGGATCATGAGAGGAACTACCCGACCCATGACTTGGAGTTGGCAGCGATGGTGTTTGCGCTGAAAATATGGCGCCACTACCTCTATGGTGAGAGATTTCAGGTTTATACAGATCATAAGAGCCTTAAGTACCTGTTCTCACAGAAAGAGTTGAACATGAGACAGAGGAGATGGCTCGAGCTGTTAAAGGATTATGATTGTGAAATCCTATACCACTCGGGTCAAGCAAATGTGGTTGCTGATGCATTGAGTAGGAAGCATCTCGGGATGGTATCATTCATGATGATCAGGGAACACGAGCTGTTGGAACAGTTCATGAACCTCAGTTTGGATATGACCCCGCCTGACGCTGATAGTGGATTTATGATAGCTAGCCTGCAGTTGGAACCGGATTTGGTAGATCGAATCCGACAGGCTCAGCGAGTTGATCAGCAGTGTGGTGATATTGTCGGGCAGATACAGAGGGGTATAGAGACGGACTTTGGGTTGAGTTCGGATGGATTGTTGAGGTTCAGAGGTAGGATATGTGTCCCTGATGACGCAGAGATCAGAAGGTTGATCCTGATAGAGGCTCACTCATCAAAGTATACGATACATCCAGGGGGTACCAAAATGTATCAAAACCTTCGAAAGGTTTATTGGTGGTCGGGAATGAAAAAGCACATTGCTGAATATATTGCTAAGTGTCTCGTTTGTCAGCAGGTGAAGGTAGAGCATCAGAAGCCTGTAGGGTTATTGCAGCCTCTACCGATACCGACATGGAAGTGGGAGCATGTCACCATGGATTTTGTGATGGGAATGCCGAGGACCCGGAGAGGTCGTGATGCCATATGGGTGATTGTGGATCGGTTGACGAAATCAGCCCATTTTCTAGCTATGAGAGCTACCGATACTCTGAGCCAGTTAGCGAACCTATATGTGCGCGAGATAGTGAGGCTACATGGAATTCCAGTGAGCGTTGTTTCTGATAGGGATGCCCACTTCACTTCCCACTTTTGGGAACAGTTTCAGGAAGCGATGGGGACCCAGTTGAATTTTAGCACCGCGTTTCATCCTCAGATAGATGGTCAGTCAGAGAGGACTATACAGACCCTGGAGGACATGTTGAGAGCGTGTGCATTGGATTTTGGAGGCTCCTGGGATGACCATTTGCCACTCGTAGAGTTCGCGTATAATAACAGTTTTCATGTGAGTATCGGGATGGCACCATATGAGGCATTGTATGGGCGTAGATGCCGTTCCCCTATTGGATGGGAAGAGGTTGGTGACAGACAGATCTTTGCTCCCGACTTGGTTAGACAAGCCTCTGAGGACGTCCAATTGATATGTGAGAGGTTACGGACAGCTCAGAGCAGGTAAAAGAGTTATGCTGACAAGAGACGGAGACCACTAGAGTTTGAGGTGGGTGAGTCAGTGTTTCTGAAAGTTTCCCCTTCGAAGGGAATTATGAGATTTGGGAAGAAGGGAAAGTTGAGCCCTTGATATATAGGGCCATTTGAGATACTTGATAAGGTGGGAGACAAGGCTTATAGGTTGGCATTGCCACCAGAGTTGGCAAGTGTGCACAACGTCTTCCACGTATCCATGTTGAGGAAGTATCACCCGGACCCCGCACATGTGATAAGATATGAGCCTTTGGAGCTCAATGAGGGTATGACCTATGTTGAGAAGCCAGTTCGGGTATTGGACAGAAAAGAGAAAGTGCTGAGGACAAAGACAATTCCCTTGGTGAAGATACTTTGGCAACATCACACTGTGGAAGAAGCCACATGGGAATTGGAGAATTTGATGTGGGAGAGGTATCCCGAGTTGTTCACAGAATAATTGGTTCCAATTTGGAGGACCAAATTTTCTAAGTGGGGGAGAATGTGAGACCCCGTATATGTATAAGGGTATATATGTACATAGAAGTGTAAATAGAGTTGTACTATGAATTCATGAGTGAAGTATATGTGATGTAAGTCCACAAGTAATGTACACACTTGTAATGAGAGTGATAATCGTACATACAAGTTTCATTATATATGAATGTGTAGTAATGGACTTAAACATGTGGAGAATGTGTGTAGAATGGATTTTGAATAGCTTGGTAAAATGGAAGTTTAATTGCATAAGATGTGCATTTCCATTTTAGTTTATATTAAGTACCATTGGTCATACAAAGATCCTACACAAATTTTAATGTGTATGAAGTGAGGATGGATGTCGTCTTCAAGTCTCAAAGATGAATGAATGAGGAAATGATCATGGTAGCAAATTAAGGATGTTTGGTAAGTGTTGTTGCAGAGGGAATCTGGAAATTTTGAAGGGCAGATCGATCTCATGGGATGAGAGATCGATCTGGAAGAGCCAGAATGCTCTTATTTGGGCGAGAGAATAGAACAGATCGATCTCCAATGGACCAGATCGATCTCCTTAGCTCTCTGTTTAGGAGCAGATCGATCTCATGCTTCGACAGATCGATCTCATGCCTCAACAGATCGATCTCATGCTTCGACAGATCGATCTCAGGCTTAAAAATGCCGTGAAAAAGAGGGATTTTAAGGGACCAGATCGATCTCCTCTTGGACCAGATCGATCTCCTTAAGCTATTTCTATATAAGGAGTGTTGGAAATCAGAAAATTTCGGGAAAAACACAAACTTTCCACTTTCAACCCAAAAACCTAACATTCTCTCTCAAAAATCAGCCATTGTCAGTGCGGTTTGAAGAGAGATCATTAGAGACAAAGTTATTCCTATCAAAGAGAAGAACAACATAGTTGGAAAGCATTTTCCCATTGTTGGTATTGGAGGAGTTAAGGGCATTGCCATTTGAGCAAGAAGAGAAATCAAATTGGGTAAGATTCTAACACTCCAACTGTGGTACATTATTTATTAAGTGATTTTGGAGTTGTTGGCATGAGTATAGATGGTTAGAAACTATCTAAATGCATTGGTATGATTATGACCTAGAAAATGATTTAGTGTGAGAAAGTGAAATTGATTGAGATTAATGAGAAATGGGATGTCTAGAGGTGACAATAATGTTATGGGTATGATTTTAAGATGTTGTTAGTGGATAAATTGTGAGATTTACCTAAAAGAGGTAAAATGTGAAGTTAAGGCATTTGTAAAATGCATAAGTAAATAAGTTTGACTAGTGAAGTCAATTATGGGTTAAATACGTTAACTCAATCGATTTAATGAATGAATCGCAGCTTCCGAGGATACGCCGAGGCGAGTTGAGCCAAGAGCGTGAGAAGCTAAAAGGAAAGGAGTCACACCAAGTAAATCGAGGTAAGGGAATTGTGTGGACTCTTAGAGATATTGTGCGCAATTTGGGCGCATAAATGTTTTTGCTAGAATGCATGAGATTAGGAAATGTTGTTGTTGGGTGATTGAAGGGTAAAAGTTGGGAGTTTGAGAAATGTGCATGAAAACAAAAGCATATTGCTTTGAAAATCATGTTTTATTGCTTTTTAGCAAATGATTGGTAGGTTGGCTAACATTGAAATGATTTGCAAAAGAAATGAGTATGTTTTGGTTTTGATAACCACATTTTTGCAAGTTTTGAGCCACCTACATGATTTCGTGAGTATGAAAGAGTGCAAGAGGCACTAGTTTTCACATGGATTTCATATTGTTTTGGCATTGTGCTTGAGTTTGTCTCGCACTGGATGCCCACCTTGCATGTTGCCGTGTTTGGAGCTTCGAGTAGACTTGGTGTCATATCGATTAAATAGGCTCACACGTGCATTGTTTTGAGACATGGCATGTTAAAACAACCTGATGAGCCCGAACGAGGGATAAGGGTTGGAGATCCACCTGATGAGCCCGAACGAGGGATAAGGGTTGGAGGAACAGCTGATGAGCCCGAACGAGGGATAAGGCTGGGGAGGTCCACGGAGTACGTTGTACCGTGCATGTAGCATGGAGTACATTGTACCTTGTTGTGATGTGATGTGCCGTCTTCGGACGAGATCTGCTATGGACCGGTGGGTAGGATTTGACCCACCTCCCGTGTGGAAGCAGATGGTGGTGATATCCCGCACACCTGATCCGTGTAGCCGGTATCACAGGTTATGTACATAGGCCTTGAGGTTATTACCTATTGTTGAAACTGCCTATCTCACATGTCTAATGCTATTTGAGAATAAATCCATGTTTGAAGTGATTGTGGTCAGGAAAGCCCAAGGGATGGGCTGGGACCTGACGTTGAATTGATTTGTTAATGGTTTTAAAGTGCACGGATGCATGATGTTTAATGCCATGCTTTATTGTGAAAATGCATGATGGTTAATGCCATGCTATTTGAGAAAAATGCATGATGGGTAATGCCATGCTTTTATTGTGAATTATGCATGATGATTTATACCATGCTTTGAGTTGAAATGCGCACTTAATTTTAATAGCATGAATGCTTTACATACCATTAACACAATCATACACTCATGTTTTGAGATAAACAATGAATAAAATGCTTTTGAGCATGGCATCACGATCACGTAGATAGTACAGTATCTACCTGTTCGCATGATTGCCTTACTGAGAGTGTGGTTTGCTCACCCCCCTTATTTTCCCCTCTCTACAGAGATTTGAGTATAGATTGAGCGTGACTGGAGGCATTCCCTTTTGGTAATCCGCTGCATCCCATCGCTAAAGGTATACACACTTGGATCATTTTGTATCTAAACTAGACATAGCACAGTAGCATTTTGTATGTAACTACTGGGGATGTAAAACAATGTAAACACATGTAACAACTCTGATATATATACATTTATACAAGTGTTTACTTATAATAATGTTTCAAATTGAATTGGTATGGTGGAGTGAGTTAGACGTCGACACACAGCCCAACTGTTAAGTGTGTGGTTGTTCACGATCGAGGAAGGATGATTAAGGATTGATGCATGAAAATGCGAAAAATTTGTACGTATTTTGGTAAGTTGAGGGTCGTGACACCAGCCCATCTGTAAATTTTGCTTAAAACAAATGTATTTCATAAAAATATAAAAACATGATGTTTCATGCAATTATTAGCCTTACTACCCCTTTTTGTACGATTCACTTCCATAACCAAATTCATCCATATCTGAAATCTTTCATACAAATCATTAATTCTTTTCTAGATAACCAAGCAATTACAAAGCCCTATAAACACCCTCAAAATACGTGCAGCTACCTCTAGATACTCACAAAATTCCTTTACTTGGAATCACATCGAGTGATTCCACTTCCTAAGAGCTGCTCAATCGTTCAGTTCGATTCACTTCCAATGAAATCTCCGGGGCTACATGAAATTACTTATCACATCAATTTAACCCAATATAACACAACTCTTGCGTTTATGATGTTCGATTCGACTTATTGTTTTCATTAACACTTATAAGGCCTCACTTTCTCTTAATTCTATATAGATTGCTCTATTCATTCTTGAGAATCTATTGAACTCTTTAGGTCTATTGATTCACACTAAACCGACATTAAGCTCATAATGCCTCTAGTTCATCATTTCCTTCATAATCGTCATCCATTCCAACATGTGGATTTCACAAAATTATCTTAAAATCATCTATACATGCTTATTAACATCTCTACATGTTTAAATCATCATCAACTCCATGCCATTTCAACTTTCTCTCACTAAGCCCATTATAGGTCATGGTTGTTTAAGCATGTATATAAACATTTTAGCCAACATTATATACACCAATCAACTCATTAAGATGTCTACATTAACATACTAGAAGGTGGTGTATAGAAATCTTACCTAGCTTGACTTTTTCCTCTTTTTACCAAATTGGGGAAAAACCCTCTTTGATCCTTCAATCCAGAGTTTAAGCTTCCAATCTTTGACTATGTTATTCTGTTCCTTACTAGGAACAACTTTACTCAAATAGCTTTTTCCTCAAATCTTTTTGGAAGCAAAAGATAGCTTAGAGTGAGAAAATTAGGTTGTTTTTGGTTTAAAGGAAGATTTTGGGATTTTTGGGGAAGAAGGCTCGACAGTCAGGTCTTTTTTTATAGAAATCACGTTATGAGATCAATCTCCAAGGGTGGAGATCGATCTCCCCTTGCTTAAATTCCTTCATAATTTAACAATGCAAGATAGGGGATCGATCTGTCTCTTGGATGAGATCGATCTGCCTATTTGCATGAGATCGATCTGCTCAAACGGATAAGAACAATCTTTGTTCATGGGATGGGATTGATCTCGGCTAGGTAGAAGGCTTCATAGATCGATCTGGCCATAGGAGGAGATTGATTTGGCCTATTCAGAGACAACTAGAGATCGATCTGCTTTGAGTGAGGGATCGATCTCCCTCTTCCAGAATGTTTGGCATTGCATTTCAAGGCAATGAGATCGATTTCCCCTTGCAATTAGATCGATCTGGCCTTCATCCTGCAGCATTTCAGCTGAAATTTTCCAAAATTTTCCAAAATTTCCAAAGTTAAACTCCTATTCAATCACTTCAATACCCATTTTACATTTCATTCACAGTTAACACTAAAAAATATCCAATTCTTATGATTCATTTATTGTGTAACTTGTTTGTACATCATAGAAATCATAAGATTACATAAAAATTCACTGGCCTGACATTCCTCCCCTCCTTCGAGAAATTTGGTCCTGCAAATTAGAACTAAGTTAACCTGAGAACAACTCTGGGTACTTCTTGTCACGACCCTCAACTTACCAAAATACGTACAAATTTTTTGCAATTTCAGGCTTCATTTATTATTTGTCCTTACCTCAATCGTGAACAAAAACTCTCCTCAATAGTTAGGTTATGTGTCGACGTCTAACTCACTCTATCATACCAATTCAATTTGTATATTATTTATGAGTAAACACTTGTATAAATATATATATATATATCAGAGTCGTTACATGTGTTTACATTGTTTTACATCCCCAATAGTTACATACAAAATGCTACTGTGCTATCGTAAGTTTAGATACAAAATTACAACAACGTGTATACCTTACGCAATGGGATGCAACGAATACCAAAAGGGATAAGCCTCCAGTCACGCTCAATCTATACTCAAAGCTCTGTAGAGAGGGGGAAAATAAGGGGGTGAGCAAACCACACGCTTAGTAAGGCAATCATGCAAACAGGTAGATACTGCACTATCTACGTGATCGTGATGCCATGCTCAAAAGCATTTAGTTCATCATTTTATCTTAAAACATGAGTTATGATTGTGTTAATGGTATGTAACGCATTCATACTATTAAAATCCAGTGCACAATTCATTTTAAAGCATGGTATAAATCATCATGCATAATTCACAATAAAGCATGGCATTACCCATCATGCATTTTTCTTAAATAATCATGGCATTAACCATCATGCATTTTTCACAATAAAGCATGGTATTACCTATCATGCATTTTTCTCAAATAAGCATGGCATTAACCATCATGCATTTTTCACAATAAAGCATGGCATTAATTATCATGCTTCGGTGAACTTCAAAACCATTAACAAATCAATCCAACACTTGTCAGGTCTCAGCCCATCCCTCGGACTTTCCTGATGTCACGCCCCGGAAGTGCGAAAAATAGGGCTAATTTAAAACTTTTTACTCATTAATTCAATTTAAGGGTGCATTCCTGTGCAGTGTCATACATCATCATAATTATTATGCCTCAGGATCTCATCATAATATAGCGTATATTGTACCGTATACAAATACTCAATTCCAAGTTAATTAATCCTAATACATCCCATATAATGTTATACATCAAGTGTCTGCAATTACAATAATTGTCTGGGTACATGAAAAGATAAAATATACCTCAAATACAATATATATGGCCTGGAGCTCGAGTCCTCCACTAGCCACTACTCCGTACGTCGCAGGGAAATCCTTTTTCACTTGAAGAACTCTGGGGGGAAAGAAAACAGGGTGACCTTCTAAATCGCTCAGTAAGGGGGGTAAGGTACTCATTTCATAAAACAAAATGCACATCACAAAATATTTATTTGTATGTGAAACTCATTTGAAAACTATAGCATGAAAGTACTCAAAACGACATTCTCATGTCTCAAATCATGAGAAAACATGAAGTAAAAAGGCTCAGTCTAGAGCAATAACAAGGCATGTGGAAATAACGCGATAAACGCTTTCTCAATGAACGTGATAAAATCACTGAAATAGTAATGCACGTGGCACAGCCACTAAACACACGTGGCATAGCCACTGATTTAAATTCACACGTGGCATAGCCACTAAACACATGTGGCATGGCCACTGATTTAAATTCTCACGTGGCATAGCCACTAAACACACGTGGTATGGCCACTGATTTAATTTCACACGTGGCATAGCCACTGGATAGGGTTTCACGTGGCAACGGCCACCAAATGGGGTATCACGTGGCAACGACCACCAATGGGGTTTCTCACGTGACAACGGCCACCAATAGGGTTTCTCACGTGGCAACGGCCACCAAATGGGGTTTCTCACGTGGCAACGGCCACCAATAGGGTTTCTCACGTGGCAATGGCCACCAATAGGTTTTCTCACGTGGCAACGGCTACCAATAGGGTTTATCATGTGGCAACGGCCACCAATAGGGTTTCTCACGTGGCAACGGCCACCAAATGGGGTATCCCGTGGCAACGGCCACCAAATAGGGTTTCACACGTGGCAACGGCCACTAAGTATACGTGGCACAGCCACAGAATGGGTTATTCTCACGTTACCAGAACGAAGAAGAAATCGGGCTTACATGCTACCAGAGCAATGCCCGGTGTGTACTTAAAATTACACACCTAAGTCTTATCACACAAGACTGGTTTGCCTTCACGTAGAACTCATAATGGTTTTTCTCTCATAAAACTCATTTGAAAATCGTTTTGTACTCAACACAAAACATAATAAAATCGAGTTCCAACCGGTAAAGCACGCACACATTTCTCAAATCTCGATATTGCCTTAACGTAGAGCCCAGTTATAAACTCATAAAAACATTGGGCTCCAACCGGCTATAAAAATCGTGTGCAATTGTATCTCAACACAACACTCAACATGCTTGTTTTATAAACCACAAATCATGCTATAATAGTTTACAAATCACATACACAAATGGTTTAGATTTCCCTTACCTCTTTGCACCTCGTATAGTGCAATCGTTTCCCCCGTATCACGGACTAGTCTCGCATTCCACTCTGGAACTCCCGAGCTGTCCAAATGATGTTAAAACATCATTACTCGATTATCTCATCAACCTCAATTCTCAAAATCGAGCATAATTGCTCATAACTCCTCAAATCCCTTGATTCTCGTAACTCTACCCCAAACTACACTCTCATTCACAACATCTCAACGTTCTATATTTTTATGTCTTAATATCTATGCTAATTCATCACATTGTCTAAATTTCCATTTATAGCTCAAAATTCCTAAAATTACCAAAATTGCTAAATATCATTATCACTCTAACCACATTGCAATATCATCAATCCATAATCATTTCTCAGCTATTTCAACACAATGACAACCACCAATATCATCAAAATCATCTCAAATATCAAGATTGAGGTTTAGAAATTACCCAAAGCTTGTGAGACGCACAACCCATGCCTCAATCTGATTCGTCCTTCGATTTCCAAGTATGTTGTTCTCCCTTTGATGAGGAACAACTTTCCTTCTTGCCACAACTCTTGATTTTTCCAGAAATGGGTGTTTTGGATGAGTGAGAAAGTTAGGTTTCGGTGAAAATGGGGTTGGAAGAGAGAGAAAGTAAGTTTGCAGGAGAAAAACAGGGGTTCCTTATATAGGCTGAGGGTAGGAGATCGATCTGTCGAGGGGGAGATCGATCTCTTTATGACTTTATGAGATCGATCTGCTCCTTGAGGAGATCGATCTCTTCCTCATGAGATCGATCTTCTCTCAAATAGAATCATAAGGAGATCGATCCTCTTCCATTAGAGATCGATCTGCTCCTTAAATTCCTCCTTCCTCGTCATTTTTAACTCGCCAGATCGATCTCTCCTTCTCCCAGATCGATCTGCTCCTTAAATTCGTCCTTCCTCGTCATTTATAACTCACTAGATCGATCTCTCCTTCTCCCAGATCGATCTGTCCTCATAGTTACACACTTATTTTAAACACTTAACATATAAATCTCCAATTATCATTCCCCAATTCACTTAGCTCAATAAATTACACTTCAAGTTCATATTACATAATTAAAATATGTCTGAAATTCTCAGATCTCACACTTGACCCATAAATAATTTTAAACATGGATTTATTCACAAAGAAATAGACATGTGAGATAGGCAATTCAATAAAAGGTAATAACCTCTAGGTTTATGGCCATAACCTGTGATACCGACTACACGGATCAGGTGTGTGGGATATCACCACTATCTGCTTCCAAACGGGAGATGGGTCAAATCCTGCTCGTCGATCCATAGTAGATCTTGTCTGAAGATGGCACATCATAATCTCAACACGGTACAACGTACTCCATGCTACATATACATTACAACGTACTCCGTGGACCCAATCAACACATCATATCACGCCACATCTCAAAATGCCCGTGTGAGCCTATTTAATCGATACGACCTCTTGTCTACCCGAAGCTCCTAACACGGCTAATCAATCATGTCAAAACAATGCACGTACGAGCCTATTTAATCGATGTGACACCCAGTCTACCCGAAGTTCAAAGCACGACAACAAGCAAGGTGGGCATCTAGTGCAAGCTAAGCTCTAAGCACCATGCCAAAACCAGTATGAAATCCATGTGAAAACTAGTGCGAGCTAAGCTCCAGCAGTCATGCGTATAATACACATCATATCTCATGCGAGTCTTGGTCTAGCATGCTTTCATTCTCACAAAATCATGTAGGTGGCTTAATTCTTTGCAAAGTATGGTTAACAAACCAAAACAACTCAACTCTTTTGCAAATCATTTCAAATATTAGCCAACCTACTAAATCATTTACTAAGAAGTAATAAAACATAATTTTCAAAGCAATATGCTTTTGTTTTTATGCACATTTCTCAAACACCGAACTTTTACCCTTCAAGCACCCAATTTCATTTCCTAACATCTCATGCATTCTAGCAAAGCATTTAAGTGCCCAAATTACGCACAGATATCTATAAGAGTCCACAAAATTTCATTACCTCGATTTACTTGGTGTGACTCTTTTCCTCTTAGCTTCTTACGCTCTTGACTCAACTCGCTCCGGCGTATTCTCGGAAGCTATAATTTATTCATCATACGTTTGAGTTAGTATTGCTAACTCTCATTCAACTATATATTCCACCTAATGCCTTAAACGCTCATTTTACCCTTTTTGGGTAAGCCTCTCTATTTATTCCATATTATTATCTTAAAATTATCTCCTCAACACCATTATCATCTCATGATATCTCATTCATAATTTATTCCACCACATTTCACTTCTTACACTAACCCATTTCTAGGTTATATTCATTTCATGGCATTCTAGGTAGTTCTACCCACAATGTGCACACCCAAACTAACTTCATAATCATCAACTAAACAAATGTACTTGGATTTGTGCACTAGAAACTTACCTCTTTGGATTTCCTCTTTGCTCCAATTAGAAATGCCCTTTTGTTCATTCAATCCAACAAATGGGGAAATGCCTCCAAACTATGTTGTTCTTCTCCGTGGTGTGAACAACTTTGCCTCTAATAGTCTTCCCTCAAATCTCCTTGAAAATGGCTGGATTTGGAGAGAGAAAACTAGGTTTTTGGGTTGGAAAGGGAAGGAAATGGTTTTGTCCCAAAATCTGTAGATTTTTAACACCCTTTTTATAGAAATAGCTTGAGGAGATCGATCTACACTATGAGGAGATCGATCTGGTCCCTTTAAATTCCTCTTTTCCATGACATTTAAGCATGAGATCGATCTATCGAAGCTTGAGATCAATCTGCTCCAAACAGAGAGCTAAGGAGATCGATCTGTGTGCTTGAGGATCGATCTTTTCATTACAGAATGTTTAAGAGATCGATCTGGCCCCATTGGAGATCGATCTGCCCTATTCCTTTGCTCAAATAAGAGCTTTCTGGCTCTTCCATATCGATCTCTCATCCTATGAGATCGATCTAGCCTGCATAATTTCTAGATTTTGTTGCAGTTTCCTACAGTTATACCAAAACATCCTTAATTTGCTGCCATGGTCATTTTCTCATCCAATCATCTTTAAGACTTGAAAATGGCATCCATTAATATTTCATACATATTAAAACTTGTGTAGAATCTTTGTATGACCAAAGGTACTTAATATAAACCAAATGGAAGTGTATACTCATGCAAATCTTCCTTTCATTTTACCACACTACTCATATTCTATTCAATTCACATTTTTCACATGTTTAAGTCCATTTCTTCACATTCATACAAAATGTAACTTATACGTACAATCACAACTCTTATTGCAAGTGTGTACATTAACTTATGGACTTACATCACATATCACTTATGAATTCATAGTATAACTCCATTTACATTTCTATGTACATATATACAATTATACATATACGGGGTCTCACACTTCTCTTGCATCAAGTTCTCCAATCCCATGTAGCTTCCTCCGGAGTGTTATATTGCCAAAGAACTTTCACTAAGGGAATCGTCTTCGACCTTAGCACCTTCTCTTTCCTATCCAATATCCAAACTGGCTTCTCAACATACGACATACTCTCATTGAGCTCCAATGGCTCATATCTTATCATATGTACCAGGTCTGGGTGGTACTTCCGAAGTATAGAGACGTCGAAGACGTTATGAACACCCACTAACTCTGGCGGCAATGCCAACCTATAAGCCTTATCTCCTACTCTCTCCAGAATCTCTAAGGGTTCGATATACCGAGGGCTCAACTTACCTTTCTTACCAAACCTCATAATCCCTTTCAAGGGAAAAACTTTTAAGAATACCGACTTACCTACAGTAAACTCCAGTGGTCTCCGTCTCTTATCAGCATTACTTTTTTGTCGGCCCTAAGCTATTCGTAACCTCTCACATATCAACTGGACGTCCTTAGAGGCTTGCTGTACTAAATCGGGAGTAAAAATTTGTTTGTCACTGACCTCCTCCCATCCTATAGGGGATCGACATCTATGTCTATACAGTGCCTCATATGGTGCCATCTCGATACTCGCATGATAGCTGTTATTATAGGCGAACTTAGCTAACGGTAGGTGATCATCCCAAGAGCCTTTAAAATCCAGCACACACGCTCTCAACATATCCTCCAAGGTCTGTATAGTCCTCTCTGACTGACCATCTGTCTGAGGATGAAAAGCAATGCTAAAACTCAATTGGGTCCCCATAGCTTCCTGAAAGTGTTCCCAAAAATGGGAAGTGAAGCGGGCATCCCGATCAGAAACAACGTTCACTGGAACACCATGTAATCAAACTATCTCTCGAACATACAAGTTCGCCAACTGACTCAGGGTATCAGTAGCTCTCATAGCTAGGAAATAGGCTGACTTCGTCAAGCAATCAATGATCACCTAAATGGCCTCATGACCTCTATGGGTCCTTGATAAACCCATCATAAAATCCATGGTGACGTGCTCCCACTTCTATGTAGGTATCGGTAGAGGCTGCAATAACCCTGCAGGCTTCTAATGCTTTACCTTCACCTGTTGATAGAAGAGAAATCCAACGGCATACTCAATGATGTCTCTCTTCATTCCAGACCACCAATAAACCTTTCGAAGGTTTTGATACATCTTGGTACTCCTCGGATGTATTGTATACCTCGATGAGTGAGTCTCTAGTAAAATCAATCTCTTGATCTCTGGATCCTCGGGAACACATACTCTACCCCTGAACCTCAATAATCCATCTGTACCCAACTCAAAATTAGTACCCACACCTGTCTATACCTGTCTCAACCAATCGATACACTGTCTATCACCCTCTCGAGCCTATCGAATACGACAAATCAACTCTGGCTCTAATCTCAAACTAGCCACAACATCAAATCTCTCCGTATCAGGCGAGGTTACATCCAAACTGAGGTTCACAAACTGCTCCAACAACTCATGTTCCCAAACCATCATATAAGACACCAACCCGAGGTTCTTCCTGCTTAAGGTAATGACAACTACATTCTCCTTACTCGGGTGGTACATGATTTCATAATCATAGTCCTTTAGGAGTTCGAGCCATCTTCTCTGCCTCATATTCAACTCTTTTTGTGAAAGCATATACTTAAGGCTCTTGCGATCCGTATATACTTGAAATTTCTAACCATAGAGATAGTGGCATCATATCTTCAACACAAACACTACGACCGTCAACTCTAAATCGTGAGTCAAATAGTTCCTCTCGTAATCCTTTAACTGTTTGGATCCGTAGGCAACTACCCTCCCATCCTTCATAAGTACACAACCCAGTCCCTGGTGTGATGCATCTGTATACACAGAGAAACCTCTTGAGCTGGTAGGAATGGTGAGAATCGGAGCATTGGTCAATCGACACTTAAGATGCTAAAAACTCCTTTCACAAGCCTCATCTCACACAAACTTAACATCCTTACGCGTGAAACGTGCCAACGGAGCAACTGGTCTGGAGAAACCCTCAACAAATCTCCGATAATAACCCGTCAATCCCAAAAAACTTTTAATCTCAGTGACTGTCTTGGGCTGTTCCCACTATACAACTGCCTAAATCTTTGATGGATCCATTGATACTCCATCTCTCGATACAACATGGCCTAAAAATGAGATCTGCTCCAACAAAAAATTACACTTACTGAGTTTGGCATATAGTTCCTTCTCTCAGAGGTTCTGTAGAACTATCCTCAAGTGCTGCTCATAATCTTCCCTGGACTTGGAATAAACCAAAATATCATCAATAAACACTATCACAAACTGGTCCAAGTATAGCTTAAAAACACCATTCATCAAAGCCATAAATGCTACGAGGGCATTCATCAATTCGAATGGCATAACCAAGAACTCGTAGTGGCGATAACGGGTACAGAATGCTATCTTGGGTACATCTCTACTCCGTATCCTTAACTGATGGCACCCAGATCGTAGATCTATCTTAGAAAAGATATGTGCTCCCTGGAGCTGATCCAAAAAATCATCAATGCGTGGAAGGGGGTACTTGTTCTTAATTATGGCCTTATTCAACAATCGGTAATCTATATACAGTCAGAGGCTCCTATCCTTCATCCTCACAAATAGAACCAGAGCTCCCTAGGGTGAGATGCTCGCTCTAATAAACCCCTTCCTTAGCGACTCTTGCAACTGCTTCTTTAGCTCCTCCAACTCAATCGAAGCTATTCTATATGGTGGCTTAGATACCAGGTACCAACTCTATACAAAACTCCATTTCCTATCAGGTGGTAGCCTTGGTAAATCGTTTGGAAAGACATCAGGAAGTTCTGCAACCACTGGAATGTCTCTCAATTTTTGGTGTACCTTATCTGTGTCAACCACGTATGCAATGAACCCTCCACATTATCCTTTCCACCGTTAGTAACATAGGTCATCACATGGACATTCATGATTAATAAGTAGATTCATCTCTTAAATATGATAATTAAAAAAATCATACTCTTCTCATATACAATAATCATGTTCTTTCATTTTTTTCAACAAAACTTACAATAAGATTATCTATCTCTAGAAGCATCACTGTCTTAGCATAACAATCCAAAATAATATGATTTGTAGCCAACCAATCCATTCCTAAAATTACATCAAAATCACTCATATTGAGTAGAATAAGGTTAGCTGTCATATCTTTTCTCTCTATCTTCAACTTACAATTCCTATATACATACTCAGTCAACTGACTATCATTTAAAGGTGTAGAAATCAACAACATTCTTTCTAACAATGTGGGCTTCACATGCTTTAATAACTTATGGGCAAATGAAGACGATATAAAGGAATGCATGGCACCATGATAAAATAATACAAATGCTTCTAAATCAAAAATTAGGATGGTACCTTTAATCACATCTGTTGAATCGTCCGTGGTGTCTTGGTCAAAAGCATGTACTTACCCTCTACCAACCGCCTATTTCCCTTTTTCCTCAGCTGTAACTTTCATCCTTAGAGCAGAAGTCTCAACAGGAGCTCTCTCCGACTCCTTGCCTTTTTGTGGGGTAATCTCAATCATCTCTGGATAATACCTTGCAATATGTCATGACTTCCCACATCTGTAACACACAGTAGGGGTCGTCGGATAAGGCCTGGTACCATAAAATCTACCACATCTCCTTCACTGCTCGGTAGTAGGTCGTAGTCCTCCAATGACTATACCCCTCAGTAGAGCTAAAGTTGGGTACACATGAGGTTTAATAGCTCTCTCCTGCACCTCCTCAATCTTTGGCCTCTTCTCAAACAGTCTCGAACCTTATCTCCTGACCACTCTATCAACCACGGATCTCTTTCGGTCTCTATCTCTTCTGCCACTAAACTTTTTAAATTCAGAGGCATTCTTCTCAAAGTCCTATTCACATAAATGCGCCCTGTGCACCGCTCTTCATAAGTGAGGATATCACAGTTAACACTAAAAAAATCCAATTCTTATGATTCATTTATTGTGTAACTTGTTTGTACATCATGGAAATCATAAGATTACATAGAAATTCACGAGCCTTACATAAGGATAGGAAAAATGTTTAGGCTAAGGGAAATCATGCAAGTGTATATACAGAGAAAAGCTTATTTAGCTAAACGGGGTGACTAGGGATACAATATGTACAAAGATGGCTAGAAAGGCTCAAACGATCCAAAAATGCCCAAAATCATTTCTCTAACCAAATGTGATCTAATATTTCGCTTCGAGAGAATATCAAACAAATTTTATGATATATTGTATAAGATCAAATGAACAAATGCAATCTTATGTCCACATAAGCTTTCTCTAAATGAATATACAAATCTATGACCTGATATGTGCATAAAATGAGAAAATCGCATTCAAAATCAAGACATATTTAAGAAATCAACTACATGTTTTCACTACAATCATGATGCTTAGTCAATCAAAGTCAAACTAAATCATGGGGTGATATCATAAGATTATAGGAAAACAACATGCTAAGTACTAAATCACCTCAAAACAAAACAATGTAAGCTCATATCTTCAAATATTTTGAAAACATTTTACAATTTTGCTCAAAAATTTTAAAAATTGCTCAAGTGAATCCCTTATCACCCCCTAACTTGAGCTTTTGCTAGTCTTCAAGCAAAACAAAACAAATGTAAGAGATGACAAGTACAAAATAGATTTATTTCCTAATATTATCCTTAAAAAAGTATAAATTCTGGTCTCAAAAACTCACAACTATAGGTCAAATACTCAGAATCATTCTATCATAAGTCTTAACCCAAATTAAACTCCTTGTGTGTGTGAAATGTCATAATCATTTCAAAGTACACCACCTAGATCAGAGTATGCAAACACAGAGATGCAAAGTTAATGACAAGTGAACACTCCTATAAGTTTGCTTTTCACTTCTCTCTCTACTAATGTCATCACACTTAGTTAAAGATCAATAGGACTTCATTAAGCTTGTAATGTAAGGCTAGGGCTAAGGTAGGATAAAGTCGATTAAGGCTCAAATACCCAAAATCATGCATTACTCTTAGGAGTTTTAATGCTTAGAGCTTTATTTGTTTCTACCAAACTTATTTATTTTGCTAGACTTTTTTATTTTTTATATTTTCTCTTTTTTATTTATTTATGTACTTTCTCTTCTTTTTTATCTTATATATATATATATATATTCTTTTCCACTATCACCTACAACCCATGTGTGCATAGCTTTGATTATATCCTAGTGTATCACGTGCTATAGGGGTAAATGATAGGGAAAAATGTTTAGGCTAAGGGGAATCATACAAGTGTATATACAGAAAAAAGCTTATTTGGGCCAGAAGGGTGACTAGGGATAAAATATGTACAAAGATAGCTAGAAAGGCTCAAACGATCTAAAGAAAGCCTAAATCATTTCCCTAATCAAGTGTGATCTAATATTTCGCCTTAAAAGAAGATCAAACAAATTCTAGGATATGTTGCACAAGATCAAATGAACAAGTGCAATCATATGTCCACATAAGCATTCTCTAAATGAGTATACCAATCCACGAAATGAAATGTGAACAAAATAAGGAAATCACAATCAGAATCAAGATAAATTTAAGAAATCAACTTCATACTTTCACTACAATTATGCTTCTCAGTCAATCAAAGTTAGAATAAATCATAGGGACATATCATAGCATAATAGGAAAATAATATGCCAAGTACTAAATCACCTCAAAACAAAACAGTGTAAGCTTATATCTTCAAACGTTTTAAATTTTTTTTGCAATTTTGCTCAAAATTTTTTTAAAATGCTTCAGTGAATCCCCTCCACCAAACTTTAAGTGCACAGCGTCTTCAGTGTGAAGATAATATAAGAAATGCAGCTCAAGATTAGAACACTCCCCTATCTAGTGATGAACACTATGAAGCTCGATGAGGAAGCACTACTACAAAGACTATCTATAAAAGAAACAAAGAAAGAAGCAACATAAAAGAGAAAAAAATTATACAAAAAGTTAAAAGAAAAGCCTAATAAAGAAATTTAATGAAGCTAAGTTGATGATGATGAAGCCATGCTAAAAGCATGAACAATGAAGCTGGGTTGAGTTTGTAGTCCTCAGCAGACTATCATGAAACTAAGCAGTAAGATCAAAAGTAGGAAGGTCAACTAAGATTGCAACAGGATGTTGATGATTAAACCTTGTGAAACCCAAAATTTTTTGTTTTATTATTTATTTGGAAGTTAGAAGGCAATTAAGATACTCAGAATAATATTATGCAGACTCAAAATAACCAAAGCGCTCAGGTTAGTGGCACGGAGCTCGGGGCATAAAAATTGAGGTAAGCTTTTAAATTCAAGAATTTCTCAAAGATTGCATGTATATGTATGTTTATATGGTTAGAAGGTGAAACTATGGGATTGGAAGTGAAAACGTTAGTGAAAATTTGGATTAGCGTTAAATCGAGCAATTAGGCCCAGAAATAGAAATAAATTCAGAATAAATTATAGAAATTAGTAAAATTATTCTGAGGCCATAGGAAATTAACATAAGGTGTATTTGATTTGGGGAATCAAAATTGAGTGAAAATCTTGAGGTTTCAATTATCAAATCAATTTTAAAAGTAAACCATAAACTTTAAGCAATTTCAATCAATAATGACTAAAATAGGAAAAAAGGGCTCAAACGGGAAAATGTTCTCAAACAAGTGCGCCCCAATTTTTATGGAACATACTAGGACTTAGTAGAACACATGAGTAGTGGAAATTGGGATGAAGTTAGGCTAGAAATATTTTTTTGGATTTTACAAAATAGGGCTACAGGTTGCCCTGGCCCAAAAATCTGCTGACCCAACAAAAGGCCAAATTTGATGACCTTCCAAAAGGCTTTTGAACCTCATATTTTTCAGAATAAAAGAGCACTTTATGCTATTTCTAGAAAGCCCAAGCATGCCTTCAACCAACTTAAAATCTGAGAGAACCATCCATCCCATTCTATCGCTGACGTCTTCCACTAGCCAAGCTTGTACATATTTTTTGGCCACTTTTAGAGTTTTGTTAAGAAGGATCAAATCTTCCTTCCTAAGTCCTCAACAACATATAAAACATCCAGCCTTAAATAAGCTCGTTTACAAGGTGAAACGTTAGTGAGAAGAACAAGGATAGAATCTGCCCTGTTTCTGGTTAAGAGAGAAACTTAAATTCATAAGTTCTTGGCTGGTTTTTGAGTTTGTTTTTTATGATCCTAAGTTGTATACATGTTGATCTACAGTTGAGAATCATTACTGGAGAAAGAAGTGGTTAAAGTTGGTCAACCAAGGTGAGAAGTTGATGCAAGATGATGATCTTGATGTATGTTGTTGTTGGTTATTTTTGGATGATTTTTGATTAAGTAGAATTTGAAGAAAAATTTTCTAGTGATGAGGGTAGGTTCGGCTAGTCTTGAAATGTTGAAGAAAAGATGAAATTTGGTTAAGTTCGATGTTGTAGAATGATTGTTTAATACCGAAAAACTCGGTTTATAACTCAGTTTAGTGGAGAACTGTGAAAGTGTGGAAATTTGATAATTTGGTAGATTGTGAATTGTTAATTAGAGCTTGGAATAAGTGTTTAAGTCATTAGGTTAATGAGTTAGAAATTTGAAGGAAAGAAACTAACGAAATAGCTTAAACAACACTTTATTGGTAAAACTGAGAAAGTAAGGAAAATTGGTGAAACAGCTGAATCTAGTGAGTTTTATGTAGGTTGAGGTATATTTAAGTGTATTAAGATGGATTTGAAAATAATGTGGTGGTTTTGGAATTATTTTGGGCAGCTTAAAGCATTGACATGTAAAACAAAGCAAACCCAATACCCGATGAATTTGTGCTGCTCAGGCCTCGTTTAGGTAAGGGATGCAATTTATTTTTGTTAACAATATTCCTTACCTACAAATACGTATTTATGGCATGAAAAATTCTTTTATAAATAAGCACAAATTCTGGAAACGACTATATGCCATTTTATTTATTTCGAATGCATGATTTTCGTATAAATTGAAAGTTACGAATATTTGTGTAAAAAACATGTTTATGTATATCCAAATTTTTGAAAAAACAACTCCTGTAAGCTTTTGTACAAATAAATTTGAAAATAATTTTTGTAAATGATAATAAGTCTGATTTTGAGACTATAGGCTCTAAAATGTGCGAGTCAGGGTAAACTTAGGGGTCGATTTAAAAGGACCCAAGGGAATTCTAGCTGACAGCCTATGGACAGGCTGAGCATTGACTATATCATGCATATATCTATGTGTCTGTCATGTCACTTTTGTGGCAGTATGTGTTTACGCATGTGTGGCTTTTATGTGACGTTGTACGACCCTGATCCAGTCTACAGCTCTACCATGGCTATAAGTATTATGTTCCCCATTCAGAGGATGCCCTCTTTTGAGGATGAAGTAGTGATTACCCTCATGAGAGTAATAGTGAATGCCTAGTCTCCATATTTCGATTTTGTTACGATCTGTCTATTACCTAAAGTTAGTTATGTAAACATGGATTTTTTGAGATTTTGACGGAAGTAAGAAATGTATATGAATTATGTTTTGGTATGAAAAAGGTATATGATTTTGAGTATGCGAACTTATATATTTTTACCCTTTCGATTTGAGAATGACACTTTGTTATCTAGTATTATTATTTTTCTAAACGTTTTAAATATTATTACAATTTGAAACTCACCTTTTTTTCTCCTTTCTTCCAGATTATTTACAGTAATCACCTCCTTGCCTGCTACGTACCCGATATAGGTTGGTGGGCGAGACTCTCCCTAGGCTACCTCTTGTACACACTCAAGGTATATTTCATTTTGATCCAGACATCTTGTATAGTACAAAAACTTGTATGCAAAGGAACATTTAGGATCTAATTACTTTTGTATATGTATCAGAATGAAAAAGCGGGTAATTCATGATGTTACAGTATATAATGGTTTGAGAATGAATGATAAGTTAGTAACTGGTAGTGAACAGGAATACACCTTAAGTATAAATTAAGTTATAATGAAAAATATTAAATCAGCCCTAATTTTCGTGTTTCTGGGGCGTTACTGTTTCTCTTGGTATCAGAGTCAATAGTGTCTAGTACTATAAGTGTCGGTCAATTGGAGATAGATTACATCCCAAGTGTCTATACTCGTCTGGTTATAAATTGAAAATATTTACTAAAGTTATGACCAAGTTTATTGTGTATACGCAGGTACATTAAATATACTCCAAGAGCAGGAGACGATGTCGTCTCTGAAGGTAGGCACAGCCACCTCCACAACCTTCCCCACAACTAGAGAGTCCTAACTATCGGATCAATCGATTGCAGTAGGATGTGAGACAAGGATTCGACCAAATTATAGCGTTATTTGCTCAGTATTTGGGGGTAAATACCTACGGTACAAAACCTACCCAAGCTCTTACACCCACACCACCATAAGATCCGCCCCCACCTCCTCCACTGACTATTCTAGTGCCTCCAGCCACTCAATCGTCGGTACAGACCAGGCCTGAGGATAGGGACATGGACTGGTTAAGAGATTTTTTTAAGTTAAATTTACCATCATTCAAGGGGGTTAAGGACTCTATCGAGGCAGAGGAGTGGTTAACAGAAATGGAGACAGCTTTGGAATATCTGGGATGCACCGATGTAGAAAAGGTTAGCATGGGTGCATCTATGCTCAAGAGATAGGCCCAACACTGATGGAGAGCCACCTAGAGAGTACTGACTACTAGTCACCCGATAATTAGTTGGGATGCTTTACAGTTAGCTTTTCAAACCTAGCACGTCCCTCACACTGCCCAAAAGAAGATGCTAGCAGATATTTTGAATTTAGTATAGGGCAGTATGATAATTAATGAGTATGAGAACCAATTTTCTACTTTATTGAGATACGATCCGAAGAGTGCTATACAGAGCGATTCTTATACGAATTAAGACCAGCTATCAGGGACAAATTATTAGTGCTCCGTGTTACAGAATTTAAAGACCCTCTTGGTCATGCGTAGGAAATTGAGAGGGGACTGAATTTGACATAGTCTCAATATAGGTCCCGAGTGAAGGCCAAAGATAAAGGTAAGAGGCTTAAAACATCCTAAGCAAACTATAGGAGGGATCTACCTAAGAGGCAGAGGATCGAAGAGTCTAGGGCGAGGGTTGATAGACCCAAGATTCCTTCTAGCACTACGAAGACCACTCGACACACCGGATCGAGTATTAAGATCTGTAAAGACTATGGTCGACTGCATAAGGGTATTTACTATCGGGTGATAGGAGAATGTTTTAAGTGTGAAGACACAAGCCACAAGGTTAAGGATTGTCCATAGCTTTAGACGTCACAGCCTCAAGAGCCTCATCGACATAGCCTCAGAGATTGATTCCCCAGAGATGGGCCACCGCCGTTGAAAAGGGAGAGAAGGTTGTTGCTAAGGGACGTGTGTTTGCTAATGATAAAGAGACTGCAGACACTTCATCTGAAGACATCCGAGGTACACTTATTGTTTGTAACTGTAAAACAGATGTATTATTTGAGCCTGGATCTACATATTCTTTTATTTCGCCATAATTTGCATACAAACTGCACTTAGACCCTGAACCTCTAGATCATATATTGCATGTAAATACACCTATGTGTAAATCTCAAAGGGCAAATAAAATATATTGAAATTGTGAAATTAAGGTGGGAGATAGGGCAATGTTAGCAAATCTATTTTTGTTTAATATGTATGGTTTTGATATGGTTTTAGGTATGGATTGGCTAGTTACCAATCGCGAAAATCTAGACTGCTATACTAAAACTATAACCTTCTCCCTACCTAAAAAATTTAGTATATGTTTGGCTGTTAAGAAATAAAACGGATGATGTACGTGATATGAAATCTTATAGTACAATTATAATTTTTAAAATTACTGATTAATTCACTGATGTGAAGGTTATATCGCACTCATCTCCGATATTAGTCAGGAGTATCCGAGGATAAAAGAAGTACTAGTTGTGTGTGAATTTTCGGATGTATTGCTAGATGAGTTGTTAGGCTTACCACCGGAGAGAGAGTTGAAATTCACTATTGATTTAGTGCCAGATACCCAGCCAATCTCTAAACCTCCCTATAGGATGGCACTGGTTTAATTAGAAGAACTGAAAAAGCAGTTGTAAGAGTTGCTTTATAAGGGTTTTATTAGACCTAGTGTGTCACCATGGGGAGCTCCGGTTCTATTTGTCAACAAGAAAGGATGGTAGCCTCAAATTGTGTATAGATTACAGATTACTAAATAAGGCTACTATGAAGAATAATTATCCTCTGCCAAGAATATATGATTTATTTGATAAGCTGAGAGGGGCTTTAGTGTTTCCTAAGATGGATTTCTGATCAGGCTATCACCAATTAAGGATAAGAAAAGAGGATGTTCTAAAAACAGCCTTTAGAGCTCGATACGACCATTATGAATTTTTAGCGATGCCCTTTGGTTTGACTAATACCCCTGCTGCTTTTATAAATCTGATGAATGAGGTGTTTAGGGAGTATTTGGATCAGTTTGTAATAGTTTTCATTGATGACATTCTCATCTATTATAAGTCCCGGGAGGAACATGCGTAACATTTATAGACTATGCTTCAGAATCTCTGAGACAAGTAACTGTATGGAAAGTTTAGTAAATGTGAAATTTGGCTGGATCAGATAGCTTTCCTTGGTCATATTGTATTTAAAGATGGGGTGTCAATTGATCCGTCCAAGGTAGAGGCTGTACTCAGGTAAGAGAGACTGAGGACAGTTATAGAGATTCAGAGTTTTTTGGGATTGGCAGGGTATTACAAGAGGTTTATTGAGGGATTCTCTAGGATTACAGATCCTTTGACTAAGCTTACACATAAAGATGTTCTGTTTGTATAGTCTTCTGATTAGTGTGAGCAGAGTTTTCAGGAGCTTAAACAAAAATTGACTACAGCACCCATTTTGACCATCCCAAGTGGATCCAGAGGCTATGCAGTGTAGAATGATGCTTTTCATCAAGGTTTGGGGTGCGTACTCATGCAGCATGGGAAAGTAGTCACTTATGGTTCACGTCAACTTAAGGACCATGAATGAAATTACCCCACGTGTGATTTAGAATTAGACATTGTGGTATTTGCTTTGAAGATATGACGACATTACTTATATAGAGAAAGGTTTCAGATTTTCACTAACCATAAGAGTCTGAAGTACATTTTTTATCAGAAGGTGCTTAATATGAGGCAAAGGTAATGGATGGAGCTCCTTAAGGATTATGATGTGAGATTCTGTATCATTCAGGTAAGGTAAAAATAGTTGTTGATGCACTGAGTAGGAAAAATATGGTTTCTGCTATGATGGTAAAAAAATGGGACATATTGGAACAGTTCGCTGGATTTAGGATCAACATTGAAGAAGCAGAGATTGGATTTATGGCTAGCCTACAAATAAAATCTAGTATCCTGGACCGGATCAGATCGAGGCAGAGGAATGACAAGAGGTTATTGGACATGGTTAGCCAAGCGAAATAGTCCGTGTAATCAAATTTTCCAGTCAGTGATGATGGGTTATTAAGGTTTTAGGGCCGAATCTGTGTTTCAAGTGATGATACCCTAGAGCAACATATTTTAAGAGTCTTATTATTCCCATTACACCTGCACCTAGGCAGTACCACATGTACCATGATATGCACAAGGTGTATTGGTGAAGCGGTATGAAATGAGATGTGGTAAAATTTTTGGCAAGATGTTTAGTGTGTCAGCAGGTGAAAGTTGAGAACCAAAAGCCCACGGGAATACTCAAGTCTTTACTCTTTCTTACATGGAAATGAAAGCATATAACAATGGATTTCATTATAGGTTTACTAGGGATCCGAAGTGGTTAAGATGTGATCTGGGTGATAATTGATAGATTGACGAAGAGTGCCCACTTCCTAGCCAAGAGTACAAATTTTTTGAGTGCCTTGGTTGTGTTATAGGTCAGAGAAATAGCTCGTTTGCATGAGGCTCCCATGAGTATTAGGTCTGATAGAGATTCTAGGTTCACCTCCAGATTTTGGACTCATTTTTAAGAAGCCATGGGATCTCAGCTGAATTTCAGTACCGCCTATCCTCCTCAGACTAACGATCTGTCCGAGCGAACCATTTAGACCTTAGAGGATATGTTAAGGGCATGTACATTGGACTTTAAGGGGTCGTGGGATGATTATTTGTCCCCTGCAGAGTTTGCCTATAATAATAGTTATCATGCTAGCATCAGCATGGCACCTTATAAGGCTTTATATGGCAAAAGATGCAGATCCCCTGTAGCTTGGGAAGAAATAGGGATAGGAAAATATTTACTCCCGATCTGGTTGAACAGGCAGCAAAGGGTGTCCAGATTATTTGTAACAGACTTCAAACTGCTCAGAGTCGACAGAAAAGTTATGTCAATATGTGTAGATGGCCACTTGAATTTCAGGTTGGGACTCTGAATTTCTTAAGGTGTCACCGAGCAAGGGTATCATGCATTTCGGGAAGAAAGGAAAGTTGTGTAATACCTGTAGATTTACACATATTTCTTTTGAGGCTATAATATATATGCACATAGTTACAGGTGTATAGATAATAAAGGATGTAGGGATTATGAAATTTAATGTATAATCCATGATTTCAAGTTGTGTGCACAAGTTTTATTATCTATGAATTATATGGAATGGATACTATTATACGTTAATGGTGTACGAAATGTGAAATGAGGTATTAGGTAAATAAGGATGAGTTACACATTGGGAATTTGCAGAAAACTGCAGTAATATGGGTGCAAGGAAAGAGCAGATCGATCTTCCATGAATGAGAGATCGATCCCCTCTCACGAAATGTCGAGTATCAGTTCAATTAGGACAAGGTAGATCGATCACATAAGAAGGCAGATCGATCTCCTTAAGCCTCGGTCTGGAAAAAATCAGTCTCTCATAAGGAACAGATCGATCTCCAAATGTATTGGGCTGAAACAGATTGATCCTCCCTTACTACCAGATTGATCATGTAGCAAGTAATCTGAGTGGTTGGAGTAGTTGAACCACAAGCACCAGATCGATCTCCTAGGCTTTGTCTATATAAGAATCAAGGCTTTTGGATTGGAACACGTTTTCCTCTTTCCTAAACACTCTAACACTCACCATTTTCATCCAAAACTAAGCTTTCTCACTCTAGAGAACACTACATTCCCAGCAGATTTGGGGGAAACTTAAAAAGGTAAAATTGTTCTTTGAAGTGAGGAGAATAATGTATCCAAATATCTAAAATTTGGATTACTCAAGGAAAAGAGTTAAGCATCCCACAAGTTTAGTCTAGAGAAAAGGGCAAGCCGGGTGATAATTCTATTAAAATAGAATTATCTGTGCTTAATTTCTTAATTAATTATTTTAATCTCCATATTATTTTATTAATTATCTCCTCAATTTAATTAAAATTCTCTTGTGTGCAGGTAAATTAAATTCGGATGAATTTCAGTCGTTTTGGTAGAAAATAGGCTAAAAGAGACTAGACCACTACCATTTCACAGTTTGAGTCACTATTTGTTGTAGAGATGTGTGATGCCGAGTGTTCGTATTTTATTCACCTCAAAAATATAAGATCGACGGATATCGTGCCCACCTTCTGGAAGACACACGTCGGGCTACATCGCATATCCAAGTGGACAAAAAGACAAGTGACGTGGAAATATCTTCTCTAAAGTGAATGGAATGAAGACAAGTGGCCAAATAATGCCAACTCATCTAGGATGTACCCCCAATTTTGTTTATAAATAAAATATGATGAGCAATTAAAAAAGGAGTTTTTTTTGTAGGGTAGCTTTAGTTTTTTTTTTTAGGTTAAAATTTTATTGTTAGGTTTTATATTTTTGTTTAGGTTTCTCTTAGTTTCTAACGATGGCTGGTGACAGTAGCCACCATATTTCTTCTCGGTTTTGTTCAATTCCTTTATTGTTTTACTGTTTTAGTTTTTAATGAAAAGTTTTTATTTTTCTATTTGTTGCTCTCGGTTTATTTTCTTATGTAGTTTCTCTGCTTTATTTCTCCATTGTTCAATCGGGTTGTTGAAGGAACTGGTGACACCAGTACATCCTTCCAATCTTCCCATGCTTTTCTTTACATATTTCTTTTAGTTTTGATTTTAGTTTGCTTAAAGTTTAAACATTAGCATAATCCAGTTTATCTAGTTCCATTTGTTATTTTGTTTTTCAATAATTTTTTTTATATATTTACACTGAATCGTACTGCTTGATGCATGATGAAGCTGGGAATCTGGGTTGATTATTTGGTTGTTGTGCTAGTAGAAAATACATGGGTTGCTTGAACTGGCAGGTAGCTTAGCTGTGTTGAAGCTGGCGGGCTGCTTCCATTCGGTGCAGTACAAAAGCTTCTTCACGGTGCAGTGTGGTAGCAGTATCGAATTATGATGTTGACTTGCTAGGCTCGGCAGCAATAGTAGCTAGACAATCACACTCTGCTTTGCTTTATTTCTTAGTCATTTCAGTGTTCAAAATTTCTTTAGTTAATTTCGTACAACTGATTTTAATGTTTTTGTTGTTTTCAGGTGGTGCAAGTTGTAAGGAGGATAAGAAGCATAGTCGTTCATTCTTAAAGCTTGCAACAATTTCTTTACAACTCTTAACTCTCTTCCTCTTCATTTTTAGTCTCGGTTAAAGTGTTGTTCTTAATTTCTTTTCATCATTTGTATTGATTCTGTCTCGATTTTCCTATTTAATATATTGCCATTTTTATTTTAACTGTGAGATCTGAGAATTTTAGATGTATTTTAATGATGTAATAAGAAGTTGAAGTGTAATTTATTGAGCTAAGTGAATTGTGGGAATGATAATTGGAGAATTATATGTTAAGTGTTTAAAATAAGTGTGAAGCTATGAGGACAGATCGATCTGGGAGAAGGAGAGATCGATCTGGTGAGTTAAAAATGACGAGGAAGGAGGAATTTGAGGAGCAGATCGATCTCCAATGGAAGAGGATCGATCTCCTTATGATTCTGTTTGAGAGAAGATCGATCTCATAAGGAAGAGATCGATCTCCAAATGATTCTGTTTGGGAGAAGATCGATCTCCTCAAGGAGTAAATCAATCTCATAAAGCCATAAAGAGATCGATCTCACCCCTCGACAGATTGATCTCCAAGTCATAAATTGCCCCAAATCGTCCCAAAAATTCAAATGCAGATCGATATCATCAAGAGCCAGATCGATCTCCTACCCTCAGCCTATATAAGGAACCCCTATTTTTCTCCTGCAATCTCACTTTCTCTCTTTTCTAACCCCCATTTTTACCGAAACCTAGCTTTCTCACTCATCCAAAGTACCCATTTCTGACCAAATTAGAAGTCGTGGCAAGAAGGAAAGTTGTTCCTCATCAAAGGGAGAACAACATACTTGGAAATCGAAGGACGAATCGAATCGAGGCATGGGTTGTGCGTCTCACAAGCTTTGGGTAATTTCTAAACTTCGATCTTGATATTTGAGATGATTTTGATGATAATGGTGGTTGTCATTGTGTTGAAATAGCTGAGAAATGATTAGGGATTGATGAAATTACAATGTGGTTGGAGTGATAATGATATTTAGCAATTTTGGGAATTTGTGCTATAAATAGAAATTTAGACAATGTGGTGAATTAGCATAGATAATTGGCATGAGAAATGTAGAACGTTGAGATGTTGTGAATGATAGTGTAGTTTGGGGTAGAGTTACGAGAATCAAGAGATTTGAGGTGTTATGAGCAATTATGCTCGATTTTGAGAATTGAGGTTGATAAGATAATTGAGTATTGATGTTTTAACATCGTTTGGACAGCTCGAGAGTTCCAGAGTGGAATGCGAGGCTAGTCCGTGATACGGGGGAAATGATTGCACTATACGAGGTACAAAGAGGTAAGGGAAATCTAAACCATTTGTGTATGTGATTTGTAAACTATTATAGCATGATTTGTGGTTATAAAACAAGCATGTTGAGTGTTATGTTGAGATATAATTGCATACGATTTTTATAGCCGGTTGGAGCCCAATATTTTATGCGTTTATAAGCTGAGTGTGAAATTGCTTTATAAACCGTCGAATTTGTGTGAGTAATGAATTGGGCTCTACGTTAAGGTAATATCGAGATTTGAGAAATGTGTGCGTGCTTTGCCGGTTGGAACTCGGTTTTATTATGTTTTGTGTTGAGTACAAAACGGTTTTCAAATGAGTTTTATGAGAGAAAAACCATTATGAGTTCTACGTGAAGGCAAACCAGTCTTGTGTGATAAGACTTAGGTGTGTAATTTTGAGTACACACCGGGCATTGCTCTGGTAGCATGTAAGCCCAATTTCTTCTCCATTCTGGTAACGTGAGAATAACCCATTCTATGGCTATGCCACGTATACTTGGTGGCCATTGCCACGTGTGAAACCCCATTTAGTGGCCGTTGCCACGTGAGAAACCCTATTGGTGTCCGTTGCCACGTGATACCCCATTTGGTGGCCGTTGCCACGTGTGAAACCCCATTTTGTGGCCGTTGCCACGTGAGATACCCTATTGGTGGCCGTTGCCACGTGATACCCCATTTGGTGGCTGTTGCCACGTGAGAAACCCTATCTGGTGGCCGTTGCCACGTGAGAACCCCTAATTAGTGGCCGTTGCCACGTGAAACCCTAACCAGTGGCTGTGCCACGTGTAAATTTAACTCAGTGGCTATGTCACATGTGTTTAGTGGCTATGCCACGTGTGAATTTAAATCAGTGGCTATGCCACGTGTGTTTAGTGGCTATGCCACGTGTGAATTTAAATCAGTGGCTATGCCACGTGTGTTTAGTGGTTGTGCCACGTGCATTATTTTCACATGCTTTGTTATTGCTCTAGACTGAGCCTTTTTACTTCATGTTTTCACATGATTTGAGACATGATAATGTCGTTTTGAGTACTTTCATGCTATAGTTTTCAAATGAGATTAATGAGTTTGACATTCAAATAAATATTTTGTGATGTGCATTTTGGTTTATGAAATGAGTCCCTTACCCCCTTTACTGAGCGATTGGGAAGCTCACCCTGTTTTCTTTCCCCCCAGATTCTTCAAGTGAAAAGGGTTTTCCTGCGACGTACGGAGTAGTGGCTAGTGGAGGACTTGAGCTCCAGGCCATATATTGTATTTTGAGGTATCTTTTATCTTTTCATGTACCCAGACAATTACTGTAATTGCAGACACTTGATGTATAACATTGTATAGGATGTATTAGGATTAATTAACTTGGAATTGAGTAATGTATATAATATAATATATATTATATTATGATGAGATCCTGAGGCATGATAATTATGATGATGCATGACACTGCACAAGAATGCACCCTTAATTGTGAATTAATGAGTAAAAAGTTTTAAATTAGCCCTATTTTCCGCACTTCCGGGGCGTGACATTAACCATGTCTCTAAGTTCACTGTTATGTTTTGTTTGATGGAGTTAAGGTTTATTATTCAAGACCGGTGGTTTATAGTGTTGCTGGTAGGAGTGCTTTGTTCCATCATCAGCTATCTCTGATTCTACTGTAGCAGTTGCTGGGCACGAGAAGGCTGAAGATGATGCTGGAAGCGGGTTCAGTATTTGCATGTACTGGTGCAAAGATGCAGAGGTCGCAGACATCGCTTGAAAACAGCACCTGGATAAAGCTTGAAAGCAGCACCTTTGAGAAGAAACGTTCACAGTACCAGTGCACAGTCGGGACCACATAGTTGGACATTTGGTTAAGGTCACGTTTGGCTGCTTATGAACCTTACAAATTTAATATTTCATGTTTTTATATTAATTGGTTTAATTGTTTTATCCTTTTAATGGTTGTAGCTTAGGTAAGGTGTTAAACTAAATTATAGGTTAGTTATAGTATCTTTGTTGGTTAATTTAATTTTTTAGTTTAATTATGTTAATAGTTGATTTTAGGACTTAATGTTAGTATAGAATTTATGAGTTGCATTTGGAATTAAATTAGAGTAAAATCATTTTATGCATGTTTTAAGTTTTCATTTTAAATTTAAAAATCCAAAAATATTTCTCATGCATTATTTAAATTGTTGTTTTCTTATTTTATTAAGTTAGTAATTAGTTAGAATTATAGTTAATTTAGAGCCATTTTATAGGTAGTTAATTGTTAGTTACATTTAGAAATTTCTTTAAGTTAATAGGATTTTATTTCATTAGACTTTAGGTTCGTTTAATTTGCATGTTTATTAATTAGTTTAATTACATGCATATTTTATTCTAGGATGGTTTAATTTTAGTTTAATTAATTTGTTTCTTTATTTTCATATTTGCATTCTAGTTTAATTGCATTAATTAATTTTAACTGTTTTAATTATCTTTTGTAGGTTATTGCTTTTAGTTGCTTGGAGCATTTGTCAGTAATTTTTTGTCTATTTTATTTCCTTTAGTTTATAATTTTTATTTTTTTCAGTTCTTTTAATTCTAACCTTGTAAATCACCCATTAATTTGCTAGGATATACTGAGGGTAAGATTAATCGGTACTTAATTAGGCTAATCAGCTTCTCTGTGGGATGATAATCTGGGACTCAAATCCCATTATTACTTGTACGACCCGTGCACTTGCGGATAACACGTCTAGGTCACTTCAAGTGGGCGTAGTCGGTACCAAGTTTTTAGGTAAGTCTTTAAAACCCTCAACTCCAAGCATGATGTTTTAGGAGATTTTAGAATTTGATGAATGCATATTATGTTAGTAGAAAATGGCTAAGATACGTAGAACTCACTTGATCTAAAATGTACCTAGAAAAGAGGTAGATTAAGTTTTCTATTGTGATGATCTTGGAGTACTATGATATTGGTGGTGTTGAGTGAATGATTTTAGATGAATTTACAAAGAAATATTAAGGTGAAATATGATAAATGGCTTGAGAAGCATGAATAGGTAAGTAAATGACAATGTGAATGTTTAGAAGAAGAAAAAGGAAAATGACTTAATATGTGTAGATTGGAATATGTTGAAACACGATTAACCCGGATCGCGAACGGAGCAAACAAGACGAAGGACATACAAGCGCAATTCGAGGTAAGGGATTGTATGTTAACGATAGAGATATTCGTACGTATTTTGTAGCAATTTTAGTAGTTATGACGCTAGTGGCATCATGTTTAGCTATTGAGCCATGAGGTGATACGAAAGTGTGAAATGTATTATGGTATAAATTGTGAAAATGGGATGCGGGAAGGAAAACAGCATGACATGCATGCTTTTAATGCTTTTACAACTATATGTTGTCATTTTTGACTGATAGATGATGAAGGATAGGTTGGCTAGTTTTACATGTTTTGCATGGATCAGCATGCTACGTTAATAAACATGATTGAGTTTTCTTTTTTGAGAAAATAGGCATCTATCCGATTTGAAATATAAAAAGGTGTTGGAGTCTTAGCTCAGACCTGCTTTTAATGATTTTGACTATGCTGGAGATTTTACTCGCATATGTTTTCATGATTTAATAAATTGTGCTGGAGCGCAGCTCGCACGTGCTTTTATGATGATGATAATATGCTAGAGCCTAGCTCGCACGATGATTTTTTAGATGATACAGTGCTAGAAGTAGTTGCTCGCACTGAGAGATACCATACTGGAGCCTTGCGGAGACTGTGTGTCACACTAATTCTGCTCGCCTAGTATATGAGACATGGGTTAGGATGATAAGTCCGTCGTTGTAGGGTGGATGGACTAGGTCCACAGGCATACACTATACCGTGTAGTTGTTCGGGGAATACTATGTACTGTGTTCTGTGCATACGGGTACGAGTATCACATAGATGACACATGGCGTACGTTATACCGTAAGTATACGTGATATGATGAGGAAGATGATGATGATGATTGAGATGAACCGAAGGGTAGGATTGACCCATCCCCCTTTAGGAGAGTGATGCCTTGTGCACACCTGATCAATTAGGCCTGGGATCACTGACTATGGCCAACGTCGTGGATATTTATTTGCCTAAAGTTCCCTACCTATCTCAGAGATAAGGGAAATTGATGAAAAGAAATGGTTTGTGAAAAGGAAAGAAATAATGTGATTTGATAAATATCTTAATTTAAATGCTTGTGTTGTGATAACACAGTTTTATGACATATTTCTAAATGGAAATATCAAGCATTGGTTTTTACAAAAATGCCTGTGAGAGAAGATTGTTTAAATGCATTTTTCATTGATATTTTCATTTATATGAAAAATGATTTTGTTGATCATGCATGTGCTACGTAGATAGTACAGTATCTAATTGTTAGCATCCTTTTCCTTACTGAACTGTGGTTTGCTCATCCCACTATTTCTCCCCCTCCAGATACTGAGAAGTAGAACAGTTCGGTGGTCTCCAAATCTGTTTTGTGTTGGTCAGCTCCTACCAATTGCTAAGGTATAAGAATTGTATATACAAAAGCATTTTGTATCTATCGTATTGTATCGCATAGTCATACATTGAAAATTAAAGAAATTGTATGGGGATGTTATGTAAAGATATTTTATTTATACAATAGATTTTGTATATCTACACACAAACTTGGGAGTGTGTGATTTAAAGTTTCAAATATTTCCACTATAAATGTATAAAATTTGTAATTACATCGGCTCACAACCCAACCGTAAGTGGTATATGTATGGATAAAGGGCACTCGGAGTCGGGGTGTGACAAATTTGGTATCAGAGTAAGGTTGGTCTGATATGAGTCGATGTTTAAGACTAAAAGAATGTACATAACCAAGTTACTGTGTGATATTTAGATACAAATGTGTATATGGAGCTGGTAGTGATCTAAGAGTTTGTTATAAATGCAGGAAAGTCAATAGGCTTGTGAGCTGTGCTTGAGAGACACCGTAAGAGGGGAGAGAGCTCATGAGCTCAGGGGCAGAATGATAGGACTGAGAGGCGTAGTAGATCGTCCTCTAGTCATGAACCCCATGATCAGATAGAGACTCCCGATCCTCGGGTAGCCAGATTAGAGGAAGATATATGTACGATGATGACCATGATAGGTCAAATTATGGCTAGGTTTGAAGTATACCCGGTGCCGCAAGACAAGCTGCACCGAAGCCCCCAGCAGCTGCAACTGAACCTAAGAATGCTGCACATGCACAACCCAAACCAGATAGACCACAAGGTCCCCCTATTCGACTAGTTCCTCTTCTAATAGCCCCACAGTAGTGTGATGATGATGATTTGGGGCATGGTTATGACTGTGATATGGAGAGGTTAAGGAATTTTATAGACTTTAAGCCTTATTCTTTTAGTGGGGTAAAGGATCCAGCAGTGGCTGAGGATTAAATTAGTTAGATGGAGAAGTTGTTTAATTTTTGTAGATGTTCAGCTATAGAAAGAGTAGCGTTTGCGGCCTTTGTATTAAGAGACGAAGCAAAGCACTGGTGGAAGTCCACCAGGCCTATGTTGAGAATGCAAGGTACAGCGATCACATGGGATGTGTTTTTAGGTGCTTTTAGAGAACAATATATCCTAGATACTGCTCGACATAGGTTACAAATGGAATTTTTGAATCTGACTCAAGGGATCCGAATAATAGATAAGTACGAGTCACGATTCACATCATTGGGTCGATATGATCCGAACTCTATCAGGAGTGAAGCTATTAGGGTCTGCAAATTTGTTGATGGACTAAGGCCTTCGATTAGAGCTAAACGGGCCTTGTTTGATGTTACTACATACAGAGAAGCTGTACGACGGGCCCAGTTGTGTGAGTAGGGCTATGGCCCATATTTCAGAGTTCAGTTGGGGTAAGGACAAGGGTCCAAGGAAATTGGGAGATGGCAAGAGTGCCAGATTTGATCAAAGCTATGCTGGTAAGTGTCGGAGAGAGGTAGATGAGTCATAGAAGAAGGTTGCTAGACCTTTTACGCATCCGACTCTAACACCAGCCAGGGGTGTAGTGATTGGTAGACCTCGACCGACTATTGATAAGTGCAGAGTATGTGGCCGATATCATGGTAGTAACCTTGTCATTTTCAGGGTACACGATGCTTCAGATGTGGTAGGGTTGGGTACTATGCAAAGTATTGTCCAGAAGCAATTGAGGTAGCCCTGCAGAAAGGCAAGAAGCCAAAGAAATTTCCTATAGTTACACCTCTTGCAAGGAAGAGAGCCACGACTAAAGAAAAAGGGAAGCAAGTTGTGGGTCAAGGTAGGTATATGCGATAGACTAGGTATCAGTAGATACCTCTTCAGAGGTGATAAAAGGTACAATTTTGATTTTCAATTTGGAAGCTATAGCTTTATTTGATTCTAGTGCTACGCATTCCTTTATATTACCTGCATGTGCATCAAAGTTAACTAGTTTTGAAAAACCCATATACTTGAATAGGACTTTATTAATAAGTACTCCAATGCGAGTTAATCAATTAGCTGAACAAGTATATAAAGATTGTAAAGTGAGGGTAGGAGATAAGCGTACGACATCCAATATGATTTATTGAATATGTATGAACTTGATGTAATCTTAGGAATGGATTGGTTAGCCACCAATCATGCTGTCTTAGACTGCCACTCTAAGTCTATTACATTTTCTCTACCCGAGAAATTTGTTATAAAATTTTATGAGAAGTAAAGAAATCCTGATTTTTGTAGCAAGTAAAGTGCATTGGTATATAAATGACGTAAATGTTATTTTGAAGGTTTTATTGCTTATGTGGTAGATTTCAACAAAACACATCCGAGTATGGATAACATTCCAATGGTCAGAGAATTCGCTGACGTCTTTCCAGACAACCTACTGAAATTGCCACCAGATAGAGAAATGGAATTCAGTATGGACTTGACACCTGGAACAGAGCCAATATCCAAACCACCATATAGGATAACTCCAGTTGAACTAGAGGAATTAAGGAAGCAGTTGCAAGATATGCTAGATAAGGGGTTTATAAGACCGAGTGTCTCACCATGGGGAACCCCGATATTATTTGTGAAGAAGATAAATGAGAGCCTTAGGTTATGTATTGACTATCAGTTGTTGAACAAGGTACTATCAAGAATAAGTACCCCTTGTTGTGCATCGATGATTTTTTGGATCAACTTCAGGGAGCACAGATCTTTTTCAAGATAGATCTGAGATCTAGGTACCATCAATTGAAGATTTGGAAGGAAGATGTGCCCAAGATAGCTTTTCGCACCTGCTATGGTCATTACGAATTCTTGGTGATGCCTTTCGGGTTGACAAATGTGCCAGCAACTTTTATGGCTCTAATGAATGATGTATTCAAGCCATACTTGGATCAATTTTTTATAATATTCATTAATGATATATTGGATTATTCCAGATCCAGGGAAGATCACGAGCAGCATTTAAGGATTGTTTTGCAGACCCTCCAAGAGAGAAAGTTGTATGCCAAACTTAGTAAATGTGACTTTTGGCTAGAGCAAATTTCCTTTCTGGGCCATGTTGTATCCAAGGATGGAGGTTCAATAGATCTATCCAGAATTGAGGCTATTGTTCAGTGGGAATAACTAGGACAATCACAGAGATCAGAAGGTTCTCGGTTTGGCAGGTTACTACAGGAGATTTGTAGAGGGCTTCTCTAGATTGGCTGCTCCGTTGACACATTTTACGAGGAAGAATGTGGAGTTTACGTGGGATGAAGCATGTGGGAGGAGTTTTTAGGAACTTAAGCACAAATTAACCACCATGCTAGTTCTCACCATTGCTAACTGCTTAGGAGACTTTTCTATTTACACAGATGTTTCACACCAAGGACTGGGCTGTGTTTTGATATAGAATGGAAGGGTAGTTACTTACAGGTCCAGACAGCTGAAAGACCATGAGAAGAATTATCCTACTCACGATTTAGAGTAGGCGGGCATAATATTTACATTGAAGATATGCTGCAACTATTTGTATGGAGAGAAATTTATGATCTTTACGGATCACAAGAGTCTTAAGTATCTATTCTCACAGAAAGAGTTAAAGATGAGAAAGAGAAGGTGGTTAGAACTCTTCAAGGACTATGATTGTGAGATTTTTTACCACCCGGGGAAGACGAATGTGGTTGCCGATGCATTGACTAGAAAGAGTCTCGGGTTGGTATCATGTATGATGGTCAAGGAGCATGAGTTGTTGGAACAATTCACAAGCCTTAGCTTGGATATGACCCCACCTGAGATTGGCAGTCATGGGATTATAGCTAGTTTGAGATTAGAATCGAAGTTGATTAGGAGAATCCGATAAGCTCAGCAGAATGATCAATGGTGTATTTATGTGATTAGCCAAATTCGGAAAGGTAAGGGTACTGATTTTGTATTAAGTTAAGATGGAATACTAAGGTTTGGAAATAGAATATGTGTCTCTAAAGATTCAGAGCTTAGGAAGTTGATTTTATCAGAGGCTCACTCATCAAGATGCATAGTACATCCAGGGACCAGTAAAATGTATCAAAATCTTCGAAAAGTATATTAGTGGTCTGGAATGAAAAGAGAAATAGCTGAGTATGTTGCTAGATGTCTCATTTGTCAGCAGGTTAAGGTAGAGCATCAGAAACCTAGAGGATTATTGCAACCCCTACCGATACCGACATGAAAGGGGGAACTCGTCACCATGGATTTTGTGATGGGATTACTAAGAACCCATAAGAACCACGATGCTATTTGGGTTATAGTAGATCGGTTAACAAAATCATCACACTTTTTGGCTATGAGATCTACAGATACTTTGAGTGCATTGGTGAACTTGTATGTGCAGGAAATAGTAAGACTGCATGGAGTCCCAGTGAGTGTTGTTTCTGATAGGGATGCCAACTTCACTTCCCACTTTTGGGGACATTTTCAGGAAGCGATGGAGACCCAATTGAGCTTTAGCACCTCTTTCCATCCTCAGACAGATGGTCAGTAAGAGAAGACTATACAGACCCTGAAGGCTATGTTGAGAGCATGTGTGCTGGATTTTAGAGGCTCATGGGACGATCACTTGCCACTGATTGAGTTCGCCTACAACAACAGTTATCACACAAGTTTTGGTATGGCCCCCTATGAGGCACTATATGGTCGTAGATGCCGATTACCTATTGGATGGGATGAGGTTGGTTACAGACAGTTGGTCACTTACGATTTAGTTAGATAAGCCTCAGAGGATGTTTAAATAATATGTGAGAGGTTGTGAACTGCTCAGAGTTGACAAAAGAGCTATACTAATCGGAGACAGACGCCTCTTGAGTTCGTTGTGGACAAGTCTGTGTTTTTTAAAGTATCTCCTTCTAAGGGAATAACGAGATTCAGGAAGAAAAGAAAACTAAATCCTTGTTACATCAGTCCCTTTGAGATTTTGGATAGAGTGGGAAATAGAGCATATAGGCTAGCCTTACCAATTGAGCTAGCAAAAGTGTACAATGTCTTCTATGTTTCCATGCTCCGGAAGTACCATCCAGATCCAGCACATGTAATTAGCTATGAGCCATTGGAGCTTAAGGAGAATATGTCATATATAGAGAAACCGATCCGGATATTGGATAGAAAAAAAAAGGTGTTGCGAAACAAGTCGATTTCATTGGTTAAGGTCCTGTGGCAGCATCATACATAAGAAGAAGCCACCTGGGAGTTAGAGGACCTGATGAAGGATAAATATCCCTAACTTTTTGAGGAATGAACTTGATTCAATTAAAGGCCTAAATTTTTTAAGGAGGGGAGAAATGTAATGCCCGTAGATTTACATGTATTTCTTATGAGGCTATGATGTATATGCACATTGTTATAAGTGTATAGATAATAAAGGATGTAGTGATTATGAAATTTAATGTACAATCCATGATTTCAAGTTGTGTGCACAAGTTTTATTATCTATGAATTATATGGAATGGATACTATTATACGTTAGTGGTGTACGGAATGTGAAATGAGGTATTAGGTAAATAAGGATGAGTTACACATTGGGAATCTGCAGAAAACTGTACGAATGTGGGTACAAGGAAAGACCAAATCGATCTCCCATGAATGAGAGATCGATCCCCTCTCACAAAATGTCGAGTGTCAGTTCAATTGGGACAAGGTAGATCGATCTCCTTAAGCCTCGATCTGGAAGAAATCGATCTCTCACAAGGAACAGATCGATCTTCAAATATCTTGGGTTGAAACAGATCGATCCTCCCTTACTACCAGATCGATCTTGTAGTAGGTAATCTGAGTGGTTGGAGTAGTTGAACCACAAGCTGATCGATCTTAACCAAGCACTAGATCGATCTCCTAGGCTTTGTCTATATAAGAATCATGAGTTTGGACTAGAACATGTTTCCCTCTTTCATAAACACTCCAGCACTCACCATTTTCACCCAAAACCAAGCTTTCTCACTCAACAGAACACTACATTCCCAACAGATTTGGAGGAAGTTTAAAGAGGCAAAATTGTCCTTTGAAGTGAGGAGAATAATATATCCAAAAATCTAAAATATGGATTGCTAATGGAAAAGAGTTAAGCATCCCACAAGTTTGGTATAGAGAAAGGGGTAAGCTAGGTAAGTCTTTAGAACCCTTAACTCCAAGCATGATGTTTTAGGTGATTTTAGGAGTTGATGAATGCATATTGTGTTAGTAGAAAAAGGCTAAGATACGTAGAACTCACTTGATCTAAAATGTACCTAGAAAAAAGGTAGATTGAGTTTACTATTGTGATGGTCTTGGAGTACGATGATATTGGTGGTGTTGAGTGAATGATTTTAGATGAATTTACAAAGAAATATTAAGGTGAAATATGATAAAAGGCTTGAGAAGCATGAGTAGGTAAGTAAATGACAATGTGAATGTTTAGAAGAAGAAAAAGGAAAATGTCTTAATGATTTATACGTGTAGACTGGAATACGTTGAAACACAATTAACCCAGATTGCGAACGGAGCAAACGAGACGAAGGAGATACAAACAAGATTCGAGGTGAGGGATTATATGTTAACAGTAGAGATATTCGTACGTATCTTGCAGCGATTTTAGTAGTTATGATGCTAGTGGTATTATGTTTAGCTATTGAGCCATGAGGTGATATGAAAGTGCGAAACGTATTATGGTATAAATTGTGAAAATGGGATGCGGGAAGGAAAACATGATGTTTTTAATGTTTTTACAACTATATGTTGGCATTATGACCGAGAGATGATAAAGGATAGGTTGGCTAGTTTTACATGTTTTGCATGGATCAGCATGCTACGTTAATAAACATGATTGAGTTTTCTTTTTTGAGAAAATAGTCATCTATCAGATTTGAAATATAAAAAGGTGTTGGAGCCTTAGCTCACACCTGCTTTAATGATTTTGACTATGCTGGAGATTTTACTCGCATATGCTTTCATGATTTGATAAATTGTGCTGGAGCGTAGCTCGCACGTGCTTTTATGATAATGACAATGTGCTAGAGCCTAGCTCGCACGATGATTTTTGAGATGATACAGTGCTAAAAGCAGTTGCTCGCACTGAGAGATACCACGTTGGAACCTTACAGAGACTGTGTGTCACATTGATTCTGCTTGCCTAGTATATGAGACATGGGTTAGGATGATGAGTCCGTCGTTGTAGGGTGGATGGACTGGGTCCACGGGCGTACACTGTACTGTGTAGTTGTCCGGGGAATACTATATACCGTGTTGTGTGTATGCGGGTAGGAGCATCGCGTAGATGACACATGGAGTACGTTGTACCGTGAGTATATGTGATATGATGAGGAAGATGATGATGATGATTGAGATGAGCTGAAGGGTAGGACTGACCCATCCTCCTTTAGGCGAGTGATGCCCTTTGCACACCTGATCAGTGAGGCCTGGGATCACTGACTATGGCTATATGTCGTGGATATTTGTTTGCCTAAAGTTCCCTACATGTCTCAGAGATAAGAGAAAATTGATGAAAAGAAATGGTTTGTGAAAAGGAAAGAAATAATGTGATTTGATAAATATCTTGATTTAAATGCTTGTGTTGTGATAACACAGTTTTATGACATATTTCTAAATGGAAATATCGAGCATTGGTTTTTACAAAAATGTCTGTGAGAGAAGAATGTTTAAATACATTTTTCATTGATATTTTCATTTATAATGAAAGATGATTTTGTTGATCATGCATGGGCTACATAAATAGTACAGTATCTACTTGTTAGCATCATTTTCCTTATTGAGCTGTGGTTTGCTCATCCCAGTATTTTCCCCTCTAGATACTAAGAAGTAGAACAGTGCTGTGGTCTCCAGATCTGTTTTATGTTGGTCAGCTCCTACCATTTACTAAGGTATAAGATTTGTATATACAAAAGCATTTTGTATCTATCTACTGTATTGCACAGTAGTCATACATTGAAAATGAGAGAAATTGTATGGAGATGTTATGTAAAGATATTTAATTTATATAATAGATTTTGTATATCTACACACATGCCTGGGAGTGTGTGATTTAAAGTTTCAAATATTTCCACTATAAATGTATAAAACTTGAAATTATATCGGCTCACAGCCCAACCGTAAGTGGTATATGTATGGATGAAGGGCACCCGGAGTCAGGGTTTGACAAGTTGAGTCCTCATTTCATCGGTCCGTTTGAGATATTAGAGAGAGTGGGAGATGTTGCCTACCGGTTAGCTTTGTCCCCACAGCTTTCTGGGATACATAATGTCTTCCACGTCTCCATGTTGAGGAAATATAATCTGGACCCCTTCTGTGTCATCAAGTATGAAGCCTTACACATCCAGGGAGATATGAGTTACGTGGAAGAACTTTCTTGGATCCTCGACAGGAAGGAAAAGGTACTTTGCTCGAAGAGAATTCCATTAGTAAAGGTTCTCTGGTAGCACTATTTAGTAGAAGAAGCAACTTTGGAGCTCGAAAGCCTTATGAGAGAGAAGTACCCTCGTTCATTTGACAGACCTAGCTGAATTTGGAGGACCAAATTCCTAAAAGGTCGAGAGAAATGTGAAAATTGAAAATTCCTATTTTATTATTTATTTGGAAGTTAAAAGGCAATTAAGATACTCGGAATAATATTATGCAGGCGTGGAATAACCAAAACACTTGAGTTAGTGGAACGGAGCTCGAGGCATAAAAATCGAGGTAAGGTTTTAAATTCAAGAATTTCTCAAAAATTGCATGTATAGGTATGTTTCTATGGTTAGAAGGTGAAAATAAGGTATTGAAAGTGAAAAAGTTAGTGAAAACTCGGGTTAACGCTAAACCGAGTAATTGGAAACAAAAATAGAAATAAAATCATAATAAATTCTAGAAATTAGTAAAAAATAATCCTAGGCCATAGGAAATTAACATAAGGTGTATTTGATTTAGGGAATTAAAATTGAGTGAAAATCTTGAGGTTTCGGTGATCAAATTAATTTTTAAAATAAATTAAAAACCTTAAGCAATTTCATTTGGTAATAACTAAAATGGGCAAAATGGGCTCAAATGGGAATCTTTTTGTAAGACCCGTATTTTCAGATGTAAACTTTATGGATTCATAAGTATGGTGATGTACATATAATGTGAAGCATAAGTGACATAAAGTCCATAAGCTCAATGTACACAATTATAATAAGAGTTGGGAATGTACACACAAGTTTCATTATGTATGAATATGAAGAAACGGACTTTTGTATGTGATGAATGTGAGTGGAATGAAAAATGAGTAGTGTGGTAAAATGGAAGGAAGTTGCATGAGTTGCATAGATCTTTATACTTTCATTTAGTTTTGTATTGGGTGCCTTTGGTTATACAACGAATGCACACACGTTTTAATGCGTATAAAGTATGAATGGATGTCATTTTCAAGTCTTAAAGGTGGTTGGATGAGAAAATGACTATAGCAGCAAAAATTGGGAAGTGTTGTGTGAGTTACTGCAGAAAACTATAGCAAAATTTGAAAAATATGAATGCCATATATATCTTATTGAAGGAAAGATCGTTCTGGAAGAGCAAAAAATGCTCTTAATTGAGCAATGGAACAAGAGAGATCGATCTCCAATGGGGCCAGATCGATTTGCTAAACATTCTACAAATGAAGAGATCAATCCTCAATGCAAGTAGATCAATTTCCATAGCTCTTGGGTTAGAGGAGATTAATCTCCTACTTAGCCAGATCGATCTCTTTAACTCTCTGCCTGAGATAGATCGATCTCAAGCTTTTGACAGATCAATCTCATGCCTTCAAATGTCATGAAAATAAGGGATTTAAGAGGACTAGATCGACCTCAGAACCTCGACAGATCGATCTCATGAAGCAATTTCTATAAATAGAAGCAGTGAAATCTGTAAATTTCGGGAAATCAATCTCACCCTTCCATTTCAACCCAAAACCTAGTTTTCTCTCTCTAAATCATCCCATTTCCAGTAAGATTTAAGGAAAGACCATTACATACAAAGTTGTTCACATCAAAGAGAAGAACAACATACTTTGGAATCAAAGCCTCATTTGTTGTATTGAAGGAGCAAGGTGTATTTTCATTTGGAGTAAGAAGAGAAATTAGATTGGTAAGTTTCTAATACTTCAGCCCAAGTACATTTGTCTATTTATTGATTTTGGAGTTGATTTCTATGAATATTGATGGTTAAAACTACCTAAGATGTGATGGACCTAGTGTGACCTAGAAAATAAAATGAATCTAGTGAGAGAAAATGTGATTGGGATGAGTTGGTGATTTATGGAGTATGCTAAGTTGTTGTTTGAGTAATAGGTATGATTTAAAATGGTTAAATGAAGTTACATTATGAGTTTAGGGAATTTATGGAAAATGAGTATATAAGGTTTGACAAAATGCCATAGTGAAGCAAGTGATGAAATATGAACACTATGAGCTTAATATCGATTTAATATTGATTTAGTATTAGTCAATAGGCCTAAAGGAATCAATAGACTCGAGATATGAGTAGAATAATAAAATGAGGCCTTATAAGTGTTACTGGAGGCTATAGGTTGAATCGACTATAGCAAACATGAGAGTTGTGTTGTATTGAACTAAATTGGTGCGATATACAACTTTGTACAGTTCTGGAGAGTTCGTTGGAGATGAATCAGACCACACAAGTAAGCAGCTCAAAGGAAACGAAATCACGCGCCACGATTCCAGGTAAGGGAGTTCTGTGAGTATATAGAGATAGCTGCTCATACTTTGAATTCGTGCGGTGAAAATAGGGCTTTTATGAAATGCATGTTTGTTCAAGAAAAGTAATTAACGATATGCATGAATAACTACGAGTATGTATATATGATTTGGTTTTCGAATGAGTTTCATAAAAAGGGGATAGTTAGGCTAATAATTGTCTAAATCATATGTTTTCAATGGTTTCATGAAACACCTTGCTTGATTTCAAGAGAAAAAATGTATGGGCTGGCTAGTGTTAAAATGACTTTGTGAAATAGCACATGTGAGGTGCTAAGCATGTTTTGAAATTACTTTGATTGATTATGAGCCGCCTATCATGTTTGTGTGAATTAAATCGTGCTAGAGCCTCACTCCCATGGGATTTTGGTATTTTCACATATATGAAATGTGCTTGAGCTTAGCTCGCACTTTGATTTGAAATTATGGTGATGCTTTGTAAATCGTACTGGAGCTTTTGCGCGTACGTAGGTTTCGAGTGGTTTTCTTATGCACATAACTGTACTAGAGCTATGCTCGTACGTGGTTTCTTCATATTTATATACGTAAATGTCATACTAGAGCCTTGCTCATACGAGGATATTTATTTATGATGCATGAATCATGCTAGAGCTTAGCTTGTACTGGTTTTCACAGTGTGGTATGTATGTCACCGTGGTGAGGGTAATACAGATTAGTGTTCAGGAACCCAAAAGGGGCGTGCAAAGCCATGAGGGGTTAGGACCTGATATGGTGTTCAGGGAACCCAAAAGGGGCGACCAAGGCCATGAGGGGCTAGGACCTGACTCCAAAGAAAATACTCCCTTGTGCACTTGAGACTATATCGGTTACGCATGACATTGGGGTAGATAAGACCTATGGCTGGCATCCTCAACCATGTTATGGGTCCATGGAGTATGTTGTACCATGTATATCACATGAAGTACGCTATACCGCGTGGTTGAGATATTGATGAGAAAGTCTGGCGGAGAACTAACCCACCTTCGTTCCAGCATGATACCTCACACACTGGGATCCGTGTGGTTTGGGATTATTATGACATAGTTGCCCAACATAGTCCATTGAGATATAGTGACCTGTCTCACTTGTTATTACATAATACCACATGGTTTTGATACATGAGTGTGATTTTGATTGTCCAAGTAGACCCGAGGGACGGGTCGAGCCTTGTGGGATTTGTGATTTAAAGAAATGATGATTTGATTTATGATGAGATGTAATGGAATTTGAAAACAGATTTGTGATGAGAAGTGATGCGATTTGAAAATGATGCTTCTCAATTGAATTTCTCTTTTTGTGATGAGATTTAAATGAGAATGAGCTTGAGCTGATTTTACATGTTGATATTTCCATGTTTTATGTCTATTTACATGATTTCCAATGCATGATATATGTATATATATGTGGCATAGTTTTATTTCCTCATGCTTCAATTATAAACGATTTATGCATAACATTATCAGCATGTAGATAGGGTGGTTATCTACCATGCTTGCATTATTACCTTATGGAGCGTGCAGTTGCTCATCCCTCTCTACTTTCCCCCTCTACAGAGCGTACATAGTGGCCTAGTGAGGACTGAGGCATTTAATTGAGACATCCGCTGCATCTCCATCACCCGAGGTATATACACATATATTCTTTTTGTATCTAAACAATGTAAAGGCACAATAGTCATTTTGTATTGTAATGTGTGGGATGAAAAAGTTAGAAAACATGTCATGTACAAGTGTATAACTTAACTTTTAAATGAATGACAATTATTGTGATTAAATTGAGAATGAATGATGAGTGACGATTATTATTGACTCACAGCCCAACTGTGCAGTGGTGAGTTTGTTCATGATCTGATAAGGAAAGGAAAAATGCGAAAAATTTATAGTGATTTTTAGTTAAAGAGGATAAAATGGGTCGTGACAGAGATTGGTATCAGAGCTGTATTAGCTTTATGTGAGTCAGTAATAAAACTTAGGAAAATTACATCCCCATATTACTGTGCTTTTGCTTAGATATAACTGTGTATACCGTGATGGATTGAGTATAATAAATAATTATGAATACAAGAAGTTAGGTAGTATGCCTATTACGCGTCGAGGTAAAGGGGCAGGAGCACATGCTAGAGGCTGTAGAGGTGGGCTTGAGAGCCGTGTTGAGCCACAGATTGACCAGGCTCCACAAGACCCTCCTAAAAGAGGAGGAGATACAGAGGCACGCTTCGCTAGGATAGAGTGGAGTATTGAGAGCCTAGTTGAGATAGTGACTCAGGCATTGATTACCGGTGATAGACGAGGTCCCGCCGCACAACCTACTACTGGACAAGCAACTGCAGAGGCAGAGAGAGCTCAGACTAGTGAGACGGTGACACCCCTAGTATAGGATACAGTTTCTCCCATTGTTGTACAGTCGAGTAAGACTGACCTGGGGTATGATTGCGACTTAAGCAGATTGAGACAGTTTCAAGAGTTGAAACCTCTAATCTTTAGAGGGGTAAAAGACCCTGTGATTACTGAGGATTGGGCCTACGAGATGGAGAAACTGTACAGATTTTTTCGATGTACCTCAATTGAGAAAGTGGCTTTTGCCGTGTAAACTTTATAGATTCATAAGTATGGTGATGTACATGTAATGTGAAGCATAAGTGATGTAAAGTCCATAAGCGCAATGTACACAATTATAATAAGAGTTGGGAATGTACACACAAGTTTCATTTTGTATGAATAAGAAGAAATGGACTTTTGTATGTGATGAATGTGAGTGGAATGAAAAATGAGTAGTGTGGTAAAATGGAAGTTGCATGAGTTGCATAGATCTTTATACTTTCATTTAGTTTTGTATTGGGTGCCTTTCGTTGTACAATGCATGCACACATGTTTTAATGCGTATAAAGTATGAATGAATGTCATTTTTAAGTCTTAAAGGTGGTTGGATGAGAAAATGACTATGGCAGCAAAATTTGGGAAGTGTTGTGTGAGTTACTGCAGAAAACTGCAGTAAAATTTGGAAAATATGAATGCCAGATCGATCTCATTGAAGGAAATATCGATATGGAAAAGCCAAAAATGTTCTTATTTGAGTAATGGAATAAGATAGATCGATCTCAAATGGGGCCAGATCGATTTGCTAAACATTCTGTAAATGAAGAGATCGATCCTCAATGCAACTAGATCGATTTCCTTAGCTTTCGGGTTGGAGCAGATCGATCTCCTCCTTAGCCAGATTGATCTCCTTGACTCTCTAACTGAGACAGATCGATCTCAAGCTTTCGACAGATCGATCTCATACCCTTAAATGTCACGAAAATAAGGGATTTAAGAGGACCAGATCGATCTGAGAACCTCGACAGATCGATCTCATGAAGCAATTTCTATAAATAGAAGCAGTGAAATCTGTAAATTTTGGGAAATCAATCTCACCCTTCCATTTCAACCCAAAACCTAGTTTTCTCTCTCTAAATCATCCCATTTCCAGTTAGATTTGAGGAAAGACCATTATATACAAAGTTGTTCACATCAAAGAGAAGAACAACATACTTTAGAATCAAAGCCTCATTTGTTGTATTGAAGGAGCAAGTGTATTTTCATTAGAAGCAAGAAGAGAAACTAGATTGGTAAGTTTCTAATACTTCAGCCCAAGTATATTTGTCTATTTATTGATTTTGGAGTTGATTTGTATGAATATTGATGGTTAAAACTACCTAGGATGTGATGGAACTAGTGTGACCTAAAAAATAGAATGAATCTAGTGTGAGAAAATGTGATAAGATGAGTAGGTGATTTATGGAGTATGCTAAGTTGTTGTTTGAGTAATGGGTATGATTTGAAATGGTTAAATGAAGTTGCATTGTGAGTTTAGGGAATTTATGGAAAATGAGTATATAAGGTTTGACAAAATGTCATAGTGAAGCAAGTGATGAAATATGAACACTATGAGCTTAATATCGATTTAATATCGATTTAGTATGAGTCAATAGGCCTAAAGGAATCAATAGACTCGAGATATGAGTAGAATAATAAAATGAGGCCTTATAAGTGTTAATGGAGGCTATAGGTTGAATCGACTATAGCAAACACAGGAGTTGTGTTGTATTGAACTAAATTTGTGCGATATATGACTTCGTACAGTTCCGAAGAGTTCATTGGGGATGAATAAGACTGCATAAGTAAGCAGCTCAAAGGAAATAGAATTACGCGACGCGATTCTAGGTAAAGGAATTCTGTGAATATATAGAGATAGCAGCTCGTACTTCGAATTCGTGGGTGAAAATAGGGCGTTTATGAAATGCATGTTTGTTCAATAAAAGTAATTGATGATATGCATGAATAACTACGAGTATGTATATATGATTTGGTTTTCGAATGAGTTTCATAAAAAGGGGATAGTAAGGCTAATAATTGCATAAATCATATGTTTTCAATGGTTTCACGAAATACCTTGCTTGATTTTAAGCCAAATAATGTATGGGCTGGCTAGTGTTAAAATGACTTTGTGAAATAGCACATGTGAGGTGCTAAGCATGTTTTGAAATTGCTTTGATTGATTATGAGACGCCTATCGTGTTTGTGTAAATTAAATCGTGCTAAAGCCTTGCTCGTACGGGATTTTAGTATTTTCACATTTATGAAATGTGCTTGAGCTTAGCTTTCACTCTGATTTGAAATTACGGTGGTGTTTTGTAAACCATACTGGAGCTTTTTCTCGTACGTGGGTTTCGAGTGGTTTTCTTACGCATATAACCGTACTAGAGCTATGCTCGTACGTGGTTTCTTCATGTTTGTATGCATAAATGTCGTACCAGACCTTTGCTCGTACGAGGATATTTATTTATGATGTATGACTCGTGCTAAAGCTTAGCTCGCACTAGTTTTCACACTGGTATGTATGTCGTCGTGGTGAGGGTAATACGGATTAGTGTCCAAGGAACCCAAAAGGGGTGAGCAAGGCCGTAAGGGGCTAGGACCTAACATTAATCCATTCAGGGAACCCAAAAGGGCGAGCAAGGCCATGAGGGGCTAGGACCTGGCACCAAAGAAAATACTCCCACGTGCACTTGAGACTATATCGATTACACATGGTATTGGGGTAGATAAGAATTACGGTTGCACCCCCAACCATGTTATGGGTCCACGGGGTACGTTGTACCGTGTATATCACATGTAGTGCGCTGTACCGCGTGGTTGAGATACTGATGAGAAAGTCTGGCGAAGAACTAACCCACCTTCATTCCAGCATGATACCCCGCACACAAGGATCCGTGTGGTTTGGGATTATTATGATATAGTTGGCCAACATAGTCCATTGAGATATAGTGATCTGTCTCACTTGTTATTACATAATACCACATGGTTTTGATACATGAGTGTGATTTTGATTGTCCAAGGTAGACCCGAGGCAGGGGTCGAGCCTTGTGGGATTTTTTATTTAAAGAAATGATGATTTGATTTATGATGAGATGTGATGGAATTTGAAAAGAGATTTGCGATGAGAGGTGATGTGATTCGAAAATGATGTTTCTCAATTAAATTTCCCTTTTTGTGATGATATTTAAATGAGAATGAGCATAAGATGGTTGTACATGTTGATATTTCCATGTTTTATGCGTATTTACATGATTTCCAATACATGATATATGTATATATAAGTGGCATAGTTTTATTTCCTCATGCTTCGATTATAAACGATTTATGCATAACATTATCAGCATGTAGATAGGGTGGTTATCTACCATGCTTGCATTATTGTCTTACTGAGCGTGTGGTTGCTCATCCCTCTCTGCTTTCCCCCTCTACAGAGCGTACATAGCTGCCTAGTGAGGACTGAGGCGTTTTGTTGAGACATCCGCTGCATCTCCATCACCCAGAGGTATATACAAAGAGATTCTTTTTGTATCTAAACAATGTAAAGGCACAATAGTAATTTTGTATTGTAATGTGGGGGATGTAAAAGTTAGAAAACGTGTCATGTACAAGTGTATAACTTAACTTTTAAATGAATGACACTTATTGTGATTAAATTAAGAATGAATGATGAGTGACAATTATTATTGACTCACAGCCTAACTGTGTAGTGGTGAGTTTGTTCACGACCGGATAAGAAAAGGAAAATGCAAAAAATTTATAGTGATTTTCGATTAAAGAGGATAAAATGGGCCGTGACACTTTTCTCAAACAAGTGGGCCCTAAATTTTTATGGAACATACTAGAGACTTAGTAGAACACACGAGAAGTGGAAATTTTGAAGAAATTGGGCTGAAAATTTTTTTTATGGATTTTACAAAGATAGGGCTTCAGGCTGCCCTGGCCTAGAAATCTGCTTACCCAACAAAATGGTCAAATTTGATGACCTTCTAAAAGCTTTTGACCCCGCATTGTTTCCAAATTAAAATAACACTTTATGGTTTTTTTGGAAAGCCCAAGCATGCCATCAACGGACTTAAATCCCGAGAGAACCATTCCTCTCATTCTGCCACTGACGTCTTCCACTAGCCAAGCTTCGATGACTTTTTCGGCCACCTTTCGCCCAATTTTAGAGTTTTGTCACGAAGGATCAAATCTTCCATCCTAAGTCCCATAAAACATATAAAAAAATCCAGCCTTAAACAAGCTCGTTTGCTAGGTGAAGCGTTAGTGAGAAGAATAGGGGCAGAATCTGCCCTATTTCTAAGTAAAAGAGAAACTTAAATTCATAAGTTTTTGGCTCATTTTTGAGCTTGTTTTTTATCATTCTAAGTTGTATACATGTTGATCTACAGATGAGAATTATTGTTGGAGCAAGAAGAAGTGGTCAAAGTTGGTCAACCAAGGTGAGAAGTTGATGGAAAATGATGATCTTGATGTATGTTGTTGTTAGTTGTGTTTGGGTGATTTTTGCTTAAGTATAATTTGAATAAAAATTTTCTAGTGATGAGGGTAGGTTTAGCCAGCCTTGAAATGTTGAAGAAACGATGAAATTTGGTTGAGTTTGATGTTGTGGGATGATTGTTTAATATCGAAAAACTCAGTTTATAGCTCAGTTTAGTGGAGAATTGTGAAAGTGTGGAAATTTGAGAATTTGATAGATTGTAAATTGTTAATTAGAGCTTAGAAGAATTTTTTAAGTCATTAGGCTAATGATTTAGAAAATTTAAGGAAAGAAACAAACGCTTAAACCGACACTTTATCGGTAAAATTGAGAAAGTAGAAAAAATTGGCAAAACAGCTGAATCTAGTGACTTTATGAAGGTTGAGGTATATTTAAGTGTATTAAGACAAATTTGAATATCATTTGATGGTTTTGGAATTATTTTAGGAAGCTCGAAGTGTTGGCATGCTAAACGAAGTAAACCCAGTACCCAGCGAATTTGTGCTGCCCCCAGCCTCTTTTAAGTAAGGGATGCAATTTATTTTGTTAATGATATTCTTTACTTGCAAATACGTATTTATGGGATGAACAATTCTTTTATAAATAAGCACGAATTTTAGAAATGACTGTTGCTCGTGTTTATTTAGTTTGAGTGCATGATTTTCGTATAAATAGAAAGCTACGAATATTTATGTAACAAGCATGTGTATGTATATGCAAATTTCTAAAAATACGACTCCTGCAAGCTTTTGTACAAATATATTAAAAAATAATTTCTGTAAATGATGATAAGTTTTATTTTGAGATATAGGCTCTAAAATGTGTGAGTCAGGGTAAACCTGGGGGTCTATTTGAAGGGACTCAAGTGAATTCTAGCTGACAGATAATGAACGGGCTGGGCCTTGACCATATTGTGCATATTTCTATGTGTCTATCATGTTGCCTTCGTGGCAGTATGTGTTTCCGCCTATGTGGCATTTTTGTGATGCTGTACGACCTTGATCCAATCTATAGCCCTACCATGGCCATATGTATTATGTTCCCTCTTCAAATGATGCCCTCATTTGAGGATGAAGTAGTAATTAGCCTCCTGACAGTAATAGTGAATACCTAGTCTCTATATTTTGATTTTGTTATGATCCATCTATTACCTATGCTTGGTTATGTAAACATGGAATTTTTGAGATTTTGAAGGAAGTAAGAAATGTAAATGAATTATGTGTTGGTATGGAAAGGAATACGATTTTAAGTATGTGAACTTATATGATTTTAACCATTTGATTTGAAAATGGCACTTTGTTATCTAGTATTATTATTTTTCTAAACGTTTTGAATATTATTATTATTATTATTAACGTACTATTTATTGGGCTATTTGAAGCTCACCTTTTTTTCCTTTCTTCCAAATTATTTACAATAATCACCTCCTTGCCTACTGCATACCCGATATAGGTTGGTGGACAAGACGCTCCTTAGGCTATCTCTTGTACACACTTAAGGTATATTTCATTTGTATCCAGACATCCTGTATAGTATAAATACTTGTATATAAAGGAATATTTAGGATGTAATTACTTTTGTATATGTATGAGAATGAAAAAGTGAGGTAATTCATGTTGTTACAGTATATAACGGTTTGAGAATGAATGATAGGTTAGGAACTGGAACTGAATAGGAATACACCTTAAGTATAAGATTAAGTTATGAAAAAAAAATAAATGAGCCCTAATTTTCATGTTTCTGGGGCGTTACAAACCCTCCCCAAAGTAATGCTTAAGCAGATGCCCATTAACCTTAAAAGGTTGTTTTAGGGTCTCATCCATGATTTCAATGGCTCCATGAGGGAATACTTATGTAATGGTGAAGGGTCTTGTCTATCTAAACTTAAGCTTTCTTAGAAATAACTTCATATGAGAATTAAAGAGCAAAACTTGCTGGCCCGACTTAAAGTGTCTCTCCTTAATCTTCCTATCATGCTATCGCTTACTTTTTTCCTTGTAGAGCTTAGCATTTTCATATGCCTGCAACTTGAACTCATCTAACTGATTAAGGTGTAGTAGCTTCTTCTCCTTAGCTGCATCTAAACTGAATTTCAGTTTCTTAAGGGCCCAGTAAGCTTCGTTGGCAAATTACAGGCCTTTCCATACATAAGCTGATAAGGGAAAGTCCTAATAGGTGTCTTAAAGGTTGTCCTATATGCTTTGAGTGCATCATCTAACCTAATGGACCAATCTTTCTTATTTCGTTTCATTGTTTTCTTTAATATCCCCTTAATTTCCCTATTAGATAACTCCACTTGGCTACTAGTCTATGGGTGATAAGCATTGGCTACCTTATGCTTGACCCCATATTTCTCTAAAAGCCCATTAAAACTCGTGTTACAAAAGTAGGATCCCTTATCACGAATGATAACTCTATGTGAAACCCAAAATTTTTCGTTTCATTACTTATTTGGAAATTGGAAAGAAACTAAGATACTCGAAAAAATATTATGCAGGCCCGAAACAACCGAAGCACTCAGCTTAATGGCACGTAGCTCGAGGGCATGGAAATCGAGGTAAGGTTTTTAGTTCAAGTATTTCTCAAAGATTGCATGTATAAATATGTTTTGGTGGTAAGAAGGTGAAACTAAGGTATTGAAGTGAAAAATTTAGCAAAACTCGAGTTAACACTAAACCGAGCAATTGGGCCTTGTAAGAGAAATAAATCTTCTAAATTAATAAAATTTATTCTGAGCCTATAGGAAATTTCTATAAGGTGAAATTGACCTGGGGAATGAAGAATTAGTGAAAATACGAATGTCTCGATAGTCGAATTTATTTTTAAAGTAAACCAAAAACCTCAAGCAATTTCAATCGGTAATGACTAAATCGTACAAAATTAGCCCAAACAGGGAACTTTTCTTAAACATGTCGGCCCCAAATTTTTATGGGCCATACTAGAGACTTAGTACAACACTTGAGAAGTATAAATTTAGATAAAATTGGGTTGGAAATATTTTTATGGATTTTATAAAAGCAGGGCAGTTAACAGGCCTAGGCCCAACAGAAAAGCCAAATTTGAAGCCCATCTAGAAGGCTTTTGAGCCTGGTCTTCTACAAAATAAAAGAACATTTTATGCTCTTTCTGGAACACCAAAGAAAGCCCTAAACTGACCTAAAACCTGAAAGCCATCCTCTCCTAAATTTATCGTAGGCGTCTTTTACTGCTCCAGATTTTACGATTTTTCTGAACACCTTTCGACCACTTTTAGAGTTTTATCAAACAGATAAAATTTTCCTTCCTAAGTCCTCTACAATATATAAAAAATTTAACCTTAAATAAGTTCGTTTACTAAGTGAAAAACTAGTGAGAAGAATAGGGGTAGAATTTGCCCTATTTCAGAGGTGAGAGAAAACTTAAATTCATAAGTTCTTGGATGGGTTTTTAGCTTGTTTTTTATTATTCTAAGTTGTATACATGTTGTTCTATAGCTGAGAATCATTTTTGGAGCAAGAAGAAGTGGTCCAAGTTGGTCAAACTAGGTGAGAAGTTGATGGAAGATGATGATGCTTATCTATGTTGTTGTTTGATTAATTTGGATGGTTTTTACTAAAGTAGAAAATTGAGAAATAATTTCTAGTGTTAGGTATGAATTGGGCTAGCCTTGTAATATTAAGGAAATGGTGAATTTTAGTCGAATTTGATGTTGTAGAATGATTATTTAATACCGAAAAGTTTGGTTTATACCTCAATTTAGTGGAGAACTGTAAAAGTATGATAGTTAAATAATTTGACAAGTTATGGTGTGTTGAGTTTAGACTTGGACAAGTGTTCCAATCAGTATGTTAGTATGTTGGAAGTTAGAAGAAAAGAAACTATCAAAATTGCCTAAAGTGGCCTTAAATTGGTAAAATCGAGAAAGTAGGCAAGGTTGACAAAATAGTTGAATTTAGTGATGTTTATGAAAGTAAAGGTATGTTTAAGCATCCTAAGATGAATTGGACATCAAATGATGATTTTGGAACTGTTTTGGGCAGCTCGATGTACTGATACGCAAATCGAGGTAAGTCCGATACTCGACGATTTTGTGCTGCCTCAAGATTTGTAAGGTAAGGGATGTAATTTAAAGTGGTATTAGTATCCTGATACCTTGTATTTAATAAAACAACATGTTTGAAGTGTGCTCTTAATTATGAAATATGGTTTTGATACTTGCAAAGCATTATTCATGCTTAAACCGAAAGTAAAGCCGACCTCTCAGGCTTTTCGAGTATACTTTTTGGCATATGTAAAATATTTTGAAAATGTAAATTGTCATCTGGCAATGAAATTTTATGAATTAGTTTTTAGTATACAAAATTTTGACATAAGCTCGATTTTACTAGTATGCGGGTTAATAAGCCTAAAAAAGAGTTTGTCAGTTCTGTTTTGGGACTAAGGCAACATGTAGTCCATGATATCTATCATGCATGGCCCGTGTGGAGTTTGGTCCTTTGTGGTGAATTCTTTATACCGCATCTGCATGTTCAATCCTTTATTTTGCATGTTTAACTATGCTCTGCATGTGTTGCCCACTTGGTGCCTTATCTTCCGCCACTTCATACATTATTCGTTTTGGTCCTTAGTGGCACAAGGCGTTGTACGACCCCGGTCCAATCTATAGCCTCCTTACCATGTCCATCGATACTTTGTTTTATTTATCTCCCGCTTTGGAGGTTGAGATTGTATGAACATGACTTATACTTGCTATGTGTACTTGCCTAGTCCACATAATAGATTTTGTATGACTTCGAAATATAAGATATGAGCTTTGTGTTATTACATTTGTAACATCTGAATGTGTTTTGGCTTGATTTTAGGGATTAAGTAAGTTTTAATACATATGCATATATATATGTTTGTTTAACTAGCTTTATATAAGAACATCTAAGTTTTAATTATAGTATGAGATACATGTTAGTGACATCATGTTTTTGTATGTTTTGATATTAAGACTGGTTTAAAATGCATTTCTTACTGGGCTTGAAGAGCTCCTCCATTTTCTCTACTTTTCCAGAGTATTTGTAGTGATCATTTTTTACGTCTACAATGTAGTTGATGTAGGCTGGAGGACCCGACACTCTCCCCAGGCTACATCCGGCACACGATAAGGTATACTCTTGTTTTTATCACCAGACATCCTGTATAGCATAGACATTTGATATAACGAATATTTTGGGATGTAATCTAGACAAGTCTATATGTAAAGTTCTAAACATACAGTTATCTAATAAAATGTATTTCCAGAGGTATTAAGGAAATAAAATGGTTAAGGAAATCACTATTAATTATGAAAAATGATTAAAATCAACTGTTGTGAGATACAGACTGTATTTTGAATATTGCAGGGAGGTATGAGCATAAATAAGTCATTATGCCGATGAATTTTTGTAAAATGAAAAGGTTAAGTAATAGGCATTGTGTAAGACCCGATATTTATCGTAAGAGCAAAAGGGAATGAATAGAAATTTACGAGTGCATTTAAAAATGCAAAAGGATTGAAATGGCATTCCCAAACACGAGTAAGGGCAAAACGGTCAATAGACCTGATAATGGTTATACCCATTGAGGTCCATGAATAAAAACATTAACCAATAGAGGACAGCCACGTGTCAGGTACCAAACACCAAGAGTCATGAGCCACGTGGCTTATACCTATGGGTTGCGACAGAGTGCTGGCGACAGAGTAACTGTGCGACGGAGTCCCTGGTGATAGAGTCATTATGCGACAGAGTCCTTGCGATGGAGTCACTAAGCGAGAGAGTCCTTTATGCGTCAGAGTATACATGCGACAGAGTCAAGGCGATAGAGTGACTGTAGTAGAACTCTGCCGTAAGAATTACGAGAGAACTCTTCCGCTAGAACTACCGCAGAGGTCTCCGAACCTCTGTCGCATGTTGAATTCATCCGCACAGAGCAGACTTGAGTCGCGACAGAGTATCTAATAACTCTGTCGCAGCCCAGACACGCGCCTGGGCCTCATATCTGAATCCTATAGTTTTGGGCCCAAAGTATTCGCAAGCCCTGGAAAAATATGAAGCCCGACTTAATTTCAAAAATGTGTATAAATACACCAGGAATGATTAAAAAACCCTGATCTCTATTTTTTACATACAAAAACTTTGCTTAAATAGTCTTTTAACTTAAGCATCGGAGTGCGCGTGCAGGGAAAAATCCCTGCGCCTCTCTGACTTTCACTGTTTCTGCAGAATATCCAAGACACGTAGAGAAGATCACATCAGCATCATTTTATTGTTGTTTAGAGTAACAACAATTGGCGCCGTCTGTGGGAATCAGAAGAAAAAGTCAAATTCCCTATCAAAATGGTGAGAACATGCTCGACAGCAGCGGCAAATCTGGGAGAAGAGAATTCTGTGAGTCCTCCTGTCAGACCAGAGCGAGGACAAGAGCAGAATGAAGAGGGTGACAGAATAGCCTCAATTTCCCTCGATGAATTTGAAGCTCTGAAGCGTCAGAATGAGGAGTCCACGACAACATTGAGGGTTATGGTGAACTTCTTAAAAAACGCTCTCCCGCAATTTAGCTTACCTCCAGAAGTGCAACAGATGGTAGGGGAGAACATCCCAAGGCAGACTTACAAGAAAGGTCAACCCTCTACCATTGTGAATGCTGGATAAGGAGATTGGGCACAGAATACTGCCACTGGCCTGATTTCAAACTCTGCCGCAGGTTTGGAAGATAACCCTGCAGCGACCTTGAGAGTAAACTCTACCGCATATCAGAGTAGGTGCCCCGCAACAGGGTTGCGGGAGGTGAACCCTGCCGCAGGTCTGAGGGGAATGAACACTGTCGTAAACCCCACTGAGCAGAACTCTCTCGCAAAGCATAGGCGACAGAGTTCATCCGTAGTGTACAAGCGGCAGAGGTCTCCCGCAGAGCACAGGCGGCAGAGTTCCCTCGCAGAGTATTGGTGGCAGAGCTCCCCCGCAGAACGCAGGAGGCAGAACTCTCCCACAGAGCACAGGCGGCAGAGTTTCCCCGTAGAGTATAGGCGATAGAACTCTCCCGCTGGGCACAAGACTTCTGCAGCGAAATTAGAGCATGACTTTGAAGATCACAAGTCTAGGGAGCGACGGAGACAGAATAATCATGACCCCTGAGACTATTTCGAGAGTACCAAGTCGAATCACGGAATGAAAGGTGCTGGAAGAAAAGATACAGGGCAAACCCCTAGAGGTCGGGAAACCTTGAACGAGGAGGAGATATTTACCCGGGGAGTCGACCATGTGCAAAGTTTTTGGAACAAAGGAGGAAGGAGTGCTTACCACTCAGATTCTTCTAGTCCCGAGGAGAGGGGAGCATACTTGACTCGAGGGTCAGAAAATGTTGTGAAAGTTATCGAAAGGATTTTAGAAAAGAAGAAGCTAGTGTCTCCTGATGATAGTCAAAGAAGGAGAGTTCCTTTCAGTGCAGAGATTATGGACAAACCCTTGTCGAAAAGTTCAAGATGCCTTCTATGGCCACTTACGCTGGCAAAGCAGACCCATACGACCATATACAAAGTTATGAGTCCCTTATATTACTCCATGGATGGGAAGATGAAATCATGTGCAGAGCCTTCTCGCTTACACTATCGGGGCATGCGCTAAAATGGTTTAACGGGTTAAGTGAGGGTTCTATCTCATCCTTCGATCAGTTACGAAGTGAATTTTTGAGAGCCTTCATGATTAATAGCCAAAGGAAGAAGGATGCTACTTATCTGCTGACCCTTAAATAAGGGAATAAAGAGCCATTGAAGAATTATGTAGATCATTTTCGAGATACAACCTTAAAGGTGAAGGATCTACCAGTAGGAGTAACCATAACTGCAATGTTACAAGGGACGAAATTCGAGAAGCTACAAGAATCCCTCTCTCTTGATCAGCCAGTGACCCTTTCTGATTTATTTGCTAGAGAAAATAAATATATAGCTCAAGAGGAAGTAATGAAGATGGTACAATCCAGAGAGGCAAGGGAGGGAAGAAAAAGAGAGAGAGATGTACCTGAAAGAAGCTCCCCAAGACCTGTCAGATTAGACAAGACTCCTAGACTCAGGTATGAAGGTTATACCAGATTGAATGAGCCTCGCACCGCGATACTTACAGCTATTGAGGGGACGAGACTATTAGAATTCCCTAGAAAGAAGATTGGAGATGTGGGGTGAAACCCTGATGCCTATTGTGAATTACATGCTGCTCACGGTCACCCCACAAAAAGATGTAGAGATCTGATGGATCAGCTAGAGAGGTTAACTAGAGAGGGGAAAATTAACCACTTTCTGTGGAGAAGTGAAAGGCCCTGTTATCCTCTGCGAGATCGAAGGAATGATCATCTGCGGAATATGCAAAATAATGATAACGAAAGAAATAGGCCAAGGAATGAAGCAGCTAGGTCTATCCCTCGAGGTAATCAGCCGAATAACGAACCTACCGACCCGACAATAAATGTTATCGCAGGAGGAGAATTGATGGCAGGAAGCTCCTCTACTTCCCATAAAAGTTACGCAAGATAAGCATATCAGGTTCATGCTGTGATGGAGGAGAAGGCAGATGAGGAACCTATTGTGTTCACTCCGACAGATAAGGGTGATATTATCATGCCTTATGATGATCCCATGGTAATATCCGCAGTGGTGGAGAAACATCTGGTGAGCAGAATCCTAGTCGATAATGGAAGCTCGGTGAACTTAATCTATTGGAATTGCTTTGAGAAAATGAATGTATCCGAAGATAGACTAAGACCTGTTATGACACCGTTATACAGATTTACGGGTGAAAAGGTGAAGGTAGCTGGGTCTATAGAGTTGCTTGTAACTCTAGGGGAAAGCCCAAAGGATGTGACACGACAGGTATTGTTCATGGTTGTGAGGTCAACCTCAGCTTCTTACAACATGATCCTAGGGAGACCTGTATTAAATGATATGAGGCCGGTGATATCCTCTTGTTACTTATTAATAAAGTTCCCTACTCCCAACGAAGTTAGGCAAGTACGAGGAGATCAAAGGAGGGCTCGCACTTGCTACATCGCTTCTACCGCCAGCAAATGAGTACAGAGAAAGGAGACTTTATGCATAGATGACCCACCCAAACCTCAGCCTGTAGAGAAAACGAAAGCCATTGAGCTAGTCAAAGGGGATGAAGAGAAGAAGGCATTCATAGGGACTCAGCTGAATGAACAAGCAAGAATGGAGATAGCTGAATGCCTACAGAGAAACTCGAATGTTTTCGCTTGGACCCCGGTTGATATGCCCGGGATTAATCCTGAAGTGATTTGTCATGAGCTTAATGTCTCACCTGGGCATAGGCCTGTCAAGCAAAAGAAGAGGAATTTTTCCCCGAAAAGACAAAAAGCGATCACTGAAGAAATCAATAAACTTTTAGAAGCCGGGTTTATTAGAGAGGTCTACTACCCTGAGTGGCTGGCCAATGTAGTAATGGTGAAGAAATCCAATGGGAAATGGCGAATGTGTGTGGATTTCACTGATTTAAATAAAGCTTGCCCTAAAGATTCTTACCCCTTGGCCCGAATAGATAGGCTTGTGGATGAAACGTTCAGATATGAACTCCTCAATCTTTTAGATGCTTTCTCTAGATATTTTCAAATTATGCTCCATCCAGAAGATGAAGAGAAGACTTCTTTTACAATCGACGATGGAACATACTATTATTGGGTAATGCCATTCGGTTTAAAGAACACTGGAGCCACATATCAACGAATGGTGAACAAAGTGTTCAAAGATCTTCTGAGAAATACTATGGAAGCCTTTGTGGACGATATGATTATCAAGAGCAGAGCAGGAGAGTCTCACGCTCATCAGATGTCCAAGGTGTTTGATGTGCTGAGGAAATTCAGTATGAAGCTAAATCCCAGTAAATGTTCATTCGGAGTGAGATCAGGGAAGTTCTTAGGATTCATGATCACTGACAGGGGTATTAAGGTAAATCCTAAAAAGGTACAGGCAATTATAGACATGAAGCCACCAACCACAGTGAGAGATGCCCAAAGGTTGACAGGAAGAATAGCAGCTCTAAACCGCTTTTTATTAAAGTCTGCAGAAAAGAGCTTGCCATTCTTCAAAACTCTATGGGGAGGAAAGAATTTTGAATGGACAAGTGATTGTCAAAAAGCTTTTGAAGGCCTGAAGGAATACTTGAAGCAATTACCTTTATTGACAAGACCTTTGGAAGGGGAACAGTTATATATGTATTTGAGAGTCGGTGAATTCGCCATCAGTGTGGTACTACTAAAGAAAGATGAACTAGTGTATCGTCCCATCTACTATGTGAGTAAATTACTACTAGACGCGAAGACCCGTTATCCGTTGGTCGAAAAGCTAGCATTGGCCCTTGTGATGGCCTTTCGTAAGTTGCGCCCTTATTTTCAGGCACACTCCATCACTATCTTGATAGATCAACCGTTAAGACAAATCCTTCAGAAGCCTGAACACTCAGGGAGACTAGTGAAATGGGCAGTGGAACTTGGAGAATATGATATCACATTCCAACCCAAGCAGGCTATCAAAGGCCAAGCTCTGGCAGACTTTATAGTAGAATGTACTAGCCCAAGTGACAATAGTGGAAAGGAAACTCAACTGTGGCCACTGTATGTCGACGGGGCATCAAGTGCGAATGGAAGTGGGGTAGGTGTAGTCTTAGTATCTCCGGAAAGGAAATCCTTAGAATACTCTTTGCGGTTTGGGTTCCCTAGTTCAAACAATATAGCAAAGTATGAGGACCTGGTGGCTGGAATGAAGCTGGCAGAGAGGTTACAAGTTCACCACTTGGTGGCACATAGTGATTCTCAATTGGTGGTAAACCAGTTCAGTGGGCAGTATGAGATTCGAGAGCCGATGTTAGTCCCTTATCTAAAGAAAGTCCAATCTCTAGCTCACACTTTCGAAAACTTCCAGCTAATACAAATTAATCGATCTGAAAACACACATGCAGATTTATTGTCCAAATTAGCCTCCTCCAATGAGACAGGTGGAAGAATAGTGAAGGTGGGGAAACTCAAGTGGCCTAGTATTAAAGAGGTCAAAGTGTGTGACATTGAAGTAGGGGACGATTGGAGATCCCCATTCAAACAGTATCTCACTGAAGGTACACTCCCGCAAGATAAGGACGAGGCTCATCGCTTAAGGATACAAGGGGTAAAGTTCACACTAAAAAACGGGGAATTGTACAAAATGGGGTATTCATCACCCTTGTTAAAGTGCCTGGGGCCAGAGCAAGCAAACTATATCCTAGCTGAGGTACACAAAGGAATTTATGGTGAGCACTTGGGAGCTAGAGCCCTTGCTACTAAGATATTGTGATCGGGATTCTATTGGCCGACATTGAAAAGAAATGCGATGGATAAAGCCCACAAGTGTGACAAGTGCCAAAGGTTTACACTAATAACAACAACCCCAGTGACTCCCTCCCAGAGTACGGTACAAGCAACTCCTTTTGCACAATGGGGATTGGACATTCTAGGGCCTTTCCCATTAGCTACGGGTCAAAGAAAGTTTCTATTGGTTGCCACCGATTACTTTACAAAGTGGATTGAGGCAGAGCCTTTAACTACAATCACGGAAAAGAAAGTGGAAGCAATGGTGTGGAAAGATATTATCTATCGGTTCGGGATCCCACGCATCTTAAATGTTGATCACGAAAAGCAGTTTAATTGTGACGCATTCCGTGAATTCTGTAAGCGCATTAACATTCAACTAAGGATTTCTTCTGTGTCATATCTTTAAGCTAATGGGCAGGTCGAAGTTAGTAATCGGACTATCCTTCATGGGTTGAAGACCAGATTGGACAAAGCTAAGGGAGCATGGGTGGACGAGTTGCCTAGTGTCTTATGGGCATATCATACCACTAGTCATGTATCAACTGGGGAAACACCGTTTAGCCTTGTATACGGCATTAAAGCATTGATTCCCGTTGAAATTGGAGCACTGTCATCCAGGGTAGTGCCTTTAGTGGAAGAAAAGAACTCGTAGGGACTAAGGGAAAGCCTAGATTTGCTTGATGAGCATAGAGAGGCCGCAGCTATTCGGTTGGCATCCTATCATCAGAGGGTGGTCAGCTACTACAACAGTCGGGTGAAAGATAAACCGATGTCCAAGGGAGATTTGGTGCTTAGAAAGTCACCTATCACGAATGCCTTGAGGGAAGACGAAAAATTCAGAGCCAATTGGGAAGGTTCATACAGAATCAAATGAAAGATTGGGCCCAACACCTGCATCCTAGAAACTCTGTAAGGGAAGAAAATAGGGAAAACATGGAACTCAAATCATCTGAAATTGTATTTGAATTAATCATTATGTTTTCTTTCTTGAACCTTATATTCTCATATTATTGTTATTTGTTTACACTATCACAAGATGCCACTATCTGATCATTATGCAGATTGTTCTTCTATTATATCTTCAACTTTTATAAATCTAAATCTTGTGACAGAAGATAGACAAGCCGTAAGAGCCTGAGGCGTAATAGCATCACTGTGGCCAGGCGTAAAAAATCAGACTAGCCGTAAGAGCCTGAGGCGCAATAGTGTGGCCAGGCGTAAAAAATCAGACGAGCCGTAAGAGCCTTAGGCGCGATAGTGTCACTGTGGCCAGGCGTAAAAAATCAGACGAGCCGTAAGAGCCAGAGGCTTAATATCGTCACTGTGGCCAGGCGTAAAAAATCAGACGAGCCGTAAGAGCCTGAGGCACGATAGCGTCACTATGGCCAGGCGTAAAAAATCAGACGAGCTGTAAGAGCCTGAGGCGCAATAGCGTCACTGTGGCCAGGCGTAAAAAATCAGACGAGCTGTAAGAGCCTGAGGCACAATAGCGTCACTGTGGCCAGGCGTAAAAAATCAGACGAGCCGTAAGAGCCTGAGACGCAATAGCGTCACTGTGGCCTGGCGTAAAAAATCAGACGAGCCGTAAGAGCCTGAGGCGCAGTAGCGTCACTGTGGCCAGGCATAAAAAATCAGACGAGCCATAAGAGTCTGAGGCGCAATAGCGTCACTGTGGTCAGACGAGCCGTAAGAGCCTGAGGAGCGATAGCATCACTGTGGCCAGGCGTAAAAAATCATACGAGCCGTAAAAGCCTGAGGCGCGATAGCGTCATTATGGCCAGGTGTAAAAAATCAGACGAGCCGTAAGAGCCTGAGGAGTAATAGCGTCACTGTGGCCAGGCGTAAAAAATCAGACAAGTCGTAAGAGCCTGAGATGCAATAGCATCACTGTGGCCAAGCGTAAAAAATTAGACAAGCCATAAGAGCCTGAGGCGCGATAGCGTCACTGTGGCCAGGCGTAAAAAAATCAGACGAGCCGTAAGAGCCTGAGGCACGATAGCGTCACTGTGGCCAGGCGTAAAAAATCAGACGAGCCATAAGAGCCTGAGGCACCATAGCGTCACTGTGGCCAGGCGTAAGAAATCAGATGAGTCGTAAGAGCCTGAGGCGCAATAGCGTCACTGTGGCCAGGCGTAAAAAAATCAGACGAGCCGTAAGAGCCTGAGGCACGATAGCGTCACTGTGACCAGGTGTAAAAAATCAGATGAGCCGTAAGAGTCTGAGGCGCAATTGCGTCACTGTGGCCAGGTAATGGAAACATATTGGCCGTAAGAACTGAAGACACACTCGCGTCATGGTGGTCAGGCCTCAAAAAAGGTATGTTTACATATGTAATTCTTTCTGAAAGTATATTTTTCTATCAAGAATTGGGGAGCATATACGAATAAACAGATAAGCGATAAATAGTGAAAGATTAACTAACAAAGCAATACCAAGCATAAACATATAAACTTTAACTTTATTCATTCAAAGAAAATCTTTACAAGCATGAATAAGTTCAACAATAAAACAACAAAATGTTCAAAAAGAAAAACGAAAAATAATTCAGTCTGCATGGGATGGAGGCTGGGGATCAAGCGCCGACGGACACTCGCATTCTAAAGATTGCTGACCATCTTCTCCATCTAAGTCATCGAGCGCACCAATAGGTTCAGGAGCATTGTCCAGGCTCACAGGCTCTCAAGGACCCGTCAGGTTTGCGAGATCATCTTACGCAGTCCTCTTAAAAAGCTCATCAGGGGGTTCAGCCCCCAGTTTATACTTAGTCCAATCAGGAGCCTCAAATAGCATCGCTTCGCACGTATATTGAAGCTCATGGAATTCTTCACCTTCCCTATGCTTCTCTAACCAGGATCTAGCAAGGTAGAAACCATATTTTACATATGGGTTAAAAAAAATCCTCCTTTTGCCTCAAGCAATCCCTAGAAAGACAGTACTCCTTCACGGCTTCCGCCCTGATGCTATCAATCTCCGCCTGATTTAGAGAGGGAGTGGCCCGACTTTCTAGTTCGATGACATATTGTTCTGCTCCTAATTGCGATCCATTAAGGACCCATATTTAGACTGCATACTGTCCAGTTCAGCTTGGGCTTGTTGAAGATCTTCATTAAATTTGTTAGACCTAGCCATCTCAACAGTAAGATCCCCCTTGGCCTGATTCAAATCTTAGCACGCTTTCTAGATTAGCCACGTTTAGAAGCCCGGATAAGTTGTTGACAGTATTCGACAACTCCATGACTTTATCCTTCAACTCCCAGATCTCCTTATCAGCTTGCTCCCGATAGGCTCGGTGTTGAGCATTGTTGGCCACGGTTCTCTTAGTAAACTGAAAAGAAACACAAAAAGTCAAACTCAAAGTATAGCAAAAAGAAATTAAACGAAAAAAGAATATGAAGATTACCCTCAGCGCTTCCACATCAGCTAAGTCTTCCCCCTCTGGATAATTCCTAAATATTCGAGCTTCGTCCCTCAGGAGAATAGTGGCCCAACTCAGTCGAGATGCCACCCTGGGAGAATCCAAGGTATCGTTGTCACGAACTCCCGGATATACCCGAAACTCAGACCCCCTCATGATGAAACCATCGTCTACGGGGTAGGATCTCTCATCAACAGGACCTATCCTGGGGAGAATTGGCCTAGTCCCCATTAACGGCTCAATATATAAATGCCTTCGATTCTTTCGTTGGGATGGAATTATATTGCACTTAGCACGTTCTTCAGATCGAGATCGACCAGAAGAATCAGAAGCCCTCCTTGAAGAGGAAGGAGCCTTCCCTCTATCCCAAGAAGGATCCCTTTGTTCCGAAGGAGGAGGCATCTCTTGTTTAGGAGGAGCTGGGGTTTGAGCTCGGGGCAATTGAGGTGAAACTGGTGCCTCACTAGGAACATCATCAATCAAGCGAGGCCTCTTTCTAGTAGGGTTGCTAGACGAACCTCCCTCCAACCCTTGACGCGCCAAAGATCGTCTAAAATGGCTCATTTCTGCGAAAAAAGAAAAAGAACAAATAAGTGGTCAAAAACATGGTCAAAACCAACAAAAAATAAAAAAACATGAAAAGTTACCATCAGGAGAATCAAAATGCTCCTGAAGGGACTCTATATATATCATATCATCATCAGGAAGAACCATAAAAGTTGAACCAAACCCTTCCCAATCGCTCAGATCAGCTAAAGGTTCACTGTCAGAACTAGATTCTCTATTTGTGCTCCCTATATCCTCTTACGACCTTAAATGTTTAGGGTTCAACTCAGAAGGAATCGATGATGAAGGATTCGAGGGAGGAACAGAAGGGCCGACAACAGGAACTGGACCCACATCCCAGCTAGCAGATGTCAAATTTTCATTTGATAGAAGACTGTCAAGACTAATGGGATTATTAACTAATAACCTATTAACGTCTAAAGACAACTGCTCCCTAAGTGTAGAAATTCGGGGGCCCATAAGGATTTCACGTCTAGTTTCCCAATGAGTAGGGAAATCCAGGCCCCCAGGTGTCTCCACAATAAGCCACTCCAATTCAAATCCATGAAGCTTATTTTTGGGTTTTTTGAATAACCTATTTTCAAATCCGGGCTTATACACCCGTTGAAGGGAATAGGGAACTAAACTAGGGCTACCTCGAAACCTAAAAAAGGTATTAAGTAAGGGAAGAGACGGAGAAATACCCCTTAAACGGCAATGCACGGTAAATCCTATTAATTGCATCCATGCGTGAGGATGCAGTTGTCCAAGGGCAATCCTATGAGTCATAAGAAAAGAAGCCCCAAAGTCGGATATTGGGAAACGGAGCCCTAACTCTAAGGATGCCCTGAAAATAATAACCCCGTTGGACACACTACGTATATCGTTTTCTGAGAATTTGGAAGTCTATAAAAGTACCCATCGGGCAATGAAAATCTCAAAGTAAGATCTTGAATGTCAACTGCCTTCAAAGTCGATCGAACTCCTAGCTCTATATGCTTCCCTACACCATGACCGGCTATTTTGAAACTCAAGGAAAACCACAAAGAAAAAACTACCGACGACAGAGTTTACCTAACAAAGATGTACTTGCAAAGGCAAAGGTAGACGGTGAACTATAGCATGAGAGTGTTTGCAACAGAGGTGTGGCAAACAATACAGTAACGGCACGACAGAGTATTTAGTCACGCGACAGAGTTACGACAGAGTATCGGTACAGTGCGATAGAGTTGCGGTAGAGTATCGGTACAATGCGATAGAGTTGCGACAAACTAGCGACAGTGTTGCAACAGAGTGCAAGGAGAGTATGCGACAGAGCGAACTATAGCGAGAGAACTCAGCAGATACCGCGATGCCTGAGAGCTTATATATAGGTGCGACTGTATCCGCATGAGCACAGTAGTTCGCACACGCAGATGAAGTAAACAGGCACAGCTCAGGAATAGTAAACCAAAAGCTGAATAAATAAAAATAAAAATAAAAATAAAAATAAAAATAAAAATGTTATAATCGTACTCTTTCACAGGAAATTTTCCTACCAAAGAGTAGGGAGCAATTGATAATGGTTATACCCATTGAGGTCCATGAATAAAAATATTGACCAACAGAGGATAGCCACGTGTCAAGTACCAAACACCAAGAGTCATGAGCCACGTGGCTTATACCTATGGGTTACGACAGAGTGTTGGCGATAGAGTAACTATGCGACGGAGTCCCTGGCGATAGAGTCACTATGTGACAGAGTCCCTGCAATGCAATCACTAAGCGAGAGAGTCCTTTATGCGTCAGAGTATACATGCGACAGACCTCTGCTGCTCCCTTGAGTCCAGCAGCAAGAGGCGATAGACCTCTACGGTAGAGTATGAATGTGACACATAGTGTGGTGACAGAGTCAAGGCGACAGAGTGACTGCGGTAGAACTCTGCCGCAAGAATTACGGGAGAACTCTTCCGCTAGAACTGCAGCAGAGGTCTCCGAACCTTTGTCGCATGTTGAATTCATCTGCACAGAGCAGACCTGAGTCGCGACAGAGTGTCTAATAACTCTGTCACAGCCCAAACACGCGCCTGGGCCTCAGATTCGAATCCTATAGTTTTGGGCCCAAAGTATTCACAAGCCCTATGAAGCCCGACTTAATTTCAAAAATGTCTATAAATACACCAGGTATGATTAAAAAAACCTGATATCTATTTTTACATACAAAACTCTGGTTAAACAGTTTTCTAACTTAAGCATCGGAGTGCGCGTGCAGGGATAGATCCTTGCACCTCTCTGACTTTCACGATTTCTGCAGAATATCTAAGACACGTGGAGAAGATCACATCAGCATCATTTCATTGTTGTTTAGAGCAACAACAAGACCAAAATTCGGTATTAATCGGGACAAGAAAATTTAATTAAAAAAATGAGATTCAGAAATCTTGATCAATAACGAAGAAATAATTAAATTTCGGGTTAAATTGATCAAGATATGAATTTATTGGAATAAATCAAAATTTTCGCTTCGAAAAATAATATCGAAAATGATTGAAAAATATACCGAAAAGGTAAAATCGGACTAACAAATTCATTTACGGAGTAAATGAATTAAATATATATATATATTTAGGTATTTTTTTATTTTAATAATATTTTAATTGATTAAAATATTATTAAAAATAAAATAATAATAATAATAATAAATAAAAAAGAAAAAAGAGAAATCTAGATTTTTCGTGAAACAGAAGAGGAAAGAAAGGCGAAAATGGAAGACACGAACCGAGAGAACTAAATCCCTCCAGCCGACGGTCACCGGCGAGGCTTAGGGGCCGATGAGGGCCGACGAACGCAGCCCAGCACCAGGCGAACAACCAGCGGCCAAGACGCGACGTGGAAGTCGTCGAAAAACACTGAAAATGGAAGAGAAGCCGTGGGGGAAGAAACTTCGATCGGAGGCCATCAGTGCCGATTTGGTCCAACCCGAGGCCCAATTTTGGAAGCCCAGGCGATGGCGCACCGAACGGCGGTGGAATCGGTCGGAGAACCGATCGAACGGCGTTGGAACGACCAAATGGTGACTGAACTAGCTGAACTGGACTAGACCGATTGAACCGACCCGAGCTAAACTGGTGGTCTGAACTGAGTTGAATCGGACCGGACCGGTTCAGCCAAAAAGAGAAGAAAAAAGGAAGAAAAAGGAAAAAAGAAAAAGAGAAAAAATTGGGAAAAATTCCAGTGATGCAATCGAGTTTCGGTTAAGTCGGTAAGTGATCGAATTGACCGATTTAAATTTCAGAATATTTAATTTAATTAATATCCGACTAAAAATTTACCCGAAAAAATATTTAATTGTGTAGCTCGATAATTGGCATCCATTGAGAGCTCGAGACAGCCTCAATTTTTGTACTATCATGGAATCTCGAGTAAGTAACCCTTATTTACGATAATTTTGCATCGTTATATGCATTGATGAATTACGAATTTAATTTTCGTATTAAATGAATTAAATTCTGGAAATTGAGATAAATTGTCGTAAATAATTCATAAGCTGTCTGAGAGTTTAGAACGAGGCTAAATAAATACTGCTGGGCCCAATGAGCCCAATAGGCCTCGATAAAGTATGGTAAACGGGCTTAAGGCCGATTAAGGCCCATTATGGTGCAATCGGGCCTAATATGGGTAAATGGGCCCAATGATTTAAATTAAGCCCAGAGAATATGAAAAACAATTAAATTGTATTGTATTTAACCTGATGAATGTGTATCTGCAGTTTAAGAGATTGGATTCGAAGTAAATCGGACTGCGTGGTGAGACATCAGTGGGAAAGGTCAAACTATACAAAAAATAAGATAAGGGAATTATGTGAGTAGCTAGAGGTAGCTACGCGTATTTTAATAACTTTTCTGTACACTGAATATGTATGTATACACGATTATTGTATAGTGATCCTAAAAGTGGATTAAATGATTTTAAGGATCGAATTAGGTGAAAAGACTATTTTACCCCTATTGAGGGAAGTTCACCTAAGGATGGTGAAAGCATGACATGCATGAAATGCATGATTTAAAGAATTTTATGATTAAGGAATTTTATTGGTTTTAATCAAAGCAAAGCGATAGATTGGCCAGTAATTGCATGAATTTCACATGATAACACAACGTAAGTGTTATTTAAATTTAAATGGAAATTTCTTTGGAAAACGGCCAACTATCAATTTTATATGGAAACAGATAGTGTCGACACGTAGTTCGCACTATATCTGTGTTTGTGAATGTGCATAAATGTGCTTGAGCGGTTGCTCGCACCGATTTGTGTTACATCATATGCATAAAATGTGTTGGAGCGGTTGCTCGCACTGATTTTATGATTTGATATGCATGAGAGCTACTGTAGCCTAGCTCGCACTCTGTTTTGACATGTTTTGACTTGTTTTGACCAGATATGCATAAAAAGGTGCTGAAGCGATTGCTCGCACTAGTTTTTATGATTTGACATGCATGAGCGATGTTGGAGCTTAGCTCGCATCTAGTTTTGATATGATAATTGCATAAAAGTCGTGCTGGAGTGTAACTCGCACGAGATTTGATTTAATTATGCATAAAGTCGTGCTGAAGTGTAATTGACACGAGATTTGATTTACTTGAGCATTCATTTGTGCTGGAGCGTTGCTCGTACAAAGTTTTATATGGTTTTCATAATTCATTTGAATGTCGTACTGGAGTTTTTCTCATACGAGGTTTTCACTAAGTTTTTATACATATCCGTACTAGAGCATTGCTCGTACGTGAATTTTACTTGAAATTATAATCAGTTTAAGTCGTACTGGAGCGCTACTCGTACACAAATTTTACTGATTTTTATGAATCTGTGCTAGAGTTTCGGTCGCACGAGGTTTTCTGATATCATTAATATGCATGGAGCCGTGCTAGAGCTTTGCTCGCACAGGGATTTATATTACATGCATATAGCCGTGTTGGAGCCTCCTGTAGACTGTGTGTCACAGTGAGATGATATGCTCACACGTGCATTCTGAGACAGAGATGATTTGGGTGGATAAGACCTATTGCAGGCACCCCTGATTGAGCTTGGGTTCACGGAGTATGTTGTACCGTGTATGTCACACGGAGTACACTGTACCATGGGGATTGTTGGAGTGGAGTGACATTAGCCATGAGCCTGCAAGCCTTGCCCTCACAATCCTGGTGTTATGCTGTTCTGGCGGGTAGGACGACCCACCTCCCTTTTCAGGTATGATACCCCACACACTAGGTACCGTGTTGCCAGGGATCATTAGAATATGGCCATAGTCCTCGATATTACTGATATAATCAGCTGATTGTCTCACATGATATAACTATTGGTCAATAGACCAAGGTAGACCCGAAGGAGGGGTTAAGCCCCCGATTTCACGATTTTATGATATGTGACCTTGAAAGAAGGGTGGTTTTATAATCGAAGTTTTGTAAAGAAATTTAATAAATTGTTTTA